>CM045990.1:83646960-85142666 GCA_025175895.1 Wurfbainia villosa
TTTTCCTTGGTAGATATACTTAAAAGAAATATTTTCCCCAAATTTCATGATTTTTCAAAATTTTTGAATTTATAATGCATTTCAAATTGGCCCGTAAAATCGTAAATATGGCCATATCGATAGCAATGATCGGGTGGCCTATAAATCAGAATATTGAAGGCCGAATTCAGTTTATAAACCTCCTACAAGTGGTAGAAATATACTTGATGCCACCAACAAGTGGTAGAAATATACTTGATGCCATCAACAAATGGTACCCAATTTTTAAATCAACTTGACATATTTTTCCCTCCATTATACTTGATGCCATGAGCTTATAACTTAGTGTTAATCTTTTTGATGGTGTCAAAGGGGGAGAAATAAGTATGTTTAAGTTAATCACATTAGGGGGAGAAATATATTGTAGGGGGAGAAATATATGATAGGGGGAGAAAATTTGCATGGAGAGTTTCATGGATTAAGGGGGAGTTGCATGTTGCTATATCATGTTTATCTTTACATGCTTCCTTACCTTAGAATTTATATCAAATGTTTTTACCTAACTTAAACGGATTGCCACACATCAAAAAGGGGGAGATTGTTAGGGCAATCTCTTGCCGTGATATGGTTTTGATGGTGTGGCAAAGGGTTTAAGTTAGTTTGATATGTTGATGTGATATGTGCGTTGAAGTCGTGCAGGACTTAGTAATTCCACATGGAGCCGTGGCGAGTTTCACATCTCATGACTCGTGCCTTGAGTCGGTGAAGGATAGCTTTGCGGAAGCCGTGCGCTTGGAGCATCCGAGGGACCGCCGGACGAGAAGCTTGGAGTGAAGCCGGAGGAAGTAGACTTCGAGGCAAGAGACGCCGGCGAGCATCGCAGAGCCGCGGCGCTCGATGCGTCGCGAGGACGGGCCGAGAACGAAGAGAACTTCAAGGCGAGGGACTCGAAATGAGAGTGAGCGATTGTAACCCAGTGGAAGGGTAGTTTAGGTGAAATCTTGGCCATTTGGCCAAGTGTCGGATGGGTTTTCGACACCCCGATCGCTATGTCATGGCGCCGATCGCTTCGAGTCGAAAGTGAGTTCGACCGTATACGATCGATCGGATTGTGCGCAATGATCGCCATACGTAAGGGCGGCCGATCAAGAAGATCACCGATCGCCAAGGCAATGATCGTAGATAAGGGTTCGCCATTAATCGCGTAGCCGATCGGGCGCCGATTACGGGAGGCAGCAGCCCACACGAGGTCCATCACCGATCGCTAAGAGTTCTGACTACAACGGCCGGATCCGACGTGTTCGAGGCCGGCTAGGATGGCGCCAACCGCCAAGGGCGGCAATGACTGATGGCGGCAAACGGGAAGAAGTTAGCCCTCTCTATAAAAAGAGAGGGTGTAAGCCTTTGAGAGGCTAATGCTTATACTCAAAACGATCTTCCTAGTGCCCCACAAGCTCTAAACTCTTCTTACTTGTCTTTACTTCAATCCTATTGTAAGAAGAGTGATCTTGGTTGTAAAGGTTACCTCCACCTAGCTTTGTGCAAAGGAGAGACCGATAGTGATTGGTTTTTGGCGGAGTGATTCACCGTGGACGAATCGGACCGTGGATTAGCGGCGTAGCCGTGAACCACGTTATATCTCGGTGTTTGTATTGCTTGTTCATTTATTGCTTGTCTTAGTTTATTGCTTCCGCTTGCGCTAACGTTTTTGTAGACGAGCAAATTTACGACGTCCAACGTACGAGGGCTATTCACCCCCCTCTAGCCGGCCATATCGATCTCTTACACTAGGAAGACTAAGGTCAATAGGGAAGTCATCCCTAGAGTTGACCAAGGGTTGTGCCTAGTGGCTAAGGTTTCTAGGAAACCTAGGGTGGCCACTAAGAAGGTTGCAAGGGGAGTTACCCCCAGAGTCAACCTAGGTAAGACCCAAATAACCAAGGCTAATAAGCCTAGGAGGGTCATTAGGAAGGTATCTAGGGAGGTTATCCCTAAGGAATACCTAATTAACCCTAGGAGCTCAAATCGGTTTTGGGTTCCTAAGAGCGTGATTGATTCACGCTAGATGAGTTAGGGTGTGCCAACCTTAAATGGATGGGTAGTTAACTCAACCATGGCAAAGGTGGCATTTTAGGTTATTTTCAAGGTTATGGATACCTTGGAAATAGATTTGAATTATCATCCTAAAAGATTTTAGGGTGTGCCAATATTATTTGAGAAGCTTGATAAAATGGTCAAATTGACACAATTTAGGTTTAGAGGTTAGTGTGCCATTTTGGGTTTTTGGCACACTTGGGAGAAAAATAGAAATATAGAAAAATATAATTAATTATATGAAATGGCAATTAATATTAAAATTTAGGTATTACTATACCTATATATTTTATATGCCATGCTTTGTTTGCCATATAACATGCCATGACATCATGTTTATGTTCAATCATTCTATATGTCATGTACATGTTTAGGATTAAGGATTAAATGTCATGTGTTTTTAGATTTCATATTATGCCATGACATCATGATTATGAGCATGTGTTTATCTATATCATCTCTAATGCCATAATTACTCATGCATTTAAGATAATTTGATTGAAATTGATTTAAGGACAATGGCATGACTTGGAGTCCTATTTATAAGGGAATCAAGTAGGGTTGCCTTAGAAAAATGCATGAAACCCTAGATTAAATGAACCAAAACCCACATCTCACATCCAATTGACATGTATGTGTATTTATACACCCTAGATACATGTGAGATGCTAGGATATGAGTTAAGTTCAAGGTGCATAGTTTTTGCATCTAGATGAACTAAAACTCATCTAATTTTATTTGTGGATCATTGGGAAAGCTTGTGTACAAGTCATGTGCATAGAGCCCAAGGAATATGATCCAAAATAAGATTTTGAAAACATTTTAAAATCATTTTGAAAAACCTTGGTGAAGTCTATCTTTTGATAGCAATCACCATTGATGAGATTGATACAAAGTGAGCTTAAACTTTAAAGTTTTTAGTCACTTTTGGATTTTGTATCAATTTCTCTATTTTATGGGTAAAATAATTTTAAAATATTTTTCACCCATTGTATCTGTCATAAGTATTATACGTATGAACTTTCAGGATTTGTCGATAAACGTATAATTATTTATGAATTTCCAAAACTCGATTCTGATAACTGAAATTCAGAAATTTATTAGATCAACCGCCTGAGTGGCGATCGATGAGTGTGCAATGAGTAGTTGACAGAGTCGACTGCCAAGGCTGATTTCGAGAAAACTAGGTTTGGTTAGCCCGTGTTCAGCCATGGTAAAGGTCCCTAATCACTCCTAACCCTAGGATATGCTTTGGGAAGCATTATAAAGGGTGAAAATCCATTGGATATGGATTAGGAGAGTTGTTTAGGGTTTGTATCAATGTTAAGGTGTTGGAAAGTTTAATGTTGAATTTCTAACCTTAATTTTGATGGTTTAGAGTTCCTATTGGCTTAGGGACTTCCCAAGGACATTGTTGGTGCAATGGTCAAGGGGGAGCAAGCCTTTAGGGGGAGATATCCATCTTGGGATGATGGATGTGTCTTTCTCCTTGAAGAGGAGAAGTTATTGGGAGAATATGACATCAATTGGGAAATTGATGGGACTTTTGAGAGACCCAATTTGGAAATTGGGAGAGTAAATGGGATTGTCTCTCTTGAGTGATATTGGACTTATCACTAGGAAGATGGTAGGCATCCTAAGTATCTTTGGACCAAGGGGGAGATTGTAAGATCTCATTGGGACATGAGACATTGACCCTCTTGGAGAGGAAACCTTTTTGATGTTAGTCAAAAAGGGAGAGAATGTTTGGGGGAGAACATTTGGAGAGTATTTACCAATTTGGGATAATTGGTAAGGGATTTGAGTTAGTGTTCTAACTCAATAATTTGTTTGGTTTTTGTCAAACATCAAAAAGGGGGAGATTGTTGGTGCAATTGGCCCAGGTCACGATTGACCAGGACTCGAGTGATGTTTTGATGTGTCGACAAAAACATATGACAATGTAATTGTCATTTGGTAAAGTCCAAGTCTTGAGTACTTGGCATGGAAAGTCCAAGTGGGACACTTGGTATTGGGAAAAGTCCAAGCATGGGTCTTGGCAATGTAAAGTCCAACATGGGTTGGCAAGGAAAGTCCAAGCATGGTCTTGGCATGAAAAGTCCAACATGGGTTGGCAAGGAAAGTCCAAGCATGGTCTTGGCATGGAAAGTCCAACATGGGTTGGCAAGGGAAAGTCCAAGCTCGAGTCTTGGCATTTGAGAAGTCCAAGGGTTTGATATTGGTGGCGTAAAGTCCAAGCGGGAGTCTTGGCAGCATAAGTCCAATGGTTGGCGGCGTAAAGTCCAAGCGGAGTCTTGGCGGCGTAAGTCCAATGTGCCTTGGCGGTGTAGACACCGTTAGCATGACATAGCTGATGGAAGCACCTGAAGGCTAGCGCGATGGATGAACAAGTCATGGATGACTTGGAGGGATCCGAGAGGCGTGAGGCTGATGGAGGTGGCTAGAAGGCTTAGGTCTAGGCTAAGGGTAGTCTAGCAAGTATGGGGGAACCATACTTGGGTTAAAACCTCATGTTTGAGGTGTGCCAGTCGACTGGTGCCATGTGGCAGTCGACTGGACCGAGTCAACAAGGGTTTGACTGCGGGTTATGGCCTAGCATGATCGCCAGAGGTGGGGGCTGATCGATGGCTTGAGCAAATGCCGATCGTGTGATCACCGATCGGGTGCTCAAGAAATTGGCCATAGAATGGAGTCGAGACTCGACTGGTCGAGTGAGGACTCCATCCCGATCGATGGTCTCAATCCCGATCGATGAAGGTTCCGCTTGGACTTATCCAGTGGATCTAGCCGTTGTCTCACGACAACAAGGGCATCAATCGATCCGATGGTCCCGATCACCGATCGATCGACTTTTCCAAAGACAAAGTTGAAGCTATATATGGAGCTCGTGATGGAGGAAAAACCAAGCGATTTTCTTGGGCGAAATTGAAGGGGGAAGTTGGTGCTTTCCAGTCCTTCAAAGCTAGTTCAAGGCAATCAAAGATCAAGCAATCCAAAGCTCTTGTAAAGTTGTTTTTCTTTACTTGCATAGTATTTCTTACTTGTATTTGCTTGTATCTTGTGTATTACTTAGTGTAATCCTTGTACGAGGTTTCTCCGCCTCCGGATTGTTCCAAGAAGGAGTTATTATTGATTAGTGATTGCGTGTGCATCACTAGAGCTCTTTAGAGCTCGATCCGTGGAGTAGGAACCGTGTGGTTCCGAACCACGTTATATCTTTGTGTTCGTGATTGTTGTATTTCGTTATTGCTTTTACTATCTATATTTCGCTGCGCTAACGAAATTGTAGACACGATCACGATCAAATTCCATCTTACGGGCAAAATGCTATTCACCCCCCCTCTAGCTTCCAAACGATCCCTAACAAATGGTTTGTCCAAAACTATCTTGGTTGTGAGCCTCTACTTATATTCTACAAGGAACTGATAACATGATCTTCTGTGCCACACCAAGCACCATGTTATCTACAATGTAAAATATTAGACAATTTTGCATAATCATAAAAATATGCAAACAATGATCATGTGATTCTTATTTTAAAATAAAGATGTTCATACAAAAGAGCTAGGTTTTCAGTATACATCCCAACAACACTAAACATTTTCCTATGCATCATCCACTTCATGGTCCCAGTCCAAAAGAAGATCTACATGCTATTTGGACATATCATTACATTTTGGTTAGAGTCTATAGGCATCAATATTTAGCAGGGCAAATTCAAACAAATGTCTGACTTTGATATCATAAAGTGGCGTAATTTCTCCTTGGCCGGGATGTATCAAGCCCATAGGAGTGTTGAGTGGGCAGATGGACATTAGGTCGGTGAGCGATGGGGCATGGGCGCACCATAAGAAGAAGAAGAACCACTAGCTCTAGCTAACGAACCATATTCTTTTGTTTTTGAGTAGCTAGATAGCTTACTCAGAGACTAAGTCGAGTTCAAAGAGACAGTCAATACTCGGTTCAAGAATCTCCAGATGACTATAGATACCAGATTTGAGGGGCTTCAGATGAGTATGGATACGCGTCTATCGGAAGTATCTTCCAGACAGATGCATATTTTGGACCAACAAATGAAAATTCTCACTCTCCTTCACTCCTTGGCGACTGATTTTTTGGGTCCTTCACCAGCTATGTAACCTTTGCATGTTTTTCTTCTTTTATAGAAAAAATATTGTGTGTATTCAAACTTTATAATTCTGGAAACATGTAGCAAATTTAGGAATTCTGTGCAATGGACACCTTTAATGGAGTGTAGTGAATTTTGAGTAAAATTGTTGTGAATGCTAAATGTTTACGACCTTCTCTAACTTATGAATATGAGTTTGGTATTTTTTCCGTTATCTATATGTGTTTATATACTGTTAGCAGGTTTTGTCACGACTACTTTAAGGGGAAACTCTGTCAATTTTTTTTTCTATCTAGTGAAGTTTTCCATGCCTCTCAATATGTTTCATTCAAAAATCAAGATCGACATCTATTTTTAGAAATACATTGTTGGTACATCGGATAATGAGGTGAGAGGATTCAGGGGGAGGACCTTATTAATTGCTCAATCTAATTCAAAAATTCTTTTTGGGTTGTCGGATCGATGTATCCTTCTCCCTATGATCTTTTTGTGTGTTTGTCAATGGGGGAGAGATAAGTAGGGTTTAAGTTTTAAAGTTAAACTGGCTTAAATTTTTAAATAGTGAAGTTATGAAAATTTTGACATTTGATGCTGATCTTATTTGAGTATGGATTGACATGACAATCTTATTGCAAATCTTGATTCGATAAAGTTCTACAAATCTTAAAATTTCATGTGCAATATCTTTTACTGCAAATTCTGTACAAATTTTGAGAATATTGTATTGTGCTACAATTGCATCACCTAAACTTAAACCATGTTGTCAAACATCAAAAGGAGGAGATTGTTGGTGCAATCAAGCCCAAATGATGTTTTGGTGTTTGACAAGGGTTAAGTCAAGGTGATAATTATGTGTTATCTCATGCGGTTGTTTGAGATGTATTTCTAGGAAATTCCTTGTAGGTCGAGGATCGGATGTAAGCTAATGAAGTCTCGGACGAGGAGTCTTGGCAAATGAAGTCCCGGACGAGGAGTCTTGGCAAATGAAGTCCTGGAAGAGGAGTCTTAGCAAGTGAAGATCCGGACGAGGAGTCCTAAGAAGTGAAGACTCGGACGAGGAGTCTTGGAAAATGAAGTCCCAGACGAGGAGTCCTGGCAAGTGAAGACCTGGACGAGGAGTCTTGGCAAGTGAAGACCTGGACGAGAAGTCTTGGTGGATTAAGTCCCAGAAGCAATTCTTGGCACGAAATACCTATGAACAATAGTTCACAGACATCAGGTAAAAGGTACAAGGTAGACTTTTTCCTAGGCGTAATTTTTGTTAGGGCAATCAACCAATGAATGATGTGTTTTGATGTGTGTGACAAAGGTTTAAGTTAGGTTGTTTGTGGATTTAATATGTGTATTGAAGTCGTACAGGACTTAGTAATTCACACATGGTTAGCTTGACAAAGCATTGGCAAGATCACCATCTCATGACTTAGTCCTTGAGTCGGTGAAGGACGATATTGCATAGTCATGCGCTTGATGCATCCGAGGGACCGTCAGACGAGGAGCATTGGAGTGAAGCCAAGGAAGTAGACTTCAGGGCGAGATGCAAAGGATGGCATTGCGAAGCCGTGCGCTTGGTGCATTCGAGGGACATGGCCGGACAAAGAGAGCTTCAAGGAGAAGGACTCCAAGGGAAATGAGAGTGAGCGATTGTAACTCAGGATGGGGTAGCTCATAGGTGAACTTGGCAGAATGGCTAAGTCAAGTGTTGGATGCTCAACCAAAGGTTGTTTGAGGTTTTACCCGACAACAGTCTACTGCTATAGGTAGCAATCGATTGCTCTAGGTCGATTGGACTCGACCGGTGTTCGACTGAACCATTTCTGGCCCAACAGTCGACTGCTAGGGTTTGGCAGTCGACTGCTCGACCATCAGTCGACTGATCGAGGCAAGTTCGGGCACAGAAGGTTGATCAGTCGAGTGATCGCTTCAGTCACTCGACTGATGGCTCCATCAGTCGACTAATGGGGATGATCAATCGACTGATGTTGGAGCCGTTGGTTGGAATCCAATGTGGATGAATCCATTGCGAGGCAACGGCTACAACAACAGTCAACTAATGGAGGCATTTGTCAATTGCTCGGTGCCAATGGGAAGAATGGCCTCTTTCCTATAAGAAGGGGCCTTGGGTCATTTGGGATGGTTAATGCTTCACTTATAAACATACTCCCAAGTGCCTAAATGTTTTCTTCCCTCTTTCTAGCTATTATTTCAATCATATTTTAAAGAGGGAGATTGTAAGAAAGGTTTACCTCCACCTAGCTTAGTGCAAAGGAGAGACTAGTGGAATTGGTTTAGGCATGATTCACCTGGAACGAATCGGGTTGTGGACTAGCGGCAAGGGCCATGAACCACGTTACATGCCTTGTTAGCAATTGCATTATTTATTTCTTTGCATTGTCTTAATTGTTTTACTTTAGCATTATATTTCTATTGCTCTAACTATTGATTGTAGATGATTAAGCAAATGATTACCATCGACGAACATCTAGGCTATTCACCCCCTATAGCCGACCACCGATCCTCCAACAAGTGGTATCACAGTGAGGAGCTTGTCGAGGACTAATCGCCAACATAAGCACGACAAGAGATGGTCGACTCCAATATTCATCCACCTAATTTCGAGGGCGAATTCACATGGTGGAAGAAGTGTATGGAGGTATTCTTTGAAACTGACTTTGATATTATGTTAATAATGGAAAACGGTTTCGAGATGCCTAGGGATGAAGAAGGGGAGCCAATAGAGAAATCGAGATGGACAAAGAAGCAAAGAGAGGAGCACTTGACAAATTCGAAAGCCAAACATCACCTATTCAATGTGCTTCCTCAACAAGAGATAAACCAGATAGGAGAATGTTCAAGCACCAAGGAGATGTGGGAGAGGTTGATTGAGCTTCATGAAGGCACCTCCGAGGCAAAGCTAGCAAGAAGGGATCTCCTCCGCTCTCAACTAAATAACATCAAGCTTGACAAAGGGGAGAAGGTATTATCACTACACTCTAGGTTTAAAGAAATAATTAATGGATTGTCAAGTGTAGGTGAAAAACTCTCCAATCAGGACATGATAATGAAGGCAATAGATGCATTCCCTCGGTCCTCAAAGTGGAGCTCTATGGTGGACTCCTTTTATATTTCAAAAAATCTAGAGGTAAGCACTCTAGAAGAGTTTTTCGCCACCATGGAATTGCATGAGACTAGGCTTGAAGGAATAATAGAAGAGCCAATCAAGCCATCAAGGGGAGTAGCACTCATAGCCGAGAAGGGAAAGAAGAAGAAGGTGACACCACCTTCCTCATCCGATGAAGATTCATCTTCCTCATCAATGGATAGCAATGAGGAAGCATATATAGTAAGGAAGGTAAGACGTGCATTAAAAAATTTTAAGTTTAATAAATCTCATGATAGGGGACGAAGGCCTAGAAGAAAAATCATTTGCTACAATTGCCAAGGAGAGGGACACATAAGGGATGATTATCCCCTCTTGAACAAAAGCAAGGAAGAGAGAAAGAAAGAAGACAAGAAGAAGGGGAGCAAGAAAAAGGAAGAAGAAAGGAAATCAAAAGAAAAAGGAAAGGCCAAGGCACACAAGGCGACATGGGATGATCCATCCTCATCGGAGGAAGATCAAGCCTTCACAAGCCTTGCACTTATGGAAATAGAAGACTTGGACTCCACCTCCTTCGAAAAAAAAGAAACAAGTTCAAGTGAGGAGAGCTCAAGTGAAGGGGGAGCTTCATCCTCATCCTCATCGGAATCGGAGGAGGAAGATATGGTAAGTATGGTAAGAAATCTTCCTACTCAAGAAATTGTTTCTATGATTTCTAGTCTTACTAGAGATTTATTTAGGAGTAAGAAGAAAAATAAATGCATGCTTGATGATATTAGGAAATTAGAAGAAAAGCTAGAAAATGCATGTTTAAATGTCCATGATCATGCTTCTTCTTCTATGACTAATGATGCATGCTTAATAGAAGAAAATAAGGCCTTAAGAGAAAAGGTAGAATTTCTTACAAAGGCCCTAGAAAAATTTACAATAGGCTCCAACACTTTGAACATGATAATTGGGAGCCAAAGAGCAAGTTTCAACAAAAAAGGCCTAGGATATAAGGGATCCAAAAATGAAAAGGCCTACCATTGTTTGATTGCTAGGGGACAAGCTAAAACTATAATGGTAGCTAGGAAATGGATCCCTAAGGAGTATTTGGTGAACCCTATTGGAAAGAATCTATATTGGGTTCCCAAGTCCATCCTTAAGGGTTAGGAAAACTTAGGAAAGTCAATTGGACTTTATTTATATCATATTATATGGTTGACTTAGGATGATGAGGATGTTAATTTTAGATTTATCATTTTTGATTTATGAGCATGGGTGATGATTTTTGATTTAGTGTTGGGTGATGATAATGTGTAACCCATGAATTGAATGCTTAAATCATGATTTATGGGTGATTTTATACTTGATAAATAATCATGATTTATGATTTGGATAATAATATTTGATTCATGATCATAATATGCAAATTAAATGATAATCTTGTGTTATGATCATAATGGGGGTTTTATACATGATACTTAACTTTGGGTAAAATTGCATGAAATTTTGGTTAAGTATAAATACTTTTAGGTACATCTCACACTCACTATAGGCTAACTTGATTGAAAACATAGCATGAGTGAGATGTTAGGATGATACAAATGACTCACTTATGATTATAACATTTTGATGAGTCATTATAGGTATCATGATAGCAATAATAGACCAATCATGGGGAAAGCATATGTTTAAGTCATAGACATATTGTTCAAAGATCATGGTTGAATATTTCAAATGTTTTAAAACCATTTTATGTTTTATAAACTACAAGTTCATGTTTTAAAACAATTCAAGGCAAAACTAGGCTTTCAGGTTAATGAAACTTTAGTATTTTTCAACATCTTTGAGTTTTTACCAAACTGTCAAAAATAGAATGAATTTTCATGTCAAACTATTTTTCATTGATAAAGGGACTTATGAGAAATATTTTCCCCAAATTTCATGATTTTTTAAATTTTCTATAATTTTTAATGCATTTCTGAAGTTGGACTTCGGAAATCAAAAATTCTAAAAATTAGGTGTTAGTCGACTGATGCTCTAATTCAGTCGATTGATGTACTGTGCATGAGCACAGTAACCTGTTTTATCAGGTTTTGAGTTTGATTTTGGTGATTTTCGTTCCATAGGCTTGATGCCATGCTAATATAACTTATGTTAGCTGTTTTGGATGTTGTTAAAGGGAGAGAAATGGTTAAGTTTAAGTTAATCATGCTAGGGGAAGAAATTAGCATGTGTTAAGGGGGAGTTGCATGTATTAAGGCGGAGTTGATATTCATGTTTGATATCCATGTTTTACATGCTTTCCTCCCTTATATATTTTGATTAATGTTTCACCTAACTTAAACATAGTTGCCACACATCAAAAGGGGGAGATTATTAAGGCAATCAACTCATGAATGATGTGGTTTTGATGTGTGTGGCAAAGATTTAAGTTAGGTTATTTGTGGATTTGATATGTGTGTTAAAGTCGTGCAGGACTTAGTAATTCACACATGGTTAGCTTGATAAAGCATTGGCAAGATCACTATCTCATGACTTGGTCCCTGAGTCGGTGAAGGACGACATTGCGAAGCCGTGCACTTGGTGCATCCGAGGGACCGTCGGACGAGGAGAATTGGAGTGAAGCCAAGGAAGTAGACTTCAGGGCGAGACGCGAAGGATGGAATTGAGAAGATGTGCGCTTGGTGCATCCGAGGGATGTGGCCGGACGAAGAGAGCTTCAAGGCGAGGGACTCCAAGGGAAATGAGAGTGAGAAATTGTAACTCGGGAAGGGGTAGCTCATAGGTGAACTTGGAAAAATGGCTAAGTCAAGTGTTGAATGCTCAACCAAAGGTTGGTTTGAGGTTTTACCCGACACCAGTCGACTGCTATAGGTAGCAATCGACTGCTCTAGGTCGATTGGACTCGATCGATGTTTGACTGAACCGTTTCTGGCCCAATAGTCAACTGCTAGGGTTTGACAGTCGATTGCTCAACCATTAGTCAACTGCCAAGGGAGATAGTCGACTGATCGAGGCAAGTTCAGGCACAGAAGGTTGATCAGTCGAGTGATCACTTCGGTCACTCGACTGATGGCTCCATCAGTCGACTGATGGAGATGATCAATTGACTTATGTGGGAGTCGTAGGTTAGAATCCAACATGGATGAAGTCGTTGCGAGGAAACGACTACAGCAGCAGTCGACTGATGGAGGCATCAGTCGGCTGCTCGGTGCCCAACGGGAAGAATGACCTCTTCCCTATAAGAAGGGGCCTTGGGTCACTTGGGATGGTTAATACTTCATCTCTAAACATACTCTCAAGTGCCTAAATGTTTTCTTCCCTCTTTCTTGCTATTATTTCAATCATTTTGTAAAGAGGGAGATTGTAAGAAAGGTTTACCTCCACCTAGCTTAGTGCAAAGGAGAGACTAGTGGAATTGGTTTAGGCGTGATTTACCTTGAACGAATCAGGTCGTGGACTAGTGGAAAGGGCCGTGAACCATGTTACATGCCTTGTTAGCATTTGCATTCTTTGTTTCTTTGCATTGTCTTAATTGTTTTACTTTAGCATTATATTTCCGTTGCGCTAATCGTTGATTGTAGACGATTAAGCATACGATTACCATCGACAAATATCTAGGCTATTCACCCCCCTCTAGCCGGCCACTAATCCTCCAACAGTTTTAGCTCTAGATGGGTTGAAATGGAAAGGTTCAAGGCAGTAGTCGAGGCGGCACCTCGACTGATTGCCTTATCAGTCGAGGTGGCACCTCGACTGGTACCTGATACCTTGGCCAAGTCACTGAGCTCAAAGCTCAAGGTCGGTCTAAAGCTTTCCCAGTCGAGGTGACATCTCGAATGGACGTGGTTAGTTGGGTTTTAGGACTCAGCTTGACTGGCCTCACGGTTGCTGAGGAAGCAACGCTAGTTGAGGAGGCACCTTGACTGCTGCTTCATTCAATTGAACAAAAGCAAGGCGAAGTTGACTGTCACCTCGACTGGGGTGACGTGACTTGAGTAGAAATTCATTGCAGTCGAGGCGACGCCTCGACTGTTGCTTTGTTCAATCGAACAGAAGCAAGGCAAAGTTGACTTCGACCTTGATTGAGATGGCATACTTTGAGCATAAACCCATAGCAGTCGAGGCGACACCTCGACTGATGTTCTATTCAATTGAACAGAGGCAAGGTGAGCTCGATTGTGAGCCCGACTGATGCTATCAATCGAGGCGATGATCCATCACCTCGACTGGACCTATGTTACAATGGGAAATAAGTCAAAAATGAGGGGGAAAACTTACCGTTAGAAACGGTAATCAAATGACAGTCGAGGCAACTCGACTGCACGAGCAGAAAAAGCCCTAAACGTGTTCTTTATAAAGGTTTTCTCTGGCTCTCTTTGGACAACTTTGACACTACTATTCACAACTCTCTTTGAAGCGATTCTCCTTTGGTTTGCCTTCATCCTCCAAGCTCCAATCAACCTCAAAGGCAATCAAGGGAGTGAAGAGAAGAAGCCCTAGCTATTCCTACACATTGTAATCTTTATCTTCTCAAACAGTTTCTACTGTAAGTTATGTTGTAACTCTTGTAAGCTTGTTTTAAGAGGTTTCTCCACCTTCGGAGCCTTTCCGAGAAGGAGAAAGAATAGAGGTAGGCCTTGGACGTAGCAGTTCATGGGGCAACTGTGAACCAAGTAAAAAACTGTGTGTTCTTGTGTGTGTGCTTTTTTTCTTTCTATTTTGTTTCCACTGCTTATCGTCGAATGAGCTCTTTTCTGTGGAACTTCGAGTGATGACAATCGACGCTATTCAACCCCCCTTCTAGCGACACCAACGGTCCCACAAATTTAATGCTCCTAGGATCTCTAGTTATGATCTTGCAGAAAGATCACCGTGTATTATCCCGATGAACTTTTGCTTCTACCGAGAACTAGCTATTCCTAACCAAGTTTCCCTTTTGAATCGTCAGAGCTCAGGGGGTTGATATCTTTGGGAGCCCCTTGTCACTGGGCTCCCTCAACCCTTCTAGAGTTGATGTCTCCTACTTTGGGCCTTCTACTAGAAGAGGTTGTTAGGGCACGAGGATGTCCTATTAATACCTATAAAGAGATGGATCATATTTTATATCCTACTCTTTCATATTCTACTTTCTACGATTATGGGAGGGAGGATGACCGCAAGGGTCCTCCTTGTTTCTCCTAGATTTTGATACAAATGCTTTCTGCCCTTGTATCGACTATGTGCAGTAGAAATAGAAGCAAGACACAACTTTCACAGATCTCAACAACATAAATTGCAAATATATTCAAAAGCAACAAATAAACATTTAAACTAGCATATCCAACATATACAAGCTACTCCCTAATCATACAATCGAAGTATCTACTCCATGAATAAAGAAGAATAAATACAAGGCATCTGTTTATGAATCAATACAATCCAAATAGTTGTAAGAAAAGAGATAGTATGTTCAGTTGGATCCAATGTGTGCCTTGGTCATTCTTCAAGGTGTTGGAGCGTCAATATGGGTCTTCGAGCCACTTCCTTCTTCCCCGTTGTGAGCCTCCAGTGCTTCTAGGGCACCTTCTTGTCATCCTAGCCATTGGGCCTCCTCCCTCAGGTTTAGGCGTGTATTTCCTTATATAGGGGTGCACCCCGACTTTTCTGAATTGCCCACGAACTCTAATTTGCATAAGTCGTGCTGACGCCACACGACCATGTGTAATCTACATGGTCGACCGTGTGGAAGGCTGGAAATCAACTCTAAATCTGGCGTCGAGAATAGGCACGACCATGTCAAATCCACATGATCGGCCATGTCTTTCTCTGGAGCTTTGTTTTGATGTTGTCCTTCTCATCCAAAGCATGCCCATGTCTTGGGAACACGGGTAGAGCACGCTTGCCCTTCTTGAGCTTCTTTTGTAGAGCCATTATGCCTCAAAAATACTCCTACATAAAAATAGCAAACTTAGACCTCCAAACTAGAAAATGAAAAATAGGTGCAAACTAAAGGAAATATGCATGAAAATGTATGAAATACAATGAGATGTGTGCTAAAACTACTCTAAAAATCTTATATGATTTGCTCACATCAAGATCCCCCAAACTTAGATCTTTGCTTGTCCTCAAGCAAACCTTAGTGCCATAAAATTTAAAAGCATTGTTCTCATACTTATCATGTTAACTTAAGTTATCAAATGGTACTTTCAATCAAAGCAAATAGGTATATTCTAAAAGTTCACTAGGTTAGCTTTTCGTTCATGTGCTAAGAGAGTTTCCTAAGGAATACACATTCCATGTTATGTTAGGTCGTCATCCTATAGCTTTCCAAAGGTCTCCGTCTTTTAGGCACTTACCTGCCCTAAGCGAGGGTCGTTCCCTAGAATTAGCATAAAGTCTCAAAGGTGTGCTCGGTATTGAGAGAAATTGGTAGGTGTTTCCCTAGTAACCTAACTCAGTCTCAAAGGGGCACCTAACCATTTGCATCCACGACAACTATTTTTTTTCTTTAACTCTCATTTTTTTTCTCTCTTATTTTTTTCCTTTTTTATTTATTTTATCATCCTCACTAGCATTTTGATTTTTCTGAATGGGTCTACACAATCCGAGCATCTCCGATAACTAAAATACTAAATCTAGAGTCACCTATGGATTCCAAAGTACTAGACTACTGAGATGAATCATAACTATGTATGTACTAGATTCTCCCTTTCAGAATATTCGATGAGTGCAAGTGAAAATAAAAGCTAACAAGTAAATATATAGAACATCCATCAAAGCATCTAAAAATAAAGTACCAAAGGATAAATGAAGTTAAACTAACTATGGCATGTAAACATATCGTAGAGATTTTTGAAAACATCACTGAGGTAGCTTAAAGTGACCAACAACTTGTTGGAGCATTGGTGGCAGGCTAGAGGGGGGTGAATAGCCCTCAATCGTCGTATGGTGGAAGTCATTCTTAATCGTCTACAATTATCATTAGCGCAAGCGGAAATATAAAGCTAAGACAATTAAGAACAAAACAAAGATAAACAATGCTAACAAAAGATATAACGTAGTTCATGGCCTCGACGCTAATCCAAGGTCTGATTCATCTCCGGTGAATCACTCCGAAACCAATCCAATATTGGTCTCTCCCTTTAGCCAAAGTAAGGTGGAGGTAAACCTTCTTACAACCCAAGAACACTCTTTCTTACAATGGATTTGAAATAAGAACAAGAGAAAGAGTTGGAAATCTTATGGAGCACTTGGATGATCACTTAGAGAATAAGCATTATCCATCCAAAAGCCCACACCTTTTCTATAAATAGAGAAGGTTGTTTTCTTTCCGTTGGGCACTAGCAGTTGACTGATGCCCCGATCAGTTGACTGCTGCTGTAGTCGTTGCCCAATAACGACTTCTTCCACGTTGGATTCCAACCAACGGCTCCCACATCAGTCGACTGATCGTCCCATCAGTCGACTGATGGAGCTATCAGTCGAGTGCCGGAAGCGAGCACTCGATTGCTCACCATTCTATGCTCGAAACCCTCGCAACCAGTGGACTGATGCCATCATCAGTCGACTGGTGGTCTCGGCAGTTGACTGATGGCGCATGAACCAGACTCGTATACCAGTCGAGTCAGAGTCGACTTAGAGAAGTCAACTGCCATGATATGGTAGTCGACTGATGCCAGGTAAACCTCAAACATAACATCTGTTTGAGCGTCCGATGGTCCAATAAACCTCAACCCTTGCGGTCAAGCCTCCGACACTTAGCCATTTGGCCAAGTTCACCTAATGAGCTACTTACATTTCACTCATTCTCTCATCTCACTAGAAGTCCCTCGCCGAAGCTCTCTTTGTTCGTGGCCACGTCCCTCGGCAGCATCAAGCACACGACTCTGCAATGCTCCTTCGCTTCAAGTCATCTCGTCCGGCGGTCCCTCGGATGCATCAAGCGCATGGCTTCGCAATGCTCCTTCTCCGACTCAAGCACGAGGTTGTGAGTTGGTGAAACTTGCCAAAGCTCCATGTGAAAATTACTAAGTCCTGCAGGACTCCAATGCACATATCAAAACAATAACAACCTAACTTAAACCCTTTTCTACATACATCAAAACCATATCACATGGGTTGATTGCTCTAACAATATCCCCCTTTTTGATGTGTGGCAATCCGTTTAAGTTAGGTAAACAAATAACAATAAACATAAGCAAGGAAAGCATGTAAATAAAAATATGAGTATAACAACTCCCCTTAAAACATGCAACTCCCCCTTAAGACATGCTAAATTTTCCCTTTTAGCATGATTAACTTAAACCTTATCAATTCTCCCCCTTTGACACCATCAAAAATATTTTCTAAATGTTATACACACATGACATCATCTCTAAGGAGGAAAAATACCAAAAATCAAACAAAACCTGATAAAATTAGGTTACTATGCTCGTGCACAGTACATCAATCGACTGATTCATACTACCAGTCGACTGGCACATAGATTTCACGTTTTCTGATTTTCTGGACGAAATTTAGAAATGCACTAGAAATTCCAGAAAATTTGAAAAATCGTGAAATTTTGAAAACACATTTATTTTAAAGTCCTTTATCAATGAAAAATGATTTTTCATGAAAATTACTTATATTTTCAATGATTTGCCAAAAATCCAAAAGCTTCAAAAATAACTAGTATTTTGATCAAGTTTGTATCAATTTTAACACCTAGTTTTGCATTAGATTATTTCAAAACATGAAAACACAGATTTTAAAGTAAGAAATTGTTTTGAAAACATATGAAATATCCAACCATGATCTTTGGGCAATATATCTATGAATTAAACATAAGCCTTCCCCATGATTGGTCTATTATTGTTCTATTGATAGACTTAATGACTCATCTACATGCCATAAGCATTAGTGGACCATTTGTATCATCCTATCATCTCACCCCTGCTAAGTTTTCAATCAAGGTTATCCTTATGGTGAGTGTGAGATGTTCCTAAAGGTATTTATATACTTAACCTTCAAATTCATGCAATTCTACCCATGGTTAAGTATCACCCTAACATACCACATGATTATAAAGATATATATGCATTGATTTCACATTATGATCATGAAACAAATGTATCAATCAATTTGTAATCATGCATTAGATATAAAATCATGATAATAAGTCAAGTATCACCTAAAGCATGATTTAAACTATTTATGGGTGTATTATCATCACCCAACACTATTTCAAAAAAAAAGTCCCGATCATCCTAAGTCAACCAATCAACATGATATAAGTAAAATCCTTATGGTCGACTCTCCTAGGGTTTTTCTAACCCTTAAGGATGGATTTAGGAACCCAATACAAGTTCTTTCCTATGGGGATCACTAAATATTCCTTATGGATCCATTTTCTAGCAATTGTCTTGTTCTTGGCTTGACCCCTAGCAATCAAACATTTATATGCCTTTTCACTTGTCTTTCCCTTATAACCTAGGCCTTTCCTATTGAAGCTTTCCCTTTGGCTCCCTATGATCATATTAAGGGTGTTGGAGCCAATAGTAAATTTTTCTAGGGCTTTAGTCAAATGGTCTACCTTTTCCCTTAAAGCCCTATTTTCTTCAATACATGCATCATTTACATCAAAAGGCATATAATTATCATGTGAGCATGCATCATCATCATTACCATTTAAACATGCTTTTTCTAATTTATTTTCTAGGGCCTTAATTTAATCTAGCATGCTCTTATTTTTCTTTTTGGCCTAAATAAATCCCTAGTTAAGCTAGAAATCATGGCAACTATTTCTTGAGTGGGAAGATGTTTTACCATAGTTTCCATGTCCTCTTCCTCGGATGATGAGGATGATGAAGAGCCTCCCCCTTCACTTGAGCTCTCCTCACTTGAGCTTCTTTCTTCTTTTTCCGAGGAGGAGGTGGAGTCTAGATCATCAAATGTCATTAGGGAAAGATTTGAGTAGACATGTTCTTCTTCTTCATATGAGAATGAAGATGGATCATCCCATGTCCTTGCTTTGAGTGCTTTGGCCTTCCCCTTTTCTTTGGCCTTCTTCTCTTCTTCCTTCTTCTTCCTCCCCTTCTTCTTTTCTTCTTTCTTCCTCCTCTCTTCTTTACTCTTGTTCAAGAGGGGACACTCATCTCTTATATGTCCCTCTTGTTGGCAATTGTAGCATATGATCTTCCTCTTGTGTCTTCTCCTATCATAAGATTTATTATATTTTAAATTTTTCAAAGCACACCTTACCTTCCTTACCATGTAAACATCTTCATTTCTATTCATGGAGGATGAGGAGGATGCTTCATCGGATGAGGAGGGAGTCTCTATCTTCTTCTTCCCCTTGTTGGCTACTAAGGCTACTCCTCTTGATGGTTGAATTCTTTGCTCTTCTACTACTCCTTCAAGCTTTGTTTCGTAGAGCTCCATTGTTGAGAAGAACTCCTCCAAGGTGCTAACTTCTAGGTTCTTTGATATGTAGAAGGAGTCAACCATTGAGCTCCATTTCGATGACCGGGGAAAAACATCGATTGCTTTTATAAGCATATCCCGGTTCGAAAGTTTTTCTCCTACACTCGTTAGTCCAATTAAAATTTCTTTAAAATGAGAGTGTAGTGAGGTTACCTTTTCTCCCTTTTCAAGTTTAATATTTGTTAGTTGGGAGTAGAGGAGGTGTCTCCTTGCAAGCTTTGCCTCAGAAGTGCCTTCATGAAGCTCTATGAGTTTCTCCCACATTTCCTTGGCGCTTGCACATTCTCCAATCCGGTTGATCTCTTGTTGGGGGAGTATGTTGTACAAGTGATGCTTGGCCTTCGAATTCGCCAAGTACTCCTCTCTTTGTCTCTTGGTCCATCTTTTCTTCTCTATTTGCTCCCCATCTTCATCCCTAGGTATCTCGAAGACATTTTCAATTATTAATAAGATTTCAAAGTCGGTTTCGAAAAATACCTCCATGCGATTCTTCCACCATGCAAATTCTCTCTCGAACTTCGGTGGATGAATGTTAGAGCCGGCCATCCTTGATGTAGTGCTTGTTGCGGCGGTTAGTCCTTGACAAGCTTCCTTGGCTCTGATACCACTTGTTGGAGTGTTGATGGCCGGCTAGAGGGGGGTGAATAGCCCTCAATCATCGTATGGTGGAAGTCGTTCCTAATCGTCTACAATTATCGTTAGCGTAAGCGTAAATATAAAGCTAAGACAATTAAGAACAACACAAACATAAACAATTCTAGCAAAAGATATAACGTGGTTCATGGCCTCGCTGCTAATCCACGGTTCGATTCGTCTCCGATGAATCACTTCGAAACCAATCCAATATCGGTCACTCCCTTTAGCCAAAGCAAGGTGGAGGTAAACCTTCTTACAACCCAAGAACACTCTTTCTTACAATGGATTTGAAATAAGAACAAGATAAAGAGTTGGAAGCTTGTGGAGCACTTGAATGATCACTTAGAGCATAAGCATTAGCCATCTAAAAGCCCACACCTTCTCTATAAATAGAGAAGGATGTTTTCTTCTCATTGGGCACTAGTAGTCGACTGATGCCCCGATCAGTCGACTGCTCCTATAGCCGTTGCCCAATAACGGCTTCTTACACGTTGGATTCCAACCAATAACTCTCACATCAGTCGATTGATCATCCCATCAGTCGACTGATAGAGCTATCAGTCGAGTAACGAAAGCGAGCACTCGACTGCTAACCATTTTGTTCCCGAAACCCTCGTGACTCCGATCGATGCCATCATCGCGGATGGTTGTCTCCGCCGATCGCCACTCCATGGCAGTCGACTAATGGAACATGAACCAGACTCGTATACCAGTCGAGTCACAGTCGACTGATGCCGTGTAAACCTCAAACTTAACATCCGTTTGAGTGTCCAAAAGTCGGGTAAACCTCAACCCTTATGGTTGAGCCTCCGACACTTAGCCATTCATCCATGTTCACCTAATGAGCTACTTACATTTCACTCATTCTCTCATCTCACTTGAAGTCCCTCGCAGAAGCTCTCTTCGTTCGCGGCCACGTCCCTCCAAAGATCGCCGCATACTCTGCAATGCTCCTTCGCGTCTCTTGCCCTCGAAGTCTACTTCCTTGGATTCGCTTCAAGTCATCTCGTCTGATGGTCCCTCAACTGCATCAAGCGCATGACTTCGCAATGCTCCTTCTCCGACTCAAGCACGAGGTTGTGAGTTGGTGAAACTTGCCAAAGCTCCATGTGCAAATTACTAAGTCCTGCAGGACTCCAACACACATATCAAAACAATAACAACCTAACTTAAACCCTTTGCCACACACATCAAAACCATATCACATGGGTTGATTGCCCTAACACAACTAAGGGTTGAAAGGAACCTAAATAGTATATGCATGAGCAAATAATCTAGAAGAACAAATAAAAACTAAACCTAGATGTAAAGAAAAACTAACACTAGCAGAAGAGCATATCATAATTTGGATCTCCCCTAAACTTAAATAAAATTTACCTCTAGTGTGGCGGTCGAGGTGGGAAATCTGGCGATCTCGGCATGTCAGGCTCTTGGGAGAATCGGGTACTCAGCTGCTGGTGCCACATGTATATGTGGTCAACCTGGGAACTGGTGGACGTAGTGGCTGCTCGGTGCTCTTCCCCCTGGCCCACTGTGATCGTGCATCCCGCATGAACTATCGAACCTCCTAGCGGTAGGTAGCGTCCTCTTGAAGTCATGGGTCTTGCCATATAACTCCTCAGCCCTCTAGAAATGCTCTTGAAGGCCCTGAAACTCCGCCTATGTGTAGGTCCTATGCTTTCCCATCCCTTGTGTCTACTACTATGCATAAATGTCGTCGAGGCACAATCAGAACTCGAAGAAATCGTTAGTGAATGTACCTGCATCCTCCTCAAAGGTAGAAAAAGAAGGCGGTGCAGGTCTAGGATCGCGGCGTGGACTAGGTGGGCTCCTATACATAGGTGGGTCTATAGGTGAGTGATGGGTAGGAGGTGAAAGGGGTGCATGAGTAGAGGTCTCTGCGTGTGGTGGGGACTCCACTATTAGATCCAACTGCCAATTGACACAGTTGGTGATGGTGGTACGATCGGTATCGGGAAGCCTAAGGAGTGGCAAATTATTCCTTACAAAGCAAAATGAATATCCTTCTCTAACTATCATCCTCATAGCCATGCACACTCCTAAATCTACACTAGGGCTCCCTTCTACCCTATCAAATCCCTCACAATCGTATCCCATCGATTCACAAATGTGGGTCAATAAACCCTCAAAGATGATATCACCCTTGGGTGCTTTCCCCATCTTCACTAGGTGCCTAATGAACTGAGATTCCACATCAATAGAATTATTCCCTTCTAACATACTCCATAAGCAAAATATTTCACTCACCCTTACTACAACATCACTCTCCCCTCTCTTGAAAATTGTGCTTGCCATAACCTGGTGGATGTATCAAAAAACTGGGTTTTGTAATTGGGATGCCTTGGCTCTAGAGGGGTCATAGGAGGTTTCTCCTAATAACTATGACCAAAATGATCTTGAATTAAACTCAACATGTGTCCCACATTGGTAAGACATGGAAAAGATCATGTTCTTATAAGATAAAATGATATCTCCATTGGGATGAGACCTTTTGGGTAAAACCCAAAAATAAAACCATGAGGGTTTAGGCCCAAAGTGGACAATATCATGTCATTGTGGAGATATATGATTCTTATAGGCACTAATAATTGGTATCAGAGTCATGGTCCATGTCAAGCCATGAACCTCGAACGAAGGAAGTGGAGCTCCCATGTTTGGATCAAGAGAACCAGACATCAGGCAAGAAGTCCAGTTGGGTCGGGAGGATTGAATAGCTGGCAAGAAGTCCAGTTGGGCTAGAAGGGTTGGACAACTGGCAGGAAGTCCAACTGGGTCAGGAGGACCAGACAGTTGGCAGGAAGTTCGGGTGGGTGAGGATTTGACATCGAGCAGAGGAAATCCTTCGAGGACGGATAGACTTTAGGGGGGGCTCAATGTGGTCCTTCGTTTGAGAGGGGGGGGGATTGTTGAGAGTATTGGAAATACAATCAAAGTTCCACATTGGTAAGACATGGAAAAGATCATGCTTAGAAGATGAAATGATATCTATATTGAGATGAAACCTTTTGCGTAAAGCCTAAAAACAAAATCATGAGGGCTTATGCCCAAAGTGGACAATATCATGCCATTGTGGAGATATATGATTCTTATAGGCACAAACACTCCTCTTTCCCCCACTAGGCAACCCAAAGCAAAGGTTCCATTGATTAAGGGTCTACTCATGCTCTATGTTAAACAATCTAAAGGTAATATTGCCCTCTTCATGATGTCTACCCATCAAGATCTCCACATCTACTGAACTTAAAAACTCCAAAACTATCCTAAGGTAGGTTGGACATCTAACTCCCATTTTCTCCTCCCAACCTACCTTGGCCAATAACCATTTAACATCTCCCATCATACCTAGGGTTTCTAAAAGAGCAGTATCTAAATAATGGGTAGCAGTTATTTTCTTAGTAGAAAGTATGTTAAATCAATCCCTATGAGTATCATCTCGAAATATAATGCTAGAGGGAGCATTACCTTCTTCCAGAGCTTGTTGGTTACTCCTTCCTCTTGTCCTTGGCCTTGATGAGGCAACCCTTGTTGCGGAATGCTTTATCCTTCTCATCCTTGCTTTTTGAAAGCTTCTTGGAGGCTGGAGAGGGTCCTTGGAGGTTGAAGGAGACAACTTCTCATGGGCTAGGGGCAGAACAATTGAGTCGAACAACTGATTTAGGGAAAATCGCAGGCCCTTTTAACAGGGATGTATAGTGAAAAGTCTATCTTTTGTATGAACATCTTTATTTTGAAATAAGAATCACATGATCATTGTTTGTATATTTTTATGGTTATGCATATTGTCTAATACATTACATTGTAGATAACATGGTGTGTGGTGTCACACGGGAGATCATGTTATTGGCTCCTTGTAAAGTATAAGTAAAGGCTCACAACCGAGATAACTTTGGACAAACCATAAAAATGGTTGTAGTGTGATTTGGTATTGGTTTGTCTTGACCATAGAATCACACTAGTGCACTTTGTGTGTATTGAGCAGGACCGACTTAGAGATGATTCGATTTATTGCTGACTACATAATCGAATCGGACCTCAGATATTATTTTGTACATGCTCTTAATCCCGATATAATAATGGGCACATATACTTAGTATTCATTTCTTTGATTTACCAATGGGCGAGATTTATAGATTAAATCGATAGGCTCGGTAAGTTGGGAGATGATATTATTTATATGATGTGCCATTGATTATAGGAGGAAACCGTGTCCTATATATTAGGATGATGATGTCCCCTTGAGGAGCTCATAAGGTTCATCATGTAAACCCTGCAGGTGGACTTGGTCTGGCATGATGAAAAGGTTGAGTGGTACTAGTCATGGAGTTAGATGTTGATTAATTAATGGTCAGTAAATTAATTAATCGACGGACATTTGAGATCTTAAACACGGGGAGAAAATGTATACATAATATATGGAGCCCATATTAACTTATGGGGGTTTGTGAGGTAGATCAATGATAATCCTTTAGTGGATTGGATTATCATTAATGGATCGGACTTTATGTGGGCTTGATCCATGGGTGGCCAAGATCCAACTCCTCCTCATGGTCCCTAATGTAGCCTATTAACACCTCATGAAGCTTAGATCCAATGGATAGAAACAAAACTCTAGATCCAAAGGTAGAGATTAAAACTCTATGATCCGACGGTTGAGATTAAATCTCTAGATCCGACGGTTGAGATTAAATCCCTAGAACCAATGGTGGAGATTAAAAGGAGGCTTATCCCTAACTCTATAAAAGGAGTTTGAGGGGTTGGCGTGGAGAATCAATCAAGAGAAGCTAGGGTTTTGGAGGTTGGCGGCAAGAGATAGGAGCTAGGGTTTGGCCTTGGGCGGCACCTAATAAGGAAAGATTTCCTTGCCTTCTTCTTCTTCCTCAAGTTGCCGGCGCCCCTTGAGCTCCTTCTAGCCCTTGGCTGGTGTCCAAACTCCCTCTTTTCTTTCTCCTTGGTCGGTCGAACAAAGGTTTAGGGTCCTCCCTTGAAGCTTTTGGCTGACAACCCTTAATCTCTTCTTCCTTCTTGGCCGGCGGCAAAGCTCCATCCTTGGAGGTTGTTGGTTGGATGAAAGAAGGAATAGTGCTTTGTTTATATTCTTCCTCTTGCTCGGAATGAGCAATGAAGGAAGATCAGTGATCTAGGAGCTTCAACTTTTGGTCGATCGTCGCCCACACGACGTTCGAAAGGAGGAAGGTCATACATTAGAAGATCGAGAGGTATATCTATTCTCTATTCTCTTTTGTTACTTGCTTGTATTTGTTTTTTCAATTATGAGCATGATATATTCTGTTTGTGGCTAAATAATACTTGGATCCCGAACATAAACACGAAAGCCAACGATCCGGACATCGTCTATTCCGCGGCTACTCGTAGAATAGAGGTTGGTCGCTTGAACAACAAGTTTGTTTAAGAGACCTCTCTAAACGAATAGCACGATGATGACTTGGTTGTTTGAACAATCCCTTTTGTCTAGGATTAAATTTTTTTAATCCGGGGACATCGATGGGATCTCCATGAACAAACAACCGAGGTGAAGTGGGAAGCGATGTTTCCCCTCACGGATCAATGAAACCAAACTTTCAATTGGTATCAGAGCCAAGGTTTCCGATTTTGTGTGTTTAGGATTCGATTAATTTTTATGCACTTTTCATATATTATGTGTCGGATAATAGTAGGATATGCGTAGGTTAACTCTTTGGTTGTAAGCATAAGATCCGACTATTATGGCCATATGTGTGTATGTGATTGTATGTGTGTAAATGTTTATTTTGTTGAATTCTCGGGGTTGACGAGGCTAGTATTTAATTTTTTATAAATTAGATATGGCATTGTTTAGCCACTCTTTTTATTTTAGTTTACTTTCGATCTAGATTTCATGTACACTCCCTCGTGGAGTATAGGATCGATGGATGTAAATTAAAATATATTTTAGTCTCGGCTCAGATCTCCAGATTGCTCGTACATGGCGTAGGAGGAGCGGACGAGAAGACGATGCGACGGGAGACATATTGAAGACAAAAGCCATAATAGTTGGAAAATAATTTATTTTTCATATTTATTGCTTTTTGTTTGATATGCATGTCGTAGGCTAGGAAAATTCCTCAATTTCAAATTACTAAGTGGGAGAAAGAAATTTTTATAAATTCCCACGACCTCAATTACAATTTGACATGTGATGCAAACAAACTTGCGCGTCGGCTCTGAGTGCCTTCCTCCCCATCAGATGAGTTTGTTTGCGGATCACAAGGTCAAATATGGTTATAGGGAATTATTAAGGAGCGTGTGCACTTCCCATACCCAAGGCACATAATCCGAGATAATTACCTTGGTACCAAGTAATGGTGAACACTTAGATACAAATATAAGTATCCTCCCCATCAGAGTCATTGCTTTTATTTGTAGGGCCAAAGAGGAACCAACTATTAATTTTACTTGTCAAAAAGTTAGGTTGACAAGATAGTAAAATTAATGGGTAAAACCTCCTCTTACAAATGTAGAATTCGTATACGTCAACACTATCGTGACATACTATACTCTCGGTGTTTTGAGGTGTTGGTTGATTTTAAAATTTTATTGTTTGAGGAATCAATAATTTTTTAAAATCTAATGTTTTGATTTATATTATTCTTAGGTTTTCTTTCAAAATGACTTTAAACCCACTTGCTGTGATACTGAAAGAGAACAAACTTACTGGACCGAACTATGTTGATTGAAAGAGGAATCTAGACATTGTCTTGACTGCCGAGGAATACAAATATGTACTTCTCGAAGAGTGCCCTCCTAAGCCTGCAGAAGATTCTGGAGAAAAAGAGAGAGAGAGTTATAAGAAGTGGGTAAAGGCCGATGAGATGGCGCAGTGTTACATTTTGGCATCTATGTCAAATGTACTGCAACATCAGCATCAAGCCAAGCCCATAGATTATGACATGATGCTCAATCTCAAAGAGCTTTTTGGACACCAAAATTGGGCTGTGAGGCAAGAAGCCATGAGAAACTTGATGACGACCACCATGATCGAAGGAACACCCGTAAGGGATCATGTTCTCAAGATGATGACTCATTTGAATGAGCTAGAAGTCCTTGGAGCTGAGATCGATGGGGAAACCCAGGTCGATATCATACTCCAGTCTCTACCTAGGAGTTTTGAGTAGTTTCGCCTGAACTACAACATGAACAAGAGGTTGTATTTGTTGGCAGAACTTCTGATAGAACTCCAGGCGGCAGAGGGGCTATTTCGTCAAAGTGCTCAGGCACATGCCATGGTGACCCAAAAGGTTTCTACTTCTAAGCCGAAAGGCAAGAAGAAGAAGAAACAAACTGGGGCAAAGGCGGTGGGAGGTACTCAGGGAGGAGTGAAGAAGTCGAAAGGCAAGTGCTTCACTTGTAAGCAGACTGGACACTGGAAGAAGGACTGCCCCAACCGCAAGAACAAAGGTATATCTTTTGGTCTAGTCGTTGAAACATGTTTAGCGGTGTTATCTACCGGCACCTGGTGTGTAGATACGGGAGCCACTGATCATGTCTGCAATACTTTGCAGGGGTTCTAAAAAACTAGACGACTAGCTGAGGGGGAGATTACCGTGTACTTGGGCGATGCCACGAAGGTGGCAGCAGTTGCAGTGGGAGATGTTCATTTATCTTTTGAGAAAAAAAAACTTTTGGTTCTTAAGAATTGCCTTTATGTACCCTTATTTAGAAAGAATTTAATTTCGATTCTAAATAGTTTATGGATGGATATTCTATTTCTTTTAATGATAGAGTTGTTATAAGAAGGAATAGGGACATTATCTGTTCGGGTGGATTGATAGGAAATTTATACACACTTGAACCAAAACCTCCCATGATGCAAATTGAAGTTAATAACTCATCTTCTAATTCCAATAAGAGAAAAGAACCTTCGAAGATGAACCAAACATATCTTTGGCATCTTAGGCTTGGTCATATTAACCTAAGCAGAATTCAAAGGTTGATAGCTGATGGACCTTTGGGTTCATTAGTGGTGGAAGATTTCCCAACCTACGAATCTTGCTTGGAGGGTAAAATGACCAAGAGGCCTTTTAAGGCCAAGGGGTATAGAGCCAAAGATGTGTTAGAATTGGTTCATTCTGATTTATGTGGTCCTATGTCTATCCAGGCTAGAGGTGGTTTTGAGTATTTCATCTCTTTTATAGATGATTACTCAAGATATGGATACATTTACCTGATGCGCCGCAAGTCTGAATGCTTTGACAAGTTCAAAGAATTCAAGGATGATGTGGAGAAACGTCAAGGTAAAAGTATCAAGACACTACGATCTGATCGTGGTGGTGAGTACCTCTTGGAAGAGTTTAGGAACTACTTATCAGAGGATGGGATTCAATCCCAATTGACTGCACCTGGCACACCCCAGCAGAACGGTGTAGCAGAGCGAAGGAATAGGACTCTTATGGAGATGGTTAGATCGATGATGAGTTATTCTGAGTTGCCAGATTTGTTCTGGGGATATGCTCTAGAAATGACGGTGTACATTTTGAACTTGGTTCCATCTAAATCAGTGCCTTCTACTCCCACAAAGTTGTGGACTGGGCGAAAGCCTAGTCTAAGATATATTCGGATATGGGGGAGTCCAGCACATGTGCTGAAGGTAGATGCTGGTAAGTTGGAACCTCGTACAGAAGTACGCATGTTCGTTGGCTATCCTAGAGGAATGAAGGGTGGTTTGTTTTATAGTCCTAGAGATCAGAGGGTTATCGTTAGCACAAACGCCAGATTTCTAGAGGAAGACTATGTGATGAGCCACAAGCCCAAGAGTTAAATTGTTCTAGAGGAATTAAAAGGGGAAGTCACTTCTTTAGTACCACCGGTACAAGAGGATATACCACAAGTCACTACATCGCATGTCATAGAGGATACACAGGAGAGACATCATTGTAGTGGGAGGGCTGTTAGACAGCCTAATAGATTCATGTTCTTGGGAGAATCTTTTGATTTGGTCCCTGACGAACATGAACCTGATCCCTGGACATATGACGAGGCAATCCAAGATATAGATGCAGCATCTTGGCAAAGTGCAATGAATACTGAGATTGAATCTATAGATTCAAATCATGTCTGGGAGCTAGTGGAACAGAGGGATCACTCGAGAAGATTTATAGCCCTTTTACAAGAAGCTTATATTAGAAAATTCTCGAGCACTTTGGGATGAGTGATTGTAATCTCATAGATACTCCGATCGCTAAAAGTGAGGGCCTGAGCTTGGCAATGTGTCCTAAAACTCAAGAAGTAATGAGGGAAATGATAAAGTACCTTATTCTAGTACAGTTGGAAGTTTAATGAACGCAATGATATATACAAGGTCGAACATATATTATGTCTTGGTGCAATCGGCCCAGGTCACGATTGACCGGACTCAAGTTTGACTCGAGCGATGTTTTGATGTTCGACAAAATGTATGACAATGTAATTGTCATGGAAAAGTCCAAGTCTTGTGTACTTGGCATGAGAAGTCCAAGCATGGGTCTCGGCATGGGAAAGTCCAACATGGGTTGGCAAGGAAAGTCCAAGCATGGGTCTTGGCATGGAAATGCGTGACGGACTCTACCATGTAAGCTGAGTATGTGATAGCCTCTGAGGCGGCCAAAGAAGTTGTGTGACTCAGGAACTTCCTGATGGACTTGGATGTGATTCCTGGTTTGCCCAGAACTATCACAATTTATTGTGATAATAGTGGTGCAGTTGCAAACTCGAAGGAACCAGGAGCCCATAAGGCTAGTAAACACATAGAGCGCAAGTATCACCTGATACGAGAAATCATAAAGAGAGGAGAAGTTGCTGTGGCCAAGATTGCATCAGAGGATAACTCGAGATCCTTTCACTAAGGCCCTTCCGACGAGAGCTTTTGATAGGCATGTGGAGGGAATGAGGATAAGATGTATGACAGTTTGAGGACAGCATAGTCTTTTAGTATAAGTGGGAGATTGTAGGGATGTATACTGAAAAGTCTGTCTTTTGTATGAACATCTTTATTTTGAAATAAGAATCACATGATCATTGTTTGCATATTTTTATGGTTATGCATATTGTCTAATATATTACATTGTAGATAAAATGGTGTGTGGTGTCACATGGGAGATCATGTTATTGGCTCCTTGTAAATTATAAGTAAAGGCTCACAACCGAGATGACTTTGGACAAACCATCGGAATGGTTGTAGTGTGATTTGGTATTGGTTTGTCTTGACCATAGAATCACACTAGTGCACTTTGTGTGTATTGAGCAGGACCGACTTAGAGGTGATTCGATTTATTACTGACTACATAATCGAATCAAACCTCAGAAATTATTTTGTACATGCTCTTAATCCCGATATAATAACGGGCACATATACTTAGTATTCATTTCTTTGATTTACCAATGGGCGAGATTTATAGATTAAATCGATAGGCTCGGTAAGTTGGAAGATGATATTATTTATATGGTGTGTCGTTGATTATAGGAGGAAACTGTGTCCTATATATTAGGATGATGATGTCCCCTTGAGGAGCTCATAAGGTTCATCATGTAAACCTGCGGTGGACTTGGTCGGCATGATGAAAAGGTTGAGTGGTACTACTCATGGAGTTAGATGTTGATTAATTAATGGTCGAAATTAATTAATCGACGGACATTCGAGATCTTAAACACGGGGAGAAAATGTACAAATAATATATGGAGCCCATATTAACTTATGGGGGTTGGTGAGGTAGATCAATGATAATCCTTTAGTGGTCCCTAATGTAGATCAATAATATATGGAGCCCATATTATCATTAATGGATCGGACTTTATGTGGGCTTGATCCATGGGTGGCCAAGATCCAACTCCTCCTCATGGTCCCTAATGTAGCCTATTAACACCTCATGAAGCTTAGATCCAATGGATAGAAACAAAACTCTAGATCCAAAGGTAGAGATTAAAACTCTAAGATCCGACGGTTGAGATTAAATCTCTAGATCCGACGGTTGAGATTAAATCCCTAGAACCAATGGTGGAGATTTAAAAGAGGCTTATCCCTAACTCTATAAAAGGAGTTTGAGGGGTTGGCGTGGAGAATCAATCAAGAGAATCTAGGGTTTTGGAGGTTGGCGGCAAGAGATAGGAGCTAGGGTTTGGCCATGGGCGGCACCTAATAAGGAAAGATTTCCTTGCCTTCTTCTTCTTCCTCAAGCTGCCGGCGCCCCTTGAGCTCCATCCATCCCTTGGCCGGCATCAAAACTCCCTCTTCTCCTTCTCCTTGGCCGGTGGAACAAAGGTTTAGGGTCCTCCCTTGAAGCTTTTGGCCGACAACCCTTAATCTCTTCTTCCTTCTTGGCCGGCGGCAAAGCTCCATCCTTGGAGGTTGTTGGTTGGTTGAAAGAAGGAATAGAGATTTGTTTCTATTTTTCCTCTTGCTCAGAACAAGCAAGGAAGGAAGATTGGTGATCTAGGAGCTTCAACTTTTGGTAGATCGTCGCCCACACGACGTTCGAAAGGAGGAAGGTCATACATTAGAAGATCGAGAGGTATATCTATTCTCTATTCTCTTTTGTTACTTGCTTGTATTTGTTTTTTCAATTATGAGCATGATATATTCTATTTTGGCTAAAGAATACTTGGATCCCGAACATAAACACGAAAGCCGGCGATCGGGACATCGTCTATTCTGCGACTACTCGTAGAATAGAGGTTGGTCGCTTGAATAACAAGTTTGTTCAAGAGACCTCTCTAAATGAATATCACGACGATGACTTGGTTGTTTGAGCAATCCCTTTTGTTTAGGATTAAATTTTTTTAATCTGGGGACATCGATGGGATCGCCATGAACAAACAACCGAGGTGAAGTGGGAAGCGAAGTTTCCCCTCACGGATCAATGAAACCAAACCTTCATCCACATGGCCGACCGTGTTAAGCTCTGACCTGGGCACTAGGAAGAAGTCCAAAAATTGGCATGACCGTGTGAAATTCACATGACCAGCCATGTGCGACTCTCGATTTCTCCTGGAGTGCCACACGGTCTGAGACTTACCACACATCCTGTCGTGTTCTCTTCTGCCCGTTGGGCACAATCGTGTGAAATCCATACGACTATCCGTGCTTCCTTCTGGGGGTTCCAGAAATGAACCTTCCTTCTACCTAGCAAGTTCTATCTGATCCTAAAACACTTGTAAGGATTCTAATGGGCAAAAATTTATACCTAAACATAGCATGCATGAATGCCAAAAAAAACTAAAATCATATAAAGTTAAACTTGGGTTGCCTCCTAAGAAGATCTTGTTTAAGGTCTTTAGCTCGACCATACTCCTACGCTTTAGCTTTGCTTCGGTGGTTCCGTGAACCTCCTTTCAACTTTGTTAGAATTTTTAATTTCACTTTGTGCCTTAGCCCATGCAGGAATAATATACTTACACAATGCGGGTTCCAAACCCGCTACGCTAGTAATCTTGAACTCTAAAGTATTGTCTCCCATAGTTAGAGTTAGCTTACAATTTTTTACGTCGATGACCATTCCCACTATGGCTAAAAATGATCATCCAAGAATTTCTGGGATTTTCCAGTCTTCTTCCAATTCCAAGACTAAAAAATCTATGGGCAGTGTAAAATCTCCCACCCTGATAGGAACATCTTCCAGAATTTCCAGTGGGTATCGGTACGAGTGGTCAGCAAGCTGTAACGTTATAGTGGTCAACTTTAAATTTCCTAGCCCTAATTTTTTGCATAATGCGTATGACATCAAGCTCACACTGGCGCGTAAGTCACAAAACACCTTATTAATCATGGTTGTTCCTATATGACACAAAATATAGAAACTCCACGGATCTTTTAGTTTCTAAGTGGTCCCATTCTGGAGATAAGCACTAGATTCCTCTTTAAGCGCTACTGTCTCTAACCACTCGACCTTTCTGCGGTGTGCCAAAATATCTTTCATAAACTTTGCAAATTGGGGCATTTGGTGCAAAGCTTCGAGTATCGGTACTTCCACTGAGATTGATTTCAACATGTTCAAAAATTTTCCAAATTCAACATCTCTCTTTGCGTTGGTTAGCCGTTGTGGAAATGGTACTGTAATGGGTAGTTGAGTCCTTGTAGAAGGTTCACACTCCATATTTTTGGCTCCTTGCCTCATGGTCTCCTCAAGAGGTTCTTTTACCTCTAAGCCTTGTTCTGGCTCGGCAACTAATCTGCTCGGTAATTTCTTCATAATCCTCCTACTCCATAACATCATTGCCTTGCATTGCTCCACTGGATTATCTTCAAATATTTCTGGTAGTTAGCTTGGTGTTCTAGCAGATTGGATGGCAATCTGTGCTATCTGAATCTCCAGCATCTTTTGTTAGCTAGCGAGGTTGTTCACAGATGATTTTAACTCTTCCAGTATCACTTCTATCTGTGAATGTTGACGCTAGAATTCAGTGTTCGCCTTTTATTGCGTTTGAATGAAGTTTTCCATCATTTGTTCAAGTCGGGATTTAGGAAGTTGCTACTGCCCACTACCCTACTGCCCGTACCCTTTCGACTATTGAAAATTTCTCGAATTGTTCCCGTATGAAAAGTTCAGTTGGTTCCTCCATCCAGGATTGTACATGCTAGAATATAGATTGTTAGACCTCTGATTATACTCGCTCACCACATCGACATGCTCAACCTGCTCTTCAGAGCTGCTCTGCCCTTTACAGTAGTCTTCCTAGTACGTCGTTACTCCATCACTAAAGGAATTGGCCCCACATATAGAAGCAAGGGTTAGGGACTCAAACCGTCTAATCAGTGTGTCCATTCTCACCGCTAGATTATCGATGGAGTTAGTAGCATATCTTCCGGCTGCAGGTGTTGGGTGACTACCTTTGAAAGCCCATTGATGGTGATTTTAGGCCACCTCCTCAATTAGTTCTTTTGCTTCCTCGATAGTTTTGCTCATCAAAGATCCTCCTATAGCAGAATCTAGGGAAACCTTTGTGGCATACGTGATCCCATTATAGAATATGTGGATCACCAGCAACCTCTTGAAACCATGGTGGGACACTAATATAGTAACCCTTTCTAGTGATCCCAGGCTTCGAAAAGGGACTCTCCTTCCTTCTGGTTGAAGCTAGTGATCAGGTGGCACATGTGAGCTGTCTTACTCGGTGGAAAGAACTTATTCATAAACTGCAGTTCACACTATTCCCATGTGGTGATGCTTCCTGAAGGTAAGGAGTGCATCCATGTCTTTGCCTTATCCCGCAGTGAGAATGGGAATCAGCTCAAACGGATTGCATTAGTGGGTACTCCATTGAATTTCAAGGTTGAGTAGATTTTTAAGAACATCTCTAGGTATCGGTTAGAGTTTTCAATTGTAGCTCCTCCGAATTGGCTCTGCTGAACCATGTGGATGAGTGCAGGCTTAAGTTCAAAATTATTGGTTGTGATTGATGGTCCAGCTATACTAGATTTATATCCTCTAGCACTAGGATCTGCATAATCTCGCAAAGGGTGGCTACCTATGTTTGCCAAAGGATCATCGTGTTCTTCCATATCTCTTTGTTCGACTCTCCATCGATTATAGGTTCTATCTATTTCTAAGTCAATCGGAAGTAGATCTTAAGCGTCTGTGCATACGATAATCCAAGCTACGCAATCAGGGTGTGTATATGCTACTTATTGAGAGGAAATCAGATAAACTAAAAGTAATGAACCAAATAAAGAAAACTTAAAAACTGAATTAAGACTATCCTAAACTTGAAATGAAATATGACTAGTGAAATAAATCTAAACTAAATATAGATAACAAAAATATAAAACTATATAAACTGAACTAAAGTAAAACTAGAATGCAAATCTAATCTAGATCCGATCCAAAATATTCACTTTCGATCCGATATCAAATCTATAGTTCCCAACAACGGTGCCAAAAACTTGATGCACGCGAGCACGCCCCCAAACCTCTAGTTGAGATCGCCAAGGATTTGAAGTGCGCGCTCATGCTCAACGCCCGCAAGTGCATGGTTGTCGTCAAGTAATAATATATGTATCAATCCAACTGAGACTGTGACTCGAGTACCATTTATCTAGTGAATGTCATTTGTTCGGAGTAAATCTCTTGCGAGTCAGGTGTGAGGTCGACAACGGTCCTGGCTCAAATACGGTGTCACTCGGAGGAAGCGAAGGGGGGCTCAAAGTTTCTTAAGGGATTTCAGGATTTCAGTTTCACTTGTGCGATGTTGAACATGCTATCAATTTAATGCTCCTAGGATCTCTAGTTATGATATTGTGGAAGAATCATCATGTATTATCCCAATGAACTTTTACTACTACTAGGAACTATCTATTCCTATCCAAGTTTCCCTTTCGAATCGTCAGAGCTCAGGGGATTGATATCTTTGGGAGCCCCTTATCACTGGGGTCCCAACCCTTCTAGAGTTGATGTCTCCTATTTTGGGACTTCTGCTAGAATAGGTTCTTAGGGTACGAGGATGTCCTATTAATCCCTATGGAGAGGTGGATCATATTTCATATCCTACTCTTTCATATTCTATTTCCTACGGTTATGGGAGGGAGGATGACCGCCAGGTTCCTCCTTAGTTCTCCTAGATTTCGATACGAAGGCTTTTTGTAGGAACGTTCGTGAGTGCTAGAGGGGGGTGAATGGCACATTCGATTGTCACTTGACAGAATTTGATCGTGCTTGTCTACAATTGTTATTAGCGTAGTGGAATATAGAATAGCAATAACAAAACACGATAATATAAAGTGGTTCTGAATCTTAGGGTTCCTACTCCACGGATTGGGCTCGAATAAGCCCTAGCGATGCAAACACCACCACTACTCAATAATACTACTTCTCGACAACAAGTTGGAGGCGGAGAAATCTCGTACAAGGATTCTTACAACAATAAGAAAGAAAGACAAGCAAATAAAAATAAACTACACAAATACAAGTAAAGAGAACTTTAAAAAATGTGAACTTGAATCCTTGCTTTTGGTTGCTTGAGAGTATCCTTGAAGGTCTAGATTGCAGTAGTAAATCCCCTTCAAATCGCCTCAAATAACCATTGTGAAATCCTCCACTTTGAGCTGCTTTTATAACTTGCAACGGGCTGATTTCGGGCCTAGCAGTCGACTACCAACAGTGTCATTGTCTCACAATGACATAATCCATGTTGACATTCAAGTCAATGGATACATTGGCAGTCGACTGCCATTACCCATCAGTCGACTGCCAAGCCCGTAACCGACTGACCAATCAGCTACCGAGCATTTGGTCCCACAACCTCGACCATCAGTTGACTACAATCCATGGTAGTCAACAACTCAAGCCATCAGTCGACTACCCATTGCTGGCAGTCGACTGCCAAGGTTATTTGACGCAGTCGAACCCTAGTTGACTCACAACAGTCGACTAGTCATAATCCCAGTCGACTGCTACAAGTTGACTCGGCTGCCAAGTGTCAAAACACTTGAACAATCGACTGGTCCAAAGCCCAGTCGACTGATAACCTCAACCATGAGGTTTTACCCCAATTTTGATGTCCTCATACTTGCTAGACCACCCTTAGTATAGACCTAAGCCTTCTAGTCACCTCCGTCAACCTCATGCCTATCGGATCCCTCCAAGTCATCCATGACTTATTCATCCAAATGCTAGCCTTCAGGCGCTTCCATCGGCTATTGTCATGCTAAGTTGGTCTACACCGCCAAGGCACATTTGGGCTTACGCTGCCAAGACACACGCTTGGACTTTACGCCGCCAAACCATTGGACTTATGCTACCAAGAATCCCGCTTGGACTTTTGATGTGAGCAAAATATATATGGTTTTAGGAGTAGTTTTCGCTCACATCTCATTTCATTTTATGTTTGTTTCATGCATATTTTACTTTGTTTTTCATGCATTTCCTATTTTCTAGTTCGGAGATCTACTTTTAATAATTTATGTGTAGGGAGGCATTTTTGGAGCAAAAATGGAGCAATTTGTGGAGCACGGACCTTAAAGAAGATGCACTGGCCATGTCCCAAGACTTGGGCATGTTTCCGAAGCGAAATGGATCAAAACGGAGACTCCAAGAAAAGACACAGCCAGGCCGTGTAAAAACACACGACCGTGCATTTTTACCAGCTCAATTTCCAGCCGAGATTTCATCTGTTTTCCAGCCTTGCACACGGCCAGGCTGTGTGAAATTCACATGATCGTGTGGCGGCACCGCGAATTCAAGGAAATAGGGTTTTTCAAGCATTTATGGAAAGCCGGAGCTGCCTCTATATATAGGAAACTCATCTAAGAGGCGAGGGATCATGAGGGAGCCACCCTAGGGCTTCCAAACCCTAGGGAGGAGGCACGACAGCTTGGATGGTACACCGAAGCCCTAAAAAGCTTCGGGAACTCGCAACGGGGAGGAAGAATGCCGCCGGAGGTCCACGTTCTGCACTTCAACACCGGAGAGAATGACACATAAGCATTGTAATTTCTTGTTCTTGCATTTTATTTCTGATATATTCGAACATGTACATGCCTTGTGATTCTCCTCTTTTATATATGGAGTAGTTCCTTTGATTCTAGGATTAGGGAGTAGCTTGTGTGCACATGACATGTTCGTTCAAATTAAATTCTATTTTTGAGTTTGAATTTGCAATTTGAAATTGTTTATACCCATATCTATGCGTATTTGGTTTTCTACCTACTGTGCTTAGGCGATACTAGGGGTGACAACTCTCTTATCTAAGATTTAGAGGATTTTATACAAGGAACCTAGGGGTAAACCTGATCTTTTGTAACCATGAGTAGAAGGATGCGATGGAATCGGAAATGGTTCATCGCAGGGATTGATTTGGCATCCTCGTATCGTCTATCCCATCCTTGTAAGGCAAAGATAGCTCCTGGTAGATGCGGTGGCTCATCGGGATAGTATATGATGTCCCTTCCACAAAACCATAGCTAGACGTTTAGACAACGCCCAGTTGATAGCATGTTTTGCGACACACAAGAGAAATTGAAGTCCTAGAATCCCTTTTAAAGATCTCGGCACGCTCCTTTCTTCCTCCGTGTGACACCGTATTAGAGTTTAGTCCACCAACAACCCTCGTAATTGAAACCTTTTAGATTTTACTTCCGAACAATTTCAACCACTGAACATATCGGTATTTGAATCCCAATCCCTGTGGGATCGATAATCTTTTATTACTTGACGACATCCGTGCACTTGCGGGTGTTGAGCGCGAGCGCGCGCTTCGAGTCCTCGATGGCCTCCGTCGCGAGATTTGAGGTCACGTTCGTGTGCATCAAGTTTTTGATGCCATTATCGGGGACTTATTGATTCGATATCGAATCGAGAGGCGGATAATTGGATCGGACCTAGGATAGATTTACTTTTCTTGTTTTTATTTTATTTTATTTTATTTTATTTCAGTTGCTCTTTCCTTACCTATAATTTCTTGTGTATAACGATGCATGCTTTGACTCATGATTATGGTCAATTGAATGCTGTAAGTTTTGGTAACATTTATTGTGAACATTGTGGTGAAACATGGCATACCATTAACGATTGTCTGGATATATTCGAACCTTCACAATTTGAACAAGAAGATGTCACCTACAATTACAACCAGTGGCCACAAAATGATTCCTATTCATATAGTTATGACCGTGGGTACTTAAACCCTCAATATTGTCCACCTAAATCCCAACTTGAGTAGATGATGGAAGATTTCATTCGAAAAGAACAAGCGGTGAACACTGAATTCCAACGGTGGCATTCACAAACAAAGACTCAATATTGTTTCCCAAGTGAGAACGAGAGCTATGAATCACCACGCAAATTTTATCCAGAATCAAGTCCCCACTTAGAAGCCTTTCTAGACAATTATACTAGGGAATGCAAGGAGCATAGTCTACAATTCGCGGAGATTTTTCAATGGAAAGAGGAAACCAAATGACTAGAAGGTGCCTTTGATGACTGGATTACACCTAATATGGCGGAGACTCACTTTGAGCGAATGGATGAGGAAGACGTAGATGACATAGGAAGTAAAGAAGGGCAATCCATTCAATCACTACTTGAAGAAGAACTTGAGGATTATTTAATTAATACTTTAATCGAGGAGTGCATTGCTTCAATTAAAACACCTCCTAACCTCAAGGATCTAGAAGAGCCTACCTTAACCCTCACTGAAACTTTAGTTACTAGTAACAAAACCCTTTTGGTGATTGATAATGATAAAATTTCATTCGACATAATAGAATCTACTAATCAATCTTTTGGTGAGGATGTCTATGGTGAGTTAAATTATTTACAGCATTTAGAATATAATGATCAAACTATTGATGATTCGTTGAGACTAAGCATGTTCAACCTTGAGTCAAGGAAAGCAACGCACAAGTATCTTGCCCCTCCACGAGGAAGATTTAAAAGATATAGTAATGGAAGACCAAAAGGCAGGATGCGAAAGGTGAGAAAGTATCTGGCCCCTCCACGAGCAAGATTTAAAGGATATATCGATGGAGGACCATTAGACAAGAGGAATAAGGTGAGCAAATATCTTGCTCTCCCACGAGCAAGATTCAAATGCCTCACATGAAATGTAGGAATAAGGTCGAGCAAAAAGACCTTAAACAAAGCCCTTCTTGGGAGGCAACCCAAGTTTAGATTTTGTGTTTATTTCTTATTAGTTTGTTGCATTCGTTTGTTTTGAACTTTGATTTATATTCATTTAGCATGTTGCATTTGAATTAGGACTAGAAAGAACTTGCTAGGTAGAAACAAAAAGAATCATTTTGAACCTACACGACTGAGCGTGTAAGGAGAATTCGGACCATTGTGCACCATGAGAGAGAAACAGGGGGCACACAGCCTGGCCGTGTGTTTTCACATGGCCGTGCCCCATATTCTAGCAGCACACACGGCCTAGCCGTGTGTTTTCACATGGCCATGTTATGCAAGGGATAAAGGGCACTGCACCGTGCGTTTTGCCTCTATACATCACTCACCCTCCAGTCCACGCATGTATAGGAGCCCACCTAGTCCACATCGACATGAGCCTGCACCTGCACCACCATCTTTTTCTACTTTTGAGTAGGATGAAGCTACATCTGCCTATGATTCTTCGGAGTTCCGATCGCGCCTCGATGACATATAGGTCGAGCAGCAAACTCAGAGGCAATGATGGGAGGAGAAGAGCGCTTACACGTAGGCAGAGTTTTAGGGCTTTTGGGAGCACTTCCAATGGGATGAGGAGTTCTATGATGAGGCCCGCATCTACTTCCAGGAGGAGGCTGTCCATCGCCAGGATGAGGCCACCTACCGTCAGGAGATGCGACATCACATGCATGCCTAGTAGGCATAGTGGGCCCAGGAGGAGGACCACAGAGCGAGCCAGATCCACCACTCGGGATCAACCACATGTACATGTGTCTTCCTGTGAGCCTGACATGCCGAGACTGTTGGACTTCCCACCTCGGCCACCATATTAGCGGTACGGTCTCATATAAGTCTGGGGGGACCCCAAGTTTTGATTTATTTTATTTCTAGCAATAGTTTCTTTCCTGATATTTACATTTTAGTTTTAGTTAGCATTCATTTATTCATGCATAGTGTGTTTAGTTTCTTTCCGCACTTAGTCTTTGCTATCTTTAAGTTGGCTCAGTAGTATTTTTAAAGTTACTTTCATGAGTTGTTCCCATACATAGCTTAACTTTATTTATCTTGTGGTATCTTATTTTAGTTGCTCTAATGAATGTTCTAGACTTACACTAGTTAGCTTTTAGTTTTACACCTACACATGACGAACATTCTGAAAGGGAAAATCTAGTACGTACCTAGTTATGATTCATCTCAGTAGTCTAGCACTTTGGAATTCATAGGTGACTCTAGATTTAGCATTTTAGTTACTGGAGATGCTCGAATTGTGGAAAGCCCATTCGAAAAAATCAAAATCCCAAGAGAGAGAGAAGAAAAAAATCGAATAAGAAAAAAAAAGAAAGAAAAAGAGAGTAAGAAAAAAAAATTGGAAAAAAATAATATGAGGGATAAAAAAATAGTTGTCATGGGTGGAAATAGTTAGGTGCCCCTTTGAGACCAAGTTAGGTTACTGGCGAAAAACCTAGCAATTTCTCTCAATACTGAGCACGCCTTTGAGACTTGGTGCTAGATCTAGGGAACGCCCCTCGCTTTGGGCAGGTAAGTGCCTAAGAGCTAGAGACCTTAGGAAAGTTATAGGATGGCGACTTAACTTATCATGGAATGAGTATCCCCTAAGAAGATTCTCTTGGCACGAGCACAAGGAGCTAACTTAGTGAATTTTTAGAACATATCTATTTTGCTTTGATTGCAAATACTACTTGCTAAATCTAGTTAACATGCTAAGTATGGAACAATACCTTTTTAAAATTTAATGGCACTGAGGTTTGCTTGAGGACAAGCAAAGATCTAAGTCTGGGGGAATTGATGTGAGCAAAATATATAGGGTGTTAGGAGTAGTTTTCGCTCACATCTCATTTCATTTTATGTTTGTTTCATGCATATTTTACTTTGTTTTGCATGCATTTCCTATTTTCTAGTCCGGAGATATACTTTTAGTAATTTATGTGTAGGGCGGCATTTTTGGAGAAAAAATGAAGCAATTTGTGGAGCACGGACCTTAAGGAAGACGCACTGACCATGTCCCAAGACTTGGGCATGTTTCCGAAGCGAAATGGATCAAAACGGAGACTCCAGAAAAAGACACGGTACGGCTGTGTGAAAACACATGGCCGTACCTTTTTTCCAGCTCAATTTCCAACCGAGATTTCATCTATTTTCCAGCCTTGCACATGGCCAGGCCATGTGAAATTCACACGGCCATGTGGCGCCGCCGTGAATTCAAGGAAATAGGGTTTTTCAAGCATTTATGGAAAGCCGGAGATGCCTCTATATATAGGAAACTCATCTAAGAGGCGAGGGATCATGAGGGAGACACCCTAGGGCTCCCAAACCCTTGGGAGGAGGTACGACGGCTGGGATGGCACACCGAAGCCCTAAAAATGTTCGGGAACTCACAACGGGGAGGAAGAACGCCGCCGGAGGTTCACGTTAGGCACTTCAACGCCGGAGAGAAGGAACATAGGCATTGTAATTTCTTGTTCTTGCATTTTATTTCTGATATATTCGAACATGTACATGCCTTGTGATTCTCCTCTTTTATATATAGAGTAGTTCCTTCAATTCTAAGATTAGGGAGTAGCTTGTGTGCGCATGACATGTTGGTTCAAATTAAATTCTATTTTTGAGTTTGAATTTGCAATTTGAAATTGTTTATACCCATATCTATGCATATTTGGTTTTCTACCTGCTGTGCTTAGGTGATACGAGGGGTGACATCCCTCATATCAAAGATTTAGGGGATTTTATACAAGGAACCTAGGGGTAAACTTGATCTCCTGTAACCGTGGGTAGAAGGATGCGATGGAACTGGAAACGGTTCATCGCAGGGATTGATTTGGCATCCTCGTACCATCTATCCCGTCCTTGTAAGACAGAGATATCTCCCGGTAGATGCGGTGGCTCATCGTGAGAGTGTATGATGTCCCTTCCACAAAACCATAGCTAGACGTTTAGACAGTGCCCAGTTGACAGTATGTTTTGTGACACACAAGAGAAATCGAAGTCCTAGAATCCCTTTTAAAGATCTCGGCACGCTCCTTTCTTCCTCCGTGTGTCACCGTATTAGAGTTTTGTCCACCGACAACCCTCATAATCGAAACCTTTTAGATTTTACTTCCGAACAATTTCAACCACTGAACATATCGATATTCGAATCCCAGTCCCTATGAGATCGATAATCTTTTATTACTTGACGACATCCGTGCACTTGCGGGCATTGAGCACGAGCATGCACTTTGAGCCCTCAACGACCTCCATCACGAGATTTGAGGTTGCATTCACGTGCATCAACTTTACGCCGTCAATATCAACCCTTAGACTTCCCTTGCCAACCCATGTTGGACTTTCCATTTGTCAAGACTCAAGCTTGAACTTTCCCTCGCCAAGACCCATACTTGGACTTTCCATGCCAACCTATGTTGGACTTTCCAATTGCCATGACTCAAGCTTTGACTTTCCCTTGCCAAGTGTCCCACTTGGACTTCTCCATTATGGTCAACCCCAAGTCAACCATCTAGTCAATCCATTGTCAAACAATGGTCAACTCTTTTGTCAAACATCAAACCACTACTTGAGTCAAACTCGAGTCTGGTTAATCGTGACCTGGGAAGATTGCACCAACAATCTCCCCCTTCTTGATGTTTGACAAAAACCAACATCTTTGAGTTAGAACACTAACTCAATCCAATCCTCCAAATTGTCTAAATTGGAAATCTCAACTTCACCCACATTAATTCTCCCCCTTTTTGACATACATCAAAAAGGTACTCTCCCCAAGGGTGTCAATGTCTCATATCCCAATGAGATCTTATAATCTCCCCCTTGGTCCAAAAACATCTAGGATGCCTTCACTCTTCCTAGTTATAAGTCTCATATCACTAAAGAGAGACAATCCTCACTTCTCCAAATTCTCTAATTCTCCAAACTTTTCCCCGCCATGAGAAAGAACACATCCATCATCCCAAGATGGATAACCTCCCCCTAAAAGCTTGCTCCCTCTTAACCATTGCACCAACAATATCCTTGGAGAGTCCCTAAGCCAATAGGACCACTAAACAATCGAAATCAAGGGAAAATATTCAACTTTGAACTTTCACCTCCCTTAAATTTATTACACACCCTAAACAATTCTCCTAATCCATTTCCAATGGATTTTCACCCTTTTAAATGCTTTCCAAAGCATATCCTAGGGTTAGGAGCAGTTAGGGTAACCTAACCCAACTGAAATCAGGATAAACAAACCTTATTTACCCGAAATTAGGTTTGACAGTCGACTCCTTCAGTCAACAGTCGACTGCCCTTGATGCCAGTCGACTGCCAATAGAGATAGGCGACTGATTTCTGCAAATGCAGAAATTCAATTTCAGAATTCAAAATTTAAAAATTCATAAGTAATTATACATAAATCGAAAAATCACGAAAATTCATATGTATAATACTTATGTCAAACATTATCGGTGAAAAATATTTGAAAAATAAAATACCCATAAACTATTGAGTTTGACACAAAGTTCAAAACCATTGGAAAGTTCAATGTTTTGGCCCTACTTTGTATCAACTCTATCAATGGTGATTGCTATCAAAAGATAGACTTCACCAAGATTTTCTAAAATATTTTTGAAATATTTTCAAAACCTTATATTGAACCTTGGTCTATGGCTTAATGCACATGACTTGTACATAAGCTTTCCTCATGATTCATCCAAGGTTTAAGATGAGTTTGAGTTCATCTATATGCAAAAACTATGCACCTTGAACTTAACTCATTTCCTAGTATCTCACATGTGTCTAGGGTGTATCAATACATACACATGTCAATGTGATGTGCGATGTGGGTTTTGTTCATCCTAAACTAAGGCCTCATGCATTTTTCTAAGGCAACACTATTTGATTCCCTTATACATGGGACTTCAAGTCATGCTATAGTCCTTAAATAAATTTTCATTAATCCTAAATGCATGAATAATGATTATGGCATAAATATAGCATAATTAAAACATGTTCCAAAAATCATGATGTCATGGCACTAAATATAAACCTAAGCATATCATGACATAAAAACTAACCGTAAGCATAATCATGACATTTTATATGATAAAAATAAGATATGATGTCATGACATGTTATATGGAAATCATGGCATGACAAATAAAATATTGTTAGGGCAATCTCTTGCCGTAATATGGTTTTGATGGTGTGGCAAAGGGTTTAAGTTAGTTTGATATGTTGATTTGATATGTGTGTTGAAGTCGTGCAGGACTTAGTAATTCGCACATGGAGCCGTGGCGAGTTTCACATCTCATGACTCGTGCCTTGAGTCGGTGAAGGATAGCTTTACGGAAGCCGTGCGCTTGGAGCATCCGAGGGACCGCCGGATGAGAAGCTTGGAGTGAAGCCGGAGGAAGTAGACTTCGAGGCAAGAGACGCGAAGGAGCATTGCAGAGCCGTGTGCCTGATGCTGCCGAGGGACGTGGCCAAGAACGAAGAGAACTTCGAAGGAGAGGGACTCCGAGAGATGAGAGTGAGCGAATGTAACCCGGGAAGGGGTAGCTCTTAGGTGAAACTTGGCCATTTGGCCAAGCGTTTGATGGTTTCGACACCGCCGATCGCTATGTCATGGCGCAAATGATCGCTCGAGTCGAATGAAGTTCGACCGTATACGATCGATCGGGAGTGTGGCAAGAATGATCGCCATACGCTGGCGGGCCGATCAAGACCAATGACCGGCCAAGCGCGAATGATCGTAGTCAATAGGGTTTTGGCCATGACCGTCGAGCCGATCGGGCAAGCGATTACGAGGTGAGGCCGATCGATGAGGTCCATCGATCGATTGCCAAGAGTTCCGATTGGACTACACGGCCGGGATCCGACGCGTGTTCGAGGCCGTAGTGATAGGCAATGATCGCCAAGGGCGGCAATGATCGTGGCGCTAACGGAAGAAATCAGCCCTCTATAAAAGAGGGTGTAAGCCTTTGGGAGGCTAATGCTTATGCTCTAAGTGATCTTCCTAGTGCCCCACAAGCTCTAAACTCTTCTTACTCGCTTTTACTCCATTCTATTTGTAAGAAGAGTGATCTTGATTGTAAAGGTTACCTCCACCTAGCTTGGTGCAAAGGAGAGACCATTTAGTGGATTGGTTTAGCGGAGTGATTCACCGAGGAAGAATCGGGGACCGTGGATTAGCGGCGTAGCCGTGAACCACGTTACATTCTTTGTTAGCGTTTGTTTTCTTGTATTTCTATTTGCTTGTCTTTATTAGTCTTCCACTTGCGCTAATTAGTTTTGTAGACGAGAAAATAACGGCATCCAAACGAAAAGGGCTATTCACCCCCCTCTAGCCAGCCGCACCGATCCCCTACAAGTGGTATCAGAGCCAAGGAAAGCTTATTGAGGACTAACCGCCGCAACAAGCAACTTTCAAAATGGCCGGCTCCAACATCCATCCTCCGAAGTTTGAAGGAGAATTCGCTTGGTGGAAGAAGCGAATGGAGGTATTTTTCGAAACGGATTTTGACATTATGATTACAATGGAATCCGGTTTCGTTTTGCCTAGGGATGAAGAGGGGAAGCCAATAGAGAAATCTAGGTGGACCAAAAGGCAAAGGGAAGAGCACCTTGCAAATTCAAAAGCCAAGCATCATCTCTTCAATGTGCTCCCCCAACAAGAAATCAACCGAATAGGAGAATGCCTAAGCGCCAAGGAGATGTGGGAGAAGCTAATTGAGCTTCATGAAGGCACATCCAAGGCGAAGCTAGCAAGGAGAGATCTCCTCCGCTCCCAACTATCCAACATTAAATTAGAAAAGGGAGAAAAGGTAACTTCTTTGCATTCTAGATTCAAAGAAATTTTAAATGGACTAACAAGTGTAGGAGAAAGGCTCTCCAATCGCGATATGATAATGAAGGCCATAGATGCTTTCCCCCGATCATCCAAGTGGAGTTCAATGGTGGACTCATTTTACATTTCAAAGAATCTAGAGGTAAGTACTCTAGATGAATTTTTCTCCACTATGGAATTACATGAATCTAGGCTTGAAGGAATACAAGAAGAGCCAAAAATACAACCTTCAAGGGGAGTAGCATTGTTGGCAAATAAGGGGAAGAAGAAGATAGAGATCTCCTCCTCCTCCGATGACGAAGCGTCTTCCTCCTCCTCCATGGATAGCACCGAAGAAGCCTATATGGTAAGGAGGGTAAGACATGCTTTAAAAGGTTTTCATTTTCATAAATCAAATGATAGGAATAGGAGACTAAGGGGGAAGGTCATATGCTACAATTTCCAAGGAGAGGGGCACATAAGGGACAATTGTCCTCTCCTAAACAAGAGCAAGGAAGAGAGGAAAAAGAAAGAAGAAAAGAAGAAGAAAAAGGGGAGCAAGAAAAATAAGGAAGAGGAGAAGAAGACAAGAGAAAAGGGGAAGACCAAAGCTCTAAAGGCAAAGACTTGGGATGACCCATCCTCATCCTCCTCATCATCATCGGATGAGGAGAATGCCTTTGTCACCAATTTGGCCTTGATGGCCTTTGATGACTTGGATTGCTCTTCATCCGAAAATGAAGAATCAAGCTCAAGAGGAGAGAGCTCAAGTGAAGGGGGAGCTTCTACATCCTCATCATCCGAAGAAGAAGAGGACATGGAAACTATGGTAACGAAAGCCTCTCCTAAGAAAATAGTTTCCATAATTTCTAGTTTAACTAAGGACTTATTTGGAATGAAAAAGAAAAATAAAAGCATGCTTAATCAAATTAAGGCATTAGAAAATAAGCTAGAAAATGCATGCTTAAATGATAATATTTCTTCTAGCTTAAATGATGCATGCTCACATGACCTTTATGTGCCATTAGATGTTAGTGATGCATGTATAAATGAAAATAGGGCCTTAAGGGAAAAGGTAGATTATTTAACAAAAGCCCTAGAAAAATTCACAATTGGCTCCAACACATTGAACATGATCTTAGGGAGCCAAAGAGCTAGCTTCAACAAAAAGGGCCTAGGCTATAAGGAAAAGAAAAATGAAAAGGCCTACAAATGCCTAATAGCTAGGGGACAAGATAATAAGAAAGTAATAGCTAGGAAATGGATCCCCAAGGAATACTTAGTGAACCCAATAGGAAAGAACTTATTTTGGGTTCCAAAATCCATCCTTAAGGGTTAGAATAACCCTAGGGTAGTCAACCATATGGAATTAACCTATATCATATTTTGGTTGCCTTAGGATGGCGGGACAACATTTTTAGAATAGTGTTGGGTGATGATAACGTGCCCATAAATAGATAATAATGTTTAAATCATGATGATTAATGTAATTTCTATGTATGTTTGAAATCATGATTTATGATTTTAATATTTGGCACGTAATCATGAGAAATAGGAGTGAATCATGCTTTAGGTGACACTTTGCTTATTATCATCATATAATATCTAATGCATGATTATTATTTAATGAATACATGTATTTCATGATCATAATGTAAAATTAATTCATATATGTCTTTGTGATCATGTAGAGTGTTAGGATGATACTTAACCTTGATAGAATTGCATGAATATATTGGTTAAGTATACACAAATATCCCCTAGGATGCATCTCACACTCACTATAGGCTAACTTGATTGCAAACTTAGCATGGGTGAGATGTTAGGATGATACAAATGTCCACTAATGCCTATGGCATTTAGATGGTCATTTAAAGAATCAACATAGCAATAATAGACCAATCATGGGGAAGGCTTATGTTTAATTCATAGACATATTGCCCAAAGATCATGGTTGGATATTTCATATGTTTTCAAAACAATTTCTTACTTTAAAATACATGTATTCATGTTTTGAAACAATTGGATGCAAGACTAGGTGTTAAAATGGATACTCTTATGATCAAAAACCTAGTAGTTTTTAAAGCTTTTGGATTTTTGGCAAATATGTGGAAATATAATGATTTTTCACGAAAACATATTTTTCACTGATAGATATACTTAAAAGAAATATGTTCCCCAAATTTCATGATTTTTCGAATTTTTTGGAATTAATAATGCATTTCTGAAATTCATCCAGAAAATCAGAAATTCGGATTCCTTTGTGCCAGTCGACTGCCATACTGATACAATGGTGATGGATGAACAAATCTGATAACCTGATTTTATCAGGTTTTGACTGATTTTAATGTATGTTTCTCTTTATACTTGATGTCATGTGCCTTTAACTTAGTGTTAATCTTTTTGATGGTGTCAAAGGGGGAGAAATAATTATGTTTAAGTTAATTATTTTAGGGGGAGAAATATATGATAGGGGGAGAAAATTTGTATAGAGAGTTTCATGGATTAAGGGGGAGTTGCATGTTGTTATATCATGTTTATCTTTACATGCTTTCTTACCTTAGAATCTATATCAAATGTTTTTACCTAACTTAAACGGATTGCCACACATCAAAAAGGGGGAGATTGTTAGGGCAATCTCTTGCCGTAATATGGTTTTGATGGTGTGGCAAAGGGTTTAAGTTAGTTTGATATGTTGATTTGATATGTGCGTTGAAGTCGTGCAGGACTTAGTAATTCGCACATGGAGCCGTGGCAAGTTTCACATCTCATGACTCGTGCCTTGAGTCGGTGAAGGATAGCTTTGCGGAGGCCGTGCGCTTGGAGCATCCGAGGGACCGCCGGACGAGAAGCTTGGAGTGAAGCCGGAGGAAGTAGACTTCGAGGCAAGAGACGCGAAGGAGCATTGCAGAGCCGTGCGCCTGATGCTGCCGAGGGATGTGGCCGAGAACGAAGAGAACTTCGAAGGCGAGGGACTCCGAGAGATGAGAGTGAGCGATTGTAACCCGGGGAAGGGTAGCTCTTAGGTGAAACTTGGCCATTTGGCCAAGTGTCGGATGGGTTTTCCCGACACCACGATCGGCCGCCATGTCATGCGATGATCGCTCGAGTCGAATGAAGTTCGGTATCGATCGGGAGTGCAGCGCGATCGGCGCCATCGTTAGCGGCATTGCCAAGACGCTCAACCGATCGGCTGCAGCGGCGGTCGGTAGTCAATAGGGTTTTGCCACGAAGCCGTTCGTAGCCGGTAGGCGTCGACTACGGCGGCGATCGGATGGGTCCATCAGTCGACTGCCAAGAGTTCCGTTGGACTACAACGGTCGGGATCCGATGTGTTCGGAGGCCGTTGAAGTGACGGCAAGATCGCCAGCGTGATCGTGAGTGGCGTAACGGAAGAAATCAGCCCTCTCTATAAAAAGAGAGGGTGTAAGCCTTTGGGAGGCTAATGCTTATGCTCCAAGTGATCTTCCTAGTGCCCCACAAGCTCTAAACTCTTCTTACTCGCTTTTACTCCATTCTATTTGTAAGAAGAGTGATCTTGATTGTAAAGGTTACCTCCACCTAGCTTGGTGCAAAGGAGAGACCATTTAGTGGATTGGTTTAGCAGAGTGATTCACCGAGGACGAATCGGGGACCGTGGATTAGCGGCGTAGCCGTGAACCACGTTACATTCTTTGTTAGCGTTTGTTTTCTTGTATTTCTATTTGCTTGTCTTTATTAGTCTTCCGCTTGCGCTAATTAGTTTTGTAGACGAGAAAATACCGGCATCCAAACGAAAAGGGCTATTCACCCCCCTCTAGCCGGCCGCACCGATCCCCTACAAGTGGCCTCATAGATGGTTCTTGCCTCTTACACCCTTGACTTTGACTCCTAGACCCTTGAATTTGATTTTGCATATTTCGAAGGGTCTTTTCAAGTTTCTCAAGCCTTGATCTCAAGCTTGGTTCTCTAACTCTAATCTTCCCAATTTTGATTTTTCATTTATCCTTTGGGAATTACCATTTCTTCTAGGCATATGTCTATGATTTTTGGGATTAAAGCCTAGATGATCTTCTATCTTTCTAATACTTCCCTTAGGTAAAATTATTTTAGGAATATTAGTCCCAAATTTCTCCTTATTTATAAAATTATATGATTTGGCACCTAAGCAATAGAGTCTATTATTTCTTGCATGCTTTTGTTAATGAGTAATAGCAATAGAATTAAAATTGTTCCTAGCATGCTTTTGACTATTAATTGAAGAGGAAGCATACTTAAAGGTTATCTTAGGGTTTGCCTTAGCTCCCCCTATATTTGATGCTCCTTCTTAGACCTTCTTCCTTCCCCTAGGGCATCGACTCCTATAATGCCCCTTTTGTTGGCACTTGAAGCAAATTGCATGCTCCTTGCTTTTAATTGTTGGGGGACTGACATCCTTTGACTTTTTTTTGAAGTTTTGGTGTCAGTTGACTTTTCTTGACTCTTTTAGGACATTTACTCTTGTAATATCCTACTTCCCTACACTCAAAGAATATGATATGAATTTTATTTTTAAATGGAATGCTTGAGTTACCTAGGTCAATGGTGGTCGGCGCCAGAGTTGATTCTTCACTTCTTCCGGAGGTTGAAGCTACTTCTTGATTTTGCTCCAGCTCTGGTGATCTCTCCTCCCCCTCAATCCTAGAGGTGGAGGCTTCTTCCACCACTTCCTTGGATGTTGATGGCCTCTCAATCTCTAATTCTTCACATTCTTCTATCGACCCGGATGTTGACTCCTCTTCAACTTCTGAATCCTCACTTACTTGTGAGGATGAGCTTTCTTCCTCTTCCTCTTCCTCTTCTTGTGCCGAGTGAGGCTCCTCATGGAATCTTGCCAACTTGCTCTATAGCTCCTTGGCATCCATGTAATCCCCTAGCTTGCATAAAATATCATTAGGGATCAAATCAACAAAAAATTTTACTACCTTCTTGTTTTTCTCGAATCTTTAGAGTTGTTCCTTGGTCCATTTCTTCATTTTGAGGAAACCTCCCTTTGGCCCTCTTGGATATTCAAATCTTTCCATTAAGGCAGACCAATCTTCGATGTCCATCATCATCATGAAGTCTTCAATCCTTGCCTTCTATTGATTGAAGTCCTCTCGTCCATAGAGCACATATGGATCGGCGTGTTGATATCCCATCCCAATTTTTCTTCAAACTCCATCTTCTCTAGCGCTTTTGCTCCTGGTTGTTAATCCGTAGAAGAGCTCCAAGCTCTGATACCAATTGTAGGAACATCCATGAGCGCTAGAGGGGGGTGAATGGCGCGTTCGATTGTCGCTTGATGGAATTTGATCGTGCTTGTCTACAATCGTTATTAGTGCAGCAGAATATAGAATAGCAATAACAAAACATGACAAACACAATCAATACATGATAATATAAAGTGGTTCGAAACCTTAGGGTTCCTACTCCACCGATTGGGCTCGAATGAGCCCTAACGATGCAAACACCACCACTACTCAATAATACTCCTTCTCGATAACAAGTCGGAGGCGGAGAAACCTCGTACAAGGATTCTTACAACAATAAGAAAGAAATACAAGCAAATACAAGTAAACTACACAAATACAAGTAAAGAATACTTTACAAAATAGGAACTTGAATGCTTGCTTTTGGTTGCTTGAGAGTAGCCTTGAAGGTCTGGATTGCAGCAGCAAATCCCCTCCAAATGGACTCAAAGAACCATTGTGAAATCCTCCACTTCGAGCTGCTTTTATAACTTGCAATGGGTTGATTTTGCGCCCGGTAGTCGACTTCCATAAGACCCTAGTCGACTGCCAACAGTTTCATTGTCTCACAACGACTTAATCCACATCGGCATTCAAGCCAACGGATACACTGGAAGTCGACTACCATTATCCATCAGTCGACTGCCAATCCTGTAGCTGACTAACCAGTCGACTAGCGAGCATTTTGCTCCTGCAACCTCGACCAACAGACGACTGCCATCCATGGCAGTTGACTTCTTAAGCCATCCGACAACCCAATGTTGGCAGTCGACTTTCAAGGCTATTTGCCGCAGTCGAACCCTAGTCGACTCATGACAGTCGACTGGTCATAATCTCAATCGACTGCTACAAGTCGACTCGGCTGCCAAGTGTCAAAACACTTGAACAATCGACTGGTCTAAAGCCCCAGTCAACTGATAACCTTAACCATGAGGTTTAACCCCAAGTATGATGTCCTCATACTTGCTATACCATCCTTAGTCTAGACCTAAGCCTTCTAGCCACCTCCATCAACCTCATGCCTATCGGATCCCTCCAAGTCATCCATGCCTTGTTCATCCATACGCTAGCCTTCAGTTGCTTCCATCGGCTATTGTCATGCTAAGCTGGTCTACACCACCAATTCACAATTGGGCTTACGCTGCCAAGACACACGCTTGGACTTTACGCCACCAAACTATTGGCCGTATGTTGCTAAGACTCCCGCTTGAACTTTATGCCGCCAATATCAACCCTTGGACTTCCTTTGCCAACCCATGTTAGACTTTCCATTTTCCAAGACTCAAGCTTGGACTTTCCCTTGCCAAGACCCATGCTTGGACTTTCCATGCCAACCCATGTTGGACTTTCCAATTGCCAAGACTCAAGCTTGGACTTTCCCTTGGTCCCACTTGGACTTCTCCATTATGGTCAACCCCAAGTCAACCATCTAGTCAACCCATTGTCAAGCAATGGTCAACTCCAATGTCAAACACCAATGTCAAACATCAAAACACTAACATTAAACCACTACTCGAGTCAAACTCGAGTATGGTCAATCGTGACCTGGGTCGATTGCACCAACACTTTCCACCCTTGTATCGACTAAGTTCAGTAGAAATAGAAACAAAACACAACTTTCATGGATCTCAACAATATAAATTGCAAATATATTCAACAGCAATGAATACATTTTTGATCTAGCATGTCCACATACACTAGCTACTACCTAATCCTAGAATCGAAGTTTCTACTCCATGAATAAAGAAGAATAAATACAAGGCATCTGCTTATGAATCAATACAATCCAAATAGTTGTAAGAAAAGAGATAGTACATTCAGTTGGATCCACTGTATGCCTTGTGTTAGGATCGATGGCCTGGCTAGAAGGGGGGATGAATAACCTTTGATGCTTGATGGAAATCGTTCGTGCTTAATTATCTACAATGCTCGTTAGCACAACGGAATGATAATAAAACTAATGCAAAGACAATTAAAGCTAAAAACAAAGTAAAGAAAGAACATTTCTAACACAATTCGTTTAACGTGGTTCATGACCTCTCACGGCTAGTCCACAACAATCCGTTAGGCGGATCACTCCCTCAACCTTTCCACTAAACTTCTCCTTTAGCTCAACACAAGGTGGAGAAAACCTTCTTACACAAACTCTCTCTCTTACAATATGATAGAGATAGAATTTGGGAAGAGGAGAGTAAAAATGTTTAGGATGCTTGGAGCAATGTTAGGAGTGAAAGCATTAGCCTCTCCAAGTCTCCAAAGCCCTCCTTTTATAAAGAAGAGGGATTTCTTCCCATTGGGCATGCAGCAGTCGACTGCTGCATGACAACAATCAACTGCTCCTATAGCCGTTATCTCACAATGGCTTAATCCACGCTAAAAAAGTTCCAACGGATAACCTATCAGTCGATAGCCAAACCCTAGCAGTTGACTGATCCATAGGCAGTCGAGCTATTGGTTGAGCCTGCCTCGTTTCTGTGCTCATATCCACTTATACCAGTCGGCTGCCATACCTTGGCAGTCGACTGATGGTGGACCAGTCAACTGCCAACCCTTGGTAGGCGACTGTTAGGCCATAAAATCCTAGCTGCCACTAGTCAACTAGCAGTCGACTTGGACCAGTCTAATGATACATATATCAGTAGACTGTTGTCAGATAAAACCTCAAACAACAAGTTGTTTGAGCATCCGACCGTTGGTAAAACCTCAAACACAGATGTTTGAGCATCCTACACTTGTCCTTAGCCATTTAGCCAAATTCACCTAAGTTGAACTACCCCATCCCCAGGTTACAATCGCTAAACTCTCATCTCCCACAGAGTACACCCTTGAAGCTCTCTTCCTTCGGCTTGCATCTCTCGGATGCACTAAGCTCATGGCTTCTCCCCGTGCCATCCTTTGTGTCTTGCCATGAAGTCTGCTTTCTTTGGCTTAACTCCATTGCTTCTCGTCCGACGGTCCCTCGGATGCACTAAGCTCACGACTTCTCCCCGTGCCATTCTTCACCGACTCAAGGACCTGATCTATGAGATCATGAACTTGCCAATGCTTCATCAAGCAACTCATGTGTGATTCACTAAGTCCTACACAACTTAAACACACACATCAAAAGCATAAACATCCTAACTTAAACTCTTTGACACACACATCAAAACTATGATCATACTTTTGTTGATTTCCCTAACAATCTCTGCCTTTTTGATGTGTGGCAATATGTTTATGTTAGGTAAAAACACTTAAGGAAAGTAAAGCATGTATATCAAACATGGAAATCAAACTCCCCCTTAACACATGCTCTAACATGATTAACTTAAACCTTAACAATTCTCCCCCTTTGACACCATCAAAAAGATCATACATATCTTATACAATGTGGTATCACTCTCTAAGGGAATAAAACACCCAAAATAGACTTGAAAAGCTCAAGTCTGCGTGCCATCGATCGGCGTGTCGATAATCAATCTTTACGATTTACAAGCCATCTTAAAAAATGCAGAAAAAATTCATAAATATTAGAAAAATGATGAAAAGTGGGGAATACATTTCTTATGAGTTCCTCTATCAAGGAAAAATGATTTTTCATGAAAAAGCATAAGATTTTTAAAAATTAGGTAAAAACTCAAAAGTCTTAAAATTCTCAAATTTTGTATCAACTTTGAAACCTAGTTTTGCCTTAAAATGTTTCAAAACATAAACTCACAGTTTTCAAAACATGAAATATTTTCAAATTATTAGAAATATCCATCTGTGATCTTTGGGAAAGATGTTCATGAATTAAATATTTATTTTCCCCATAGTTGGTCAATGATTGTTATATCATGATACATCTAATGACTCATCAAAATGCCATAAGCATTAGTGAATCATTTGTATCAACCTAACATCTCACTCATTGCTATGTTTTTCAATCAAGTTATCCTTATAGTGGGTTGTGAGATGTAACTAAGGTAATTATACTTAACCAAAATTTTCATCCAATGCTACCAAGGTTAAGTATTATCCAAAATCACTACTCATAATGATCATAAGTCAACCATTTAGTAAGATATGAAATAAATTTAATTATAGTTGACTATTCTAGGTTTTCTAACCCTTAAGAATTGACTTGGGTATCCAATATATATTCTTTCCAATAGAGTTTACCAAGTATTCTTTGGGGATCAATTTTCTAGCTACCATAGTTGTTTTTGATTGTCCTCTAGCAATTAGGTAATGATATGATTTCTCATTCCTTGATTTCTCATATCCTAATCCTTTCTTGTTGAAACATTCCCTTTGGCTCCCTATGATCATTTTCAAGGTATTAGAGTCTATGGTAAATTTTTCAAGGGCTTTACTAAGGAATTCTACCTTTTCCCTTAAAATCCTATTTTCTTCTAAGCATGCATCATTTGTACTAGAAGAAAAATCATTATCATGTGAACATGCATTCTTTAGCTTTTCTTCTAGAATTCTAATATCATTTTGCATGCATTTATTTTTCTTCTTAGTTCTAAATAAATCCCTAGATAAATTAGAAATCATAAGAACAACATCTTGAATAGGGAGATTCTTTACCTCACTTACCCAATCTTCTTCCGATTTCGACGATTGTGCTCCCCCTACACTTGAGCTCTCCTCCTCACTTGTGCTTCCTTCTTCTCGTTCGGATGAGGTGGAGGCTACATCGTCTACTCCCATGAGTGCAAAATGTGAGACAACATCTACTTACTCCGATGAAGATGATTCGTCCCATGTAGCTTTTAAATTCCGGGATTTTGACTTATTTTCTTCTTTATTATTGCTTTCATTCTTCTTGTCATCATTCTTTTCTTCCTTCTTGTTCAATAGAGGACACTCATCCCTCATATGTCCTTCTCCTTGGCAATTATAGCAAATAATCTTCCTTGCCCTTCTCCTATCATTAGATTTGTTAAATTTAAAACCTTTTAAAGCATGCCTTACCTTACTTACCATATACGCCTCTTCATCGGTGTCCATAGAAGAATTAGAGTTGTCATCCGATGAGGAGGGTGTGGTCTTCTTCTTCTTCCCCTTGTTTGCAACAAGAGCTACTCCCCTTGATTGATTGATATTGATATATTTGTAACAACGCTTCTATTCATCTCCCCGTTTAAGGGAAATCAGTTTGAATCATGATTCTAGATACTTTAATTGATTTACCATCACGTATCAATTAGCAATACGTAACTGAACAAAGATCGGGGAATGCATCGATAGTTTTCATTATCATGTCCCGATTTGATAGCTTCTTTCCTACACTAGACAAACCATTAATAATTTCTTTAAACCTAGAATGTAAAGACAATACCTTTTCTCCTTTGTCCAATTTAATGATGTTGAGTTGAGATCGGAGAAGGTCTCGTCTTGCTAGCTTGGCTTCAGATGTGCCTTCATGAAGCTCAATTAGCTTCTCCCACATCTTCTTGGAACTTGAGAATTCTCCAATTCGATTTATCTCTTGTTGAGGAAGCATGTTGAAGAGATGATGTTTGGCCTTTGAATTTGCTAGGTGCTCCTCCTTTTGCTTCTTAGTCCATCTTGATTTTTCTATTGCCTTGACTTCTTAATCCCTAAGTATCTCGAAACCACTTTCCATTATAATCATGATATCAAAATCAGTTTCGAAAAATACCTCCATCCTTTTCTTCCACCATGATAAATCTCCTTCGAACTTCGATGGGTTGATGTTCATGCCGACCATTTGTCTTGGTTATCGTGGTGGTGAGTCCGATGACAAGCTCCTCGCTTTGATACCACTTGTTAGGATCGATGACCCGACTAGAAGGGGAGGATGAATAGCCTTTCAATGCTCGATGGAAATTGTTCGTGCTTAATTGTCTACAATACTCAATAGCACAATGGAATGATAATAAAACTAATGCAAAGACAATTAAAGCTAAAAACAAAGTAAAGAACCACTAACACAATTCATTTAACGTGGTTCACGTGTTAGTAATATATGAGAGGTGTCCTAAGGCAATTGCCTTATGTTTGAATCATTTATATGATAAATGAAGATTCACTATTTGAGTATATATGTTTTCATGTATTTGATTAGATCTTAAACTTATTTACTGGAAGTCCACGATACGATTCATAGCATGGGAGAATTTGTGATTGGATCACAAATAGTGAGTATCTCTACATGTGTAATTGTGATGTATTGGAATTATCCCTAGTTGATGAATTGATGGATTTGGACACCATCAATTCTATCGAGACTAGCACGAGGTATACTCCTTGGTGTATCCAAGAAGATGATTCTCACTGGCTGGAGACATTGTGATGTCCAGAGTTAATCGTGGATGCTGTTGGATCGAAAGTGTCGCTAGAGGGGGGGGGGTGAATAGCGATACGGTGTCGTTAAAAACTTTTGCAATAAGTAAAAAGCAAGTAGAGAATGCACAGCGGAAATATAAAGTAGACAAGATATTTTTACGTGGTTCACAATCTTTCGATTGCTAATCCACGGCCCTAGTGATCCTTGATCACGTACGGAGGGCAATTCACTAAAACCACTCCTCTTCGTTGGAAGTAGACAGCGATTACAAAAGAAATCAAGGCAAAGGGACACTCCCCCTTTCCTTGTTACGATTAAAGCACAAAGACAATTTAAAGAAGTAGAACTTAAATAAATATACCGACAACTCTTATAAGTAGAAGATGTAGCTTTCGTTGTCGGCGGCACTTCGTCGTAGCAAATGTGAGTAGTAGTAGCGGCGTTACGACGGCGTGTTGAGAGCTCTTGAATTCTTGTTATTTGCTTGGCTTGAACATGTCTATTTATGGATATTGATCTATGAATTTAGACATAGGTAGTGTCCAAGGTGAGGTTCTTATCCCAACTCAAGGATGAGGTGTTTCATCCAACCACCTTGTGCCACCTCCAACCTTCTTGTGCGCCAACTCAAGGATGAGGTGTTTCATCCAACCACCTTGTGCCACCTCCAACCTCCTTGGGAGCCAACTTGAGGATGAGGTGTTTCATCCAACCACCTTGTGCCACCTCCAACCTCCTTGGGCGCCAACTAGAGGATGAGGTGTTTCATCCAACCACCTTGTGCCACCTCCAACCTCCTTGGGCGCCAACTTGTTGGAGCCATTCAACTTGTGCCACATCATGGGAGCCAACCATCTTGTGCCAACTCACCTTATTTTGTGCGTCCACCACAAGGAAGCTTGGTGATGGTTTGGATGTCCACCTTGATGCCACATCACCCTTTGTACCAAAACACGAGTCAAGTCCAAATTCACCACCTTGAAATTCGAGCTCTTCTCGAAATTTGGAACTTGACTAGCGATTGGCTATTAGTCAAAGGGTTTTGGGCTATGATACAAGTTAGCTTAAAATATAAAAGTCGATGGTTCTAACCATCGATCTAAACCTAGACCTTCCATTGGAGGTATTGGGTGGATCTACGCTAACGACCTTGCCGCTTTCACACGAGCTTACCTTGTAGCCTCGCTTAGGTCTTCACCCGAGTACCTCGGCTTCCTCCGAAGTCCTCTGGCGTTGCCCGAGCCACCTCGGTTCCCAGGGTGTCGCATGAACCTTCGCTCAACTTTAGCATTTACGCACACTTAATTGAGCTCGTAAGATAACAAATATACCCTTAACTATTGAGCCTTTTGCCATAATCAAAATACGGTTCGACTTTGGTGCCCCTTTGCCAACAATCTCCCCCTTTTTATTCATGGCAAACCTACAAAAGTTAAGGAAAAATTAAACATAACATAGCTAGCATAATGATTAAGCATGAATGAGCTAGCATAAAGATTAAATATGAATGAGCTAGCATAATGATTAAATATGAATGAGCTAGCATAATGATTAAATATGAATGAGCTAGCATAATGATTAAGTATGAATGAGCTAGCATAATGATTAAATATGAATGAGCTAGCATAATGATTAAGTATGAATGAGCTAGCATAAAGATTAAGCATGAGTGAGCTAGCATAAAGATTAAGCATGAGTGAGCTAGCATAAAGATTAAGCATGAGTGAGCTAGCATAAAGATTAAGCATGAGTGAGAAATATTATTGTTTCAAGTTCTCCCCTTTGAGGTAACCTCCCCCTTGACCGAAGGTGAGTTCTTGAAAAATAATTTTACTCCCTTAATAGTTGCTTAAGTAATTACTTAATATAAAGGTATTAATTTTGTTTTCTTTATTCCTTACTTTTTTGACATTCTCTCCCTATTTACATAACTCAAAAAGTTTTTAAATATATTTTAATGTTTTTAAGACCAAGCAAGTTCCCAATATAAATATATATATATATATATATATATATTTTTTTTAAAATAATAATAAGCTTGAAAATATGTTCATCTAAAATGTACAACTCCGGTTGGACTTGATTGATATAGAATGATCAATAAGTCTTGAAGGAGTTGATTAATTTTAATAATTATACTCCATGGTTCATGTCGATGCTGAATCTACATCTGGAACCGGGAGTAAGGTCCTAACATCTCACGCCGTCTCGTGGCTAAGTACACAAACACATTAGTCCTATGTGTTGTGAGATGTGTTGGCTCCTTAAATCTATAGGTATATGATTTCTAAGGTAAGACTTAGGCTAATTTCATAAAAAGAAGCAAAAGTAGAGTACATATATAGAATAATTTAAATCCTACTCTATTACGCACATACCTAACTTTCGTCTTAATAAACTAAATTAAACGGGTAGTGGTTTGGTGAAGATGTCCGCTAGGTTTGATTTGGACTCAACATACTCTAGTTGTATAGTTCCATTAGTTACATGTTCCCTAATGAAGTGGTGTTTAACTTCTATATGTTTTGTCCTAGAATGACATATTGGATTTTTAGTTAAGTTAATTGAACTAATGTTATCTATGTAGGTTTTAATGTTGTTAAAGATTAAGCTAAAGTCTTGGAGAGTGTGCTTCATCCCACGGGGTGAGAGACACACTCACCCCATAGCGTGTTCGGCGGTGGTAGATAAAGGCAAGCATAATCTTTGCTTCCTCTTGCACCAACTTACTGGGACTCGGTAGGATTTGACAACAACCACTCGTGCTCTTTCTATCGAGTTTACTACAGGCATAGTCGGTCAGATGTGATTAGATTAAACTCGGTAGATCTAGGGTACCAAATACCTCGTTTAGCGTGCCCTTTAGATATCTAAGGATAAACTTGACTAGGGTTAGGTGAGACTCCTTAGCGCAGGTTTGTAACCTTGCGCACATACTTCGAATAAAATGTCGGGTCGGCTCGCGGTTAAGTATAGGAGACTTCCTATTGCGCTCCTATAGTATTTTAGGTCAACGGGTTTTCCTTCTACATCTTCGTTTATATTAACATTAGTTGCCATAGGTGTATTGATTATTTTAGCATCTTGCATTCCAAATCGATTTATTAAGTCCTTAGTATATTTTTGTTGATGTAAATATATTCCATCTTTAGTTTGTTTAATTTGTAAACCTAAGAAAAAACTTAACTCTCACTAAATTCATTTCAAATTCACTTTCCATAAGTGAGATGAATTAGTTTAGCGAGGATCGAGTTAGTAGTTCAAAAATTATATCATCTACATAGATTTGGGCTATAAAGATTTCTTTTCCTACTGGTTTTAGAATAAGGTTGGGTCGACTAAACCTTGGTTGAATCCTTTGGACTTAAGATAGATCGAAAGCCTTTCGTACCAAGCTCTTGGGGCTTGTTTGAGTCCATATAGGGCTTTCTTAAGTCTAAGGACATGGTCAGGTTTATCTAGATTTTCGAATCAGGAGGTTGGTAGCGTAAACTTCTTCCTTAATGTATCCATTCAAAAATGCTGACTTGACATCCATTTGAAACAATTTAAAACCTCGATGTGCGGCATATACTAACAACATTCGGATGGACTCTAGTGCGGCTAGGCGTAGGTCTCATCGTAATCTAAACCTTCGACTTGACTAAACCCTTTTGCGACTAACCTAGCTTTATTTCTAACTACTTCACCTTTATCATCAAGTTTATTTGAAATACCCACCTTGTTCCAATAATTGATTTTTCTTTAGGTGGTGGTACTAATTCCCGGACTTCATTTCTAGTGAATTGAGCTAGCTCTTCTTGCATAGCAATAATCCCGGATCGGGATCAAGTGCTTGTTCAATAGTTTTGGGTTCGATTTTGGAAATTAGCTTGAGATTTGACTAAGGTTTCGATATGAAGCTCTAGTTGAACTCCTAAATTTGGATCACCTATAACTTGATTGATAGGATGATTTGTTTTGATCCTTAGTGTGACTGGGTTAGGGTCATCTATCACTTGGTCGATAGGATGACTTGGGTGAGTTCTAGTTTGACTTTAGAGTCATCTATCACTTGGTCGATAGGATGACTTGGGTTAGGACGAGATTCAAGTTCAAGATCGAGTCGGGTTCGCTATAAGTTGATTTGCTAGTTGGTTTTGTTAAGGATTGAACGGGTTCGTGTCCTTCGTCAAAACTATATTAATGGTTTCTTCGACTCTAAGAGTGTCGTGATTGTATACCCTATAAGCTCTCCGGTGGTTGAGTATCCTAGAAAGGTTCCAGAGAGGTTTTGGATTTGAATTTCCTAGGTAATCCTTAGTGTTTAAGATATGTACCTTGCATCCAAATACCCTAAAGTACTTGATGTTCGGTATTTTATCGTGATAAATCTCGCACGAGGTCTTTTGGTGCCTCTTTACCATATGGATCCTATTTTGGACATAGCAAGCCGTACTAACGGCCTCGCCCAAAATCTATCGGGTAGGTTATACTCGCTTAACATTGTCCTAGCGGCTTCTTGTAGGGTTCTATTTTTCCGCTCGACTAACCCATTTTGTTGTGGGGTTCTAGGACATGAAAACTCATGGTGGTATCCGCTTAGGTTACGTAAATCAGAAACTGTGGTTTTCGAATTCACCACCATGATCGCTTCTAAGTCTTTTAATCTTAAGGTTCTTTTGATTTTCGATTAACCTACAAAGATTGATTAGTTGGTCTAGGGTATCATTTTTATGTTTGATAAACCTAACCTAAGTAAATCTAGAATAGTCGCCAATTATGACTAAGCAAAATTGACTACCATTGAGTGACTTAGCTCCATGTGAATCAAATAGATCCATGTGTAGGAGCTCAAGAACACTTTTGGTTCGTTCTTGATTAGTTAATTGATGTTGTGTCCTAGATTGTTTACCTTGTTGACAAGCATTACATATTTTATTATCCAAGTTGTTTAGTTTAGGCAAACCTATAACCAAGCCACTCGACTCATCTTGTGGACGAGTCTTGTGCAGTGTCCAGTCTTGATTGCCATAACCAAGATTCCTCTTCGTGTCATAAGACACTTGGTTGAGGAGTTGGGTAAATTTATTGTGTAGATGTTGCTACTCCTAGTTCCTTTAAGTATTATTTTAGATGTTGCATTTATTTTGATTACGCATTCATTTTCTAGAAATATGACCTTATAATTGTTATCACACAATTGGCTTACACTAAGTAAATTATATTGAAAGTTTTCTACTAATAAGACATTTTGAATTGTAAAGTTAGAGTTGAGCTCAATATCACCCGATCCGATGATTTTGAGCTTGCCGCTATTTCAAGGCTACCGATCCTTGTCGCTTGAATCGTAACTTCAAAATTTGAGTTGATCCTCCATGTGTCGAGCAACCACATCCAACATCCATTGATCCTACACATAAGGTAGTTGGATGGATATTGGAATTACTAAAGGGTTGTTTGTAAGTTTTAACCTAAATCATCTCACCAATATCTACATGATCAAAACATGTTATTCCTATGTGTTATTGTGAGATGACTTTCAATTTTACTTGATTAATTTTAATGAATTTAAATTAACCAACATTAGGTTAGATTCGATTTAGTCTAAGCTCATCAAGTAATCTTTTCAAGAGATTAGCTTCAGTCGTGGCGAGGCACAGAGGCCTTCTTTGATCGGAACAACGACCACTTCCTTAGACAAAGCTAATTTCAAGAAATTGATAACTCGACTTACTTGAGACTACGCCTTGGTCTAACTAGTTATTTTTGAAAAGAGGCTCCCGAGGCTCAATCTTTCGTAGGATTTTAGTTGGTTTATTTTTGAAAAGAGGCTCCCGAGGCTCAATCTTTTCGCAGGATTTTAGTTGGTTATGAGTCCTATCTAACCATTCTAAAAATAAAGGAAAAACTAAGCATGCAATTTCTAAGACTTAACAAAATACATTTTGTATTGGCTCCCGACCATTGAATCGAGGGTCTATTCACATAGTGAATTTGGTCCTTGGGAACCCAATACATGTTAGATCCTAAAGTTGAAATCAAAGTGGTCTTAGGGACCCATGCTTGGACATTTTTCTTATGTTGGTTTACTATAGACATATATGACTTATTGGTTGTATTTGAGTTAAACCCGAGTCCGGCCTTGTTGTACACGGCCCTTTGTGATCCAAGTAAGAGGTCAAGTCCCTTGGATCCCAAAGTGAACCTTTCCAACGTGTTCCTAAGGTCTTCGACTTGTGTTTTCAAAAGCGAGTTCTCAACTTCAAGCTTTTCAACTTGAGTTGAGTCCTCCTCTTGAATACGAGTAGTCGAAGAGGTTAGGGAGACCTCATGTTTGAGAAGGTTAACCTCCTCAATTAGGGTCTCGACCTTGGACTCGGACTTAGCTAGTTTCTTATTTAAAAATTTAATTGCACCATACAAAGTATTAAGTAACGACCGACTTACCCTTAATGATTCTTTTGAACCGGATACGGATCCGTGGCTTGTCTTGAATGGAAGCTCATCATCGGATTCGGACTCTTCTTCGGTTTCGAGTCGCTCGGTCGGCTTGGCCATTAGAGCTTGGATATCGCCTTCTTCCTCCGACAACTCCTCCCAAGTAGCGCTTAGCGCTTTCTTGGTCTTTGATGCGTTATTCTTTAGCTTTGGGCACTGACTTGATGTGACCGAACTCGCTGCACTCATAGCATCTAAAATTAGAAGTATTTGAATTAGGTTTAGGCTTACCTTGAGTTGTTGGTCGCTTTCGCCTCTTGATCATCTTCCAACCAAGATTGACTAGTTCGGATTCTATTTCGAGTCTACTTCCGATTCTGACTCGCCTTCTTCCTTCGGGGTGGCTTGCTTGCGGGCTTCTTCTTCTTGGAACTCGCAACTAACGCAATACTCTTCTCGGCCCGACCACGCTAGTTTGCTCATGTAATTCAAGTTCAAAACAATTCTGCCTAACCTAATTTTAGAAAGGTCCTTGGAGACCTTGTAGGCATCGACCATGGATGCCCACAAGGTGGTCCTAGGAAACGAGTTAAGAGAATACCGATAAGGTCGCGATTCTCGACCTTTGTCCGATGGCATGGAGTTGGTTGACGATGTCTTGGATACGAGCATGTAGTTGAGTTGCGGTCTCGTTTTCCTGCATTTTCAAGTTATACAATTTATTTAAAAGTAAATCTCTTTTACATACCTTCGTGTCGTCGGTGCCTTCGTGTAGTTCCACTAGCTTGGTCCATAAGTCCTTTGCACTAATGAAGGGGCCGACGTGGTTGAGCTCTTCCTTGGACAACCCACATTGCAAGATTTGAGTTGCCTTGGCATCGGCTTCTACTTGTTTTTTTATGGAATTTGACCATTGATCGTAACCCAAAGATTCACCATCTTCATTAATAGGAAGTGTGAAACCGGTTTGGATTACGATCCACATCTCGATTTGGGTTTTAAGAAAGCATTCCATCCGACCCTTCCAATAACGAAAGTCATTACCATTGTAAAACGGGGGTCGGGCGGTGCTAAACCCTTCGAGATGGGCCATTTAAAAACAAGAAGAAGAACGATTTAAAAGAATCTTGCAAAACACACACGAAAGAATATTCCAAGACTTTCGCCTTGGATTAGTAAAAGGGAAGTAAAAAGATATATAAAATGTAACTTGCAAAAGAAATAAACAATCAAATGCGAATGTCGCTTGAAGTTCCGAGGACAACCTTACTCGGATCTAACCCAAGGAAAACCTTATCAGTATCCTAAAGAATCTAATCCAATTATATATGTATGATAATATAATCAATTGAAATTATTATACTAAAACAGAAATAAATAAATAAAAAATATGTAAAAAAAAGAAATACAAAGCTAGATTGGTGGTTTCACCAATCTTAGCGCCTGCTCGATACCAATTGTTGGATCGAAAGTGTCGCTAGAGGGGGTGAATAGCGATACGGTGTCGTTAAAAACTTTTGCAATAAGTAAAAGCAAGTAGAGAATGCACTGAAATATAAAGTAGACAAGATATTTTTACGTGGTTCACAATCTTCGATTGCTAATCCACGGCCCTAGTGATCCTTGATCACGCACGAGGGCAATTCACTAAAACCACTCCTCTTCGCTGGAAGTAGGAGCAACGATTACAAAGAAATCAAGGCAAAGGACCTCCCTTTCCTTGTTACGATTAAAGCACAAAGACAATTTAAAGAAGTAGAACTTAAATAAATATACCGACAACTCTTATAAGTAGAAGATGTAGCTTTCGTTGTCGGCGACGCTCGTCAGTAGCAAATGTGAGTAGTAGTAGCGGCGTATGACGGCGTGTTGAGAGCTCTTGAATTCTTGTTATTTGCTTGGCTTGAACATGTCTATTTATGGATATTGATCTATGAATTTAGACATAGGTAGTGTCCAAGGTGAGGTTCTTATCCCAACTCAAGGATGAGGTGTTTCATCCAACCACCTTGTGCCACCTCCAACCTTCTTGTGCGCTAACTCAAGGATGAGGTGTTTCATCCAACCACCTTGTGCCACCTCCAACCTCCTTGGGCGCCAACTTGAGGATGAGGTGTTTCATCCAACCACCTTGTGCCACCTCCAACCTCCTTGGCGCCAACTTGAGGATGAGGTGTTTCATCCAACCACCTTGTGCCACCTCCAACCTCCTTGGGCGCCAACTTGTTGGAGCCATTCAACTTGTGCCACATCATGGGAGCCAACCATCTTGTGCCAACTCACCTTATTTTGGGCCCACCACAAGGAAGCTTGGTGATGGTTTGGATGTCCACCTTGATGCCACATCACCCTTTGTACCAAAACACGAGTCAAGTCCAAATTCACCCCCTTGAAATTGAGCTCTTCTCGAGGTGGAACTTGACTAGCGTTTATAGTCAAAGGGTTTTGACCGATACAAGTTAGCTTAAAATATAAAGTACGATGGTTCTAACCATCTGATCTCGACCTAGACCTTCCATTGGAGGTATTGGGTCGGATCTACGCTTAACGACCTTGCTTTGCTTTCACACGAGCTTACCTTGTAGCCTCGCTTCCGGTCTTCACCCGAGTACCTCGGCTTCCTCCGAAGTCCCTCTGGCGTTGCCCGACCACCTCGGTTCCCACCGGGTGTCGCAGACCTTCCGCTCAACTTTAGCATTTCTGCACACTTAATTGAGCTCGTAAGATAACAAATATACCCTTAACTATTGAGCCTTTTGCCATAATCAAAATACCGGTTCGACTTTGGTGCCCACTGCACCAACAGATGCTAATTATCGTAATTAGTTCATTGGAGTGACCAACTGTAAGACTTCATATGGTTCTTTGCATATATGGATATGTTAATGAAGTTCTTACTGCAGCTTAAGTGCGATGTTCCTTTGACTTGTGGTATTCAAGTCATTTTGGTCATGAAGACTTATGCTTTGACATCTTAAGCAACCATCTCCAAGGAGATGTAGACCCGGGATGATTGGGTATAAGTCGAAGTGACCGAAGGTGTTTGAATAACCTATAAAGGATTCACCACTCCTTGCGAGGAGATGTATACCCATGGCCTCTCGTCAGATTGTTACTAAAGTCTTTGGCCAAAGCATTACATGTTTAGAGTAAGGTACTCTTGGATACATGTGTAGTAACTAGAATCCGTAGGACGAGGGAATGATACTTGGGTTAGGTGTAACGTAGTAAGCCTAGTGGGGACTGACACTATAGACCATGTCTTGAACCAAGTGGGTATAAGATGCGTGAAGGGAATGGGGCACGACTCATTGTAGTTGCTGAAGGGTTTCAGAAATGGTTCTGGATCAACCGTTGATTTTTCGGTTAATTGAGGATCATGATGTACTACTAGGTATCACTCATGATCGTTCTATAATTAATGGTTAATTATAGATGACCAACATAAATCGAGAACCTATTTGGTCACACGCACAACGATCGTGATCCAAAGGATTAAAAATGAGCTTGAGAATGAGATTCTCAGACCGAAAGAAACTAGGTTTGGTTGGACCAAACAAGGAGCGAGCATGAAATTGTTTCAGTCGCAATGGAAGAATGGATGGGTCGTGTCTTATGAAGACATGATGGATGAACCAAATTGGTTTGGTTCTAATCCAATAGTGAAGAATAAACCAAAGGGGTTTGGTTTGTTTTAAATGAATGAACCAAAGTTGGTACGGTTCATTTTAACTTAAAATAGACCAACTCAGTTTAGTTTATTTTAACTTAAGTTATTGGAGCGTGTTAACGGGTTTTGGTTATGAACCAATAACTCTAAGGAGAAGTTTTCTTAATGGTTAAGAAACACGGGCTCTATAAAAACACGGTTAGGTTTTTTGGAGAGCCCTAAGTTTTATTTTGGGAATAAACTTCTCCTCTCCTCTCCCTCTCTTCTCCTTGCCGCTGCCTAAGCTCTCCATGCTGCCAGCCCTTATGCAGCCATCCACCTTACTGCCGGCGTCCAAGTTTCTGTTGGCCATCCTCCGGCGACCCTCCAGTGACTTCCCTTGGCTCCGGTGACCAAGGTGCAGCCGACCATCCCCCTTTGGGCCGATGCAACTCCTCCACCAGCCCTAAGTTTTCTGGATAGCTTCTTCCTTTCATGTCGGAGCATCGTTTGGACGATGTTTGGAGCTCCGACAATGGCTACTTTATCAAAGATTTGATCTCTGGTAATCCTCATAGGTGGAGGACGAAGGATTCGTCAATCGGTTGACGAATACCTCTCTGAAGAAGCGAATTTTGGGGACTCGATTTCTAATCCGAATTTTGATTCGGATTATGATCTTTTCTCGATCACATCGTCTTCGACACGAGGCTAGTGACTCCTACGAAGACGAGGCTCGTGGCTTTGTGAAGCCATCCCGATGATACTCGGCGTGGATATGGATAGAGGCAATTCTACGAGAGTCGCTCCGGTTGATGCCATTCTCGCTGCACGTGATACGTCAGGTATAACTAGAATAATTTCCTTTTATTGCAAAATTTGAAACTACAATTATGTCTACACATATTGTACTATGCATGTGTGTTATGTGTGTGTTGTAATAAATTAGATTTATTGTTTTTTAATTCTTCCGCTATGCACATGTTTACGAAACATGTTCAAACACACACTCGCCGCGGTGCCGAAAACCCAATAGTGGTATCAAAGCCTAGGTTGTGTTTCAACATAATTGTAAAATTGTTTTGTGATAGTCATAATTGTATTTATGAAAATTTTCTACTTTTGGAATGTTTAGAAGTATTTATGGAAATTTTCTAATTTTGGAAAGTTTAGAAGTGTTTATGGAAATCTTCTACTCTTGAAAAGTTTAGAAGTATTTATGGAAATTAACACTTTGCATAAATAAAAAATGTGATTAGATTTGGAAATTTATTTCCTAATTTAATCATGATTTGATTTGGGAATCAAATCTAAAACATATTTTATTTCCATAAATAGTTTTGACAATTTAGGAAATTTGTTTCCTAAATTAAATTTGACTTTCCTTAATTAAGACTTTCTATAAATAAAATATGTGATTAGATTTGGAAATTTATTTCCTAATTTAATCATGATTTAATTTGGGGAATCAAATATCAAACATATTTTATTTTCATAAATAGTTATGACATATAAGGAAATTTTGTACATGCCATAATTGTATGCCATGTAATTGCATTAGATGCATATCATTATGTCATGTGTGTCGTGACATGAAGATGTATGCCATATATGCCATGCCATGTAGATAATAGTTATTTGCATGCAAAGAGGATGAGACATAAAAACCCTTATACAATATTAAAGCCTACACCTTCCATTAATATGGTTAAAACCAGAGTTTCGTTTCTTGTTTGTGTTGTTGGACTCTCTCCAAGCCCGGCTCAAACCCGAACTTGTTCAAACCATGAAATAGTTTAATATTAATATGGTAAGAGTCAGAGGTCAATCGTTAGCTTTGGTTGTTGGACTCTCTCCAAGCTGGGCTAATTGGTTGAATGCGCTCTAACCATATTAAAAATATGTCTTGATTAATGGGTTTGCTTTAACCTAGAGCATCGGCTTGTTGGACTCTCTCCAAGGTCGATGTGAAGGGAGGTGAAGTTGGGTACTTTGCATATGATGCATACTTGTTAATGAGTTAACAATCCGATGTATGTGTGAACATTCAATTAGTTGATAACACATTGTGATAGTTGCATATATGTGATATGCAATCGGTATATATAGTACCTACCATTGTAGCTATGAATGACTTGTTGGACTCTCTCCAAGGTTGTTCATATCTATGTTGGATATCAGCCCATTCGGAGATGGACCTACAATCTCCCGAAGTGATTTTGGGGGTTTTGAAATTCAAAAAATGAATGGGATTTATGAATGTATGTTGATGCATTTTAAATCATCTTTCTCATATATGCTCGATTTGTATTTCTAGGTTAATCGATTGATCATGACATCTTTGAATTTGCACTCTATTTTGGATTCAAATAAATTGACTGGGCTGAACTTCTTGGACTGCTTAGAAACTTGAGAATTATTCTCAAGGTGGAAAAGCTTGAGTATGTCCTCGAAGCGTCTCTTCCCGCCCGTCCTAGTGATGATGCAACACCGTACTAATTGTTGGCCTATCAGAAACATGTGAGTGATTCTGAGCAAGTGAGTTGCATTATGCTAGCTATGATGGTACCCGAGCTACGGAAGCAGCATGAGCATATGGATGCTCAGACCATAGTCTTCAATCTTTATGAGTTGTTTGATGAGCAAGTGAGATTCGAAAAGTTCGAAGTCTCCATGCTCCTCTTCACCTCTGAGATGCAAGAAGGTTCATCTGTGGTACTACTCAACATGCTGAAGACTGTGGAGCCTTCTGTGAAGCATGAGTAGGGGACGATGTTGTTAGTTGATTCCTCGAAGAAAGGTTCTAAGAGGAAGTCAAAGGAACAGCAAAAGGGGAAGAAGAAAAAGGTTAAAAAGGCCAAACCAGTTCAAAAGGGCACTTGCCATCATTATGGCAAGGAGGGCCATTGGCGAAGAAACTGCAAGATTTATCTTGAGTCCGTGAAGAAGAATAAGGCATCAGATGCCCCATCTTCTTCAGATATCTTCGTTATTGATTGTCATTATATTTTCTCATACACTTGGGTATTGAATACTGGGTGTGGCTTACATATATGTAATGACATACATGGGCTAAGAAGTAGAAGAAGACTCGTCAAGGGAGAGTCAAATTTACGTGTTGGGAATGGAGCAAAGATTGCTGCACTTGCCATCGGAATGTATTTAATGAAATTCCCTGCAGGATTTGTCTTAAAACTGGACAATTGCTTTTATGTTCCTTCATTGGTAAAGAACATCATTTTTATTTCTTATTTGAATAGAAATGAGTACCATTTAACTTTTAGTAACAATTGTTGTTACATAACTTTGAATGACGTTCTTTATGGGACTAGAACTTTAAGCAATGATATTTATATGTTGGACGTATCTAGTAAAATTTTCAATATCGAAGCGAGCAACAAGCGTGCTCTAAAAGATAATCAATTAGCCTCCTTCATGTGGCATTTCGTCTTGGCCATGTAAGCAAGAAACGGATGTCCGAATTACACCGATGTGGAATTCTGGAATCGTTTGAATTAGATTCATACGATACATGCGAATCATTCTTAAAAATGCAAGATGACTAAGTTACACTTTACGGGCAAAGGTGAACTGGTGGGAGAGTTGCTTTGTCTAATACATACTGATATATGTGGCCCTATGTCAACTAACACTCTAGGAAGCTATAGCTACTTCATTACCTTCATCGATGATCACTCACGGGTTGGGTATGTGTTCTTGATGAAACACAATTCTGAAGCCTTTGAAAGGTTCAAAGAATTCAGAAATGAAGTAGAGAAACAACATGATAAGAGTATTAAAATACTTCAATCAGATCGAGGTGGTGAATACTTGAGTCAAGAGTTTCTAGATTATCTAATAAACAATCGTATATTGTCTCAATGGACTCCGTCGTATACACCACAGCATATGGTGTATCTGAGAGGCATAATCGGACCTTGTTGGACATGGTTGTTAGGACCGTTGACGTCGCTAGAGGGGGGGTGAATAGCTTTTCGCATCGATTTTGTTCGCTTGATGGATTTCGATCGTCGTGCTTGTCTACAATTGTTAGAACACAGCGAAAACACAAATACAAATACAGATACACATACAAAACACATAGCAAGCACAACACGAGGATTTTACATGGTTCTGAACCCTAGTTCCTACTCCATGGGCGAGCCCTAGCGGACTCTAGTGATGCACACCACCACTATATCACTTCTCTTTCTCAGTGAACACACCGGAGGTGGAGGAACCTCTCACAAGGCTCTTACAACAATAAGAACGAGATAAAGACAAGCAAATTCAACAAATACAAAAGCAAATGAACACAAATTACAGATTTAGGGCTTTTGAATGCTTGCTCGTAGATCGATTTGGGATGACTTTAAAGGCCCTGAAATGTAGCAGCATCTCCCTTAAAATCGCCCCTAAAACCTCCAAGAGAATCATACTCGAAGATTCCCTCAATCCTCCTTTTATGAGCTCCGTCGAATCTTACCGATATGCAATGGTCCTTTCGTAAGTCGAGGCGCCGCCTCGATTGGGACTCTGATCGAGGTGCCAGTCGAGCCACCATGCTTCTATGCCACCGTCTTCATACCTGTGTTGAAAGAAGTCGAAGTGCCAGTCACATACTCCAGTCGAGGTGCTACCTCAACTGGACTTCAGTTGAGGCACTGGTCGAGCGCGCCTCTCCTCTGAGCCTCCTTCGAGACGGTCTGGTCAAGGCACCAGTCGACACCTCCAGTCGAGTCGCTGCCTCGACTGATACTTCAGTCGAGGCACTGGTCGAGTGCTTCCATAGCACTGTCTAGACTCTTCTTTGTCTCGCGGCTTGACTATCCCTTGTTAGTCGAGGCACCGCCTCGACTGGCCTCTAGTCGAGGCACTGGTTGAGCCTAGCTTGCTTCTGTTTGCCTACAAACGAAGCCAATCGACTGATCCAACCTACCAGTTGACTGCTATACCTCTACAACGAGGTTTAATCCCCAAGTATGATCCCTTCATACTTGATACTCACCCTAAGCCTAGACCTAAGCCTTCAACCCACTTCCATCAGCCTCACGCCTCCATGATCCCTCGAGTCCACGACTCTTCATCCTTGCGCTAGCCTTCTAGTGCTTCCATCGGCTATCGTCATGCTCTCGGGTCTACATTTTCCAAGCTCGATCTCCCTGATCAGCCAGGTTTTCCCTTGCCAAGACTCCCTGTCTGGGACTTCATTTCCAAGAGGCCACGCCTCCGGGACTTCACTGCCAAGACTCCTCGTCCGGGACTTCATTTGCCAAGCACGGTCTCCCAGACCTGCCAAGACTTCCCTCTCCAACTCCCCATTGGTCTTTTTTTACACCAAGTGTCCGATCTCTCTTGACCGACTTAGATTTTTCCATGCCAAGTATTCATACTTGGACTTCTCCTTGCCAAGTCACCAAACTTGGGCTTCTCCAATAGTCTCCCTTGGATGTAGTCTAACCACATTTGTAAACTATTGTTGAACATCAAAACTCTACTCGAGTCCCACTTGAGTCTTGTCAATCATGACCTAGGTTGATTGCACCAACAATCTTCCCATTTTTTATGTTTGACAATACCGTTAAGTTAGGTTATCCCATAAACCCAACTTGACACTTCTTATGCCAAAGCATCACGAAGTGTTCCCAAACTAGAATTTCAAATTTTGAAATTTTTGGGGTTTTGTGCATATTAGGGTATCCTAAGTTAAAAGCCTAACTTAGGTATCCTAAGTTAAAAGCCTAACTTAACCCCCTTGCATTTCTCCCCCTTCTTGACACACATCAAAAAGTCCACCAAGGTTCTCAATGTCTCATTTTCTAATGAGATTCTTCCTTCTCCTCCTTGGTTAACATTCATCTTGAATGTATTCATTCTTCTTAGTGATCTATCACTAGATGAAAATCAAACTTTCATTTTCCCCCTTTTTGTGATAAACCATCATCCATCATGCCTAGATGGATAATTATCCCCCTAAAATCTTACTCTCCCTAGACCATTGCACCAACAATGTCCTTGGAGAGTTCCTAAGCCAATAGAAACCTTAAACACTAGAAAATTAGGATAAAAGTTCATATTTGAACTTTCACAACCATTAAATTTTGATTTGTACTCCAAGCAATACGTAAATAAAATCTCACCATTTCAATGCTTGTTTAAACACATTAAAGGTGTAGGAATAGTTATCTAGCCTAGGGCTATGGTCAGATGGCTTAAACCAACATTGGTAAGCCAAAACAGTGCTAACAGTCGACTGAGAAAGCTCTCAGTCGAGTGGAAGCAGCTCTAGTCGAGGCGTTGCCTCGACTGGTTTATGAAATTTCAGAAATTGAATTTTTAGACCAACTTTATAAATGCATAACTAATTCTAGAAAATTCAAAAAATCATGAAATTTCAACCACATATTACTTATGCCAAACACTATTGGGGAAAAAATAGTTTTCTATGAAAATAACTTTTAAATTCAAAGAATGATACAAAGTTCAAAAGCATTGAAACTTTCAATGTTTTAAGCCAACTTTGTTTCAATCTTTTCAATGGTGATTGCTATCACAGATAGGCTTCACCAAGGTTTTTCAAAATGATTTTTAAATGTTTTCAAAATATTAATTTCAATCATGGTCAATGGGCTAAGTATGCATGACTTGTATACTAGCTTTTCTCATGATTTATACTTATGATTGAGATGAGTTTAAGTTCATCTAGATGCAACATCTATGCACCTTGAACTTTACTCATTTCCTAGCATATCACATTTGTCTAGAGTGTATTAATACACACACATGTCAATTTGATGTGAGATGTGGGTTTTGGTTATACCTATACTAAGGTCTCATGCATTTTCTAGGCAACACTATTTGATTCCCTTATAAATGGGACTTCAAATCATGCCATTGTCCTTAACTTAATTTTATTAATGCATGAATGATGATTATGACATAAATGATAGCATAATTAACCATGTGTCAATAATCATGATGTCATGGCATATACATGAAATTTAAACATACATGACATTAAACATTAATCCTAAGCATGATCATGATATTTTATATGATAAAAAGTAAATATGATGTCATGACATGTATATGACAATCAAAGCATGGAAAATAAAGTATAAAAGTATATAATACCTAATTGTTAAGCTCAAATTGCCATTTGCAGGATTAAATCTATATTTGTCATATAACAACTTATCTCCCTAGTGTGCCAAAAACCCAAAATGACACACTATGACCTTTAATTCTAATTATGCCAATTTGATCAAATATTTTTTTCTCCCAACTTTCATAAATTATATTGGCACATCCTAAAAACCTTTAGGATATAAGATTCAATCTTTTTTCCAAAGTACCCACTTACCTTGGAAATAGCCTAAAGTGCCAACTTAGCTATGGTTAGGTTAACTACCCCACCAATTCAAGTTGACACATCCTAACCCATTTAGCGTGAATCGATCACGCTCCTAGGAACCCAATATCTATTGGAGCTCCTTGGGTTAACAAGGTATTCACTAGGGATAACTTCCCTAGATACCTTCCTTATGACCCTCCTAGGTTTGGAGGCCTTTGTCATTTTGGTCTTGTCAAAGTTAACCCTAGGGATTACTTCCCTTGTAACCTTGTTAGTGACTTTCCTAGATTTCATTGAAACCTTAGCCATTAGACACTTAGCATGGTCAATTCTAGGGATGACTTCTCTTGTGACCTTGGCTTTCCTAGACTTAGTACTTGTTCCATAACTATATGGAACACTATGGTAGGTAGGCTTATCTACCTTGGACCTAAGCTTGTGACCCAAGCCTTGCTTGTCCTTAGATGCACCTTGCATCTTATAACCAAAGTTTTGTTCATTTGACCCATTAATCATATTTTCTATCTTTTGAAGAGTCTTTTTCCTAGACTTAGAACTTGTTCCATAACTAGGCATATTTTCCATCTTATAGCCAAAGTTTTGTCCTTTTATTGATGCCTAGGTTATTGTTCTCTACCTTCCTATCCTTAGGTAAGGTTGATCTAGCATTGTCCTTAGTTAAATTGACAAGCTTAGCACCTAAACAATAAAATCTATTTTTAATATGCATTTTATCATGATGAATAGCAAGTGCATTAAAATTATGATTATGCTTTCTAACATTAGATAAAGGAAGAGCTTTATTTAAATTTACCTTAGGGTTTGCCTTAGCTCCCCCTACATTTGAACTTTCACCTTTGCCCTTTCATGGGTGACTCCCCCTAGGACATTGGCTCCGGTAATGCTCCTTTTGTTGCACTTGAAGCATACTATATGCTCCTTGCTCTTGTGAATTGGGACTTCGACTTCCTTTGACTTTTCTTTGGCCTTTGGTATCGGTTGAGCCTTCTTGACTCTTTTTGGGCATTTACTCTTATAGTGCCCTACTTCCCTGTACTCAAAGTTGTTGGATCGAGAAGCATCACTAGAGGGGGGGTGAATAGCGAGCGTAAATCTTTTCGTTCGTTCGTTCGATACACGAGTAAGCACAATAGAAAAATAAAAGGACACATTTATTTTTACTTGGTTCACAACCCAGCGGTTGCTACTCCAAGGCCCTAATGGTCCTAGACCGCGTATGAAGGGCAAAGCACTATAACGTCTCCTCCTCGTTGGAGGTAGGAGACAATGATCACAAAACCGAAAGAACGAGGATGAGGCAACAAGCCTACCTCACCTCGTTACAAATAAAAACAAATAATACAATAATAAAATATGTTACTTGTTGCTGCTGCCGACGAAGAAGGTGAAAGCTTTGCATCGCGTCGGCGTTATGATGGTGTTGGAGCTTTAGCATTGTAGGAGCACTTAAGAATAATCTTGATGATGCTTTGGGTTGGAATCCTCCCCTCCTTTTATAGAGTTTAGCCTCTGAATATGTCTCCTCATCTTTCGGAATAGATCATGAAGTTGTACCAAATTTTATCGCGAAGTGGTCGCGTCAAACCTTATCAATTTTGACCTAGCATAAAGGCTGATTTCGCTATCGATCGTGATGCCTCCATCACAATCGCCCAATGTCGATGACTACCATCCTAGACACTTCCCTGCAGTAAGAGGTTAGCACAGAAAATGATAAATGCGACAGTTTCTAACCGTCTGATCTCAACCTAGACCTTCCACAGGAAGTCTTAGTCGGATCACCGCCTACGATCGTCCCCATACAGAGGACACGATCTTACCATCTCTCACTCACATGAGCTTACCTTGATACTTACTTTGTAGCTCTTGCTTCCGGCCTTCCACTCAATTCCTTCAGCTCCCTCCGAAGTCACTCGAGTGTCGCCCGACCACCGCAGCTTCCTCTGGGTGTCGCTAGCCTTTAGCTCTAGCTTTAGTACTTTTCTGCACACTCAATTTAGCTCGTGAGATAACGATGTAAACTTAACTTTGTGTCTTTGCCATAATCAAAATACAGGTTCGATTATCTGGTGCCCCTGCACCAACAAAAGCATGTTATATGACATTTATCTTTAACAATTGCATTTAAATTACCTTCTTGAATAATTAGAGAATTTTGAACTTCTTCTTCATTTCTCTCAGAGGTAGAGGGCTCCTCCTCTTGCTCTTGTTCCAAGGTTGAAGATCTAAGCTCCCCCTCAATTCTTGAAGTGGAGGCTTCGACTATTTCTTCCACCTCTTCATCGAAAATTGAACATCTATCAACCTCCGAGTCTACATGAGCTTGGAACGAAGATGGACTTTCTTCTTCTTGAGGCTCCTCCATTTGTGTGGATGAGGAATCTTCATGAAGCTTGGCTACCTTTCTCCATAATTCCTTAACATCTTTAAACTCACCTAATCTAGACACAAGCTCATTAGGTACAAATTTAATAACAATTGCATTACCTTATCATTTCTTTTGAATTGTTCTAGTTGCTCCTTTGTCCATTTCTTTTTCTTGAGTATTCTACCCTTCTTGTCCATAGGAACTTCAACTCCTTGCATCAAAATAAACCAATTTTCTATTTCACACATTAGAAAATGTTCCATGCTTACCTTCCATTGATCAAATTCTTTAGCTCCATAGAGTTCATATGGAGGAGGCACATTGATGTCCCATCCCAAATCAAAATTTGGCTCCTCCATCTTCCTTCTTCCCTCTAGCGTGCTCTCTTGGTTGTTAAGCCTTGAAGAGCGACCTCGCTCTGATACCACTTGTTAGGACCGTTGACGTCACTAGAGGGGGGGGGGGGAGAATAGCTTTTCGCATTGATTTCGTTTGCTTGATAGATTTCGATCGTCATGCTTGTCTACAATTGTTAGTGTGCAATGGAAATACAAATACAAATACAGATACACATACAAACAAGAGGATTTTACGTGGTTGGAACCCTAGTTCTTACTCGGACTCTAGTGATGCACACCACCACTATATCACTTCTCCTTCTAGGTGAACACACCGGAGGCAGAGGAACCTCTCACAAGGCTCTTACAACAATAAGAACGAGATAAAGACAAGCAAATACAACAAATACAAAAGCAAATGAACACACGTTACAGATTTAGGGCTTTTGAATGCTTGCTCGTAGATCGCTTTGGGATGACTTTGAAGGCCCTGAAATGCAGCAGCACTTCCCTTCAAATCGCCCCTAAAACCTTCAAGAGAATCATACTCAAAGATACCCTCAATCCTCCTTTTATTGAGTTCCGTCGAATCTTCCCGATCTGCAACGGTCGTTTCGCCAGTCGAGCCACCGCCTCAACTGGGACTCCAGTCAAAGCGCCAGTCGAGCCACCTTGCTTCTGTGCCACCTTCTTCATACCTGTGTTGAAAGCAGTCGAAGTGCCAGTCGAATACTCCAGTCGAGGTGCCGCCTCGACTGGACTTCAGTCAAGGTGCTGGTCGAGCGCGCCTCGCCTCTAAGCCTCCTTCTAGACGGTATGGTCTGTTAGTGCTTATAAGCTCCACATATCTCCACAATGGTATGATATTGTCCACTTTGGGTCTAAGCCCTCATGGTTTTATTTTTGGGCTTTACCCAAAATGGACAATATCATACCATTGTGGAGATATGTGGAGCTTATAAGCACTAACAATTGGTATCAGAGCCATGGTCCATGTCAAGCCATGAACCTCGAACGAAGGAAGTTGAACTCCCACGTCCGGATCAAGAGAACTAGAAATCAGGCAGGAAGTCTAGTTGGGTCGGGAGGACCGAACAACTGACAGGAAGTCCTGGTGGGTTGAAGATCGGACATCAAGCAGAGAAAATCCTCCGAGGAGGGATAGGCTTGAGGGGGGGCCCAATGTGGTCCTTCGTTTGAGGGGGGGATTGTTGGAGTATTGGGAATACAATCAAAGTCCCACATTGGTAAGACATGGAAAAGATCATGTGCTTATAAGATGAAAAGATATCTCCATTGGTATGAGGCCTTTTGGGTAAAGCCCAAAAATAAAACCATGAGGGTCTAGGCCCAAAGTGGACAATATCATGTCATTGTGGAGATATGTGGATATTATAAGTACTAACATGGTCGAGCCACCAATTGACACCTCCAGTCAAGTCGTCGCCTCGACTGATACTTCAATAGAGGCTCAAGTGCATCCATAGCACTGTCTCAACTCTTCTTTGTCTCGCGGCTTGACTATCCCTTGTCAGTCGAGGCACCGCCTCGACTAGCCTCTAGTCGAGGCGCTGGTTGAACCTAGCTTGCTTCTGTTTGCCTACAAACGAAGCTCAATCAATTGATCCTGTAGGGATCCTGAGCGATAAACAAAATTTTCACAGCGAAAAACTTAGGATCCCTCCAGAGATCCAAGCGAAAAAAATCATACTCGATTCTATTATCTATTCTATCCTATAGAAATTGAGATTACCTTCGATGCGTGCCCTTCGAATTCTCATCAGTAACACTTGCGGATCTCAGTGTGGTCAGAATGTCCACGCCTCTACGGTGCACACACACACACACTTGGAGAGAAGAAGTGAACTAATGATTGTGCTAGCAACCACAAAATATCCGTCCACTCCCTTTCTTCTTACTCGGCTACAAGGAAGTCCTCTTTCTTTTTTTTTCTTCACGAACTGAACCACAAAAGAAAAATGAGAATCAAAATTAACATTCAAGCACACACGATGCATTAATCAAATTAATGCACTTTAATGATACATTAAATGCATTACCATTTTTCCTAATCTTTCTTTCAACGTGAATGAAAAATAGGAAAACCATTAATGCACATTTAATGCACCTTAAATGAGACTTTAAATCTCATTTAAAACTCTATTTCAATAATTCATGTGATCACATGATTAATCATAATTAATCATGCAAAAATATGATTAATCACAATTAATCATTTAAGCCTTCTTCACTTGGTTTGACTCGAGTCTTACTCAACATAAACCAATTTGACTCCAACTCAAATTTAGCCAAGTAATGAGTCTTACTCATTCTAGTTAATCCAATTAACTAATAATTCATTTTAATCAAACTAAAATGATTTCCTCTCCGAAATAATATGTTCTTTGTGTGTGACCCTATAGCCTCTCATAACGTTGGCAATGTATCCAAAACCATTTTAGATACATAAGCAATGAGCAGCATCTAACAATACATCATTGCTACCCAAGTGATGAGAATGTCGAGATCCGACAACCTCTTCCGTGACTATTATCATATGACAGTGTCTTTCTATCCTTGATATCTCAGATCGATCAATGAGGCATAGACTGTGTCACCCTTTTATCAATCTTTATGTTTCTTGATCCCCAAGTAGACTCACTCAAACAAATGAGCTCAATATCTCATATTGACTCATTTGAGCATGGTCATGCATTTCGTGGTCCTACTCTATCAAGAGGCCAAAGATATCTCTCCCGTCATATGGGAGGGATAGATCCCATCTACATCACTCACATCCCTCCGCATAATTCGTTACATACTCAGTGATCACCGTTATAGTCACCCGATTCACGGTGGACGTTAGACGATACCAAAGTACATAACTCCTTATGTAGGGAACCGTAGTGACTTCGGGTCTAAGGATTATTCATACCAATAGTCACATGAGAAAGTATATGACACTCATATAACAATCCATGATACTTTCTCATGGTGGGTCAATTCAGAATATATAGTCTCCAATATATATACCCATGTATCAATGTGATATCACATATCCATGACTTGTTAGACCAAGTCATCCATTGACTTACATGCTAGTCTCAATGTATCAATATATCCCTTGTCTATTAATACAATACTTGACTGGAATTTTTAAGAATAGTGTTCTCTACAGCTTCTCATAATCAATTCTACCAATTGATATACTGTAGATAATAACCTACTATTCATGGGCATTATTATATTTATTTAGCTGGCACACGTATAAAGAAATATAATAATCAGTCTTTGCCTTTATTAATATAAAAATATAATACAAATGTCTCCCTCACCAATCATTTCATAATTGGCACTAAAGGCTCATACTAACAATCTCCTACTAGCACTAGTGTCAATCACTGTAATCTCTGAGACCCAGTGACCTAGTGTGACCATCATGCTTCCTCTGTGCCAAAGCCTTGGTCAAGGGATCCGCAATGTTAGCATCAGTGTTTACTCTGCATATCTGAACATCTCCTCTATCGATGATCTCTCGAATGAGGTGATACCGCCGCAGTATGTGTTTGGTCCTCTGATGAGAGCAAGGTTCCTTAGCCTGAGCAATAGCTCCATTGTTGTCACAATAGAGGTCTATAGGGTCCGCTATGCTAGGAACCACCCCAAGTTCAGTGATGAACTTTCGGATCCAAACAACCTCCTTTGCTGCAGAAGAAGCAAAGAATATACTATTTGTAGAATCTGCGTCCCGCTCAACTCTTCCAGCTCACAGCGCCACCATTCAAGCAAAATACATACCCTGACTGTGATTTGGAGTCATCCTTGTCAGTTTGGAAGCTTGCATCACTGTAACCCTTTACAGCTAGCTCCTCATCGCCTCCAAATATCAAGAAATATTCTTTTGTCCTTCGTAAGTACTTAAGTGACATTCACCGATGATCATGGATCGTACTCGTCATGCTTAAAGCATACGAGACATCGGGGCGAGTACAAATCATGGCGTACATGATAGATCCTATAGCTGATGCATAAGGGATCTGATCCATGTGATCTCTCTTCTCCTTAGAAGAGGGAGATTGAGACTTCGAAAGACTCACACCATGTGACATTGGCAAAAATCCCTTCTTGGAATTCTGCATGGCAAAACACTTAAGCACCTTGTCAACATATGTACTCTGACTCAAGCCAAGCAATCTCTTAGATCTATCTCTATAGATCTTGATGCCTAGAATATAGGCTGCTTCACCTAAGTCTTTCATTGAGAAACAATTCCCAAGCCAAGTCTTCACAGATCGAAAGATAGGGATATCATTTCCAATGAGCAGTATGTCATCTACATACAATATGAGGAAAACAATTGAGCTCCCACTAACCTTCTTGTAGACATAAGGTTCATCTTCGTTCTTAATGAAACCAAACGTTTTGATCGCATTATTGAAATGAAGATTCCAGCTTCTAGAAGCTTGCTTTAAACCATAAATGGACCTATGCAACTTATAAACCTTTCCAGCATCCTTTGGATCGACAAAACCCTCAGGTTGTGTCATATACACATCCTCGAGTAGATTTCCATTAAGAAATATTGTTTTGACATCCATCTGCCAGATTTCATAGTCATAGTAAGCTGCAATAGCAAGCATGATCCGAATGGATTTGAGCATCGCAACTGGAGAAAAGGTTTCATCATAGTCAATACCATGAATCTGCTTGAATCCTTTTGCTACTAATCGCCCTTTATAGGTATGCACATTACCTTCCATGTCAGTCTTTCTCCTAAAGATCCACTTACACCCAATGGGTTTGACCCCTTCAGGTGGATCAACTAAAGTCCATACTTGGCTAGTGTACATGGATTCCATTTCGGATTTCATGGCCTCAAGCCATTTCTTAGAATCTGGGCTCATTACAGCTTCCTGATAGGATGTCGGCTCATCAAGCATGATACCATCATTGTCATCCAAGAGAAAAGAATATCTCTCGGGTTGACAACGTATCCTATCAGACCTTCGTAGAACTTGGTCTACATGAACAGGTTGTACCACAACTCCTTGTGATGATTGTTCTTGTTCCATTAAGGTATCAGTGCTATTTTGTGTATCTTGAACTTCTTCAAGATCAATTTTACTCCCATTTATTTTTCTAGAAATAAATTCCCTTTCTAGAAAAACACCATTTCTAGCAACAAACACTTTGCCTTGTGTGGGGTTGTAAAAGTAGTATCCCTTAGTTTCCTTGGGATATCCAACGAAATAGCATCTATCTGATTTGGGGCCTAGTTTATCTGAAACATGATGTCGTACGTAAGCCTCACAACCCCAAATCTTCATAAAAGACATCTTGGGACTCTTCCCAGTCCATATCTCATATGGTGTCTTTACGACTGCCTTAGAAGGAACACGGTTAAGTGTGAAAGCGGCGGTCTCTAGAGCATATCCCCAAAAGGAAGGAGGAAGTTCTGTATGACTCATCATTGATCGTACCATATCTAATAGAGTACGATTTCTCCTCTCGGATACACCATTCCACTGTGGTGTTCCAGGTGGAGTGAGCTGAGATCTTATCCCACACTCAACTAGATAGTCACAAAACTCTTGGCTTAGGTATTCCCCACCTCGATCTGATCGAAGCATCTTAATACTCTTACCAAGTTGGTTATGTACTTCATTCTTGAATTCTTTGAACTTTTCAAAGGATTCTGATTTGTGCTCATAAGATACACATATCCATATCTACTGAAATCATCAGTAAATGTGATGAAGTACTGATAACCTCCTCTGGCTACGACTTTGAAAGGACCACATACATCACTATGTATGAGGCCTAACAAATCTGTCGCTCGTTCGCCTTGTCCACTAAATGGAGTCTTGGTCATCTTGCCTAAAAGACAAGATTCACATACCTCATATGATTCAAAATCAAATGAGTCCAGTAATCCATCCTTATGGAGTTGGGACAAATGTTTCTCATTTATGTGACCCTAGCGACAATGCCAAATATATGTCTGATTCAAATCATTAGATTTGAATGGTTTGGTATTTATGTTATAGACTGGGTTTTCAAGGTCTAGAACATAGAGTCCATTCATCAAGTGTGCACTATAATAGAACATTTCATTTAAATATACAGAACAACACTTGTCCTTAATTATAAATGAAAATCCTTTCTTGTCCAAACAAGACACTGATATAATGTTCTTAGTTATTGCAGGTACCAAATAACACTCTTCAAGTTCTAGAATTAAACCACTCGGTAATGATAAGGAATATGTTCCTACAGCTATAGCAGCAACTCTTGCGTCATTGCCAACACGTAGGTCCACTTCTCCTTTTGTCAAAGATCTACTTCTTCTCAAGCCCTGCACATTAGTACAAATGTGAGAAGTACAACCGATATCTAATACCCATGAGGAAGAAATAGATAGATTGACTTCTATAACATGTATACCTAAAGTGGAAGTCTCACTTCCTTTCTTCTTCTGAACTTCCTCGAGGTACTTTTTGCAGTTCCTTTTCCAATGTCCAGCTTCCTTGCAGTGGAATCAAGTCCCTTCCTTGGCCACCCCACCTTTAGGCTTCAATTCTTTGTCCTTATCTGTATTCTGGGTCTTACCCTTGCCTTTAGACTTTTTCTTACCCTTGCCCTTTTTAACCATAAGTACATCACTAGTACCAGGTTGCATCTTCTTAAGATTGCTCTCAATAGTTCTCAACATGCTTAAGAGCTTAGGCAATGGTTTATCAATTTCGCTCATGTAATAATTCATGGCAAATTGACTAAAGACTCTAGGCAGTGAATACAGAATAAGGTCATTGGCCAACTCTTGGCCTAAAGGAAACCCCAATCTTTCAAGGTTCTCAACATACCCAATCATCTTGAGTACATGAGTTCCTACGGGTGTTCCTTCTTGCATTTTGCATGAAAATAATGCTTTAGATACCTCAGATATCTTGTGCCTCGCCTGCCCTTGATATAGTTGCTTCAAGTGTGCAACCATATCAAAGGCATCCATGTTCTCATGTTGCTTCTGAAGCTCAGAGTTCATTGTTGCAAGCATAAGGCATGATGCATCTAATGCATCATCTTGATGCTTCTTGTATGCATCCTTATCTACACGAGTAGAATTATTGGCAGGTGGTTCAGGAATGGGTTGCTCTAGGACATAGAGTTTCCGCTCCTGTTTGAGAACTATTCTCAAATTTCTGAACCAGTCAATGAAGTTTGCTCCATTGAGCTTGTCCTTCTCAAGGACCGATCGCATAGAGAGGGTATTGGACGTATTTGAAGACATAGTAATCTACAACAGAAATAATATGCAGAAATGAGTATTATATCTGAAATCATTTAATTAGGCCTTTAATTAAATGAGACTCCCACTGATTCCTTTAGCTTCAATAGGAGCTAGTCATACCAGTTCTATTGAGCTTCAAGTTCATGTGGGACAAGATCTACATCATACCTCACCTTGAGTTAGCTTTGGCTAATCGCCCAAGATTTAGTATCACTAGGTAGGTAACATTTTACCAATTGCATCGTATGCAACTCTTGGAATAAAGGATAAAGATTCATATTATACATCATCTTGAGTTAGCTTTGGCTAATTGCCCAAGACTTTAGTATAAATGTTCTCTTATCCGAGTCTCCTAACTATTAGGAAATGCCTCTAAGTTTTTCTCAATCTAATTGAGACAGTCTCATCCAAAGTTTGATAGCGAGACATCACTATTGTCCTCTCGCACTCTACCAAGATAAAATGCGTTGCTTTGCTTTGGCAAACTCAACACAAATGATCGAGGTAGTTTATGAGTACCAAACTTTGGTAGGCATATTCATTTGACTTAATTTTAAGATAACAAATTATCTAGCATGCATCACATACACACAACATATATCACATATACGCTAAACGTTGTTGGAATGTATACTGAAAGCCTAGCTCTTTTTGTATGAACATTTTTATTTTGAAATAAGAATCACATGATCATTGTTTTCACTTTGTATATTTATTATATGTGTGCATATTGTCTAATATTTTACATTGTAGATAACATGGTGCTTGGTGTGGCACAGAAGATCATGTTATCAGTATCTTGTAGAATATAAGTAGAGGCTCACAACCAAGATGGTTTTGGACAAACCATTGGCATGGTTATAGTGTAGCTTGGTATTATTTTGTCTTGAACATAGAGTTACACTAGTACACTTAGGTGTATTGAGCAGGACCGACATAGAGGTGATTTAATTTGTTGCTGACTACATAATTGAATCGGACCTTGGATATTATGTTGTACATGCTCTTAATCACGATATAATAACGGGCACATGTACTTAGTATTTATTTCTTTGATTTACCAGAGGGTGAGATTTAGATGGATTAAATCAATATGCCCGGTAAGTTGGGAAATGATATTATTTACATGGTGTGTCGTTGATTATAGGAGGAAACTGTGTCCTATATATTAGGTTGATGATGTCCCCTTGAGGAGCTCATAAGGTTCATCATGTAAACCCAGCTGGTTGACTTAGTCAACATGATGATAAGGTTGAGTGGTACTACTCGAGGAGTTAGATGTTAATTAATTGATGGTCAGTAAATCAATTAATTGACGAACATTCGATATCTTAAATACGGGGAGATGAATGTACAAATAATATATGAAGCCCATATTAATTTATGGGGGTTGGTGAGGTAGTTCAATGATGATCCTCTAGTGGAATGGAACATCATTGATGGATCAAGTTTATGTGGTTCCGATCCATCGGGTGGCCAAGATCCAACTCCTTCTTATGGTCCCTATCGTAGCCTAATATAATCCTCATGAAGTCTAGATCCAAGAATATAAAACAAAACTCTAGAACCAACGGTAGGGATTAAATCCCTAGATCCGATGGTTAGGATGAAACCCTAGAACCAACAGTTGGGATTAAATCCCTAGATCTGACGGTTGGGATGAAACCCTAGATCCGACGTTTGGGATGAAACCCTAGATCCGACAGTTGGGATGAAACCCTAGATCTGACGGTTGGGATAAAACCCTAGATCCGACGGTGGAGATTAAATCCCTAGATCCGACGGTGGAGATTAAAGGAGGCTTAAGCCCAATTCTATAAATAGAGGGCTTAGGTTGGGCGGCAAGATGGTTCAATTGGAGTTAGGGTTTTAGGTTGAGCGGCTAGGGTTTGGAAGCTTTGGCTTGGGCGGCAACTCTTGGACAAGTGGTCGGTGCCCATCTTCTTCCATCAAGACTTGGCCGGCGCCCATCCTCTTGGTCCTTCTCTCTTATTCCTTGGCCAGCGGAAACCTCTCTTCAAGGTTGGCCGACGTTCACTTCTCCATTCTCTCCAAGGTGGCCGGCGGTTCCCCTTACATTGGTGGCCGGTGCTTCATCCATTCGTTCCTTGGCCGGCGGTTACATCAAACTCCCTTGCTTGGTGGCCGGTTCTAGAAAGGAGAAGTTTTGTTGGTTCTTCTCTTTGTTCGCAGCGAACAAGGAAGGGAAGAACGTGATCTAGAAGGCTTCTACTCGTGGAGGATCTTCGCCCACACGTCGTCCACGAGGAGGATAGGATATACCGTAGAAGATCGTGAGGTATAAAAGTTTTACAACTTTATTTTCTGATCTTAGCATGTTCTTTTATGTGTTGATTATACAAGTGTGTGTATGTATATATTTTGTATAATCATGGACCCCGAAGACAAACACAAAACCGAGATCCGTCGTCTCTTCCGCGGCTAACCAACTAGAAGAGTTGTGTTGCTTGAACAACTAGTTTGTTCAAGCGATCACTCAAGTTGTTAGCACGACGACGAATAGATTGTGCTAAGGAAACTCATCCCATCTGGATTAGTTCTTTCATTAGTGAAAATTTTAATCCGGGGACATGCGAGCCAATGAGCCTCCGAAGCAACTCCCTTCAAGTGGTATCAGAGCCACGGTTTCCGGTTTTGTGTGTTTTGGATTCGGTTACTTTCATGCACATATCATATATTGAGTATGCCGGATAATAGTAGGATGTGCGTAGGCTAACTTTTTGGTTGCAGGCATAAGATCCGACTATTATGGCTATTTGGTTGTATGTGATTGTATGTATATTATTTGAACCCTCGGGATTGACGAGGCTAGATTAGTATTTAATTTTTGTAATTAAATACGGCATTGTTTAGCCGCTCATTTTAGTTTACTTTCGATCTAGATTATTTGTACACTCCTTCGTGGAGTATAGGATCGATGGATGTAAATTAAAATGATATATCTCTACCGGATCTCTTTGGTGACTCAAGACGGAAAAGATGGAGCGGACGAGGTGGCGACACGACCGGATGCGTATTGGAGAACAAAGCCATAATAGTTGGAAAAATTCATTTTTTTTCCATATTTATTGCTGATTTGTTTTATATGCATGTTGTGTATGCTTTAAAATTCCTCAATTTTAATTTACTAAGTGGGAGAGGGATATTTTAATTAATTCCTGCGGCCTCCATTACAATTTGATGTGTGATGCAACAAACTTGCGCGTTGGCTCTGAGTGCCTTCCTCCCCATCGGATGGGTTTGTTTGCGGATAACTAGGTCAAATAATGGTTATAGGAAATTATTTAGGAGCGTGTGTACTTCCCCATCGGTAAGGCACATAATCCGAAATAATTCCCTTAGTATCGTGTAATGGTGCACACTTAGATGCAAATAAAAGTATTCTCCCCATCGGAGTCACTGCTTTTATTTGTAGGGCTAAAGAGGAATCAACTATTAATTTTATTTGTCAAAAAGTAAGGTTGACAAGATAATAAAATTAATGGGTAAAACCTCCTCTTACAAATGTAGAATTCGTATACGTCCACACTATCGTGGCATGCGATATTCTCGGTGTTTTGAGGTGTTGGTTGATTTCGGAATTTTATTGTTTTGAGGAATCAATAATATTTGAAATCTAATATTTTGATCATTGTGATTCTTACATTTTTCAAATGGCTTTCAACCCACTTGCTGTGATATTAAAAGAAAATAAACTTACTGAACCAAAAACTATATTGATTGGAAAGAAATCGGATATTGTCTTAAAGCTGCGGAGAGTACAAATTTATACTCTTGAGTCATCCTCCTAAGCCCACCGATGACTCTACGATGAAAAGGAGAAAGAAGCGTTATAAGAAATGGATCAAGGCGGATGAGATGGCGCGGTGTTACATTTTGGCATCTATGTCAAATGTCTTTGCAACATCGACATCGAGCCATGGCCTGACTTATGACATGATGTTCAATCTCAAGGAACTTTTAGGACATCGAGTAGGGCGGCTAGATAGGAGAGGCGATGAAACTTGATGGCGACCACCATGATCGAGGAACACGTTAGGGATCATGTTCTCAAGATGATGGCTCATCTTAATGAGATGGAAGTCCTCGGAGCTGAGATCGATGGGGAAACCCAGGTCGATATCATTCTCTAGTCTCTGCCTAGGAGTTTTGAGCAGTTCCACCTCAATTACAACATGAACAAGAGGTTTTATTCATTGGCCGAGCTTCTGACAGAACTCCAGGCGACAGAGGGGCTTTTTCGTCAAAGCGCTCAAGCCATGGTCGCTCAGAAGGTTTCTTCTTCTAAACCGAAAGGTAAGAAGAAGAAGAAGCAAGGTGGAGCGAAGAAAGTGGCGGCGATGGGACCTCGGCGAGTGAAGAAGCCGAAGGCAAGTGCTTCACTTGCAAGTGGTGGACATTGGAAGGCGGTGTCCTCATGAAAGAACAAAGAGGTATATCTTCTTGTTTAGTTGTTGAAATATGTTTAGCGGTGTTATCTACGATTGCACGGTGTGTAGATCTGAGGAGCCAGCGATCATGTCTTGTGCTTTGCAGGGGTTCTAGGAAACCCGACGACTAGCTGAGGGAGAGATTACCGTCTTCATGGGCAATGCTTCAAAGGTGGCGCGCTATTACAGTGGGAGACATTTATTTATCTTTTGATAGGAATAAAGTTTTGGTTTTGAGAAATTGTCTTTATGTACCTACTTTTAGAAAGAATTTAATTTCAGTTTCTAAATTGTTTATAGATGGATATTCTGTTTCTTTTAATGACAAAGTGGTTATAAAAAGGAATGGGGAGATTATCTGTTCTGGTACATTGGTTGGCAATTTATATACTCTAGAACCGAAAACTCCCACGATGCATATAGAAGTAAATAACTCATCTTCTAAATATAATAAGAGAAAAGAACCTTGAATGAACTAGACATATCTTTGGCATCTAAGGCTTGGTCATATTAACCTAAGCAGAATTCAAAGGTTGATAGCTGATGGACCTTTGGGTTCATTAGTGGTGGAGGATCTCCCAACCTGCGAATCTTGCTTGGAAGGTAAAATGACCAAGAGGCCTTTCAAGGCCAAGGGGTATAGAGCCAAAGATGTGTTAGAATTGGTTCATTCTGATATGTGCGGTCCTATGTCTATCCAGGCTAGAGGTGGCTTTGAATACTTCGTCTCTTTTATAGACGATTATTCAAGGTATGGATACATTTACTTGATGCGCCGCAAGTCTGAATGCTTTGACAGGTTCAAAGAATTCAAGGCTGATGTGGAGAACTGTCAAGGTAAAAGTATCAAGACACTACGATCTGATCGTGGTGGCGAGTACCTCTTGGGAGAGTTTAGGAGTTACTTATCAGAGTCTGGGATTCAATCCCAATTGTCCGCACCTGGCACACCCCAGCAGAATGGTGTGGTGGAGCGAAGGAACAGGACTCTTATGGAGATGGTCAGATTGATGATGAGTTACTCGAGTTACTGATTAGTTACGGGGTTTGCTCTGGAAGCAATGACACACATTCTGAACTTAGTTCCATCTAAGTCAATACCCTCTACTCCCATAGAGTTGTGGACTGGGCGAAAGCCTAGTCTAAGACATATTCGGATTTGGGGTAGTCCAACACATGTGCTGAAGGGAGATGTTGGTAAGTTGGAATCTCATACAAAAGTACGCTTATTTGTTGGCTACCCTAAGGGAACGAAGGGTGGTTTATTCTATAGTTCTAGAGATCAGAAGGTGATCGTGAGTACGAATACCAAATTTCTAGAGGAGGACTATGTAATGAACCACAGGCCCACGAGTAGGATTGTTCTTGAGGAGTTGGCGAAGTCGACTTGGTACCACCGTACAAGAGGAGATACCACAAGTCAGCACGCACCGCGTGTCACGAGCATACAGGAGGCACCTCGTCATAGTGGGAGGGTTGTTAGACAACGAGAGATTCATGTTTTGGGAGAGTCTTGGACTTAGTCCACAGTGAACATGAACCTGATCCCTGGACATATGACGAGCCATTCCAAGATAGAGATGCGGTATCTTGGCAAAGAGCGATGGATTCAGAGATAGAATCTATGGATTCTAATCAGGTCTGGGAGCTAGTAGAACCACCCGATGGTGTAAAAGCCATTGGATGCAAGTGGATCTACAAGAGAAAGAGAGGAGTAGATGGGAAGGTTGAGACCTTCAAAGCTAGGCTTGTTGCGAAAGGGTATACTCAGAAAGAGGGCATCGATTATAAGGAGACCTTTTCGCCGGTAGCTATGCTTAAGTCTATCCGGATTCTCTTATCTATAGGTCCATATGGATTATGAGATTTGGCAGATGGATGTCAAGACAGCCTTTCCTTAACTAAGTCTTGAGGAGAACATCTATATGCAACCAGAGGGATTCATTGCTAAAGGCAAAGAGCATCTTGTATGTAAGCTTAATCGGTCCATTTATGGATTGAAGCAAGCTTCTAGATCTTGGAACATCCGCTTTGATGAGGTAATCCAGTCATATGGATTTATTCAATGTCCGGATGAGCCTTATGTATACAAGAGATGTGACGGAAACGTAGTGGTGTTTCTTGTACTATACGTAGATGACATTTTGTTAGTTGACAACAATATCAAAGTGTTATCAGACGTAAGGGTATGGTTGTCCAAACAGTTTGACATGAAGGACTTGGGAGAAGTGGGACACATCCTTGGGATCAAAGTAATAAGGGATCGCAAGAAAAGGATGTTGTGCTTATCTCAAGCTTCATACATTGACACTATCCTTAATCGTTTTAGCATGCAGAACTCCAAGAAAGGTTTTCTACCTTTTAGGCATGGAGTTCCTTTATCTAAAGAGATGTGTCCCAAAACATCAAAGGAGATAGAGGACATGAAGGCGGTTCCTTATGCTTCAGCAGTAGGAAGCCTTATGTATGCTATGCTATGTACAAGACCAGATATCTGCTTTGCCGTGGGCATGGTTAGCAGATATCAGAGTAATCCTGGACAGGGACATTGGACTGCGGTAAAGCATATATTGAAGTACCTGAGAAGGACTAGGGATTATATGCTGGTTTACCGGGCAGATCAATTAGTCCCTGTGGGTTACACGGATTCGGATTTCCAATCAGATAGGGACAAGAGTAAGTCTACCTCAGGGTTTGTGTTTACTTTTGGAGGTGGAGCCATAGTATGGAGGAGTGTCAAGCAGAAATGCGTGGCGGACTCTACCATGGAAGCTGAGTATGTGGCAGCCTCTGAGGTAGCCAAGGAAGTTGTATGGCTCAGGAACTTCTTGATGGACTTGGATGTGATTCCTGGTTTGCCCAGAATTATCACAATTTATTGTGATAACAGTGGTGCAGTTGCAAACTCAAAGGAATCACGAGCCCATAAGGCGAGTAAACACATAGAGCGCAAGTACCACCTTATACGAGAGATCGTAAAGCGAGGAGAAGTTGCTGTCGCCAAGATTGCATCAGAGGATAACCTGGCAGATCCATTCACTAATGCCCTTCCAGTGAAAGCGTTTGATAGGCATGTGGAGGACATGGGGATCAGATGTATGGCAGTGTGATGACAGCATAGTCTTTTAGTATAAGTGGGAGATTATTGGAATGTATACTGAAAGCCTAGCTCTTTTTGTATGAACATTTTTATTGTGAAATAAGAATCACATGATCATTGTTTGCACTTTGTATATTTATTAAATGTGTCCATATTGTCTAATATTTTACATTGTAGATAACATGGTGCTTGGTGTGGCACAGAAGATCATGTTATCAGTATCTTGTAGAATATAAGTAGAGGCTCACAACCAAGATGGTTTTGGACAAACCATTGGCATGGTTGTAGTGTAGCTTGGTATTGTTTTGTCTTGAACATAGAGTTACACTAGTACACTTAGGTGTATTGAGCAGGACCGTCATAGAGGTGATTCAATTTGTTGCTGACTGCATAATTGAATCGGACCTCGGATATTATGTTGTACATGCTCTTAATCCCGATATAATAACGGGCACATGTACTTAGTATTTATTTCATTGATTTACCAGAGGGTGAGATTTAGATGGATTAAATCAATATGCCCGGTAAGTTGGGAAATGATATTATTTACATGGTGTGCCGTTGATTATAGGAGGAAACCGTGTCCTATATGTTAGGTTGATGATGTCCCCTTGAGGAGCTCATAAGGTTCATCATGTAAACCCAGCTGGTTGACTTAGTCAACATGATGATAAGGTTGAGTAGTACTACTCGAGGAGTTAGATGTTAATTAATTGATGGTCAGTAAATCAATTAATTGACGGACATTCGATATCTTAAATACGGGTAGATTAATGTACAAATAATATATGGAGCCCATATTAATTTATGGGGGTTGGTGAGGTAGTTCAATGATGATCCTCTAGTGGAATGGAACATCATTGATGGATCAAGTTTGTGTGGTTCTGATCCATCGGGTGGCCAAGATCCAACTCCTCCTTATGGTCCCTATCGTAGCCTAATATAATCCTCATGAAGTCTAGATCCAAGAATATAAAACAAAACTCTAGAACCAACGGTAGGGATTAAATCCCTAGATCCGATGGTTAGGATGAAACTCTAGAACCAATGGTTGGGATTAAATCCCTAGATCTGACGTTTGGGATGAAACCCTAGATCCAACGTTTGGGATGAAACCCTAGATCTGACGGTTGGGATGAAACCCTAGATCCGACGGTTGGGATGAAATCCTAGATCCGACGGTTGGGAATAAACCCTAGATCTGACGGTTGGGATAAAACCCTTGATTCGACGGTGGAGATTCAACCCCTAGATCCGACGGTGGAGATTAAAGGAGGCTTAAGCCTAATTCTATAAATAGAGGGCTTAGGTTGGGCGGCAAGATGGTTCAATTGGAGTTAGGGTTTTAGGTTGGGCGGCTAGGGTTTGGAAGCATTGGCTTGGGCGGCAACTCTTGGACAAGTGGTCGGCGCCCTTCTTCTTCCATCAAGACTTGGCCGGCGCCCATCCTCTTGGTCCTTCTCTCTTATTCCTTGGCCGGCGGCAACCTATCTTCAAGGTTGGCCGGCATTCACTTCTCCATTCTTTCCAAGGTGGCCGGCGGTTCCCCTTACATTGGTGGCCGGCGCTTCATCCATTCGTTCCTTGGCCGGTGGTTACATCAAACTCCCTTGCTTGGTGGCCGGTTCATGAAAGGAGAAGTTTTGTTGGTTCTTCTCTTTGTTCGCAGTGAACAAGGAAGGGAAGAACGTGATCTAGAAGGCTTCTACTCATGGAGGATCTTCGCCCACACGTCGTCCACGAGGAGGATAGGACATACGGTAGAAGATCGTGAGGTATAAAAGTTTTACAACTTTATTTTCTGATCTTAGCATGTTCTTTTATGTGTTGATTATACAAGTGTGTGTATGTATATATTTTGTATAATCATGGACCCCGAAGACAAACACAAAAACCGGCGATCCGTCCGTCATCTCTTCCGCGGCTAACCAACTAGAAGAGTTGTGTTGCTTGAACAACTAGTTTGTTCAAGCGATCACTCAAGTTGTTAGCACGACGATGAATAGATTGTGCTAAGGAAACTCATCCCATCCGGATTAGTTCTTTCATTAGTGAAAATTTTAATCCGGGGACATGGGAGCCAATGAGCCTCCGAAGCAACTCCCTTCAAACGTGACATGGTTATGGCCCTTATTCTATGATTTCTCAAGCCAATGAGAAAATCGATTGGTTACCCTAGGGATAGCATCTTCTCCAAGCGTTCCTTTGTCATGTGTGTTGTAAGCATCGTCCTTGTAACATCCACCTTCAATGGACTTTCCATTGCTTATTTATTTTGTACATTACAAAATGAGAACACTCGAGTTACATTCGAGTCTTAATCTATTTTACAACTAGAAAATAGTAGTGAAGGCACGACACGAGACGGTAAAGAAGTACAACACCCACATACATAGACATACGCAGTCGATTATGAATTACAACACATAACCACAATCATATGGGTCCTAGGCCATAACCATGCACCATATCCAAATCATTCATAATGATTTAATAAATTATTTTATTTATCAATTTTATTATGTGCGATTTTTAAGCTATGCCGACAATTTACACCACGGCCTTGCACCTAAAATGCCGCAGGTTTTTTTTTCCGCTAACTCATCTTATGAGTTGCCCATTTTGTCCAAATCTATTAACGAGACTAGATGGCTGTGTGTTCGACGTCACTTGAACAAACACTTGGTAGACCATCCGCTTGAATCAACCTGACACGTAGTCGACACCATCACTTGATTCATTTAGCCATCTATCTACTTTAAATCAACTCGACATAGTCCGAAAGTCAAAAAATCCCATCGATTTTTACTCGAAAAAAATAATAATAAAACTATTCTCATGTTTATATCACATAAAACATCTAAAAACATGTACGATTTTTTCACAAGTGGCTCTGATACCACTGTAGGGATCCCGAGCGATAAACAAAATTTTCACAACAGAAAACTTAGGATCCCTCCAGAGATCCAAACGAAAAAATCATACTTGTTTCTATTATCTATTCTATCCTATAGAAATCGAGATTACCTTTGATCGTCCCTTCAATTCTCCAAGAATACTTGCGATCTCAATGGTCAATGTCCACGCCTTTACTGATACACACACACACTTGGAGAGAAGAAGTGAACTAATGATTGTGCTAGGAACCACAAAATATCCGTCCACTACCTTTCTTCTTACTCGGCTACAAGGAAGAAGTCTGTCGATCCTTTTTCTTTGTTTTTTCTTCACGAACCGAACCACAAAAGAAAAATGAGAATCAAAATTATCATTCAAACACACACGATGCATTAATCAAATTAATGCACTTTAATGATACATTAAATGCATTACCATTTTTCCTAATCTTTCTTTCAACGTGAATGAAAAATAGGAAAACCATTAATGCACCTTAAATGAGACTTTAAATCTCATTTAAAACTCTATTTCAATAATTTGTGTGATCACATGATTAATCATAATTAATCATGCAAAAATATAATTAATCACAATTAATCATTTAAGCCTTCTTCACTTGGTTTGACTCGAGTCTTACTCAACATAAACCAATTTGAGTCCAACTCAAATTTAGCCAAGTAATGAGTCTTACTCATTCTAGTTAATCAAATTAACTAATAATTCATTTTAGTCAAACTAAAATGATTTCCTCTCCGAAATAATATGTTCTTTGTGTGTGACCCTATAGGCTCTCATAACGTTGGCAATGTATCCAAAATCATTTTAGATACATAAGCAATGAGCGGCATCTAGCAATACATCATTGCTTCCCAAGTGATGAGAATGTGGAGATCCGACAACCTCTTCCGTGACTATTATCATATGATAGTGTCTTTCTATCCTTGATATCGGACGATCAATGAGGCATAGAGTGTCACCCTCTTATCAATCTTTATGTTTCTTGATCCCCAAGTAGACTCACTCAAACAAATGAACTCAATATCTCATATTGACTCATTTGAGCATGGCCATGCATTTCGTGGTCCTACTCTATCAAGAGGCCAAAGATATCTCTCCCGTCATATGGGAGGGATATATCCCATCTACATCACTCACATCCCTCCGCATAATTCGTTACATACTCAGATCACCGCTATAGTCACACATTGACATTAGACGATACCAAAGTACATAACTCCTTATGTAGGGAACCGTAGTGACTTCAGGTCTAAGGACTATTCATACCAATAGTCACATGAGAAAGTATATGACACTCATATAACGATCCATGATACTTTCTCATGGTGGGTCAATTCAAGATATATAGTCTCCAATATATACCCATGTATCAATGTGATATCACATATCCATGACTTGTTAGACCAAGTCATCCATCGAACATGCTAGTCTCAATGTATCAATATAGCCCTTGTCTATTAATACGACTAGGAATTTTTAAGAATAGTGTTCTCTACTCATAATCAATTCTACCAATTGATATCGTAGATAATAACCTACTATTCATGGCATTATTATATTTATTTAAATGACACACACATAAAGAAATATAATAATCCTTGCCTTTATTAATATAAGAATATAATACAAATGTCTCCTCACCAATCATCTTTAATGGCACTAATACTAACAGATCCAACCTACCAGTCGACTGCTATACCTCTACAACGAGGTTTAATCCCCAAGTATGATCCCTTCATACTTGAGACTCACCCTAAGCCTAGACCTAAGCCTTCAACCAACTTCAATCAGCCTCACACCTCCCGGATCCCTCAAGTCCGGGATTCTTCATCCTCGCTAGCCTTCTAGTGCTTCCATCGACTATCGATGCTCTCGAGTCTACATTTTCCAAGCTTGATCTCGACAATGGGTCCCTTGCCAAGACTCCTATCTGGGACTTCATTGCCAAGAGGCCACGCCCGGGACTTCTCCAAGACTCCTTGTCCGACTTCACTACCAAGACTCCTCGTCCAGGACTTCATTTGCCAAGCACGGTCTCCCAGACCTACCAGGACGTCCCTCGCCAACTCTCCGTTGGCCTTTCCTACACCAAGTGTCCGGTCTCCCTTGACTGACTTTGATTTTCCCTTGCTATCCATACTTCTCCTTGCTAAGTCACCAAACTTGCTTCTCCAATAGTCTCCCTTGGATGGTCTAACCACATTTGTAAACTATTGTCGAACATCAAAACTCTACTCGAGTCCAACGAGTCCATCAATCATGACCGGGGTCGACAGACCAACAATGCTCAGTCGATGATGAATCATGCTAATCTTCCCAAGTCCTTTTGAGCTATGCACTTTAGACAAATCACATTTGTTAAAATGTAATGTCGACTAAGGTAGTCTCCATTACTATGAGATATGGAATAGTAAGAAACCTCATGTATCTTACTTGAAGATAGAGATTGTCCTACTTATGTGAAGCTAACTCTATCGCATAAACCGATGCTAAGTCCGATAGATGTCTATTTATTGATACCCTAAGGAAACAAGGGTTACCAATTCTATCATCCCGTGGAATAAAAGGTGTTTGTTTCAAGGCATGTGTTTCTAGACAAGTTTCTCTTATAATAAAATAAGTGTCGGAGCTTGAGGAGGCTCGAGACTCAAATAGACATGGAGATACGGTGAGCATCACAACCGACACTCATTATGATGAGCCATCGGTTGGACCTATTGAGACACCACATCAGTAGATCCGTAGAACACGAACATTCCCGAGATATGGATTTCTATAAGTGAATCGAACGACGGTTATTCATTGATGATGAGGAGCCTACCTTATGAAGAAGTTCAAAAGTTCAAAAGGGATAAATGGCTTAACGCCATGAAGTCGGAAATGGATTCCATGTATGAAAACCAAGTTTGGAACTTGGTTGACCCACCTGAAGGCATAAAGCCTAAAGGGTGCAAGTGGGTTTTCAAGAAGAAAATCGACATGGATGGTAATGTGATTACCTATAAGGCTAGATTGGTGGCGAAAGGATATCGTCAAAAACAAGGTGTTGATTATGACGAAACCTATTCGCCTGTAGCTATGCTTAAATCCATTCGGATGCTCCCGCCATAATTATGATTATGATATAGATGAATGTGAAAACAAATTTTCCTTAATGGAAACCTGCTCGAGGACGTGTATATGATACATCCTGAGGGTTTCACATCGTTGATAAAACCAAAGTATCCAAATTCGATGGTCCATATATGGATCAAGCAAGCATCCAGAGCTAGAATATCCATTTAGACAATCAAAAAGTTTGATTTCTCACAAAATCCGAACGAACCTTGTGTGTACAAGAAGGTTAGTAGGAGTGTAGTTGTGTTCCTAGTATTGTATGTCAATGACATATTACTTATAGAAAATGATATTTCTATCTTATAGTCAATTATAATTTGGTTTTCCAAGACATTCTCCATGAAAGACCTGGTAGAAGCAACCCATCCTCGATATTAAGATCTATAGGATAGATCGAATCCTTGTTTAGTCTTCGAGCCTATATATAGACCGAAAAGCAAAAGAGGTTTATCATGTTAGAATACAAGAAAGGTTTTCCAATCTATGGATACACCTTTTGAAGTCTATGTGTCCCTTTAAGATGAGAGGATTTGCATGAGTAAGATTCCCTGCATCCGTAATAGGATCTATCATGTATGCTATGTTATGTACGAAGCCCGATGTATCGTATGCTCTGAGTGTCACGAGCAGATACCAGTCTGATCCAGGAATGGATCATTGGGCAGCTATTAAGACAATCCTTAAGTACTTAAGAAGAACTAAGGATGTGTTCCTAATATATGGAGAAGTGGACATGGTGTTACGCGGGTATATGGACGCCAGCTTCCAGACAGACAAGGATGATTCTAGGTCTCAGTCTGGGTACATGTTCACCTTGAATGGTGGAGCAGTGAGTTGGAAAAGTTTCAAACAAGACATCAGAGCGATTCTACCACCGAGGGTATCATTGAAGCTTCTAAGAAAGAAGTTTGGATCAAAAGTTCATTTAAACTTGGTTCAATACCATTGTTGAAGAAATACCGATTTACTGCGACAACAATGGAGCAATTGAACAGGTGAAAGAGCCAAGGTCTCATCAATGATCCAAACATGTGCTTTGCCGCTATCATTTGATCAGAGAGATCATTAGTAGGAAGGAAATACAAATCGAGAAGATTCCCACTGAAAGGAACTTAGCGGATCCTTTAACTAAGGCATTACCTCAAAGTAAGTTTGAGGGTCATGTTAGAGCTTATGGTATTGGATACCATGGCGATTAGCATTAGGCCAAGTGGGAGTTTGTTAGTAATATATGAGAGGTGTCCTAAGGCAATTGCCTTATGTTTGAATCATTTATATGATAAATGAAGATTCACTATTTGAGTATACATGTTTTCATGTATTTGATTAGATCTTAAACTCATTTACTGGAAGTCCATGATACGATTCACAGCATGAGAGAATTTGTGATTGGATCACAAATAGTGAGTATCTCTACATGTGTAATTGTGATGTATTGGAATTATCCCTAGTCGATGAATTGATGGATTTGGACACCATTAATTCTATCAAGACTAGCACGAGGTATACTCCTTGGTGTATCCAAGCAGCCGATTCTCACTAGCTGGAGACATTGTGATATCCAGAGTTAATCGTGGATGCTAGTTATGGTAACTAGTTCATTGGAGTGACCAGCTGTAAGAGTTCATATGGTTCTCTGCATATATGAATATGTCAATGAAGTTCATCACTAAAGTAAAGTGATGTTCCTTTGACTTGTCAGATTCAAGTCATCTTGGTCATGAAGACTTATGCTTTGACATCTTAAGCAAGCATCTCTAAGGAGATGTGGACCCGGGATGATTGGGTATAAGTCGAAGTGATCGAAGGTGTTTGAATAGCCTATAAAGGATTCACCACTCCATACGAGGAGATATATTGTTAAATACGGAAATTTAAAATACTAAATTAAATGGCCAAAAATTAGAAAAAATAATCCTGGGAATTATTTCGGGATTTTTGGAGAATTTTAGAAATTTTTCAGAATTTTTCTAGAATTAAACGGCCATGGTAGTTCTGGGATAAAAAATAGGCTTTTAAAGGGTCTGTTTAGATTAGTTACTAGGATTAATTAACCTAGGTAATAAATCTGGGTTTTTCTATTCCTAATTCTTCAATTTCCTTCTAACGCACCGCACGATTTCTTCTTCCCCTTCTTCATCGCTGTCGCCTCTTCTCGCGACCTCATCTTCCACGCGCCTCCATCTCTTGCCCAAGTTGTTCCCTTCTCTGGGCAATCCCCTCTCTCCTCATGGCAGTTTTCTTGGCCTCCTCCCATCGCACCTCTGCTCTCAGCTAGCCTTCCTTTTCTCTCTCTCATTCCTTCTTCCTCGTGGCTGCTGACGACCAGCCAGAGCGCCGACCGCGGCCATAGGAGGTTAGCTTCTGACGGATGAATGCTCCAGAGGGTTCCTTGGTGCCTCTTTTTCTCGACCTCACCATCGCGTGATCGTAATCTCACATTGTCACTCGCAGAGGGCTACCGAGCGGGTTCCACTACCGTTGTCATCGAATAGGTAGCGATTTTCTCCTTACCTTGGATGGATCCGAGTCCTAGATGTGTTTTCCTTTGATGAATGGGATCTGTGTGTTTTGGGTAGTGGTTTAGGGCAATGAGATTTGCTATGAATGAGAATTGGGAAACTTTTGGTGAGGTTCCAATGGTCGTAAGTTTGATCTCGTTGCTTTCATCTGCAAGTGTGGGAATTTTGCATTTGTTGTGTGTGGATTCCTTCGTGGATTTGGCTGTGGCCGTGGAGCAAGGAGATTTCTACCGTAAATCATGGAGTGAGGAGAGGTGTGAATGAGTGTGATCGAGGGATGGTTATGGTCCTCGCTATTGTGTGGATATACGACGGAGTGAGTGATCGATTAAGTGGATAGCTTAATCCATTAGGTTTTGAACTTGATATTAGGGTTGGCAATATAATAGTATATTATTATGCATTTTGGTCACGAGAGTCCACTGCATAAAGATTGCATTATTTCGCATTTAGTGTGGTAGGCACGCTTGACTTATCTTATAGATATTGTCATGTTGATATTCTTAGTTGGCTATAGCTCGTAAAGAATTTTTATGTAATATTTTCACTTGTATGTCACTATGTCATACCGATGCATGCATTTCATTCTTAGTCGATATTATCTTGATACCGCCATGTGTACTTATTTTTGGGAGTTGTGACATGCACTTGATTAACTTTTAGATATAATTTCAGATACCTAGGTCATTAATATGTACTCATTATTTTTGTACATATTATTTGGAAACGATATTGGTTGGTGTTACATGCTTTAGTGTCATGCACCATCTTGCATGATTGCATGAGGTCATGTTCCTTTCAGAGTTAAGCCCGCATGTTACATGATGCACACACAACCACTCATGGGTTAGTGGTACATCGAGTGTATGTGCAGAGTCTGTTTGCTCCATTGGTTCGCTCATGGGTAGCGGTGAGGCGGTGGTAGCGCAACATCCTCCCAGTCTATGTCAAGGAGATGAGCTCTCCCCCACTGCTTGGGGTAGGAGGATGTACTGAAAGCATCATGTCCACTCTGGCCACCAGAGCAAAGGATGGCAGAGTGCATTGTCATATCCCTACCCACTGGCCACCATCGCGTCGTGGCCGACCGCAGGGGTGACCATGTCATTTGATCATATGCATATTGCATGGATGGCATTTGTTTGGTTTGCTGATTTTGCTGATGCCTTGGTTGTTGCATATGATTGACATGCATACAAGATACATCATGTATTTAGTCCGATCCTTACTTCGCTAGTATGGCTCACACTTCTATGTCGATAGGAGATTGTGCAAGTATAGTCTTTCCGCATTTATTCCTTGCATTTCCTATTATTGATTGGAGAAGATGCATGATTATTATTGTTAGATATATCTTACTATACATGTCGACTTGATACCCACCGAGTTCGCTGAACTTACCTCATTTTATATCTATTTCGTTGAAATCAGGAGAGTCTACCAATCTCGTCGTAATGGTTTTTGTTATTGGTTTTATGGTTTCGATTATATTAACTAGAAGACATGTGTAGGACTTGTGTTTTGGTTATATACTGTGGTTGTTTTGGTCGCATTTCTGATATGTCCTTATGGACTTTATTCGATTCGTTGGTGTATTTCTCGATGGCGTAAGAAGTAAGTCTAGATGTTGTAGACTTTATTTACTTTAGTTGGCCCGAGGCCCATATATGATATGTATGTATGGTTTATGTTTATTATGTTGACCGATATATAGTGGGATGTGTGCGCCTTGTATTCAAGATTCGTATTGTCACCCGTATAGGGGAGATACTGTCGGATTTTCGTCTGGCGGGGACTCCCTCGGGGAGTGAAAATTTATTTGCTATCAGAGCTAGGTTTTTGAGTTCCTAAGGGTTGTTAGATTTTCAGAGTTCTCCACGTTTGACAGGTTTTTGCGAGTAAATCTGGGGATTTTCGAATTTGTATGGATTTCCGACGATTTTTTTGTTTTGGAAATTTGAGGTATTATTGACGAAGTCAATTTGGGGATTTGGCGACGACGAGACCTCTCTTGGAGGCAAATAGGTAAGATGATTAATTTTATATATTTTTACTCATGGTAACATCTGGTTAATAAATTTAACAGATATGAAACGAGGTGGGCGTGCTCCTGCGTCGAGACGTGGTGCAGGGCGGCCATGCAAGAGTGTTGGTGCAGGGGCACTAGATAATCGAACCTGTGTTTTGATTATGGCAAAGACACAAAGTTAAGTTTATATCGTTATCTCACGAGCTATCGAGTGTACAGAAAAGTATTAAAGCTGGAGCTGAAGGCTAGCGACACCTGGAGGAAGCCGTGGTGGTCGGGCGACACTCGAGTGACTTCGGAGGGAGCCGAAGGAATCGAGTGGAAGGCCGGAAGCAAGAGCTACTATCGAGGTAAGCTCATGTGAGTGAGAGATTGTAAGGTCGTGTCCTCTTTACGGGGATGACCGTAGGCGATGATCCGACTAAGACTTCCTGCGGAAGGTCTAGGTCGAGATCGGACGGTTAGAAACCGTCGTATTTATCATTTTCCGAGCTAACTCACCGCAGGAAGTGGCCAAGTCGCCGATTGTCGGACATGGAGCGCTGATCGATGCCCATCACGATCGATGGGAGGCATCACGACCGATGACGATTTATCTGCCTTTTTGCGCTTAGGTCAAAACGGATAACGCTTGACGCGCCACTTCGCGATAAAAATTTGGAAAAATTCATGATCCGCTCCAAAGAAATAGGAGACAAATTCAGAGGCTAAAGTCTATAAAAGGAGGGGAGGATTCATCTCAAAGAACATCAATTTTATTCATCAAGTGCTCCTACAACGCCAACGCTCCAACACCGCCATAACGCCGACGCGACGCCAAGTTCCAATCTTCTTCGCTTAAGCAGATTCAAGTAATATTTTGATATTGTATTCTTTGTTTTTCTTCATAACGAGGTGAGGTAGGCTTGTTGCCTCATCCTCATATATTCGGTTTTTGTAATCGTTGTCTCCTACCTCCAACGAGGAGGAGACGTTTTAGTGCTTTGCCCTCCGTACGCGGTCTAGGACCGATAGGGCCTTGGAGTAGCAACCGCTGGGTTGTGAACCAAGTAAAATAAACGTGTCATTTTATTTTCCGCTGCTTACTCGCTTACTCGTGCCTTAACGAACGATTACGAACGAAAGATTTTCGATCGCTATTCACCCCCCCTCTAGCGACGCTTTTCGATCCAACAATTGGTATCAGAGCGGGGGCGCTAAGATTTGGTGAAACCACCAATCTAGCACGTTTTGGTTTTCTTTTCGTATTTTTCGATTCGTATATTTCTTAGGTTTTGTTTCCCGCACTACTAATCCAAGACCAAGTCTTGGTACATAGTTTTTTTTTGTTGTGTTTTTGCAAGTACTAATCTCCTTCAGAGTACCTCACGATCTTCGGAGTACCTCACGATCAAATGACCATAACTTTTGTTACAAGTGGACTCACGAAACGATCTACCCACCAAATCGAAGCTCTCTGAAAGATCTACACTTCTTACTCGGGGTTTACCCCCGTAACAAGCTGTTTCCAGCCACAAAATCCAACATTTAGTACCCTTTCGGGGACATCGAAGGTCGTAAGTTTCAAATTTTTGTTAGTTTCTTATCCTCCTTATTTATTTCTGTTTTTTTTCCTATTATTTCCCGCATTACTAATCCAAGACCAAGTCTTGGAATTCTCTTTGGTTTTTATTTGTGTTTTGCAAGATACTTAATGGCTCACATTGAGGGATATAGCACCACCCGACCTCCGTTCTTTAACGGAGATGATTTCCGTTATTGGAAAGGTCGGATGGAGTGTTTCTTGAAAACACAAGTCGAGACTTGGATAATAATCCAAACCGGCTTTGCTTTACCCACCAATGATCAAGGAGAACCCTTGGATTTCAACAAGTGGACAAATGCAACCAAGAGGCAAATCGAAGCTGATGCAAGAGTAACCCAAATATTTCAATGCGGCTTGTCCAAGGAGGAACTCAATCGCATCGGACCATTCATTAGCGCCAAGGACCTATGGAATAAATTAATCGAGCTACACGAAGGAACGTCCGATGCTAAGGTATGTAAACATGACCTTCTTTTCAATAAGTTGTATAACCTCAAGATGCAGGAACACGAGACGGCAACGCAACTACACGCCCGCGTCCAGGACATTGTCAACGGCCTACACACCATCGGACACAAGGTCGAAAACCGTGACCTACTAAGGTACGTTCTTAATTCATTTCCTAGGACTACCTTGTGGGCATCCATGGTCGATGCCTACAAGGTCTCTAAGGACCTATCGAAGCTTAGGTTAGATGAATTATTTTCCGAGTTTGAACTTCATGAGCAAACTAACATGATCCGGGCCGAGAGAGGTATTTCTCTACTTGCAGGACAAAGAAGCAAGCCACCTACTAGGCAAGTAGATGAACTTGAACCCGAAGACGAATCCGAATCCGAAGAGGAGGCCATAATAGTCAACATTGTGCGGAGAATAGTTCGACAAGAAAGGAAAAAATTGAAGAATGAGAACCAAAAGAAAAAGGGAGCAAGGAAAGCCTTCCATGCAACTTGGGACAACAAAGAAGACATAGCTTTCATGGCGAAATCGATTGAATCAGACACGGAGACCGAACCTGAACTTGAGTCAACACGAGGATGACTCGGACTACGGCTACCTTCAAGTCAAGCCACGGATACGATCCGTTCAAAAGATACCCTTAAAGTGAGTCGAACTTTATTTAATACTTTACATAATACGGTTAAGTTTTTGTCTAGGAAATTAACTAAGTCCGAGTCTAGGGTTGAGTCGTTACTTGAGGAGGTTGAAACCCTCAAGCAAGAGGCTACTCTAACCTCTTCAACTAGTCAAGTTCAAGAGGGAAACTCAACCCAAATTGAAAAACTTGAGGAGGAGAATTCTCTCTTGAAAGAACGAGTTCAAGAGGTTGAGGCTAGGTTGGAAAGGTTCACATTGGGATCTAAGAACCTTAATCGACTACTTGGAACCCAAAGAGCCGTGTACAACAAAGTCGGACTCGGATTTAAGTCAAAGACTACGAATAGGTCTTATATGTCTATCGTAAATCGTAGTCATCAAAGAGTCCAAGCATGGGTCCCAAAGGTTTTATTAAATTCACATATAAGGACTAATAAGGTTTGGATTCCCCAGGATCAAGTTCATTATTTGAATAGACCATATTGGTTCAATGGTCCAGGGGAGCTAACACTAAAATAGTATACGCTTACTTAGCAAAACCATTGCATGCTTAGAATTTTTGTTAACTTGTGAACTTACTTAGAACACGTACATAACCAACTAAAATCCTTCGAAAAGATTGAGCCTCGGGGAGCCTCTTTTCAGTTAGACTAGGAAATAGTCTTAGGTGAGTCAAGTCATCATTTTCTTGAAAATGGCTTTGTCTAAGGAAGTGGTCGATGATCCGATAAAAGAAGGCCCCTGTGCCTCGCCACGACCTGGAAGCCATGATCTTGAAAAGGTAAACTTGACAAGCCTAGGGTCAAATCCAAATCTAACATAAAATTACTTGAACCTAAATGCACTTAATCAACTTAATTTTAAAATCAGCTCACAAAACATATAAGGTGAACAAATTACAGACACATAGAATGGGTGAGATGTTAAGGATAATTGAAATATACTTAAAACAATCTCTTCAAAATACTACCTATTTTCTCAACTATTGTACTTAACAACTCTAAGGCCAAAGTTTAGCGCCCCCTACATCTCTTATACTTCATATATTTGACTAAGGGGGAGAGCAAACTAACCCTAAAGGTTATATTATAAATCTTTAGATTATTGGTGCAGAGGGGCACACCTCGAACCAATCCATCTAACTACTGCTAGACGTATGCTTGGACTCATATTTGATTTATCTAGATGCATGCATATACGATATTGTTTTCAAACCCCTATTTTATACAAAAACCCCAAAAAAAATTTTTTGATTTATGGCAAAAGGGGGAGAAGAGCAAAAGTTAAGGGGGAGTAACATAAAATTTAATTTTGAAAATTTAATTATTTCTTTCAACACTCACCTAGGGTTAAGGGGGAGTTTTGGTTGAGGGGGAGTTTTTGAAAATGACATTCATCATTTAATATACTAGTTTTATGCTTTAATTTTCCTTAACTTTGTGTTGGTTTGCCATAGATCAAAAAGGGGGAGATTGTTGGTGCAGGGGCACTAGATAATCGAACCTGTGTTTTGATTATGGCAAAGACACAAAGTTAAGTTTATATCATTATCTCACGAGCTATCGAGTGTACAGAAAAGTATTAAAGCTGGAGCTGAAGGCTAGCGACACCTGGATGAAGCCGTGGTGGTCGGGCGACACTCGAGTGACTTCGGAGGGAGCCGAAGGAATCGAGTGGAAGGCCGAAAGCAAGAGCTACTATCGAGGTAAGCTCGTGTGAGTGAGAGATTGTAAGGTCGTGTCCTCTTTACGGGGATGACCGTAGGCGATGATCCGACTAAGACTTCCTGTGGAAGGTCTAGGTCGAGATCGGACGGTTAGAAACCGTCGTATTTATCATTTTCCGAGCTAACCTCTTGCTGCAGGGAAGTGGCCAGCCGGGCAATGATTCGACATGGAGCGGTCGATCGATGCCCATCGATCGATGATGGGAGGCATCACGATCGGTGATGGGAGGCATCGATCGACCGATGGCGATTTATCTGCCTTTGGCGCTAGGTCAAAACGGATAACGTTTGACGCGGCCACTTCGCGATAAAAATTTGGGAAAATTCATGATCCGTTCCAAAGAAATAGGAGACAAATTCAGAGGCTAAATTCTATAAAAGGAGGGGAGGATTCATCTCAAAAGAACATCAATTTTATTCATCAAGTGCTCCTACAACGCCAACGCTCCAACACGGTCATAACGCCGACGCGACGCCAAGTTCCAATCTTCTTCGTCGGCAGCAGATTCAAGTAATATTTTTGATATTGTATTCTTTGTTTTTCTTCATAACGAGGTGAGGTAGGCTTGTTGCCTCATCCTCGTATATTCGGTTTTGTGATCGTTGTCTCCTACCTCCAACGAGGAGGAGACGTTATAGTGCTTTGCCCTCCGTACGCAGTCTAGGACCGATAGGGCCTTGGAGTAGCAACCGCCGGGTTGTGAACCAAGTAAAATAAACGTGTCATTTTATTTTCCGATACTTACTCGCTTACTCGTGCCTTAATGAACGATTACGAACGAAAGATTTTCGATCGCTATTCACCCCCCCTCTAGCGACGCTTTTCGATCCAACAAAGAGGACATTGAGATCTCTGGCGATGGAGTTGCCAGAAAGATCTACTGAGGATGAGCATGTCGATCAGGGTCTGTTTTCACATGGTGCCACGAGTGTTGTGGGTCCCCAGTCCCCGACGGTTCCTCCTCCAGAGATACCCACTTCTGCAATATTCGATGTACCACCAGTGGCACCCACTCCATCATATTCCATAGTACCCCCGGTAGCACCTGCTACTGCATACCCAGAGGTACCACCGGTAGTCCCTGCTGCTACACACCAGGCACCCCCGCCAGTAGTGCCTGCTACTGCATACCCGACAGGCCCACCAGTGGTGCCGGTCGACCCTTACTCAGTATCTGCCCTTGCTTATGCAGCAACACCATCTACAGTAGTTCCGCCAGCTGTTGTGATGACCCCTACTCATCCTACTGTTGTGACTGTGGCACGAGCTCGGATCCCCATTTTAGCCAAGTCGATGAAAAGTCGATTCACACTATTCTGCGGAGAGAATGATCCAAGCATGGCTCAGTCTTGGATCGAGACTATGGAGCGTACTTTCCTCTACATGGTTTGCTCCGAGTGGGAGAAGGTAGAGTTGGCGGCCTTCCATTTACGAGGCGAGCCCGAGGTCTGGTGGGACACGCAGCGCTCGATCATCGGCGAGCAGCAGATTACTTTGGTGCTATTTAGGGAGGTCTTTGAGAGTCAGTACTTCCCACGGTCATATCAGATGATGTGCCGTCAAGAATTTTTGAGTCTTCGACAGAATAATCGCACAGTGATGGAGTACAATGCAGAATTTAATCGGTTAGCCAGATTTTGTCTAGAGTTTGTCATTGAGGACAGGTCGTGCATGCTTCAATTTGTTCAGGGACTAGATGGGCATCTTTAGGTTAAGATGGCAGGCTTTGGCAATTCTTCCTACCGAGAGGCATTGGATAGAGCTCTGTTGATTGAGTTGGCTCAATAGAGAGCTAATTCTGACAGGAAGAGGAAACAGACAGAATGAACCTCAGGACAGACCTAGTAGCCACAGGCTACTGGATAGCAGCAAAGTGGTCGCAGTCAGTCCGGTCAGAGTAATTTTGGGGCATCTAGCCGACCTAAAAAATCAGGACGATCTTTAGGTCGACGCTCCCGGTCTTCTCAGCAGAACTGGAAGCCACCCACTAGTGACACTTATTGTACTCGTTGTGGGTCCAGAGTGTTAGGGCAATCTCTTGCCGTGATATGGTTTTGATGGTGTGGCAAAGGGTTGAAGTTAGGTTGGTATTGTTGATGTGATATGTGCGTTGAAGTCGTGCAGGACTTAGTAATTCGCACATGGAGCCGTGGCGAGTTTCACATCTCATGACTCGTGCCTTGAGTCGGTGAAGGATAGCTTTGCGGAAGCCGTGCGCTTGGAGCATCCGAGGGACCGCCGGACGAGAAGCTTGGAGTGAAGCCGGAGGAAGTAGACTTCGAGGCAAGAGACGCGAAGGAGCATTGCAGAGCCGTGCGCCTGATGCTGCCGAGGGACGTGGCCGAGAACGAAGAGAACTTCAAAGGCGAGGGACTCCGAGAAATGAGAGTGAGCGATTGTAACCCAGGGAAGGGTAGCTCTTAGGTGAAACTTGGCCCTTTGGCCAAGTGTCGGATGGGTTTTCCCGACACCAGTCGACTGCCATGTCATGGCAGTCGACTGCTCTGAGTCGATGGGACGATCGATTGGTATAAGACCGGTTTAGGGCTTGGTCGATGCCATGGAATCGCGATCGGTGATGTCGGCAATGATCATTGCCGGGGAAAAGCGCGATCGTGATGGAGCAATGCACGGCACGAATGGAGTCGACTCGGTGAGCACTCGATCGATCGAGCATCGATCGATGGTCCCATCGGTCGTGATGAATACCGTTGGATGGAATCCAGCGTGGAAAATAAGCCGTTATTGGGCAGCGGCTACGAGATCGATCGATCGACTCTTCCTCTATAAAAAGGAAGGGGGTAAGGGTTTGGGAAAAAAAATGCTTATGCTCTAATACTCTCCCAAAGTTCCCTATAGCTTTCCATCCTCTTACTCAAGCTTATTTCCATTCTATTTGTAAGAGGAGTGTTTGTAAAGGTTACCTCCACCTAGCTTGGTGCAAAGGAGAGACCAATAGTGATTGGGTTTCGGAGTGATTCACCGTGGACGAATCGGACCGTGGATTAGCGGCGTAGCCGTGAACCACGTTATATCTCCGTGTTTGTATTGTCTTTGTTTTACTTCTATTTGCTTGTCTTAGTTTATTGCTTCCGCTTGCGCTAACGTTTTCGTAGACGAGCAAAATACGACATCCAACGAACTAGGGCTATTCACCCCCCTCTAGCCGGTCAACCGATCCTCCCAACAAGTGGTATCAGAGCCAAGGTCGCTCTTCAAGGACTAACCGCCGCGAGAGCACTTCAACAAGTAAATGGCCGGCTCAAACATCCACCCTCCGGTTCGACGCGAATTCTCTTGGTGGAAAAGAGAATGGAGGTATTCTTCAAACCGACTTTGAAATCCTTTTAATAATGGAAAACGCGGTTTGAGTTGCCTAGGAACGAGAATGGGGAGCCATTAGAGAAATCTAGGTGGAGCAAAAGGCAAAGAGAAGAATACTTGGCAAATTCAAAGGCCAAGCACCACCTATACAATGTGCTCCCTCAACAAGAAGTAAATAGAATAGGGGAGTGCTCAAGTGCCAAGGAGATGTGGGAGAAGTTGGTTGAACTTCATGAAGGCACTTCGGAGGCAAAGCTAGCAAGAAGAGATCTCCTCCGCTCCCAATTATCAAATATCAAGCTTGAAAAGGGAGAAAAGGTAACTTCCCTACATTCTAGATTTAAAGAAATATTGATTGGGCTAACGAGTGTAGGTGAGAAGCTATCGAACCGGGATATGGTAATGAAGGCCATAGATGCCTTTCCCCGGTCCTCAAGATGGAGCTCCATGGTGGACTCATTTTACATCTCCAAGAACTTAGAAGTAAGCACCTTGGAGGAATTCTTTTCAACCATGGAGCTTCATGAGACAAGGCTTGAAGGTATACAAGAAGAGCCTAGAGTCCAAACTTCAAGGGGAGTAGCCTTGATGGCCAACAAAGGGAAAAAGAATATGGAAATCCCTTCCTCCTCATCCGATGAAGCATTTTCCTCCTCCTCCATGGATAGCACCGAAGAGGCATATATGGTAAGGAGGGTAAGACGTGCTTTAAAGGGTTTTCATTTTAACAAATCAAATGATAGGAGTAGAAGACCAAGGGGGAAGGTGATATGCTACAATTGCCAAGGAGAAGGGCACATAAGGGATAATTGTCCCCTCCTAAACAAGAGCAAGGAAGAGAAGAAAAAGAAAGAAGAGAAGAGGAAGAATAAGGGGAGCAAGAGAAAGGAAGAAGAAAAGAAGGCAAAAGGAAAAGGGAAGGCCATGGCTCTCAAAGCAAAGACATGGGATGACCTTGCCTCATCATCATCATCGGAAGAAGAGAACGCATTTGTTGCCAACCTAGCACTAATGGCTCTTCATGACTCGGATTGCTCCTCCTCCTCAAATGAAGATTCAAGCACAAGTGAGGAGAGCTCAAATGAAGGGGAGGCTTCCACATCCTCATCATCCGAAGAAGAAGAAGAGGATATGGAAACAATGGTAACGAAAGCCTCTCCTAAGAAAATAGTTTCCATAATTTCTAGTTTAACTAAGGACTTATTTGGAATGAAAAAGAAAAATAAAAGCATGCTTAATCAAATTAAGGAATTAGAGCAAAAATTAGAAAAAGCATGCTTAAGTGAAAATATTTCTTCTTGCCATGATGATGCATGCTCACATGATGAATATATGCCATTAGATGTTAGTGATGCATGTATAAATGAAAATAGGGCTTTATGGGAAAGGTAGATTATTTAACCAAAGCCCTAGAAATTCACAATAGGCTCCAATACCCTTAACATGATAATTGGGAGCCAAAGGGCAAGTTTTAACAAGAAGGGCCTAGGATATAAAGAGAAGAAAAATGAGAAGGCCTATAAATGCCTAATTGCTAGGGGACAAGACAAAAACAAAGTAATAGCTAAGAAATGGATCCCCAAGGAATTTCTAGTGAATCCCATAGGCAAAAATCTATTTTGGGTTCCAAAATCCATCCTTAAGGGTTAGAAAACCCCTAGGGTAGTCAACCATATGAACTTGACCTATATCATATTTTGGTTGACCTAGGATGACGGGACAACATTTTTAGATAGTGTTGGGTGATGATAACGTACCCATAAATAGGTAATAATGCTTAAATCATGATGATTGATGTAATTCCTATGTATGTTTTAAATCATGATTTATAATTTTGAAATTTGGCACGTTATCACTAGAAATAGGTTTAAATCATGCTTTAGGTGATAATTTGCTTATTATCATCATATAATACCTAATGCATGACTATTATTTGATGGATACATGAGTTTCATGATCATAATGTGAAATTAAATCATATATGTCATTATGATCATGTAGGATGTTAGGTTGATACTTAACCATGATAGAATTGCATGAATATGTTGGTTAAGTATATACAAATACCCCCTAGGATGCATCTCACACTCACTATAGGCTAACTTGATTGCAAACTTAGCATGGGTGAGATATTAGGATGATACAAATGTCCACTAATGCCTATGGCATTTAGATGGTCATTTAAAGTATCAAAATAGCAATAATAGATCAATCATGGGGAAGGCTTATGTTTAATAAATAGACATATTGCCCAAAGATCATGGTTGGATATCTCATATGTTTTCAAAACAATTTCTTACCTTAAAATACATGTATTCATGTTTTGAAACAATTGGAACCAAAACTAGGTGTTAAACTTGATACTATCATGATCCAAAACCTAGTAGTTTTTAAAGCTTTTGGATTTTTGGCAAAAACGTGAAAATATAATGATTTTTCATGAAAAACTATTTTTCCTTGATAGATATACTTAATAGAAATATGTTCCCCAAATTTCATGATTTTTCAAATTTTCTGGAATTTTTTTATGTATTTTTGAAATTCGCCGAAAATCGAAATTCGAAAATCACGTGCGGATCGTAGTATCCGAACTACGATCGTGATGGCTCATTTCAGACCAAGAATTTTGTATCAACTTGTGGTATTTTCTTTCTATTAGACTTGATGTCATATGTTTATAACTTAGTATTCATATTTTTGATGGTGTCAAAGGGGGAGAAATGAATATGTTTAAGTTATTTATGAGAGGGGGAGAGATTAAGGGGGAGTTTCATGGATTAAGGGGGAGTTGCATGTTGCTATCAAATGTTTATGTTTACATGCTTTCTTTCCTTAAAAATTTATATCAAATGTTTTACCTAACTTAAACGGATTGCCACACATCAAAAAGGGGGAGATTGTTAGGGCAATCTCTTGCCGTGATATGGTTTTGATGGTGTGGCAAAGGGTTGAAGTTAGGTTGGTATTGTTGATGTGATATGTGCGTTGAAGTCGTGCAGGACTTAGTAATTCGCACATGGAGCCGTGGCGAGTTTCACATCTCATGACTCATGCCTTGAGTCGGTGAAGGATAGCTTTGCGGAAGCCGTGCGCTTGGAGCATCCGAGGGACCGCCGGACGAGAAGCTTGGAGTGAAGCCGGAGGAAGTAGACTTCGAGGCAAGAGACGCGAAGGAGCATTGCAGAGCCGTGCGCCTGATGCTGCCGAGGGACGTGGCCGAGAACGAAGAGAACTTCAAAGGCGAGGGACTCCGAGAAATGAGAGTGAGCGATTGTAACCCAGGGAAGGGTAGCTCTTAGGTGAAACTTGGCCATTTGGCCAAGTGTCGGATGGGTTTTTCGACACCCGATCGCCATGTCATGGCATGATCGCTTCCGAGTCGATGGGACGATCGATTGGTATAAGACCGGTTTAGGGCTTGGCAATGATCGCCATGGAATCGCGATAATGATCGATGTAGCGAATGATCGCCAGGAAGGCCGATCGATGGAACTGCGCACGCACGTAATGGAGTCGACTCGACCGAGCACTCGATCGATCGAGCATCCGATCGATGGTCCCATCACGATCGATACAATACCGTTGGATGGAATCCAACGTGGAAAGTAGCCGTTATTGGGCAACGGCTACGAGATCAGTCGACTGATCGAGGGCATCAGTCGACTGATCCTGTGTCAACGGGAAGAAACCCTCTTCCTCTATAAAAAGGAAGGGGGTAAGGGTTTGGGAAAAAAAATGCTTATGCTCTAATACTCTCCCAAAGTTCCCTATAGCTTTCCATCCTCTTACTCAAGCTTATTTCCATTCTATTTGTAAGAGGAGTGTTTGTAAAGGTTACCTCCACCTAGCTTGGTGCAAAGGAGAGACCAATAGTGATTGGGTTTCGGAGTGATTCACCGTGGACGAATCGGACCGTGGATTAGCGGCGTAGTCGTGAACCACGTTATATCTCCGTGTTTGTATTGTCTTTGTTTTACTTCTATTTGCTTGTCTTAGTTTATTGCTTCCGCTTGCGCTAACGTTTTCGTAGACGAGCAAAATACGACATCCAACGAACGAGGGCTATTCACCCCCCCTCTAGCCGGCCAACCGATCCTCCCAACACAGAGATCATACCATCTCAGCCTGCACCCTGGGACAGTCAGTTTGCTATTATTACAAACTGCTTGGACACCTGAGCCGAGATTGTTCGTTGAAGGCTCAGCATGTGGCTTTCAGGGTTTCTATCCAGGAAGGACAGTTTAGTCAGTCCGGGACTCAGAGAGAAGGGCAAACAGGCAAATCTTCACAACGCCAGCAGAGGACAACTCCCTCTACAGTAGTTGCATATGGCATGCACGGACAGGAATACTCCAGTGCCTGTACGATGACACAAGGTTCTATTTCAGACCTCAAGACGATGCAAACACGCATGCAGATCAAAAGCCTCACCATCGATTCAAGATGTCACCGCACTCGCCATCGGTTTAGGACCAACCGCATACTCTAGACATTACAAATGCAACCTTTGTATCAGCCTCAGGCCCAATCATAGCCACCTCTGGTAGTGCTATCACCTCCACCCCCATTGGAGACTGGGCGGATTCATGAGGTTACCAGAGAGGATGCACAGTGAGCCAACGAATCCATTTTCTGCGGTACGGTTTCACTTTATGCATTTTCAACTAATATGATAATTGATACTGACAGTTCGCATTCATTTATTTCTCGTGCATTTATGAGGGAGATTGGTAGACTACCTACTATTAGATCACAGCGACTAACCGTCTCCCTACCATCCGGTGATACGTTGGACGTTACAAAGGAGGTTCGAGGTTGCCCATTAGATTTCGGTAACATTATACTTACTGTAGATTTATTGGTACTTGAAATGGTCGAGTTCGACATTATCCTTGGCATGAATTGGCTGTCAGCATATCATACCACAGTAGATTGCCAAACGAGGGTGGTCACATTCTGACCTCCAAACCAACCCTCGTGGGATTTCACTGGCCTCTGGGACGATGACATATCGACCATCTATGCGATTCAGGCTCAGAAGCTTCTATTACATGGTTGCCATGGTTTTCTATTATCATTGATCAATGTAGAGGATAATGGTGACTCTCAAATCTCGAACATTCCTATTGTCCGAGAATATCCGGATGTCTTTCCAGAGGAGTTATCAGGCCTGCCTCTCAGAAGGCAAGTGGAGTTCACAATTGAGTTAATTCCGGGGACGTCGCCGGCATCGAAAGCTCCTTATCGTATGGCCTCGAGAGAGTTGGACGAGTTAAAGGTCCAGCTCCAGGAGCTTTTGGACAGAGGTTTTTATTCGCCCTAGTGTATCTCCCCCGGGTTCTCCGGTTCTCTTCGTAAAGAAGAAAGACGGTTTGATGAGATTATGCATCGACTATAGGCAATTGAATGCCATCACCATCAAGAATAAATATCCCCTGCCACGTATTGAGGACTTCTTTGATCAACTCAGAGGTACATCAGTGTATTCTAAGATTGATCTGTGGTCCGGATATCATCAACTAAGGGTTAGAGACTTGGACGTTCAGAAGACAGCATTCCATACCAGATATAAACACTATGAGTTTTTGGTAATGCCATTTGGGCTTACCAATGCTCCGGTAGTATTCATGGATTTGATGAACCGTGAATTTATGGATTTCCTAGATCGTTTCATCATTGTCTTTATTGACGACATTCTGGTCTATTCTCATTCCGAAGAGGAACACGCGCATCATCTTCACCTTGTTTTGGATAGGCTCCGACAGAAGCGACTATATGCGAAGTTCAATAAGTACGCGTTCTAGTTACCCTCAGTCGATTTTCTGGGACATGTGGTTTCTACTAGAGGCATTTCAGTTGACCCCCAAAAGATCGTGGTTGTCACCAGTTGGTAGCAGCCGAAATCAGTTCAGGAGGTTCGCAATTTTTTGGGATTAGCCGGATATTACATACGGTTCGTTGAGGGTTTCTCAAGCATTGCTATGTCATTGACATGCCTTACCAGGAAGGGCATGAAGTTCACGTGGTCAGAGGCGTGTGAGACCAGCTTCCAGGAGTTGAAGAAGAGACTGGTGTCATCATCGATTCTGGTATTGCCATCAGGGGACGACGGTTTCATCCTTTATACTGATGCCTCTCTCCAGGGTTTAGGCACAGTACTAATGCAGCACGACATCGTGGTCTCTTATGCTTCTCACTAGTTGAAGGAGCATGAGAAAAACTACCCAGTACATGATCTAGAGTTAGCTGCTATTATCTTTGCCTTGAAGATTTGGAGGCATCGTCTGTATGGTATTACATTTGAGATTCTCACTGATCATAAGAGCCTCAAATATCTATTTACGCAGAAGGAACTCAATGTCCGACAGAGGAGATGGATGGAGTTCCTGAAGGATTATGAATGTACCATTAGCTACCACCCAGGGAAAGCCAATGTGGTTGTCGATGCACTTAGCTGGAAGTCCCGAGGGACTTTAGCTTGCTATCGAGTTTTAGTCACGGATTTGATTCGGAGTTTTTCTGAGTTGAGCCTTGAGGAGCAGGGACCGACAAAGCAGGGCATTCTTGTTACCATGGTTGCTCAGTCATCTATCAGGATGAGAATCCGAGAGGCTCAAGTCGGTGATCAGTACTTACAGTTCATTGGCAATCAGATAACCTCTGGACAATAGACTGAGTTCACCCGAGATGACGAAGGTATAATTTATTTCCGAGGCAGATTATGCGTACCTCAATCTCACCCGGTCATGGAGGAGTTACTCTAGGAGGCTCATCGCTCTCGATTTGCGACCCACCCAAGCGGAACCCACATATATCGAGATTTAAGGCGTTTGTATTGGTGGAATGGCATGAAGAAAGACATCGCAGATTTTGTAGCTAAATGTCTAGTTTGTCAACAGGTGAAGGCTGAGCACCATAGACCAGCCTGACTACTTCAGAGGATTCCTATTCCTGAGTGGAAGTGGGATCACATTACCATGGATTTTGTGATGGGTTTGCTTAGGACACATCAAGGCCATGATGCGATTTGGGTAGTCATTGATCGACTAATCAAATCCGTGCACTTCTTAGCGATTCGAAAGAGCGACTCTTTGGATCATTTGGCAGAGTTATATTTTTGGGAGATCATCAGATTGCATGGTGTTCCTTTGAGCATTATATTAGATAGTGATCCCCGATTCATGTCTCGATTCTGGCAGAGTCTGCAGCAGGCCTTAGGCACACAGCTTCATTTTAGTACCGCATTCCATCCGCAAACAGATGGACAGTCAGAGCGGACCATTCTGATTCTAGAGGACTTGCTGAGGTCCTGTGTTATGGATTTCGGGGGCAACTAGGAGGACCACTTGTCATTAGTGGATTTCGCCTACAACAACAACTATCATTTGGCTATCCAAATGGCCCCATTTGAAGCATTGTATGGTAGACAGTGTTGTACACCCACCCTCTGGGACGAGGTTAGGGAGGCCCAGTTGTTAGGACCCCAGAGAGCTCAGCATGAGGCAGAGTTGGTCCGTACTATTAGACGAAGGATGGCAGAGGTGCAGGATCGTTAGAAGAGTTATGCCGATCGGAGACGGAGACCTTTGGAGTTCTTTGTTAGTGACCATGTATTCTTGCGAGTTTCACCCACGAAAGGGGTGAAGAGATTTGTACTCCGTGGTAAGCTAGCTCCAAGGTACATTGGTCCGTTCGAGATTTTGGAGAGGATCGGAGCAGTTGCTTACCGCCTAGCTCTACCACCATCCTTGACGGGTATTCATGATGTGTTTCATGTGTCCATGCTAAGGAAGTATGTGTCAGACCCTACACATATTCTGTCAGATGTATCAGGTTCCATTCAACTTGATGCTACTTACGAAGAGGTTTAGGCACGGATTCTAGATCACAAAGAACGACAGTTGCAGAACAAGATTGTGCGACTTGTCAAGGTCGGGTGGAGTCACCACACCGATAAGGAGGCTACTTGGGAGCTTGAGGAAAAGATCAGAGCTCAATATCCTCACCTGTTTGCTTTAGGTATGTGAGATATATTTTTAGTACTTGTGGTATCTCTTACTCATTATGCATTTGAGTGGGAAATTTAGGGGCCAAATTTTTATTGGTGGGGAAGAATGTTAAATATGGAAATTTAAAATACTAAATTAAATAGCAAAAAATTAGGAAAAATAATCTTGGGAATTATTTCAGGATTTTTAGAGAATTTTAGAAATTTTTTAGAATTTTCTGAAATTAAACGTGGCTTGTACAGGGTAGTTACGGGGATAAGAAAAACATGCTTTTAAAGGGCCTGTTTAGATTAGTTAATAGGATTAATTAACCTAGGTTATAAATCTAGGTTTTTCTATTCCTAATTCCCCGATTTCCTTCTAACGTGTCGCGCGATTTCTTCTTCCCCTTCCTTATCGCCGTCGCCTTTCTCGTGACCTCATCTTCCACACGCCTCCATCTCTCGCCCAAGCTGTTCCCTTCTCTATGGCGAACGATCCCCTTCTCCCTCGCGAGCAATTTTTTTGGCGATTTCCTCACCCGCCGCACCTCTGTCTCTAGGCCAGCCTTCCTTTTCTCCCTCTCGTTCCTTCTTCCTCGCGGCCAGTGGCGGCAACCAGCCTTGATGCTACCCATAGACGAGCCGAGGCCGAGTGCGTGCGGAAGGGAGGTTGCATCGGTGACGGCTGAAAGCTCCCACCGGTGGTTCCCTTGGTGCCTCTTTTCTGGGACCTCACCGATCGCTTTGCGTGATCAGAACGACGACATTGTCGCTGCAGCAGAGGGCTACCAGGTGAGGGGTTCCACTGCCTTTGTCATCAGGAATAGGTAAGCGCCGATTTTATCCTTACCTTGGATGGGATCTAAGTCCTAGATGTGTTTTCCTTTTGATGAATGGGATCTATGTGTTTGGGCAGTAGTTTAGGGCAGTCGAGATTTGCTCCGGTGAACAGAATTGGGAAACTTCTGCCGGTGGAGGTTCCAACAGCTGGTAAGTCTGATCTACCCGTTTTCTTTCATCTGTTAAGTGTGAAAATTTTGCATTTGTTGCGTGTGGATTCCTTCAGTGGATTTGGCTGTGCATCTGTGAGCAGGGAGATTTCTACCATGTAACTGCATGAGTTCAATGAGGGAGGATGTGAATGAGTGTGATCGGAGGGATGGTTATGGGTCCTGTTATTGTGTGGATATATGACGACTGTGAGTGATCGGTTAAGTGGATAGCTTAATCCATTAGGTTTTGGACTTGATATTAGGGTTGGCAATATAATCTGAGTATATTATATTTTATGTAGGTTTCGGTCACGAGACAGGTCCACGGGCGTGAAGATTGCATTATTTCGAGCATTTTAGCAGGCGGGTACTTTGACTTATCTTATAGATATTATCATGTTGATATGCTTAGTTGGCTATAGCTCGCAGTAATTTTTATGTATTATCTGCCCTTGTATGTCACTGTGCCATAGCTGATGCATGCATTTCTATCTTAGTCGATATTATCTTGATAACTGCCATGTGTACTTATTTTGGGAGTTGTGACATGCACTTGATTAGCTTTTAGATATACTTTCCCTGTATACCTAGGTCATTGATATGTACTCATTATTTTTTGTACATATTATTTTGAGACGTATATTGGTTGGTGTTACATGCTTTAGTGTTATGCATCATCTTGCATGATTGCATGCTGGCTGGTCGACGATTCCTTTGTAGTTGAGCTCGCAGCTAGTTACATGATTTGCACACACAACCACTCATGGGTTAGTGGTACATCAGGAGTGTGTGTACAGTAGCTCTGTCATGCTCCACTGGTCCGCTCATGGGTAGCGGTGAGGCAGCGTGGTAGCGGGCAGGGATCCCTCCTTAGGTCTATGTCACCAGGAGATGAGAGCTTTGCTCCCCCACTCTGTTTGGGGTAGGAGGATAGGTGTACTCTTACAGCATCCTATCCACTCGGTCACTCAGGAGAAGTGATGGCAGAGTTCACAGTTGTCATAGCCCGACACACTCGACTTCACCATCGCATGTGAGGCAGCTGACTGATGTCAGGGGTGACCATGTCATTTGCATCGCATGCATATTGCATGGATGGCATTTGTTTGTGTTTGTTGCATTTTGGTTGCTACCTTGGTTGTTGCATATGATTGACTTGCATACAGGATACATCATGTATTTGGTCTAACGACCTTACTTCTGCTAGTATGGCTCACACTCCTATGTCAGGATAGGAGATTCAGATAAGTACAGTCTTTCCGCATTTATTTCTTACATTTCCTATTATTGATCAGGATACTGTACTGGCATGATTATTATTGTTAGATACATCTTACTATGCATGTCGACTTGATACCCGCTGAGTTCGTTGAACTTACCCCGTTGCTTTATATCTATTTCAGGTTGAAACTGTCAGGAGAGTCCATCTGCCAATTCCCCCTCGTCGTAATGGTTTTGTTATTGGTTTTATGGTTTTGGTTATATTGACTAGAAGACATGTGTAGGACTTGTGTTTTGGTTATATACTCGTGGATATTTTGGTTGTACTTGATATGTCCTTATGGACTTTTATTCGATTCGTTTTGGTTGTGTATTCTTGCTCAGATGGTAGAAGAGATAAGTCTAGATGTTGTAGACTTTTTATTTACTTTAGTTGTTGGCCTGAGGCCCATATATGATATGTATGTGTGGTTTATGTTCCGGCCATGTTGACCGATATATAGTGGGACGTGTGCACCTTGTATTCAAGATTCGTATTGTCACCCGTCGGAGATCTTTGTCGGATTTTCGCTCACCGACTTCTCTCAGGCGTGACATGTATACCCATGGCCTCTCGTCGGATTATTACTAAAGTCTTTGGCCAAAGCATTACATGTTTAGAGTAAGGTACTCTTGGATACATGTGCAGTAACAAGAATTCGTAGGATGAGGAAATGATACTTGGGCTAGGTGTGACGTAGTCTACCTAGTGGAGACTGACACTATAGACTATGTCCTAAACCAAGTGGGTATAAGATGCGTGAAGGGAACGGGGCACGACTCATTGTAGTTGCTGAAAGATTTCAGAAATGGTTCTGGATAAACCGTTGATTTTTCAGTTAATTGGGGATCATGATGTACTACTAGGTGCCACTCATGATCGTTATATAATTAATTGTTAATTATAGACGACCAACATAAATCAGGAACCTATTTGGTCACATGCACAACGAGCGTAATCCGAAGGATTTAAAACGAGCTTGAGAATGAGATTCTCAGACCGAGAGAAATTAGGTTTGGTTGGACCAAACAAAGAGCAAACATGAAATTGTTTCAGTCGCAATGGAAGCATGGATGGGCCATGTCTTATGAAGACATGATAGATGAACCAAATTGGTTTGGTTCTAATCCAATGGTGAAGAATAAACCAAAGGGGTTTGGTTTGTTTTAACTTAAAATAGACCAACTCGGTTTGGTTTATTTTAACTTAAGTTATTGGAGTGGATTAACGGGTTTTGGCTATGAACTAATAACTCTAAGGAGAAGTTTTCTTAATGGTTAAGAAACACGGGCTCTATAAAAACGCGGTTAGGTTTTTTGGAGAGCCCTAAGTTTTATTTTGGGAATAAACTTCTCCTCTCCTCTCCCTCTCTTCTCCTTGCCGCCGCCCAAGCTCTCCACACCGCCAGCCCTTGTGCTGCTATCCACCTTGCTGCCGGTGTCCAAGCTTTTGTCGGCCATCCTCTGGAAATCCTCCGGCGACTTCCCTTGGCTCCGGCAACCAAGGTGCAGCCGGCCATCCTCTTTTGGGACGGCGCAACTCCTCCACCAAGCAATCTAATTTTCTCGACAACTTCTTCCTTTCGTGTCGGAGCGTTGTTTGGATGACATTTGGATCTCTAACAGTGGCTACTTTACTTGGGATTCGATCTCTGGTAATCCTCATAGGTAGAGGATGAAGGATTCGTCAATCGGTTGACGAATACCTCTATGAAGAAGCGAGTTTTGGGGACTCGATTTCTAATCTGAATTTTGATTCGGATTGTGATCTTCTCTCGATCACATCGTCTTCGACACAAGGCTAGTGACTCCTGTTGGATTGAGTGGATCGCTAGAGGGGGGGGGTGAATAGCGATAAAAACTTTTCTTTCGTTTCTTCGTTAAAATACGAGTAGACAATTAATTGCAGCGGAAAGATAAATGACAAATAAAGAGAGACAAATGGATTTTTACTTGGTTCGTAGCCTTCGGCTACTACTCCAAGGCCCTAACGGTCCTAGACCGTGTACGGAGCGCAATTCACTAAAACACTCCTCGTTGGAGGTAGGAGTTTGACGATTACAAAACCTTCGAAAGCAAAAGATAGAGAGACAAACCCTCTCTTCTAATAAGGTAAAATGCAATGATAGAAAACCTCGATTAACAAAAAGAATTGCAATATTAAAGAGACGACAAATTAAAGTTATACCAATAACTAGAGAATAGAAATTAAGCTAGGGTTATTGACAGCACTTCATCGTTGTAGAGTCGTCGGAGAGTCGCAGCATTGCAGAGGCTTTTGAGCTCTTAGAATTGATGAAAAATCCTAGGAGACGCCCTCCTTTTACAGCCCTTGAGCCCTTTTTTGAGAGGATCTTCAACCAATAGAAATTGAGCACAAGACTCCTTGAAAATTAGTGATAGAGCTTGACTCCTCGAGGCTAATCCTTGACCATCAATCGACTGATGGCCATCATCAGTCGACTGATGGCAGCATTAGTCGAATGCTGACCGTAGATAGTTGACTGATGGACAACAGTCGAGTCCTCTGAAGGTAGGAAACGTCACTTCCCACTTCAACTCGGACGCTTGTTCATGGTGATCTCGTCTACGTCCCCGGATTAAAAAAAAATTAATCCTTGACATAGAGGGATTACCCAAGCAACCGTTCCATCGTCGTGCTATTTGATTTGAGTAGTCACATGAACAAACTTATTGTTCAAGCAACCAACTTCTATTATTCGAATAGCCGCGGAATAGACGATGTACGGATCGTCGATTTTTGCATTTATATTCGGGGTCCAAGTAAATTTAGCAATGTATAATTGAAAAGAATAATAGACATAATACAAAAGAACATAAACAAGCATTATACCTCTCGATCTTCTATTGTATGTCCTTCCTCCTTTTCGACGTCGTGTGGGCGACGATCTTCCAAAAGTCAAAGCCTCCTAGATCACCAATCTTCCTTTCTTTGTTCACTCCGAACAAAAGGAAGAATAAAACAAAACTCTTCTCCTATCTAGAATCGACCACCAAGCAACCTTGCTTGGTGATTGCCACCAGCCAAGGAGAGAACAAGGAGTATGGGCACCGGCCAAAAGCTCCAAGGGAAGAGACCCTAGCCCTTGCCGCCGGCAAAGGATGAGAGGAAGAAGATTGGACACCGGCCAAGGAGAGGAATAGAGAAAATGGGCGCCGGCCAAAACCCTAGGATGAAGAAAAAACTTCCCCTTGTGTTGCCGCCCAATGCCTCCTCCAAAACCCTAGCCGCCCAATCCAAAACCCTAGCCTCCCTTGTCTTGCCGCCCAAGCCAAGGAAGCAAAAACCCTAATCTCCCTTCAATTAGTTACCGCCCAAGCCATAAGCCCTTATTTATAGAGTTAGGCTTAAGCCTCCTTTTAATCTCTACCATCGGATCTAGGGATTTAATCTCAACTGTCGGATCTAGAGATTTAATCTCAACCGTCGGATCTAGAGATTTAATCTCCACCATCAGATCTAGAGTTCCATTTTCCACCACCGGATCTAAGGCTTCATGAGGTTTTAATAGGCTACAATAGGGAACATGAGGAGGAGTTGGATCTTGGCCACCCAATGGATCAAGCCCACATAAAGTCCAATCCATTAATGATAATCCATTCCACTATAGGATTATCATTAATCTACCTCACCAACCCCCTTAAGTTAATATGAGATCCATATATTATTTGTACATTTATCTCTCCATATTTAAGATCTCGAATGTCCGTCGATTAATTAATTTACTGACAATTAATTAATCAACATCTAACTCCATGAGTAGTACCACTCAACCTTATCATCATATCGGACCAAGTCCACCTGCAGGGTTTACATGATGAACCTTATGAGCTCCTCAAGGGGACATCATTATCCTAATATATAGGACATGATTTCCTCCTATAATCAATGACACGCCATATAAATAATATCATTTCCCAACTTACCGAGCCTATCGATTTACTCGATAAATCTAGCCCATTGGTAAATCAAAGAAATGAATACTAAGTATATGTGTCCATTATTATATCGGAATTAAGAGCATGTACAACATAATATCTGAGTTCCGATTCTATTATGTTGTCAGCAATAAATCGAATCACCTCTAAGTCGGTCCTGCTCAATACACACAAAGTGTACTAATGTAATTCTATGGTCAAGACAAACCAATACAAAATCACACTACAACCATACCAATGGTTTGTCCAAAACCATCTCGGTTGTGAGCCTTTACTTATACTTTACAAGGAACTGATAACATGATCTCCCGTGTGACACTACACACCATGTTATCTACAATGTAACGTATTAGACAATATGCATAACCATAAATATGTAAACAATGATCATGTGATTCTTATTTCAAAAATAAAGATGTTCATACAAAAGATAGACTTTCCAGTATACATCTCAACAATCTCCCACTTATACTAAAAGACTATGTTGTCCTTATACTGCCATACATCTGATTCTCATTCCCTCCGCATGCCTATCAAAGTTTTCGCTAAAAGGGCCTTAGTGAAAGGATCTACCAGGTCATCCTCTGATGCAATCTAGGCGACACCAACTTCTACCTACTTTACGATCTCTCGTATCAGGTGGTACTTGCGCTCTATGTGTTTACTTGCCTTATGGGCTAGTAGTTCTTTCGAGATTGCAACTGTACCATTGTTATCACAATAAATTGTGATTGTTTTGGGTAAACCAGGAATCACATCCAAGTCTATCAAGAAGTTCCTAAGCCATACAACTTCTTTGGCTACCTCTGAAGCTGCCACATACTCAGCTTCCATGGTGGAGTCGGCCACATTTCAATGGCTCCACCTCCCAAAGTAAATACAAAACCACGAGGTAGACTTACTGTTATCCCCTGTCGATTGGAAGTCAGAATCTTTGTAACCCACAAGGAGTAATTGGTCTGCCTGGTAAACTAGCATATAATCCCTAGTCCTTCTCAGGTACTTCAATATATGCTTTACCACAGTCCAATGTCCCTATCCTGGATTACTCTGATATCTGCTAACCATGCCCACGGCAAAGCAGATATCCGATCTCGTACATAGCATAGCATACATGAGGCTTCCTACTGCCGAAGCATAAGGAACCTCCTTCATCTCCTCTCTCTCCTCAGATGATCTAGGACACATCTCTTTAGATAAAGGAACTCCATTCCTGAAAGGTAGAAAACCTTTCTTGGAGTTCTGCATGCTAAAACGATCCATAATGGTGTCTATGTATGAAGCTTGAGATAAGCACAACATCCTTTTCTTGCGATCCCTTATAACCTTGATCCCAAGGATGTGTCCCACTTCTCCCAAGTCCTTCATATCAAACTGTTTGGACAACCATACCCTTACGTCCAATAACACCTTGACATTGTTGCCAATTAACAAAATGTCAACTACGTATAGTATAAGAAATACCACTATATTTTTGTCACATCTCTTGTATACACAAGACTCATCCAGACTTTGAATAAATCCATAAGACTAGATTACCTCATCAAAGCGGATGTTCCAAGATCTCGAAGCTTGCTTCAATCCATAAATGGATCGATTAAGCTTGCAGACAAGATGCTCTTTGCCCTTTGCAATGAATCCCTCTGGTTGCTTTATATAGATGTTTTCCTCAAGACTTCCATTAAGGAAAGCTGTCTTGACATTCATCTGCCATACCTCATAATCCATATGAGTAGAAATACATAAGAGAATCCGGATAGACTTAAGCATGGCTACCTGCGAAAAGGTCTCCTCATAATCGATACCCTCTTTCTGAGTATACCCCTTCGCAACACGCCTCGCTTTGAAGGTCTCAACCTTCCCATCTATTCCTCTCTTTCTTTTGTAGATCCACTTGCATCTAATGACTTTTACACCATTGGGTGGTTCTACTAGCTCTCAGACTTGATTTGAATCCATAGATTCAATCTCAGCATTCATTGCACTTTGCCAAGATACTGCATCTTTATCTTGGATTGCCTCGTCATATGTCTAGGGATCAGGTTCATATTCGCCAAGGACCAAATCAGAAGATTCTCCCAAGAACATGAATCTATCAGGCTGTCTCACAACCCTCCCACTACGACGAGGTATCACCTGTGTATCATCTGTGACACAGCAGTGCGATGACTTATGGTATATCCTCTTGTATCTGGTGAAGAGTAGTGACTTCCCCTTTCAATTCCTCTAGAACAATCTTACTCATGGGCTTGTGGTTCATCACATAGTCTTCCTCTAGAAATCTGGCGTTCGTGCTAATGATCACCCTCTGATCTCTAGGATTATAAAACAAACCTTCTTTCGTTCCTCTAGGATAGCCAACGAACATGCGTACTTCTGTATGAGGTTCCAACTTACTAGCATCTGCCTTCAGCACATGTGCTAGACTCCCCCAAATCCGAATATGTCTTAGACTAGGCTTTCTCCCAGTCCACAATTCTGTGGGAGTAGAAGGCTATGATTTAGATGGTACCAAGTTCAGAATATACACTACCGTATCTAGAGCATATCCCCAGAATGAATCTGGCAACTCAGAATAACTCATCATCGATCTAACCATCTCCATAAGAATCTTGTTGGTGCAATTGGCCCAGGTTGACTCGAGTTTGACTCGAGCAGTACCTTTATAGTATTTTGATGATAGACAAAACTCATGACATGGAATTGTCATGGGAAAGTCCAACATGGGGTTGACATGGAAAATCCAAGCATGGAGCTTGGTGTGGAAGTCCAAGGGGGAAGCCTTGGCATGGGAAAGTCCAAAGCATTGCGAAGCCGTGCGCTTGGTGCTTGGCATGGGAAATCAAAAGCATTGCGAAGCCGTGAGCTTGGTGCATTTGGGAAGTCTTGAGAACTTGGCAAGTTCACTAGGCTCGGGTCCTTGAGTCGGTGAAGGATGGCATTGCGAAGCCGTGCGCTTGTTGCATCCGAGGGACCGCCGAACGGGGAGCGAATGGAGTGAGCCCAATGAGAAGCATACTTCTAGGGTATAAGACGCGAAGGATGGCGTTGCGAAGTCGTGCACTTGGCGCATCCAAGGGACGTAGGCCGAGGGAAGAGAGCTTCGGTGGGGAACTCCATGAGGGATAAGGTGGACTTGGCCAAGTGGCTAAGACTGAGTGTCGGAGGCTCAAACTTGTTTGAGGGTTTATCCGACGGTCGGATGCTCAAACAACTTGGTGTTTGAGGTTTTGCCCGATGTCAGTCGACTGGCATAGGTTCCGGTTCGACTGGTCTAAGTCGACTAGGGTTCGACTGGTGTAAGGCTAGGGTTTTGTGTCGGGCGTGGGTGCCATGGATCGCAATGATCGATAGCCGATGGCGTGCCGATCATTCGCCGAGGGATGGCAGATCGATGGAAGTGTCGCGATCAAAGAACGCTCCGTAGCCGACTGGGCAGTCGACTACTAGGTCACCAGTCGACTGATGGGCATCATCAGTCAACTGGTAGGTGATCCGTTGGAACTTGTCTGACGTGGATCTGGCCGTTGTGAGACAACGACTACGAGCGGCGTCGGGGGCCTTTTGGCGATCGCTAGGCGAAAATAGCTCGATGCAGGTTATAAAAGGAGCTCGAGATGGAGGTTTTTGCCATGGTTTTTGTGGAGCTATTGGAGGGGAATTGCTGCTGCATTCCAGTCCTTCAAGAGCCAATCAAAGCAAGCAACAAACAAGTGATCAAAAGAAATCGGTGAAAAGTGTTTCTTTTGTATTGTATTGGTATTCTTGTTTGTATTTGTATATTACTGTTGTAATTGCTTATGAGAGGTTTCTCCACCTCTGACGTGTAGTCGAGAAGGAATTTGAGTATGTTAGTTATAGCCCTAGAACCAATCATGTGATGGTTGAATAGGGAACATTTTGTATCATATTCTATAAAGGCAAAGGATTGGTTATTATATATTTACGTCTTGCTTGTGCCAGCTAAATTAAATATATAATAATGCCCTAGAAAAGTAGGTTCTTATCTACAACACATCAATTGGCAGAATTGATTATGAGAGGCTGTAGAGAACACTTTCCTAAATGTTCCTAGTCAAGTATTAATATGCAAGGGCAATATTAATACATAAAGACTAGCATGTAGGTCAATTGATGACTTGATCTTACAAGTCATGAATATATAATATCAAGTTGACACATGGGTATATATTAGAGAATATATATTGAACTGACCCGCCATGAGAAAGTTTCATGGATCGTCATATGAGTGTCATAAACTTTCTCATGTGACTATTGGTATGAATAGTCCTCAAACATGAAGTCACTACGGTTCCCTACATAAGGAGTTATGTACTCTGGTATCGTCAAACGTCACCCGTAACAGGGTGGACCATAAAGGCGATTACTGGGTATATAACAAATTATGCGGAGGGATGTGAATGATGTAGATGGGATCTATCCCTCCCATATGACGGGAGTGATATCTGTGGGCCCCTTGATTGAGTAGAACTACTAAAATGCATGGCCATGCTCGAATGAGTCAATATGAGATATTGAGCTCATTTGTTTGAGTTAGTTTACTCAGGGATCAAGAAACACATAGATTGATCGAGGATGACACGGTCTATGCCTCATTGGTCAATCTGATATCAAGGATAGAAGGACACGGTCATACATTATAGTAGTCACGGAAAGGTTAGTCGGATCTCGACTTATTTCGTAACTTGGGTTGCAATGATGTATTGCTAGATGCCGCTCATTGCTTGTGTATCTAAAAGAGTTTAGATCCACTGCCAACGTTATGAGAGACTATAGGGTCACACACAAAGAGCATGATGATTAGAAGAATTAGTGCATTCTAGTTTGACTAGAATAATTTGGGAATAAGCTTAAGTACAAAATGGTTTTTGGACTTTAAGCTTAATGAGAATTTTAGCTTATTGATTTAATGAGATTAATTCAATATGCTAAGCTTAATTGATTTAATAAGATTAATTCAATATGTTACCTTATTGATTTAATGAGATTAATTCAATATGATAACATAAGCTTATTGGATTAATAAGATTAATTCAACATGCATGAATGCCACATAAGCATGCCACCTAAGCATGCCACATAAGCATGCCACCTAAGCTTGATGAGGTGGAAGGAGACAAAGGGTTTTGACCTTTGGAATTTCTCCACATGTGGCCGGCCAAACAAGGAGTGTAACTCCTTGTTTGATTATGTTTCAATGCAATTGATTGCATTGAATGTGATAGGAGGTGAAAGGTTTTTCAATCCTATAAAACACCCCATGGGGTGGCCGGCCAAATGGTTGAAGCTAGAGGCTTGGAGAGAGCTTGGTGGTGAGAGGCTTTGGTTGTGTGGCTTTTGTGAGTGTAGGCTAGCAAGAAGAGTGGTCTTCTTCTTCCTTTCTCTTTTTCCCTACCTTCCTCTCCTTTAGGGACTTCTCTAGCAAGAAGTAAAGGAGAGCTCTTCTAGTTTCTTTTGTGAGACAAGAGCTTGCTCGTGTGGATACATATAGAGGCACGGACATTTGAACGTGCTAAAAGATCCAACAAACCCAAAGAGAAGCGAGATTAAAAAGGGCACGCAACAAAGGTAATATTCTCCTATAAGATAGGTTTTGAGAAATTTATTTTTGTACGAGGTTTTCTTTCGTAAGGATCACTTGGAAGGGATCCTATTTTTCCGTTGTGCATATGCTATTTTGCATTAAGAAAATCCCTACAGTGGTATCAGAGCCACTTGCGAAAGATCATATAAAAATAGGTTTTCTCTATTTTATATGTGATATAGAAGTAGGATAAATTTTATTATGAATTGATAATTGCATTAGCAATTTTTTAAACATAATAAAATATCCGATGTCTTTTAAAAGTTAAAATTGACATGGTGCATGGTTATGGCCTAGTCCCAAAATGTTTGTGAATGTGTGTGTTGTAATTCTTAATACGACCTGCGTGTCATGCCTTTCTCCTAAAAATCTTGTTGTAAAATTAGTTTTAGACTCGAATGTAACTCGAGTATTTCTCCTTTTGTAATATACAAATTAAAGATGGAGGGTCCATTGGAAGATGACGTTACAAGGAGGAAGTCAACAACACAAGACAACCAAAAGGAAGCACTTGGGAGAAGATGCTATCCCTAGGTTGACCAATCAATCTTTTCATTGGCTTGAGAAGATTGTAGAATAAGGGCCATAACCATGACACACTTAGTTTAATATGTATGTGATGCATGTTAATTTAGCTTATATGTGATGTATGCTAATATGTATGTGATGCATGTTTAAGTTTATTTCTTAATAAGTCAAAAACGATATGCCTACCAAAGTTTGGTACTCACTACTTCCTCGATCATTTGTTGTTGGGTTTGCCAAAGCAAAGCAATGCATTTTATCTTGGAAGAGTGCGAGTGGACAATCGTGATGTCCCGCTATCAAACTTGGTTAAGACTTAATTAAGTTTTTCTTAATTAATTAAGAAAGTAGAGGCATATATTAGCTTTGAACATAAGTTTTAAAAATTAGTTTTGTGTGATTTCAACACGCCTTTGTCTTAGAAAGTGGTCGCTGTTCGATATCAAAGAAGGCCTCGTGCCTCGCCACACACCGAAGTCGGTTTAGGAATAAGCACTAAACTAATCTAAACTTAACCAAAGATATTAAAGAGTTACATCAGATGTAATTGGCAAAAGATTGCCTACCTAATCATACTACGTCTTGGGCGATTAGCCAAAGCTAACTCAAGACGAAGTATGATGTGGATCTTTATCCCATATAAATTTATAGCTAAATAGAAGCTAATGATGTAAGCAAAATGTGTTTTCCTACATCAATGATTAGCTCATATCAAAGATATGAGAATTTAGTGGGAGCCTCATTTAATTAAAGGCCTAATTAAATGACTTAGGTATGATACTTAATTTTGCATTTTAATGTTGTAGATCACCATGTCATCTAACACGACACACCCCCTCAACTTGTGATCTATCCTTGAGAAAGACAAGCTCAATGGAGCTAACTTTCTAGACTGGTATAGGAACTTGAGGATTATCCTCAAGCAAGAACGTAAACTGTATGTCCTAGAGCGATCTATCCTCGAAACACCGCCGCGGCCACTCACTCGTGCTGAAAAGGATGCTTATAAGAAGCATCAAGATGACGCATTAGATGTGTCATGTCTTATGCTTGCCACCATGAACTCTGAGCTTCAGAAGCAACATGAGAACATGGATGCCTATGGTATGGTTGAGCATTTGAAACAACTATATCAAGGACAAGCTAGGCACGAGCATTTTGAAGTGTCTAAGGCTCTTTTTGCATGCAAGATGCAAGAAGGAACACCTGTAGGAACTCACGTACTTAAAATGATAGGGTACGTTGAGAACCTTGAAAGACTAGGTTTTCCACTGAGCCAAGAATTGGCAACCGATGTTATCCTGCAATCATTGCCGGAAGCATATAATCAATTCGTCATGAATTATAACATGAATGAAATTGATAAGCCTTTGCCTGAGATTCTCGATGTTAAGAATCACGAACCAAATCTCAAGAAGAAAGTTAGTAATGTACTAATGGTCAAGAAGGGCAAAGGTAAGCGCAAAGGCAAGGGTAAGACCCAAGCCAAAGGCAAGGCCAATTCATCCACTTCAAAGGGTAAAGGTAAAGTACCTAAGGAAGGGGACTGCTTCCATTGCGGTGAGACTGGACACTGGAAGCGGAACTGCAAAGTCTACCTTGAGGAAGTAAAGAAGAAAAGAAGTGGGACTTCTGCCTCAGGTATACACGTTATAGAAGTTAATCTATCTATTTCTTCTACATGGGTATTAGATACCGGATGTGCATCTCACATTTGTACTAATGTGCAGGGACTGAGAAATAGTAGACTAATGGCAAAGGGCGAAGTGGACCTACGAGTAGGCAATGGCGCAAAAGTTGCTGCTGTAGCTGTAGGAACATATTCTTTGTCTTTGCCCACTGGGCTTATCTTAGAACTAGAGGAGTGCTTTTATGTACCTGCATTAACGAAGAACATAATTTCTGTATCTTGTTTAGACAAGAAAAACTTTTCTTTTATAATAAAGGACAAATGTTGTTCCATTTATTTAAATGAAATGTTCTATTGTAATGCACCACTTATGAATGGTCTCTATGTTCTAGATTTAGAAAACCCAATTTATAACGTAAATACCAAATGGTTCAAATCGAATAATTTGAACCAAACATATCTCTGGCACTGTCGCCTAGGTCATATAAATGAAAAACGCACATCCCAACTCCATAAAGATGGATTATTGGACTCATTTGATTTTGAATCATATGAGGTATGCGAATCTTGTCTTTTAGGAAAGATGACTAAAACTCCATTTAGTAGACATGGCGAGAGAGCGATGGACTTGTTAGGACTCATACATACTGATGTATGTGGCCCTTTCAATGTCGAAGCCAGAGGAGGCTATAAGTACTTTATTACTTTCACTGATGATATGAGTAGATTTGGCTACTTATATTTGATGAGACATAAGTCAGAATCCTTTAAAACATTCAAAGAATTCAAGAATGAAGTACAAAACAAACTTGATAAGCGTATTAAGCTACTTCAATCAGATCGAGGTGGTGAATACCTTAGTCAAGAGTTTCGTGATCACCTGGCTGAGTGTGGGATAATATCCCAACTCACTCCACCTGGAACACCACAATGGAATGGTGTATCTGAGAGGAGAAATCGTACTCTATTAGATATGGTACGATCAATGACGAGCCAGACTAATATACCTACTTCCTTTTGGGGTTTAGCTCTAGAGACAGTCGCTTTCGCACTTAATCGCGTCCCATCAAAAGCCGTAGAAAAGACACTATATACGTTATGGACTGGGAAGTGTCCCAAAATGTCTTTTATAAAGATTTGGGGTTGTGAAGCTTATGTTAGACGTCAAGTCTCAGATAAACTAGGACCCAAATCAGATAAGTGTTATTTTGTAGGATATCCCAAGGAAACTAAGGGATATTACTTTTACAATCCCACACTTGGCAAGGTGTTTGTTGCCAGAAATGCTGTCTTTCTAGAAAGAGAATTTATTTCTAGAAAAACTAGTGAGAGTAAAATTCATCTTGAAGAAATTCAAGATGAAGATAACACTAAGGCTTCGATGGAAAATGAACAGGCACCACAAAGTGTTGTGGATGAGGAAATTGTTGCCCAAAGAGTTGTGGAGCAAACACCTGTTCAAGTAGACCAACCTCTTCGTAGATCTGATAGGATCCATCGTCAACCCGAGAGATATTCTTTTCTCTTGACTGACAACGGTGATGTATTGCTTGTCGATCTTGACGAGCCTACATCCTATCAAAAAGCTATGATGAGCCCAGATTCCGAGAAATGGCTAGAGGCCATGAGATCCGAAATGGAATCCATGTACACTAACCAAGTATGGACTTTGGTTGATCCACCTGAAGGGGTAAAAACCATTGGGTGTAAGTGGGTCTTTAAAGTAAAGACTGACATGGATGGTAATAAGCATACCTATAAAGGTAGATTGGTGGCTAAAGGATTCAAACAAATTCATGGTATTGACTATGATGAAACCTTTTCACCAGTTGCGATGCTTAAATCCATTCGGATCATACTTGCTATTGCAGCCTACCACGATTATGAGATCTGGCAGATGGATGTCAAAACTGCTTTTCTGAATGGAAAGCTACTCGAGGATGTGTACATGACACAACCTGAGGGTTTTGAAGATCCAAAGCATCCTGGAAAGGTATGCAAACTGCAAAGGTCCATTTATGGACTAAAGCAAGCCTCTCGAAGTTGGAATCTTCGATTCGATGATGCAATCAAGGAGTTTGGTTTCATCAAGAATGAAGATGAACCTTGTGTCTACAAGAGAAATAGTGGGAGCACAGTTGTATTTCTTATCTTGTATGTAGATGACATACTTCTCATCGGAAATGATATTCCCTCACTCTAGTCTGTGAAGATATGGTTAGGGAATTGTTTCTCGATGAAAGACTTAGGTGAAGCTGCCTATATTCTAGGCATCAAGATCTATAGAGATAGATCTAAAAGATTACTTGGCCTAAGTCAGAGTACATACATTGATAAAGTGCTAGATCGTTTTGCTATGCAAAATTCCAAGAAAGAATTTCTGCCTTTATCACATGGTGTGAGTCTTTCGAAGACTCAATGTCCCTCTTCTAAGGAGGAGAGAGATCGCATGGATAAGATCTCTTATGCATCTACTATAGGGTCTATCATGTACGCCATGCTTTGTACTCGTCCTGACGTCTCGTATGCTTTGAGCATGACGAGTAGATACCAGTCGGATCCAGGTGAAAGTCACTGGATAGCAGTCAAAAATATTCTTAAATACTTACGAAGAACGAAAGAATATTTCCTGATATTCGAGGCAATGAGGAGCTAATCAGAAGGGTTACAGTGATGCAAGCTTCCAAATGCAGACAAGGATGACTATAGATCGAAGTGCGTGTTTTGCACGAATGAATGGTGGAGTGGTGGAAGAGTTCAAGCGGGACGATTCTTGATTCTACAATAGAAGCCGAGTATATTGTTGCGTTTGATGCAGCAAAGGAGGCTGTTTGGATCCGCAAGTTCATTAGTGAACTTGGGGTAGTTCCTAGCATTGCAGATCCAATAGACCTCTATTGTGACAACAATGGGGCTATTGCGACAAAGCTAAGGAACCTCGATCACATCGACCAAACACATATCATGGCGCTTCCATCTCATTCGAGAGATCATCGATAGAGGAGATGTGAGGATATGCAGAGTACCGACAGAAGCTAACATCGCAGATCCATTGACCAAGGCTTTGCACAGAGGAAGCATGATGGTCGCACTAGGTCACTAGGTATTAGATATCATAGTTATTGGTACTAGTGCTAGTGGGAGATTGTTAGTTATAGCCCTAGAACCAATCATGTGATGGTTGAATAGGGAACATTTTGTATCATATTCTATAAAGGCAAAGGATTGGTTATTATATTTACGTCTTGCTTGTGCCAGCTAAATTAAATATAATAATGCCCTAGAAAAGTAGGTTCTTATCTACAGCACATCAATTGGCAGAATTGATTATGAGAGGCTGTAGAGAACACTTTCCTAAATGTTCTAGTCAAGTATTAATATGCAAGGGCAATATTAATACATAAAGACTAGCATGTAGGTCAATTGATGACTTGATCTCACAAGTCATGGATATATGATATCAAGTTGACACATGGGTATATATTAGAGAATATATACTGAACTGACCAGCCATGAGAAAGTTTCATGGATCGTCATATGAGTGTCATAAACTTTCTCATGTGACTATTGGTATGAATAGTCCTCAAACCTGAAGTCACTACGGTTCCCTACATAAGGAGTTATGTACTTTGGTATCGCCAAACGTCACCCGTAATGAGGTGGACCATAAAGGTGACATCGGGTATATAACAAATTATGCGGAGGGATGTGAGTGATGTAGATGGGATCTATCCCTCCCATATGACGGGAGTGATATCTGTGGGCCCCTTGATTGAGTAGAACTACTAAAATGCATGGTCATGCTCGAATGAGTCAATATGAGATATTGAGCTCATTTGTTTGAGTTAGTTTACTCAGGGATCAAGAAACACATAGATTGATCGAGGATGACACGGTCTATGCCTCATTGGACATTCTGATATCAAGGATAGAAGGATACGGTCATACATTATAGTAGTCACGGAAAGGTTAGTCGGATCTTGACTTATTTCGTAACTTGGGTAGCAATGATGTATTGCTAGATGCCGCTCATTGCTTGTGTATCTAAAAGAGTTTAGATCCACTGCCAACGTTATGAGAGCCTATAGGGTCACACACAAAGAGCATGATGATTAGAAGAATTAGTGCATTCTAGTTTGACTAGAATAATTTGGGAATAAGCTTAAGTACAAAATGGTTTTTGGACTTTAAGCTTAATGAGAATTTTAGCTTATTGATTTAATGAGATTAATTCAATATGCTAAGCTTAATTGATTTAATAAGATTAATTCAATATGTTACCTTATTGATTTAATGAGATTAATTCAATATGATAACATAAGCTTATTGGATTAATAAGATTAATTCAACATGCATGAATGCCACCTAAGCATGCCACCTAAGCATGCCACATAAGCATGCCACCTAAGCTTGATGAGGTGGAAGGAGACAAAGGGTTTTGACCTTTGTAATTTCTCCACATGTGGCCGGCCAAAGTTTCAATGCAATTGATTGCATTGAATGTGATAGGAGGTGAAAGGTTTTTCAATCCTATAAAACACCCCATGGGGTGGCCGGCCAAATTGTTGAAGCTAGAGGCTTGGAGAGAGCTTGGTGGTGAGAGGCTTTGGTTGTGTGGCTTTTGTGAGTGTAGGCTAGCAAGAAGAGTGGTCTTCTTCTTCCTTTCTCTTTTTCCCTACCTTCCTCTCCTTTAGGGACTTCTCTAGCAAGAAGTAAAGGAGAGCTCTTCTAGTTTCTTTTGTGAGACAAGAGCTTGCTCGTGTGGATACATATAGAGGCACGGACATTTGAACGTGCTAAAAGATCCAACAAACCCAAAGAGAAGCGGGATTAAAAAGGGCACTCAACAAAGGTAATATTCTCCTATAAGATAGGTTTTGAGAAATTTATTTTTGTACGAGGTTTTCTTTCGCAAGGATCACTTGGAAGGGATCCTATTTTTCCGTTACGCATATGCTATTTTGCATTAAGAAAATCCCTACTGAGTATTGTGTGCATCTCTAGAGCTCGTTGAGCTCGCCCGGAGTAGGAACCCTAAGGTTCGAACCACGATATATTGTATTTGGTGTGCTTGTATTGTTGTTAGTATTATTCTTGTTTTATTATTTCCTAACAACAATCATAGACAAGCAACGGAACGAGCTCGACATCCAACGATTGAGGGCTATTCACTCCCCTCTAGCCGGCCGTTTCGATCCCCAACAAGTGGTATTAGAGCCAAGGTCACTCTTCAAGGACTAACCGCCGCGAGAGCACTACAAAATTGCCGGCTTCATCCATCCACCGAAATTCGATGGAGATTTTGCTTGGTGGAGGAAACGGATGGAGGTATATCTTGAAACTGATTTTGATTCTATGTTAATTGTAGAAAATGGTTTTGAGATGCCTAGGGACAAACACAATAAGCCCATTGAAAAATCAAAGTGGACCCAAGACCAAATCAAGAAATTCAAGACAAATCTCAAGGTAATTAAATTGATTAGTGATTTGTTACCTAACACTATTTGGTCTAGATTGGGTGATTATAGGGATGCAAGGGAACTATGGAATAAGATAATAAATTTCCAAGAAAATTCCCAACCGGCACAAGTAGAAGAAAATGCCGAGGAAGAAGAATCCACAACATTTGAAGATGTTGATGACTTGGTGGAGACCTCCACCTCTAGCATTGAGGGGGAGGAGAGGCAATCTTCCATTCCGGAGCAAGATCAAAATGAAGCTTCTACCTCCGGAAGAAGTGAAGAGGCCTCCACCAACTCCCTAGATAACTCAAGTGTTGTTATTTTAAATAAAAATTACATAATATGTTTTGAGTGTAGGGAGAAAGGGCACTACAAGAGTAAATGCCCTAAATTGGCTAAGGAAAAGGCATCAACACCAAAAGTCAACCCAAAGTCAAAGGATGCCGGTGTTCCCAAAATCAAGAGCAAAGAGCACATTGTGTGCTTCAAATGCAATCAAAAGGGACACTATCAAGCCAATGCCCTAGGGGAGGAAGAAAGGGCAAGAAGGTGCAACTCATGTAGGGGAGCTCCTAAAGCTAACCCTAAGGTAAATTTATTTAATGCACCTTTAATTTCTAGAGTCAAAAGCATGCTAAGAATTATTTTAGTTCTCTTGCAATTATAAATGAAAAGCATGCTAGAGAAATAATAATAAGGTTTATTTCTTAGGTGCCTATGTTTATAGATAAGGACTCTCTAATTCTAGACCTATTTTACCTAGAGAGTCAATTAGGAAATTGAAGAAAACTGTCTAATCCTAAATCTTTCTATCCCAAAAGACAAATGAAAAATTTTCTTAAAAAGAAAATTAAAATTAATTCTAGAATTAAGCCCGGAGGGCTAGAAAATAGATATAAGTTCCCTATAACAAGTGCTTGTACTCAAGACCTAGAAAACAAGTCTAAGCAAAGGGTTTGGGTCACAAACCTATGTCCTACATAATGTTCCATTTAATGTATGCACATATCTAATACTGAAAAATGAATAGGCTAATAAGATACAGTGGAAGCTACTCTTCTAAGTTGCTTGTGTTGCTTAGCCCTCTAGGAAAAAAGACCTAGGAAAGCAAGCCAGTAAAAGCCTCATTAGGAAGGTATCTTGCAAGTATCCCAGGAATTTGGACAAAGTTCCCATTAGGTATTGAGCTCTTCTTTTCACTATAATGGCGTGTATACCCTAAAGGTAACTCCTAGTTCTCCATTGTGAGTTGACACATTAGGATGTGCCAATTCATGTTGAGAATTACATGATTAAATTGATTGAATGAAAGGTCAATTAGTCATCATCTTGGTTTATGTCATTTTGGGTTTTTGTGAATCATTTGAGTTTAGAATAAGATAATGGCAATTTGGATTCAACACTTAGGTATTTTATACCTTATATTTTATGCCTTACTTGTCCTTGATATATTTTGCATCATGTCATGACATATGTCATTTGCCTAATGTGATATCATTTATTTTATATGTCATGTATGTAAATGTCATTTGCCATATGATATCATGATTTTGGAATATGCTTTTATCTATATCATATTTATGCCATAATCTATGCATTAAATAAAATTAGTTTATGGCACATAATTTGTGACATTTAGAAAATTCATTAGAAATATGCATGAGAACATAAAATAAAGAGTTAAATCTCACTGATCGATATATGATGTCAACATACAATGAAGAGAATTAAAAATAGTTTTGAAAACATTTTGAAAAACCTTAGTGAAGTACTAAATTATGATGATACAAAGAGGGATATGGGTTACTTTGACTAGTATCAATGTTTTAATGGGAAAATAATATCAATTTTTTTTTACTTCCCCAAATATAATAATACATTACCAATTACATCTTATAAACTTTGTTTATGATGGATCCATTTAATAAAGACCTTTGAGTTAGCTTTGGCTTTCGGTTTGGATGCAAGAATCAGGTATATCACCATTTCAACGATTGAAATATCTTGTTGGATCCATGTTAACTATTTTGCTAAGGTTAACACTCTAACCCTAGGATATGATAGGGAGGTGGGACCAAGAATTTGGATCCGATGGCCATTATATGTTGCTCTTTGTGAGTTCAATTTAAGGTAATGAGTTAGTGATGGTATCAGGGTAACATTTTGGTTATTCGATATGATCAAGGATCTAGGAAAGGTATCCATCATGGGAAGATGGATGTATTATCTCATGGGAGGAAATTGGGCATGCCTCTTAAGTGATATGGGATCATTAGAAAGATTGTAGCATGCATCTCAGAAAGAGATTGTAAGATCGGAATATGAGTTCCTTTGATGTAATGTCAAACATTCTTATATTAACCTACTTGTTCATGGACTTTCCAATCATTGATTTTTTACCAATATGGGAGAATTGATATTGAGTATTTTTGATAAAAAGATATTGTTGGCAAATAGCCTTGAATCATTGATAGACAAACTCATGACATGGAAAGCGATGGCATGAATTAAACATCATCCAATGGAGCTTGGTGGGGTTATTGGGCATGTGAAAATCCAAAGCATTATACATAATTCTACTTATGTATCAAAGCATTTCTATGATTTTCCTATTTTGGGAATTTTGAGAACTCTCAAGTCATGCTTCGGTTTGAGGCGAGAATCATGGGGCAAGGCTTCTTTAGGGATAGGGGCAGCGCCCTGAGTTGCATAAACTGTGAGGTGCGTGAATCTTATAGCGACAAGTCATGGACCTAAAGTGAGAACTTAGGTTTGAGAGGCGGAGGGCTACCGGACTTCGAGTCTGAACTCAAGGATAATTGCCATGCATATAAATCTGTATTATTTGTTATTCGAGTTGTCACATATAGCTAGGTTGCTCGATTAACTTGTGCTAGGGCTTGGTAACGACTGGGACCATGGATCCGATCGAAGGTATATCGATAAATCATGTGAGTATAGGCGATCTACCGATCTAGAAGGTGAGCATTATCGTGGCGCACTTCATCCGCCATATGACCCTTTGATGGGCATCATCAGAGTGTAGGTGATCCGCTACTTGTCCACGGACAAATGTGGAGACACCTTTTTGGGAGTCAAGCCTTGGACCTCATGGCTAAAATAAAAGGCATCGATGGAAAAGAGGAGATGAAGTTTTTTTGCCATGGTTTATAACTATCGAGGGGAATTGTCCATTAACTCCAGAAATCAAAGCAAGCAACAAACAAGTGATTCATTGTTTGGCTTGTATTGTATTGGTATTCTTGTTTGTATTGTATATTATTATTGTAATTGCTAAGTTTTCTCACCTGACGTAGTCGAGAAGGAGTTTGAGTATTGTATCATCTCTGGTGAGTCAAAAGCTCTTGAGCTTGCCTGGAGTAGAACCAAATTCCAACCACGATTTGATTCAGTTGTATTTAATGCTATTCATTTTTTATTGTTTGCTAACAAAATCATAAATTAGACTCATTAACACGAATCGAGCTATTTTCTAATTTGGATTTCTCCTATAATATTTGATCCTCAGACTAATCTATCTTGAATAATCTTCCACCTCATTATCTTGGTGTGATCTGGTTCTTATAGCTTGGCAATGCTTTATGATTTATTCCAAACTCTCCAGAACACATCATTGCTGCGATAAGAATGTGAACTCAACATCTTCTGACTACTAATTTGACTCTTTAACATGTAGACAATTCTCCTCTATTACATTGATTCTCATAGATGTGAATCCAAATTCAATAAATTCTACTCATACTCACTCATACTTGATAATATCTCATATTGACCACGCATAATGACCGCTCACTATCAAGAATATCTCACTATCTTGGAGGATAGGCCTCATCTACATACCAATTGATAATCTGTTTGGGTAATGTCTTTTAGTCTTGGTGAGGATCTTCAGTATTGGCATGTGACCTTGGTTGAATCCACTTGTGTATCTCTAAGGACTAATCCTAATAGACATGAGTTATATGACTTTTATCATGAGCTTCTCATGGTTTGGTTATAATCATTCTCTATCATAAGGCACTTCATATCTATATCCATGATGAGATCAAGTCATCATGTTGACCTATGCTGATCATGCTTAACGTTGTTTTGAAATGAAATGATCAAGAGTAGTGTCTATATCATCTAGAGCTGAATCAAGGTATATGAAGATTCGAAGGACATTAATATTTGGTTATAGCACCAATACAAGTAAATAAGCCACTTATAAATGGGTATGAAGAAAGTCCATACAACAATGGTACATGATTGGCTCTAGAGCTTTCACTAACACTATCGAAGACCGACCGATCAACGATCTCGATGGTTTGTCGAAACCATCTCGGTCATCATTTGATCATACATTCAAGCGATAACATGATCTTATCGCCCACCACCATGTTATCTCGATTATGATCATTAGGCAAGCCCATAAAATATACAAACAATGATCATGTGAGACCCATAAAATGTCAAATCTAAATAAAGACTTTTGATATACATCCTCAGATCGTAGTATCTTGATACTTTTGGTCGTATTTCTCCCACTAGGTTTCAATTCTTTGAACTTGTCAAATTGTATTCTGCTCAAGTTTATCCATATCTTAATAAATCTATAAAAGGATTTTTTCAAAACCACCTCTATAGGATAGACATAGGAGAGAGTCGATTCCTCACATCTTTCTCTATATGTCCTTAAAAGGTCTTGGTCATTTACTCTAAGCGAGGAGGAGGTTAGGTTTCCACCACTAATGATCGAGTAGTAGGATTAGACCTTTGAATTTGTTTAGGAAATATGCCCATGCCTAAGATGCCAAAGATATGTTTGTTCATTTTTGTTCTTTTCTCTTTGTTTTGAGTTATTTTCTTGTATATTTGCATCTTAGATTTTTTCTATTATTTCCTATCAATGCACACAATAATCTCTATTCCTTTTTATAACAACTCTGTCATTAAAAGAAATAGAATATCCATCCATAAACAATTTAGAAACCGAAATCAAATTCTTTCTAAATAAAGATACATAAAGGCAATTTTTAAGAACCAAAACTTTATTCCTCTCAAAAGACAAATAAACATCTCGCACTACAACAACCGCCACCCTTCGTGGCATCACCCAAGTATATGGTAATCTCTCACCATCGTCTGATTTCTTGGAACCCCTGCAAAGTATTGCAGACATGATCAGTGACTCCCGTATCTACACACCAGGTGCTTTTCAATGACTAGACCAAAAGATATACCTTTGTTCTGCTTCTGGTTGGGGCATCCCTTCTTCTAGTGTCCAGTCTACTTGCAAGTGAAGCACTTGCATTTCGGCTTCTTCACTCCTCCCTGAGTTCCTCCCGCCACCTTTGCCCCAGCTTGTTTCTTCTTCTTCTTGCCTTTCAGCTTAGAATTAGAAACCTTTTGGGCAACCATGGCCTGTGCCTGAGCACTCTAACTAAAAACCCCCTCTGTCGCTTGGAGTTCTGTCAGAAGCTTCGCCAACGAATACAACCTTTTCTTCATGTTGTAGTTCCGGCAAAACTGCTCAAAACTCCTAGGTAGAGACTGGAGAATGATATTGACCTGGGTTTCCCCATCGATCTCAGCTCCGAGGACTTCCAGCTCATTCAAATGAGCCATCATCTTGAGAACATGATCCCTCACGGGTGTTCCCTCGATCATGGTGGTCGTCATTAAGTTCCTCATGACTTCCTGCCTAGCAGCCCAATTCTGGTGTCCGAAAAGCTCTTTGAGATTGAGCATCATGTCATAAGAAGTGGGCAAGGCATGATGGTGATGTTGCAGTACATTTGACATAGATGCCAAAATGTAACATCGTGCCATCTTATCAGCCTTAATCCACTTCTTATAACTCTCCTTCTCCTTTTCTCCAAAATCATCCGCAGGCTTAAAAGGGCACTCTTTGAGGAGTGCATATTTGTATTCCTCAGCAGTCAAGATAATGTCAAGATTCCTCTTCCAATCAACATAATTGGGTCCAGTAAGTTTATTTTCTTTCAGTATCACAGCAAGCGGGTTGAAAGTCATTTTGAAAAAAACCTAAGAATCACATAGATCAAAACATTAGATTTCAAAAAATTATTGATTCCTCAAACAATAAAATTTTAAAATCAACCAACATCTCAAAACACCGAGAATATCGTATGCCACGATAGTTTGGACGTATACGAATTCTACATTTGTAAGAGGAGGTTTTACCCATTAATTTTACTATCTTGTCAACCTAACTTTTTGACAAATAAAATTAATAGTTGGTTCCTCTTCAGCCCTACAAATAAAAGCAGTGACTCCGATGGGGAGGATACTTCTATTTGTATCTAAGTGTTCACCATTACTCGGTACCAAGGTAATTATCTCAGGTTATGTGTCTTCCGATGGGGAAGTACAAATACTCCTTAATAATTTCCTATAACCATATTCGACCTTGTGATCTGCAAACAAACTCATCCGATGTGGAGGAAGGAACTCAGAGCTGACGCGCAAGTTTGTTTGCATCACATGTCAAATCATAATGGAGGTCATGGGAATTTATAAAAATATCCCTCTCCCACTTAGTAATTTAAAATTGAGGAATTTTCTAGACTACGACATGCATATCAAACAATAAGCAATAAATATAAAAAAGAAATTTTTTCCAACTATTATGGCTTTTGTCTTCAATATGCCTCCTGTCGTATCGTCATCTCGTCCGCTCCTCCCTATGCCATGTACAAGCCATCTGGAGATCCGAGCCGAGAATAACTATTTTAATTTACATCCATCGATCCTATACTCCTCAAAGGAGTGTACATAAAATTTAGATCGAAAGTAAACTAAAATAAATGAGTGACTAAACAATTCCGTATTTAATTAAAAAATTAAATACTCGCCTTGTCAACCCCGAGGATTCAAAAAATATATAATTACACACATACAATCACATACACACATATGACCAAAATAGTTGGATCCTATGCCTGCAACCAAAAAGTTAACCAACACACATCCTACTATTATCCGACATATATAATATATGAAAAGTGCATAAAAGTAACCGAATCCTAAACACACAAAACTGGAAACCGTGGCTCTGATACCACTTGAAGGTAGGAAACTTCGCTTCCCACTTCAACTCGGATGCTTGTTCATGGCGATCCCGTCTACGTCGCCGGATTAAAAAAAAAATCCTTGATATAGAGGGATTACCCAAGCAACCGTTCCATCGTCGTGCTATTCGATTAGAGTAGTCACTTGAACAAACTTGTTGTTCAAGCAACCAACTTCTATTATTCGAATAGCCGCGGAATAGACAATGTACGGATCGCCAGTTTTTGCGTTTGTATTTGGGGTCCTAGTAAATTTAGCCATATATAATTGAAAATAATAATAGACATAATACAAAAGAACATAAACAAGCATTATACCTCTCGATCTTCTATTGTATGTCCTTTCTCCTTTTGGACGTCGTGTGGGCGACGATCTTCCAAAAGTCAAAGCCTCCTAGATCACCAATCTTCCTTTCTTTGTTCACTCCGAACAAAAGGAAGAATAAAACAAAACTCTTCTCCTATCTAGAATCGCCACCACAAGCAACAAGGAAAATTGGTGATTGCCGCCCAAAGGAGAGATGTGCGGCCAAGGAAGAGACCTAGCCCTGCCCAAGGAGAGAGAAGGCCGAGAGGAGAAAATGGGCGCTGGATGAAAAAGAAACTTCCTTGTGTTGCCGCCAATGCCTCCTCCAAAACCCTAGCCAAAAACCCTAGTCTTGCCGCCCAAGCCAAGCAAGCTAATCTCCTAATCTCCTTCTATACCCATAAGCCCTTATTTATAGAGTTAGGCTTAAACCTCCTTTTAATATCTAGGATTTAATCTCAAGCCTGATCTAGAGATTTAATCTCCGTCTCTAGAGATCTGGATCTAAGGCTTCATGAGGTTTTAATAGGCTATAATAGGGACCTTGAGGAGGAGTTGGATCTTGGCCATCCAATGGATCTAGCCCACATAAAGTCCGATCCAGTAATGATAATCCATTCCACTAGAGGATTATCATTGATCTACCTCACCAACCCCCATAAGTTAATATGGGCTCCATATATTATTTGTACATTTATCTCCCTGTGTTTAAGATCTCGAATGTCTGTCGATTAATTAATTTACTGACAATTAATTAATCAACATCTAACTCCATGAGTAGTACCACTCAACCTTATCATCATGCCGGACCAAGTCCACCTGCAAGGTTTACATGATGAACCTTATGAGCTCCTCAAGGGGACATCATCATCCTAATATATAGGACACGATTTCCTCCTATAATCAACGACACACCATATTAATAATATCATTTCCCAACTTACCGAGCCTATCAATTTACTATATAAATCTCGCCCATTGGTAAATCAAAGAAATGAATACTAAGTATATGTGCCCATTATTATATCAAGATTAAGAGCATGTACAACATAATATCTGAGGTCCAATTCGATTATGTCGTCAGCAATAAATCGAATCACCTCTAAGTCGGTCCTGCTCAATACACACAAAGTGCACTAGTGTAATTTTATGGTCAAGACAAACCAATACCAAATCACCGTACAACCATGCCAATGGTTTGTCCAAAACCATCTCGGTTGTAAGCCTTTACTTATAATTTACAAGGAACTGATAACATAATCTCCCGTGTGACACTACACACCATGTTATCTACAATGTAATGTATTAGACAATATGCATAACCATAAATATGCAAATAATGATCATGTGATTCTTATTTCAAAAATAAAGATGTTCATATAAAAGATAGACTTTTCAGTATACATCCCAATATCCTCCAGTTGGAACTTTGTATCATTTGCTATAATCAAAACTCAGGTTCGACTTAGGTCCCTACTGCACTAACAATCTCCCCTTTTTGATCTATGGCAAACCCACATACAAAGTTAAGAAAATAGCATGCATGAAGAATAATAATGTGCATGAGAAACAATAATAAAAGGATTAAGTAGGATTAGTAAGGATTTTCTTCAAGTACTCCCCCTTGGATAAACCTCCCCCTTGACCGAGGGTGAGTCTTGAAAGAAAACCTTAATCCTCCCCCTTGAGGGTTGTTATTTAAGAAGAGTTTAAATAATTAACATTACTTAAGGTTGGCCTTAGTGAAATGTTTAAGTTAAGAAGACTTCTTAACTTGTCCCTTTCTCCCCCTTTCATAAGTAAAGCATTAACATTTGGCCATAGTGTTAAAAAATAAGTTTAAGTTAAGAATTCTCTTAACTTGGCCTTTACTTCCTTTTTGTTAACAAAAACAAGTTAAGTAAATTTTCAAAACTTAAAGTTAAGTAAACATTTACTTAATTTTTGGCCATGTGAATAAATATGAAGTAAGTTAAGTTATCAAAAATTTTGATCAGTTAAGTTATCAAAAATTTTGATCCCTTAACTTTGGCCTTTTTCTCCCCCTTTTGCCATATATCGAAAAGAGTGGGGATGTGTGAAAAACAAATATAGATATTAAATTTAAAGTCCAAGCATGTTCCATATTATTTTGAAAATAATATACTGAAAATAATCTCATCTATAAAATGTTCGACTCATATTTGACTTGATTGATATGAAAGATCAACCAGTCATGGTCAGAGTCGGTTAATATGCATGATTATACTCCGTGGTTCATTGCGATGCACTAGCTCTACATCTGGAACTAGGAGTAAGGTCCTAACATCTCACGCCTATCTACGTGGCTAAGTACACAAACACATTAGTCCTATGTGTTGTGAGATGTATTGGCTCCTTAAATCTATAGGTGCATGATATCTAAGGTATGTCCTATGGTAGTTCCATGAAAATGAAAAGTAAGAAAATATAATTTGTAAGTTCCTATTCTACTACGCACATGCCCAATTTTCGTCTTAATAGACTGAATTCAGTTCGGGTAGGGGTTTAGTAAATAAGTCTGTCAAGTTGGACTTCGATTCGACGTATTCGAGTTGTATGGCTCCGTTGGCCACATGTTCTCGAATGAAATGATGTTTGACCTCTATATGTTTGGTCCTAGAATGACATATTGGATTCTTAGTTAGGTTATTTGAGTTAATGTTATCTACGTGAAGTTTAGTGTTTGTAAAATCTAACTTAAAGTTCGGAGAGTGCTTCATCCAAAGAAGTCGAGTAACACACTCACCCATCGCGATGTATTCGCCCGGTGGTAGATAAGGCAACACAATGTTGCTTCCTCTACACCAACTTACTAGACTCGGAGAAGTTGACAACAACCACTGCTACTCTTTCTATCAAGCTTACTCTGGCATAGTCTTAATCGAGTAGTCGGTTAGTTCGAACTCGTAGATCTAGGCTACCAAATACCACATTAAGTGTACCCTTTAGATATCTAAGGATACACTTGACTAGAGTTAGGTGAGACTCCTTGGCACATGTTTGGAACCTTGCGCATATACTTACTACAAATAGGATATCGAATTAGCGATTAAGTAAAGGAGACTCCCTATTATGCTCCTATAGTATTTTAAATCAATTGAATTTCCTATTACATCTTCTTCTATATTCACATTAGTTGCCATTGGGGTATTAATAATTTTAGCGTCTTGCATTCCAAAGCGTTTAATTAATTCCCTAGTATATTTGCGTTGATGTAGGTATATTCCATATTTAGTTTGTTTAATTTGTAGACCTAAGAAGAAACTTAACTCACCTACTAAATTCATTTCAAATTCACTTTCCATAAGTGAAATGAACTCATTTAGTAGGATTGAGTTGGTGGTTCCGAAAATAATATCATCTACGTAGATTTGGGCTATGAATATGTCTTTACCTAACGTTTTTACGAAAAGGGTTGGGTCAACTACACCTTGGTTAAAGCCTTTGGACTTAAGATAAATCGAAAGTCTCGTACCAAGCTCGAGGAGCTTGTTTAAGTCCATAGAGAGCTTTCTTTAACCTAAGAACATGGTCAGGTTTATCTAGACTTTTGAAATCGGGGGGTTGACTAAAATAAACCTCTTCTTTAATGTATCCATTCAAGAATGCTGACTTTACATCCATTTGAAACAACTTAAATCCTCGATGTGCAGCATATGCTAATAACATTCGAATGGACTCTAACCTAGCTACTAGAGCATAGGTCTCATTGTAATCTAACCCTTCGACTTGACTAAACCCTTTAGCGACTAGTCTAGCTTTATTTCTAACTACTTCACCTTTATCATCAAGTTTATTTCTAAACACCCACCTTGTTCTAATGATTATTTTATCTTTAGGTGGTGGTACTAATTCCCATACTTCGTTCCTAGTGAATTGAGTCAGCTCTTCTTGCATTACAATAATCCAATCGGGATCAAGAAGAGCTTGGTCAATAGTTTTGGGTTCAATTTTGGAAATCAGGGAGATTTGACTAAGGTTTCTGTATGAGGCTCTAGTTTGAACTCCTAGACTTGGATCACCTATCACTTGGTTGATAGGATGATTAGTTTGAGTCCTAGTTTGATTTGGGTTTGGGTCTTCTACCACTTGGTCAATAGGATGACTCATTTGAGTCCTTGTTTGACTAGAGTCTTCTACCACTTGGTCAATAGAATGACTTGGTTGACTTAGGTTAGCATTAATACTAGACTTGATCTCTGGATCGAGTTAGGTCTAGTATGAATTGACTTGCTAATTGGGGTTCAGGGTTTTGTAGGTTCATGTCCTTCATAAAATACTACATTGATAGTCTCCTCGACTCTAAGGGTGTCAAGGTTATATACTCTATAAGCTCTACTTGTAGTCGAGTATCCTAGAAAGATCCCGGTCGAGGTTTTGGATGTAAATTTCCCTAGGTAATCCTTAGTGTTTAGGATATGTACCTTACACCCAAATACCCTAAAGTACTTGATGTTAGGTATTTTATCATGATAAATCTCGTATGAGGTCTTAAGGTGCCTCTTTACTATAAGGATCCTATTTTGGACATAGCATGTCGTACTCACGGCTTTCGCCCAAAACCTATCGGGTAGGTTATACTCGTTTAAGATTGTCCTAGCGGCTTCTTGTAAGGTTCTATTTTTACGTTCTACTAGGCCATTTTGTTGTGGGGTTCTAGGGCAAGAGAACTCATGGTGGTATCCATTTAGGTTATAGAATTCTGTAAACCTGTGGTTCTCGAATTCACCACCATGATCAGTCTTAAGTCTTTTGATTTTAAGGTTTTGTTGATTTTCTATTAGTTTAAATAGGTTGATTAATTGATCTAGGGTATCACTTTTGTTTTTGATGAACCTAACCCAAGTAAATCTAGAATAGTCATCAATTATAACTAAGAAGAATTTACTCCCATTAAGTGACTTAGCTCCATGTGAATCAAATAAATCCATGTGTAGGAGCTCAAGAACACTTTTGGTTCGTTCTTGATTAGTTAGTTGATGTTGTGTCCTAGATTGTTTACCTTGTTGAAGAGCATTACATATTTTATTGTTCAAGTTATTGAGGTTAGACAAACTTCTGACTAAGTCACTCTGACTCATCTTGTGGATGAGTCTTGGGTGTGAGTGATCGAGTCGTCGGTGCCACAACCATGATTCATCTTGCCATGTCATAAGACACTTGGTTGAGGAGTTAGTTAGATTAATAGTGTAAATATTGTTATTTCTAGTTCCCTTAAGGATTATTTTAGAAGTTTCATTTGTATTAATTACGCATTCATTTTCTAGAAATATAACCTTATAGTTATTATCACACAATTGGCTTACACTAAGTAAATTATATGGAAAATTTTCTACCAATAAGACATTTTGAATAATAAAGTTAGAGTTGAGCTCAATATCACCTGATCCGATGATTTTGAGCTTGCCGTTGTTTCCAAAGGCTACCGATCCTTGTCGTTTGAATCGAAGCTTCGAAAACTTGAGTTGATCCCCGGTCATGTGTCGAGAGAAACCACTGTCTAACACCCATTGATCCTACACGCAAGGTAGTTGGATCGGATATTGGATTTATTAAAGATTGGTTGAAGATTATTAACCTAAATCATCTCACCCATGTCTACATGATCAAACATGTTAACCCTATATGTTCTTGTGAGATGACTTCTAATTTTACTTGATTTAAATTTAATGATTTGAACACTTGTCAACCTTGCGTTAGATTCGGATTTGACCTTAGGCTCATCAAGTCACCTTTTCAAGATCATGGCTTCCAGGTCGTCGCGAGACACAGAGGCCTTCTTTGATCGGAATAATGACCACTTCGTTAGACAAAGCCATTTTAAAAAAAATAGAGACTTGACTCACCTAAGACCACTTCCTGGTCTAACTAGTCTAGGATACGGCAAGGTAGCTTCAGCTAGTTCCACTCGGTCAAGTGCACTGAACTAGATACGCCTTATCTAGGCCGAATACATAAGGCTCCACTTTCCTAGCATACTATCATCTCGTCGCATCCTGGTACTATGTTATCAAGTATTGATGAGTTATAGTCCTATCTAACCATTATAAAAGGAAAATCAAACTAAATAAAGAACCTAAGCATGCAATTTCTAAGTTAAAATACAAACAAGTTTTGTACTGGCTCCCCCTGGACCATTGAATCATTTCAGTCACTCCACATAGTGGATTTGGTCCTTGGGAACCCAGTACTAGTTCGATCCTAAGTTTGAAATCAAGGCGGTCTTAGGGACCTATGCTTGGACACATTTTTTATGTCGACTTACAATCGACATATACGACTTATTGGTCGTATTTGAGCTAAACCCTAGTCCAGCCTTGTTGTACACGACCCTTTGCGATCCAAGTAGGAGGTCAAGTCCTTTGGATCCCAAAGTAAACCTTTCCAATGTGTTCCTAAGATCTTTGACTTGACTCTTCAAGAGTGAGTTCTCAACTTCGAGCTTTTCAACCCGAGTTGAGTCCTCCTCTCGAACTCGACTTGTCAAAGAGGTTAGGGAGACCTCGTGTTTGAAAAGTTTAACTTCCTTTACCAGGGTCTCGACCTTGGACTCAGACTTAGCTAATTTCTTAGTTAAGAACTTAATTGCACTATAAAGCATACTAATAAGGGATCGACTTACCTTGAGTGTATCTTTTGAACTGGATGTGTATCCGTGGCTTGTCTTGAATAGCGCTTCGCAGTCCGACTCATCTTCGATTTCAGATTCGTGTTCCGGTTCTGACTCCATCTTCGATTCAACCGGTTTATCCATGAGGACGTGATCATCATCTTCTTCCTCAGACGCTTCTTCCCATGTAGCGTTGAGTGCCTTTTTGTGTTTTAGTGCTTTGCTCTTGAGTTTTGGGCATTCAGACTTGATGTGTCCAAACCTGTTGCATTCGTAACACCTAATTAGAACTTTTAGGCTTACCTTCGTTGGGTTGAGTGACGGTTTGCTTTCGGCCCTTGACTATCCTCCGAACTAGGTTGACTAGTTCGGCCTCCATTTCCGGGTCGACCTTCGAATCAAACTCATCTTCTTCTTCCTTCGGGGGTGGCTTGCTCGCGGTTTTCTTTCTCGAACCTGCAAAAAGAGCTATACCCTTCTCGGGTTCTGAGTTAGACTGCTCATGAAGTTCGAAATCAGAAAATAACTCATCTAACCTAAGTTTTGAAAGATCCTTGGAGACCTTGTAGGCATCGACCATGGATGCCCACAAGGTAGTCCTAGGAAAAGAGTTAAGAACATACCTAATAAGGTTGCGGTTTTCGACCTTTTGCCCGATCGCGTGTAGGTTATTGCCTATGTCTTGAACGCGAGCATGAAGTTGCGTCGTTGTTTCATGTTCCTACATTTTTAGATTATATAATTTATTAAACAAAAGATCGCGCTTACATACCTTGGCTTCATCAGTCCCTTCGTGTAGCTCCACTAATTTTGTCCAAAGATCCTTTGCACTGATGAAGGGGCCGACGCGATTAAGCTCCTCCTTGGACAAGCCGCATTAGAGGATTTGAGTCGCCTTGGCATCAGCTTTGACTTGTCTTTTTGTAGCATTGGTCCATTGGTCATAATCCAAATATTCACCCACTTTGTTAGTCAGAAGTGTGAATCCCGTTTGGATTATGATCCACATCTCGATTTGGGTCTTAAGAAAGCACTCCATCCGACCCTTCCAATAACGGAAGTCATCTCCATTGTAAAACGGAGGTCGGATGGTGCTAAAACCCTCGGGATGGGCCATTGATACAAAAACAAACAAGAGAATGAAGACGAAAAACCTAACAACAACACAAACAATCGAAATGTACCAAGACTCGCGTCTTGGATTAGTAGTGCAGGAGAAAAACTAAGCGAATGAAATAAATTCGAAATAAATAGAATAAAAAAAGAAAAAAAATCTGTAAAAAAGCTAGATTGGTGGTTTCACAAAATCTTAGCACACCCCAGTTCTGATACCAATTGTTGGATCGAGTGGATCGCTAGAGGGGGGGTGAATAGCGATAAAAACTTTTCTTTCGTTTCGTTCTTTAAAACACGAGTAGACAATTAATTGTAGCGGAAAGATAAATGACAAATAAAGAGCAACAAATGGATTTTTACTTGGCTCATAGCCTTTGGGTACTACTCCAAGGCCCTAACGGTCCTAGACCATGTATGGAGGACAATTCACTAAAACAATCCTCCTCGTTGGAGGTAGGAGTTTGACGATTACAAAACCTTCGAAAGTAAAAGATAGAGAGACAAACCCTCTCTTCTATTAAGGTAAAATGAAACGATAGAAAACCTCGATTAACAAAAAGAATTGCAATATTAATGAGACAACAAATTAAAGTTATACCAACAACTAGAGAATAGAAATTAAGCTAGGGTTGTTGACAGCAGTTCGTCGTTGTAGAGTCGTCGGAGAGTCGCAGCATTGCAGAGGCTTTTGAGCACTTAGAATTGATGAAAAACCCTAGGAGAGACCCTCCTTTTATAGCCCTTGAGCCCCTTTTCGAGAGGATCTTCAACCAATAGAAATTGAGCACAAGACTCCTTAAAAATTGGTGATAGAGCTTGACTCCTCGAGGTTGATCCTTGACCATCGATGATCGATGGCCATCATCGATCGTGATGGCGGATCATCGATCGAATCTTGTAGATAGTCGATGATGGACAACAATGAGTCCTCCAAGTTGGCGCGGCGACTAATGCTAGCTGAAATCAAAAGTTAGCTAAACAAAAACATTATTTCGACGACCTCCGACCGTCCGATCTCGACCTAGACCACCGATGGGATGTCTTGGGTCGGATCTACGCTTAAGACTATCCCTGTAAGGAGGATACGACCTCGCTTACCTCGATACTTACTGTGTCGCTTTCGCTTCCGGCCGTCCACTCGATTACTTCGGCTTCCTTCGAAATCACTCGAGTATCGCCCGACCACCGTGGCTTCCTCCGGGTGTCGCTGGCCTTCAGCTCCAGCGTTGGCACTTCTCTGCACACTCGATTTAGCACGTGAGATAATGATATGAGCTTAACTTTGTATCATTTTCTATAATCAAAACTCAGGTTCGACTTAGGTGCCTACTGCACCAACAACTCCTACGAAGACGAGGCTCATGGCTTTGTGAAGCCATCTCGATGATACTCGGCGTGGATATGGATAGAGGCGATTTTAGTGAGAGTCTCTCCGGTTGATGTCATTCCCACTGCACGTGATATGTCAGGTATAACTAGAGTAATTTCCTTTTATTGTAAAATTTGAAACTACGATTATGTCTACACATGTTGTACTATGCATACGTGTGATGTGTGTGTTGTAATAAATTTGATTTATTGCTTTTTAATTCTTTTGCTGTGTACATATTTATGAAATATGTTTGAACATACACTCGCCGCGGTGCAAGAAACCTAATATCACGACCTCTCGCCGCTAGTCCATGACAATCCGTTAGGTGGATCACTCCCTAAATCTTTTCACTAAACTTCTCCTTTAGCTCAACACAAGGTGGAGAAAACCTTCTTACACAAACTCTCCCTCTTACAATATGATAGTGATAGAATTAGGGAAGAGGAGAGTAAAAACATTTAGGAGGCTTGGAGCAATGTTAGGAGTGAAAAAATTAACCTCACCAAGGCTCCCAAGTCCTCCTTTTATAGAGAAGAGGGCTTTTTTCGCATTGGGCATGCAACAGTCGACTGCTCCTGTAGGTGTTGTCTCACAACATTTTAATCCATGCTAGAAAAGTTCAAATGGATAACTCATCAGTCGATTGATACACAGGAAGTCAAGCCGCTGGTCGAGCCTGCCTCATTTTTGTGTCCGTGTCCACTTATACTAGTCGACTGCCATACCTTGGCAGTTGACTGATGGTGGACCAGTCCACTGCCAACCCTTGGCAGTCGACTGTTAGGCCACAAAACCCTAGCTGACACCAGTCAACTAGCAGTCGACTTGGACTAGTCGACTGATACCTATATCAATCGACTGTTATTGGGTAAAACCTCAAACAACAAGTTGTTTGAGCATCCAACCGTCAGGTAAAATCTCAAACATGGATGTTTGAGCATCGACACTTGTCCTTAGCCATTTGACCAAGTTCACCTAAGTTGAACTACCCCGTCCCCAGGTTACAATCACTCAACTCTCATCTCCCACGGAGTATACCCTCGAATCTCTCTTCCTTCGGCCTACATCCCTCATATGCACAAAGCTCTCGGCTTCTCCCCGTGCCATCCTTCACCGACTCAAGGACCCGAGCCATGAGATGATGAACTTGCCAATACTTCATCAAGAAACTCATGTGTGATTCACTAAGTCATGCACAACTTAAACACACATCAAAAGCATAAACATCCTAACTTAAACTCTTTGACACACACTTCAAAACCATGATCATACTTAGGTTGATTGCCCTAACACCTTGGTCATTCTTCAAGGTGTTGGAGCGTCAATTTGGGTCTTCGAGTCACTTCTTTCCTCCTCGTTGCGAGCCTCCGGTGCTTCTAGGGTGCCTTCTTGCCGTCCTAGCCGTCGATCCTCCTCCCTCAGGTTTAGGCGTGCCTTTCCTTATATAGGGGTGCATCTCGGCTTTCCTTAATTGCTCGCGAACCCAAATTTACAAAAGTCGTGCTAACGCCAAACAACCGTGTGGAATCAACACGGTCGATCGTGTGGAAGGCTAGAAATCAACTCTGAATCTGGCATCGGGAATAGGTGTAGGGGATCGTACGTCGCTAGAGTGGGGATGAATAGCGTTGATGAAGGAATTCTTTTGCGCTTGTCTCTACAATACTTGTTAACGCAGCAAAAATAATAATAACAATAATAAAACATGACAACCACTCACAATCACAACAATAAGTACAAGATATAACGTGGTTCGGAACCTTAGGGTTCCTACTCCACGGGTTGAGCTCAAATGAGCTCTAGCGATGCCAAACACCACTAATCAAACTTTCCTTCTCAGAAAACACTCTGGAGGTGGAGAAAACCACTTATAATAGATTACAAAAGTAATACAAGAGATATACAAGCAAATACAAGGAAATATAACTCAAATGTAAAGAGCACTTTATAAACTAGGGCTTTGAATACTTTGCTTGTTAGTGTTGGGATGTATACTGAAAAGTCTATCTTTTGTATGAACATCTTTATTTTTGAAATAAGAATCACATGATCATTGTTTGCATATTTATGGTTATGCATATTGTCTGATACATTACATTGTAGATAACATGGTGTGTAGTTTCACATGGGAGATCATGTTATCAGTTCCTTGTAGAGTATAAGTAGAGGCTCACAACCGAGATGGTTTTGGACAAACCATTGGTATGGTTGTAGTGTAATTTGGTATTGGTTTGTCTTGACCATAGAATTACACTAGTACACTTTGTGTGTATTGAGCAGGACCGACTTAGAGATGATTCAATTTATTGCTGACTACATAATTGAATCATACCTCGGATATTATGGTGTACATGCTCTTAATCCCAATATAATAACGGCCAAGACTACACCCTTGGACTTTCCATGCCAACTCCATGTTGGACTTTCCAAATGCCAAGACCGATGCTTGGACTTTCCATTGCCAAGTAGCCAAGACTTGGACTTTACCATTGCCAAGACCCATGCTTGGACTTTCCATGTCAAGTACCCATGACATGGACTTTCCTATGCTAAATGTCCCACTTGGAATTTCCATCATATGGTCAACCTCTTATCAACCATCTCCCCAAACCATTATCAAACAACGATCACTCCTTTGTTGGTGCAATCGTGACCTGGGTCGATTGCACCAACAATCTCCCCCTTTTTTATTTTTGACAAAAACCAACACCTTTGAGTTAGATCACCTAACTCAAATCCTCCCAATTTTCCAAATTGGGAATTTCCAACTTCTCACTCAAATTCTCTCCCTTTTTGACATATATCAAAAAGGCTCTCACCAAGAATATCAATGTCTCATACCAATGAGATCTTACAATCTCCCCCTTGGTCCAGACCCATCTAGAATCCCTTCACTCTTCCTAGTGATAAGACTCATATCACTAAAGAGAGATAATCCTCCAATATTCTCCCATTCTCTAAATTCTCCCACTTATGAGGACGAATACATCCATCATCTCATGATAGATAACCTCCCCCTAAAGGCTTGCTCCCCCTTGACCATTGCACCAACAATGTCTTTGGAGAGTCCCTAAGCCTAAAGGAACACTAAACCATCAAAATTAAAGGGCAAAAGTTCAAACTCAAACTTTCACACACCATAAACTTTGATACATCATCGTAAACAACTCTCCTAATCCATATCCAATGGATTTTCACCCTTCCAATGCTTTCCAAAGCATATCCTAGGGTTAGGAGTAGTTATTGAACCTAAAAATGGCTGAACATGGGCTAAACAAACCTTGTTTACCCGAAATCAGCATTGACAGTCAACTCTGTCAGCTACCAGTCGACTGCCCATAAGGCCAGTCGACTGCCATCCATGGCAGTCGATTGATTTCTACACTGTATACAAATAAGAGTTAAGAAATAAATTTTGGTAATTCATAAGTAATTATACATAATATGAAAAATTATGAAATGTCATATGTATAATACTTATGTTAATCATTATGGGTGAAAAATATTTAAAAAAAATACCCATAAAATAATGAGATTGACACAAAGTTCAAAACTATTGAAAAGTTCAAAGTTTTGACCATACTTTGTATCAACTCTATCAATGGTGATTGCTATCAAAAGATAGACATCACCAAGGGTTTTCAAAATGGTTTTGAAATGATTTTAAAACCTTAATTTCAATCATGGTCTATGGGCTAATTATACATGACTTGTATACTAGCTTTCTTCATGATTTGTCCATGATATATGATGAGTTTAAGTTCATCTAGATGCAACATCTATGCACCTTGAATTTAACTCATTTTCCTAACATCTCACTTGTATCTAAGGTGTATGAAACTACATACAAGTCAAGTGTTCTTGTGAGATGTGAGTTTTTGTTATTCCTAGACTAAGGTCTCATGTATTTTTCTAGGAAACACTATTTGATTCCCTTATACATGGGACTTTTAAATCATGTCATAGTCCTTAAATTAATTTTAATTAACATACATGCATGAATGATGATTATGGCATATAAAGATAGCATAATTAAAAATGTGTGCCAATAATCATGATGTCATGACATATGATTAAATCTAAACATACATGACATTAAAAGATAAGCCTAAGGTATCATGACATTTTATATGATAAAACTAAATATGATGTCATGACATGACAAGGCAAACAAGGTATGACAAGTATAAAATACAAAGTTATATAATACCTAAGTGTTAAGCCCAAAATGACATAACTAGAATTAAATCCATATTTCCATAATGGTACCCATCTCTCAAGTGTGCCAAAAACTCAAAATGGCACACTATGACCTCTAAGACCGAAATTGTGCCAATTTGATCAATTTTTTAAATTTCTCAAATTTAATTGGCACATCCTAAAATCTTTTAGGATATAAAATCAAACTTATTTCCATGGTACCCATAACCTTGAAAATGTCCTAAAGTGCCAACTTTGCTATGGTTCGGTTAACTACCCATCCATTTAAGGTTGACACAACCTAACCCATTTAGCGTGAGGGAATCACGCTCCTAGGAACCCAATACCGATTAGAGCTCCTTGGTTAACTAGGTATTTACTAAGGATAATTTCCTTAGATAGCCTCCTAATGACCCTTTTTGGCTTGAAAGCCTTGGTCAATTGAGTCTTGTCTTGGTCAACTCAAGGGATAACTTCCCTTGTGACCTTCTCAGTAGCTTTTCTAGGTTTCATAGAAACCTTGGCCACTAGACACCTACCTTGGTTAACCTTAGGGATGCCTTCCCTATAAACCTTGGTTTCCCTAGACCTATGAATGGTTCCATAATCGAATGGAACATGGTGATAGGTCTTCTTGGGCTTAGGTTTGTGACCCAAACCTTTCTTGCACTTGGATGGTTCTTGTTTCCTAGGTCCTAATTTTTTATCATTTGACCCTTGAATTTGATTTTGCATCTTCCCGAGGGTCTTCTCCAATTTCTCAAGCCTTAACCTCAAAGCTTGGTTTTCTAATTCTAATTGCCCAATTTTTTAATTTTTATTTAATCTTTAGGAATGGTTCTTTCTCTTAGGCATATGCCTACCCTTCTTAGGGTTAATGCCTAAATGGTTTTCTACCTTTCTAATGGACTCCCTAGGTAGAATGGGTCTAGAGTTGTTGTTTCTAGATTTGTCCTTAGGTAAAGTAGGCCTAGTATGACCCTTAGGCCTATAACTACAACTCTTAGCACCTACACAATAAGTTCTATTCCTAACATGCTTTTCATGATTATGCGCAATTGCAAGAGTATTAAAAGCATGCTTTTTATCATAAATATTCGAAGGTGCATTACTAAAATATACCTTAGGATTTTCTTTAGAAGTTCCCCCTACATTTGATGCTCCTTCTTGGTTTTTTTTCCTCCCCCTAGGGCATTGACTCCTATAATGGCCCCTTTGATGACATTTGAAGCACACCACGTGCTCCTTGCTCTTATTGGTTGGGGCTCCAATATCCTTTGACTTTTGATTGACTTTTGGTGCCGACACTTTCTCCTTGGCTAATTTTGGGCATTTGCTCTTGTAATGCCCTTTCTCCCTACACTCAAAGAAAATTATGTGATCCTTATTTTTATGAATTGCATTTGAGTTACCTAGAGTGGTGGTGGAAGCCGGAGTTGGTTCTTCATCTCTACCGAAGGTAGATAGTTCTTCTTGATTTTGCTCCGGTGTGGGAATTCTCTCCTACCCCTCAATCCTAGAGGTGGAGGCTTCCTCCAATTCTTCCACTTCTTCTTCCTCCTCGGATGTCGAACACCTCTTGACCTCCGAATCCTCACTTTCTTGTGAGGATGAGCTTACTTCCTCTTCCTTTGATTCTTCCTTATCCTCTTGGACCGATTGGGGCTTCTCATGAAATTTTGCCAATTCGCTCCAAAGCTCCTTGGCATCCTTATATTCACTTAATCTACACAAGATATCATTAGGAATCAATTCAATAAAAAATTTTATTACCTTCTTGTTTTTCTCGAACCTTTGGAGTTGTTCTTCGATCCATTTCTTCATCTTGAGGAAACCTCCCTTTGGCCCTCTTGGATATTCAAATCCTTCCATCAAGGCGGACCAATCTTCGATGCCCATCATCATCACAAAGTCTTCAATCCTTGCGTTCCATTGATTGAAGCATTCTCGTCCATAAAATGCATATGGAATCGGAGTGTTGATATCCCACCCTAATCCAAGATTTTATTCCATCTTGCCTATTTAGCGCCTTGCTCCTTCGGTTGTGAAGCCGGTGAAGAGGGACCCGCTCTGATACCACTTATAGGGGATCGTACATTACTAGAGGGGGTGAATAACGTCAATGATGGAACTTGTTAACACATAGGAAATAATAATAACAATAATAAAACACGATAAACACTCACAATCACAACAACAGAAACAAGATATAACGTGGTTCGGAAACTTAGCGTTCCTACTCCACGGGTTGAGCTCAAATGATCTCTAGTGATGCCAAACACAACTAACCAACCTCTCCTTCTTAGAAAACACTCCGACGGTGGAGAAAACCTCCTACAACATATTATAAATGTAATACACAAGATATACAAGCAAATACAAAGATATATAACTCAAATGTAAATAACACTTTATAAACTAGAGCTTTGAATGTTTTTCTTGTTAGTTGCTTGGATGAGCTTGAAGGACCCTGAAATGTGCCTGCCCTTCACCTTCAAATCACCTCCACAACTTCTCAAAAAACCATATATGAAATCCTCCACGATCTGCTCCTTTTATCCCTGCAACAGACTGATTCCGCGCCTGACAGTTGACTGCCATAAGGCTCAGTCGACTGCCTACAGTGTCGTTGTCTCACAATGGGCTTAATCCACGTTAGCTTTTAAGCCAACCGATACACTGGCAGTCGAATGTCATTTCCAGCAGTGAATTGCCAAAGCCCGTAGTCGACCGCTTAGTCGGCTACCGAGCTTTCTGTCCTCGCGACCAAAACTAGTCAGTCGAATGCCTTTCATGGCAGTCGATTGAACGTGACCAGTCGACTGCCCAATGCTGGCATCGACTACCAAGGTCGCGATCAGCCAAACGATTGACTCACAACAATCGATCGATCATAATCCCGCCGATCGCTTTGCTCGGTCGACTTCGGTACCGCCAAGTGTCAAATCGCTTGACAAGTCGACTGATACAACTCAACCATAAGGTTTAACCCAAGTATGATGCCCTCATACTTGCTAGACTACCCTTAGCCTAGACCTAAGCCTTCTAGTCACCTCCATCAATCTCATGCCTATTGGATCCCTCCAAGTCATCCATGACTTGTTCATCCATACGCAAGCCTTCAGGTGCTTCCATTGGCTATTGTCATACTAACTCAGTCTACATCGCCAAGGCACATTTGGGCTTATGTTGCGAAGACTATCGCTTGAACTTTACTCTGCCAATATCATACCCTTGGACTTTCCAATTGCTAAATACCCATGACTTGGGCTTTCACAGCCAAGACTACACACTTGGACTTACATGGCCAAGACTACACCCTTGGACTTTCCATGCCAACTCCATGTTGGACTTTCCAAATGCCAAGACCCATGCTTGGACTTTCCATTGCTAAGTACCCAAGACTTGGACTTTACCATTGCCAAGACCCATGCTTGGACTTTCCATGCCAAATACCCATGACTTGGATTTTCCCATGCTTAGACTTTCCATCATATGGTCAACCTCTTGTCAACCATCTCCCCAAACCATTGTCAAACAATGATCACTCCTTTATCAAACATCAAAACACTACTCGAGTCAAACTCGAGTCTGGACAATCGTGACCTGGGTCGATTGCACCAACAATCTTCTCCTTTTTGTTGTTTGACAAAAATGAACACCTTTGAGTTTGGCCACATAACTCAATCCAATCCTCCCAATTCTCCAAATTGAACATTTCCAACTTCTCACTCAAATTCTACCCCTTTTTGACATACATCAAAAAGGCTCTCCCCAAGAGTATCAATGTCTCATATCCAATGAGATCTAACAATCTCCCCCTTGGTCTAGAACCATCTAGAATGACTTCACTCTTCCTAGTGATAAGTCCCATATCACTAAAGAGAGGTAATCTTCCAATCTTCTCCAATTATCTAAATTCTCCCCCTTATGAGGAAGAATACATTCATCATCTCATGATGGATAATCTCCCCCTAAAGGCTTGCTCCCCCTTGACCATTGCACCAACAATGTCTTTGGAGAGTCCCTAGGAACACTAAACCATCTAAATAAAAGGGAAAAAGTTCTAACTTGAACTTTCACACACCTTAAACTTTGATACATCACCCTAAACAACTCTCCTAATCCATATCCAATGGATTTTCACCCTTCCAATGCTTTCCAAAGCATATCCTAGGGTCAGGAGCAGTTAGGGAACCTAGAAATGGCTAAACATGGGCTAAAGAAAACTTATTTACCCGAAATCAGCATTGGTAGTCGACTCTGTCAGCTACTAGTCGACAGCCCATAAGGCCAGTCGACTGCTATCCATGGCAGTCGACTGATATCAACACTGTACAAAAATCAGAGTTCAAAAATGAATTTTGGTAATTCATAAGAAATTATATATAATACAAAAATTCATGAAACTTCATATGTATAATACTTATGTTAATCATTATGGGTGAAAAATATTTGAAAAACAAAATACCCATAAAAGATTTAAGTCTGGATGAATTGATGTGAACAAAATATATAGGGTTTTAGGAGTAATTTTTGCTCACATCTCGTTATATTTCATACTTGTTTCATGCATATTTCACTTTGTTTTACATGCATTCCCTATTTTCTGGTTCAGAAATCTGCTCGTTGTAATTTTGTGTGTACGACGACATTTTACAAGGAAAATGACATGTTTTTGGAGAAAAAGGAAGACATTTGGCAAGTGGAACGGAAGGGGACATGGCCTAGCCATGTGAATCCACACGGTCATGTCCAAACCACGAATTTGGCCACCCAGTGCCACACATGGCCTGGCTATGTGAATCCACATGGTCGTGTGGCGCTGGATTATTTTGGCATGACTAGGGTTCTTTCGTGGCTTCGGGCAGCGTCGACTTCAAGTCTATAAAAGGAAAGTCATGCCCAAACCCTAGGGGGAGGCATGACGGCTAGGACGGCATGACAGCTAGGACGGCATACCGGTGACCTAAAAAACATCGGAAACTCGCAAAGGGGAGGAAGGAGATAGTGAGAGGATCATAACCTACGCTCCGACATTAAAGAGATGGACCAAGAGCACTGTAATTTAATTCCCATTCATCTTTTGCATTGTAATGATTAATTCTATTATGCCTTGAGTCCTTTCTTTTCCGTCATGGAGTAAAATCTTCGATTCTAGGATTAGGGAGTAGCCTGTGAAACGTAGAACATGCTAGTCGAATGACAATTCTATTAATGCATATTTATTTGCAGTTTATGTTGGTTTGATTTGATGAAGATTTATTTTTTGTTTTTCTATCTATTGTGCATAGCCAATACAAGGGGTGACAGGCCTTGTATCAAAGACCTAGAAGAACTAAGTAGGAACCTAGTGGTTGTCCTCATCTTCGACAATCGTAGGTAGAAGAGTATGAAGGAGTAGGGAATGGGACACGTTCCAACACTTCATAGGGATTGATTTGGCATCTTCGTACTGTCTATCTTATCTTAACGAAAGGGTCAGCCTGGTTAGGTATAGGTGTTGGGATGTATACTGAAAGCCTAGCTCTTTTGTATGAACATCTTTATTTTGAAATAAGAATCACATGATCATTGTTTGCATATTTTTATGGTTATGCAATATTGTCTAATACCTTACATTGTAGATAACATGGTGTGTGGTGTCACATGGGAGATCATGTTATCGGCTCCTTGTAAAGTATAAGTAAAGGCTCACAACCGAGATGGCTTTGGACAAACCATCGGAATGGTTGTAGTGTGATTTAGTATTGGTTTGTCTTGACCATAGAATCACACTAGTGCACTTTGTGTGTATTGTGCAGAACCGACATAGAGGTTATTCGATTTATTGCTGACTACATAATCGAATCAGACCTCAGATATAATTTTGTACATGCTTTTAATCCCGATATAATAACAAGCACATATACTTAGTAGTCATCTCTTTGATTTATCAATGGGCGAGATTTATAGATTAAATTGATAGGCTTGGTAAGTTGGGAAATGATATTATTTATATGGTGTGTCATTGATTATAGGAGGAAACCGTGTCCTATATATTAGGATGATGATGTCCCCTTGAGGAGCTCATAAGGTTCATCATGTAAACCCTGCAGGTGGACTTGGTCCGGCATGATGAAAAGGTTGAGTGGTACTACTCAAGGAGTTAGATGTTGATTAATTAATGGTTAGTAAATTAATTAATCGACGGACATTCGAGATCTTAAACACGGGGAGAAAATGTACAAATAATATATGAAGCCCATATTATCATATGGGGGTTGGTGAGGTAGATCAATGATGGACCTTTAGTGGATTGGACCATCATTAGTGGATCGGACTTTATGTGGGCTTGATCCATGGGTGGCCAAGACCCAACTCCTCCTCATGGTCCCTAATGTAGCCCATTAACACCTCAAGATGCTTAGATCCAATGGATAGAAACAAAACACTAAGATCCATTGGTAGAGATTAAATCTCTAAGATCCGACGGTTGAGATTAAATCTCTAGATCCGACGGTTGAGATTAAATCCCTAGAACCAATGGAGGAGATTAATTCATGACTTATCCCTAACTCTATAAAAGGAGGGCATGGGAAGTGGTCGTGGATAACATGAAAGGGAGGGAGCAAGGCTTGGGCAGCAAGAATAGGGCAATCCTAGTTGAAATAGGTTTGGAAGCAAGGGTGGCACCAAATAAGGCAAGTTTTCCTTCTTCTTCCTTGCCTTGTGGCCAACGTCCAGCAGCTATTCCAGCCCTTCCCAGCCCTTGGCCACGCCCAAAAACACTCCCCTCTCTTCTCCTTAGGTGGTGGAAACAAGATATAGGGTTTCCCTTGGTGTCTTGGTAGTTTTCCATCATCTTCTTCTCCTTCTAGTTGGCCGGCGGCAAGAACTTCTATAGTTCTTTGTTGGTTGAGTTTTTGAAGGAGAAAAACATTGTTTCTCTTCTTCCTCTTGCTTGGGAAAAGCAAGGAAGGAAGTTTTGCGATCTAGGAGCTTCGACTTTTGGTGGATCGTCGCCCACACGACGTCCAAAAGGAGGAGGGTCATACATTAGAAGACCAAGAGGTATAACTATTCTTCTATCTCTTTTATTCATTGCTTGTGTTTGTTTTTCAAAATATAAGCATGTTATATTTCTGTAAATAGGCTAAATAATACTTGGATCCCGAGTATAAATACAAAAACCGGCGATCCGGACATCGTCTATTCCGCGGCTACTCGTAGAATAGAGAATGGTCGCTTGAACAACTAGTTTGTTCAAGTGACCTCTCTAAACGAATAGCACGACGATGACTTGGTTGCTTTGGGAATTCCTTTTGTCTAGGATTAAATTTTTTAATCCGGGGACATCGAAGGGATCACCATGGTCAAGCAACCGAGGTGAAGGGGAAGCGAAGTTTCCCCTCACGGATCAACCCCAACAATAGGTAGTTCCCGGTAGAAGCGAAAGCTCATCGGGAAAGGGTATGATGTCCCTTCCACAAGACATTAATTAGAGAACCAGTCAACATTTAATTGATAGCATGTTTCATGTCACACAAGTGAAATCAAAGTCTTAGAATCCCTTTTTGAACCTCGAACCAACCTTCACTTCCTCCGTGTGACACAGTATTTGAGTTAGGACCATCGTCAACCTTACAACCACAACCCCTTAGAATTTAACTCTGAACAACAACACCCACCGATCAATCAGTACTTGAATCTCAGTCTCTGTGGGATCGATAATCTATTTATTACTTGACGACATCCATGCACTTGTGGGCATTGAGCGCGAGTGCACACTTCGAGTCCTCGGCGGTTCCTGTTGTAAGATTTGAGATCGCATTCACGTGCATTAAGTTTTTGGCACCGTTATTGGGGACTGATTGATTCGATATCGAATCAAAAGTCAACAGTTGGATCAGAATAGGCTAGACTATTGATATTTAAATTTGATTTAGTAGTCATGTTTCATCTAGCTTTGGTTCAACCCTTGGGTTTATTTTATTCATTACGTGTGACCTACTAATCCCTTCTCAATGACAAAAGCTGTCATGCTAACATAGCACGCTCGACCCTTGAAAGATTACATAGGGCCTAGATGAAAAGCATGGAACTCCTGCATAATTATTCCCCGAATCCAGGCCGCAAGCTGGGAAATAAACCCTGTATTAATCTCGCTTATTCAAAAGAAGCAATTCAGAGGAACTTAGATTGAGGAGCCTTATCAACACCTTGAGGAATTCCTAGCATATTGTGGCATGGTGCAATATGAAGGGGTCCCAGCAGACGCCATTAATCTCATTATGTTCCCATTCTCCCTAAAAGGGAGGCTAGGCAATGGATACACACTTTACTGAAAGGAAGTATAACGACATGGGAACAAATGAAAGGCGTTTTTCTAGGTAAATTCTCCCCACAAACCAACCTACCTTAGAAATAAAATTCTCTCGTTTGAGTGAGGTCACGAAGAGACTCGTCAAGCATGGAAGAGACTCCAAGAGCTAATTCTTGGGTGCCCACACCATGGATTACAGGATTGGTTACTTATCCATATTTTTAATTCCGGGATCACCGGCTCATCCAAAAACCTCTTGGATACAACCACGGGGGGTGGGGGGGGGGGTATTGATGAAAAAGAGCATAAACGAAGCCTATCACATTATAGAGATAGTGGTGTGGACCCTTGAAATGTGGGCAAATAGCGAGCAAGATTTTCAGGCCTCTCCCTCCATCAAAGAGGTAGGTAAGTTTGAAGTGGCTTGCCAAGTATAGGGAGAAGACAATGAAAGAGAGTACTAGGCGGAAGAAGCTTCCATATCTTCGGGATCTAAAAAAGAAGAGGAAGAATCGGGGTAGGTGGCGATAGGGAAATGCCCAATGCCAGAGATGAAGGCGCTTCCCCCGAATCTCAGGTACAAATTTTTAGGTCCAACTTAAACTTATCTGGTTATTATAAATGGTAGGTTGAGTGAAGCAGAGATGAGGAAGTTGTTGGGGGTGCTCAAGACGTACAAAAAGGTATTGGGTTACACCATCGATGACATAAAGGGGATAACCCCATCTCTCTGCATGCATAGGATAATACTCGAGGATGGGTGTAAGTCAACTGTGGAGCGTCGGAGGTGACTTAACCCAAACTTGCAGGAGGTTGTGAAAAAGGAAGTGCTTAAACTATTGAATGTCGGGATAATCTATCCAATTTCAGATAGTGAGTGGGTAAGTCCGTTGCACATTGTCCCAAAGAAGCGCGGAACTACGATAGTCAAAAACGAAGAGAATGAGCTGATCCCCGTTCGAACGATAATGGGATAGAGAATGTGTATAGATTATTGTAAACTAAACAAAGCAATAAGTAAAGATCACTTTCCACTTCCATTGATCAATCAGATGTTGTAGCGTCTCGCTAAACATTCCTTTTTTACTACTTTGACGGGTACTCAGGGTTTTTCTAAATCCTGATTCACCCCAATGACCAAGAGAAGACTACCTTCACCTACCCGTATGGAACCTTCACATACAGAAGAATGTTGTTTGGCCTATGCAATGCCCCAGCCACTTTCTAGCGATGTATGACAGCTATTTTTTCAGATATGATTGAACAAATCAAGGAGGTATTCATGGATGATTTTTCAGTCTACGGAACAAGTTTCAATGCATGTCTGAAGAATCTCGAAAGGGTCCTACAAAGGTGTGAGGAGAATATCCTGGTTTTGAATTGGGAAAAATGTCAATTCATGGTAACTGAAGGGATAGTTCTGGGACATAAGATATCAGGGAACGGTATCGAAGTTGACAAGGCGAAGGTCGAAGTAATTGAAAAGTTGCCACCACCCAAGGATGTGAAGGGCGTCTGGAGCTTTCTTAGCCATGCAGACTTTTATCGAAGGTTCATAAAGAATTTTTCTCAGATAACTAGACCTCTGACCAATCTCCTAGCTAAGGACATATTTTATTTTTGATCAGCAATGTTTAGTAGTTTTTGAAGAAATAAAAAAGGCTTTAGTAATGTCCCCAATAATACAACCCCTTGACTGGAGCTTACCATTTTAGGTTATGTGTGATGCTAGTATTATGCACTAGGAGCGGTATTAGGTCAACGGAAGGAGAAGAAGCTGCACGCTATTCATTACGCCAGTAAGACACTGAACGGAGCACAGATCAACTATGCTACAACCAAAAAAGAATTGATGGCAGTCGTGTTTGCCAAACCCTAGGGGGGAGGCACGACGGCTGGGATGAAATACCGGTGACCAAAAAAGCATTGAAAACTCGCAACCGGGAGGAAGGAGACGACGAGAGGATCATAACCTACACTCCGACATCGAAGAGAAGGACCAAGAGCACTGTAATTCAATTCTCATTCATCTTTTGCATTGTAATGATTAATTATATTATGCCTTGCGTCCTTTCTTTTCCATTTATGGAATAAAATCTTCGATTCTAGGATAAAGGAGTAGCTTGTGTAACGTAGAACATGCTAGTCGAATGACAATTCTGTTAATGGATTTTTATTCACAGTTTATGTTGGTTTGATTTGATGAAGATTTATGTTTTGGTTTTCTATATATTGTGCATAGCCGATACAAGGGGTGACAACCCTTGTATCAAAGATCTAGGAGAACTAAGTAGGATCCTAGTGGTTGTCTTCATCTCTGGTAATGGTAGGAAGAAGAGTATGAAGGAGTAGGGAACGAGACACATTCCAACGCTTCATAGGGATTGATTTGCCATCCTTGTACCGTCTATTCTATCTTAACGAAAGGGTCAACCTGGTTAGGTATAGGTAGTTCTCAGTAGAAGTGAAAGCTCATCAGGAAAGGGTATGATGTCCCTTCCGGCCACAATACATTAATTAGAGAACTAGTCAACATTTAATTGATAGCATGTTTCATGTCGCACAAGTGAAACCGAAGTCCTAGAATCCCTTTTTGAACCTATAACCAACCTTCACTTCCTCCGTGTGACAACGTATTTGAGTTAGGACTACCTTAAACCTTGCAACCACAACCCCTTAGAATTTAACTCCGAACAATAACACCCACTGAACAATCGGTACTTGAATCTTAGTCTCTGTGGGATAGATAATCTATTTATTACTTGACGACATTCGTGCACTTGCAGGCGTTGAGCGCGAGTGTGCACATCGAGTCCTCGACAGTTCCCGTCGTAAGATTTGAGGTCGCGAAGGAAAAATTAAGCATAAGTACGCATGAATAATAAGTATGAAAGAAATATGAAAGTGTGTAAACATGAGTAAGTTAGTATGTAATGAATAATATTAAACATGAGTAATAAGTTCTTTTTCGAATCCCCCCCCCTCAATGTTACCTCCCCCTTGACCTTAGGTGAGTTTTTGAAAAAGAAACTTATCTCTTCGCCTTAACATTTGGCTACTTAAAGAAAGTTAAGTCCACTTAAAAAAACTTTTGATTCCTTAACTTTGGCCTCTCTTCTCCCCCTTTTGGCATATATCAAAAATACTTTGGGATTTATAAAAAAACTTAAGAAACCCATATTTAGGATTAACATATGTTTGTAAGTCCAAGCATGCCCCTTTTAATTTTGAAAATAATAGTTTCAATATAAATTCAACTAATAGCATGTTCAACTCTTTTTGATTTAATTTATATAAAATGATCAATAAGTCTTGATGAGAGTTGGTTATTTGAAATAATTATACTCCATGATTCATATCGATGCACTTGATCTACATTTGGAATCAGGAGTAAGGTCCTAACATCTCACGCCCATCTACGTGGCTCAGTACACAAACACATTGAACCTATGTATTGTGAGATGTGTTGGCTCCTTAAATCTAAAGGTGCATGCTTTCTAAGGTAACCCCTAAGCTAGTTCCATGTAGCATGAAAAAGAAAAGATAGAATATAAATAAGAGTTGAGTCCTACTCTACTACACACATTCCTAATCTCCGTTTAAGCAGACTAAATTCTTCTTTGGGTAAGGGTTTTGTGAAAATGTCTGCTAGGTTCAATTTCGACTCAACATACTCGAGTTTTATAGTTCCATTAGCTACGTGTTCTTGTATAAAGTGAGGTTTAACTTCTATATGTTGGTTCTAGAGTGACAGATCAGGTTCTTAGTTAGGTTAATAGAACTAATGTTATCAATTAAGATTTTAGTGTTACTAAAGCTTAAATGAAAGTCTTGGAGAGTGTACTTCATCCAAAGAAATTGAGCTACACACTCACCCATTGCAACATACTCTACTTTAGTGGTAGACAAGGCAACACAATGTTGCTTTCTACTACACCAACTGACTAGACTCGAGCCTAGGAGTTGGCAACATTCACTCATGCTCTTTCTATCGAGTTTACTACCAGCATAATCTGAGTCAGAGTAGCCAATTAGTTCAAACTCACCCGATCTAGGGTACCAAATTCCTACGTTTAGTGTTCCTTTTAGGTATCTAAAAATTCGTTTGACTAGCATTAGATGTGATTCCTTTGTGCAAGATTGAAATCTCGCACACATACTTACTGTGAAAAGTATGTCTGGTCGACTCATAGTTAAGTATAGAAGGCTACCAATTGCGCTCCTATAGTATTTTAAATTGATTGCTTTTCCTTCTAAGTCTTCTCCTATGTTTACATTGGTAGCCATTGGTGTATTAATTTCCTTAGCGTTTTGCATTCCAAATCTATTAACTAATTCCTTAGCATATTTACGTTGGTGTAAGTAAATTCCTTCTCTAGTTTGTTTTATTTGTAACCCTAAGAAGAAAGTAAGCTCACCTACTAAGTTCATTTCGAATTCGCTTTCCATTAGTTAAATGAACTCATTTAATAATTGTGTGTTGGTTGTTCCAAAGATTATGTCATCTACATAGATTTGTTCAATGAAGATTTCTTTTCTTATGGATTTTACACAAAACGTTGGGTCAACTAAACCTTGATTAAATTCCTTAGACTTAAGGTAAATTGAAAGTCTTTCATACCAAGCTCTAGGAGCTTGCTTTAATCCATATAAGGCTTTTCTAAGTTTGAAGACATGGTCAGGTTTGTCTAAACTTTCAAATCCAAGTGGTTGGCTAAAATGCTGACTTAATATCCATTTTAAATAATTTGAATCCTCAATGTGCAGCGTAGGCTAATAACATTCTAATCGATTCAAGTCTAGCTACGAGTGCATATGTTTCATCATAGTCTAACCCCTCTACTTGGCTAAATCCTTTGGTAACTAACCTAGCTTTATTCCTAACAACTTCTCCTTTATCATCATGTTTGTTTCGAAATACCCACCTTGTTCCAATTATTATTTTTCCCTTAGGTGGGGGTACTAATTCTCAAACTTGACTCCTAGTAAATTGATCTAACTCTTCTTGCATAGCTATAATCCAATCAAGAAGAGCTTGTTCAATTGTTTTGGGTTCGATTTTTGAGATGAGTGAAATTTGGCTTAGGTTTCTATAGGACGGTCTAGTTCAAACCTCTAAATTAGGATAACCTATTACTTGATCAATAAGATGGTTTTCTTGTAATCTAGATTGATTTGGGTTAGGATCTACACTAGATTCGTTAGGTTCCGATCTATCTTCAATTTGTTCATTAATCAATTCTGCTTTGGGTTTTATGGTTTGTTTTCTTCACCAAATACTATGTTGATTGTTTCTTCTATTTTTAGGGCTTCATTGTTATACACCATATATGCTTTACAAGTGGTTGAGTATCCTAGAAAAGTTCCGATATTAGTTTTAGAGGTGAATTTTTCTAAGTAATCTTTAGTGTTTAATATGTGTACCCTACATCAAAAAACCCTAAAATACTTAATGTTTGGTAATTTTACGTAATAGATTTCATATGATATTTTAAGGTGTCTTTTAACTAATAGAATCATATTTTGAACATAGCAAGTCGTATTGACCGCTTCTGCCCAAAACATAATAGGTAGATCGAATTCATTTAACATGGTTCTAGCGGCTTCTTGTAGGGTCCTATTTTTGTGTTCAACAAGACCATTTGGTTACAAAAGTCAGTGAATTTATGGTTTTTGAATTCACCACCATGATCGCTTCTAATTCTCTTAATCTTAAGGTTCTTTTTATTTTCTATTAGTTTGCATTAATTTATGAGTTGATCTTGTAGGGATGTAAACTGAAAAGTCTATCTTTTGTATGAACATCTTTATTTTGGAATAAGAATCACATGATCATTGTTTTCATATTTTTATGGTTATGCAATATTATCTAATACTTTACATTGTAGATAACATGGTGTGTGGTGTCACACAGGAGATCATGTTATCGACCCCTTGAAAAGTATAAGTAAAGGCTCACAACCGAGATGGCTTTGGATAAACCATCGGAATGGTTGTAGTGTGATTTGGTATTGGTTTGTCTTGACCATAGAATCACACTAGTGCACTTTGTGTGTATTGAGTAGGACCGACTTAGTGGTGATTCGATTTATTGCTGACTACATAATCAAATTGGACCTCAGATATTATTTAGTACATGCTCTTAATCCCGATATAATAACGAGCACATATACATAGTAGTCATCTCTTTGATTTACCAATGGGCGAGATTTATAGATTAAATCGATAGGCTCGGTAAGTTGGGAGATGATATTATTTATATGGTGTGTCGTTGATTATAGGAGGAAACCGTGTCCTATATATTAGGATGATGATGACCCCTTGAGGAGCTCATAAGGTTCATCATGTAAACTCTGCAGGTGGACTTGGTCCGGCATGATGAAAAGGTTGAGTTGTACTACTCAAGGAGTTAGATGTTGATTAATTAATGGTCAGAAAATTAATTAATCGACAGACATTCGAGATCTTAAACACGGAGAGAAAATGTACAAATAATATATGGAGCCCATATTATCATATGGGTGTTGGTGAGGTAGATCAATGATGAACCTTTAGTGGATTGGATCATCATTAGTGGATTGGACTTTATGTGGGCTTGATCCATAGGTGGCCAAGTCCCAACTCCTCCTCTTGGTCCCTAATGTAGCCTATTAACACCTCATGATGCTTAGATCCAATGGATAGAAACAAAACTCTATGATCCATAGGTAGAGATTAAATCTCTAAGATTCGACGATTTAGATTAAATCTCTAGATCCGACGGTTGAGATTAAATCCCTAAAACCAATGGAGGAGATTAATTCATGACTTATCCCAAACTCTATAAAAGGATGTCAAGGGAGTTGGCGTGTAACGATTGAAGAGATCAAGGCTTGGGTGGCAAGAGAAGGGAATCCTAGTTGAGATAGGATTAGGATTAGGGTTAGGGTTTGGAGGCTAGGGCGGCACCAAATAAGGCAAGGTTTCCTTTCTTATTCCTTGTCTTGTGGCCAACGTCCAGCAAGTTTCCAGGCCCTTCCCAGCCCTTGGACGGTGCCCAAAAGCTCCCTTCTCCCTCTCCTTAGGTGGTGGAAACAAGATATAGGGCTTCCCTTGGTGTCTTGGTTGTTTTCCACCATCTTCTCCTTCATCTAGTTGGCTGGCGGCAAGGAAAGTTTGGGTTCCTTGTTGGTTGTTTCTAGTGAGGAGAAAAACCTTGTTTCTATTCTTCCTCTTGCTTTGGAAGAGCAAGGAAGGAAGATTTGCGATCTAGGAGCTTCGACTTTTGGTAGAGCGTCGCCCACACGACGTCCAAAAGGAGGAAGGTCATACATTAGAAGATCGAGAGGTATACCTATTCTACTTTCTTCTTTTGTTTGTTGCTTATTTTTGTTTTTCAATTATAAGGATGTTATAAATCTGTAAATAGCTAAATAATACTTGGATCCCGAGTATAAACATGAAAACCAGTGATCCGGACATCGTCTATTCCGTGGCTACTCGTAGAATAGAGGATGGTCGCTTGAACAACTAGTTTATTCAAGTGACCTCTCTAAACGAATAGCACGACGATAACTTGGTGGTTTGGGTAATCCCTTTTGTCTAGGATTAAATTTTTTTAATCCGAGGACATCGAAGGGATCTCCATGGACAAGCTTCCGAGGTGAAGAGGGAAGTGAAGTTTCCCCTCACGGACTCGATAAGCAAAACCCTTCAATTGGTATCAGAGCTTCTGGGCAAAACCTTCAATTGGTATCAGACCCAAGGTTTCCGATTTTGTGTGTTTAGGATTCGGATAATTTTTATGCACTTTTTCATATATTATATGTGTCGAATAATAGTAGGATATGCATAGTTTAACTCTTTGGTTGCAGGCATAAGATCCGACTACTATGGCCATATGTGTGTATGTGATTGTATGTGTGTAAATATTTATTTTGTTGAATCCTCGGGGTTGACGAGGCTAGTATTTAGTTTTTGGTAAATTAAATACGACATTGTTTAGCCGCTCTTTATTTTATTTTACTTTCAATCTAAATTTCATGTACACTCCCTCCTGGAGTATAGGATCGATGGATGTAAATTAAAATAGGTTTTAGTCTCGGCTCGGATCTCCGGATGACTCGTACATGGCGTAGGAGGAGCGGACGAGATGGAGATGCGACGGGAGACATATTGAAGACAAAAGCCATAATAGTTGGAAAATAATTTATTTTTCATATTTATTGCTTTTTGTTTGATATGCATGTCGTAGGCTAGGAAAATTCCTCAATTTCAAATTACTAAGTGGGAGAGGGAATTTTTTAAAAAATTCCCACGGCCTCCATTACGATTTGACAAGTGATGCAAACAAACTTGCGCGTCAGCTCTAAGTGCCTTCCTCCCCATCGGATGGGTTTGTTTGCGGATCACAAGGTCGAATATGGTTATAGGAAATTATTAACGAGCGTGTGTACTTGTCCATCGTAAGACACATAACCCGAGATAATTACCTTAGTACTGAGTAATGGTGAACACTTAGATACAAATATAAGTATCCTCCCCATCGGAGTCACTGCTTTTATTTGTAGGGCCAAAGAGGAACCAACTATTAATTTTACTTGTCAAAAATTTAGGTTGATAAGATAGTAAAATTAATGGGTAAAACATCCTCTTACAAATATAGAATTCGTATACGTCCACACTATCGTGGCATACGATATTCTCGGTGTTTGAGGTGTTGGATGATTTTAAATTTTATTGTTTGAGGAATCAATAATTTTTGAAATCTACAGTAATGATCTATGTGATTCTTAGGATTTTCAAAAATGACTTTCAGTCCACTTACTATGATACTAAAGGAAATAAACTTACTGTACCCAAATAATGGTGATTGGAATAGAATCCAGATATTGTCTTATCTGCTAAGGAGTACAAGTATGCACTCTTCGAAGAATGTCCTCAAGCCATGGTTGCTCAAAAAAGGTTTCTACTTCTAAGCCGAAAGGCAAGAAGAAGAAGAAACAAGGTGAAGCAAAGATGGTGGGAGGATCTCTAGGAGGAGTGAAGAAGCTGAAAGGCAAGTACTTCACTTGCAAACAGGATGAATATTGGAAGAAGGACTATCCCAATCCAAAGTGGAACAAATGTATACCTTTTGGACTAGTCATTGAACCATGATTAGCGGTGTTATCTACTGACACCTGGAGTATAGATACGGGAGCCACTGATCATGTCTGCAATACTTTGTAGGGGTTTCAGATAACCCGACAACTAGCAAAAAGGGAGATTACCATTTACTTGGGCAATGCCATGAAGGTGGCAGCTATTGCAGTGGGAGAAGTTTTATTTATCTCTTGAGAAAAATAAAACTTAGGTTCTGGAAAATTCCCTTTATGTACCTTTATTTAGAAAGAACTTAGATTCAGTTTCTAAATTGTTTATGGATGGATATTCTATTTCTTTTAATGACAGAGCTGTTATAAGAAGGAATAGGTACATTATCTGTTCGGGTGCATTGATAGGAAATTTGTACACACTTGAACCAAAACCTCCCAAGATGCAAATTGAAGTTAATAACTCATCTTCTAATTCCAATAAGAGAAAAGAACCTTCGAAGATGAACCAAACATATCTTTGGCATCTTAGGCTTGGTCACATTAACCTAAGCAGAATTCAAAGGTTGATAGCTGATGAACCTTTGGGTTCATTAGTGGTGGAGGATCTCCCAACCTGTGAATCTTGCTTAGAGGGTAAGATGACCAAGAGGCCTTTTAAGGCCAAGGGGTATAGAGCCAAAGATGTGTTAGAATTGGTTCATTCTGATTTGTGTGGTCCTATGTCTATCCAGGCTAGAGGTGGTTGTGAGTATTTTGTCTCTTTTATAGACGATTACTCAAGATATGGATACATTTACCTTATGCGCCGCAAGTATAAATGCTTTGACAAGTTCAAAGAATTCAAGGCTGATGTGGAGAAACATCAAGGTAAAAGTATCAAGACACTACGATCTGATCGTGGTGGTGAGTACCTCTTGGGAGAGTTTAGGAGCTACTTATTAGAGGCTGGGATTCAATCCCAATTGACAACACCTGGCACACCCCAACAGAACGGTGTAGCAAAGCGAAGGAATAGGACTCTTATGGAGATGGTTAGATCGATGATGAGTTATTCTGACTTGCCTGATTCGTTCTGGGGATATGCTATAGATACGGCGGTGTACATTCTGAACTTGGTACGATCTAAATCAGTGCCTTCTACTCCCACAGAGTTGTGGACTGGGCGAAAGCCTAGTCTAAGACTTATTCGGATATGGGGGAGTCCAGCACATGTGCTGAAGGCAGATGCTAGTAAGTTGGAACCTTGTACAGAAGTATGCTTGTTCGTTGGCTATCCCAGGGGAACGAAGGTTGGATTGTTTTATAGTCCTAGAGATCAGAGGGTGATCGTTAGTACGAACGCCAGATTTCTAGAGGAAGACTATGTGATGAGCCACAAGCCCAAGAGTAAAATTGTTCTGGAGGAGTTAAAAGGGGAATTCACTTCTTTAGTACTACCGGTACAAGAGGATATACCACATGTCACTGCACCGCGTGTCACAGAGGATACACAGGTGATACCTCGTCGTAGTGGGAGGGTTATGAGACAGCCTGATAGATTCATGTTCTTGGGAGAATCTTCTGATTTAGTCCCTGGCGAACATGAACCTGATCCCTGGACATATGACGAGACAATCCAAGATAAAGATGCAGTATCTTGGCAAAGTGCAATGAATGCTGAGATTGAATCTATGGATTCAAATCAGGTCTGGGAGCTAGTAGAACCACCCGATGGTGTAAAAACCATTGGATGCAAGTGGATCTACAAGAGAAAGAGATGAATACATGGGAAGGTTGAGACCTTCAAAGCGAGACTTATTGCGAAGGGGTATACTCAGAAAGAGGGTATCGATTATGAGGAGACCTTTTCGCCGGTAGCCATGCTTAAGTCTATCCGGATTCTCTTATGCATAGCAGCTCATATGGATTATGAGGTGTGGCAGATGGATGCTAAGACAACTTTCCTTAATGGAAGTCTTGAGGAAAACATCTACATGAAGCAACCATAGGGATTCATTGCTAAGGGCAAAGAGCATCTTGTATGTAAGCTTAATCGGTCCATTTATGGATTGAAACAAGCTTCGAGGTCTTGGAACATCCGTTTGATGAGGTGATCCAGTCTTATGGATTTTTTCAAAGTCCGGATGAGTCTTGTATATACAAGAGATGTGACAGAAACGTAGTGGTATTTCTTGTACTATACGTAGATGACATTTTGTTGATTGGCAATAATATCAAGGTGTTATCGGACGTAAGGGTATGGTTGTCTAAACAGTTCGATATGAAGGACTTGGGAGAGGTAGGACACATCCTTGGGATCAAGGTTATAAGAGATCGCAGGAAAAGGATGTTGTGCTTATCCCAAACATCATACATACACACGATTATGGAGCATTTTAGCATGCAGAACTCCAAGAAGGGTTTTCTACCTTTCAGGCATGGAGTTCCTTTATCTAAGGAGATGTGTCCTAGATCATCTAAGGAGATAGAGGAGATGAAGGTGGTTCCTTATGCTTCAGCAGTAGGAAGCCTCATGTATGCGATGCTCAGCGAGACCGAGATATACCGCTTGTGGGCATGGTCAGATATCGGGGTAATCCAGATGTGATATTGATGCGATAAAGCATATATTGAAGTACCGAGAAGGACTAGGATTATATCTTTGGTTTGGCACTAATTACTCCCTGTGGGTTACACGGATTTCAACTTCCAATCTGATAGGGATAATAGTAAGTCTACCTCAGGTTTTGTGTTTACTTTGGGAGGTGGAGCCATTGTATGGAGGAGTGTCAAGCAGAAATGAGTGGCGGACTCCACCATAAAAGTTGAGTATGTGGCGGCCTCTGAGGCGACCAAAGAAGTTGTATGGCTTAGGAACTTCTTGATGGACTTGGATGTGATTCCTGGTTTGCCCAGAACTATCACAATTTATTGTGATAATAGTGGTGCAGTTGCAAACTCGAAGGAACCACGAGCCCATAAGGCTAGTAAACACATAGAGCACAAGTACCACCTGATACGAGAAATCGTAAAGAGAGGAGAAGTTATTGTGGCCAAGATTGCATCGGAGGATAACCTGGCAGATCCTTTCACTAAGGCCCTTCCGACGAGAACTTTTGATAGGCATGTGGAGGGAATGGCGATCAGATGTATGACACTTTGAGGACAGCATAGTCTTTTAGTATAAGTGGGAGATTGTAGGAATGTATTCTGAAAAGTTTATCTTTTGTATGAACATCTTTATTTTGGAATAAGAATCACATGATCATTGTTTGCATATTTTTATAGTTATGCAATATTGTCTAATACTTTACATTATAGATAACATGGTGTGTGGTGTCACACAGGAGATCATGTTATCGACCCCTTGAAAAGTATAAGTAAAGGCTCACAACCGAGATGGCTTTGGACAAACCATCGGAATGGTTGTAGTGTGATTTGGTATTGGTTTGTCTTGACTATAGAATCACACTAGTGCACTTTGTGTGTATTGAGCAGGACCGACTTAGAGGTGATTCGATTTATTGCTGACTAAATAATCAAATCGGACCTCAGATATTATTTAGTACATGCTCTTAATCCCGATATAATAACGGGCACATATACATAGTAGTCATCTCTTTGATTTACCAATGGGCGAGATTTATAGATTAAATCGATAGGCTCGGTAAGTTGGGAGATGATATTATTTATATGGTGTGCCGTTGATTATAGGAGGAAACCGTGTCCTGTATATTAGGATGATGATGTCCCCTTGAGGAGCTCATATGGTTCATCATGTAAACCCTGCAGGTGGACTTGGTTCGGCATGATGAAAAGGTTGAGTGGTAGTACTCAAAGAGTTAGATGTTGATTAATTATTGGTCAGTAAATTAGTTAATCGACGGACATTCGAGATCTTAAACACGGGGAGAAAATGTACAAATAATATATGGAGCCCATATTATCATATGGGGGTTGGTGAGGTAGATCAATGAAAAACCTTTAGTGGATTGGATCATCATTAGTGGATCGGACTTTATGTGGGCTTGATCCATGGGTGGCCAAGACCCAACTCCTCCTCATGGTGCCTAATGTAGCCTATTAACACCTCATGATGCTTAGATTCAATGGATAGAAATAAAACTCTAAGATCCATAGGTAGAGATTAAATCTCTAAGATCCGACGGTTGAGATTAAATCTCTAGATCCGACGGTTGAGATTAAATCCCTAAAACCAATGGAGGAGATTAATTCATGACTTATCCCTAACTCTATAAAAGGATGTCAAGGGAGTTGGCGTGGAAAGATTGAAGAGATCAAGGCTTGGGCGGCAAGAGAAGGGAATCCTAGTTGAGATAGGATTAGGATTAGGGTTAGGGTTTGGAGGCTAGGGCGGCACCAAATAAGGCAAGGTTTCCTTTCTTATTCCTTGTCTTGTGGCCAACGTCCAGCAAGTTTCCAGGCCCTTCCCAGCCCTTGGACGGTGCCCAAAAGCTCCCTTCTCCCTCTCCTTAGGTGGTGGAAACAAGATATAGGGCTTCCCTTGGTGTCTTGGTTGTTTTCCACCATCTTCTCCTTCATCTAGTTGGCTGGCGGCAAGGAAAGTTTTGGTTCCTTGTTGGTTGTTTCTAGTGAGGAGAAAAACCTTGTTTCTATTCTTCCTCTTGCTTTGGAAGAGCAAGGAAGGAAGATTTGCGATCTAGGAGCTTCGACTTTTGGTAGAGCGTCGCCCACACGACATCCAAAAGGAGGAAGGTCATACATTAGAAGATCGAGAGGTATACCTATTCTACTTTCTTCTTTTGTTTGTTGCTTATTTTTGTTTTTCAATTATAAGGATGTTATTAATCTGTAAATGGTTAAATAATACTTGGATCCCGAGTATAAACACGAAAACCGGCGATCCGGACATTGTCTATTCCGTGGCTACTCATAGAATAGAGGATGGTCGCTTGAACAACTAGTTTATTCAAGTGACCTCTCTAAACGAATAGCACGACGATAACTTGGTGGTTTGGGCAATCCCTTTTATCTAGGATTAAATTTTTTTAATCCGAGGACATCGAAGGGATCACCATGGACAAGCTTCCGAGGTGAAGAGGAAAGCGAAGTTTCCCCTCACGGACTCGATAAGCAAAACCCTTCAATTGGTATCAGAGCTTCTGGGCAAAACCTTCAATTGGTATCAGACCCAAGGTTTCCGATTTTGTGTGTTTAGGATTCGGATAATTTTTATGCACTTTTTCATATATTATATGTGTCGGATAATAGTAGGATATGCATAGTTTAACTCTTTGGTTGCAGGCATAAGATCCGACTACTATGTCCATATGTGTGTATGTGATTGTATGTGTGTAAATATTTATTTTGTTGAATCCTCGGGGTTGACGAGGCTAGTATTTAGTTTTTGGTAAATTAAATATGACATTGTTTTGCCGCTCTTTATTTTATTTTACTTTCGATCTAAATTTTATGTACACTCCCTCCTGGAGTATAGGATCGATGGATGTAAATTAAAATAGGTTTTAGTCTCGGCTCGGATCTCCGGATGACTCGTACATGGCGTAGGAGGAGCGGACGAGATGGAGATGCGACGGGAGACATATTGAAGATAAAAGCCATAATAGTTGGAAAATAATTTATTTTTCATATTTATTGCTTTTTGTTTGATATGCATGTCGTAGGCTAGGAAAATTCCTCAATTTCAAATTACTAAGTGGGAGAGGGAATTTTTTAAAAAATTCCCACGGCCTCCATTACGATTTGACAAGTGATGCAAACAAACTTGCGCGTCAGCTCTAAGTGCCTTCCTCCCCATCGGATGGGTTTGTTTGCGGATCACAAGGTCGAATATGGTTATAGGAAATTATTAAGGAGCGTGTGTACTTGTCCATCGTAAGGCACATAACCCGAGATAATTACCTTAGTACTGAGTAATGGTGAACACTTAGATACAAATATAAGTATCCTCCCCATCGGAGTCACTGCTTTTATTTGTAGGGCCAAAGAGGAACCAACTATTAATTTTACTTGTCAAAAATTTAGGTTGATAAGATAGTAAAATTAATGGGTAAAACTTCCTCTTACAAATATAGAATTCGTATACGTCCACACTATCGTGGCATATGATATTCTCGGTGTTTGAGGTGTTGGATGATTTTAAATTTTATTGTTTGAGGAATCAATATTTTTTGAAATCTACACTAATGATCTATGTGATTCTTAGGATTTTCAAAAATGACTTTCAGTCCACTTACTATGATACTAAAGGAAATAAACTTACTGTACCCAAATAATGGTGATTGGAAAAGAATCCAGATATTGTCTTATCTGCTAAGGAGTACAAGTATGCACTCTTCGAAGAATGTCCTCAAGTCATGGTTGCTCAAAAAAGGTTTCTACTTCTAAGCCGAAAGGCAAGAAGAAGAAGAAACAAGGTGAAGCAAAGATGGTGGGAGGATCTCTAGGAGGAGTGAAGAAGCTGAAAGGCAAGTACTTTACTTGCAAGCAGGATGGACATTGGAAGAAGGACTATCCCAATCCAAAGTGGAACAAAGGTATACCTTTTGGACTAGTCATTGAACCATGATTAGCGGTGTTATCTACCGACACCTGGAGTATAGATACGGGAGCCACTGATCATGTCTGCAATACTTTGTAGGGGTTTCAGATAACCCGACGACTAGCTAAAAGGGAGATTACCATTTACTTGGGCAATGCCATGAAGGTGGCGGCTATTGCAGTGGGAGAAGTTTTATTTATCTCTTGAGAAAAATAAAACTTAGGTTCTGGAAAATTCCCTTTATGTACCTTTATTTAGAAAGAACTTAGATTCAGTTTCTAAATTGTTTATGGATGAATATTCTATTTCTTTTAATGACAGAGCTGTTATAAGAAGGAATAGGGACATTATCTGTTCGGGTGCATTGATAGGAAATTTGTACACACTTGAACCAAAACCTCCCACGATGCAAATTGAAGTTAATAACTCATCTTCTAATTCCAATAAGAGAAAAGAACCTTCGAAGATGAACCAAACATATCTTTGGCATCTTAGGCTTGGTCACATTAACCTAAGCAGAATTCAAAGGTTGATAGCTGATGAACCTTTGGGTTCATTAGTGGTGGAGGATCTCCCAACCTGTGAATCTTGCTTAGAGGGTAAGATGACCAAGAGGCCTTTTAAGGCCAAGGGGTATAGAGCCAAAGATGTGTTAGAATTGGTTCATTCTGATTTGTGTGGTCCTATGTCTATCCAGGCTAGAGGTGGTTGTGAGTATTTTGTCTCTTTTATAGACGATTACTCAAGATATGGATACATTTACCTTATGCGCCGCAAGTATAAATGCTTTGACAAGTTCAAAAAATTCAAGGCTGATGTGGAGAAACATCAAGGTAAAAGTATCAAGACACTACGATCTGATCGTGGTGGTGAGTACCTCTTGGGAGAGTTTAGGAGCTACTTATCAGAGGCTGGGATTCAATCCCAATTGACAACACCTGGCACACCCCAACAGAACGGTGTAGCAGAGCGAAGGAATAGGACTCTTATGGAGATGGTTAGATCGATGATGAGTTATTCTGACTTGCCTGATTCGTTCTGGGGATATGCTATAGATACGGCGGTGTACATTCTGAACTTGGTACGATCTAAATCAGTGCCTTCTACTCCCACAGAGTTGTGGACTGGGCGAAAGCCTAGTCTAAGACTTATTCGGATATGGGGGAGTCCAGCACATGTGCTGAAGGCAGATGCTGGTAAGTTGGAACCTTGTACAGAAGTATGCTTGTTCGTTGGCTATCCCAGGGGTACGAAGGGTGGATTATTTTATAGTCCTAGAGATCAGAGGGTGATCGTTAGTACGAATGCCAGATTTCTAGAGGAAGACTATGTGATGAGCCACAAGCCCAAGAGTAAAATTGTTCTGGAGGAGTTAAAAGGGGAATTCACTTCTTTAGTACTACCGGTACAAGAGGATATACCACATGTCACTGCACCGCGTGTCACAGAGGATACACAGGTGATACCTCATCGTAGTGGGAGGGTTGTGAGACAGCCTGATAGATTCATGTTCTTGGGAGAATCTTCTGATTTGGTCCCTGGCGAACGTGAACCTGATCCCTGGACATATGACGAGACAATCCAAGATAAAGATGCAGTATCTTGGCAAAGTGCAATGAATGCTGAGATTGAATCTATGGATTCAAATCAGGTCTGGGAGCTAGTAGAACCACCCGATGGTGTAAAAACCATTGGATGCAAGTGGATCTACAAGAGAAAGAGATGAATAGATGGGAAGGTTGAGACCTTCAAAGCGAGACTTGTTGCGAAGGGGTATACTCAGAAAGAGGGTATCGATTATGAGGAGACCTTTTCGCCGGTAGCCATGCTTAAGTCTATCCGGATTCTCTTATGCATAGCAGCTCATATGGATTATGAGGTGTGGCAGATGGATGCCAAGACAACTTTCCTTAATGGAATTCTTGAGGAAAACATCTACATGAAGCAACCATAGGGATTCTTTGCTAAGGGCAAAGTGCATCTTGTATGTAAGCTTAATCGGTCCATTTATGGATTGAAACAAGCTTCGAGGTCTTGGAACATCCGTTTGATGAGGTGATCCAGTCTTATGGATTTATTCAAAGTCCGGATGAGTCTTGTATATACAAGAGATGTGACAGAAACGTAGTGGTATTTCTTGTACTATACGTAGATGGCATTTTGTTGATTGGCAACAATATCAAGGTGTTATCGGACGTAAGGGTATGGTTGTCCAAACAGTTCGATATGAAGGACTTGGGATCAAGGTTATAAGAGATCGCAGGAAAAGGATGTTGTGCTTATCCCAAGCTTCATACATACACACGATTATGGAGCATTTTAGCATGCAGAACTCCAAAAAGGGTTTTCTACCTTTCAGGCATGGAGTTCCTTTATCTAAGGAGATGTGTCCTAGATCATCTGAGGAGATAGAGGAGATGAAGGTGGTTCCTTATGCTTCAGCAGTAGGAAGACTCATGTATGCGATGCTCTGTATGAGACCAGATATCTGCTTTGCCGTGGGCATGGTCAGCAGATATCAGGGTAATCCAGGACAGGGATATTGGACTGCGATAAAGCATATATTGAAGTACCTGAGAAGGACTAGGGATTATATGCTGGTTTACCGGGCAGACCAATTACTCCCTGTGGGTTACACGGATTTCAACTTCCAATCTGATAGGGATAATAGTAAGTCTACCTCAGGTTTTGTGTTTACTTTGGGAGGTGGAGCCATTGTATGGAGGAGTGTCAAGCAGAAATGAGTGGCGGACTCCACCATAAAAGTTGAGTATGTGGCGGCCTCTGAGGCGGCCAAAGAAGTTGTATGGCTTAGGAACTTTTTGATGGACTTAGATGTGATTCCTGGTTTGCCCAGAACTATCACAATTTATTGTGATAATAGTGGTGCAGTTGCAAACTCGAAGGAACCACGAGCCCATAAGGCTAGTAAACACATAGAGCGCAAGTACCACCTGATACGAGAAATCGTAAAGAGAGGAGAAGTTATTGTAGCCAAGATTGCATCGGAGGATAACCTGGCAGATCCTTTCACTAAGGCCCTTCCGACGAGAACTTTTGATAGGCATGTGGAGGGAATGGCGATCAGATGTATGACACTTTGAGGACAACATAGTCTTTTAGTATAAGTGGGAGATTGTAGGGATGTATTCTGAAAAGTTTATCTTTTGTATGAACATCTTTATTTTGGAATAAGAATCACATGATTATTGTTTGCATATTTTTATAGTTATGCAATATTGTCTAATACTTTACATTATAGATAACATGGTGTGTGGTGTCACACAGGAGATCATGTTATCGACCCCTTGAAAAGTATAAGTAAAGGCTCACAACCGAGATGGCTTTGGACAAACCATCGGAATGGTTTTAGTGTGATTTGGTATTGGTTTGTCTTGACCATAGAATCACACTAGTGCACTTTGTGTGTATTGAGCAGGACCGACTTAGAGGTGATTCGATTTATTGCTGACTACATAATCGAATCGGACCTCAGATATTATTTAGTACATGCTCTTAATCCCGATATAATAACGGGCACATATACATAGTAGTCATCTCTTTGATTTACCAATGGGCGAGATTTATAGATTAAATCGATAGGCTCGATAAGTTGGGAGATGATATTATTTATATGGTGTGCCGTTGATTATAGGAGGAAACCGTGTCCTGTATATTAGGATGATGATGTCCCCTTGAGGAGCTCATATGGTTCATCATGTAAACCCTGCAGGTGGACTTGGTCCGGCATGATGAAAAGGTTGAGTGGTACTACTCAAGGAGTTAGATGTTGATTAATTAATGGTCATTAAATTTGTTAATCGACAGACACTCGAGATCTTAAACACGGGGAGAAAATGTACAAATAATATATGGAGCCCATATTATCATATGGTGGTTGGTGAGGTAGATCAATGAAAAACCTTTAGTGGATTGGATCATCATTAGTGGATCGAACTTTATGTGGGCTTAATCCATAGGTGGCCAAGACCCAACTCCTCCTCATGGTCCCTAATGTAGCCTATTAACACCTCATGATGCTTAGATTCAATGGATAGAAACAAAACTCTAAGATCCATAGGTAGAGATTAAATCTCTATGATCCGACGGTTGAGATTAAATCTCTAGATCCGACGGTTGAGATTAAATCCCTAAAACCAATGGAGGAGATTAATTCATGACTTATCCCTAACTCTATAAAAGGATGTCAAGGGAGTTGACGTGGAAAGATTGAAGAGATCAAGGCTTGGGCGGCAAGAGAAGGGAATCCTAGTTGAGATAGGATTAGGATTAGGGTTAGGGTTTGGAGGCTAGGGCGGCACCAAATAAGGCAAGGTTTCCTTTCTTATTCCTTGTCTTGTGGCCAACGTCCAGCAAGTTTCCAGGCCCTTCCCAGCCCTTGGACGGTGCCCAAAAGCTCCCTTCTCCCTCTCCTTAGGTGGTGGAAACAAGATATAGGGCTTCCCTTGGTGTCTTGGTTGTTTTCCACCATCTTCTCCTTCATCTAGTTGGCCGGCGGCAAGGAAAGTTTTGGTTCTTGTTGGTTGTTTCTAGTGAGGAGAAAAACCTTGTTTCTATTCTTCCTCTTTCTTTGGAAGAGCAAGGAAGGAAGATTTGCGATCTAGGAGCTTCGACTTTTGGTAGAGCGTCGCCCACACGACGTCCAAAAGGAGGAAGGTCATACATTAGAAGATCGAGAGGTATACCTATTCTACTTTCTTCTTTTGTTTGTTGCTTGTTTTTGTTTTTCAATTTTAAGGATGTTATAAATCTGTAAATGGCTAAATAATACTTGGATCCCGAGTATAAACACGAAAACCGGCGATCCAGACATCGTCTATTCCGCGGCTACTCGTAGAATAGAGGATGGTCGCTTGAACAACTAGTTTATCCATGTGACCTCTCTAAACGAATAGCACGATGATGACTTGGTAGTTTGGGCATTCCCTTTTGTATAGTATTAAATTTTTTTAATCCGGGGACATCAAAGGGATCACCATGGACAAGCTTCCGAGGTGAAGAGGGAAGCGAAGTTTCCCCTCACGGACTCGATAAGCAAAACCCTTCAATTGATATCAGAGCTTTCGGGCAAAACCTTCAGATCTAAGGTTTCACTCTTATGTTTTAAAAACCTAACCCATGTGAACCTAGAGTAGTCATAGATTATGACTAGGTAGTATTGGCTTCGGTTTAGTGACTTGGCTCCATGAGAGTCAAAAAGGTCTAAGTGTAGGAGCTCAAGTACACTTTTAGTTCTTTCTTGATTAGTTAGTTGATGTGATATCCTAGTTTGTTTACCTTGTTGAAAAGCATTACATATTTTGTTTTCTAGGTTATTTAGGTTGGGTAGACCTCTAACTAATCCACTTAGACTCATTTTGTGTATGAGTCTTGGATGAGAGTGGCCGAGTCGTTGGTGCCACAACTAAGATTCCTCTTCCTGTGTCATTAGACACTTGGTTGAGGAGTTAGGTAAATTGATTGTATAAATATTATATTCCTAGTTCCCTTAAATATAGTTTTTGAGGTATTACTGTTTTTTAATTAGGCATTCATTTTCTAGGAAGATGACCTTATAGTTGTTGTCACACAATTGACTAACACCAAGGAGATTAAATTCAAAATGTTCAACTAAAAGTACTTGACGAATTATGAAGTTCGATTTTATCTCAATATCACCTGATTCGATGATTTTGAGCTTCCCGTTATTTTCGAATGCTACTGATCCTTGATTTTTGAATCTGAGCTTTGAAAACTTTAGTCGGTCTCCAGTCATATGTCGGGAGCACCCACTGTACAACATCCATTGATCCTACACATATAGTAGTTGGATCGGATATTAGAATTTTAAAGCTATTTGAAAATTTTAGCCTATGAATCATCTCACCCTTTCTACATGATCGAACATGTTAACCTTATATGTTTTGTGAGATAACTTCAATTTTAACATGATTAAATTTAGTGATTTGAAGATAATCAACCTTGGGTTAGATTCAAATTTAACCTTTAGATCGTTAAGTAAACTTTTCGAGAAAATGGGTTCCAGGTCGTGGCGAGGCACAGAGGCCTTCTTTGATCGAAACAATGACCACTTCCTTAGACAAATCCAATTTCAAGAAAATGTTCACTTAAGTCACTTAGGGTTACTTCCTGGTCTAACTAGTTTAGGATGTGGCGAGGTAGCTTCAGCTAGTTCAACTTAGCTGAGTGCATCAAGCTATATACTCCTTATCTAGCTTGGGTACATAGGACCTCATTTTCCTAACGTACTATAATCTTGTCGCATTCGGATACTATATTATCAAGGTTGACTAGCTATTGATCCTATCTAGCCGTTCTAAAAATTAAAACAAAAAGTAACTATGCATGCAAAGCTAAATCAAGAAGTAGAGCATACAATTTTAATACTAGCTCCCCCTAGACCATTGAACTGATGCGGTCTTTCCACGCAGTGGATTTGGTCCTTGGGAGCCCAATACTTGGTTGATCCTAATTGTGAATTCAAAAAGGTCTTAGGGACCCATGCTTAGACTTTTTGTCTATTTCAACTAACAATCGACATATACGATTTGTTCATTGTGGTTGATCTAAATCTGAGTCTGGCCTTATTGTACATGGCCCTTTGCGATCAAAGTAGTAGGTCAAGACACTTGGAGCCCAAAGTAAGCCTTTCCAATATTTTCCTAATCTCTTGAACTTGTCCTTTCAAGAGAGAATTCTCCTCCTCAAGTTTTTCAACTTGAGTTGAGTTTCCCTCTTGAACTTGACTAGTCGAAGAGGTTAGGGAGACCTCATGCCTAAGGAGTTTAACCTCCTTAACCAAGGTCTCGACCTTGGACTCGGACTTAGCTAAATTCTTAGTTATGTATTTAATTGCACTATATAAAGTATCAATTAGAGATCGACTTACCTTGATCGAATCTTTTGAACCAGATGCGGATCCGTGGCTTGTCTTGAATTGAAGTTCATTGTTGGATCCAGAGTCGAACTCGATCTCGGAGTCATAATTTGTTTCGGGTTCGGATTCGTCTTCGAGCTCGATTGGCTTGGCCATGAATGCTAGGTTGTTGAGTTCGTCTTCTTCCTCCAACGACACTTCCCAAGTTGCGTTGAAGGCTTTCTTTGATTGTGGTTGCTTATTCTTTATCCTTGGACAATCGGATTTGATGTGACCCCTTTTGTTGCATTCATAGCATTTGTAATTTGAACCTTGCTCGGGTCTCTTCTCCTTGGATTGGTTTATAGGTCGTCTTCTGCTCTTGATCATCTTCTGAACTAGATTCACTAGCTCGGTCTCCATCTCATCGTTCACCTCTGATTCGTACTCTGTTAGAGCAATCAACCCAAGTATGGTTTGGTTTTGATGTGTGTGGCAAAGGTTTTAAGTTAGGTTGTTTATGTGACTTGATGTGTGTGTTTAAGTTGTGCAGGACTTAAGTGAATCACATGTGTTAGCTTAATAAAGCATTGGTGAGTTCACCATCTCATGCCTCGGGTCCTTGAGTCGGTGAAGGATGACATTGCGGAAGTCGTGTACTTGGTGCATCCGAGGGACCGTTGGACGAGGAGCATTAGAGTGAAGCCAAAGGAAGCAGACTTCAAGGCGAGAGGCAAAGGATGGCACTGGAGGAGCTGCGAGCTTAGTGTATCCGAGGGACGTGGTCGGACGAAGAGAGCTTCAATGAGGGACTCCATGGGCAGACGAGAGTTGAGCGATTGTAACCCAGGATGAGGTAGCTCATAGGTGAACTTGGCCGAATGGCTAAGTCAAGTGTCGGACGCTTAAACTTAGGTTTGAGGTTTTACTCGACAAGTCGGATGCTCAAACAAGTATTTGTTTGAGGTTTTACCCGACATCAGTCGACTACTATAGATAGCAGTCGATTGCTCTGAGTCGATTGATTGTCGACTGGTGTTCGACTGAAGTGTTTCTAGCCCAGCAGTCGACTATTGCACCATCAGTCGACTGCCAAGGGACGACAGTCAACTGGTTAAGGTTGTCACATGCATAGAAGGATTTTGAGTCGACTAATTGCCTGGATCGATGACTGGCGATCGATCACCGATCGATGGGCATGATCAGTCGACTGCCCAATGTGTCGTTGGACTGCAACGATCGTGATCATGGTTAGAAGCCGTTGGAATGACAACAGTCGACTGATGGCATGCATTAGTCGACTGCTACATGCCCAACGGGAAGAATGTCTTCCTCTCTATAAGAGGAGGCCTTGGGTGCCTTAGTGAGGTTAATGCTTCACTCATATTCATACTCCCAAGTGCCCTAAACGTGTTTACTCCCCTCTTCCTTTTTCTTACTTCTATTCTATTGTAAGAGGGAGTGATTTGTGTAAAGAGGTTACCTCCACCTTGTGTTAAGCTAAAGGAGAGATTAGTGGATTGAGTTGAGGAGTGATTCGCCTTACGAATCGTCCATGGATTAGCGGCAAGGATCGTGAACCACGTTACATCTCTTGTTAGTGTTTGCATCTCTTAATCTTTGTCTTTAGTCTTAATTGTTTTTGTTTTAGCATATTCCATTGTGCTAATTACTCTTGTAGACAATTAAGACGCGAGTGATTTCCATCTACAACATCGAGGCTATTCAACCCCCTTCTAGCCAGGCCTCGATCCTCCAACAAGTGGTATTAGAGCGAGGACACGCAACAATCAGCAAAAATGGCTCGAAAATTCATCCACCAAAATTCGAAGGGGACTTCACTTGGTGGAAAAATCATATGGAGGTATTCTTCGAAATGGACTTTGATATTATGATTATTATGGAAACTGATTTCGAGATACCTAGGGATGAAGAAGGGAAGCCAATTGAAAAATCAAGATGGACTAAGTAGAAAAGAGAGGAGCACCTTGCAAATTCAAAAGCAAAACACCATCTTTACAATATGCTTTCTCAACAAGAGATTAATAGGATTAGGAGTGCTCTAGCGCCAAAGAAATGTGGGAAAAGCTAGTGGAGCTTCATAAAGGCACATCCGAAGCCAAGCTAGCTAGAAGGGACCTCCTCCGATCTCAATTGAACAATATCAAGCTAGATAAAGGGGATAAGGTATTATATCTACACTCTCATTTTAAAGAAATCATTAATGGTTTATCAAGTGTAGGAGAAAATCTTTCAAACCGGGATATGATCATGAAAGCAATAGATGCATTTCCCCAGTCATCTAAGTGGAGCTCCATGGTAGATTCATTCTATATCTCAAAGAATCTAGAGGTATGTACTCTAGAAGAATTCTTTTCTACCATGGAATTACATGAAACTAGGCTTGAAGGAATAGTTGAAGATCCAATCAAGCAATCAAGGGGAGTAGCATTAGTGGTCGACAAAGGAAAGAAGAAGAAGGAGACTCCACCTTTCTCATCCGATGACGAATCTTCCTCCTCAATGAATAGCAATAAAGAGGCTTATATGGTAAGGAAGCTTATATGGTATGGAAGGTAAGACGTGTATTGAAAAATTTTAAATTTAACAAATCTCATAATAGGAGAAGGAGAAAGAGTATATGCTACAATTGCCAAGGAGAGGGACATATGAGGTATGAGTGTCCCCAATTAAACAAGAGCAAGGAAGAAAGGAAGAAAAATGACAAGAAGAGAGAAAGAAAGAAGAAGGATGAGAAGAAAGCAAAGGAGAAAGAAAAAGGGAAGTCAAAAGCCCACAATTTGAAAGCCACATGGGATGATCCATCTTCATCGGAGGAAGAAGAAATAGTCTCCCATTTTGCATTAATGGTAATAGATGACATAGCCTCCACCTCATCCGAAAGAGAAGAAGCAAGCTCAAGTGACGAGGTAAGCTCAAGTGAAGGGAGAGCATCTACTTCGGATTCGAAAGAAGGGGATTGGGTAAGTGAGGTAAATAAACTACCCTCCCATGATGTCATTTCAATGATTACTAGTTTAACTAAGGACTTGTTTAGAATAAAAAATAAAAATAAATGCATGCTAAGTGAAATTAGGGCTCTAGAAGAAAAATTGAAGAATGCATGTTCACATGTTAATGACTCTTCTTCTAGTAGTAATGATGCATGCTTAGAAGAAAATAGGATTCTAAGGGAAAAGGTAGATTTCCTTACTAAGGCCCTTGAGAAATTCACAATTGGCTCAAATACTTTAAATATGATTATTGGGAACCAAAGAGCAAGTTTCAACAAAAAGGGATTAGGATATAAGAGACCAAAAATGAAAAAGCCTATCATTGTTTAATTGCTAGAGGTCAATCTAAAACAACAATGGTAGCTAGGAAATGGATCCCAAAGGAGTACTTGGTAAATCCTATTGGAAAGAACTTATTTTGGGTTCCCAAGTCAATCCTCTAGGGTTAGAAAAACCTAGGATAGTCAACCATAAGTGAAATTATTTCATATCATGTTATTTGGTTGACTTATGATGATGTGGGTGTTAGTTTTTGACTTATGATATTGGGTGTTTTTTATAATACTTAACCTTGGTAGAAATTGCATGAAATTTATGGTTAAGTATAAATACCTTAGTTACATCTCACATTCACCATAAGGCTAACTTGATTGAAAACATAATAATGGGTGAGATGTTAAGTTGATACAAGTGATTCACTAATGCTTTTGGCATTTAGATGGGTCATTTAGAGTATCATGACATAACAATCATAAACCAACCATGGGGAAAGCTTATGTTTAATTCATGGACATATTTCTCAAAGATCATGGTTGGATATTTTTAATGTTTTAAAGTCATTTCATGTTTTAAAATTTGTGAGTTCATGTTTTAAAACGTTTCAAGGCAAAACTAGGCTTTCAAGTTGATACATAATTGAGAAATTTTACAACTTTTGAGTTTTTTCCTAATTTTCAAAAATTGAATGAATTTTCATGAAAAAACTTTTTTTTTCCTTGATAGAGGGACTCATAAGAAATGTGTTACCTGAATTTCATGATTTTTTGAATTTTTTGGAATTTTTAATGCATTTCTAAATTTGGCTTCAGAAATCAGAAATCGAGATTTCTAGGTGTCACATCGTTGGTCCGACGGTTGATCGATGTACGTGCTCGAGCCTGTAGGATCATGTTTCTCAGAGAGAGAGGGGTGAATCTCGGAGTTTAAAAATTTTATTTTAATTTATAAAATAATTTAGAATATTGAGTATGCAGTAGAAATGAAAATTAGACAATTGTTTTACTTAGTTCACAACCCTAACTAGGTTGCTACTTCAAGGCCCGTAGCTCTTCCGAGAGCTACCTCGATGGGCAATCACTAAATTCCCTCTGACTCGAGAAGTCTCAACTTCGGAGGGTTTCACTTTTTACAAATGTTAGAGATGGGAAACATGTTGGATCGATGCGGTTCGCTAGAGGGGGGGTGAATAGCGAAAAACCTTTTCCTTTTTATTTACGTTCGTTAAAAACTCGAGAGATAATTAATTGCAGCAGAAATGTAAAGTAAAAAGAGACAATGAAGTTTTTACTTGGTTCGTAGCCTTCGGCTACTACTCCAAGGCCCTAGTGGTCCTTGACCACGTACGGAGGGTAAAAGTACTAAAGGAACTCCTCCTCGTTGGAGGTAGGAGTTAATCGATACAAGAAGGAAAAAGCTTGAGGTAGAGGGACACTCCCCCTCTCCTCGTATACGATAAAAGCTCCGAAAAGAAGTGAACTTAAATAAGAGCTAAAAAAACCGACGTTACAATAAGAAAGAATTTAAGACCTAGACGTCGGAGAGAAAGCACTTCGTGGTCAAAAAGTTGTAGCTTGGCGGAGGCTTTTAGGAAGCTTTAGAATGATGAAGAAACCCTAGGTTTGGCCCTCCTTTTATAGCCTTTGAGCCCCTTTTCGAGAGGAACCCTAGCCAATCACAATTGAGCACCAATGTCCTTGAAATGGGGTGATGTCCATCATCCCGATCGTGATGCGATGATCCGATCGAGTCCGACCTCGCAATGATTGATTGACGACGGAGTCCTCCGCCGGGCAATGACCGATGCTTGCTGCAAGTCAAAGTTAGCTCAACAAAAACATAATTTCGACGGTCGTCGACCGTCCGATCTCGACCTACACCATCTATAGGATGTCTTTGGTCGGATCTACGCTTAAGATCATCCCCATAAATAGGATACGACCTCACTTACGCTCGCACACACGAGCTTACCTCGACACTTACATGTTGCTTTTGCTTCCGGTCTTCCACTCGATTCCTTCGGCTCCCTCCGAAGTCACTCGAGTGTCGCCCGACCACCGCGGCTTCCTCCGGGTGTCGCTAGCCTTCAGCTCCAACTATATCAATCTTCTGCATACTCGATTCAGCTCGTGAGATAACGACATGAGCTTAACTTTGTATTGTTTTCTATAATCAAAACTCAGGTTCGACTTAGGTGCCTACTGCACCAACAATCTCCCCCTTTTTGATTTATGGCAAACCCACATACAAAGTTAAGAAAAAAAACAAATTAAGTGCATTAAGTAAAATGAGCAAGAGATATGCATGAATGTGTAGGAGTAAAAACTCTTTTTCAAGTGCTCCCCCTTGAGGAATCCTCCCCCTTGACTGAGGGTGAGTACTTGAGAAAGGGTTTTAACTCTCCCCCTTGATATTTGCTACTAAAAAAGAATTAAGTGACCGAAATTACTTAATATTGGCCATAGTGTTTAAAATAAGTTTTAAGTTAAGAAAAAAATTGATTTCTTAACCTTGGCCTTTACTTCTATTTTGTTAACAAGTTAAGTAAATTACTTTTTGATAACAAGTTAAGTAAATTATTGTATTGTTAACGAAAACAAGTTAACTAAATGTGTTTAAGTTAAGAGTTCCCTTAACTTGTTTTGTTAACTTAAAGTTAAGTAAGCCTTGGCCATAAAAAATTGATCCCTTAACTTTGGCCTTTTTCTCCCCCTTTTGCCATATATCGAAAAGAGTGAGGATGTGTGTGGAATAAAAAATAAGTTTTAATTTTAAAGTCCAAGCATGTTCCACATTATTTTGAAAATAATATACTGAAAATAGATTCATCTATAAAATGTTCGACTCATATTTGGCTTGATTGATATGAAGGATCAACCATCTGGTCGAGTCGGTTAGTATGTGATTATACTCGTGGTTCATAGCGATGCACTAGCTCTACATACGGAACGAGTAAGGTCCTAACATCTCACACCCATCTACGTGGCTAAGTACACAAACACATTAGTCCTATGTGTTGTGAGATGTATTGGCTCCTTAAATCTATAGGTGCATGATATCTAAGGTATGTCCTATGCTAGTTCCATAATAATGAAATTAAAGAAATAGTAGTAAGAACATATAATTTGCAAGTACCTATTCAATTACGCACATGCCCAATTTTCGTCTTAATAGACTAAGTTCGGCTTCGGGTAGGGGTTTAGTAAATAGGTCTGCTAGGTTAGACTTCGAGTCAACATATTCGAGTTGTATGGAGCCGTTGGCTACATGTTCTCGAATGAAATGGTGTTTTATCTCTATATGCTTTGTCCTTGAATGGCATATAGGGTTCTTAGTTAGATTTATCGAACTTATGTTGTCTACAAAAATTTTAGTTTTGGTGAAGTCCAACCCAAAGTCTCGGAGAGTGTGCTTCATCCAAAGAAGCTGAGTTACACACTCACCCATCGCGATGTTGGCCGGTGGTAGATAAGGCAACACAATGTTGCTTCCTACTGCACCAACTCACTAGACTCGAGCCGAGTAGTTGACAACAACCACTCGTGCTCTTTCTATCGAGTTTACTATCGGCATAATCCGAATCGAAGTAGCCGATTAGTTCGAACTCCGTAGATCTAGGGTACCAAATACCAACGTTAAGTGTACCCTTAAGATATCTAAGGATACGCTTAACTAGGGTTAGGTGAGACTCCTTAGCACAGGTTTGAAACCTGGCGCACATACTTACTCGAATAGGATGTCGGGTCGACTTGCAGTTAAGTATAGGAGACTTCCTATCGCGCTCCTATAGTACTTTAAGTCAATGGACTTACTTTCAGGGTCTTCTCCTATGTTAACATTAATCGCCATTGGGGTGTTTATTATCTTAGCGTCTTGCATTCCAAATCTTTTAATTAACTCCTTAGTGTATTTCTGTTGATATAGGTATATACCATCCTTAGTTTGTTTAATTTGTAGACCTAAAAAGAAACTTAACTCGCCTACCAAGTTCATTTCGAACTCACTTTCCATGAGTGAAACGAACTCGTTTAGTAAGGCTGAGTTAGAGGTTCCAAAAATTATATCGTCTACGTAAATTTGAGCTATGAATATTTCTTTACCTAAGGTTTTTACGAAGAGAGTTGGGTCAACTAAGCCTTGGTTAAACCCTTTTGACTTAAGATGGATTGAAAGTCTCTCGTACCAAGCTCGAGGAGCTTGTTTAAGTCCATAGAGAGCTTTCTTAAGTTTTAGAACATGATCGGGTTTATCTAGATTTTCGAATCCGGGGGGTTGGCTAACATAAACTTCTTCTTTAATGTATCCATTTAGGAATGCCGACTTAACATCCATTTGAAACAGCTTAAATCCTCGATGTGCGGCATAAGCTAGCAACATTCGAATGGATTCGAGTCTAGCTACTGGGGCATAGGTTTCGTCGTAATCTAAGCCTTCGACTTGACTAAACCCTTTGGCGACTAACCTAGCCTTGTTTCTAACTACTTCACCTTTATCATCAAGCTTATTTCGAAACACCCACCTTGTTCCAATTACCGTTTTGTCTTTAGGTGGTGGTACTAATTCCCACACTTCATTCCTAGTAAATTGAGCTAGCTCTTCTTGCATTGCAATAATCCAATCAGGATCAAGAAGAGCTTGTTCAATTGATTTGGGTTCTATCTTTGAAATTAAGGAAATTTGACTAAGGTTCCTATAGGCGGTCTAGTTCGAACTCCTAGATTAGGATCTCCTATCACTTGATCGATAGGGTGGTTAGTTTGAATCCTAGATTGGGTTGGGTTTGTGTCACCTAATGCTTGATCAATGGGGTGACTTGGTTGAACACTAGTTTGACTCGGATCACTTGTCACTTGGTCGACAAGAGAAGTTGGTTGATGTGGATTAGACTCGATCTCAGGGTCGGAGACGAGTTTGGTATCAGTGGGCTCAACACTTGGGGTCATTAAGGGTTTTGTAGGTTCGGGTACTTCATCGAACACTACATTAATTGTCTCTTCGACTTTAAAGGTATCGTGGTTATATACCCTATAGGTGTTGGGTTTCCGGCACCGCGGCGTATGTGTGTTCGATCATGTTTCGTAAACATGAGCACAGCGGAAGCAATTAAAAATAATAAATCTATATTTATTACAACACACACAACACACGCATGCATATTACAACAAGTGTAGACATAACCGTAAATTAAAATTTGCAATAAAAGAAATTATCTATGTTATACCTTTCGTATGACGTGTAGCGGGAACGGCATCAATCGGAACGATCCTCGTAAGAATCGTCTCTATCCGTATCCACGCCGAGCTCCTCGGGATGACTTCGCTAAGTCATGAGCTTCGTCTTAGTACGGGTTACTAGCCTCGTGTTGAAGACTACATGATCGAGAGATGATCACGATCCGAATCCAAATTCGGATCCTAAAACGAGTTCTCAAAACTCGCTTCTCCGGAGAGGTATTCGTCAACCAATTGACGAATCCTTCGTCCTCCACCTCAGAGGATTACCGGAGATCAAATCTCCGGTAAGTTAGGCGCTATCGGAGCACTAACCGTCGTCCAAACGACGCTCCGACAACAAAGAAACAAGCTGTCCAGAAAAACTGGACAGCTTTTGGTGGAGGAATAGAGGCCGGCCAAGGAGAGATGGAAGGTCACCTTATCACCGAACCTAGAGGAGATCACCGGAGGGTCGCCGGAGGTTCACCGGCTGAAGCTTGGTCGCCGGCAACAAGTTGGACGGCTGCACAAAAGCTGGATTGCGGCAGCTTAGGGTTGGGCGCCGAAAACTCCAAGGAGGTTGGCGGCAACTAGGTTGGGCGGCCAAAACTTGATTAGGGTTAGGGTTAGGGTTTAAGCCCTATTTTATAGAGAACTAATTCTCTTAATGGTTAATGGATCATATCCATAAAGCCCGTTAAGCCGATCCATTAGGATAAGTCAAAATAAACCAAACCATGATGGTTTATTTTAAGTTAAAATGAACCAAACCAACTTTTGGTTCATTCGTTTAAAATAAACCAAACCCTTTGGTTTATTCTCATCCATTTGATTAGAACCAAACCATTTTGGTCCATCTATTATGTCTTCATAAGACACGGCCCATCCATGCTTCCATTGCGACTAAAACAATTTCATGCTCGCTTTATGTTTGGTCCAACCAAACATAGTTTCTCTCGGTCTGAGAATCCCATTCTCAAGCTCGTTTTAAATCCTTTGAATTACACTCGTTGTGCGTGTGACCAAATAGGTTCTCGGTTTATGTTGGCCGTCTATAATTAACCATTAATTATAGAACGATCATGAGTGGCACCTAGTAGTACATCATGATCCCCAATTAACCGAAAAGATCAACGGTTGATCCAGAACTATTTCTGAAACCCTTCAACAGCTCGAATGATTCGTGCCCCATTCCCTTCACTCATCTTATACCCACTTGGTTCAGGACATGGTCTATAGTGTCAGTCCCCACTAGGCTGACTACGTCACACCTAGCCCAAGTATCATTTCCTCGTCCTACGGATTCTAGTTACTCCACATGTATCGAAGAGTACCTTACTCTAAACATGTAATTCTTTGGCCAAAGACTTTAGTAACAATCCGACGAGAGGCCATGGGTATACATCTCCTCGCAAGGAGTGGTGAATCCTTTATAGGCTATTCAAACACCTTCGATCACTTCGACTTATACCCAATCATCCCGGGTCCACATCTCCTCGAGATGTTTGCTTAAGATGTCAAAGCATAAGTCTCCATGATCAAGATGACTTGAATACCGCAAGTCAAAGGAACATCGCACTTAAGCCACGAAGAACTTCATTGACATATCTATATATGCAGAGAACCATATGAAGTCTTACTACGGATCATTCCAATGAACTAGTTACCATAACTAGCATCCACGATTAACTCCGGACATCACTATGTCTCCAGCCAGTGAGAATCAGCTGCTTGGATACACCAAGGAGTATACCTCGTGCTAGTCTCAACAGAATTGATGGTGTCCAAATCCATCAATTCATCGACTAGGGATAATTCCGATACATCACAATTACACATGTAGAGATACTCACTAGTTGTGATCCAATCACAAATTCTCTCATGTTGTGAATCGTATCGTGGGCATTCAAGAAATGAGTTTAAGATCCAATCAAATACATTAAACATGTATACTCAAATAGTGAATCTTCATTTATCATATAAATGGTTCATACATAAGGCGATTGCCTTAGGACATCTCTCATATATTACTAACAGACTCCCACTTGGCCTAATGCCAATCGCTACGGTATCCAATACCATAAGCTCTAACATGACCCTCAAACTTACTTTGAGGTAATGCCTTAGTCAAAGGATCCGCTAAGTTCCTTTCAGTGGGGTTTTTCTCGATTTGTATTTCGTTCCTACTGATGATCTCTCTGATAAGATGATAGCGGCGAAGCACATGTTTGGATCATTGATGAGACCACATCAAGTTCAGAGATGAACTTCTCGATCCAAACCGCTTCCTTTGCTGCTTCCAAAGCTGCAATGTATTTTGCCTTAGTGGCAGAATCCGCTATAGTGTCAAGCTTGGAACCTTTCCAACTTATTGCGCCTCCATTCCAGGTGAATACATACCTAGACAAAGACATGGAATCATCCTTGTCTGTCTGGAGCTGGCATCCGTATACCCACGTATCACCATGTACCCTTCTCCATATATTAGGAACGTATCCTTAGTTCTTCTTAAGTACTTAAGGATCGTCTTAACAGTCACCCAATGATCCAATCCTAGATCAGACTGGTATCTGCTCGTGACACTCAGAGCATACGATACATCGGGCCTCGTACATTATATAGCATACATGATAGATCCTATTGCGGATGCATAGGGAATCTTACTCATGCAAATCCTCTCGTCTTCTGTGCGCAGACACATAGACTTCGAAAGGTGTACCCCATGCCTGATGGGTAAGAAACCTTTCTTGGATTCCGACATGCTAAACCTCTTTAGCACTCGGTCTATATATGTAGACTGTGAAAGACCAAGCAACCGTTTCGATCTATCTCTATAGATCTTAATCCCGAGGATGTAGGTTGCTTCTCCCAGGTCTTTCATGGAGAATGTCTTGGATAACCAAACCTTCACTGACTGTAAGATTGAAACATCGTTTCCTATAAGTAGTATGTTATCGACATACAATACTAGGAACACGACTACACTCCCACTAACCTTCTTGTACACACAAGGTTCGTCTGGATTTTGTGAGAAATTAAACTTTTTGATGGTCTCATCAAAACGGATATTCCAGCTCCTGGATGCTTGCTTCAATCCATAAATGGACCTAATTTGCATACCTTGGTTTTATCAATCGATGTGAAACCCTCAGGCTGTATCATATACACGTCCTCGAGCAGGTTTCCATTAAGGAAAGCTGTTTTCACATCCATCTGCCATATCTCATAATCATAATGAGCCGCTATGGCCAGGAGCATCCGAACGGATTTAAGCATAGCTACAGGCGAATAGGTTTCGTCATAATCAACACCTTGTTTTTGACGATATCCTTTCGCCACCAATCTAACCTTATAGGTAATCACATTACCATCCATGTCGGTTTTCTTCTTGAAAACCCACTTGCACCCTATAGGCTTTATCCCTTTAGGTGGGTCAACCAAGTTCCAAACTTGGTTTTCATACATGGAATCCATTTCCGACTTCATGGCACCAAGCCACTTATCCCTTTCTGAACTTGTCATCACTTCTTCATAACTGGTAGGCTCCTCATCATCAATGAGTAACACGACATTCGATTCACTTACGAGAAATCCATATCTCTCAGGAATGTTGCGTGCTCTTCCAGATCTACGAAGATGTGGTGTTACAATAGGTCCAGCCGATTGCTCATCACTATGAGTTGTCGGCTGTTGTGCTTCACCAGGTATCTCATCAATGTCTATTTGAGTCTCTCGAGCCTCCTCAAGCTCACGACACTAACTATTTTCTTGCAAGAGAAACTCTTTCTCTAGAAACACAAAGATGCCTTGAAACAAACACCTTTTGTTCCATAGGATGATAGAATTGGTAACCCTTGTTTCCTTAGGGTATCCAATAAATAGACATTTATCAGACTTAGCATCCAATTTGTCTGATACAGTCCGCTTCACATAAGCAGGATAACCCCATATCTTCAAGTAAGATACATGAGGTTTCTTACTATTCCATATCTCATATGGAGTAGTTGAGACTACCTTGGTAGGCATTCTGTTTAACAAGTAAACAGCTGTCTGAAGTGCATAACCCCAAAAGGACTTGGGAAGAGTCGCATGATTCATCATTGACCTGACCATGTCCAACAAGGTCCGGTTACGCCTCTCAGATACACCATTATGCTGTGGTGTATATGGCGGAGTCCATTGAGACAATATACCATTGTCTCTTAGATAATCAAGAAACTCTTGACTTAAGTATTCACCACCTCGATCCGATCGAAGTATTTTAATACTCTTATCATGTTGTTTCTCTACTTCATTTCTGAATTCTTTGAACCTTTCAAAGGCTTCAGACTTGTGTTTCATCAAGAACACATACCCAAACCGTGAGTGATCATCGGTGAAGGTAATGAAGTAGCTATAGCCTCCTAATGCTTGAGTTGACATAGGTCCACATACATCAGTATGTACTAGACCTAGTAACTCTCCCACTCGTTCACCTTTTCCTGTAAAAGGTAACTTAGTCATCTTGCCTTTTAAGCATGATTCGCATGTATCGTATGAATCCAATTCAAACGATTCCAGAATTCCACATCGGTGTAATTCGGACATGCATTTCTTGCTTATATGGCCAAGATGACAATGCCACATATAGGAGTCTATTTGATTATCCTTTCGAGCACGCGTGTTGCTCGCTTCGATATTGAAAATGTCACCGATACATCCAACGATAAACACCATTGCTTAAAGTTCGTCCATAAAGAACTCCATTCAAAGTTATGTAACAACAATTGTTACTAAAAGTCAAATGGTACCCATTTCTATTTAAACAGAAATAGAAATGATGTTCTTATCAGGAAGGAACATAAAAGCAATTGTCCTTCTAAGACAAGTCCTCTAGGAGTTTAGCAAATAAGTTCCGATGGCGAGTGCAAAGAACCTTTGCTCCATTCCAACACAAATTTGACTCTCCCTTGACGAAGTCTTCTTCTATTCCTTAGCCCATGTATGTCATTACATATATGTGAGCCACACCCAAGATCAAATACCCAAGTGTCTAAGGAAATAGAATGACAATCAATAAGATCAAGAAGATGGGGCATCCGATGCCTTATCCTTCTTCACGGACTCAAGATAAATCTTGCACTTTCTTCGCAAATGGCTCTCCTTGCCATAATGGTGGCAAGTTTCCTTTTGTGCTAGTTCTACCTTCTTAGCCCTTCTCTTCTTTCCCTTCTTTGTTCCTTTGACTTCCTCTTAGAACCTTTCTTGAGGAATCAACTAAAGACCGCCCCTCGCTCATGCTTCTCGGAAGACTCCACGGTCTTCAAAGATATGAGCCACAGATGAACCTCCTAGCATCTCAGAGGTGAAGAGGAGCTTTGAGACTTGAACCTTCGAATCTCACTTGCTCATCAACCAACTCACAAAGATGAAGGACTACGATATGAGCATCCATATGCTCATGCCGCTGTAGCTTGGGTTCCATCGTGGCTAGCATGATGCAACTCATTTGTTCAATCACTCACATGTTTCGATAGGCCAACAATTGGTCCAGAGTTGCATCGTCACTAGACAAGCGGGAAGAGGCGTTTGAGGACATTTACAAGCTTTTCAACCTTGAGAACAATTCTCAAGCTTCTAAGCCACCCAAGAAGCTCGATACTAATTTATTCAATCCAAAATGGAGTGCAAATTCAAACACATCATGATCAATATATTAACTTAGAAATACAAAACGAGCATATATGAGAAAGATGATTTTAAAATGCATCAATATACATTTATAAATCCCATTCATTTTTCGAATTTCAAAAACCCCAAAATCACTTCGGGAGATTGTAGGTCCATCTCCGAATGGGCTGATATCCATCATAGTTATGAACAACCTTGGAGAGAGTCCAACAAGCCATTCATAACTACGACGGTAGGTATTATCTATACCGATTGCATATCCCGTATATGCAACTATCACAATGTGCTATCAACTAATTGAATGTTCACACATACATCGGGTTGTTAACACATTAACAAGTATGCATCATATGCATAGCACCCAACTTCACCTCCCTTTACATCGACCTTGGAGAGAGTCCAACAAGCCGATGCTCCAAGTTAAAGCCAACCCATTAATCAGGACATAGTTTTAATATGGTTAGAGCGCATTCAACCAATTAGCCCAGCTTGGAGAGAGTCCAACAACCAAAGCTAACGATTGACCTCTGACACTTACCATATTAGTTTTAAACTATTCCATGGTTTGAACATATTCAGGTTCGAGCCGGGCTTGGAGAGAGTCCAACAACCCAAACAAGAAACAGAACTCTGGTTCTAACCATATTAATGGAAGGTGTGGGCTTTAATATTGATTAAGGGTTTTTATGTCTCATCCTCTTTGCATGCAAATAACTATTATCTACATGGCATGGCATACATGACATACATCTACATATCACATCACGCATGGCATAATGTTATGCATCTAATGCAATTACATGGCATACAATTATGTCATGTATATAATTTCCTTATATGTCATAACTATTTATGGAAATAAAATATGTTTAAGATTTGATTCTCCAAATCAAATCATAATTAAATTAGGAAACAAATTTCCAAATCTAATCACATATTTTATTCATGGAATTATTTGATTAAGGAAAATCTATTTAGGAAACCAATTTCCTAAATCATTAAAACTACTTATGGAAATAAAATATTTTAAGATTTGATTTCCCAAATCAAATCATGATTAAATTAGGAAACAAATTTCCAGAATCTAATCAAATATTTTATTTATGGAAAATATCAATTTCAATAAATACTTCCAACTTTCCAAAAGTGGAAGATTTCCATAAATACTTCTAGACTTTCCAAAATTGAAAAATTTCCATAAATACTTCTAAATTTCCAAAATTTAGAAAATTTCCAGAAATACATTATGACTATCGCAAAACCATTTTTACGATTATGTCGAAACACAACCTGGGCCTCGATACATCAAGGTTTTTTCACCGCTGGCGTGTGTGTGTTCGATCATGTTTCGTAAACATGAGCACAGCGGAAGCAATTAAAAATAATAAATCTATATTTATTACAACACACACAATACACTCATGCATATTACAACAAGTGTAGATATAATCGTAAATTAAAATTTGCAATAAAAGAAATTATCTACGTTATACCTTTCGTATGACGTGTAGCGGGAACGGCATCAACCGGAATGATCCTCGTAAGAATCGTCTCTATCCGTATCCACGCCGAGCTCCTCGGGATGACTTCGCTAAGTCACGAGCTTCGTCTTCGTACGGGTTACTAGCCTCGTGTTGAAGACGACGTGATCGAGAGATGATCACGATCCGAATCCAAATTCGGATCCTAAAACGAGTTCTCAAAACTCGCTTCTCCGGAGAGGTATTCGTCAACCAATTGACGAATCCTTCGTCCTCCACCTCAGAGGATTACCGGAGATCAAATCCCCGGTAAGTTAGGCGCTATCGGAGCACTAACCGTCGTCCAAACGACGCTCCGACAACAAAGAAACAAGCTGTCCAGAAAAATTGGACAGCTTTTGGTGGAGGAATAGAGGCCGGCCAAGGAGAGATGGAAGGTCACCTTATCACCGAACCTTGAGGAGATCACCGGAGGGTCGCCGGAGGTTCACCGGCTGAACCTTGGTCGCCGGCAACAAGTTGGACGGCTGCAAAAATGCTGGATTGCGGCAGCTTAGGGTTGGGCGCCGAAAACTCCAAGGAGGTTGGCGGCAACTAGGTTGGGCGGCCAAAACTTGATTAGGGTTTTTGGATTAGGTTTTAAGCCCTATTTTATAGAGAACTAATTCTCTTAATGGTTAATGGATCATATCCATAAAGCCCGTTAACCCGCTCCATTAAGATAAGTTAAAATAAACCAAACCATGATGGTTTATTTTAAGTTAAAACGAACCGAACCAACTTTTGGTTCATTCGTTTAAAATAAACCAAACCCTTTGGTTTATTCTCATCCATTTGATTAGAACCAAACCATTTTGGTCCATCCATTATGTCTTCATAAGACACGGCCCATCCACACTTCCATTGCGACTGAAACAATTTCATGCTCGCTTTATGTTTGGTCCAACCAAACATAGTTTCTCTTCGAGAATCCCATTCTCAAGCTCGCTTTAAATCCTTTGGATTACACTCGCAGTGCATGTGACCAAATAGGTTCTCGGTTTATGTTGGTCGCATCTATAATTAACCATTAATTATAGAACGATCATGAGTGGCACCTAGTAGTACATCATGATCCCCAATTAACCAAAAGATCAACTTGATCCGTAACTATTTCAAACCCTTCAAGAGCTCAATGAATCGTGCCCCATTCCCTTCACTCATCTTATACCCACTTGGTTCAGACATGGTCTATTGTGTCACCTCACTAGGATGACTACGCCACACCTAGCCCAAGTATCATTTCCTCGTCCCACGGATTCTAGTTACTCCACATGTATCAAGAGTACCTTACTCTAAACATGTAATGCTTTGGCCAAAGACTTTAGTAACAATCCGACGAGGCCATGGGTATACATCTCCTCGCAAGGAGTGGTGAATCCTTTATAGGCTATTCAAACACCTTCGATCACTTGACTTATACCCAATCATCCCGGTCCACATCTCCTCGAGATGTTTGCTTAAGATGTCAAAGCATAAGTCTCCATGATCAAGATGACTTGAATACCGCAAGTCAAAGGAACATCGCACTTAAGCCACAAGAAGAACTTCATTGACATATCTATATATGCAGAGAACCATATGAAGTCTTACTACCGGTCACTCCAATGAACTAGTTACCATAACTAGCATCCAAGATTAACTCGACATCACTATGTCTCCATCCAAAGGAGAATCACCATGCTTGATACACCAAGGAGTATACCTCGTGCTAGTCTCAACAGAATTGATGGTGTCCAAATCCATCAATTCATCGACTAGGGATAATTCCGATACATCACAATTACACATGTAGAGATACTCACTAGTTGTGATCCAATCACAAATTCTCTCATGCTGTGAATCGTATCGTGGACATTCAGTAAATGAGTTTAAGATCCAATCAAATACATAATACATGTATACTCAAATAGTGAATCTTCATTTATCATATAAATGGTTCATACATAAGGCGATTGCCTTAGGACATCTCTCATATATTACTAACAGACTCCCACTTGGCCTAATGCCAATCGATACGGTATCCAATACCATAAGCTCTAACATGACCCTCAAACTTACTTTGAGGTAATGCTTTAGTCAAAGGATCCGCTAAGTTCCTTTCGGGGTTTTCTCGATTTGTATTTCGTTCCTACTGATGATCTCTCTGATAAGATGATAGCGGCGAAGCACATGTTTGGATCATTGATGAGACCACATCAAGTTCAGAGATGAACTTCTCGATCCAAACCGCTTCCTTTGCTGCTTCCAAAGCTGCAATGTATTTTGCCTTAGTGGCAGAATCCGCTATAGTGTCAAGCTTGGAACCTTTCCAACTTATTGCGCCTCCATTCTAGGTGAATACATACCTGAGACAAAGACATGGAATCATCCTTGTGCGAGTCATCCGTATACCCACGTATCACCATGTACCCTTCTCCATATATTAGGAACACATCCTTAGTTCTTCTTAAGTACTTAAGGATCGCCTTAATACCACCCAATGATCCATTCCTCGATCGATCCGTATCCGCCGTGACACTCAGAGCATACGATACATCGGGCCTCGTACATTATATAGCATACATGATAGATCCTATCATGCGGATGCATAGGAATCTTACTCATGCAAATCCTCTCGCCTTCTCGGGCGACACATAGACTTGAAAGGTGTACCCTATGCCCGATGGGTAGAAACCTTTCTTGGATTCCGACATGCTAAACCTCTTTAGCACTCGGCCTATATATGTAGACGTGAAAGACCAAGCAATCTGCTTCGATCTATCTCTATAGATCTTAATCCCGAGGATGTAGGTTGCTTCTCCTGTGTCTTTCATGGAGAATGTCTTGGATAACCAAACCTTCAATCGATCGTAAGATTGAAACATCGCTTTCTATAAGTAGTATGTCATCGACATACAATACTAGGAACACGATCGCACTTCTACTAACCTTCTTGTACACACAAGGTTCCTCGATTTTGTGAGAAATCAAACTTTTGATTGTCTCATCAAACGGATATTTTAGCTTCTGGATGCTTGCTTCAGTCCATATATGGACCGTCGCAATTTGCATACCTTGGTTTTATCAACCGATGTGAAACCCTCAGGTTGTATCATATACACGTCCTCGAGTAGGTTTCCATTAAGGAAAGCTGTTTTCATATCCCACTGCCATATCTCATAATCATAATGAGCCACTATGGCCAGGAGCATCCGAATGGATTTAAGCATAGCAACAGGCGAATAAGTTTCGTCAAAATCAACACCTTGTTTTCGACGATATCCTTTCGCCACCAATCTAGCCTTATAGGTAATCACATTACCATCCATGTCGGTTTTCTTCTTGAAAACCCACTTGCACCCTATAGGCTTTATGCCTTCAGGTGGGTCAACCAAGTTCCAAACTTGGTTTTCATACATGGAATCCATTTGACTTCATGGCACCAAGCCACTTATCCCTTTCTGAACTTGTCAGCACTTCTTCATAACTGGTAGGCTCCTCATCATCAATGAGTAACACGTCGTTCGAGTCACTTACGAGAAATCCATATCTCTCAGGAATATTGCGTGTTCTACCAGATCTACGAAGATGTGGTGTTACAATAGGTCCAGCCGATTGCTCATCACTATGAGTTGTCGGCTGTTGTGCTTCACCAGGTATCTCATCAATGTCTATTTGAGTCTCTCGAGCCTCCTCAAGCTCGACTGCACTCCCACTGTTTTCTTGCAAGAGAAACTCTTTCTCTAGAAACACAGCATGCCTTGAAACAAACACCTTTTGTTCCACAGGATGATAGAATTGGTAATCCCTTGTTTCCTTAGGGTATCCAATAAATAGACATTTATCAGACTTAGCATCCAATTTGTCTGATACTGTCCGCTTCACATAAGCAGGACAACCCCATATCTTCAAGTAAGATACATGAGGTTTCTTACTATTCCATATCTCATATGGAGTAGTTGAGACTACCTTGGTAGGCATTCTGTTTAACAAGTAAACAGCTGTCTGAAGTGCATAGCCCCAAAAGGACTTGGGAAGAGTCGCATGATTCATCATTGACCTGACCATGTCCAACAAGGTCCGGTTACGCCTCTCAGATACACCATTATGCTGTGGTGTATATGGCGGAGTCCATTGAGACAATATACCATTGTCTCTTAGATAATCAAGAAACTCTTGACTTAAGTATTCACCACCTCGATCCGATCGAAGTATTTTAATACTCTTATCATGTTGTTTCTCTACTTCATTTCTGAATTCTTTGAACCTTTCAAAGGCTTCAGACTTGTGTTTCATCAAGAACACATACCCAAACCGTGAGTGATCATCGGTGAAGGTAATGAAGTAGCTATAGCCTCCTAAAGCTTGAGTTGACATAGGTCCACATACATCAGTATGTACTAGACCTAGTAACTCTCCCACTCGTTCACCTTTTCCAGTAAAAGGTAACTTAGTCATCTTGCCTTTTAAGCATGATTCGCATGTATCGTATGAATCCAATTCAAACGATTCCATAATTCCACATCGGTGTAATTCGGACATGCGTTTCTTGCTTATATGGCCAAGACGACAATGCCACATATAGGAGTCTATTTGATTATCCTTTCGAGCACGCATGTTGCTCGCTTCGATATTGAAAATGTCACTGGATACGTCCAACGTATAAACACCATTGCTTAAAGTTCCAATCCCATAAAGAACTCCATTCAAAGTTATGTAACAACAATTGTTACTAAAAGTCAAATGGTACCCATTTCTATTTAAACAAGAAATAGAAATGATGTTCTTTATCAACGAAGGAACATAAAAGCAATTGTCCAGCTTCTAAGACTAAGTCCACTAGGAGTTCAACAAATACGTTCCGATGGCGCAAAGAACCTTTGCTCCATTCCCAACACGTAAATTTGACTCTCCTCGACGAAGTCTTCTTCTATTCCTTAGCCCATGTATGTCATTACATATATGTGAGCCACACCCAAAGATCAATACCCAAGTGTCCGAGGAAATAGAATGACAATCAATAAAGAAGATTTCAAGAAGATGGGGCATCCGATGCCTTATCCTTCTTCACGGACTCAAGATGAATTTTACATTTTCTTCGCAAATGGCTCTCCTTGCCATAATGATGGCAAGTTTCCTTTTGTGCTAGTTCTACCTTCTTAGCCCTTCTCTTCTTTCCCTTCTGCTGTTCCTTTGACTTCCTCTTAGAACCTTTCTTCGAGGAATCAACTAACAGCACCGTCCCCTGCTCATGCTTCTCAGAAGACTCCACAGTCTTCAGCATATTGAGCAAGATACAGATGAACCTCCTAGCATCTCGAGAGGTGAAGAGGAGCTGAGACTTGAACCTTCGAATCTCACTTGCTCATCAACCAACTCACAAAGATGGAAGACCATAGTATTGAGCATCCATATGCTCATGATGCTTTGCAGCTTGGGTTCCATCGTGCTAGCATGATGCAACTCATTCGTAATCAGTCACATGTTTCTGATAGGCCAACAATTGGTCCAGAGTTGCATCGTCACTAGGACGGGCGGGAAGAGGCGCTTCGAGGACATTTGCAAGCTTTTCAACCTTGAGAACAATTCTCAAGTTTCTAAGCCAGTCCAAGAAGTTCGGCCCAGTCAATTTATTCGAATCCAAAATGGAACGCAAATTCAAAGACATCATGATCAATCTTAGAAATACAAAACGAGCATATATGAGAAAGATGATTTTAAAATGCATCAATATACATTTATAAATCCCATTCATTTTTCGAATTTCAAAAACCCCAAAATCACTTCGGGAGATCGTAGGTCCATCTCCGAATGGGTTGATATCCATCATAGTTATGAACAACCTTGGAGAGAGTCCAACAAGCCATTCATAACTACGACGGTAGGTATCATCTATACCGATTGCATATCACGTATATGCAACTATCACAATGTGCTATCAACTAATTGAATGTTCACACATACATCGGGTTGTTAACACATTAACAAGTATGCATCATATGCATAGCACCCAACTTCACCTCCCTTTACATCGACCTTGGAGAGAGTCCAACAAGCCGATGCTCCAAGTTAAAGCCAACCCATTAATCGAGAAATAGTTTTAATATGGTTAGAGCGCATTCAACCAATTAGCCCAGCTTGGAGAGAGTCCAACAACCAAAGCTAACGATTGACCTCTGACTCTTACCATATTAGTATTAAACTATTCCATGGTTTGAACATATTCAGTTCGAGGGCTCGAGAGAGTCCAACAACCCAAACAAGAAAGAACTCGGTTCTAACCATATTAATGGAAGGTGTAGGCTTTAATATTGATTAAGGGTTTTATGTCTCATCCTCTTTGCATGCAAATAACTATTATCTACATGGCATGGCATACATGGCATACATCTACATGTCACGACACGCATGGCATAATGTTATGCATCTAATGCAATTACATGGCATACAATTATGTCATGTATATAATTTCCTTATATGTCATAACTATTTATGGAAATAAAATATGTTTAAGATTTGATTCTCCAAATCAAATCATAATTAAATTAGGAAACAAATTTCCAAATCTAATCACATATTTTATTCATGGAATTATTTGATTAAGGAAAATCTATTTAGGAAACCAATTTCCTAAATCATTAAAACTACTTATGGAAATAAAATATTTTAAGATTTGATTTCCCAAATCAAATCATGATAAAATTAGGAAACAAATTTCCAGAATCTAATCAAATATTTTATTTATGGAAAATATCAATTTCCATAAATACTTCCAACTTTCCAAAAGTGGAAGATTTCCATAAATACTTCTAGACTTTCCAAAATTGAAAATTTTCCATAAATACTTCTAAATTTCCAAAATTTAGAAAATTTCCAGAAATACATTATGACTATCGCAAAACCATTTTTACGATTATGTCGAAACACAACCTGGGCTCTGATACCACATCAAGGTTTTTCCGCATCACAAGGCAGGTGTGTGTTCGATCATGTTTCGTAAACATGATCACAGCGGAAGCAATTAAAAATAATAAATCTATATTTATTACAACACACACAACACACGCATGCATATTACAACAAGTGTAGACATAACCGTAAATTAAAATTTGCAATAAAAGAAATTATCTACGTTATACCTTTCGCATGACGTGTAGCGGGAACGGCATCAACCGGAACGATCCTCGTAAGAATCGTCTCTATCCGTATCCACGCCGAGCTCCTCGGGATGACTTCGCTAAGTCACGAGCTTCGTCTTCGTACGGGTTACTAGCCTCGTGTTGAAGACGACGTGATCGAGAGATGATCACGATCCAATCCAAATTCGATCCTAAAACGAGTTCTCAAAACTCGCTTCTCCGAGAGGTATTCGCCAACCAATTGACGAATCCTTCGCCCTCCACCTCAGAGGATTACCGGAGATCAAATCCCGGTAAGTTAGGCGCTATCGAGCACCAACCGCCGTCCCAAACGACGCCCGACAAAGAAACAAGCTGTCCAGAAAAACTGGACAGCTTGGTGGAGGAATAGAGGCCGCCAAGGAGAGATGGAAGCTCACCTTATCACCGAACCTTAGAGGAGATCACCGGAGGGTCGCCGGAGGTTCACCGGCTGAAGCTTGGTCGCCGCAACAAGTTGGACGGCTGCACAAAAGCTGGATTGGGCGGCAATAGGGTTGGGCGCAAAACTCCAAGGAGGTGGGCGGCAACTAGGTTGGGCGCCAAAACTTGATTAGGTTAGGTTAGGTTTAAGCCCTATTTTATAGAGAACTAATTCTCTTAATGGTTAATGGATCATATCCATAAAGCCGTTAACTCCGCCTCCATTAGGATAAGTCAAAATAAACCAAACCATGATGGTTTATTTTAAGTTAAAACGAACCAACCAACTTTTGGTTCATTCGCTTAAAATAAACCAAACCCTTTGGTTTATTCTCATCCATTTGATTAGAAACCAAACCATTTAGGTCCATCCATTATGTCTTCATAAGACACGGCCCATCCACGCTTCCATTGCGGTGAAACAATTTCATGCTCGCTTTATGTTTGGTCGACCAAACATAGTTTCTCTCGATGCGAGAATCTCATTCTCAAGCTCGTTTTAAATCCTTTGGATTACACTCGTTGTGCGTGTGACCAAATAGGTTCTCGGTTTATGTTGGCCGTCTATAATTAACCATTAATTATAGAGCGATCATGAGTGGCACCTAGTAGTACATCATGATCCCCAATTAACCAAAAGATCAGCGGTTGATCGAGAACTATTTGAAACCCTTGATGGCTCTCGAATGAATGTGCCCCATTCCCTTCACTCATCTTATACCCACTTGGTTCAGGACATGGTCTATTGTGTCGGTCCCACTAGGTGACTACGTCACACCTAGCCCAAGTATCATTTCCTCGTCCTCACAGTTCTAGTTACTCCACATGTATCGAAGAGTACCTTACTCTAAACATGTAATGCTTTGGCCAAAGACTTTAGTAACAATCACGAGAGGCCATGGGTATACATCTCCTCGCAAGGAGTGGTGAATCCTTTATAGGCTATTCAAACACCTTCGATCACTTCGACTTATACCCAATCATCCCGGGTCCACATCTCCTCGGAGATGTTTGCTTAAGATGTCAAAGCATAAGTCTCCATGATCAAGATGACTTGAATACCGCAAGTCAAAGGAACATCGCACTTAAGCCACAGTAAGAACTTCATTGACATATCTATATATGCAGAGAACCATATGAAGTCTTACGGCTGGTCACTCCAATGAACTAGTTACCATAACTAGCATCCACGTTTAACTCCGGACATCACTATGTCTCCAGCTAGTGAGAATCAGCTGCTTGGATACACCAAGGAGTATACCTCGTGCTAGTCTCAACAGAATTGATGGTGTCCAAATCCATCAATTCATCGACTAGGGATAATTCCGATACATCACAATTACACATATAGAGATACTCACTAGTTGTGATCCAATCACAAATTCTCTCATGCTGTGAATCGCATCGTGGACATTCAGTAAATGAGTTTAAGATCCAATCAAATACATTAAACATGTATACTCAAATAGTGAATCTTCATTTATCATATAAATGGTTCATACATAAGGCTATTGCCTTAGGACATCTCTCATATATTACTAATAATAGGCCCTACTCGTGGTTGAGTATCCTAAGAAGATTCCGGTGGAGGTTTTGGATTCGAATTTCCCTAGGTGGTTCTTAGTGTTTAAGATATGTACTTTACATCCAAATACCCTAAAGTACTTGATGTTGGGTACTTTATTGTGATAAATCTCGTACGAGGTCTTACGGTGCCTCTTTACCATAAGGATCCTATTCTGGACATAGCAAGCCATGCTAACGGCTTCTGCCCAAAACCTATCAGGTAGGTCGTATTCGTTCAACATGGTCCTAGCGACTTCTTGTAGAGTTCGATTTTTCCGCTCCACTTGGCCATTTTGTTGAGGGGTCCTAGGGCAAGAGAATTCATGGTGGTATCCGTTTAGGTTACAGAAGTCGGTGAACCTTTGATTTTCGAATTCACCACCATGATCGCTTCTAAGTCTTTTAACCTTAAAGTTTTTTTGATTCTCGATTAATTTGAATAGATTGATTAATTGATCTAGGGTATCATTTTTATGTTTGATGAACCTAACCCAGGTAAACCTGGAGTAGTCGTCAATTATGACTAAGCAATATTGACTTCTATTGAGTGACTTGGCTCCATGTGAATCGAATAGATCCATATGCAGGAGCTCAAGTACACTTGAGGTTCGTTCTTGGTTAGTTAACTTGTGTTGTGTCCTAGGTTGTTTTCCTTATTGACAAGCATTACAGATTTTATTAACCAAATTGTTGAGGTTGGGTAAGCCTCTGACTAAGTCACTCTGACTCATCTTGTGGACGAGTCTTGGGTGCGAGTGACCAAGTCGTCGGTGTCACAACCATGATTCCTCTTCCTGTGTCATAAGACATTTGGCTGAGGATTTGATTAAGTTAATTGTATAAATGTTATTTGTCCTAGTTCCTTTGAGTATTGTTTTATTTGTTTTAATTACACATTCATTTTCTAAAAATACGACCTTATAGTTATTGTCACATAATTGGCTTACTTCATGAGTTATATTCAAAATTCTCTACAAGTAATACATTTTTAATAACAAAATTCGAGTTAAGCTCGATATCACTGATCCGATGATTTTGAGCTTCGCGTTATTCCCAAAGGCTACCGATCCTTGTCGTTTGAATCGAAGCCGTGAATTTGAGTTGATCCCGATCATGTCGGGAACAACCGTCATCCAACATCCATTGATCCTACACACAAGGTGGTTGGATTGGATGTTAGATTTTTAAAAATTGGTTGTAAGTTGTTAAACCTAGGTCATCTCACCTGTGTCTATATGATCAAGCATGTTATACTTATGTGTTTTTTGTGAGATGACTTCCAATTAAGTTGATTAAGTGCATTTAGGTTCAAGTAATTTTATGTTAGATTTGGATTTGACCCTAGGCTTGTCAAGTTTACCTTTTCAAGATCATGGCTTCCAGGTCATGGCGAGGCACAGGGGCCTTTTTTAATCGGGTCATCGACCACTTCCTTAGACAAAGCCATTTTCAAGAAAATGATGACTTGACTCACCTAAGACTATTTCCTAGTCTAACTGGTTATTTTTGAAAAGAGGCTCCCCGAGGCTCAATCTTTTCGAAGAATTTTAGTTGGTTATGTACGTGTTCTAAGTGAGTTCACAAGTTTTAAAGCACAAACTTTCTAAGTTAAAGCATGTAATTTCTAAGTTAAAGCATAAACTTTCTAAGTTAAAGCACAAACATGTTTTGTACTGGCTCCCCCTAGAACGTTGAATCGGTTCGGTCTATCCACATAGTGGATTTGGTCCTTGGGAACCCAGTACGGGTTGGATCCTAGAGTTGAAATCAAAAAGTTCTTAGGGACCCATGCTTGGACATGTTTCCTATGTCGACTTACAATCGACATATCGACCTATTAGTCGTGTTTGAGTTAAACCCTAGTCGACCTTGTTGTACACGGCCCTTTGAGATCAAGTAGGAGGTCAAGTCCTTTGGATCCGAAGTGAACCTTTCCAGCGTGTTCCTAAGATCTTCAACTTGACTTTTCAAGAGAGTTCTCAACCGAGCTTTTCAGCTCGAGTTGGGTCCTTCTCGAACTTGACTAGTCGAAGAGGTTAGGAGACCTTGTGTTTGAGAGTTTGACCTCCTCAACAGGAGTCTCGACCTTGGACTCGGACTTAACTAATTTCCTAGACAAAACCTAACGTATTATGTAAAGTATTAAATAAAGTTCGACTCACTTTAAGGGTATCTTTTGAGCCGGATGCGTATCGGTGGCTTGACTTGAAGGTAACCCGTAGTCGAGTCATCCTCGAGTTACGACTCAAGTTTCGAGTTGGTCTCTGTGTCTGACTTAATCGATTTTGCCATGAAGACGTGGTCTTCGTCTTCTTCGGATGACGCTTCTTCCCATGTCGTGTTGAGGGCCTTCTTGTGCTTAGGTGCTTGGTGGTTGAGCTTGGGGCACTCGGACTTGATATGTCCAAACCTGTTACACTCATAACACCTAATATTAGAACTTTTAGGCTTACCTTGGTTGGGTCGAGTCGTGGTTCGCTTTCGTCCCTTGGCTATCCTTCGAGCTAGGTTCATTAGTTCGGCAGTCAACTCCGGGTCAACTTCTTCTTCGGACTCGTCTTCCTCCTCGGTTGGTAGTGGCTTGCTTGCGATTTTCTTCTTCTTTGAACCTGCAAACAAGGCTATACCCCTCTCGGGTTCCGAGTTGGACTGCTCATGTAAGTCGAAATCTGAAAAGAGTTCATCTAACCTAATTTTAGAAAGATCCTTGGAGACCTTGTAGGCGTCGACCATGGATGCCCACAAGGTAGTCCTCGGAAAAGAGTTTAGAACATACCTTATAAGGTCGCGGTTTTCGACCTTTTGCCCGATTGCGTGTAGGTTGTTGACTATGTCTTGGACCCGGGCGTGGAGTTGCGTCGCGGACTCGTGTTCCTGCATTTTTAGGTTATATAGTTTATTGAAAAGAAGACCACGCTTACATACCTTGGCTTCATTGGTCCCTTCGTGTAGCTCCACTAGTTTTGTCCAAAGATCTTTTGCGCTTATGAAGGGGCCGACGCGATTTAGCTCCTCCTTGGATAGGTCGCATTGGAGGATTTGTGTTGCCTTGGCGTCGGCTTCGACTTGTCGTTTTGTCACAATGGTCCATTGATCATAATCCAAGGAGTCACCCACTTCATTAGTCGTAAGTGTGAAACCCGTTTGGATTATGATCCACATATCGATTTGGGTTTTGAGAAAGCATTCCATCCGACCCTTCCAATAACGGAAGTCATCTCCGTTGTAAAACGAAGGTCGGACGGTGCTAAAACCCTCGAGATGGGCCATTAGAACAAAAAACAAGGAGACTAAAAAGAAGACCTAGCAACGACAAAAACACACGAAAGTACCAAGACTTGCGTCTTGGATTAGTAGTGTGGGAAATAAAAAGAAACAAACGAAAAATAGAAAGTTAAGCAAAGAAATAAGAACCTAAATAAAAAGTAAGTACTCACAACCTTCGATGTCCCCGAAAGGCTAATAAACGTCGATTTTTGAGGATGAAAACAACTTGTTATGGGGGTAAACCCCATAAGAAGTGTGGATCTCTGTGAGGGCTTCGATTTGGTAGGTAGACCATGTCGTGGGTCAACTTGTACGAAAAGTTATGCCCGTTTGACCGTCGGCTACTCCAAAAGCGAATACTTGCAAAACAAAACCAAACAAAGAGTACCAAGACTTCGTCTTGGATTAGTAGTGCGGGAAAAAATTTAAGCGAACGAAAAACAAATCTGTAAAAAAAATGTTAGATTGGTGGTTTCACCAAATCTAAGCGCCCCCGGCTCTGATACCAATTGTTGGATCGATGCGGTTCGCTAGAGGGGGGGTGAATAGCGAAAAAACTTTTCCTTTTTATTTACGTTCGTTAAAAACTCGAGAGATAATTAATTGCAGCGAAAATGTAAAGTAAAAAGAGACAATGAAGTTTTTACTTGGTTCGTAGCCTTCGGCTACTACTCCAAGGCCCTAGTGGTCCTTGACCATGTACGGAGGGCAAAAGCACTAAAGGAACTCCTCCTCGTTGGAGGTAGGAGTTAATCGATACAAGAAGAAAAAAGCTTGAGGTAGAGGGACACTCCCCCTCTCCTCGTATACAATAAAAGCTCCGAAAAGAAGTGAACTTAAATAAGAGCTAAAAAAACCGACGTTACAATAAGAAAGAATTTAAGACCTAGACGTCGGAAAGAAAGCACTTCGTGGTCGAAAAGTTGTAGCTTGGCGGAGGCTTTTTGGAAGCTTTAGAATGATGAAGAGACCCTAGGTTTGGCCCTCCTTTTATAGCCTTTGAGCCCCTTTTCGAGAGGAACCCTAGCCAATCACAATTGAGCACCAATCTCCTTGAAATGGGGTGATAAGCCTTGACTCCTCGAATCTGATCATTGACCATCGATCGATGGCGACGATCGATCGGCCGACCTCCGTGATCGGCGATTGGTGATCGAGTCCTCCAAGGGGCTAATCGATGCTTGCTGCAAGTAAAAGTTAGCTCAACAAAAACATAATTTCGACGGTCGTCGACCGTCCGATCTCGACCTAGACCATCTATAGGATGTCTTTGGTCAGATCTACGCTTAAGATCATCCCCATAAAGAGGATACGACCTCACTTACGCTCGCACACACGAGCTTACCTCGACACTTATATGTTGCTTTTGCTTCCGGCCTTCCACTCGATTCCTTCGGCTCCCTCCGAAGTCACTCGAGTGTCACCCGACCACCGCGGCTTCCTCCGGGTGTCGCTAGCCTTCATCTCCAGCTATATCAATCTTCTGCATACTCGATTCAGCTCGTGAGATAACGACATGAGCTTAAATTTGTATCATTTGTTATAATCAAAACTCAGGTTCGACTTAGGTGCCTACTTCACCAACAAAACACACTACCCACTCTTTGAAATTAAGTACGGAAGCGAAAAAGAAAGTAAACAATACAAGAACTTATACCGACACTAAGTAGTGATTGAAGTTTGCTCAGAGTGTCGGAAGATCGCCTTGTTGTGAAGATTAAGCTTTGGTGGATGAGTGTAGATTTCGATAGCACTTTGACGTAGATTCGAAGTTCTCCTCGGATCCGGTTGAGCACTTGTTTTAAAGACCTTTTCCAATCAACTGGAATGCCTTTCAGTCGACTCCACATCAGCCCATCGATATGGAACTTCTGGCCTTCCAGTTGACTGAAACCTCTTCAATCGACTCTATGTCACCCGACTCTGCATTGGGAAATTTTCCGCTTCAGTCGACTCAAACCCTTCAGTCGACTGAAACCCTTTCCATCTGCATCGCTCAATCTTCGATCGATCACCAGCTGATTCTGCCAAATAGGTATCCAATCGATTAATCCATGTCCAGTCGACTCAAATTCATTCAGTCGACTGGTCCCTGCAAAAACAAGATTAGGATAAATAGATAATATAAAATGTGATAGCAATAGTAATACTGCTTGATCTTGACCACTAAGTCCCATGCAGATTTTTCATCGGATCGACGCCTAGCTTTGTCCCCCTATAGAGGATTCGACCTCACCTCTTCACTCGAGGCTTACCTGCCAACTATATGCCAGACTTACCACTCTTGACATCCGATCAGACCCACAAGGGCTTCCACCACCTGTCCGGTCTGTCTGACCCAGCTGGACTTTTTGTCGATTGTCCGATCTCCTGACCCAACCGGTCTTCATGCCAAATGTTAGGTCCACACAATGCATCTGGACATCATACCTGGTGTCCAGTCCTCCTAATCTATCAAGATACTTGCCTAGTATCCGGTCAACATGACCTACTAAGACTTCCTGTTAAGCCTGCACACTTAACATTGATATTAGAACACAAGTGAATCCTAACTTTTAACTATGGTTCATACATCAAAATTAAGGAGCGATGCTCACTGCATCAACAATCTCTCCCTTTTTGATGTATGACAACACATCAGTTAAAGTTAGGAGAATCAAATACCAATATCCAAATATTGACATGAATATGAGATGAACCATCAAATATTGACATGTATAATAGATGCATAAAATTAACCATGTATGAGATGCATAAAACCTTATCAAATTTTTGCATCTTTCTTTCAATAAATCTCTTCTTTTAATAAATCTCTAACTTTATATCTCTTCTCTCCCCCTTTGGCATACATCAAAATAAAGATCAAATAAAAATTCAAGGTTTTCAAAATTTTCAAACAATTTTTCTAACTCCCCCTGAATGACAACTTATTTTCAAAATTTTGGAAAAAAAATTCAAACTTTTCAAACTCCCCCTGAATAAAAACTTATTTTTAAAATTTTCAAAGCTTTCAAACTCCCCCTGAATAAAAACTTATTTTCAGAATTTTCAAAAAATTTAAGTTGATGCAAAAATGATAGTGAATTAATCCAAGCATGAATTCCTAAATATTATATTTATATTATATTAAAAAAATACACATCTAAAAATCATCCTTAAAGCAAATATCCAACTCTTTACTAGCTTAAATGATATAGAATTAATCATCAAGCTTTGAATTAGAGTTAGTGATTGAAGTGATTGATTTGCTCTTGTAAACCCTATATTGGTTCATGTCGATGCACTTGATACACAAACAGATAATCCTAGGTGTTTGTGAGATGCGAAGGCTTACTTAAATCTATAGGATCATGAAATCTAGATTAACCTAATCTAGATTAATTTTCAATTTCCTTTAAAAATAATATAATATTCCTTTTCAAAATAAATTCTGAATATTAAGCATGAAAACATCCTAATCTACCAAGAATAAACCTAATTGTCTTCTAAGCATACTAAATTCTGCTTCCGGAAGTGGTTTAGTGAAGATGTCGGCAAGGTTTGATTTTGACTCAACATAGTTGAGTTCAATACTACCTTTTTCCACATGATCCCTTACAAAATGATGTTTGACATCAATGTATTTAGTGCATGAGTGATGAATTGAATTTTTAGTTAAATTTATTGAACTTATGTTATCAACTAAAGTTTTTACCTTTTTATAATCTAGTTTGAAATCCTTAAGTGTGTGCATCATCCATAATAGTTGTGCCACACATTCACCTAATGTTATGTATTCTGCTTCAATTGTGGAAAGAGAAACACAAAGTTGCTTCCTACTGAACCAGCTTACTAAGCATGATCCTAAGAGTTGACATCCTCCACTAGTACTTTTCCTATCTAGTTTACATCCTACATAGTCTGAGTCAGAGTATCCTATTAACTCAAAGTTACTAGATCTTGGGTACCACATACCTACATTAATTGTTCCTTTAATGTATCTTAATATTCTTTTGACATGTGTTAAATGTGACTCCTTAGCACATGTTTGATATCTAGCACACATACTTAGTGCAAATAGTATATCGGGTCTACTTGCAGTTAAGTATAGTAAACTATCTATGACACTTCTATAGTAATTTAGATCTATAGACTTTCCTTCTTTGTCTTCATTTAATATAACATTCGTAGCCATAGGTGTTTTAATGTCTTTTGCATTTTCCATACTAAATTTTTTAATTAATTCTCTTGCATACTTATTTTGGTATATATAGTTACCATCTCTTGTTTGTTTTATTTGTAAACCTAAGAAGAAGTTTAATTCACCTACTAAGCTCATTTCGAATTCTTGTTCCATTAGGTTTATAAATTCTTTTAAAAAAATTGAATTTGTTGATCCAAAGACTATATCATCTACGTATATTTGAGCAATAAAAATGTCTTTATTCAAGTTTTTTACGAAAAGTGTTGAGTCAATTTGACCTTGTCTGAACCCTTTAGAGCTTAAGTATGAAGATAGTCTCTCATACCAGGCTCTAGGAGCTTGTTTTAATCCATACAACGCCTTTTTTAATCTATATACATGATTAGGATATTCTAAGATCTCAAAATTGGGGGGTTGACCTACGTACACTTCTTCTTTTATTACTCCATTTAAAAATACTGATTTGACATCCATTTGGTATATTTTTAACCCTTTATGTGTCGCATATGCTAGCAACATTCTAATTGACTCAAGTCTAGCTACTGGGGCATAAGTTTCATCATAATCTAACCCTTCTACTTGACTAAACCCCTTAGCTACTAATCTAGCTTTATTCCTTATGATTTCTCCTTGGTCGTTTAATTTATTTCTAAACACCCATTTAGTGTCTATTATTGATTTATTTGATGGTGGTGGTACTAAGTCTCATACTTCATTTCTATCAAATTGCGCTAATTCTTCTTGCATGGCTATTATCCAATCAGTGTCTGGTAAAGCCTCATCTATTGACTTTGGTTCTATTTTTGATATTAATGTGATTTGACTTAAGTTTCTTAGAGTTGATCTAGCTTGAACTCCTAAAGTTGGATTTCCTAATACTTGTTCGAGTGGATGATTAGGATTAAATCTAGATGTCTTTAAGTTTCATACTCATTGATTAGGGTTAATTTGTTCTTCTTCATCATGCGTAATTTCATTTAGCTCATTTTGATTATATTTTAATGTATTTGGTTGATTATTAGTGATTTCTTCCTCATCAAATTTTACATTAGTTGTTTCTTCGATTTTTAGGGTTTTCTTATTATAAATCTTATAGGCTCTACTAGTGTTTGAATACCCTAAAAATATCACTTCATCGATTTTTGAAGAGAATTTTCCGAGATGGTTTTTTGTATTTAAAATAAATACTTTACATCCAAATACTTTTAAATATTTTATTGAAGGTATTTTATTATTAAAAATTTCATAAGAATTTTTATTATGTATTTTATTAATTATTACTCTATTTTTCACATAACATGTAGTGTTTATTGCTTCGGCCCATAAATAACTAGGTAGGTTATATTCATTTATCATTGACCTAGTGACTTCTTGTAGAGTCCTATTTTTTCTTTCTACTATTTCGTTTTGTTGAGGTGTTCTAGGGCATGAATATTCATGGTGATATCCATTTTCTAAACATATTGTTGTAAATTTTTCATTTTTAAATTCTCCTCCGTTATCACTTCGTATTTTTTTTTTATCTTATAGTATTTTTCGTTTTCTATTTGTTTACTAAAGTTTTTAAATACTTCAAATGTTTCAACTTTATGTTTTAGGAATTTTACCCATGTAAACCTAGAGTAATCGTCTATTATTACTAAATAATATAAATTACCACTTAGTGATTTTACCCCAGGTGAATCGAATAAATCTAAGTGGATTAACTCGAGTATTGAACTTGTTCGACCTTGATTAGTTAATTTATGTTGAGACTTGGTTTGTTTTCATTGTTGGCAAGCATTACAAACTTTGTTTTCAATATTTTTAAGTTTGGGCAACCCTTTAACTAGATTAGTTTCACCTAACTTCGTTATATTTCTAAAGTTAGTGTGAGCAAGTCGCCTATGCCACAACCAACTTTCTTCTTGCTGTGTCATATGACACTTGATTGAGGATCTTTCTAAATTTATTGAATATATTTTTTTTCTAACTCCTTTAAGTAATATTTTTGGATTTTCAATATTTTTAATCAAACATTCATTCGATAAAAATTTCACTACATAACCAAAGATCATCAAGTTGACTTACACTAAGCAAGTTAAATTTGAAATTATATACAAGCAAAACTTTTTGTATAACAAAATTAGACCCTAATTCAATGTTACCTAATCCAATTACCTTAAGTTTTCCATTGTTTCTAAAGGCGACTGTTCCTAGGTTCTTGTAGCTTAATTCTGAGAACTTTTGACTATCTCCAGTCATATGTCTGGAGCAACCACTATCCAGAATACATTGGTCCATTCTGGAGTCCTACATGAATTAAAACTTTTTAAGATAATTCATACCTTGAATAAGATGAATCATCTTGAATTTATTTAGATTGTAAATTTGTTAATCAAATAAAATTGTTAAGTTAATTTTAGTTGAGTATATTAAGTTGGGTTGATTATAATAAATTAAGTTTTGTTAAGTAAATTTGTTTATTTAGGTATGTTTGTTTAGTTTAATAAATTAAGTTTAAGTATAGTAAATTAAGTTGAGTTGGATTAAGTTAATTTCATTAAGGTAAGTTGTTAAGGTAAATTTATTAATTTGATTTAAGTCTATTAGGTTGAGTTAAACTAATTAATCTCAATTAAGTTCTAAATCATCTCACCCAAGCTAGGTTTTCAATACACTTATTCCTATGGGTTTTGTTAGATGAGGATTTCATTTTATCTTAATTAAATTTAATGAGTAATTTCAAAGTGTTTAAACTTGTGTTAGATTCAAGCTTGGTTTGAGCTAGTCAAGTAGGTTTTTCCAGCATTGACTTCCAGTTCGTGACGAGGCACATGACCTTCTTGGTTATTGGAGCAACGACCACTTCCTAGACAAAGTCAATAAAGGAATCAAGTACTTGATTCACTTTGGATTAAGCCTTGATCTAACTAGTTAAAGACTTAGTGAGTTAGCTTCGGTCAGTTCCACTCGACTTAGTGCACCAGGTCGTGGCGAGGCACATGACCTTCTTGGTTATCGGAGCAATGACCACTTCCTAGACATGCACTTCGAAGAGCTTTCCTAACTTACTATCAGTTCACTTGTCTTAGTACTAGGTTGTTCAAGTTTAAACTACTTTGTTTCCTATCTAGTCCGTTCTAAATTAAGCAAGTAAAGTAAACTAAAGCATGAAAGTGTTTAACTAAATAAGGAAACAAGCAAAATGTTAGCTCCCCCTAAATGGTAGCTAGATTGAGTTTTGTTCACTAAGTGAACATGACTTTTGGGAACCCAAAATTGATTTGGTCAAACATGGTTGACTAAGCTAAACTTAGGAACCCATGCTTAGACTCGATTCTTAGTGTTTCGGCTAAGTAATGACATGTATGATTTATAGGAGGATTTAGCTTTGTATCCGAGTCCGGACTTGTTGTACATGGCTCGCTGAGATCCAAGCATCATGTTGAAATACTTGGAACCCGAAGTGAACATTTCAAAAGATCCGATTAGATCTTCTACTCTCCTTTTTAGGACCGAGTTCTCTTCCTCAAGCTTTTTAACTTGAGTTGAGTCTTTATCCTTAATTTGGCAAGTTGAAGTCTTCGAGTTGACTTGCTCCTTAAGTACTTGGACTTCCTTAAGTAGCGAGTCGACTCGATTCTCGGAGTTAGCTAACTTCCTACCTAAACATGCAATTATATTATACAACTTATCTTTTAAGGGAGAAGTTACTGTTGGGTTTCCGGCACCGCGGCGTGTGTGTGTTCGATCATGTTTCGTAAACATGAGCACAGCGGAAGCAATTAAAAATAATAAATACTTCTATTTATTACAACACACGCATGCTATTACAACAAGTGTAGACATAACCGTAAATTAAAATTGCAATAAAAGGAAATTAAACTACGTTATACCTTTCGTATGACGTGTAGCGGGAACGGCATCAACCGGAACGATCCTCGTAAGAATCGTCTCTATCCGTATCCACGCCGAGCTCCTCGGGATGACTTCGCTTAAGCCACGAGCTTCGTCTTCGTGACGGGTTACTAGCCTCGTGTTGAAGACGACGTGATCGAGATGATCACGATCCGAATCCAAATTCGGACCTAAAACAAGTCCTCAAGACTCGCTTCCGAGAGGTATTCACAACCGATTGACGAATCCTTCGCCCTCCACCTCAGAGGATTACCGGAGATCAAATCCCGGTATGTTAGCCGCTGTCGAGCACTAACCGCCGCCCAAACGACGCCCGACGAGAGAAGAAGCTGTCCAGAAAACTGGACAGCTTGGTGGAGGAGATAGGCGCCGCCAAAACAAGGAGACTAAAGCTCACTTCACCGGCTTGACGCCGCAAGGAGATGGACGCAGCAACAAGTTGGAAGGCTGCACCAAGCTGGGCGGCAACAAGATGTTGAGCGACAATGTTGGGCGGCAACTAGATGATTAGGTTTAGGTTAGGGTTTAATCCCTATTTTATAGAGAACTAATTCTCTTAATGGTTAATGGATCATATCCATAAAGCCCGTAACCCGCCTCCATTAAGATAAGTTAAAATAAACCAAACCATGATGGTTTATTTTAAGTTAAAACGAACCAACCAACTTGGTTCATTCGCTTAAAATAAACCAAACCCTTTGGTTTATTCTCATCCATTGGATTAGAACCAAACCATTTTGGTCCATCCATTATGTCTTCATAAGACACGCCCATCCACGCCTCCATTGCGATCAAATAATTTCATGCTCGCTTATGTTTGGTCCAACCAAACATAGTTTCTCTCGGTCCGAGAATCTCATTCTCAAGCTCGCTTTAAATCCTTTGGATTACACTCGCAGCGTGTGACCAAATAGGTTCTCGGTTTATGTTGGCCGCCTATAATTAACCATTAATTATAGAACGATCATGAGTGGCACCTAGTAGTACATCATGATCCCCAATTAACCAAAAGATCAACGCTGATCCGTAACTATTTCTCAAACCCTTCAAGAGCTCGAATGAATCGTGCCCCATTCCCTTCACTCATCTTATACCCACTTGGTTCGTGACATGGTCTATTGTGTCACCCTCACTAGGGTCGACTCACGCCACACCTAGCCCAAGTATCATTTCCTCGCCCTACTGGATTCTAGTTACTCCACATGTATCAAGAGTACTTTACTCTAAACATGTAATGCTTTGGCCAAAGACTTTAGTAACAATCCGACGAGAGGCCATGGGTATACATCTCCTCGCAAGGAGTGGTGAATCCTTTATAGGCTATTCAAACACCTTCGATCACTCGACTTATACCCAATCATCCCGGTCCACATCTCCTTAGAGATGTTTGCTTAAGATGTCAAAGCATAAGTCTCCATGATCAAGATGACTTGAATACCGCAAGTCAAAGGAACATCGCACTTAAGCCACAAGAAGAACTTCATTGACATATCTATATATGCAGAGAACCATATGAAGTCTTACTACCGGTCACTCCAATGAACTAGTTACCATAACTAGCATCCACGATTAACTCCGACATCACTATGTCTCCAAAGGAGAATCACCGCTTGATACACCAAGGAGTATACCTGTGTTAGTCTCATGAATTGATGGTGTCCAAATCCATCAATTCATCGACTAGGATAATTCCGATACATCACAATTACACATGTAGAGATACTCACTAGTTGTGATCCAATCACAAATTCTCTCATGCCGTGAATCGTATCGTGACATTCAAGAAATGAGTTTAAGATCCAATCAAATACATAAAACATGTATACTCAAATAGTGAATCTTCATTTATCATATAAATGGTTCATACATAAGGCATTGCCTTAGGACATCTCTCATATATTACTAACAGACTCCACTTGGCCTAATGCCAATCGCTACAGATCCAATACCATAAGCACCAACATGACCTCAAACTTATTTTGAGGTAATGCTTTAGTCAAAGGATCCGCTAAGTTCCTTTCAAAGGAATTTTCTCGATTTGTATTTCGCTCCTACTTATGATCTCTCCGATAAGATGATAGCGCGGCTACATGTTTGGATCGTTGATGAGACCTTGGCTCTTTCGCTCAGGCAATTGCTCCATTGTTGTCGCAGAGACCTGCAGATTGCTTCAACAATGGCCGGAATCACACCAAGTTCATGAACGAACTTTGATCCAAACCGCCTTTGGCCGCCCGGCCGCAATATATTCTCGCCTCGCGGTAGAATCCGCTACGCCTCTTGTTTGGAACTTTTCCAACTCATCGCGCCCCATTCAAGGTGAACACGATCCGCATCGAGACTGAATCATCCTTGTCCGTCTCGAAGCCGCATCCGTGATACCCGCCGATCACCATGTCCCTTCTCCATATATTAGGAACACATCCTTAGTTCTTCAAGTACTTTAAGGATCGTCTTAATACCCCAATGATCCATTCTGGATCGGTGGTATCTGCTCGTGACACTCGAGCATACGATACATCGGGCCTCGTACATAACATAGCATACATGATAGATCCTATTGCGGATGCATAGGGAATCTTACTCATGCAAATCCTCTCGTCTTACGTGCGCGGACACATAGACTTGAAGGTGTACCCCATGCACGATGGGCGGATAACCTTTCTTGGATTCCGACATGCTAAACCTCTTTGCACTTTTCGGTCTATATATGTAGACTGCGAAAGACCAAGCAACCGTTTCGATCTATCTCTATAGATCTTAATCCCAAGGATGTAGGTTGCTTCTCCCAGGTCTTTCATGGAGAATGTCTTGGATAACCAAACCTTAACTGACTGTAAGATTGACACATCGTTTCCTATAAGTAATATGTCATCGACATACAATACTAGGAACACGACTGCACTCCCACTAACCTTCTTGTACACACAAGGTTAGTCTGGATTTTGTGAGAAATCAAACTTTTTGATCGTCTCATCAAAACGGATATTCCAGCTCCTGGATGCTTGCTTCAATCCATAAATGGATCGTCGCAATTTGCATACCTTGGTTTTATCAACCGATGTGAAACCCTCAGGCTGTATCATATACACATCCTCGAGCAGGTTTCCATTAAGGAAAGCTATTTTCACATCCATCTGCCATATCTCATAATCATAATGAGCCGCTATGGCCAGGAGCATCCGAATGGATTTAAGCATAGCTACAGGCGAATAGGTTTCGTCATAATCAACACCTTGTTTTTGATGATATCCTTTCGCCACCAATCTAGCCTTATAGGTAATCACATTACCATCCATGTCGGTTTTCTTCTTGAAAACCCACTTGCACCCTATAGGCTTTATGCCTTCAGGTGGGTTAACCAAGTTCCAAACTTGGTTTTCGTACATGGAATCCATTTCCGACTTCATGGCACCAAGCCACTTATCCCTTTCTGAACTTGTCAGCACTTCTTCATAACTGGTAGGCTCCTCATCATCAATGAGTAACACGTCATTCGATTCACTTATGAGAAATCCATATCTCTCAGGAATATTGCGTGTTCTACCAGATCTACGAAGATGTGGTGTTACAATAGGTCCAGCCGATTGCTCATCACTATGAGTTGTCGGCTGTTGTGCTTCACCAGGTATCTCATCAATGTCTATTTGAGTCTCTCGAGCCTCCTCAAGCTCAACGACACTCCCACTGTTTTCTTGCAAGAGAAACTCTTTCTCTAGAAACACAGCATGCCTTGAAACAAACACCTTTTGTTCCACAGGATGATAGAATTGGTAACCCCTTGTTTCCTTAGGGTATCCAATAAATAGATATTTATCAGACTTAGCATCCAGTTTGTCTGATACAGTCCGCTTCACATAAGCAGGACAACCCCATATCTTCAAGTAAGATACATGAGGTTTCTTACTAGCCCATATCTCATATGGAGTAGTAGAGACTACCTTGGTAGGCATTCTGTTTAACAAGTAAACAGCTGTCTGAAGTGCATAACCCCAACAGGACTTGGGAAGAGTCGCATGATTCATCATTGACCTGACCATGTCCAACAAGGTCCGGTTACGCCTCTCAGATACACCATTATGCTGTGGTGTATAGGGCGGAGTCCATTGAGACAATATGCCATTGTCTCTTAGATAATCAAGAAACTCTTGACTTAAGTATTCACCACCTCGATCCGATCGAAGTATTTTAATACTTTTGTCATGTTGTTTCTCTACTTCATTTCTGAATTCTTTGAACTTTTCAAAGGCTTCAGACTTGTGTTTCATCAAGAACACATACCCAAACCGTGAGTGATCATCGGTGAAGGTAATGAAGTAGCTATAGCCTCCTAATGCTTGAGTTGACATAGGTCCACATACATCAGTATGTACTAGACCTAGTAACTCTCCCACTCGTTCACCTTTTCCAGTAAAAGGTAACTTAGTCATCTTGCCTTTTAAGCATGATTCACATGTATCGTATGAATCCAATTCAAACGATTCCAGAATTCCACATCGGTGTAATTCGGACATGCGTTTCTTGCTTATATGGCCAAGACGACAATGCCACATATAGGAGTCTATGTGATTATCTTTTCGAGCACGCGTGTTGCTCGCCCGATATTGAAAATGTCCTTTGGATCGTCCAACGTATAAATGCCATTACTCAAAGTTCCAGTTCCATAAAGTACGCCATTCAAAGTTATATAACAACAATTGTTACTAAACGTTAAATGGAAACCATTTCTATTTAAGCAGGAAATAGAAACAATGTTCTTTATTAGAGAAGGAACATAATAGCAATTGTCCAGTTCAAAGACTAGTCCACTAGGGAGCTTCAGCAAATAAGTTCCGATGGCGACCGCAGCAACCTTTGCTCCATTGCCAACTCGCAAATTTGACTCCCCTCTGACAAGTCTTCTTCTATTCCTTAGCCCCTGTATGTCATTACATATATGTGAGCTACACCCAGTATCCAATACCCAAGAGTCTAAGGAAATAGAATGACAATCAATAACGAAGATACCTGAAGAGGATGGGGCATCGGATGCCTTCTTCTTCTTCATGGACTCAAGATAAATCTTGCAGTTTCTTCGTAAGTGGCCTTCCTTGCCACAATGATGGCAAGTGCCCTTTTGCGCTGGTTCCGCCTTCTTTGCCTTTTTCTTTCCTTTCTTCTGTTCTTTTGCCTTCCTCTTAGAACCTTTCTTTGAGGAATCAACTAACAGAACCGCCTTCTCCTCATGCTTCACATAAGGCTCCACAGTCTTCAGCATATTGAGGAGCTCGGGAATGGTGGATTCCAATTTGTTCATCCGATAGTTCATCACAAATTGCGAGAAACTCTTGGGCAAACAATGCAGAATTAAGTCAATACTTAACTCATGATCCATCACAAAACCGAGGGTAGCTAGCCGCTCGATGTACCCGTTCATCTTTAGCACAAACTGTACTACAGACGAACCTTCTTGCATCTTCGTGGTGAAGAGGAGCCTAGAGACCTCGAACCTTTCGGATCTCGCTTGCTCATCGAACAACTCATGAAGATGGAAGACCATAGTGTTAGCATCCATATGCTCATCTTCGCAGTCGGGTACCATCGCCGCTAGCATGATGCAACTCGCCCCTAATCGCGCCATGCTCGATAGACCAACATTTGATGCAGGTTGCATCGCCCTTAGGGACAGAAGAGGCTCTTCAAGGACATATGCTAGCTTTTCCGCCTTGAGAACAATTCTCGTGTTTCTAAGCCGATCCAGAAGTTAGGCCCGATCGGTTTGTTCAATCCAAAATAGTGCGCAAATTCAAAGAGCGTCATGATCAATTTATTGACCTAGAAATACAAAAGCGAGCATATATGAGAAAATGATTTTAAAATGCATCAATATACATTTATAAATCCCATTCATTTTGAATTCAAAAACCCCAAAATCACTTGGAGATCGTAGGTCCATCTCGAAATGGGTGATATCCATCGTAGTTATAAGAACAACCTTGGAGTGAGTCAACAAGCCATTCTTAGCTATGATGGTGGGTATCAATATACCGATTACATATCATGTATATGTAACTATCACAATGTGCTATCAACTAATTGAATGTTCACACATACATTGGGTTGTTAACACATTAACAAGTATGCATCATATGCATAGCACCCAACTTCACCTCTCTTCACATCGACCTTGGAGAGTCCAACAAATCGATGCTCCAAGTTAAAGCCAACCCATTAATCGCGAAATAGTTTTAATATGGTTAGAGCGCATTCAACCAATTAGCCGGCTTGGAGTGAGTCCAACAACCCAAACTAACGATTGACCTCGACTCTTACCATATTAGAGTTAAACTATTCCAATGATTTGAACATGTTCGGGTTGGCGGGCTTGGAGTGAGTCCAACAACCCAAACAAGAAATGAACTCGGTTCTAACCATATTAATGGAAGGTGTAGGCTTTAATATTGAGTTAGGGTTTTATGTCTCATCCTCTTTGCATGCAAATAACTATTATCTACATGGCATGGCATACATGGCATACATCTACATGTCACGACACGCATGGCATAATGTTATGCATCTAATGCAATTACATGGCATACAATTATGTCATGTATATATTTCCTTATATGTCATAACTATTTATGGAAATAAAATATGTTTAAGATTTGATTCTCCAAATCAAATCATAATTAAATTAGGAAACAAATTTCCAAATCTAATCACATATTTTATTCATGGAATTATTTGATTAAGGAAAATCTATTTAGGAAACCAATTTCCTAAATCATTAAAACTACTTATGGAAATAAAATATTTTAAGATTTGATTTCCCAAATCAAATCATGATTAAATTAGGAAACAAATTTCCAGAATCTAATCAAATATTTTATTTATGGACAATATCAATTTCCATAAATACTTCCAACTTTCCAAAAGTGGAAGATTTCCATAAATACTTCTAGACTTTCCAAAATTGAAAAATTTCCATAAATACTTCTAAATTTCCAAAATTAGAAAATTTCCAGAAATACATTATGACTATCGCAAAACCATTTTACGATTATGTCGAAACACAACCTGGGCTCTGATACCACTGTTGGGTTTCCGGCACCGCGGCGTGTGTGTGTTCGATCATGTTTCGTAAACATGAGCACAGCGGAAGCAATTAAAAATAATAAATACTCCTATTTATTACAACACACACAACACACGCATGCTATTACAACAAGTGTAGACATAACCGTAAATTAAAATTGCAATAAAAGGAAATTAAACTACGTTATACCTTTCGTATGACGTGTAGCGGGAACGGCATCAACCGGAACGATCCTCGTAAGAATCGTCTCTATCCGTATCCACGCCGAGCTCCTCGGGATGACCGCTAAGCCACGAGCCGTCTTACGTACGGGTTACTAGCCTCGTGTTGAAGACGACGTGATCGAGAGATGATCACGATCCGAATCCAAATTCGGACCTAAAACAAGTCCTCAAGACTTGCTTCTCCGGAGAGGTATTCGTCAACCGATTGACGAATCCTTCGTCCTCCACCTCAGAGGATTACCGGAGATCAAATCCCCGGTATGTTAGCCGCTGTCGGAGCACTAACCGTCGTCCAAATGACGCTCCGACGAGAGGAGAAGAAGCTGTCCAGAAAACTGGACAGCTTGGTGGAGGAGATAGGCGCCGGCCAAAACAAGGAGACTAAAGCTCACCTTGATGCCGAACCTTTTAGGGGATCACCGGAGGGTCGCCGGAGGTTCACCGGCTGGAGCTTGGACGCCGGCAACAAGTTGGAAGGCTGCACCAAGCTGGGCGGCAACAAGATGTTGGGCGGCCACAATGTGTTGGGCGGCAACTAGATGATTAGGTTTAGGGTTAGGGTTTAATCCCTATTTTATAGAGAACTAATTCTCTTAATGGTTAATGGATCATATCCATAAAGCCCGTTAACCCGCTCCATTAAGATAAGTTAAAATAAACCAAACCATGATGGTTTATTTTAAGTTAAAACGAACCGAACCAACTTTTGGTTCATTCGTTTAAAATAAACCAAACCCTTTGGTTTATTCTTATCCATTGGATTAGAACCAAACCATTTTGGTCCATCCATTATGTCTTCATAAGACGCAGCCCATCCACGCTTCCATTGCGACTGAAACAATTTCATGCTCGCTTTATGTTTGGTCCAACCAAACATAGTTTCTCTCGGTCTGAGAATCTCATTCTCAAGCTCGTTTTAAATCCTTTGGATTACACTCGTTGTCGTGTGACCAAATAGGTTCTCGGTTTATGTTGGTCTATAATTAACCATTAATTATAGAGCGATCATGAGTGGCACCTAGTAGTACATCATGATCCCCAATTAAGAAAAGATCAAGCGGTTGATCGAGAACTATTTACAAACCCTTGATGGCTCGAATGAATCGTGCCCCATTCCCTTCACTCATCTTATACCCACTTGGTTCAGGACATGGTCTATTGTGTCAGTCCCCACTAGGCTGACTACGTCACACCTAGCCCAAGTATCGTTTCCTCGTCCTACGGATTCTAGTTACTCCACATGTATCGAAGAGTACCTTACTCTAAACATGTAATGCTTTGGCCAAAGACTTTAGTAACAATCCGACGAGAGGCCATGGGTATACATCTCCTCGCAAGGAGTGGTGAATCCTTTATAGGCTATTCAAACACCTTCGATCACTTGACTTATACCCAATCATCCCGGGTCCACATCTCCTTAGAGATGTTTGCTTAAGATGTCAAAGCATAAGTCTCCATGATCAAGATGACTTGAATACCGCAAGTCAAAGGAACATCGCACTTAAGCCACGGTAAGAACTTCATTGACATATCTATATATGCAGAGAACCATATGAAGTCTTACGGCTGGTCACTCCAATGAACTAGTTACCATAACTAGCATCCACGATTAACTCCGGACATCACTATGTCTCCAGCCAGTGAGAATCAGCTGCTTGGATACACCAAGGAGTATACCTCGTGCTAGTCTCAACAGAATTGATGGTGTCCAGATTCATCAATTCATCGACTAGGGATAATTCCGATACATCACAATTACACATGTAGAGATACTCACTAGTTGTGATCCAATCACAAATTCTCTCATGCTGTGAATCGTATCGTGGACATTCAGTAAATGAGTTTAAGATCCAATCAAATACATAAAACATGTATACTCAAATAGTGAATCTTCATTTATCATATAAATGGTTCATACATAAGGCGATTGCCTTAGGACATCTCTCATATATTACTAACAGCTCATTTGAACCTTTGGAAATGGATACGATCCGTGACTTCTCGGACTTAATCGACTCAGACTAAACTTGACTCAGCTCCGATCTTGATTCGACCATAAATGCGACGAAACTTCTCTTCATCTCTTTTGCGTCTGACTCTTCCGATGACGACTCATCCCAAGTCACCTTAAGTGCTTTCTTCTTCTTTTCCTTTTTTGATTTTTCTTCCTTTTTTAGGTTTGCGCACTCTGACTTGTAGTGTCCCTTTCCGTTGCATTCGTAGCACGTCACTTCCGATCAGGGTCTCGACTTGTTGCCGACGACCTTTTTAGCATCTTTCTTCGTAAATCTCTTCCTCTGATTGAACATCTTTCGGACCATATTTATGATCTCCTCTTCTCCGTTTGTTTCCGACTCTGACTCGTCTTCAGACTCACTCTTCACTTTTCTTTCCTTTTTAGTCGAACATGCCACCGACGCTATACCATTCTCGGTTTGACCCGAGTTAGCTTATTCGTGTAGTTCAAGTTCACAAAATAGTTTGTCTAGCATAATTGTGGAAAGATCCCTAGAGACCTTATAGGCATCGACAATCAATGTCCATAAGGCATTTCTCGAGAATGCCTTAACCGTATACCTAATTATGTCCCTATTTTCTATTTGGTGTCCTATTAAGTGTAATCCATTTAATATATCTTTAATTCTTGTATGAAGTTGACTAGCATTTTCATTTTCATTCATTTTACAATTAAATAGTTATTTTTAATAACATGTCCCATTTAGCTATCCTAGTGTCATTTGTACTCTCATGCAGTTCAATTAATTTTTCTCATAATTCCTTAGAATTTTCAAATGGACATATCCTATTGAGCTCTTATTTGGTAAGTCTACATTGCAAGGTGTTAAGTGCCTTGTAATCAACTTGAGCTCTTTTTCTAATTTCCGCGGTCCATTTCTCTGGTTTTAACAACTCACTCGAGTCGTCTACCGGAGCTACGAAATCTTTTCTAATTGGGAACCAGACCTCTAGGTCGGTCTTTAAGTAGCAATTCATTCGCCTTTTCTAGTAGGAAAAGTCCTCTCCGTTGAAGAGAAGAGAATGAACGATGTTGTATCCCTCTAAGTGTGACATTATTGCCCCCAGGGCAATGGCGCGACGGTAAGCTACGAAGACCCCCTCTGCGCAGCCAGGGTTCGATTCTGGCCTGGCACCGCGCGCTGCGAGAATAGCGATGCTCGATGTCCTTTCAGTGGTCACCCATATCGCATGGGCTCTAACGAGTGGCGCTCTCTGATTTACCCTTGTTGACTGGTGGGGACTCTCGTTGAAGGCCTTGGGGCGGGGCCGATCAGCCATCAGGATTAGTAGGGAAGAGAAATCGTACCTGATACTTGATGTAAATCAAAAAAAAAAAAAAAAAAGTGTGACATTATTAACGAAATATTTTCTAAGTGTAGAAAATTAAATTAAATATTTTATAAGGCAAGAAAATTAAATCAAATATTTTCTAAGGCAAGAAAATTAAATCAAATATTTTCTAAGTGCAAAAAATTAAATCAAGTATTTTCTAAGGCAAGAAAATTAAATATTTTATAAGGCAAGAAAATTAAATCAAATATTTTCTAAGGCAAGAAAATTAAATCAAATATTTTCTAAGTGCAGAAAATTAAATCAAGTACTTTCTAAGGCAAGAAAATTAAATTAAATTAATCTAAAGTGCAGAAAATTTATTTTAATTATTCTAAAATATAGAAAATAAATTTTAAATTATTTAAAATGCCGAAAATGAATTTTAAATAGTCTAAAATGCAGAAAATAAATTTTAAATTATCTAAAATGCGAAAATGAATTTTAAATTATCTAAAATACGGAAAATGAGTTTTAAATTATCTAAAATATAGAAAAAGAATTTTAAATTCTCTAAAGTACAAAAATTGAATTTTAAATTTTCTAAAATTCAAAAATTAAATTTTAAATTATCTAAAATGCAAAAAATGAATTTTAAATTATTAAAAAGTAGAAAATGCATTTTAAATTATTTAAAATATAGAATAAATTTTAAATTATCTAAAATGCAGAAAATGAATTTTAAATTATCTAAAATGTAGAAAATGAATTTTAAATTATCTAAAATGCAGAAATTGAATTTTAAGTATTATAAAATGTAGAAATTGAATTTTAAGTATTCTAAAATGTAGAAATTGAATTTTAAATTATCTAAAATACATAAAATTAATTTTAAATTATTATAAAGCAATAAAAATGATTCAAAATTATTCTAAAGTAATAAAAATTATTTTAAATTATTCTAATGCAATAAAATTTATTCTAAATTATTCTAAAGCAATAGAAAATATTCTAAATTATTCTAAAGCAATAAAAATTATTCTAAATTATTCTAAAGAAATAAAAATTATTCTAAATTATTCTAGAGCCCATGCTTGTGGTTGCACCAATTCGGAGCGCCCCCGCTCTGATACCAATTGTAGGATCGTGTTTCTCTAAGAGAGGGGGGTGAATCTCGGAGTTTAAAAAAAATATTTTAATTTATAAAATAATTTAGAATATTGAGTATGCAGCGGAAATGAAAATGAGACAATTATTTTACTTGGTTCACAACCTTAACTGGGTTGCTACTCCAAGGCTCGTAGCTCTTCCGAGAGCTACCTCAATGGACAATTACTAAATGTCCTCCGACTCGAGAACTCTCGACTTCAAAGGGTTTTGCTTTTTACAAATGTTAGAGATGGGTAACACACTACCCACTCTTTGAAATTAAGTACGGAAGCGGAAAAGAAAGTAAACAATATAAGAGCTTATATCGACACTAAGTAGTGATTGGAGTTTGCTCAGAGTGTCGGAATATCGTCTTGTTGTGAAGATTCAGCTTTGGTGGATGAGTGTAGATTTCGACAGCACTTCAACGTAGATTTGATGTTCTCCTCGGATCCAATTGAGCACTTCTTTTAAAGACCTTTTCCAGTCGACTGGAATGCCTTCCAGTCACCTCCACATCACCCCATCGATATGGAACTTCTGGTCTTCCAGTCGATTGAAACCTCTTCAGTCGACTCCATATCACCCGACTCCGCATTGAAAAATTTGCCGCTTCAGTCGACTGAAACCCTTTCCATCTGTGTCGTTCACTATCCGATTGTTCACCAGTTGATCCTGCCAAATAGGTATCCATTCGACTGATTCATGTCTAGTCGACTGGAATTCAGTCAACTCGAATTCATTCAGTCGACTGGTCCCTGCAAAATAGGATTAGCACAAATAGATAATATAAAATGTGATAGCAGTAGTAATACTGCTCGATCTCGACTACTAAGTCCAATGCGGACTTTTCGTCGGATCGACACCTAGCTTTGTCCCCCTACAGAGGACTCGGCCTCACCTCTTCACTCGAGGCTTATCTGGCAACTATCTGCCGGACTTACTACTCTTGACATCCGATCAGACCCACCAGGGCTTCCACTAGTTGTCCGGTCTGCCTAACCCAGCTGGACCTTTTGCTGATTGTCCAGTCTCCTGACCCAACCGGTCTTCATGCCAAATGTCTAGTCCACGCAACCCATCTGGACTTCATGCCTGGTGTCAGATCCTCCTGATCTGTCAAGATACTTGCCTTGTATCTGGTCAACACGACCTACTAGGACTTCCTATTAAGCCTACACACTTAACATTGATATTAGAACACAAGTGAATCCTAACTTTTAACTATGGTTCATACATCAAAACTAAGGAGTGATGCTCACTGCATCAACACACAATAACCTATTTTAAATGGTTTTTCAAGTTGTTTTGGTATTTTTCTTCCCTTGTATAGTGATGCCATGTTGTATATGTTGGGTTTTCGGCACCGCGATGAGCGTGTGTATGAACATGTTTCGTAAACATGTGCACAGTGGAAGAATTAAAAAATAATAAATCTAATTTATTACAATACACACATCACACGCATGCATAGTACAACATGTGTAGACATAATCATAGTTTCAAATTTTGCAATAAAAGAAAATTACAACACGTATACCTGATGTATCACGAGTAGCGGGAAAGACATCAACCGGAGCGACTCTCGCTAGAATCGCCTCTATCCATATCCATGTCGAGTATCGTCAGGATGACTTCACAAAGCCATGAGCCTCATCTTTGTACGAGTCACTAGCCTCGTGTCGAAGATGATATGATCGAGAGAAGATCACAATCCGAATCAAAATTCGGATTCAAAAATGAGTCCCCAAAACTCGCTTATTCGGAGAGGTATTCCTCAACTGTTTAACGAATCCTTCATCCTCCACCTTTGAGGATTACCAGAGATTGAATCCCTGGCAAGGTAGCCACTGTTGGTGCAATCAACCCAGGTCACGATTGACCGGACTCAAGTTTGACTCGAGTGATGTTTTGATGTTTGACACAGTAAGTTGACATTGATGTCTAATAATATCTTTGGGAGATTATTGGAACAATCGACCTGGGTTATGATTAACCGGACTTGAGTTTGACTCGAGTGGATTTTGATGGTTGATTGGAGTTGACCATGTCATGGAAAGTCCAAGCCTTGAGTACTTGGCATGTAAAGTCCAAGCATGGGTCTTGGCAAGGAAAAGTCCAAGCATGGGTCTTGGCATGGAAAGTCCAACATGGGTTGGCAAGGAAAGTCCAAGCTTGAGCCTTGGCATTTGAGAAGTCCAAGGGGTTTAGTATTGGCAGCATAAAGTCCAAGCGGGAGTCTTGGCAGCATAAGTCCAATGGTTCGCGGCGTAAAGTCCAATCAGAGTCTTGGCAGCGTAAGTCCAATGTGCCTTAGCGGTGTAGACACCGTTAGCATGACATAGCCGATGGAAGCATCTAAAGGCTAGCACAATGGATGAACCAGTCATGGATGACTTGGAGAGATCCGAGAGCCGTGAGGCTGACGGAGATGGCTAGAAGGCTTAGGTCTAGGCTAATGGTGGTTTACCAAGTATGGGGAACCATACTTGGGATAAAACCTCATGTTTGATGTGTGCCAGTCGACTGGTGTCATGTGGCAGTCGACTAGCGTGAGTCAACTAGGGTTTGATCATGAAGTACCTTAGCAATTCGCCGAGGAGGCGTCGATCGATTGGTCAAGCAAATAATCGATCTTGTGATCAGTCGACTGATGCTTGGGTTTTGGGGCACAAAATGGAGTCTCACTCGACCGCTGCGGTCAGAAGTTAAGTGATGGCTTGATCAGTCGATTGATGGTCATAATTAGTCGATTGATGTCCTAGCCGTTGGACTTTTCCAACGTGGATTACACCGTTGTCTCACAGCAACAGTGTCATCAGTCGACTGATGGTCCATGGAGCTCATGGAGGAGGAAAAAGCATCCGGTTCTTGAGCATCCTTGGGGCAATTTGTTGCTGCAAATCAGGGTCTCCAAGGCCATTCTTCAAGCAATCAAAAGAAAGCAATCCAAAGGCATTTATAAAGTGTTTTCTTTACTTGTATTTCATATTAGTTGCTTGTTGTATTTAGTTTATTGTTGTAAACTATTGTACGAGGTTTCTCCGCCTCTGGATTGTTCCGAGAAGGAGAGTTTATTAGTGGTTGTGTGTGCATCACTAGAGCTCGATCCATGGAGTAGAAACCTTGAGGTTCTGAACCACATTATATCCTTGTGTTGTGGTGTGTTTGTCTATTTCATTATTGCTTTATTATTATTCCACTGCGCGCTAACGAAAATTGTAGACAAACGTGAAACAAAATTCCATCACAAACGAATACAAGCTATTTCCCCCCCTCTAGCGTTCCAACGATCTCCTACAAGTGGTATCAGAGCAAGGTCGCTCTTCTAAGTTTAACAACTAAGGGAGCATGCTAGAGGGAACAAGATGGAATTCCAAGACAAGCTTAGATGGGACATCAACACTCCACCACCATACGAACAAGAAGATTTTCTGGCGTGGAGAGAAAGAATGGAGACATTCTTGATGATGGACATAGAGGATTGGTTCATCCTCGTAGAAGGCTTTGAACCTCCTAGGGATAAGAAGTGACAAGTCCTCAAGTTGATGAAATGGACCTAAGAGCAACGACAAAAATTCAAGACTGAAGCCAAGGTAACAAAACTTTTAAAAGATTTGATACCTAATGATGTTTTGTCTAGGCTAGGTGAATATCTTGACGCCAAGGAGCTATGGGACAAATTGGCCAAGTGTCATGAGAAGCCTCACTTGGCACAAGTAGAAGAAGAAGAATCTTCATCGACTCAAGAAGAGCAAGAAGCCGAGGAAGAATCATCATCATCCTCACAAGAAAGTGAGGACTTGGAGGTTGAGAGACCATCAACATCCAAGGAGGAAGAGGAAGTAGAATTGGAGGAGACCTCCACCTCTAGGATTGAGGGGGAGGAGATTAGATCATCGGAGCAACACCAAGAAGAAGCTTCGACATCCAGTTAAGATGAAGAAGCTAAAAATCCGATTTCGGCCTCAATTGACTTAGGTAACTCAAACACCGTAATTCAAAATAAAAATAATATTATGTGTTTTGAGTGTAGAGAATTTAGGCACTATAAGAGTAAGTGACCAAAGAAAGTCAAGAAGACTCCTATGACACCAAAACCTCAAGAAAAATCAAAAGATGTCGGTGTCCCCACTAAAAGAAGCAAAGAGCACATCATTTGCTTCAAGTGCCAACAACCGGGGGATTTTAAGAATCAATGCCCTAGGGGGAGCAAGAGAGTCAAAGAGGGAGCTATACATGTAGGGGGAGCCTCCAAGGCAAATCCTAAGGTAAAATTTATTAATGTACCTTCTAGTTCTAATGTCAAAAAGCATGCTAGGAGTAATTTAAACAATCTTGCTATTGTTCATAAGGAGCATGCTATTAGAAATAACAAATATTTTTGTTTAGGTGCTAAAAATGCCCATTTCTCAAATAAGGAGAAATTTGGGACTAATGTCCCTAAAAACATTTTATCTAAGGACAAACCTAGGTCAAACAATTCTAGATCAATTCTACCTAGGGAGACAATTAGAAAGGTACAAGAGCATCTAGGTCTTGATCCCAAATGGACTAGGCATATGCCTAGGAAGAACAATGCCCATGGATTAAACCAAAATTCAAAAATTGGGAAATTAGAGGTTGAAAATCAAGCCTTGAGGTCAAGCTTGAAAAACTTGAAAAGACCCTTGCAAACATGCAAAATCAATTTAAAGGGTCAAATGGTTAAACACCTAGGTCTAGAACTCAAAGTCAACACCTAGGACTTAAGAGACAAAAGTCATCCAAGGCCAAGCAAGGTTTGGGTCACAAACCTAAGCCTAAGGTGGCTTATCATAGTGTTCCATTAGATGATGGAACACAAACTAGGTCTAGGAAGACCAAGGTCAATAAGGAAGTCATCCCTAAGGTTGACTAAGGTTTGTTCCTAGTGGCTAGGGTTTCTAGGAAACCTAGGGTGACCACTAAGAAGGTTACTAGGGAGGCAATCCCTAAGGTTAACCATGGCAAGACCACAATGACCAAGGCAAACAAGCCTAGAAGGGTCATTAGAAAGGTATCTAGGGAGGTCATCCCTAAGGAATACCTAGTAAACCCTAGGAGCTCAAAAAGGTTTTGGGTTCCTAAGAGCGTGATCGATTCACGCTAGATGGGCTTGGGGTGTGCCAACTTTAAATGGAAGGGTAGTTAACCTAACCATGGTAAAGGTGGCACTTTAGGTTATTTTCAAGGTTATGGATACCTTGGAAATAGGTTTGATATTTGATCTTAAAAGATTTTAGGATGTGTCAATACATCCTTGGAATTATGAAAAATCAATTAAATTGGCACAATTTGTTGGATCGAGCAGATCGCTAGAGGGGGGGTGAATAGCGATGGAAAATCTTTCGTTTGACTTCGTTCGTTAAAACACGAGTAGACATAGCAGAAGATAAAAACAAAACAAAAGAGACAATAGACACGAGGGTTTTACTTGGTTCGTAGCCGAAGGCTACTACTCCAAGGCCCTAGTGGTCCTTGACCACGCACGGAGGGCAAACTACTAAAGAACTCCTCCTCGTTGGAGGTAGGAGTTAGACGGATACACGAAATCACAAAAGCTCGAGGTAGAGGGACACTCCCCCTCTCCTCGTTATAATGAAAGATTTATGAAATAAGAAAACTGAAATACAATTGAAACTTTCATTACCGACGACTTCAAAGGTTGGAGGTTGAAGCTCTAGTCGTCATCTCGGCAGCACTTCGTCGTAGGGATGTCAGAGAGTTGGAGCGTATCGGAAGCACTTGGAGGCTTGTAGAATTGATGAAAAACCCTTAGAGAAGCCCTCCTTTTATAGCCTTTCAGCCTCTTTTCGAGTGGATCTTCAACCAATAGAAATTGGGCACAAGACTCCTTGAAAAATGATAGAGCTTGACTCCTCGAGGCTGATCCTTAACCATCAGTCGACTGATGGCCATCATCAGTCGACTGATGGCAGCATCAGTCGAATGCTGACCGCAGATAGTCGACTGATTGACGGCAGTCGAGTCCTCCAAGTTGGCAGTCGACTGATGCTAGCTGCAGGGAAAAGTTAGCTTAACAAAAATATTATTTCGACGGTCGCCGACCATCTGATCTCGACCTAGACTATCTATAGGATGTCTTTGGTCGGATCTACGCTTAAGATCATCCCTGTAAAATACGAAAAAAAAAAAAAAAAAAAAATTTTATGGATTAAACCCTTTAATTAATTGGGTTTAATTAGTAGACTAATTGGTTTAATTAGCTAAATGGGCTAATGGGGTTAATTATCTTATTGGGTTGAAATCGGGCTTGAACCAGATTTGAAATTGGGCTGAAACTGGGCTTGGGCTGAAATCGGGCTTAAATTGGAATTGGGCTTGGACTGAACTCGGATTAGACTTGGACTTGGGTCAAGGGATTAAACCGGCTGAGCTGAACCCAAACAGATTTGGGCTTAAAGTTGGCTGGGTTAACCGGATCAGGTTGAACGACATTTAAAAAGCCGGCCGAACGCCGATCGTCCCATCTTCATCGCGATCCACCTTCGTCTTCTGCCTCGTTCCTTCCGCTCCACACAATCGCGTCGCCAACCTCCGCTCGTCGGCGTCCGGTGCAGGCAGCTCGACGGCGCCATCCCTGGGCTGATCTCCGATCGAGGAACAAGGGGTTTCTTGCTTGGGGATCTCGACGATTCTGTCAGCGAACCGGTGAGGTTGTCGCCGCGAATAGGTCGCCAATTCGATCGCTAGGGTTCGATTTCAATCGCGATTCCCACTTCTTCCTCGCTTCTCGTCTCTTTCGACCCGCAGCTGCTGCCGGCGATTTCTTCTCCTCGGTGCTCCATCGTCGACGCCTCTCCCTCCTGACCTCGACGGCAGTGAGTTGTGCCAGCCATCGAGTTGTTTCGGCGCATAGGACGATCACCGCGGCCATCGAGCCAGCTCCCCTCTGTTCTGTCAGATGGTTATCTTCTCTGCCTGATCATCGCCGGAGCAACCGGTGGATGTCGCTGTGCCAGCTGTAGGCATTTCTGATCGGCGACGTCGCTGCCCAGATGATCCTTTGATCTGACTCTGTGGGCATTCGGCTGTGAAGTTGCTGTAACAGAGAAGGAATACCACCATTGTGGTTCACAGTGGTTGGGGGGGTGCAGATCCATGAATTGGTCAACAAATTTGGATATCTTATTGTTGGAAATCGACAGTGGATTTGTTTTCTAGATAGCGTAGTGCATGTGAGAACTACACCAGGTAAGTGTAGATTTTGGAATACTAGTTTCACAATGGATTTATTATTGGTATGATGAAATGTGATAAATTGTTCGAGTGGGTCAAGAAGCGATATAGAAAGCTCAATTCGTAAGTTTCAATTTGGATTTAGCTAATTGTATCATATAAGAGTTATCTATATGATTGATTGATTGGGTTTGAATCTATGATAACTGTCTAGACTTAATATGGGTATTATGGAATGTGGGATTTGATTTGCAGTGTGTTTAAAACTGGTATAGTTGTATAGTTGCAATTAGAGGAAGAGGATGATCTGAGTTATGTTTTACCTTAATTCGATCATTAGATATGTGATGATACTTAATTGTATCCTATTGCTACAGGACGTTGATGTTGATGGATACATGAGCGTGGAGATGGATAGCACGGATTAGTTCGAGCCGTGTCGGTGGGTAATATCTACAGTCCAGGTAGTTTTGATCAATTCGATTGCATGATATGGGATATATGTATATACCAATCCACTCTTATTTAATCACATGCTTATCTTTGCCTTGACCTTTGAGATAAATACTCTATTACTCATTGATTATCTAGCATGGATAGGAACTATAAACCCTATTATGTATTAGCTGATAGATGTTCAGTAAGTACATGTGGTTAGGGTTATCTTTGTGACTTCAGATTGGGTTACTGTATTACATCACTAGGGTTAGGTGATGGTTTGGATTATGGAGTCGATTGTTATATCATATCTGTATTAGTAGTGCATTTATGATGGATCTAGTTATGCGTGTATAGATAAGTGTATGGTTGTCGTATGTGACCATGGACTGGAGGTCTTAAGCGTGATGATATATCCATTATGGATTGTGTGCTGTGTATGGTTATATGGATGATCGATTGTATATCGTTATGGACTAGAGGTCTTAGTGGGGTTGGTCCGATGAGTATGACTCTTTGTGCGATAGAGAGAGTCTTGTGGATTGTAGTCCTCGCATAGTTGACTTTTTTGGACCGTGTCTCCCGTGGGATAGGGAGTGTGGCGAGGATACATGTATGGATCTATGCATCATTACACTACATGCATCTTTGTTGGAGTCTCCTTATGGTGGAGACGTGTCGTCATCATCCCGCCTCCCGCCACTCGGGGTAGTGGTTTGCAGGTTGAGGCGCATTATTGATGTCGCGCTCGGCCACTATGGATGGTGGTAGGCGGAGATGCGCACTTGGCCACCGCGAGTGGTAGTTAGCGCACTCACCCACTATTGACTGGTCGTGTGATGTGCTTGTCTGGAGTGCAGTGCCGTCTACTCATGGGTAGGGACGAGCTAGCGAGGACCCGAGGGTGGGTAGCATATAGCTCTATAGCGGCTAGCCTTCGCTTCATACTACCCAACTCTTCGGTCACTCGAGTGGTGGCGGTGAGTCGGATAGTTGTCATGTCGTACCACCAGGCCACACTGGGTCGTGGTAGCGAGTTGGTAACATGACCATGCATATGCATTCTTGATATATATGTATGCATGTATTTGATATATGTTTTACATATGCACGTGAGATCTTTGCATTTGATTGAGCTATGATTGTTGCACATGTTTGTTCATCATGATACATGTCATTTGCATTTTATATACCGCTATGTGTTGAGCATGATATATGTGTTGGTCGCACATGTATGCCTTTGATTAGTGTCATGTCATAGTGTGGTATGGACCGGGTTATTAATACGGTGATCATATCTTTGTTCATATGTTGGCGTATTGGTCGGTATGGGATTGACTTAGTATGTTATATGGTTATGTTATTGTAACTGCTCGATGATATAGCTTATGGTGTTGCGACCGTCAGTGCGTTGGTACATTATTTTATGTCCGATTGATCGCTTTAGTATATACATTGAGTATGACTTTCTTGTAGTTACTTGTTATTGGATTTGGATATGGTGTATGTCTATCGGACTCATGTTGTATACTGTAGATCTTCACATGTATACTTGTAGATCTATCCTTATATGTTGTTCATGCACTTTCTATATATTACCCCGAGTTTATACTCACCACCCCGACCACAGGTTTTTACGTCGCCGGATAAGTAGAAGATTTCTTGGGCGTTAGAGCTCCATGGTGATCCCATCTCACACGGACGAATGGACATGTTTTCCGTATTGTTGTATTTCTACGGATTGTTGCGTTTTATGGTTTTAACATGTATTATTTCCGTATCTGATATACGGACGTGTTGTATGTATTTGACTTTCGATGTGACTTCTATTATGTTTCTTGTTGTGTCAAGTCACTCGAGTGCAGTTGGTCATTATGTATTGTTTTATCTTTGTATTGTTTCCTGTGTTTATTATGTTTGATATGATGATATCTGCGTATATCATATTGTTGTTGTAGGCCTCACGGGCCTTGTATTAACCGATATGTTGCCACGTCTGAGGAGATGCCGTCCGTTGCTTTTAACACGGCATACTCTCGGCGTGACAATTTTATTAGTATCGAGCCCTAGGTTGCGAAGTCCATTTTGGTTGATTTCGTTCGGACATCGAGTTTTGCTTTACTCGGTCTTGGTTTTGTGAGTTACAGGATCTGCATTGCGGACATCTCCGAGCTACAAGGATTAAGGTATGTTAGCTTTATTACATATCCTTACATTGGCTATGCATTTAGTTGCTTATAACGATTGCATGACTTGTAGTATGTTAATCGTATTAAACCATGGTGAGTTGACCACGGGAGCGACATGTGGAGGTTATTAGATATGTACACTGCTTCTCGAAAAGGTGAATTACCTTTGAGGCCGTGATCTGCAGGAGTCGGCGTTAGTAGTCACATCTCTTGTGGAGATCAAGGATTACGGTCCTAAGATTTTCACTAATTATGTTAGTCGGATCATTACGAGGGTAATGGACTGCAGTATACTATTCTTTGATCACGGATAGTAGAGGATTAGTTTGGAGATATTCATAGGATTTTGATCCCCGAGTTGGTTATTCTAGGTTGTATAACATTTAGGAGTACTTTTGGAGTACTTGACTGGGTTATACGAAGATAGTAGTGTTAGTGTAATACCATTATCCGGATTTTTGCCGGTACTTGGTGGAAGAGATAGAAAGTAACCTACGGGAAATAATGTATCACTTAGTCACAGTGCAGTGATGTTGTGAGAGAGTATTTTCCCACATCATTTTCTTTGACTCATTGTCAAGGAATTCTTGGGCTTTAGGTCGAGTGATCGTTGGTAATGGAAGTACCATGCAGAGTCGTTAGACTTGCGAAAGTTACAACCATTTAATAGCCCAAGAAAGTGATTGGGTTGGGTTTGGCCACCCACCGGTTATCGGTTGAAATCTTGATCAGGATGTTTGGATCTCCTACTAGATCTGGAAGTCCTTAGACCGAGTCATGTGTATAGAAATGACTCCGTAGCAAGTGTTTTAAGAGTTAAAGATTTGATAAGCAGATATTGCAAGTCAAATTATTGGAATCAGAAGTCTCCGAATGTTTGACAAAAGGAGCAAGATTAAAGTCGTGAGTCACGAGCGACTATTGGAGAGTTTTCGATCATAGAAGACCGATTGCAGTTGTCGTGACTTCTCATGTTTATCGTGAACTCAGAGGAAAGACTCCGAAAGGAGATTATGTCTGTGCAGTGCGGGTTACGACGAGACACAGAGTCAGATTATCCGATGGACCATTGTATCTATTTCTGCTATAAGCAGCTGGTATCTATGAGAAGAATATGTATTTTGAAGATTCATTTGAAGACAATGGATGATGCTTTCGAGCGGACGATCCACAACCTCGAAAGCCGAGATCATTACAGAAGATTGGTTTATCACATCAGCGGCGATCTACTACCTCAGATATAGTTGAAGTTCTTTGATACTTTCATCCGGAAGAAGCAAGTTACTCAGCGATGCTCGGTAGAAGACATTTGAAGACCCGAGCAGCGACAGCGATTACCTTCCCGAGCAGCGGCGATTACCTTCCCAGCGGCAGCCGCGATTACCTTCGCAGCGGCGATTACCTTCCCGAGCGACATTATGATTTATCTGAGAGAGAGAGAGTATCACGGCGATAGTACGTGTCTATGCGATATTCTCCGATTGCGGCTATACCTTTCACGAGAGATGGGCGTGCTATGATGTTTATAGTCCTTGATATTATAGGATGTGTATCTTTTGCGATTAGCAGTGTTTACCATCTCCGTTCTGCGATTGTTTGATTTGTACCTCCATTTTCAACTTGATTGATTTCGGTTCCTCCATGATAGTCTTTGCATCTACATGAGCTCGGCCGTAGTCAGCAGATGTTGGACAAGGTTACATGATTACTCGAGAAGAAGTATAGAAGACCAAGGATAGGTCCTTGAGTATTACTTTAGGTTATCCTATTTGCGGATATATCGAGAGATACTGGTAGTTTCTATCTTTGTCTAGAACATTTTTGATTGGGTTTGAAGGGTTCCTAGCGACTGGTGGTTGGTGATTTTCTCTACCGTTTGGTGAGATGTTGATCAACAACCAAGAAGTCAAGGATACCCTTAGCCTTTTCTAGACATACCTCTACTATAGACATATCCTTAGGGATAGTTAGATTGTTGAGCGTTGGTATACTAGGACTCTCGGATGTATGCGTATAATTCGAGTATTCGGATATAATTTTGGATGAACTCTCGAACTTGCCCTTTGCATGGGCAAGTGGAGTAAGCGATTGAGGTGATTTCGGGAATAGTCCTGATATTGGGGACCTCATACCGGGAGATGATTTTGTTGGTATATCATTGTCGGTGTGATGATTGAGCTATCTGTAGCTTAGAGTAAAAGGATGCAGGTGTGTAGAAGACGATATTTCATACTTAGTATGAATTTTATGAGTTGTTGATAATGTCGTTAGACTTATTAACGAGTTAGTCGTTCATGGATTTGAGGAATCAAGTACTCTTGGAGTATTTGAGATCGATTGTCATCATATATGTGGAGGATATATTTTGAGATATATTCACGATCTTAAGGGAAGTTATGTTTCCCTAGATTGATTTGGTATTTACCAGAGATAAGGATAGGATATTCTAGCGATACTATACCGTCGACTTGTTGGACCAAGAAGGTGGTGGGAATCACCTGGTCGGAAGTGTGTGAAGCTAGGTTTCAGGGCCTAGAAGGTGACTGACTTTCGCGTCAGTGTTAGTTAATCCGTCCGATATGGATGGAAGGGTATTGTACGCAGGGGCATCATTTCAGGGATTGGAGCGATTCCGATGCAGTTAAATGAGACATATATTATGTGTATGCTAGTTGAGAAACTAGCGAGATTAGTCATTATAGTCTTCCAGTTACTTTCAGTTCTGGGTGATATAATGAATTTTGAAACAGTAGATTGGTCTCTCTTATGAGAAAGTAATTCTCTGTTTTCGAGGAGAATAGTGGGCTATAGAGTTGTATTTCGATTTTGAAGAGTTGTTTGGGAAGACTCTTCATTCGAGAATGATGATTTATTCGGAGTGTATCCGAAAATAGTGAGTATTGAGGCGTTCGGTTGGTGGAACGATATATGGGACACGGTTGATTTTCGTAGTTTGATGTTGGGTATGCCAACAAGCAAAGTGGAATATTGTGGTCGGTAGGGTTATGTACCGTGATGAAGTGGGAGCCTAATGCGTTAGGCGTGTGTTGGAAGATTATCTAGAATTCGGAAAGGACTGGAGAGGATTTGGGTAGTCGATGATCGATTAGCTAGGTCCGCTCATTTTCTTTCGAGCCGTAAGATGGATTCCGTTGGATCGTTTGACGGAATGATATCCATGGAGTATCCTTGAGTATCATTTTTGATAGTGATTCATGATTCACCTTACGATTCTAGCAAAGTCTTTCACAAGTCATGGGTATAGAGCTCCACTCGGGTACGATTATCTATCTTTTGATAGATGATCAATAGGAAGGTGTTATTCGACTTTGAAAGGGTGATTGAGAGCGTATATAGGAGTGGGATTTAATATTGAGCTCAGTACCCACTTAGTCATTTGAGGTGTGACTTTTCTCCGGATACTTGAGAGGGTTATTTTGACATATCATATCAACAAGTATATAAAAATTTGGGGACCAAATTTTTATACGTGGGGGAGAATGTAAAAAACCAAAAAAAAAAAAAAAAAATTTTATGGATTAAACCCTTTAATTAATTGGGTTTAATTAGTAGACTAATTGGTTTAATTAGCTAAATGGGCTAATGGGGTTAATTATCTTATTGGGTTGAAATCGGGCTTGAACCAGATTTGAAATTGGGCTGGTAAATCGGGCTTAAATTGAATTGGGCTTGACCTGAACTCGGATTAGACTTGGACTTGGGTCAAGGGATTAAACCGGCCGAAATGAACCCAAATGTATTTGGGCTTAAAGTTGGTCGTTAACTTGATCGGGTTGAGCGACATTTAAAAAGCGCCGACGCCGATCGTCCCATCTTCATCGCGATCCACCTTCGTCTTCGCCTCGCCTTCCGGGCTCCACACAATCGCGTCGCCGCTCACCTCCGCTCGTGGCGTGTGCACGGCTCGGCAGCGCCATCCCGATCTCCGATCGAGGAACAAGGGTTTTCTTGCTTGGGGATCTCGACGATTTCTCGTGCCGGTGAGGGTTGTCGCCGCGCAGAATATCGCCACAATCTGCATTCGGCTAGGGTTCGATTTCAATCGCGATTCCCACTTCTTCCTCGCTTCGCCTCTTTCGACCCGCCTGCGGCGATTTCTTCTCCTCGGTGCTCCATCGCCGACGCCTCTCCCGACCTCGGGCGTGAGTTGTGCGACCATCGAGTTGTTTGGGACATAGGACGATCCGCGCGCCATCGAGCCACTCCCTCCTCGTCAGATGGTTATCTTCTCTGCTGATCATCACGAGCAACCGGTGGATGTCGCGTAGGCATTTCGATCGGATGATCCTTTGATCGACGGCATTCGGAAGGAATACTACCATTGTGGTTCACATGGTTTGCGATCCATGAATTGGTCAACAAATTTGGATATCTTATTGTTGGAAATCGACGATTTGTTTTCTAGATAGCGGTGCATGTGAGAACTACACCGTAAGTGTAGATTTTGGAATACTAGTTTCACAATGGATTTATTATGATGAAATGTGATAAATTGTTCGATTGGATGTTGCTAAGTGGGTCAAGAAGCGTATAGAAAGCTCAATTCGGTAAGTTTCAATTTGGATTTAGCTAATTGTATCATATAAGAGTTATCTATATGATTGATTGATTGAAATTTGAATCTATGATAACTGTCTAGACTTAATATGGGTATTATGGAATGTGGGATTTGATTTGCAGTGTGTTTAAAACTGGTATAGTTGTATAGTTGCAATTAGAGGAAGAGGATGATCTGAGTTATGTTTTACCTTAATTCGATCATTAGATATGTGATGATACTTAATTGTATCCTATTGCTACAGGACGTTGATGTTGATGGATACATGAACGTGGAGATGGATAGCACGGATTAGTTCGAGCTTCGTATCAGGTGGGTAATATCTACCTGGTCCGGTAGTTTTGATCAATTCCAGTGCATGATATTGGATATATGTATATACCTGTTTACCTTAGATCCACTCTTATTTAATCACATGCTTGTACTGCCTTGACCTTTGAGATAAATACTCTATTACTCATTGATTATCTAGCATGGATAGGAACTATAAACCCTATTATGTATTAGCTGATAGATGTTCAGTACATGTGGTTAGGGTTATCTTTGTGACTTCAGATTTGGTTACTGTATTACATCACTAGGGTTAGGTGATGGTTTGGATTATGGAGTCGATTGTTATATCGTATCCGTATTAGTAGTGCATTTATGATGGATCTAGTTGTCTGTGTATAGATAAGTGTATGGTTGTCAGTATGTGACCATGGACTGGAGGTCTTAGCGTGATGGTATATCCATTATGGATTGTGTGCCTGTGTATGGTTATATGGACGGTCGATTGTATATCGTTATGGACTAGAGGTCTTAGTGGTTGGTATCAGATGGTATGACTCTTTGTGCGATAGAGAGAGTCTTGTGGATTGTAGTCCTCGCATAGTTGACTTTTGTTGACCAGGTCTCCCCGTGGGATAGGGAGTGTGGCGAGGATACATGTATGGATCTATGCATCATTACACTACATGCATGCTGTTGACTGAGTCTCCCTTATGGTGGAGGCGTGTCCAGATCATCTGCCTCCCGCCACTCGGGGTAGTGGTTCGAGGTTGAGGCGAGCATTGTTATGCGTCTGCGTTCGGCCACTATGGATGGTGGTAGGCGGAGATGCGCGCCAGCATGCGGAGTGGTAGTTAGCGCACTCACCCACTATTGACGGTGGTGTGTGATGTCACGATTGTCTAGTGCGGTGCCCGTCTACTCATGGGTAGGGACGGGCGGCGGAGGACCCCAGTGTGGGTAGCATATAGCTCTAGCGGGCTAGCTCTTGTTCATACTACTACCCAACTTCGGTCACCGAGAGTGGTGGGAGTCGGGATAGTTGTCATGTCGTGCCACCTAGGCCACAGTCGTGGTAGCGAGTTAGATCCAGACATGACCATGCATATGCATTCTTGATATATATGTATGCATGTATTTGATATATATGTTACATATGCGTGAGATCTTGCATTTGATTGAGCTATGATTGTTGCATGTTTGTTCATCATGATACATGTCATTTGCATTTTATATCTTTGTTATGTGTTGAGCATGATATATGTGTTGGTCGGACCGATGTATGCATTTGATTAGTGTCATGTCATTAGTGTGGTATGGACGGTTGTTATTACAATTGATCATATCTTTGTTCATATGTTGGCGTATTAATTGGTATGAGATTGACTTAGTATGTTATATGGTTATGTTATTGTAATCTGTTCAGGATGATATAGCTTATGGTGTTGCAGACCGTCAGGTACGTTGGTACATTATTTTATGTTCAGTGGATCAGTTTAATATATACATTGAGTATGACTTTACTGTAGTTACTTGTTATTGGATTTGGATATGACTGTATGTCTATCGGACTCATGTTGTATACCTGTAGATCTTCACATGTATACTTGTAGATCTATCCTTATATGTTGTTCATGCACTTTCTATATATTACCCCTGAGTTTATACTCACCACCCCTGGACCACAGGTTTTTACATGCCGATAACGGTAGAAGATTTCTTGGGCGTTGAAGCTCATGGTGATCCCATCTCACACCGGACGAATGGACATGTTTTCCGTATTGTTGTATTTCTACGGATTGTCGTTTTATGGTTTTAACATGTATTATTTCCGTATCTGTGATATACGGACGTGTTGTATGTATTTGACTTTCGATGTGACTTCTATTATGTTTCTTGTTGTGTCAAGTCACTCCGGAGTGCACAGTTGGGTCATTATGTATTGTTTTATCTGTTGTATTGTTTCCGCTGTGTTTATTATGTTTGATATGATGATATCTGCGTATATCATATTGTTGTTGTGGGCCTACGGGCCTTGTATTAACCCGATATGTTGCCACGTACAGGGGAGATGCCGTCCGTTTGCTTTTCGGCACGGCATACTCTCGGGGCGTGACAATCCCTGTAAGGAGGATACGACCTCTCTTACTCTCACACACACGAGCTTTACCTCGATACTTACTGTGTCACTTTCGTTTCCGACCTTCCACTCGATTCCTTCGGCTTCCTCCGAAATCACTCGAGTGTCACCCGACCACCGCGGCTCCCTTCGAGTGTCGCTAACCTTCAGCTCCAGCTTTAACACTTTTCTGCACACTCGATTCAGCTCGTGAGATAATGATATATCCTTGACTTTGTATCTTTTGCCATAATCAAAATACAGGTTCGACTTAGGTGCCCCTACACCAACACAATTTAGGTTTAGAGGTCATAGTGTGTCATTTTGAGTTTTTGGCACACTAGGGAGAAAAGCGATAATATGACAAAATATACTTAATTACATCAAATGACAACTAATATTAAAATTTAGCTATTCTTATACCTATACCTTTTATCTGTCGTGCCTTGTTTGTCATATAACATGTCATGACATCATACTTTTTTTTAATCATTTAAAATGTCATGATCATGCTTAGGGTTAGGTTAAATGTCATGTATGCTTAAATTGTTTCATATGTCATGACATCATGATCATTGGTCATGTTTACTTATGCTATTATTTATCCCATGATCATTCATGCATCTAAATTGATTAAAATTGAATTAATGAGTTTTGGCATGACTTGGAGTCCCATTTATAAGGGAATCAAGTAGTGTTACCTTAGAAAAATGCATGAAACCTTAGATTAGGAGAACAAAACTCACATCTCACATTACATTGACATGTATGTGTATTTATGCACCCTAGATACATGTGAGATGGTAGGATATGAGTTGAGTTCAAGGTGCATATTTTTGCATCTAGATGAACTAAAACTCATCTTATTTCATTTGTGGATCATTGGGAAAGCTTGTGTACAAGTCATGTACATTGAGCCCAAGGAATATCCAATATAACATTTTAAAATCATTTTAGAAAACCTTAGTGAAGTCTATTTTTTGATAGCAATCACCATTGATGAGGTTGATACAAAGTGAGCCAAAACTTAGAAGTTTTTTCTTCACTTTTGAATTTTTTATCAACTTCATTATTTTATGGGTAAAATATTTTTCTATCATTTTTCACCCATTGTATTGATCATAAGTATTATACGTATAAATTTTCATGATTTTTTTATATACGTATAATTATTTATAAATTTTTAAAATCCATTTTTGATAATTAAAATTCAGAAATTTCATCATCGACGCCTCTTGGTGTCGGTCACGATCGATGGGAGTGTAATAACCGATCTCCGATAAAGTCGATTTGTGATTTCGGGAAAACAAGGTTTGTTTACCCCACTTTCAGCTATGTTAGAGTTCCCTAACCACTCCTATCTTTAGTGTTGGTGCAGTGGGCACCTAAGTCAAACCTAAGTTTTGATTATAGCAAACGATACAGAGTTAAGCTTATATTGTTATCTCACGAGCTAAATCAAGTGTGCAGAAAAGTCTCAATGCTGGAGCTGAAGGCTAGCGACACCCGGAGGAAGCCGCGGGGGTCGGGCGATACTCGAGTTACTTCGGAGGGAGCCGAAGGAATCGAGTGGAAGGCCGGAAGCAAAAGCGACACGTAAGTATCGAGGTAAACTCGTGTGTGCGAGCATAAGTGAGGTCGTATCCTCTTTACGGGGATGATCTTAAGCGTAGATCCGACCAAAGACATCCCATAGATGGTCTAGGTCGATATCGGATGGTCGGAGGCCGTCAAAATAATGTTTTCTTTGAGCTAACTTTGCCCTGCAGCTAGCATCGATCATTGGCTTGGAGGACTCATTGCCATCAAACAATGATCGTCGAAGGTCGGACTGACCGATGCTACCATCATCGGATCGATGATGGCCATCAGTCGACTGATGGTCAATGATCAGATTCGAGGAGTCAAGGATTATCACCAAATTTCAAGGGAAGATGTGCTCAAATTTGATTGGCTAGGGTTCCTCTTGAAAAGGGGCTCAAAGGCTGTAAAAGGAGGGCTAAACCTAGGGTTTCATCAATAATTTCTAAGTGCTCAAAAGCCTCCGTTACGCTGCAACTCTCCGACAACGAAGTCCTTCCATTCCGACGTCTAGGTTTAACTTTCCTTATTATTTTTTTTGTACGTCGGTATTAGTTTTTTTTGTTATCAGTTTGTCATTTACATTTCCGGAGCTTTTATCGTATACGAGGAGAGGGGGAGTGTCCCTCTATCTAAAGTTTTTGTGGTTCCTTCTTGTATCGATTAACTCCTACCTCTAACGAGGAGGAGTTCCTTTAGTGCTTTTGCCCTCCGTACGTGGTCAAGGACCACTAGGGCCTTGGAGTAGTAGTCGAAGGCTACGAACCAAGTAAAACTTCATTGTCTTTATTTACTTTACATTTCCGCTGCAATTAATTAATTATCTCTCGAGTTTTAACGAACGAAAGAAAAGGTTTTTCGCTATTCACCCCCCCTCTAGCGAACCGCATCGATCCAACAATTGGTATCAGAGCCGGGGGTTGCTAAGATTTGGTGAAACCACCAATCTAGCCATTTTTCACAGATTTATTTTTCTTTTATTTCTGTTTATTTTAGATTTTCGCTTTGTTAAATCTACTCCCGCACTACTAATCCAAGACCCAGTCTTGGTACTTTTTGTGTGTTTTTGCCGTTGCTAGTTTTTCCTTCGTCTTCTTTTGTCTTTTGTTCTAATGGCCCATCTCGAGGGTTTTAGCACCGTCCGACCTCCGTTTTACAACGGAGATGACTTCCGTTATTGGAAGGGTCGGATGGAATGCTTTCTCAAAACCCAAATCGAGATGTGGATCATAATCCAAACGGGTTTCACACTTCCGACTAATGAAGTGGGTGACTCCTTGGATTATGATCAATGGACCATGGCGACAAAACGACAAGTCGAAGCCGACGCCAAGGCAACACAAATCCTTCAATGCAGCCTATCCAAGGAAGAGCTAAATCGCGTCAGCCCCTTCATAAGCGCAAAGGATCTTTGGACAAAGCTAATCGAGTTACACGAAGGATCGGATCAAGCTAAGGTTTGCAAACGTGATTTGTTATTCAATAAATTGTACACACTAAAAATGCAGGAACACGAGTCCGCGACACAACTCCACGCCCGTGTCCAAGACATAGTCAACAACCTACACGCAATCGGGCAAAAGGTCGAAAACCGCGACCTTATAAGGTATGTCCTAAATTCTTTTCTGAGGACTACCTTATGGGCATCCATGGTTGATGCCTATAAGGTCTCCAAGGATCTTTCTAAAATTAGGTTAGATGAACTCTTTTCCGATTTCGAATTACATGAACAATCCAACTCGGAACTCAGAGGGTATAGCCTTGTTTGCGGAGTTCAAAGAAGAAGAAAATCGCAAGCAAGCCACCACCAACCGAGGAGGAAGGCAGTCAGAAGAAGAAGTTGACCGGAGTTGAACTAATACCTAGCTCGAAGGATAGCCAAGGGACAAAAGTGAACCACGACTCGACCCAACCAAGGTAAGCCTAAAAGTTCTAACATTAGGTGTTATGAGTGCAACAGGTTTGGACATATCAAGTCCGAGTGCCCCAAGCTCAACCACCAAGCACCTAAGCATAACTAGGCCCTCAACGCGACATGGGAAGAAGCGTCATCCAAAGAAGACGAAGACCACGTCTTCATGGCGAAATCAATTGAGTCAGACACGGAGACCGAACTTGAGTCAGAACCTGAGGATGACTCGGACTACGAAGCTACCTTCAAGTCAAGCCACGGATACGCATCCAGTTCAAAAGATACCCTTAAGGTGAGTCGAGCTTTATTTAATACTTTACATAATATGGTTAGGTTTGTGTCTAGAAAGTTAGCTAAGTCCGAGTCCAAGGTCGAGACCTTGGTTGAGGAAGTTAAACTCTTCAAACACGAGGTCTCCCTAACCTCTTCGACTAGTCGAGTTCAAGAGAAGGACTCAACTCGGGTTAAAAAACTCGAAGTTGAGAACTCACTCTTGAAAAGTCAAGTCGAAGATCTTAGGAATACGTTGGAAAAGTTTACTTTGGGATCCAAAGGACTTGACCTCCTACTTGGATCGCAAAGGGTCGTGTACAACAAGGCCGGACTAGGATTTAGCTCAAACACGACCAATAAGTCGTATATGTCAATCGTAAGTAGACATAAAAAATGTGTCCAAGCATGGGTCCCTAAGAATCTTTTGATTTCAACTCTAGGATCCAACCCGTACTGGATTCCCAAGGACCAAATCCACTATGTGGATAGACCGAACCGATTCAACGGTCTAGGGGGAGCCAGTACAAAACATGTTTGTGTTTTAACTTAGAAATTGCATGCTTAGATTTTTTTTTGTTTTTTTTTCTTTCACTCACTTAGAACACGCAAATAACCAACTAAAATCCTTCGAAAAGATTGAGCCTCGGGGAGCCTCTTTTCAAATAACCAACTAAAATCCTTCGAAGAGATTGAGCCTCGGGGAGCCTCTTTTCAAAAATAACTAGTTAGACGAGGAAATAATTTTAGGTGAGTCAAGTCATCATTTTCTTGAAAATGGCTTTCTCTAAGGAAGTGGTCGATGATCCGATAAAAGAAGGCCCCTGTGCCTCGCCACAACCTGGAAGCCATCATCTCGAAAAGGTAAACTTGACAAGCCTAGGGTTAAATCCAAATCTAACATAAAATTACTTGAACCTAAATCCACTTAATCAACTTAATTGGAAGTCATCTAAAAAAAAAACACATAAGTATAACATGCTTGATCATATAGACTCCGATGAGATGACCTAGGGTTAACAACTTACAAAAATTCTAACATCCAATCCAACCACCTTGTGTGTAGGATCAATGGATGTTTGACAGCGGTTGCTCCCGACACATGACCGGGGATCAACTCAAATTCGCAAAGCTTCGATTCAAACGACAAGGATGGGTAGCCTTTGGGAATAACGGCAAGCTCAAAATCATCGGATCAGGTGATATCGAGCTTAACACGAATTTTGTTATTAAAAATGTATTACTTGTAGATAATTTTGAATATAACTTACTTAGTGTAAGCCAATTGTGTGATAATAACTATAAGGTTATATTTCTAGAAAATGAATGCGTAATTAATACCAACGAAACCTCTAAAACAATTCTTAAAGGAACTAGAAATAACAACATTTATACGATCAACTTAACCAACTCCTCAACTAAGTGTCTTATGACACGGCAAGAGGAATCATGGTTGTGGCACCGATGACTCGGTCACTCGCACCCAAGACTCGTCCACAAGATGAGTCAGAGTGGCTTAGTCAGAGGCTTACCCAACCTCAACAATTTGGTTAATAAAATCTGTAATGCTTGTCAACAAGGAAAACAACCTAGGACACAAAACAAGTTAACTAACCAAGAACGAACCTCAAGTGTACTTGAGCTCCTGCATATGGATCTATTCGATTCACATGGAGCCAAGTCTCTCAATAGAAGTCAATATTGCTTAGTCATAATTGACGACTACTCCAGGTTTACCTGGGTTAGGTTCATCAAACATAAAAATGATACCCTAGATCATTTAATCAATCTATTCAAATTAATCGAGAATCAAAAAGACCTTAAGGTTAAAAGCCTTAGAAGCAATCATGGTGGTGAATTCGAAAATCAAAGGTTCACCGACTTCTGTAACCTAAACGGATACCACCATGAATTCTCTTGCCCTAGGACCCCTCAACAAAATGGCCTAGTGGAGCGGAAAAACCGAACTCTACAAGAAGCCGCTAGGACCATGTTGAATGAATACGACCTACCCGATAGGTTTTGGGCAGAAGCCGTTAGCACGGCTTGCTATGTCCAAAATAGGATCCTTATGGTAAAGAGGCACCTTAAGACCTCGTACGAGATTTATCACGATAAAATACCTAACATCAAGTACTTTAGGCTATTTGGGTGTAAGGTACATATCCTAAACACTAAGGATTACCTAGGGAAATTTACATCCAAAACCACGACCGGAATCTTTTTAGGATACTCGACTACAAGTAGAGCTTATAGAGTATATAACCATGACACCCTTAGAGTCAAGGAGACTATCAATATAGTATTTGATGAAGGACATGAACCTACAAAACCCCCGGCAACCCCAATTAGCGAGCCGATTCATACTAGACCTAACTCTGATCCGGAGATCAGGTCTAGTGTTAATCCTAACCTAGGTCAACCTAGTCACTCTATTGATCAAGTGATAGATGACTCCAACCAAACTAGTGTTCAACCAAGTCACCCCATTGATCAAGCATTAGGTGACACAAACCCAACCCAATCTAGGATTCAGACTAACCACCCTATCGATCAAGTGATAGGAGATCCTAATCTAGGAGTTCGAACTAGAGCATCCTATAGGAACCTTAGTCAAATTTCCTTAATTTCAAAGATAGAACCCAAATCAATTGAACAAGCTCTTCTTGATCCCGATTGGATTATTGCAATGCAAGAAGAGCTAGCTCAATTTACTAGGAATGAAGTGTGGGAATTAGTACCACCACCTAAAGACAAAATGATAATTGGAACAAGGTGGGTGTTTCGAAATAAGCTTGATGATAAAGGTGAAGTAGTTAGAAACAAGGCTAGGTTAGTCGCCAAAGGATTTAGCCAAGTCGAAGGCTTAGATTACGACGAAACCTATGCCCCAGTAGCTAGACTCGAATCCATTCGAATGTTGCTAGCTTATACCGCACATCAAGGATTTAAGCTGTTTCAAATGGATGTTAAGTCGGCATTCCTAAATGGATACATTAAAGAAGAAGTTTATGTTAGCCAACCCCCCGGATTCGAAAATCTAGATAAACCCGACCATGTTCTAAAACTTAAGAAAGCACTCTATGGACTTAAACAAGCTCCTCGAGCTTGGTACGAGAGACTTTCAATGCATCTTAAGTCAAAAGGGTTTAACCAAGGCTTAGTTGACCCAACTCTCTTCGTAAAAACCTTAGGTAAAGAAATATTCATAGCTCAAATTTACGTAGACGATATAATTTTTGGAACCTCTAACTCAGCCTTACTAAATGAGTTCGTTTCACTCATGGAAAGTGAGTTCGAAATGAACTTGGTAGGAGTTAAGTTTCTTTAGGTCTACAAATTAAACAAACTAAGGATGGTATATACCTATATCAACAAAAATACACTAAGGAGTTAATTAAAAGATTTGGAATGCAAGGCGCTAAGGTAATAAACACCAAAATGTCGATAAATGTTAACAGAGGATTAGACCTAGATAGTTAGTACATTGACTTAAAATACTATTGGATCGTAATAGTGAGTCTCCTATACTTTAATGCGAGTCGACCCGACATCCTTTTCGCGATGAGTATGTGCGCCAGTTTCAAACTGTGCTAAGAGTCTCACCTAACCTAGTTAAGCGTATCCTTAGATATCTAAAGGTACACTTAATGTCGTATTTGGTATCCTAGATCTACGAGTTCGAACTAATCGGCTACTCCGATTCGGATTATCTTGGTAGTAAACTCGACGAAGAGCACGAGTGGTTGTTGTCAACTACTCGAGTCTAGTGAGTTAGTGCGATGGAAACAACATTGTGTTGCCTTATCTACCACGGCGAATACATCGCAATGGGTGAGTGTGTCACTCAACTTCTTTGGATGAAGCACACTCTCCGCGACTTTAAGTTAGACTTTACGAATACTAAACTTCACGTAGATAACATTAGTTCAATTAATCTTACAAAGAATCCAATATGTCACTCTAGGACCAAACATATAGAAGTCAAACACCACTTCATTCGAGAACATGTGGCCAACGGAGCCATACAACTCGAGTACGTCGAATCGAAGTCTAACCTAGCAGACCTATTTACTAAACCCCTACCCGAAGCCGAATTTAGTCGATTAAGACGAAAATTGGGCATGTGCATAGTAGAATAGGAACTTGAAAATTATATTTTCTTACTACTATTTCTTAACTTTCATTTTTGTTATGGAACTAGTATAGGACATACCTTAGATATCATGCACCTATAGATTTAAGGAGCCAATACATCTCACAACACATAGGACTAATGTGTTTGTGTACTTAGCCACGTAGATGGGCGTGAGATGTTAGGACCTTACTCCTGGTTCCAGATGTAGAGCTAGTGCATCGCTATGAACCACGGAGTATAATCATACATACTAACCGACTCTGACCAGGACTGGTTGATCCTTCATATCAATCAGGCCAAATATGAGTCGAACATTTTATAGATGAATTTATTTTCAGTATATTATTTTTAAAAAAAATGTGGAACATGCTTGGACTTTAAATTTAACATTTGTCTTGTTCTCCACACACCCCTTACTCTTTTCGATATACGGCAAAAGGGGGAGAAAAAGGAGAAAAAGGATAAAAGTTAAGGGGTCAAAATTTATTTTTTTTGATAACTTAACTCTTACTTCATAATTAAACCAAAAGTTAACGTTAAGTTTTGATAACTTATTTAACAAAAGGCCAAGGTTAAGAAATCATTTGGTTTCTTAACTTAAAACTTATTTTAAACACTATGACCAACATTAAGTAATTTCGGTTACTTAATTCTTTTTCTTAGTAGCAAATATCAAGGGGGAGAGTTAAAACCCTTTCTCAAGTACTCACCCTCGGTCAAGGGGGAGGATTCCTCAAGGGGGAGCACTTGAAAAAGAATTTTTATATACTCCTACTCGTTCATGCATAATCTCATACTTATTTTTGTCTTAACTTTGTATGTGGGTTTGCCATAAATCAAAAAGGGGGAGATTGTTGGTGCAGTGGGCACCTAAGTCAAACCTAAGTTTTGATTATAGAAAACGATACAAAGTTAAGCTTATATTTTATCTCACGAGCTAAATCAAGTGTGCAAAAAAGTCTCAATGCTGGAGCTGAAGGCTAGCGACACCCGGAGGAAGCCGCGGTGGTCGGACGATACTCGAGTTACTTCGAAGGGAGCCGAAGGAATCGAGTGGAAGGTCGGAAGCAAAAGCGACACGTAAGTATCGAGGTAAGCTCGTGTGTGCGAGCGTAAGTGAGGTCGTTGTTGGAATGTATACTGAAAGCCTAGCTCTTTTTGTATGAATATTTTATTTTGAAATAAGAATCACATGATCATTGTTTGCACTTTATATATGTGTGCATATTGTCTAATATTTTACATTGTAGATAACATGGTGCTTGGTGTGGCACAGAAGATCATGTTATCAGTTCCTTGTAAAATATAAGCAGAGGCTCACAACCAAGATGGTTTTGGACAAACCATTGACATGGTTGTAGTGTAGCTTGGTATTATTTTGTCTTGAACATAGAGTTACACTGGTACACTTAGGTGTATTGAGCAGGACCGACATAGAGGTGATTCAATTTAGTACTGACTACATAATTGAATCGGACCTCGGATATTATGTTGTACATGCTCTTAATCCCGATATAATAACGGGCACATGTACTTAGTATTTATTTCTTTGATTTACGATTAGGTGAGATTTAGAGATTAAATCAATATGCATAAGTTGGGAAATAATATTATTTACATGGTGTGCCGTTGATTATAGGAGGAAACCAGTGTCCTATATATTAGGTTGATGATGTCCCTTGAGGAGCTCATAAGTTCATCATGTAAACCCGGTGGTTGACTTAGTCAACATGATGATAAGGTTGAGTGGTACTACTCGAGAATTAGATGTTAATTAATTGATGGTCAGTAAATCAATTAATTGACGGACATTCGATATCTTAAACACGGGGAGATTAATGTACGAATAATATATGGAGCCCATATTAATTTATGGGGGTTGGTGAGGTAGTTCAATGATGATCCTCTAGTGGAATGGAACATCATTGATGGATCAAGTTTATGTGGTTCCGATCCATCGGGTGCCCAAGACCCAACTCCTCCTTATGGTCCCTATCGTAGCCTAATATAATCCTTGTGAAGTCTAGATCCAAGAATGTAAAACAAAACCTAGAACCAACGGTTGAGATTAAATCCCTTGATCCGATGGTTTGGAGAAACCCTTGAAAGCGAATTCAAAGAAAAAACATCCAAGGGCTTATGTTGCAAGACTAGAAATTCTATGGAACGCGATGATACCGCAAGCAATACGTAACCGGATGAAACCCTAGAACCGACGGTTGGGATGAAACCTTAGATCCGAAGGTTGGGATGAAATCCTAGATCCGATGGTTGGGATTAAACCCTAGATCCGACGGTTGGGATAAAACCCTAGATCCGACGGTGGAGATTAAATCCCTAGATCCGACGGTGGAGATTAAAGGAGGCTTAAGCCTAATTCTATAAATAGAGGCTTAGGTTGGGTGGCAAGATATGATTGAAAGAATTAGGGTTTGGCTTTTGGAGGTGGCGGCTAGGGTTTGGAGATAAGTGGCGGCAAGACTTCTTCTTCCTTCTAGTTGTTGCGCCCAACTTGCATCATCAATACTTGGCGGCGCCCAACCTTAAGGTCTTTCCCTTCTTCCTTGGCGGGTTCTCCTCCCATTGGTGGCAGTTCTCTTCCTCCTCCCTATTCTTGAAGTTGGCCGGCGCATCATCCATTGCTCCTTGGCCGGCGGTTGTACCAAATTCCCTAATTTGGTGGTCGGTTCTAGATAGGAAAGGTATTTGCGAGTTCTTCTCTTTGTTCGCAGCGGACAAGGTAGAGAAGAAAGCGATCTAGAAGGCTTCTACTCGTGGAGGAACTTCGTCCACACGTCGTCCGCGAGAAGGATAGGACATACTGTAGAAGATCGTGAGGTATAAAGTTATTTTAACTTTATGTACAGATCTGAGCATGTTCTTATTTGTTTTGATTATGCATGTGTGTGTATGAATATATATTGTATAATCATGGACCCCGAAGACAAACACAAAAACCGGCGATCCATCCGTCGTCTCTTCCGCGGCTAACCAACTAGAAGAGTTGTGTTGCTTGAACAACTAGTTTGTTCAAGCGACCACTCAAGTTGTTAGCACGACGACGAAATGATGTTGTTAAGGAAGCTCATCCCATCCGGATTAATCCTTTCATTAGTGAAAATTTTAATCCGGGGACATGGGAGCCAATGAGCCTCCGAAGCATCCACCCAACAATTGGTATCAGAGCCATCGGTTTCCGGTTTTGTGTGTTTAGGATTCGGTTAATTTTTATGCATTTTTCATATATTATATGTGCCAGATAATAGTAGGATATGTGTAGTTTAACTCTTTGGTTGCAGTCATAAGATCCGACTATTATGGCCATGTGTGTGTATGTGAATGGATGTGTGTAAAATTTATTATTTGAATCCTCGGGGTTGACGAGGCTAGATTAGTATTTAATTTTTGTAATTAAATACGACATTGTTTATCCGATCATTTTAGTTTACTTTTGATCTAGATTATTTGTACACTCCTTCGTGGAGTATAGGATCGATGGATGTAAATAAAATGATTTATCTCGGCTCGGATATCTTTGGTGACATGTGCACGGGAAAAGGTGGAGCGGATGAGGTGGCGACACGACGGGATGCATATTGGAGGACAATGCCATAATAGTTGGAAAAAATTCTGTTTTTCCATATTTATTGCTTATTTGTTTTATTTGCATGTTGTGTATGTTTAAAATTCCTCGATCTCAATTTACTAAGTGGGAGAGGGATATTTTAATTAATTCCCGCGGCCTCCATTACAATTTGACGTGTGATGCCACAAACTTGCGCGTTGGCTTTGAGTGCCTTCCTCCCCATCGGATGGGTTTGTTTGCAGATCACTAGGTCAAATAATGGTTATAGGAAATTATTTAGGAGCGTGTGTACTTCCCCATCGGTAAGGCACATAATCCGAAATAATTCCCTTAGTATCTTGTAATGGTGCACACTTAGATACAAATAAAGTTATCCTCCCCATCGGAGTCACTGCTTTTATTTGTAGGGCTAAAGAGGAACCAACTATTAATTTTATTTGTCAAAAAGTAAGGTTGACAAGATAATAAAATTAATGGGTAAAACCTCCTCTTACAAATGTAGAATTCGTATACGTCCACACTATCGTGGCATGCGATATTCTCGGTGTTTTGAGGTGTTGGTTGATTTCAGGATTTTATTGTTTTGAGGAATCAATAATATTTGAAATCTAATATTTTGATCATTGTGATTTTTAGGATTTTCAAATGGCTTTCAACCCACTTGCTGTGATTTTAAAAGAAAACAAACTTACTGGTCCAAACTACATTGATTGGAAAAGAAACCTGGATATTGTCCTAACTGCGGAGGAGTATAAATTTGTACTCTTCGAGGTCTGTCCTCCTAAGCCCTCCGATGACTCTGATGAAAAGGAGAAAGAACATTATAAGAAATGGGTTAAGGCAGATGAGATGGCGCGGTGTTACATTTTGGCATCTATGTCAAATGTGTCAACATCGACATCGGGCCATAGCCTGCACTTATGACATGATGTTCAATCTCAAGGAACTTTAGGAGTAGAGTAGGCGGCTAGGCAGGAGGCAATGAGAAACTTGATGACGACCACCATGGTCGAGGGAACACCCGTTAGGGATCATGTTCTCAAGATGATGGCTCATCTTAATGAGATGGAAGTCCTCGGAGCTGAGATCGATGGGGAAACCCAGGTCAATATCATTCTCTAGTCTCTGCCTAGGAGTTTTGAGCAGTTCCGCCTCAACTACAACATGAACAAGAGGTTGTATTCGTTGGCGGAGCTTCTGACAGAACTCCAGGCGGCAGAGGGGCTTTTCCGTCAGAGTTCTCAAGCCATGGTCGCTCAGAAGGTTTCTTCCTCTAAACCGAAAGGTAAGAAGAAGAAGAAGCAAGGTGAAGCGAAGAAAGTGGCAGTGGGACCACGGGCAGGAGTGAAGAAGCCGAAAGGCAAGTGCTTCACTTGCAAGCAGACTGGACATTGGAAGGCGGACTGTCCTCGCCGAAAGAACAAAGGTATATCTTCTTGTTTAGTTGTTGAAACATGTTTAGCGGTGTTATCTACCAGTGCCTGGTGTGTAGATACAGGAGCCTCTTATCATGTCTGCAATACTTTGCAGGGGTTCCAGGAAACCCGATGACTAGCTGAGGGAGAGATTACTGTCTTCATGGGTAATGCTTCAAAGGTGGCAATTGGTGGGGAGACGTTTATTTATCTTTTGATAGGAATAAATTTTTGGTTTTGAGAAATTGTCTTTATGTACCTACTTTTAGAAAGAATTTAATTTCAGTTTCTAAATTGTTTTTGGATGGATATTTTGTTTCTTTTAATGACAAGGTGGTTATAAAAAGGAATAGGGAGATTATCTGTTCTGGTACATTGGTTGGCAATTTATATACTATTGAACCAAAAACTCCCACGATGCAAATAGAAGTAAATAACTCATCTTCTAAATCTAATAAGAGAAAAGAACCTTCGCAAATGAACCAAACATATCTTTGGCATCTAAGGCTTGGTCATATTAACCTAAGTAGAATTCAAAGGTTGATAGCTAATGGACCTTTGGGTTCATCAGTGGTGGAGGATCTCCCAACCTGCGAATCTTGCTTGGAAGGTAAAATGACCAAGAGGCCTTTTAAGGCCAAGGGGTATAGAGACAAAGATGTGCTAGAATTGGTTAATTCTGATTTGTGCGGTCCTATGTCTATCCAGGCAAGAGGTGGCTATAAATACTTCGTCTCTTTTATAAACGATTATTCAAGGTATGGATACATTTACTTGATGCGCCTAAGTCAATGCTTGACAGTTCAAAGAATTCAAGGTGATATGGAGAACCGTCAAGGTAAAAGTATCAAGACATTACGATCGATCGTGGTGAGTACCTCTTGGGAGAGTTTAGGAATTACTTATCGGAGGATGGGATTCAATCCCAATTATGCACTGCACACCCAGAGAATGGTGTAGCGGAGCGAAGGAATAGGACTCTTATGGAGATGGTCAGATCGATGATGAGTTATTCTGAGTTACCTGTTTCGTTCTGGGGGTATGCACTGGATACGGCAATGTACACTCTAAACTTGGTTCCATCTAAATCAGTACCTTCTTTCCCTGTAGAATTGTGGACTAGGCGAAAGCCTAGTCTGAGACATATTTGGATATGGGGGAGTCCAGCACATGTGCTGATGGCTGATGCTGGTAAGTTGGAACCTCGTACAGAAGTGTGCATGTTTGTTGGCTACCCTAAGGGAACGAAAGCTGGTTTGTTTTATAATCCTAGAGATCAGAGGGTGATCGTTAGCACGAATGTCAAATTTCTAGAGGAGGATTATGTAATGAACCACAAGCCCAAGAGTAGGATTGTTCTTGAGGAGTTGACAGGGGAAGTCCCGACTTCAGAACCACCGGTACAAGAGGAGACACCACAAGTCACTGCACCGCGTGTCATAGAGCATACACAGGAGGCACCTCGTCGTAGTGGGAGGGTTGTTAGACAACCCGACAGATTCATGTTTTTAGGAGAGTCTTCGGACTTAGTCCCTGGTGAACATGAACCTGATCCCTAGACATATGATGAGGCAATATAAGATAGAGATGCAGTATCTTGGCAAAGAGCGATGAATTCAGAGATAGAATCTATGGATTCTAATCAGGTCTGGGAGCTAGTAGAGCCACCCGATGGTGTAAAAACCATTGGATGCAAGTGGATCTACAAGAGAAAGAGAGGAGTAGACGGGAAGGTTGAAACCTTCAAAGCTAGGCTTGTTGCGAAAGGGTATACTCAGAAAGAGGGTATCGATTATGAGGAGACCTTTTCGCCGGTAGCTATGCTTAAGTCTATCCGGATTCTCTTATCTATAGCTGCTCATATGGATTATGAGATTTGGCAGATGGATGTCAAGACAGCTTTCCTTAACGGAAGTCTTGAGGAGAACATCTATATGCGGCAACCAGAGGGATTCATTGCTAAAGGAAAAGAGCATCTTGTATGTAAGCTTAATCGGTCCATTTATGGATTGAAGCAAGCTTCTAGATCTTGGAACATCCGCTTTGATGAGGTAATCCAGTCATATGGATTTATTCAAAGTCCGGATGAGCCTTGTGTATACAAGAGATGTGATGGAAATGTAGTGGTGTTTCTTGTACTATACGTAGATGACATTTTGTTAGTTGGCAACAATATCAAAGTGTTATCAGATGTAAGGGTATGGTTGTCCAAACAGTTTGATATGAAGGACTTGGGAGAAGTGGGACACATCCTTGGGATCAAAGTTATAAGGGATCGCAAGAAAAGGATGTTGTGCTTGTCTCAAGCTTCATACATTGACACTATCCTTGCTCGTTTTAGCATGCAGAACTCCAAGAAAGGTTTTCTACCTTTTAGACATGGAGTTCCTTTATCTAAAGAGATGTGTCCCAAAACATCAAAGGAGATAGAGGACATGAAGGCGGTTCCTTATGCTTCGGCAGTAGGAAGCCTTATGTATGCTATGCTATGTACGAGACCGGATATCTGCTTTGCCGTGGGCATGGTTAGCAGATATCAGAGTAATCCTGGACAGGGACATTGGACTGCGATAAAGCATATATTGAAGTACCTGAGAAGGACTAGGGATTATATGCTGGTTTACCGGGCAGATCAATTAGTCCCTGTGGGTTACACGGATTCGGATTTCCAATCAGATAGGGACAAGAGTAAGTCTACCTCGGGGTTTGTGTTTACTTTTGGAGGTGGAGCCATAGTATGGAGGAGTGTCAAGCAGAAATGCGTGGCGGACTCTACCATGGAAGCTGAGTATGTGGCAGCCTCTGAGGCAGCCAAGGAAGCTGTATGGCTCAGGAACTTCTTGATGGACTTGGATGTGATTCCTGGTTTGCCCAGAACTATCACAATTTATTGTGATAACAGTGGTGCAGTTGCAAACTCGAAGGAACCACGAGCCCATAAGGCAAGTAAACACATAGAGCACAAGTACCACCTCATACGAGAGATCGTAAAGCGAGGAGAAGTTGTTGTCGCCAAGATTGCATCAGAGGATAACCTGGCGGATCCATTCACTAAGGCCCTTCCAGCGAAAGTGTTTGATAGGCATGTGGAGGACATGGGGATCAGATGTATGGCAGTGTGATGACAACATAGTCTTTTAGTATAAGTGGGAGATTGTTGGAATGTATACTGAAAGCCTAGCTCTTTTTGTATGAATATTTTATTTTGAAATAAGAATCACATGATCATTGTTTGCACTTTATATATGTGTGCATATTGTCTAATATTTTACATTGTAGATAACATGGTGCTTGGTGTGGCACAGAAGATCATGTTATCAGTTCCTTGTAAAATATAAGTAGAGGCTCACAACCAAGATGGTTTTGGACAAACCATTGGCATGGTTGTAGTGTAGCTTGGTATTGTTTTGTCTTGAACATAGAGTTACACTGGTACACTTAGGTGTATTGAGCAGGACCGACATAGAGGTGATTCAATTTAGTACTGACTACATAATTGAATCGGACCTCGGATATTATGTTGTACGTGCTCTTAATCCCGATATAATAACGGGCACATGTACTTAGTATTTATTTCTTTGATTTACCAGTGGGTGAGATTTAGATGGATTAAATCAATATGCCCGGTAAGTTGGGAAATAATATTATTTACATGGTGTGCCATTGATTATAGGAGGAAACCGTGTCCTATATATTAGGTTGATGATGTCCCCTTGAGGAGCTCATAAAGTTCATCACGTAAACCCAGCTGGTTGACTTAGTCAACGTGATGATAAGGTTGAGTGGTACTACTCGAGGAATTAGATGTTAATTAATTGATGGTCAGTAAATCAATTAATTGATGGACATTCGATATCTTAAACACGGGGAGATTAATGTACGAATAATATATGGAGCCCATATTAATTTATGGGGGTTGGTGAGGTAGTTCAATGATGATCCTCTAGTGGAATGGAACATCATTGATGGATCAAGTTTGTGTGGTTCCGATCCATCGGGTGGCCAAGACCCAACTCCTCCTTATGGTCCCTATCGTAGCCTAATATAATCCTTATGAAGTCTAGATCCAAAATGTAAAACAAAACCTAGAACCAACTGTTGGGATTAAATCCCTAGATCCGATGGTTGGATGAAACCCTAGAACCAACGGTTGGGATTAAATCCCTAGATCCGATGGTTAGGATGAAACCCTAGAATCGACGGTTGGGATTAAATTCCTAGATCCGACGGTTGGGATGAAACCCTAGAACCGACGGTTGGGATGAAACCTTAGATCCGAAGGTTGGGATGAAATCCTAGATCCGATGGTTGGGTTAAACCCTAGATCCGATGGTTGGGATAAAACCCTAGATCCGATGGTGGAGATTAAATCCCTAGATCCGACGGTGGAGATTAAAGGAGGCTTAAGCCTAATTATATAAATAGAGGCTTAGGTTGGGTGGCAAGATATGATTGAAAGAATTAGGGTTTGGCTTTTGGAGGTGGGCGGCTAGGGTTTGGAGAAAAGTGGGCGGCAACTTCTTCTTCCTTCTAGTTTCACCTTCACCATCAATACTTGGCCAGCGCCCAACCTTAAGGTCTTTCCCTTCTTCCTTGGCCGGCGGTTCTCCTCCCATTGGTGGCCGGTTCTCTTCCTCCTCCCTATTCTCCAAAGTGGCCGGCGGCAACTCTTCTTGAAGTTGGCCGGCGCATCATCCATTGCTCCTTGGCCGGCGGTTGCACCAAATTCCCTAATTTGGTGGCCGGTTCTAGATAGGAAAGGTATTTGCGAGTTCTTCTCTTTGTTCGCAGCGGACAAGGTAGAGAAGAAAGCGATCTAGAAGGCTTCTACTCGTGGAGGAACTTCGTCCACACGTCGTCCACGAGAAGGATAGGACATACGGTAGAAGATCGTGAGGTATAAAGTTATTTTAACTTTATGTACAGATCTGAGCATGTTCTTATTTGTTTTGATTATGCATGTGTGTGTATGAATATATATTGTATAATCATGGACCCCGAAGACAAACACAAAAACCGGCGATCCATCCGTCGTCTCTTCCGCGGCTAACCAACTAGAAGAGTTGTGTTGCTTGAACAACTAGTTTGTTCAAGTGACCACTCAAGTTGTTAGCACGACGACGAAATGGTGTTGTTAAGGAAGCTCATCCCATCCGGATTATCCTTTCATTAGTGAAAATTTTAATCCGGGGACATGGGAGGCAATGAGCCTCCGAAGCATCCACCCAACAGTTGTATCCTCTTTACGGGGATGATCTTAAGCGTAGATCCGACCAAAGACATCCCATAGATGGTCTAGGTCGAGATCGGATGGTCGGAGGCCGTCAAAATAATGTTTTCTTTGAGCTAACTTTGCCCTGCAGATAGCATCGATCACTTGGAGAACTTCATTGCCGTCAAGCGATCGACTGTCGAAGGTCGGCACTCGATGATCGCCATCACGATCGGCCCGATGATGGCCATCACCGATCGTGATGGTCAATGATCAGATTCGAGGAGTCAAGGATTATCACCAAATTTCAAGGGAAGATGTGCTCAAATTTGATTGGCTAGGGTTCCTCTCGAAAAGGGGCTCAAAGGCTATAAAAGGAGGGCCAAACCTACGGTTTCATCAATAATTTCTAAGTGCTCAAAAGCCTCCGTTACGCTGCAACTCTCCGACAACGAAGTCCTTCCATTCTGACGTCTAGGTTTAACTTTCCTTATTATTTTTTTTTGTACGTCGGTATTAGTTTTTTTTGTTATCAGTTTGTCATTTACATTTCCGGAGCTTTTATCGTATACGAGGAGAGGGGGAGTGTCCCTCTATCTCAAGTTTTTGTGGTTCCTTCTTGTATCGATTAACTCCTACCTCTAATGAGGAGGAGTTCCTTTAGTGCTTTTGCCCTCCGTACGTGGTCAAGGACCACTAGGGCCTTGGAGTAGTAGCCGAAGGCTACGAACCAAGTAAAACTTCATTGTCTTTATTTACTTTACATTTCCGCTGCAATTAATTAATTATCTCTCGAGTTTTAACGAATGAAAGAAAAAAATTTTCGCTATTCACCCCCCCCCCCTCTAGTGAACCGCATCGATCCAACATTTAGGATATGCTTTGGGAAGCATTATAAAGGGTGAATGTTAGGGATCGTTTGGAAGCTAGAGGGGGGTGAATAGCGTTTTCCCGTACGTTGATGGAATTCGATCTCGTTCGTGTCTATAATAACGAAAACGAAATGAACAACACGCTAACACAAGGATATAACGTGGTTCGAAACTGAATGGTTCCTACTCCACGGATCGAGTTCGTACGAACCCTAGCGATGCCAATCACACACCACTATAATAAACACTCCTTCTCGGAACAATCCGGAGGTGGAGAAACCTCGTACAAGATGATTACAACAATAATCAAAAGTTACAAGCAAATACAATGAAATACAAAGCAAAACTAGTAAAGAAAAACACTTTACAAATGCTCTTGAATGCTTGATCGCTAGGTTGATCGAGTAGCACTTGGAGACCCTGAATTGCAGCAGCAACTCGCCCCAAATCACCTCAAATAACCACACCATTTTCCTCCATCATGAGCTCCTTATAAAGCTTCAACCTGTGCTGGAAAAAGTCGATCAGTCGACTGATCAGGACCATCAGTCGACTGATGTCACTGTTGTCGTGAGACAACGGCTAGATCCACGCTGGATAAGTCCAACAGATCTACCATCAGTCGACTGATCATACCCATCAGTCGACTGATGGAGTCCGCACTCGACCAGTCGAGTCTAGACTCCATTCTGTGGCCGATTTCTCGAGCACCAGTCGACTAATCAAACGATCGATCATCGCTCGAGCCATCGATCGGCGCCCACTGGCTCATTGCTAGGCCACAACCAGCAGTCAAACCCTAGTTGACTCGGTCCAGTCGACTGCCACATGACACCAGTCGACTGGCACACCTCAAACATGAGGTTTTAGCCCAAGTATGGTTCCCTCATACTTGCTAGACCACCCTTAGCCTAGACCTAAGCCTTCTAGCCACCTCCATCAGCCTCACGTCTCTCGGATCCCTCCAAGTCATCCATGACTTGTTCATCCATCGCGCTAGCCTTCAGATGCTTCCATCGGCTATGTCATGCTAACGGTGTCTACACCGCCAAGACACATTGGACTTACGCCGCCAAGACTCCGCTTGGACTTTACGCCGCCAATCATTGAACTTATGCTGCCAAGACTCTCGCTTGGACTTTACGCCGCCAATATCAAACCCTTGGACTTCTCAACTGCCAAGACTCAAGCTTGGACTTTCCCTTGCCAACCCATGTTGGACTTTTTATGCCAAGACCCATGCTTGGACTTTCCATGCCAAGACCCATGCTTGGACTTTCCCTTGCCAACTCATTGTCATATGTTTTTGTCGAAACATCAAAACATCACTTGAGTCAAACTCGAGTCCTGGTCAATCATGACCTGGGCCGATTGCACCAACAATCTCCCCCTTTTTGATATTTGACAAAAACCAAACAAGTCATTGAGTTAGAACACTAACTCAAATCCCTTACCAATTATCCCAAATTGGTAAACACTCTCCAAATGTTCTCCCCCAAACATTCTCCCCCTTAAACATTCTCCCCCTTTTTGACTAACATCAAAAAGGTCTTTTCTCCAAGGAGGTCAATGTCTCATGTCCCAATGAGATCTTACAATCTCCCCCTTGGTCCAAAAATACCTAGGATGCCTACCATCTTCTTAGTGATAAGTCTCATATCACTCAAGAGAGGCAATCCTATACACTCTCCCAATTTCCAAATTGGGTTTCTAAAACTCCATCAATTCTCCCAATTGATAACCTTTTCCCCTTCAAGAAGAGAGAAAAACACATTAATCACTCCAAGATGGATACCTCCCCCTAAAGGCTTGCTCCCCCTTGACCATTGCACCAACAATGTCCTTGGGCAGTCCCTAAGCCAATAGGAACTCTAAACCATCAAAATTAAGGTTAGAAATTCAATATAGAACTTTCCAACACCTTAAAATTGATACAAACCCTAAATACTTCTCCTAATTCATATCCAATGGATTTTCACCCTTTATAATGCTACCTAAAGCATATCCTAGGGTTAGGAGTGATTAGGGACCATAACCGTAGCTGAAATCGGGTTAAACAATATTGTTTTCCCCGAAATTAGGCTACCAGTCGAGTGATTCAGAAATCAGTTGACTGGCACCTCCATCACGATCGCCACCAATATCACGATCGATAATCAAAATTTCAATTTCAATTATCAAAGTTGAATTTCAGAAAATCATAACTAATTATACGTATATCGAAAAATCACGAAATTTATACGATAATACTTATAACACATACAATCAGTGAAAAATTTTGGAAAAATATTTTTACCATCAAAATAGGAGATTGATACAAAATCCAAAAGTGATTAAAAACTTTAAAGTTTAAGCTCACTTTGTATCAATCTTATCAATGATGATTGCTATCAAAAGATAGGCTTCACCAAGGTTTTTCAAAATGATTTTAAAATGTTTTCAACACTTTATTTTGGATCATATTCCTTGGGCTCTATGTATATGACTTGTACACAAGCTTTCCCAATGATCCACATTTGAAATTAGATGAGTTTTAGTTCATCTAGATGCAAAAACTATGCACCTTGAACTTAACTCATATCCTAGCATCTCACATGTATCTAGGGTGTATAAATACACATACATGTCAATTTGATGTGAGATGTGGGTTTTGGTTCATTTAAAACAGGGTTTCATGCATCTTCTAAGGCAACCCTACTTGATTCCCTTATAAATGAGACTCCAAGTCATGCCATTGTCCTTAGTTCAATTTTAATCAATTAAATGCATGAAATGATCATGGCATAAAGATAGCAATAATTAAGCATGGCCAATGATCATGATGTCATGGCATATGATAAAATCTAAAAACACATGACATTTAAAGCCTTAATCCTAAAACATGAACATGACATATAAAATAATTAAAAGTAAGCATGATGTCATGACATGTTATATGGAAAACAAAGCATGGCATATAAAATATATAGGTATAATAATACCTAAATTTTAATATTAATTACCATTTGTTTGGATTAATCATATTTTGCCATATTAACCTAATCTCCCTAGTGTGCCAAAAACCCAAAATGGCACACTAACCTCTAAACCTAAATTGTTCCAATTTAATTGATTTTTCTTAATTTCAAAAGTGCATTGGCACATCCTAAAATCTTTTAGGATATTGATTCAAATCTATTTCCAAGGTAACCATAACCTTGAAAATATCCTAAAGTGCCACCTTTACCATGGTTGAGTTAACTACCCATCCAATCAAGGTTGACACACCCTAAACCCATCTAGCGTGAATCAATCACGCTCTTAGGAACCCAAAACTGATTTGAGCTCCTAGGGTTAATTAGGTATTCCTTAGGGATAACCTCCCTAGGTACCTTCCTAATGACCCTCCTAGGCTTATTAGCCTTGGTCATTTTGGTCTTACCTAGATTGACTCTAGGTAACTCCTTGCAACCTTCTTAGTGGCGCCTAGGTTTCCTAGAAACCCTAGCCAGTAGGCACTACCTTTGGTCAACCCTAGGGATGACTTCCATATTGACCTTGGTCTTCCTAGACATAGTTTGTGTTCCATAGTCATATAGAACACTATGTTAATCAAATTTAGTCTTAAGTTTGTGACCCAAACCTTGCTTGCCCTTGGTTGACTTTGTCTTAGGTCCTAAGTGTTGACTTGAATTTGGACCTTTGACTTTGACCCATTAGACCCTTTAAAATTGATTTTGTATATTTTGCAAGGGTCTTTTCTAGTTTTTCAAGCCTTGACCTCAAGGCTTGATTTTCAACCTCTAATTGCCCAATTGATTTTTGATTAAGTTTTTGGGCATTACCATTTTCTCTAGGCATATGCCTACCCTTCTTAGGGTTAATGCCTAAGTGGTTTTCTATTTTCCTAATGCTTTCCTTAGGAAGAGTTTTTCTAGGGACATTAGTCCCAAATTTCTCCTTTCTTGAAAAATTTACCCTCTTGGCTCCTAAGCAAAATTTCTTACTTCTAGCATGCTCTTTATGATAAATAGCAAGACTATTAAAATTATTCCTAGCATGCTTTTGACTATAAGAATTAGAAAGAGCATTACTAAAATATACCTTAGGGTTAGCCTTAGCTCCCCCTACATGTGATGCTCCTTCTTGCCCCTTCTTCTTCCCCCTAGGGCATTGACTCCGATAATGCCCTTTGAGTTGCACTTGATGTTGGAATGTATACTGATAGCCTAGCTCTTTTTGTATGAACATTTTATTTTGAAATAAGAATCACATGATCATTGTTTGCATTTTATATATTCATTATATATGTGTGCATATTGTCTAATATTTTACATTGTAGATAACATGGTGCTTGGTATGGCACAGAAGATCATGTTATCAGTACCTTGTAAAATATAAGTAAAGGCTCACAACCAAGATGGTTTTGGACAAACCATTGGCATGGTTGTAGTGTAGCTTGGTATTGTTTTATCTTGAACATAGAGTTACACTAGTACACTTAGGTGTATTGAGTAGGACCGACATAGAGGTGATTCAATTTAGTACTGACTACATAATTGAATCGGACCTCGGATATTATGTTGTACATGCTCTTAATCCCGATATAATAACGGGCACATGTACTTAGTATTTATTTCTTTGATTTACCAGAGGGTGAGATTTAGATGGATTAAATCAATATGCCCGGTAAGTTGGGAAATAATATTATTTACATGGTGTGTCGTTGATTATAGGAGGAAACCGTGTCCTATATATTAGGTTGATGATGTCCCCTTGAGGAGCTCATAAGGTTCATCATGTAAACCCAGCTGGTTGACTTAGTCAACATGATGATAAGGTTGAGTGGTACTACTCGAGGAATTAGATGTTAATTAATTGATGGTCAGTAAATCAATTAATTGACGGACATTCGATATCTTAAACACGGGGAGATTAATGTACAAATAATATATGGAGCCCATATTGATTTATGGGGGTTGGTGAGGTAGTTCGATGATGATCCTCTAGTGGAATGGAACATCATTGATGGATCAAGTTTGTGTGGTTCCGATCCATCGGGTGGCCAAGATCCAACTCCTCCTTATGGTCCCTATCGTAGCCTAATATAATCCTTGTGAAGTCTAGATCCAAGAAAACAAAACCTAGAACCAACGGTTGGGATTAGATCCCTAGATCCAATGGTTAGGATGAAACCCTAGAACCAACGGTTGGGATTAAATCCCTAAGATCCGATGGTTAGGATGAAACCCTAGAATCGACGGTTAGGATTAAATCCCTAGATCCGACGGTTGGGATAAAACCCTAGATCCGACGGTTGGGATGAAATCCTAGATCCGACGGTTGGGATGAAATCCTAGATCCGACGGTTGGGATTAAATCCTAGATCTGACGGTTGGGATAAAACCCTAGATCCGACGGTTGAGATTAAATCCCTAGATCCGACGGTGGAGATTAAAGGAGGTTTAGGCCCAACTCTATATATAGATGGCTAAGGGTTGGGCGGCAAGAAGATTGATTTGAAATTAGGGTTTTGGCTCTTCTTCAAGGAGGCGGCTAGGGTTGTTAAGCGGCTAGAAGTTGGGCGCACTTGTTCTCCTAGGGTTTTGGCCGCCCATCTTCCTATACTCCCAGCCGGGTTCTCATCTTCCTCCTCCCTTGCTCCTTGGTGGCCAGCGGCTCTCCAAGACTTGGTAGCCGGCGCTTCTCCTTTCTCCAAGGTGGCCGGCGGTTCCCATTGAATTGGTGGCCGGTGCTTCATCCTTTTGTTCCTTGGCCGGCGGTTGCATCAAACTCTCTAGCTTGGTGGCCGATTCTAGATAGGAAAGGTTTTGTTCATTTTTCTCTTTGTTCGCAGCGGACAAGGTAGAGGAGAACTCGATCTAGAAGGCTTCAACTCGTGGAGGATCTTCGTCCACACGTCAGCCCACGAGTAGGACATACGGTAGAAGATCGTAGGTATAAAGTTATTTTAACTTTATGTACAGATCTGAGCATGTTCTTATTTGTTTTGATTATGCATGTGTGTGTGAAATATATTGTATAATCATGGACTCAAGACAAACACAAAAACCGGCGATCCGTCTGCCGCCTCTTCCGCGCTAATCAACTAGAAGAGTAGAGTTGCTTGAACAACTAGTTTGTTCACGAGTGACCACTCAAGTTGTTAGCACGACGACGAAAATGGTGTTGCTAAGGAAGCTCATCCCATCCGGATTAATCTTTCATTAGTGAAAATTTTAATCCGGGACATGGGAGCCACGACCCACCAACCAGTGGTATCAGAGCCACGGTTTCCGGTTTTGTGTGTTTTGGATTCGGTTAATTTTTTATGCACTTTTTCATATATTATATGTGCCGGATAATAGTAGGATATGCGTAGTTTAACTCTTTGGTTGCAGGCATAAGATCCGACTATTATGGCCATGTGTGTGTATGTGAATGGATGTGTGTAAAAATTTATTATTTGAATCCTCGGGGTTGACGAGGCTAGATTAGTATTTAATTTTTGTAATTAAATACGGCATTGTTTAGCCGATCATTTTAGTTTACTTTCGATCTAGATTATTTGTACACTCCTTCGTGGAGTATAGGATCGATGGATGTAAATAAAATGATTTATCTCGTCTCGGAACTCTTTGGTGACTTGCGCACGGGAAAAGATGGAGCGGACGAGGTGGCGACACGACGGGATGCATATTGGAGGACAATGCCATAATAGTTGGAAAAATTCTGTTTTTTCCATATTTATTGCTTATTTGTTTTATATGCATGTTGTGTATGTTTAAAATTCCTCGATTGCAATTTACTAAGTGGGAGAGGGATATTTTAATTAATTCCTCATGGCCTTCCATTACAATTTGACGTGTGATGCAACAAACTTGCGCTGGCTTTGAGTGCCTTCCTCCCATCGGATGGGTTTGTTTATGGATCACTAGGTCAAATAATGGTTATAGGAAATTATTTAGAGCGTATGTACTTCCCCATGGTAAGGCACATAATCCCAAAAATAATTCCTTTAGTATCTATGTAATGGTGCACACTTAGATACAAATAAAGTATCCTCCCATCGAGTCACCGCTTATTTGTAGGGCCAAAGAGGAACCAACTATTAATTTTATTTGTCAAAAAGTAAGGTTGACAAGATAATAAAATTAATGGGTAAAACCTCCTCTTAAAAATGTGGAATTGTATACGCCCACACACTATCGTGGCATGCGATATTCTGTGTTTTGAGGTGTTGGTTGATTTCGATTTTATTGTTTTGAGGAATCAATAATATTTGAAATCTAATATTTTGATCATTGTGATTTTTAGGATTTTCAAATGGCTTTCAACCCACTTGCTGTGATTTTAAAAGAAAACAAACTTATCGTCCAAACTACATTGATTGGAAAAGAAACTCGGATATTGTCTTAATCATGAGGAGTACAAATTTGTACTCTTCGAGGTCTCCTCCTAAGCCCTCGGATGACTCATGAAAAGGAGAAAGAACGTTATAAGAAATGGGTTAAGGCGGATGAGATGGCACGGTGTTACATTTTGGCATCTATGTCAAATGTCCGCAACATCGATCGTGCCATAGCCACCTTATGACATGATGTTCAATCTCAAGGAACTTTTCGACATCGAGTAGGTGGCTAGGCAGAGGCAATGAGAAACTTGATGACGACGACCACCATGGTCGAGGGAACACCGTTAGGGATCATGTTCTCAAGATGATGGCTCATCTTAATGAGATGGAAGTCCCTGAGCGAGATCGATGGGGAAACCCAGGTCGATATCATCCCGCCGCCTAGGAGTTTTGAGGCCTACCAACTACAACATGAACAAGAGGTTGTATTCGTCATGGAGCTTCGATGTAACTCCAAAGCGTAGAGGGCTTTTTCGCCGTAGTTCTCAAGCCATGGTCGCCGTAAGGTTTCTTCTTCTAAACCAAAGGTAAGAAGAAGAAGAAGCAAGGTGGAGCAAGAAGGTGGCAGGGACCTCGTGCAGAGTGAAGAAGCCAAAGGCAAGTGCTTCACTTGCAAGCAGATCGACATTGGAAGGCGGACTGTCCTCGCCGAAAGAACAAAGGTATATCTTCTTGTTTAGTTGTTGAAACATGTTTAACGGTGTTATCTACCAGTGCCTGGTGTGTAGATACAGGAGCCACTGACCATGTATGCAATTCCTTGCAGGGGTTCCAGGAAACCCGACGACTAGCTGAGGGAGAGATTACCGCCTTCATGGGCAATGCTTCAAAGGTGGCGGCTATTGCAAAGGGGAGACGCTTTATTTATCTTTTGATAGGAATAAATTTTGGTTTTAAGAAATTGTCTTTATGTACCTACTTTTAGAAAGAATTTAATTTCAGCTTTCTAAATTGTTTATGGATGGATATTCTTTCTTTTAATGACAAGGTGGTTATAAAAGGAATAGGAGATTATCTGCTCGTACATTGGTTGGCAATTTATATACTCTTGAACCAAAACTCCCACGATGCAAATAGAAGTAAATAACTCATCTTCTAAATCTAATAAGAGAAAAGAACCTTCGAATGAACCAAACTTTGGCATCTAAGGCTTGGTCATATTAACCTCAAGTAGAATTCAAAGGTTGATAGCCGATGGCCCTTGGGTTCATTAGTGGTGGAGGATCTCCCAACCCGCGAATCTTGCTTGGAAGGTAAATGACCAAGAGGCCTTTCAAGGCCAAGGGGTATAGAGCCAAAGATGTGTTAGAATTGGTTCATTCTGATTTGTGCGGTCCTTATGTCTATCCAGCAAGAGGTGGCTTTGAATACTTCGCCTCTCTTTATAGATGATTATTCAAGGTATGGATACATTTACTTGATGCGCCGCAAGTCCAATGCTTTGACAAGTTCAAAGAATTCAAGGTCATGTGGAGAACCGCCAAGGTAAAAGTATCAAGACATTACGATCTGATCGTGGTGGCGATTCTTGGGAGAGTTTAGGAGTTACTTATCGTAGGCGGATTCAATCCCAATTGTCTCGACTGCACACCCCAAACAGAATGGTGTAGCAGAGCGAAGGAATAGGACTCTTATGGAGATGGTCGATCGATGATGAGTTATTCTGAAAGTTACCGATTCATTCTCGGGGTTTGAAACAAAGCAAAGACACATTCAACTTGGTTCCATCTAAGTCACTCTACTCCCACAGAGTTGTGGATCGGGCAAAGCCTAGTCTAAGACATATTCGATTTGGGGTAGTCCAAAGACATGTGCCAAGGGAGATCGGTAAGTTGGAATCTCGTACAGAAGTGCGCTTGTTTGTTGGCTACCCTAAGGGAACGAAGGGTGGTTTATTCTATAGTCCTAGAGATCAGAAGGTGATCGTGAGTACGAATGCCAGATTTCTAGAGGAAGACTATGTGATGAACCACAAGCCCACGAGTAGGATTGTTCTTGAGGAGATGACAGGGGAAGGTCCTGACTCAGCATTACCACCGATACAAGAGGAGACACCACAAGTCACCGCCAGCGTGTCACAGAGCATACACATGAGGCACCTCGTCATAGTGGGAGGGTTGTTAGACAACCCGACAGATTCATGTTTTTGGGAGAGTCTTCGGACTTAGTCCCTGGTGAACATGAACCTGATCCCTGGACATATGACGAGGCAATCCAAGATAGAGATGCAGTATCTTGGCAAAGAGCGATGAATTCAGAGATAGAATCTATGGATTCTAATCAGGTCTGGGAGCTAGTAGAGCCACCCGATGGTGTAAAAACCATTGGATGCAAGTGGATCTACAAGAGAAAGAGAGGAGTAGACGGGAAGGTTGAAACCTTCAAAGCTAGGCTTGTTGCGAAAGGGTATACTCAGAAAGAGGGTATCGATTATGAGGAGACCTTTTCGCCGGTAGCTATGCTTAAGTCTATCCGGATTCTCTTATCTATAGCTGCTCATATGGATTATGAGATTTGGCAGATGGATGTCAAGACAGCTTTCCTTAACGGAAGTCTTGAGGAGAACATCTATATGCGCCAACCAGAGGGATTCATTGCTAAAGGCAAAGAGCATCTTGTATGTGTTTAATCGATCCATTTATGGATTGAAGCAAGCTTCTAGATCTTGGAACATCCGCTTTTGATGAGGTAATCCACCATATGGATTTATTCAAAGTCCGGATGAGCCTTGTGTATACAAGAGATGTGATGGAAACGTAGTGGTGTTTCTTGTACTATAATGAGATAGATAACATTTTATTAGTTGGCAACAATATCAAAGTGTTATCAGACGAAGGGTATGGTTGTCTAAACACTTTGATATGAAGGACTTGGGAGAAGTAGGACACATCCTTGGGATCAAAGTTATAAGGGATCGCAAGAAAAGGATGTTGTGCTTATCTCAAGCTTCATACATTGACACTATCCTTGCTCGTTTTAGCATGCAGAACTCCAAGAAAGGTTTCCTACCTTTCAGGCATGGAGTTCCTTTATCTAAAGAGATGTGTCCCAGAACATCAAAGGAGATAGAGGACATGAAGGCGGTTCCTTATGCTTCGGCAGTAGGAAGCCTTATGTATGCTATGCTATGTACGAGACCGGATATCTGCTTTGCCGTGGGCATGGTTAGCAGATATCAGAGTAATCCTGGACAGGGACATTGGATCCGCGTAAAGTATATTGAAGCAAGTACCGAGAAGGACTAGGGATTATATGCTGGTTTACCGGGCAGATCAATTAGTCCCTGTGGGTTACACGGATTCGGATTTCCAATCAGATAGGGACAAGAGTAAGTCTACCTCGGGGTTTGTGTTTACTTTTGGAGGTGGAGCCATAGCATGGAGGAGTGTCAAGCAGAAATGCGTGGCGGACTCTACCATGGAAGCTGAGTATGTGGCAGCCAAGGAAGCTGTATGGCTCAGGAACTTCTTGATGGACTTGGATGTGATTCCTGGTTTGCCCAGAACTATCACAATTTATTGTGATAATAGTGTTGCAGTTGCAAACTCGAAGATCATGTTATCAGTACCTTGTAAAATATAAGTAAAGGCTCATAACCAAGATGGTTTTGGACAAACCATTGGCATGGTTGTAGTGTAGCTTGGTATTGTTTTATCTTGAACATAGAGTTACACTAGTACACTTAGGTGTATTGAGTAGGACCGACATAGAGGTGATTCAATTTAGTACTGACTACATAATTGAATCAGACCTCGGATATTATGTTGTACATGCTCTTAATCCTAATATAATAACGGGCACATGTACTTAGTATTTATTTCTTTGATTTACCAGTGGGTGAGATTTAGATGGATTAAATCAATATGCCCGGTAAGTTGGGAAATAATATTATTTACATGGTGTGCCGTTGATTATAGGAGGAAACCGTGTCCTATATATTAGGTTGATGATGTCCCCTTGAGGAGCTTATAAGGTTCATCATGTAAACCCAGCTGGTTGACTTAGTCAACATGATGATAAGGTTGAGTGGTACTACTCGAGGAATTAGATGTTAATTAATTGATGGTCAGTAAATCAATTAATTGACGGACATTCGATATCTTAAACACGGGGAGATTAATGTACAAATAATATATGGAGCCCATATTGATTTATGGGGGTTGGTGAGGTAGTTCAATGATGATCCTCTAGTGGAATGGAACATCATTGATGGATCAAGTTTGTGTGGTTCCGATCCATCGGGTGGCCAAGATCCAACTCCTCCTTATGGTCCCTATCGTAGCCTAATATAATCCTTGTGAAGTCTATATCCAAGAAAACAAAACCTAGAACCAACGGTTGGGATTATATCCCTAGATCCAATGGTTAGGATGAAACCCTAGAACCAACGGTTGGGATTAAATCCCTAAGATCCGATGGTTAGGATGAAACCCTAGAATCGACGGTTAGGATTAAATCCCTAGATCCGACGGTTGGGATAAAACCCTAGATCCGACGGTTGGGATGAAATCCTAGATCCGACGGTTGGGATGAAATCCTAGATCCGACGGCGGTTGGGATGAAATCCTAGATCCGACGGTTGGGATTAAATCCTAGATCCGACGGTTGGGATAAAACCCTAGATCCGACGGTAGAGATTAAATCCCTAGATCCGACGGTGGAGATTAAAGGAGGTTTAGGCCCAACTCTATATATAGATTGCTAAGGGTTGGGCGGCAAGAAGATTGATTTGAAATTAGGGTTTTGGCTCTTCTTCAAGGAGGCGGCTAGGGTTGTTGGGCGGCTAGAAGTTGGGCGGCACTTGTTCTCCCTAGGGTTTTGGTCGGCGCCCATCTTCCTATACTCATCCTTAGCCAGTTCTCATCTTCCTCCTCCCTTGCTCCTTGGTGGCCGGCGGTTCTCCAAGACTTGGTGGCCGGCGCTTCTCCTTTCTCCAAGGTGGCCGGCGGTTCCCATTGAATTGGTGGCCGGCGCTTCATCCTTTTGTTCCTTGGCCGGCGGTTGCATCAAACTCTCTAGCTTGGTGGCCGGTTCTAGATAGGAAAGGTTTTGTTCGTTTTTCTCTTTGTTTGCAGCGGACAAGGTAGAGGAGAACTCGATCTAGAAGGCTTCAACTCGTGGAGGATCTTCGTCCACACGTCGTCCACGAGAAGGATAGGACATATGGTAGAAGATCGTAAGGTATAAAGTTATTTTAACTTTATGTACAGATCTGAGCATGTTCTTATTTGTTTTGATTATGCATGTGTGTGTGTGCAAATATATTGTATAATCATGGACCCCGAAGACAAACACAAAAACCGGCGATCCGTCCATCGTCTCTTCTGCGGCTAATCAACTAGAAGAGTAGAGTTGCTTGAACAACTAGTTTGTTCGAGCAACCACTCAAGTTGTTAGCACGATGACGAAATGGAGTTGCTAAGGAAGCTCATCTCATCCGGATTAATCCTTTCATCAATGAAAATTTTAATCCGGGGACATGGGAGCCAATGAGCCTCCGAAGCGACCCACCAACACTTGAAGCATATGACATGCTCCTTGCTCTTGATATTTGGGGAACCGGTGTCCTTGACTTTTGGTGCCGGTGGAGCTTTTCTAACCTTCTTTGGGCATTTTCTCTTATAGTGCCCAAATTCTCTACACTTAAAACACATAATATTATTTTTATTTGAAATTAGAGTGTTTGAGTTACCTAGGTTAGTGGTGGAGTTCGAAATTGACACTTCTTCATCTTGACCGGATGTAGAAGCTTCTTTTTTATGCTCCGGTGTTGAGGAAACTCTAATCTCCTCCTCAATCCTAGAAGTGGATGCTTCTTCCACTTCCTCCACCTCTTCCGATCCAGATGTTGATTCCCTATCAACCTTCGAATCCTCAAGCTCTTTGGATGAAGATGTACTTGCTTCTTTTTGAGCTTGAGAGGATGAGCACTCTTCTTCTTCTTCTTCTTCTTGGACCAATGATGAGTTTTCATGGAGCTTTGCCACTTGGTTCCACAACTCCTTAGCGTCCATATAGTCCCCTACCATACACACAATCTCATTAGTGACCAAATCAAGAATAAATTTTACTACCTTCATGTTTTTCTCAAAGGCTTGGAGTTGATCTTCACTCCACTTCTTCTTCTTGAGGAATCCTCCCTTTGGTCCTATTGGATAGATAAAACCCTCCATCAAGATAGACCATTCTTCGAAGTCCCTCATCATTAGGAAGTCTTCAATTCTTGACTTCCATTGCTTAAACCCTTATTGTCCATAGAAGGAGTAAGGGATCGGTGTGTTAATATTCCATCCCAATTGTTCTTCCATCTTCACCCTCTAGCTTCTTTGTCCTAGCTCCCGGCGGTTAGTCCGTAGAAGAGCCCCGGGCTCTGATACCACTTGTTAGGGATCGTTTGGAAGCTAGAGGGGGGGGGGGTGAATAGCGTTTTCCCGTACGTTGATGGAATTCGATCTCGTTCGTGTCTACAATTTCATTAGTGCAGCGGAAATAGAAAAGTAATAACGAAAATGAAATGAACAACACGCTAACACAAGGATATAATGTGGTTCGGAACCGAATGGTTCCTACTCCACGGATCGGGTTCGTACGTACCCTAGCGATGCCAATCACACACCAGTATAATAAACACTCCTTCTCGGAACAATCCGAAGGTGGAGAAACCTCATACAAGATGATTACAATAATAATCAAAAGCTACAAGCAAATACAATGAAATACAAAGAAAAACTAGTAAAGAAAAACACTTTACAAATGCTCTTAAATGCTTGATCGCTAGGTTGATCGAGTAGCACTTGGAGACCCTGAATTGCAGCAGCAACTCGCCCCAAATCACCTCAAAGAACCACACCATTTTCCTCCATCACGAGCTCCTTATAAAGCTTCAACCTGTGCTGGAAAAAGTCGATCAGTCGATTGATCGGGACCATCAGTCGACTGATGCCACTGTTGTCGTGAGACAACGGCTAGATCCACGCTGGATAAGTCCAACGAATCTACCATCAGTCGACTGATCATACCCATCAGTCGACTGATGGAGTCCTCACTCGACCAGTCGAGTCTCGACTCCATTCTGTGGCCGATTTCTCGAGCACCAGTCGACTGATCACACGATTAGTTGATCGCCGAGCCATCACCGACCGCCCACTTCTAGCGATCGCTAGGCCACAACCCGCAAAAACCCTAGTTGACTCGATCCACGACCGCCACATGACAGACCGGGCACACCTCAAACATGAGGTTTTAGCCCAAGTATGGTTCCCCCATACTTGCTAGACCACCCTTAGCCTAGAACTAAGCCTTCTAGCCACCTCCATCAGCCTCACGTCTCTCGGATCCCTCCAAGTCATCCATGACTTGTTCATCCATCGCGCTAGCCTTCAGATGCTTCCATCGGCTATGTCATACTAACGGTGTCTACACCGCCAAGGCACATTGGACTTACACCGCCAAGACTCCGCTTGGACTTTACGCTGCCAATCATTGGACTTATGCTGCCAAGACTCCCGATTGGACTTTACGCTGCCAATATCAAACCCTTGTACTTCTCAAATGCCAAGACTCAATCTTGGACTTTCCCTTGCCAACCCATGTTGGACTTTTCATGCCAAGACCCATTCTTGGAATTACCATGCCAAGAACCATGCTTGGACTGTCCCTTCCAAACACATTGTAATATTTTTTTGTAGAAACATCAAAACATCACTTGAGTCAAACTCGAGTCCTTGTCAATAGTGACCTGGGCCGATTGCACCAACAAAGGAAAAATCCATTGGATATGGTTTGGGAGAGTTGTTTAGGGTTTGTATCAAATTTAAGGATGGGAGAGTTCATGTTTGAACTTTGAACCTTATTTTTGATGGTTTATAGTTCCTATTGGCTTAGGAACTTCCCAAGGACATTGTTGGTGCAATGGTCAAGGTCAAGCAGAGAGGAGGTATCCATCAAGGGATGATGGATGTTACTCTTCCTCATGAAGAGGAGAAATGGGATTTTGAGGTACCCAATTTGGAAATTCGAAGAGTGAATAGGATTGCCTCTCTTGAGTGATATGGGACTTATCACTAGGAAGATGGTAGACATCCTAGGTATATTTGGACCAAGGGGGAGATTGTAAGATCTCATTGGATATGAGACATTGACCTCCTTGGGTGAACCTTTTTGATGTATGTCAAAAAGGGGGAGAAAGGTAAGATTACCAATTTGAGAAATTGGTAAGAGAATTTGGGTTAGTGTTCTAACTCAAAGGTAAGTTTTTTTGTCAAACGTCAAAAAAGGGTAGATTGTTGGTGCAATCGGCCCAGTCACGATTGGGACTCGAGTTTGACTCGAGATGTTTTGATGTTTGACACAGTAAGTTGACATTGATGCCTAATAATATCTTTGGGAGATTGTTGGAACAATCGACCCGGGTTATTATTAACCGAACTTGAGTTTGACTCGAGGGGATTTTGATGGTTGACTGGAGTTGACCATGTCATGGAAAGTCTAAGTCTTGAGTACTTGGCATGTAAAGTCCAAGCATGGGTCTTGGGAAGGAAAAGTCCAAGCATGGGTCTTGGCATGGAAAGTCCAACATGGGTTGGCAAGGAAAGTCCAAGCTTGAGCCTTGGCATTTGAGAAGTCCAGAGTCTTGGCAAGATAAGTCATATGTCCAAGTAAGAAAGTCCAAGCGGAGTTTTTGGCAAGATAAGTCCAATGTGCCTTACACATAGACATAGTGACATAGCCAATGGAAGCATCTATAGGCTAAAGTGATGGATGAACAAGTCATGGATGACTTGAGGGATCCGAGAGGCATGAGGTCGATTGAGATGGATAGAAGGCTTAGGTCTCGGCTAGGTGGTCTAGCATGGGGAACCATACTGGTTAAACCTCATGTTTGAGGTGTGCATGGATCATGGTGCCATGGCGATCGGGCATGAGTCAACTAGGGTTTGATCATGGAAGTGCCTTAGCAGATTCGAGGAGGGCAATTGATCGATTGGTTGAGCAGAGATCGATCTTGTGATCGCCGATCGATGCTCGAGTTTTGGGGCACGAAATGAGTCTCACTCGACCGCGGTTTCGTGATGGCTTGATGGTGATCGATGGTCATAATCAGTCAACTGATGTCCTAGCCATTAGACTTTTCCAACGTGGATTACAACGTTGTCTCACAGTCAATGGTTACATCTGATCGATGATCGATGCGCATGATCGAAGCATTTTCACTTTGAATTGGAGCTCATGGAGGAGGGAAAAGCATCCGCTTGAGCATCTCGGGGCAATTTGTTGTCAAAATCGGGTCTAAGTGTCATTCTTCAAGCAACCAAAAGCAAGCAATCCAAAGGCATTTGTAAAGTGTTTTCTTTACTTGTATTGCATTGTATTTTATATTAGTTGCTTGTTGTATTTAGTTTATTGTTGTAAACTATTGTACGAGGTTTCTCCGCCTCCGGATTGTTCCGAGAATGAGAGTTTATTAGTAGTTGTGTGTGCATCACTAGAGCTTGTAGAGCTCGATCCGTGGAGTAGGCCCCTTGAGGTTCCGAACCCCGTTATATCCTTGTGTTATGGTGTGTTTGTCTATTTCATTATCGCTTATTATTATTCCAATGTGCTAATGAAAATTGTAGACAAACGCTAAACAAAATTCCATCACAAACGAATACAAGTTATTTCCCCCCCCCCTCTAGCGGTCCAACGATCTCCTCCACAAACATCGTCCAAACGACGCTCTCACACGAAGGGAGGAAGCTATCCAGAATTCTGGACAGACTGGTGGAGGGGTTATGCCGACCCAAAGAGGATGGCCGATCGCTCCTTGGTCACCTGAGCCAAGGGATCGCCGGCAGGAGCTTGGATGCCGCAATACGGCCGGCACAATGGCATTTACAACAAAGGTTGCGGCACAAGAAGAAGAGAGGGAGGGGTGGCACAAAAAGGATTAGGTTTTCACAAAACCCTTAAGCCCTCTTTTTATAAAGAACACATTCTCCTAACGGTTATTGGTTCATAACCAAAAACCCATTAACCTGCTCCATTAACTTAAGTTAAAAAAAACCGAACTGAGTTGGTCTATTTTAAGTTAAAATGAACCGAACTAACTTTGGTTCATTAGTTTAAAACAAACCAAACCCCTTTGGTTTATTCTTCACCATTGGATTAGAACCAAACCAATTTGGTTCATCCATCATGTCTTTATAAGACACGACCCATCCACGCTTCCATTGCGACTGAAATGATTTCATGCTCGATCTTTGTTTGGTCCAACCAAACCTAGTTTCTCTCGGTCTGAGAATCTCATTCTCAAGTTCGTTTTAAATCCTTTGGATTATGCTCATTGTGCATGTGACCAAATAGTTTCTCGATTTATGTTGGTCGTCTATAATTAACCATTAATTATAGAACGATCATGAGTGGCACCTAATAGTACATCATGATCCCCAATTAACCAAAAGATCAACGGTTGATCCAGAACTATTTCTGAAACCCTTCAGCAGCTACAATGAATTGTACCCCAGTCCTTTCGCTCATCTTATGCCCACTTGGTTTAGGACATGGTCTATAGTGTCAGTCCCCACTAGGTTGACTACGTCACACCTAGCCTAAGTATCATCTCCTCGTCCTATGGATTTTAGTTACTGCACATCTATTCAAGAGTACCTTACTCTAAACATGTAATGCTTTGGCCAAAGACTTTAGTAACAATCCGACGAGAGGCCATGGGTATACATCTCCTCGCAAGGAGTATTGAATCCTTTATAGGCTATTCAAACACCTTAGGCTACTTCGACTTATACCCAATCATCCCGGGTCCACATCTCCTCAGAGATACTTCCTTAAGATGTCAAAGCATAAGTCTTCATGACCAAGATGACTTGAATACCGCATGTCAAAGGAACATCGCACTTAAGCTGTAGTAAAAACTTCATTGACATATCTATATATGCAGAGAACCATATGAAGTTTTACAGCTAGTCACTCCAATGAACTAGTTACCATAACTAGCATCAATGATTAACTTCGGACATCACAATGTCTCCAGCCAGTGAGAATCAGCTGCTTGGATACCAAGGAGTATACCTCGTGCTAGTCTCAACAGAATTGATGGTGTCCAAATCCATCAATTCATCGACTAGGGATAATTCCAATACATCACTATTACACATGTAGAGATACTCACTAGTTGTGATCCAATCACAAATTCTCTCATGATGTGAATCGTATCATGGACATTCAGTAAATGAGTTTAAGATCTAATCAAATACATGAAAACATGTATACTCAAATAGTGAATCTTCATTTATCATATAAATGGTTCAAACATAAGGCGATTGCCTTAGGATATCTCTCATATATTACTAATAGTATAACATATAATTGATATTTTTGATGGTGTCAAGGGGGGAGAAATGTGAGAGTTTAAGTTAATCATGCTAGGGGGAGAATTAGCATGTGTTAAGGGGGAGTTACATATATTAAGGGGGAGTGTTTTGATACTCATGTTATGTTTACATGCTTTCCTTGGCTTAGAATTTTGTTAATGTTTTACCTAACTTAAACAAGTTGCCACTCATCAAAAAGGGGGAGATTGTTAGGGCAATCAACCCAAGTATGGTTTGGTTTTGATGTGTGTGGCAAAGGTTTTAAGTTAGGTTGTTTATGTCATTTGATGTGTGTGTTTAATTTGTGTAGAACTTAAGTGAATCACACATGTGTTAGCTTGATAAAGTATTGGTGAGTTCACCATCTCATGACTTAGGTCCTTGAGTCGGTGAAGGATGACATTGCGGAAGCCATGCGCTTGGTGCATCTGAGGGACCGTCGGACGAGGAGCATTGGAGGGAAGCCAAAGGAAGCAAACTTCAGGGCGAGACGCGAAGTATGGCACTGGAGGAGCCACGGACTTAGTGCATCCGAGGGACGTGGCCGGACGAAGAGAGCTTCGGTGAAGGACTCCATGGGGATATGAGAGTTGAGCGATTGTAACCCGGGATGGGGTAGCTCATAAGTGAACTTGGTCGAATGGCTAAGTCAAGTGTCGGACGCTCAAACTTAGGTTTGAGGTTTTACTTTACAAGTTGGATGCTCAAAGAAGTATTTGTTTGAGGTTTTACCCTATATCAGTCGACTGCTCTAAGTCGACTGATTGTCGACTGGTATTCGATGAAGTGTTTCTGGCCCAACTGATCGCTAAGGTTACAATAATCATGCCATCACGATCGCGGGATGGCAAGGATCGCGAAGGTGGGCGAAAGTACGTGGATTTGGAGTCGATCGATTGCTCGATCACTCGATTGATGGCTTGATCCGATCGATGGACGATCGCCGTCAAAGGTGTCGTGACTACAACGGTCACGATCTGACGTGGTCAGAAGCCATTGGAATGACATCAGTCAACTTATGACATGCAATAGTCAACTACTGCATGCCCAACCGGAAGAATGGCTTCCTCTCTATAAGAGGATGCCTTGGGTGCCTTGGTGAGGTTAATTCTTCACTCATATTCATACTCCCTAGTGCCCTAAACATGTTTACTCCCCTCTTCCTTGTTCTAACTTCTATTCTATTGTAAGAGGGAGTGATTTGTGTAAAGAGGTTACCTCCACCTTGTGTTAAGATAAAGGAGAGACTAGTGGATTGAGTTGAGGAGTGATTCGCCTTACAAATCGTCCGTGGATTAGCAGCAAGGGTCGTGAACCACGTTACATATCTTGTTAGCGTTTGCATCTATTAATCTTTGCCTTTAGTCTTAATTGTTTTTGTTTTAGCATATTCCACTGCGCTAATTACTCTTGTAGATGATTTAGACGCGAATGATTTCCATTTACGACATCGAGGCTATTCAACCCCCCTTCTAGCCAGACCTCGATCCTCCAACATACTCCTCTTCTTCTTCGGTAGGTGGTTTGCTCTTTACCTTCTTCCTTTGACCTGCAACCAAGGCAATACCTTTCTCGACCGGGGCCGAGTTAGATTGTTCGTGCAATTCAAATTCGGAAAATAGCTCATCTAGTCTAATTCTAGATAAGTCTCTAGATACTTTGTAGGCATCAACCATAGATGCCCACAAAGTGGTCCTAGGAAATGCATTCACGGCATACCTTATTACATCCCGATTCTCCACCTTTTGTCTGATTGAGTGTAGTCCGTTCATGATGTCTTGAATCCTTGCGTGGAGTTGAGTCACCAACTCCTGGTCCTATATTTTTAAATTAAATAATTTATTTAGGAGGAGGTCCCATTTGCATACCTTTGTGTCGGTCATTCCTTCATGTAGCTCGATGAGCTTATTCCATAGATCTTTTGCACTGATGAAAGGGCCGATGTGGTTGAGCTCTTCCTTGGAGAGACCGCATTGAAGGATTTGTGTAGCCTTTGCATCATCCTCCACTTGATGCTTCATGGTGTTCGTCCACTCGTTGCATTCCAAGTACTCACCGTCTTCATTGGTTGGAAGAGTGAAGCCGTGCAGATGACTATCCACATCTCGACTTGGGTTTTGAGGTTACACTCCATCCAACCCTTCCAATAATATAAGTCATCTCCGTTGTAAAATGGAGGTCGGGTGATGCTAAACCCCTCGAGATGGGCCTTTGAATAAAACCTTGCATGACAAAAAGAACGACAAAAACACGAATTGCCAAGACTTTGTCTTGGATTAGTAATGTGGGAATAATAAAGAAAAACTTAAATTGAATGAAACAAAGAAACACGAAAAGAAACACAACTTGCTAGATCAGTGGTTGTACCGAATCTGTGCGCCCCTGCTCTGATATCAATTGTTGGATCAGAGAGTCACTAGAGGGGGGGGGGGTGAATAGCGACCGTAAAAGCTTGTCTTTTCATTTCGATAAAACCAAAGTATTGCCGTGGAAATAGAAATAAAGATAAAGTAAATAGACACATTTGTTTTTACTTGGTTCACAACCGAAAGGTTGCTACTCCAAGGCCCCGCGATCCTAGACCGTGTACGATGGGGCAATCCACTAAAAGTCTCCTCCCCGTTGGAGGTAGGAGACGACGATTACAAGAAAAAGATAGAGGAAGAGGCAACAAGCCTACCTCTTCTCTTTATAATGAAAAGTCTGAATACAAGAAGTAAAACAAGTAAATGAAATGAAGCTACCAACAAAAAGATGAAGACTCAGCGCGACATCGGCGTTATGGCGGCGTAGTATTGTCGTTGGAAGCTTGACATTGTTGGAGCACTTTAGGAGCAAGAATAGATGATCCAAAGAGGTGAAATGACCCTTCTTTTATAGCCCTCCAAACCCTAGCTCGTTAAGATCCATATCTAGGTCAAAGCTCCTTATCCCTCCATTTTTGGTGGAGCTTATCTTGACTTTCTTCGAGCTGACCAGTTTGAATAGCAGTCGAATGATGGTAGGATCAGTCGACTGCCAATAGCCTTCAGTCGACTGTTGGCCTAGTCACTCACCTACAACATAGAGTTAGCATAGAAATGTCGAATAAAAGACATTACGATGGTTCCTTACCATCCGATCTCGACCTAGACCTTCCCCCGTAAGTCTTAGTCGGATCATCACCTAAGTTCGTCCCCATACGGAGGACACGACCTCACCATTACTCTGCACTCGGCTTACCTCAGTCCTCCAGACTGCTTGCTTAGCTTTTGGTCACCACCGAGGTTCCTCGACTCCAACGAGGTTCTCTCGTGTTTCCCTAACCACCTCGGTTTCGTCCCGAGATTCTCCGGTGTGTCACCGACCTTCAACTTAGCTTAATCATTTCATTTCGCACACTTAACACACATCCATGAGATAACAATTGTAACGCCTATTTATCTCGCTCTCGTATGCACTACTTTTTGTTTTTATAACATAACATATATGGATCATTTCACCATTTACATACTTAAACATGTTATCATGGCTTAAACCTTCTTTTATACATGCATCCCATATCATATTCATAATTAGCATGTTAACATATCTTATCTCATTTTATAACATGCATAACATAAAGATTCATTCATGAGTTCTAACATATCAAACTTTCTTAAGTAATTGAACAGTATCATAACTAAGCAACATCCAACATGGTACTAATAAATCACAAGTCTTATAAGCGGAAGCAATGTCTTAAGTTATTCATTGAGCATATAAATATAAGCAGATAGTAATAGGGTCTTTTTCAACCATGCACTATCACACACACTTGGCCCCTCCTGCTACTTCCTCTAGTTCATGTTTCCTGTATCTACAGTATATAGACAACATAAACTATAAGCATATAGCTTAGTAAGATTCTTGCCTACTCACAAAAGCCACAACTTCATCAAACAATTAGAAGACATGAGCATACTAGCATAAACAACATAAGTAGTGCATAACAACACTACACATCAGCATACTAACGTAATGAAATATAAACATGGCATAAAATTTACATAAGCATGCTAAGCATAATCAAATCTAAGCAGGGTATAAGTGAAACATAAGCATTCATAATATCATAAATCCTAAACATGCATAAAGGACATAATCGTAAGCATTCTTAAGCTTGAACATAAGCATTCATAATTTCATAAATCCTAAACATGCATCAAGGACATAATCATAAGAATTCTTAAACTTGAACATAAGCATTCATAATTTCATAAATCCTAAACATGCATCAAGGACATAATCATAAGCATTCTTAAACTTGAACATAAGCATTCATAATTTCATAAATCCTAAACATGGATCAAGGACATAATCATAAGCATTCTTAAACTTGAACATAAGCATTCATAATTTCATAAATCCTAAACATGCATCAAGGACATAATCATAAGCATTCTTAAACGTGAACATAAGCATTCACAATTTCATAAATCCTAAACATGCATCACGGACATAATCATAAGCATTCTTAAACTTGAACATAAGCATTCATAATTTCATAAATCCTAAACATGCATCAAGGACATAATCATAAGCATTCTTAAACTTGAACATAAGCATTCATAATTTCATAAATCCTAAACATGCATCAAGGACATAATCATAAGCATTCTTAAACTTGAACATAAGCATTCATAATTTCATAAAAGTCCTTTCTTTTCAAAACATATACATATAGGTACTTCAACATAATCATAACTTGAATGGGGGGCCCCAGGTTAAGTACCACATAAAGCGCGTTCCCTAATAGGTCAGTAGCGAGCCACCAGACCTACTAGAGCAAGACCTCTTACGTCTTACCAGGGCAAGACCTCTTACGTTTTCTTATGTCCCTTGGATTTGATTAACGACCACCTAACGGGTCGGGTACTTAACCTCTTACAAAGTAAAATACTTAATTTTCTTTCCTTTCTTTCTTGTCATATCATAAAGAATGCTCTTAATCCCCCACCAAAAAGGGAAGCATCTCCGTCTTATCTTATCATAAGGAGAGCTCTTAATCCCTACTTGAAAGGGAAGCATCTCCATCTTATCTTATCATAAGGAGAGCTCTTAATCCCTACTTGAAAGGGAAGCATCTCCATCTTATCTTATCATAAGGAGAGCTCTTAATCCCTACTTGAAAGGGAAGCATCTCCATCTTATCTTATCATAAGGAGAGCCTTTAGACATGTCATAACATATATGCATTCATAACTTAAGAGTACCCTAAAGGGGGTCTTAAAACATAATCATGTTCATCACATAAGCATATTTCATGGCATATTAAAAACATAATCATATTCATCACATAGACATAATTCATGACATATGAAAATCATAAACATATTCATCACATAGGCATAATTCATGGCATATTAAAAACATAAACATATTCATCTCATAGGCATAATTCATGACATATGAAAATCATAAACATATTCATCACATGGGCATAATTCATGGCATATTAAAAATCATAAACATATTTATCACATAGGCATACAACATATCCTAATTTCCTAAGGGGTGTTTTCATGCCACCCTAGCCCTACAACCATTGTTGGTCGAAATTTGTAGGGTACCAATTTCTTTATTTTTGTTACATAAACTCCTACATGAAGGCACACAACATAATATAACTTCATAAGGAGTGTTTTCATGAAACCCTAACCCTAAAAACCAATGTTGGCCGAAACATGTAGGGTACCAATTTCTTTATTTTTGTTACATAAACTCCTACATGAAGGCGCACAACATAATATAACTTCATAAGGGGTGTTTTCATGAAACCCTAACCCTAAAAATCAATGTTGGCCGAAACATGTAGGGGCAATAAGCTTGGATTTTTGTCACCTAAAAATTCCTACATGAAGCATACAATCTACAAAAATATCCTTAGAATCATTTTCATGCAACCCTAGCCCCAAAAACCTTGGTTGGCCGAAACATGTAGGGGCTATAAGCTTGGATTTTTGGTCACCTGAAAATTCCTACATGAAGCATACAACCTATAAAATATCCTTAGAATCCTTTTCATGCAACCTTAGCACCAAAAACCTTGGTTGGCCGAAACATGTAGGGCCTATAAGCTTGGATTTTTGGTCACCTAAAAATTCCTACATGAAGCATACAACCTATAAAATATCCTTAGAATCATTTTCATGCAACCCTAGCCCCAAAAACCTTGGTTGGCCGAAACATGTAAGGGCTATAAGCTTCATATTCTTTCATGTATCTACAAAAACACAAATATACTGCAGGGGAGGGAATCTTACTTCCTTCGCTTTGCTCTGAGGGGGAAGATGACCTAAGGAAACAAAAACCTAGCCTTCTCCTTGCTTGAATGGGGTTCGGCCAAAGAATGAAGAGGGAGCCCTAGAATTCGGTGAGGAAGAAGAAGAGGAGGAGAAATGAAGTTTGGATAACTCATTCCCCCTCATTCCCCCTATTTATTCATTTGAAGAGCCCCTTGATCTCCCTTACACTTAACCATAATTTCCCTTATTCCTCTAATGATATAATCCTATTGGGCTTCTGGTTAGTGAGTGCATCTATAGGGCTTGGCTATCTCTAGAGGTTTGGGGTTCAATTCCTAGGCCTTGCATCTCTTTTTGGCTTATTTTCCTTTTATTTTCGAAAAGGCCCACATAAAGCCCATCATCATAAAGCAAAAAATTCTCGTAAAATTGCTAGAAATTTTACGGGCGTTCAACAATAATAACTTAACTTTGAACCTTTGCCATAATCAAAACCTAAGTTCGATTATCTGCTACCCCTGCACCAACAGAAGAGTCTTGGTGGGTCAGTAGAGTCTGGACATCGGAGAGAGCCGGAGTGGTCTAAAAATTGTAGGATCGTGTTTCTCCGAGAAAGGGGGGTGAATCTCGGAGTTTAAAAAAATTATTTTAATTTATAAAAAAGTTTAGAATATTGAGTATGCAGCGGAAATGAAAATGAGACAATTGTTTTACTTGGTTCACAACCCTTACTGGGTTGCTACTCCAAAGCCCGTAGCTCTTCCAAGAGCTACCTCGATGGACAATCACTAAATGCCCTCTGACTTGAGAACTCTCGACTTCAGAGGGTTTCGCTTTTTACAAATAATAGAGATGGGTAACACACTACTCACTCTTGAATTTAAGTACAAAAGAAAAAAAGTAAATGAGCAAATACAAGATGTATACCAACACTAAGTAGATGGTAGAAGTATGCTCGGAGTGTCGAAAGATCGCCTTGCTGTGGAAATTTAGCTCTGGTGGATGAGAATGGATTTCAACAGCACTTCGACGGATCCAGTCGAACACTTGTTTTATAAACCTTTTTTAGTCGACTGAAATGCCTTCCAGTCGACTCCACATTAGCCTGTCGATTAGGAACTTCTGGTCTTCCATTTGACTAAAACCTCTCCAGTCAACTCCAGGTCATCCAGCTCTGCATCGGGAAGTTTCCCACTCCAGTCGACTGAAATTCTCCCAGTCGACTGAAACTCTTTCCATCTACGCTGCCAGATCTCCGATCGAGCTCCAGCTCAAAACTGCCAACTGGGTATTCCAGTCGACTAGAAACTTGCAAAACTATATTATCATAATATACAATATAATATGAATTGGCAATAGTAATACTGTCCGATCTCGACTATTAAGTCTCATGTAGATTTTTTGTCGGATCGACGCCTAGCTTTGTCTCCCTACAGAGGACTCGGCCTCACCTCTTCACTCAAGGCTTACTTGCCGTCTACCTACTGGACTTACCACTCTCGACATCCGATCTGAGCCACCAGGGCTTCCACCAGCTGTCCAGTCTGCCTGACCCAACTGGACTTTTTGCTAATTGTCCGGTCTCTTGACCCAACCAGTCTTCATGCTAGATGTCCAGTCCATGCGACCCATCTGGACTTCATGTCTAGTGTCTGGTCCTCCTGATCTATCAAAATACTTGCCTAGTATCTGGTCAAACCGACCTAGTAGAACTTCCTGTTAAGCCTGCACACTTAACACTGATATTAGAACACAAGTAAATCCTAACTTTTAACTATGGTTCATATATCAATACTAAGGAGTGATGCTCATTGCATCAACAGAACCTTTCAGATCTCGACTGCTCATCGAAGAGTTCACGAAGATGGTAAATGATCATATAAGCATCCATATGTTCGTGATGCTTTTGTAGCTCAGGAGTCATTGTCGCTAGCATGATGCAACTGGCAAGCTCAGAATCAGTTGTATGCTTCTGATGGGCTAACATTTGGTCCAGAGTTGTATCATGGTCAAGACTGGTGAGAAGAGGCTCTTCAAGGACATAAGCAAGCTTCTCAGCCTTGAGAACGATTCTCAAGTTTCGAAGTCAGTCCAAGAAGTTGGACCCAATCAGTTTGTTTGATTCCAAAATCAAACACAGATTAATAGACGACATTATCAAATGATTAACCTAGAAATACAAAATCGAGAATGTTAGAGAGATGATTTGATATGTAAACAATTTACATATTAGGCTCCCACTCACTTTTCGAATTCAAGAGCTCTTACTTTGAATTCGGGAGATCATAGGTTTTTCTCCAAGTGGGTTGATATCTACTATAGATAAGAACAACCTTGACGTTAGGCCAACAAGCCATTCTTAGCTATAGTGGTAGGTATCAAGTATACCGATTACATATTGTGTATATGTAACTATCACGTTATGCTATCAACTATTTGAATGTTCGCATAAACATCAGGTTGTTAACACATTAACAAGTATAAATCAAATGTATATCACCCGACTTCACCTTTATCCACATTGACGTTAGCATTAGGTCAACAAACCAATGCTTCAAGTTAAAGCCAACCCGTTAATCATGAGATCGTATCTCTATAGTTCGAACATATCTAATTTCAGTTTGAGCTTAACTTGGGCCAACAACTCAAACAAGGAATTAGACTCTGGTTCTTACCATATTAATGGTAGGTGTAAGATTTAAAATTTGTATAAGGGTTTTAGGTCTCATCCTTATGCATATGTTCTACCTATATGACATCGCACGCATGACATATATGATGACATGTTACAACACATGCATGACAAAAATTCATCTAATCATGACATATGATATGGCATGATTGCCCCATGGGCAACGGCACAATGGTAACTCACGAGGCTCCCCTCTGCGCTTCCAGGGGTCGATTCGCCCTGGCTGCGCATGCTGCGTGAGTGGCGGTGCATGATGCCCCCCGTCCCAGCGTGGTCGGCCCATCTAGTGTAGCATGGGTTCAAATGTGCTCTGACCATCCATCATCCTGATTTACCCTGTCAGCCGTTGGGAAACTTTCTTGGGGCCGGGGCGGCTGGCCATCAAGATTAGTAGGGAAGAGAAATCGTACCTGATACCTGATGTAAATAAAAAAAAATGATATGTCATGATTATGTCATAGTTGTCATTATATTATTATGGAATTAAAATATGTTTAGGAATTTGATTTCCGTAAATCAACATTTCTTTGATTAAATTAGGAAATAATTTTCAAATTTAATCTCATATTTTGTTTGGGAAATATATTAAAGATAAAATATATTTTAGAATCTAGACTTCATAAATCATGATTCTTTAATTAAATAAGGATTTAAATCCGAATTTAATATTATATTTTATCTAGGAAATATATTAGAAATAAAATATGATTTAGAATCTTGATTTCCATAAATCATGATTCTCTAATTAAATAAAAAATTAATTCTGAATTTAATTTCATATTTTATTTGGTAAATATTTTTCAGAAATAAAATATGTTATAGAATATTTATTTCCATAAATCAAAATTCCATAATTAAATTAGGAAATAATTTCAAATTTAATCACATACTTTATTTAAGGAAATAAAAACCTCTCTAGAAAATCCAATTAATTAGGAAACATTTTCTATATTAATATTTCTTGATCAAATACTTCCAGAAATATAATTTCCTAAATTATTTCTAAATTTTTCAAATCTGGATTTTTTCTAACAAATTAGAAAGCTTTCCAAAAATGGAAATTTTTCTAAAATAGAAAAATTTCCAAAATAATTTTACGACCAACTACGACTTCGTTAAACCTATTTTACGAATATGTCAAAGTATGGTCAGGCTCTGATACCACTGTTGGGTTACGATCGACGCGTAGATGTGCTTTTGTCATTTCACAAACGAACGCAGCAGAAGAAAAACGTAATAATTTCCTAAATTTTTACAACACTCACACCCACACATGCAGGATTACAACACGTGCGGACATATCCGCCAAATAAAATTTTACATACAATAAGAATAAAATAAATTTTACTCTAGGTATACCTTTCGGATGATGGCGAGCCGGAAGGGCATCAACCATATGACGCTCGCGAAGCTTCGTCTCTACTCATATCCATGTCGAATCTTCGGAGGGATGACTTCTCAAAGCCACGAGTTTGACCTTCTCTTCGCTACTAAACGAAGCAACAAGGTCGGGTGATCGGAGAGCAATCGCTGACTCATTTTGCTACACAAAGGAGTCCTCGAACAACCTTAGTAAGGTTGTCAATTCATGTCAGAATTAGCCGATATTTTTGAAGCTTCAATAAGTGACAATAACAACCCTAAAACCTAGAGTGGCCGGCCTCTAAAGAGTGGAAACAACCCTTGTTTCCTTGATGGTCGACGGAACACCAAACCTTAATTCCCCTAGGTTCGGCTAGGTTAAGGAAGAGGGCTTAAGGACTTCTATTCCTTAGGTTTAGCCTTTATAACCCTTTATATAGGCACTAATCCTAATGGGTTATAGGTTAGTAGATCAAATCCCTAAGCCCATAACCACTAAGGCTTAATCTCTTCCATTAAATCCTAATTGGGCCCTTAATAAAAAGAGACCCCTTTTAATTAAAACCAAATGTGTTTGGTTTATAATTAAACCTTTTAAGGCCCAACCCATCTTCTTAAGATTTGACCCTTTCACCTTTCCGACTTGACAAATATTTTCATATTTTTCATGTGTTTGGTCCAACCAAACATGATCTCTCTCAATCTTGAAAATCTAATTATTAAACTTGTTTTAAGTCTCTTCGAAGGATTCGTAGTGAGTGTGACCTAATAGGTTCTCGGTTTATGTTGATCGTCCATAATTAACCATTAATTATGGAACGATCATGAGTGACACCTAGTAGTACATCATGATCCCTAATTAACCGAAAAATCAACGGTTGATCTCGGAACCATTTCCGAACCCTTCAACAACTACAATGAATCGTGCCTTGTTCCTTTCACTCATCTTATACCCACTTGGTTCAGGACATGGTCTATGTGTTAGTCCCCACTAGGCTAACTATGTCACACCTAGCCCAGGTCTTACTTCCTCGTCTAATGGATTCTAATTACTTTGACATGTATCCAATGAAGGATCGAAATACTCCGAGAGAGGGGGTGAATCTAGGAGGTTACAATTTTCTTTTTAAATTTTAAAGCTTATTTTGAAAATGTTAAAGAGTTTGCAATGGAAATAAAATGAAATAGAGACATGTTTCTTTTACTTGGTTCACAACCCTAATCGAGTGTCTACTCCAAGGCCTGTAGCTCTTCCGAGAGCTACCTCGATGGGCAATCACTATATACCCTCCGATTCGAGAACTCTCAACTTCAGAGGGGTTCGCTTTTTACAAAAATATGAGATGGGTAACACTCTACCCTCTCTTTGAAGTTAAGTACATACAAGAGAAAATAAATGTTGGACGATTGGTGGCCGGCTAGAGGAGGGTGAATAGCCCTCTTTCATAGATGGTGGAGTTCGATCGTTGATTGCTCGTCTACAAGCTCGTTAGTACAGCAGAAATGTAATGCTAACAAAAGATTAAAACAATTAAGCTAAAGCAATAGATAAGGAAGCACAAACACTAACACAATTGCGTAACGTGGTTCACAGCCCTTGCCGCTAGTCCATGACCCAATTCGTTCCAAGGTGAATCACTCCTTAATCAATCCACTAATCTCTCCTTTGCACAAAGCTAGGTGGAGGTAACCTTTCTTACACAAGAATCACTCCTCTTACAATATAATTGAAATAAGCTTAAAGAAGAGGATTGAAAATGTGTTGGGCACTTGGGAGATGTTTAGAGTAGAAGCATTAACCCCCCAAGATGACCCAAGGCCTCTTCTTATAGGGAAGAGGTCATTCTTCCCGTTGGGCAGGCGACAGTTGACTGATGCCTCGATCAGTCATCTGCTACTATGGTCGTTGCCTCGTAATAACTCCTTCCACGTTGGATTCCAACCAACATCTCCCATGTCAGTCGACTGATCTTCCCATCAGTCGACTGATGGAGCCAACAATCGAGTGATCAGGCCGATCAGTCGACTCTCCAACCTTCTATGCTTGAAACCCTCGCGAGAAGTCGACTGCCATCTTTGGCAGTTGACTGATGGCGAGATCAGTCGAATGTCATCCCTTGGCAGTCGACTCTTCGGCCATATACTAGACTCGAACACCAGTCAAGTCTTCAGTCGACTGCCATATCATGGTAGTCGACTGATGTCGGGAAACACCCATCTGACACTTAGCCATTTGGCCAAGTTCACGTACGAGCTACCCCGTCCCGGGTTACAATCGCTCACTCTCATCTTCCCTTGGAGTCCCTCACCTTGAAGTTCTCTTCGTCCAGCCACATCCCTCGGATACGCCAAGCACACGGCTTCGCAGTGCCATCCTTCGCATCTCGCCCTGAAGTCTACTTCCTTCGGCTTCACTCCAATGCTCCTCGTCCGACGGTCCCTCGGATGCACCAAGCGCACGGCTTCCGCAATGCTATCCTTCACCGACTCAAGGACCGAGTCATGAGATGGTGACTTGCCAATGTTTTCGCCATGTGTGAATTACTAAGTCCTGCATGACTTCAACACACATATGAAATCCATAATCTACCTAACTTAAACCCTTTGCCACACACATCAAAACCGATTGCCCTAACAATCTCCCCCTTTTTGATGTGTGGCAATCCGTTTAAGTTAGGTAAAACAATAACATAAAAACATAAGGCAAGAAAGCATGTAAGTAAACATGAGTATCACAACTTCCCCTTAAACATGCAACTCCCCCTTAAGACATGCTAATTCTCCCCCTAGCATGATTCACTTAAACCCACAATTTCTCCCCCTTTGACACCATCAAAAACATTTACCACATGTTATACAAGCATGACATCAAATCTAAGGAAGAAAATTGCCCAAAAACTAACTCAAAACCTGATAACACAGGTTACTGTGCTCGTGCACAGTACATCAATCGACTGAATCAGAGCATCAGTCGACTGGCACCAAGTTTTTAGAAATTTTGATTTTCGAAGTCCAATTTCAGAAATGCATTAAAAATTCTAGGAAATTTGAAAAATCATGAAATTTGAAGAGCATATTTATAATGAGTTCCTTTATTAGTGAAAAATGATTTTTCATGAAAATTCGTTCTATTTTCGAAAATTAGGCAAAAACTCAAAAGTTGTAAAATGTCTAAAGTTTGTATTATCTTTAAAGCCTAGTTTTGCCTTGAAACTTTTCAAAACATGAACTCACTGTTTATGAAACATAAAATGTTTTTAAATCATTTAAAATATCCAACTATGATCTATGGGAAATATGTCCATTGATTAAACATTTGTTTTCCCCATAGTTGGTCTATGATTGCTCTATTAATACACTTAATGACCCATCTAAATGTCATAAGCATTAGTGGACCATTTGTATCATCCTATCATCTTACCCATGCTATGTTTTCAATCAAAGTAGCCTATAGTGAGTGTGAGATGTACCTAAAGGTATTATACTTAACCAAAATTTCATGCAATTCTACCCATGGTTAAGTATCATGCATCCTAAAACCACCCAACATGATCATAAAAACATGTATTATTAATCATGATCAAATGTTATCAATAATTGCATATCATGATCAAAAATCAAATATTATTATGATTCCTTATTATGATCACATTATCATCACCCAACACTATAAATCAAAAATCATTACCCACATCCTTATAAGCCAACCATTTTATCATGATATAAGTTAAGTTCACTTATGGTTGACTAACCTAGGGTTTTCCTAACACTTAAAGATGGACTTGGGAACCCAATATAAATTCTTCCAAATAGGGTTCACCAAGTATTCTTTAGGGATCCATTTCCTAGCTACCATTTTATTTTTAGCTTGACCCCTAGTAATTAGGCAATGGTAGGCCTTTTCATTTTTGTTTCCCTTATAACCTAGGCCTTTTTTATTAAAACTTTCCCTTTGGCTCCCAATAATCATGTTTAGGGTGTTGGAGCCTATTGTGAATTTTTCTAAGGCCTTAGTTAGATGATCTATCTTTTCCCTTAAGGCCTTATTTTCCTCAATACATGCATCATTAACATTAAAAGGCATATAATCATCATGTGAGCATGAATTATTAATACTAGAAGAAGCATTATCATTAACATTTAAACATGCTTTTTCTAGCTTTTCTTCTAGGGCCTTAATTTGATCAAGCATGCATTTATACTTTTTCTTAGCCCTAAATAGTTTCTTAGTTAAACTCGAAATCATAGACATAATTTTCTTGGGAGGGAGATTTGTTACCTCACTTACCAAATCTCTTTCTTGTGATGTCGATGAGGATGAGGATGAAGCTCCCCCTTCACTTGAGCTCTGCCCACTTGAGCTTGTTTCTTCTTCTTCGGAGGAGGTATCCAAGTCTTCTATTGCCATTAGGGCAAGGCTTGTGAAGGCTTATTCTTCTTCCGATGAGGATGATGGATCATCCCATATTGCCTTGTGTGCCTTGGCCTTCCCTTTTTCCTTGGTTTTCTTTTCATCCTCCTTCTTCTTGTTCCCCTTCTTCTTTCTTCTTTCTTTCTCCTCTCTTCCTTGCTTTTGTTTAAAAGGGAACAATCATCTCTTATATGTCCCTCTCCTTGGCAATTGTAGCATATAATTTTTCTTCTAGGACTTCTTCTCCTATCATTAGATTTGTTAAATTTAAAATTTTTCAATGCACGCCTTACCTTCCTTACCATATATGCTTCCTCATTGCTATCCGTTGATGTGGAGGAGGAAGAATCTTCATCGGATGAGGAGGGTGAAGGCATCTTCTTCTTTCCTTTATTTTCTATTAGTGCCACTCCCCTTGGTTCACTCCTTGGTTCCTCTACTATACCTTCAAGTCTAGTTTCGTGAAGTTCCATAGTAGAGAAAAATTCATCTAGAGTACTTACCTCTAGATTCTTTGAAATATAAAAGGAGTCCACCATGGAGCTCCATTTGGATGACCGGGGAAAAGCATCTATCGCCTTCATGATCATATCCCGGTTCGATAACTTCTCACCTACACTTGATAACCCATTAATAATTTCTTTAAATTTAGAGTGTAGTGATAATACCTTTTCTCCCTTGTCAAGTTTGATATTGTTCAATTGGGAGTGGAGGAGAACCCTTTTTGCTAATTTGGCTTCCGACGTGCCTTCATGAAGCTCTACCAATCTCTCCCACATCTCTTTTTCACTAGAGCATTCTCCTATTTGGTTTACTTCTTGTTGAGGGAGCACATTGTACAAATGATGCTTGGCCTTTGAATTCGCCAAGTACTCCTCTCATTGCCTCTTTGTCCATCTCGATTTCTCTAGTGGCTCCCCTTCCTCATCCCTAGGTAACTCGAAACTATTTTTCATAATTAACATAATTGCAAATTCGGTTTCGAAGAATACCTCCATTCGTTTTTTCCACCAAGCGAATTCTCCCTTGAACTTGGGCCGATGGATATTTGAGTAGGCCATTGTTGATGATTGTGCGGCGGTGAGTCCGACAACAATCTCCTCGCTCTGATACCACTTGTTGGAGGATTGGTGGCCGACTAGAGGGGGGTGAATAACCCTCTTTCATAGATGGTGGAGTTCGATTGTTGATTGCTCATCTACAAGATCATTAGCGCAACGGAAATGTAATGCAAACAAAAGATTAAAACAATTATGCTAATGCAATAGAGAAGGAAGCACAAACGCTAGCACAATTGCGTAACGTGGTTTATGACCCTTGCTGATAGTCCATGACTCGATTCGTTCCAAGGTGAATCACTCCTTAATCAATCCACTAATCTCTCCTTTGCACAAAGCTAGGTGGAGGTAATCTTTCTTACACAAGAATCACTCCTCTTACAATATAATTGAAATAAGCTCAAGGAAGAGGATTGAAAACATGTTGGGCACTTGGGAGATGTTTAGAGTATAAGCATTAACCCCCCAAGATGACCCAAGGCCCCTTCTTATAGGGAAGAGGCCATTCTTCCCATTGGGCAGGCGACAGTCGACAAATGCCTCGATCAGTCGACTGCTACTGTGGTCGTTTCCTTACAACGGCTCCTTCCAAATTGGATTCCAACCAACGGCTCCCAAATCAGTCGACTGATCTTCCCATCAGTCGACTGATGGAGGCAATGTTAGGGCAATCGGTTTTGATGTGTGTGGCAAAGGGTTTAAGTTAGGTTGATTATGGATTTGATATGTGCATTGAAGTCATGCAGGACTCAGTAATTCACACATGGATGATGATAGCATTGGAAAGATTCACCATCTCATGACTCGATCCTTGAGTCAGTGAAAGATACATTGCAGAAGTTGTGCGCTTGGTGCATCCGAGGGATCGCCGGACAAGGAGCATTGGAGTGTAGCTGAAGGAAGTAGACTTCAAGACGAGATGCGAAGGATGGCGCTGTGAAGCCGTGTGCTTGGCGCATCCGAGGGACGTGGCCGAACAAAGAGAACTTCAAAGGCGAGGGACTCCAAGGGAGATGAGAGTGAGCGATTGTAACCTGGGTCGGGGTAGCTCTTAGGTGATCTTGTCCAATTGGCTAAGCGTCGAATGAGTTTTCTCGACATCAGTCGACTACCATGATATGGTAGTTGACTGCTCCAAGTTGACTGGAGAGTCGACTGGTGTTCGAGTCGAAGTTTGGGTCGAATAGTCGACTGCCAGGTCGTGGCAGTCGAATGCTAGCTCCATCAGTCGACTGCCAAGGGGAGCAGTCGACTAATGTCGAGGGTTTCGGACACAAAAGCTTCAGTAGTCGAGTGATCGCATCGACCACTCGATTGATGGCTCCATCAGTCGACTGATGGGAAAATCAATCAACTGATGTGGGAGCCATTGGTCAGAATCCAACGTGGAAGGAGTCGTTGTGAGGCAACGGCCACAGCAGCAGTCGACTGATGGCTTCATCAGTCGACTGCTCGAGGCCCAATGGGATGAATGACTTCTTCCCTATAAGAAGGGGCCTTGGGTGACTTGGGATGGTTAATGCTTACACTCCAAACATACTCCCAAGTGCCTAAACGTTTCTACTCTTCTTACTTGCTCTTATTTCCATTCTATTGTAAGAAGAGAGATATTGTGTAAGAAAGGTTACCTCCACCTAGCTTTATGCAAAGGAGAGATTAGTGGATTTGTGTAGGCGTGATTCACCTTGGACAAATTGGTCGTGGATTAGCATCCAGGGTCATGAACCACGTTATATTGGTTTGTTATCATTTGTCTTCTTAATTGTCTTTATTGTTTATATTTCCGTTGTGCTAATCTTAAGTGTATACGATCAAGAACGAGCAAATTCCACCATCCGCGATAAAGGGCTATTCACCCCCCTCTAGCCGGCCACCGATCCTCCAACAAGTGGTATCAGAGCAAAGGTTGCTTGTCACTGAACTCACCGTCGCAACAAGCATGACACAAAGATGGCCGGCTCCAACATCCATCCGCCAAAGTTTGAGGGGTAATTTGCATGGTGGAAGAAGCACATGGAGGTATTCTTCGAAATGGATTTTGAAATAATTTTAATCATGGAAAATGGTTTCAAAGTTCCTAGGGATGAAGAAGGGAAGCCATTGGAGAAATCTAGATGGTCAAAGAAGCAAAGAGAGGAGCACTTGGCGAATTTGAAAGCCAAGCATAATCTATTCAACATGCTTCCTCAACAAGAGATAAATAGAATTGGGGAGTGCTCAAGTGCTAAAGAGATGTGGGAGAGATTGGTAGAGCTTCATGAAGGCAGCTCGGAAGCCAAATTAGCAAGAAGGGATCTCCTCCGCTCCCAATTGAACAATATCAAACTTGACAAGGGAGAAAAGGTATTATCACTACACTCTAGATTTAAAGAAATTATTAATGGGCTATCAAGTGTAGGTGAGAAGCTATCGAACAGGGACATGATCATGAAGGCGATAGATGCTTTTCCCCGGTCATCAAAGTGGAGCTCAATGGTGGACTCCTTTTATATTTCAAAGAATCTAGAGGTAAGTACTCTAGATGAATTTTTCTCTACTATGGAACTTCACGAAACTAGAATTGAAGGTATAGTAGAGGAACCAAGGAGTCAACCAAGGGGAGTGGCACTAATAGTAAATAAAGGAAAGAAGAAGATGCCTTCACCCTCCTCATCCGATGAATCCTCCTCCTCCTCATCAATGGATAGCAGTGAAGAGGCCTATATGGTAAGGAAGGTAAGACATGCATTGAAAAATTTTAAATTTAACAAATCTAATGATAGGAGAAGAAAGCCAAGGAGGAAGATCATATGCTATAATGTCAAGGAGAGGGACACATAAGGGATGATTGTCCCCTCTTGAACAAAAGCAAGGAGGAAAGGAGAAAGAAAGAAGAGAAGAAGAAGGGGAGCAAGAAAAAGGAGGAAGAGAAGAAAACTAAAGAAAAAGGAAAGGCCACGGCACACAAGGCAATATGGGATGATCCTTCATCATCATTCGAAGAAGAAGAAGTCTTTACAAGCCTCACATTAATGGGGATAGATGACTTGGACTCCACCTCATCCTCTGAACAAGAAGCAAGCACAAGTGAGGAGGAGAGCTCAAGTGTAGGGGGAGCTTCATCTTCATCCTCATCGGAATCGAAGGAAGAAGACATGGAAACTATGGTAACAAATCTTTCCCCTAAGAAGATTGTTTCTATGATTTCTAGCCTTACTAGGGATTTATTTAAGGCTAAAAAGGAAAATAAATGCATGCTTAAATGTTAATGATTATATTCCTTTAGATGTTAATGATGCATGTATTGAGGAAAATAAGGCTTTAAGGGAAAAGGTAGATTTCTTAACTAAAGCCTTAGAAAAGTTTACAATTGGCTCAAATACTTTGAACATGATAATTGGAAGCCAAAGGGCTAGTTTTAATAAAAAAAAGGCCTAGGTTATAAGGGAAACAAAAATGAAAAGGTCTATCGTTGCCTAATTGCTAGGGGTCAAGCTAAGAATAAAATGGTAGCTAGAAAATTGATCCCTAAAGAATACTTGGTGAACCCTATTAGGAAGAATTTGTATTGAGTTCCCAAGTCCATCCTTAAGCGTTAGGAAAACCTTAGGATAGTCAACCATGAGTGGACTTATTTTATATCATATAAAATGGTTGACTTGTAAGGATGAGGGTGGTAGTGTTTGAATTAAGTGTTGGGTGATGATAATGTGATCATAATATGGAATTATAATAATATTTGATTTTTGATCATGATATGCAATTATTGATAACATTTGATCATGATTGATAATACATGTTTTTATGATCATATTGGGTGGCTTTAGGATGCATGACACTTAACCATGGGTAGAATTGCATGAAATTTTGGTTAAGTATAAATACCTTTAGTTACATCTCACACTCACTATAGGCTACTTTGATTGAAAACATAGCATGGGTGAGATGATAGGATGATACAAATGGTCCATTAATGCTTATGACATTTAGATGGGGCATTAAGTGTATTAATAGATTAATCATAGACCAACTATGGGAAAAGCAAATGTTTAATCAATGGACATATTGCCCATATATCATAGTTGGATATTTTAAATGTTTTAAAACTATTTTATGCTTTTCAAACAGTGAATTGATGTTTTGAAAAATGTCTAAGGCAAAAACAGCTTTCAAATTGATAAAAACTCTAATGGGTTTTCAAACTTTTGAGTTTTTGCCCAATTTTCGAAAATAGAATGATTTTTTATGAAAAATAATTTTCACTGATAAAGGAACTCATGAGAAAAATTTCATGATTTTTTGAATTTCCTATAATTTATAATGCATTTCTGAAATTGGACTTCGAAAATCAAAATTTCTAAAAATTGGGTGTCCGATCGATGCTCGATTCAATGATCGATGTATCGTGCGATAAAGAAGTCAGTATCAGGTTTTTAACTTGATTTTTGGTATTTTCTTCCAATAGACTTGATGCCATGCTTGTATAACATTTGTATAATATTTTTGATGGTGTCAAAGGGGAAGAATCTTAATGGTTTAAGTGAATCATGCTAAGGGGGAATTTATCATGTCTTAAGGGGGAGTTGCATGTTTAAGGGGGAGTTGTGATACTCATGTTTACTTACATGCTTTCTTGCCTTATGTCTTTATGTTATTGTGTTACCTAACTTAAACCGATTACCAGGGGGAGTTGTATGTTTAAGGGGTAGTTGTGATACTCATGTTTACTTACATGCTTTCTTGCCTTATGTCTTTATGTTATTGTGTAACCTAACTTAAATGGATTGCCACACATCAAAAAGGGGGAGATTGTTAGGGCAATCAGTTTTGATGTGTGTGGCAAAGGGTTTAAGTTAGGTTGATTATGGATTTGATATGTGCGTTGAAGTCATGCAGGACTTAGTAATTCGCACATGGATGACAATAGCATTGGCAAGATTCACCATCTCATGACTCGGTCCTTGAGTGGGTGAAAGATGCATTGCGGCAACCGTGCACTTGGTGCATTCGAGGGACCGTCGGACGAGGAGCATTGGAGTGAAGCTGAAAGAAGTAGACTTCAGGGCGAGACGCGAAGGATGGCGCTGCGAAGCCGTGCGCTTGGAGCATCCGAGGGACGTGGCCGGACGAAGTGAACTTCAAAGGCGAGGGACTCCAAGGGAGATGAGAGTGAGCGATTGTAACCCAGGGTCGGGGTAGCTCTTTGGTGATATTGGCCAATTGGCTAAGTGTTGGATGGGTTTTCCCGACATCAGTCGATTGCCATGATATGACAGTTGACTACCTGTCGATTGAGACTCGACCGGTGTTAGTCGGTTTTGATCGAATATGACCGCCACCGTGGTAGTCGATCTATCACCGACCGCCAAGGAGCAATGATCGATATCGAGGGTTTCGAGCACAGAAGCTTCAATAGTCGAGTGATCGCGTCAACCACTCGACTGATGGCTCCATCAGTCGACTGATGGGAAAATCAGTCAACTAATGTGGGAGCCGTTGGTTGGAATCCAACGTGGAAGGAGCCGTTGTGAGGCAACAACCACAGTAGCAGTCGACTGATGGCTTCATCAGTCGACTACTCGAGGCCCAACAGGAAGAATGACTTCTTCCCTATAAGAAGGGGTCTTGGGTGACTTGGGATGGTTAATGCTTGAACTCCAAACATACTCCAAAGTGCCTAAATGTTTCTACTATTCTTACTTGCTCTTATTTCCATTCTATTGTAAGAAGAGAGATATTGTGTAAGAAAGGTTACCTCTACCTAGCTTTGTGCAAAGGAGAGATTAGTGGATTTGTGTAGGTGTGATTCACCTTGGACGAATCGGTCGTGGATTAGCGACAAGGGTCGTGAACCACGTTATATTGGTTTGTTAGCACTTGCCTTCTTAATTGTCTTTATTGTTTATATTTCCATTGCGCTAATCTTAAGTGTAGACGATCAAGAACGAGCAAATTCCACCATCCGCGATAAAGGGATATTCACCCCCCTCTAGCCGACCACCCACGATCCAATAGCCAATAGTCGAGTGATCAGGACGATCAGTTGACTCCCCAACTATCTGTGCCCGAAACCCTCGCGAGCAGTCGACTGCCATCCTTGGTAGTCGACTGATGGCGAGATCAATCGACTACCATCCCTTGGCAGTCGACTCTTCAGCCAGAAACAAGACTCGAACACCAGTCGAGTCTTCAGTCAACTTGGGGTAGTCGACTGTCATATCATGGTAGTCGATTGATGTCGGGAAACACCCATCCGACACTTAGCCATTTGGCCAAGTTCACCTACGAGCTACCTCGTCCCGGGTTACAATCGCTCACTCTCATCTTCCCTTGTAGTCCCTCGCCTTGAAGATCTCTTCATCCGGCCACATCCCTCGGATGCGCCAAGCGCACGGCTTCGCAGCGCCATCCTTCGCATCTCGCCCTGAAGTCTACTTCCTTCGGCTTCACTCCAATGCTCCTCGTCTCGCGGTCCCTCAGATGCACCAAGTGCACGGTTTCCGCAATGCTATCCTTCACCGACTCAAGGACCGAGTCATGAGATGGTGACTTGCCAATGCTTTCGCCAAGTGTGAATTAATAAGTCCTGCACGACTTCAACACACATATCAAATCCATAATCAACCTAACTTAAACCCTTTGCCACACACATCAAAACCGATTGCCCTAATAATAAATACAAGAAATTAAGAGTTATGTTATACCGACACTTATGGAAGTTTTGAAGCAGACATGGAGTGTCGAAAAAGTGTCTTTGTGAGGAGCCGAAGCTCTTGTGGACGAGTATGAATAGAGGCAACACTTCGATGTGTTAATGTCAGCCCTTAGTGCCAATCATGAGATGATTGATTAGGGATCATATGTATCATATTTCATTAATAATAAGCAAGGTTTTCTTATTATATTATTTCTTATATGTGCTATATGAATAATATAATAGTGTCCTTGAATAGTAGGTTCAGGTTTATAGCATATTAATTGTTTGAATTGATAGTGAGAGTCTGTAGACATATATATATATATATATATATATATATATATATATATATAACACTACTCTTAACTATTCCTAGTCGAGTATTAATATGCAAGGGCAATATTAATGCATAGAGACTAGCATATAGGTCAATTGATGACTTAATCTCACAAGTCATGGATATGTGATATCAAGTTGACACATGGGTACATATTAGAGACTATGTACTGAATTGACTCGTCATGAGAATGTTTCATGGATCGTTATATGAGTGTCATAAACATTCTCATGTGACTATTGATATGAATAATCCCTAGACCTAAAGTCATTATGGTTCCCTACATAATGAGTTGTATACTTTGGCTTCGTCAAACGTCACCCGTAACAGGGTGACTATAAAGGCGATCATTGGGTATGCAATAAGTTATGCGGAGGGATGTGAGTGATATAGATGAGATTCATCCCTTCCATATAATGGAAGTGATATCTATCGACCCCTTGATAGAGTAGAACTGATAAAATGCATGGCGATGCTCGAATAAGTCAATATGAGATATTGAGCTTATTTGGTTGAGTAGTCTACTTGGAGATCAAGAAATTCTTGATTGATAAGAGGATGACACAGTCTATGCCTCATTGATCAATCTAGATATGAAGGATAGAAGGACCGAGTCATACACGATAGTAGTCACGGAAAGGTTATGTCAGATCTCGACATTCTCGTCACTTGGGTAGAAATGATGTATTGCTAGATGCCGCTCATTGCTTATATCTCTAAAAGGGTTTTAGAAACATTGCCAATGTTATGAGAACTTATTGGGTCACACACTTAGGACATGTGAGTTGGAGATGGCTCATGTGATGAGCCATTGGGCCATCGGGGTGAGTCTAATGTAGATTAGACTCAATGAGTGGGACTCAAGGTATACCCAATGAATCTGACTCGAGTTAGACTCAAGTCAAATTCTGATTAAGCAGGACTCAAGGTATACCCAATGAATATGACTCGAGTTAGACTAAAGTCGGATTCGGATTGAGTGAGACTCACCATTAAGAAAGGGTTGCATAATCATTAAGATGGAATTAATGGGTTATTAATTCCATGGAAACCAAGAGTCAAAACCTTTCATATTCAATGGTTGAATATAAAAGATTTTCGTGGGTTTTTGAATGGGTAGCTTGATAGTGATCTTCCTCTTCTTCTTCTTCTACCTTCTTGGCCGAACCAACCTTGTGGCTAGCACCACAGTTTGGTTCCTCTCCATTTTATGGTTCGTGTGGATACCATGGAGGCGCGGACATACTGACCGCGCTGAGATCTGGAACCTTGACTGCAAGTGTGCCTGACGGGATTGCGATGGGCTCGCATAGAAGGTAACTATGAATCTCATAGGATTGAATCGATAAAATGAGTATGGTTTTCGCATGGATCTCTGGAGGGATATTATTTTTTTCTGCTGCTTAGTGCTTGTAAAATATTTCCGAGCGTGCTTAGATTCCCTACATGACGTAGTAGCAATTCTATTTTTAGAGTTGGTCGAGCATTTGTTTTATAAACCTTTTCCAATCGACTGGAATGCCTTCCAGTCGACTCCACATCAGCCCGTCGATATGGAACTTCTGGTCTTCCAGTCGACTGAACACGCTCCAGTCAACTCCAGGTCACTCAACTCCGTATCAGGAAGTTTGCCTCTTCAGTCGACTAAAACTCTCCAATGATCAAACTCTTTCCATTCATACAGATCTTCGATCTTGATCAATCACACTAATCTTACCAACTAGGTATCCAAATAATGGACTTGATCTCTTGGAATACATTGATTGGTGATCATCTCGCAAAATAAGATTAGTACAAATAGATAATATCAAATATGATAAAATAGTAATACTGCTCGATCTCGACTTTTAAGTCCCACGCGGACTTTCCGTCGGATCGACGCCTAGCTTTGTCCCCCTACAGAGAACTCAGCCTCACATCTCCACTCGAGGTTTACCTGTCAGTTACTTGCTGAACTTACCGTTCTTGACATCCGATCTGACCCACCAGGGCTTCCACCAGCTGTCCGGTCTACTTCACCCTGCTGGACTTTTTGTCGATTGTCCGATCTCCTGACCCAACCGGTCTTCATGCCAAATGTTCGGTCCACTCGACCCATTTTGACTTCATGCTTGGTGTCCGGTCCTCCTGATCTGTCAAGACATTTGCCTAGTATCCGGTCAACATGACCTACTAGGACTTCATGTTAAGCCTGCACACTTAACATTGATATTAGAACACAAGTAAGTTCTAACTTTAACTATGGTTCATACATCAAAACCAAGGAGTGATGCTCTCTGCATCAACAATATCCCCCTTTTTGATGTATGAAAACACATCAGTAAAAGTTAGAAGAATCAAACTACAATATTCAATTATAGCATATCTCAGAAATGCATTAAGTTAAAATATATATATGCATGAAATGCTCATGTGCACAAAATTTTTAAATCTCCCTCTCTTTAAATCTCTTCTCTCTAACTTTAAATCTCCTCTCTCCCCCTTTGGCATACATCAAAACCAATATTAATTTCTAGATGCCACCAATTGTAAAGATGAGAATCAAGGTCTTAAAAAAAATCTATCAATGATGCTTAAGTTTATCAATTCTCCCCCTAAATTTATTCAATAAGATTTTCATTTAAAGATGATATCTCCCTCTTTATCTTTGGATTTCAAAATTTTCAAAAGATTAAATTTCTAGAATTCTAACTCCATTTTCAAAATTTATCAATGCCCCCCTTAAGATGTTTATGAAATTTTAACTCCCCTTCAAAATATTTTTTAAAAATTTAATTTTCAAAATTCTAACACCTTCTAACTCCTCCTGATAAAAATATTTTTCAAATTTTCATTTTTCAAAATTTTCAAAATTTTCTAACTCCCCCTTAAAAATATTTTTCAAATTTTCAATTTTAAAAATTTCTTAAAATTTCTCACTCCCCCTCAATAAAAAATATTTTTTTAAAATTTCAATTTTCAAATTTTTTCAAAATTTCTCACTCCCCCTCAATAAAAAATATTTTTAAAATTTTTAATTTTCAAAATTTCTCACTCTCCCTCAATAAACAATATTTTTTAAATTTTAAATTTTCAAAATTTCTCACTCCCCGTCAATAATTTTTTTTTTAAACTCCCCCTTAATAATAGCTAAAAATTTAAATGAGAACCTTAAAATTATCAAGATGATACAAATGTGATAGAAAATATGTCCAAGCATGAATTCCAAAATATTATTTTTATACTTAAAAATACACATTTAAAAATTATCCTTAAAGCAAATGTGCAACTCTTTACTAGCTCAAGTGATATGGAATTATCATCAAGCTTTGAATTAGAGTTAGTCACCGAAGTGATTGATTTGCACTTGTAAACCCCGTGTTGGTTCATGTCGATGCACTGAATCTACATCTAGAACTAGGGGTGCCGTCCTAACATCTCACGCCCATCTTCATGGCTCAATACACAAACAGGTAATCCTAGGTGTTTGTGAGATGTGAAGGCTTACCTAGGTCTATAGGATCATGAAATCTAAATTGACCTAGGCTAGATTGATTTTTAAATTTCTTTTAAAAACAATACAATATAATATTACTTTTCAAAATAAATTTTGAGTAATGAAAGCATCCTAGTCTACCAAGCATAATCCAAATCACAACCAAGATTTAAAAGTTATCAAATTTATTAATTAAGTTCAAAAAGTAACAACTAGCATAACAATCCTAGTTAGAAGAGGAAGGTGGATGACCCGTGCTCCAAGACCTAAGAAACTCCATCATCTCTCAATGATCCTCTCTTTGCTCCTGGAATATCTGCATCATCTCAAGATGATGGGCCTGATGTTGCTGCTCCTGGTGCTACATCACATCCTCCAATCTGGATAATCTCTCTGCAACGGTAGGAGGTGTTGGAATCCCAAGAAACAGTGATAGACTATTGAATCCTGGGGCATCCTGATGCTCAGACTCAGAGTGGTGCTCGGGGTCAATCTCAGGCCCAGGTTAGGGCTGGGGCTAGGGCTGAGGGCCATCTCTCTTCCATGTTAGGATATTATTCTCATCTAAACCTATTTTAGCTAAACCAAATTGCCTAAACCCTATCATGTCATACTCAGTAAGTTGTTTGATGTTACTTGTGGTAACATCAAACCCTAATGTGGCTAGTAAGGATGTGATGACATGGCAGTAAGGCAAATGTATCATCCTACTAGCAACTGACCTAGAATGATGAATGATGGAATGAAATATCTGCAAACTAATGTCTAAATCTAATCTATGACTAAGTGCATAAAGTAGAAATGAATGATAGGGGCACATCATAGTGATGTCCCTAGTGATGAGTGGCAAAATACAGTTCACTATAACTCGATACAGGGCATAGTCGTGTACTCTGAGTCTAGTGGAACTAAAGATACTCACAGATGGAGTCATCTCCTCACCAAATAGATGCTAGTGTATCCTATCTAATGTAATGTGCGAGTAGGGGTCACCATACGGTAACTCCATAGATGGAAAACATTCCACCGAACATGATGAATGCATGATTCCTAGATGCTCTCTCAACATAGAGGGGGTAAAAATAAATTTTTTACTCTGTACTCTAGTCGAATATGCAAGATCATCAATTTTAATAAAGTTATTGAAAAACTCTGCACATAGATCTATGTTAATAAAGTTTTTACAATAAACTAATTTCTCTAATCCGTAATGTGTTATGACCTCTATACTAGGCATGCATGATTTACTAAAAAATGATCTACTAATGTATCTCGTAGGCATGGGAGTATAAAGTGTGTTTTCAAATCTAATCCTATGCCCCTTAGTAGGGAACCTAATGTCCATACACGAAGTAGATGACTCATCCTCAACAACTCTTCTTTTACCCCTAATTAAATTGCAACTATTTAATATTAATTAAAAAATAATAATTGAATTTAGAGTTTAGAATTATTAGCTTGGCATTATAGATGATGTTATTAAAGAGATATGATGACCAAGATGTTTCGAAGGGCGCAACTAGCATTTTTACGGTCGATTTAGGTGGCTGTGAGTTGATTTGGCATTGTCCTTGCACTGTTCTTATAGACGTAATCCAGTCGACTGAAAATATATCAATCGACAGGACCAATTTCAGTCGACTGTAATTAGAGTTACCATTTACTACGATGCCTAACTTTTATCTAATGTTTCATTTTTGTCGACTGAAATCGCATTTTACCTTCCCGAGGCTTTGAGTGTTGGGATGTATACTAAAAAGTCGATCTTTTGTATGAATATCTTTATTTTTGAAATAAGAATCACATGATCATTGTTTGCATATTTATGGCTATGCATACTGTCTAATACATTACATTGTAGATAACATGGTGTGTAGTGTCACACGGCAGATCATGTTATCAGTTCCTTGTAAAATATAAGTAAAGGCTCACAACCGAGATGGTTTTGGAGAAACCATTGGAATGGTTGTACTATGATTTGGTATTGGTTTGTCTTGACCATAGAATTACACTAGTACACTTTGTGTGTATTGACCAGGACCGACTTAGAGGTGATTCAATTTATTACTGACTACATAATCGAATCAGAACTCAGATATTATATTGTACATGCTCTTAATCCCGATATAATAATGGGCACATATACTTAGTATTCATTTCTTTGATTTACTAATGGGCGAGATTTATAGAGTAAATCGATAGGCTCGGTAAGTTGGGAAATAATATTTCTTATATGGTGTCGTTGATTATAGGAGGAAACCGTGTCATATATATTAGGATGATGATGTCCTCTTGAGGAGCTCATAAGGTTCATCATGTAAACCCTGCAGGTGGACTTGGTCCGGCATGATGATAAGGTTGAGTGGTACTACTCATGGAGTTAGATATTGATTAATTAATTGTCAGTAAATTAATTAATCGATGGACATTCGAGATCTTAAACATGGGGAGATAAATGTACAAATAATATATGGAGGCCATATTAACTTATGGGGGTTGGTGAGGTAGATCAATGATAATCCTCTAGTAGAATGGATTATCATTAATGGATCGGACTTTATGTGGGCTTGATCCATTGGGTGGCCAAGATCCAACTCCTCCTCATGGTCCCTATTGTATCCTATTAAAACCTCATGGAGCCTAGATCCGATGATGGAAAAGAAAACTCTAGATCCAATGGTAGAGATTAAATCTCTAGATCCGACAGTTGAGATTAAGTCTCTAGATCCGACGGTTGAGATTAAATCCCTAGAACCAATGGTGGAGATTAAAACAAGGCTTAAGCCTAACTCTATAAAAGGAGGGATTAGGGTGGGTGGCAAGGCAATTAAAGGCAAGGATGGATTAGGGTTTTGGGCGGTAAGAGGCTTGGAGGATTGGGCGGCCACAAAATTTGAAATATTTTCCTTCTTCTTCCTTTGGTGGCCAGCGCCTATCCTGTCCTCTCCTCTCCTTTGCCGGCATCTAAAGCTCTTCTTTCTCTTCTCCTTGGCTGGTGGAAACAAGGGTTTGGGTGATTCCTTGGAGCCCTTGGCCGGCGCCCACCTTCCCCTCTCTTTGGGCCGGCAGCAAGCTTCAAGTTGGGAGCTTGTTGGTTGGTCCTAGATAGAGGAGAGTTTTGTTTCATATTCTTCCTTTTGTTCGGAGCAAGCCAAGAAAGGAAGATTAGTGATCTAGGAGGCTTCGACTTTTGGAAGATCGTCGCCCACACGACGTCCAAAAGGTGGAAGGATATATAATAGAAGATCGAGAGGTATAACGCTTGTTTATATTCTTTTGTATTATGTCTATAATTATTTTTCAATTATATGCATGTTGTATGTTTTGATGGCTAAATTAACTTGGACCCCGAATACAAACACAAAAAAAGGCGATTCGTACATCGTCTATTCTGCGACTATTCGTAGAATAGAGGTTGGTGGCTTGAACAACATGTTTCTTCAAGTGACCACTCTAATCGAATAGCACGACGATGAAATGGTAGCTTGGGTAATCCCTCTTGTCATGGATATATTTTTTTTATGCGGGGACGTAGAAGGGATCGCCATGAACAAGCGACCGAGTTGAAGTGGGAAGCGAAGTTTCCTACCATCAAGTGGTATCAGAGCCACGGTTTCTGATTTTGTGTGTTTAGGACTCAGTTACTTTTATGCACTTTTCATATATTATATGTGCTTGATAATAGTAGGATGTGCATACGTTAACTTTTTGGTTGCAGGCATAGAATCTAACTATTTTGGCCATATGTGTGTATGTGATTGTATGTGTATAATTGTTTATTTGTTGAATCCTCGGGGTTGACGAGCCTAGTATTTAATTTTTATATTTAAATATGGCATTGTTTAGCCACTCTTTTTATTTTAGTTTACTTTTGATCTAGATTTCATGTACACTCCCTCGTGGAGTATAGGATCGATGGATGTAAATTAAAATAGTCTTTTCTCGGCTCGAATCTCCGGATGGCTTGTACATGGCGTAGGGAGGAGCGGACGAGATGGCGATACGACGGGAGGCATATTGGAGACAAAAGTCATAATAGTTGGAAAATGTTTCTTTTTCATATTTATTGCTTATTGTTTGATATGCAAGTCGTAGGCTAGAAAATTCCTCAATTTTAAATTACTAAGTGGGAGTGGGATATTTTATAAATTCCCACGACCTCCATTACGATTTGACAAGTGATGCAAACAAACTTGTGCGTTGGCTCTGAGTGCCTTCCTGCACATCGGATGAGTTTGTTTGCGGATCACAAGGTCGAATATGGTTATAGGAAATTATTAAGGAGCGTGTGTACTTCCCCATCGAAAGACACATAACTCGAGATAATTACCTTGGTACCGAGTAATGGTGAACACTTAGATACAAATATAAGTATCCTCCCCATCGGAGTCACTGCTTTTATTTGTAGGGCCGAAGAGGAATTAACTATTAATTTTATTTGTCAAAAAGTAAGGTTGACAAGATAGTAAAATTAATGGGTAAAACTTCCTCTTACAAATGAAGAATTCATATACGTCCACACTATCGTGGCATACGATATTCTCGGTGTTTTGAGGTGTTGGTTGATTTTAAAATTTTATTGTTTGAGGAATCAATAAATTTTTGAAATCTAATGTTTTGATCTATGTGATTCTTAGGTTTTTTCGAAATGACTTTCATCCCGCTTACTGTGATACTGAAAGAAAATAAACTTATTGGACCCAATTATGTTGATTGGAAGAGGAATCTTGACATTGTCTTGACTGCTGAGGAATACAAATATGTAATCCTCGAAGAGTGCCCTCCTAAGCCTGCGGATGATTCTGGGGAAAAGGAGAAGGAGAGTTATAAGAAGTGGATCAAGGCCGATGAGATGGCGCGGTGTTACATTTTGGCATCTATGTCAAATGTACTATAACATCAGCATCAAGCCATGCCCACTGCTTATGACATGATGCTCAATCTCAAAGAGCTTTTCGAACACCAGAATCGGGCTGCTAGGCAGAAAGCCATGAGGAACTTGATGATGACCACCATGATCGAGGGAACGCCCGTGAGAGATCATGTTCTCAAGATGATAGCGCATTTGAATGAGCTAGAAGTCCTTGGAGCTGAGATCGATGGGGAAACCCAGGTCGATATCATTCTCCAGTCTCTATCTAGGAGTTTTGAGCAGTTTCACCTAAACTACAACATGAACAAGAGATTGTATTCGTTGGCGGAGCTTCTGATAGAACTCCAGGCGGCAGAGGGGCTTTTTCATCAGAGTGCTCAGGCGCAAGTCATGGTTGCCCAAAAGTTTCTATTTCTAAGTCGAAAGGCAAGAAGAAGAAGAAACAAGCTGGGGCAAAGGCGGTGGGATGAACTCAGGGAGGAGTGAAGAAGCCGAAAGGCAAGTGCTTCACTTGTAAGTAGATTGGACACTGGAAGAAGGACTGCCCCAACCGCAAGCAGAACAATGGTATATCTTTTGGTCTAGTCGTTGAAACATGTTTAGCGGTGTTATCTACTGGCACCTGGTGTGTAGATATGGGAGCCACTGATCATGTCTGCAATACTTTTCAAGGGTTCTAGAAAACCAGACGATTGGCTGAGGGAGAGATTACCGTATACTTGGGCGATGCCACGAAGGTGGCGGCTATTGCAGTGGGAGATGTTCATTTGTCTTTTGAGAAAAATAAAGTTTTGGTTCTTAAGAATTGCCTTTATGTACCTTTATTTAGAAAGAATTTGATTTTGGTTTCTAAATTATTGATGGATGGATATTCTATTTCTTTTAATGACAGAGTTGTTATAAAAAGGAATAGGGAGATTATCTGTTCTGGTACATTGATAGGAAATTTATATACACTTGAACCAAAATCTCCCACGATGCAAATAGAAGTTAATAACTCATCTTCTAATTCCAATAAGAGAAAAGAACCTTCGAAGATGAACCAAACATATCTTTGGCATCTAAGCAGACTTTGTCATATCTTTGATGAACCTTTGGGTTCATTAGTGGTGGAAGATTTCCCAACCTGCGAATCTTGCTTGGAGGGTAAAATGACCAAGAGGTCTTTTAAGGTAAAGGGGTATAGAGCCAAAGATGTGTTGGAATTGGTTCATTCTGATTTGTATGGTCCTATGTCTATCCAGGCTAGAGGTGGTTTTGAGTATTTCGTCTCTTTCATAGATGATTATTCAAGATATGGATACATTTACTTGATGCGCCGCAAGTCTGAATGCTTTGACAAGTTCAAAGAATTCAAGGCTGATGTGTTGATATGTCAAGGTAAAAGTATCAAGACACTATGATCTGATCATGGTGGTGAGTACCTCTTGGGAGAGTTTAGGAATTCCTTATCAGAGGCTGAGATTCAATCCCAATTGTCTTCACCTGGCACACCCCAACAGAATGGTGTAGCAGAGCGAAGGAATAGGACTCTTATGGAGATGGTTAGATCGATGATGAGTTATTCTGAGTAGACAGATTCATTCTGGAGATATGCTCTAGATATGACAGTGTATATTCTAAACTTGGTACCATCTAAATCAGTGCCTTCTACTCCCATAAATTGTGGACTGGGCGAAAGCCTAGTCTAAGACATATTCGGATTTGGGGGAGTCCAGCACATGTGCTGAAGATAGATGCTGGTAAGTTGGAATCTCGTACAGAAGTGCCCATGTTCGTTGGCTATCCTAGAGGAACTAAAGGTGGTTTATTTTATAGTCCTAGAGATCAGAGGGTGATCGTTAGCACGAACGCCAGATTTCTAGAGGAAGACTATGTGATGAACCACAAGCCCATGAGTAAGATTGTTCTGGAAGAATTGAAAGGGGAAGTCACTACTTCAGTACCACCGGTACAAGAGGATATACCACAAGTCACTGCACCGCGTGTCACAAAGGATACACAGGTGATACCTCATCGTAGTGGGAGGGTTGTTAGACAGCCTGATAGATTCATGTTCTTGATAGAATCTTCTGATTTGGTCCCTGGCAAACATGAACCTGATCCCTGGACATATGACGAGGCAATCCAAGATAAAGATGCGGTATCTTTGCAAAGTGCAATGAATACTGAGATTGAATCTATGGATTCAAATCAGGTCTGGGAGGTAGTAGAACCACCCGATGGTATAAAAACCATTGGATACAAGTGGATCTACAAAAGAAAGAGAGGAATAGATGGGAAGGTTGAGATCTTCAAAGCAAGGCTTGTTGCGAAGGGGTATACTCAGAAAGAGGGTATCGATTATGAGGAGACCTTTTCACCGGTAGCCATGCTTAAGTCTATCTGGATTCTCTTATGCATTGTTGCTCATATATGGCAAATGGATGTCAAGACAGCTTTCCTTAATGGAAGTCTTGAGGAAAACATCTATATGAAGCAACCAGAGGGATTCATTGCAAAGGGCAAAGAGCATCTTGTGTGTAAGCTTAATCGGTCCATTTATGGATTGAAGCAAGCTTCGAGGTCTTGGAACATCCGCTTTGATGAGGTAATCCAGTCTTATGGATTTATTTAAAGCCCAGATGAGTCTTGTGTATACAAGAGATATGACAGAAATGTAGTGGTATTTCTTGTACTATACGTAGATGACATTTTGTGAATTGGCAACAATGTGAAGGTGTTATCGGACGTAAGGGTATGGTTGTCCAAACAGTTTGATATGAAGGACTTGGGAGAAGTGGGACACATCCTTGGGATCAAGGTTATAAGGGATCACAAGAAAAGGATGTTGTGCTTATCTCAAGCTTCATACATAGACACAATTATGGATCGTTTTAGCATGCAAAACTCCAAGAAAGGTTTTCTACCTTTCAGGCATGGAGTTCCTTTATCTAAGGAGATGTGTCCTAGAACATCTGAGGAGATAGAGGAGATGAAGGCGGTTCTTTATGCTTCGGTAATAAGAAGCCTCATGTATGCTATGCTGTGTACGAGACCGGATATCTGCTTTGCCATCGGCATGGTTAGCAGATATTAGAGTAATCTAGGACAGGGACATTGGACTGCGGTAAAGTATATATTGAAGTACTTAAGAAGGACTAGGGATTATATGCTAGTTTACCAAGCAGACCAATTACTCCCTATGGGTTACACAGATTCCGACTTCCAATCAGACAGGGATAACAGTAAGTCTACCTCAGGTTTTATGTTTACTTTGGGAGGTGGAGCCATTGTATAGAGGAGTGTCAAGCAGAAATGCGTGGAAGACTCTACCATGGAAGCTGAGTATGTGGCAGCCTCTGAGGCGGCCAAAGAAAATGTGTGGCTCATGAACTTCTTGATGGACTTGGATGAGATTCCTGGTTTGCCCATAACTATCACAATTTATTGTGATAATAGTGGTGCATTTGCAAACTCGAAGGAACCACGAGCCCATAAGGCAAGTAAACACATAGAGCGCAAGTACCACCTGATACGAGAAATCATAAAGAGAGGAGAAGTTGTTGTGGCCAAGATTGCATCGGAGGATAATCTGGCAGATCCTTTCACGAAGGCCCTTCCGGCGAGAGATTTTGATAGGCATGTGGAGGGAATGGGAATCAGATGTATGACAATTTAAGGACAGCATAGTCTTTTAGTATAAGTGGGAGATTATTGGGATGTATACTGAAAAGTGTATCTTTTATATGGACATCTTTATTTTTGAAATAAGAATCACATGATCATTGTTTGCATATTTATGGCTATGCATAGTGTCTAATACATTACATTATAGATAACATGGTGTGTAGTGTCACACGGGAGATCATGTTATCAGTTCCTTGTAAAGTATAAGTAAAGGCTCACAACCGAGATGGTTTTGGACAAACCATTGGAATGGTTATAGTGTGATTTGGTATTGGTTTGTCTTGACCATAGAATTACACTAGTACACTTTGTGTGTATTGAACAGGACCGACTTAAGGGTGATTCGATTTATTACTGACTACATAATCAAATCGGACCTCAGATATTATACATGCTCTAAATCCTGATATAATAACGGGCACATATACTTAGTATTCATTTCTTTGATTTATCAATGGGCGAGATTTATAGAGTAAATTGATTAGCTCGGTAAGTTGAGAAATAATATTACTTATATGGTGTGTCGTTGATTATAGGAGGAAACCGTGTCCTATATATTAGGATGATGATGTCCCCTTGAGGAGCTCATAAGGTTCATCTTGTAAACCCTGCAGGTGGACTTGGTGCGGCATGATGATAAGGTTGAGTGGTACTACTCATGGAGTTAGATGTTGATTAATTAATTGTCAGTAAATTAATTAATCGATGGACATTCGAGATCTTAAACACGGGGAGATAAATGTATAGATAATATATGGAGTCCATATTAACTTATGGGGGTTGGTGAGGTAGATCAATGATAATCCTCTAGTGGAATGGATTATCATTAATGGATCGGACTTTATGTGGGCTTGATCCATTGGGTGGCAAAGATCCAACTCCTCCTCATGGTCCCTATTATAGCCTATTAAAACCTCATGGAGCCTAGATCCGATGATGGAAAAGAAAACTCTAGATCCAATGGTAGAGATTAAATCTCTAGATCTGACGGTTGAGATTAAGTCTCTAGATCCGACGGTTGAGATTAAATCCCTAGAACCAATGGTGGAGATTAAAACAAGGCTTAAGCCTAACTCTATAAAAGGAGGGATTAGGGTGAGCAGCAAGGCAATTAAAGGCAAGGAGGGATTAGGGTTTTGGGCGGCAAGAGGCTTGGAGGTTTGGTGGGCCACAAAATTGGAAATATTTTCCTTCTTCTTCCTTAGCTGGCCGGCGCCTATCCACTCCTCTCCTCTCCTTTGCCAGCGTCCAAAGCTCTTTTTTCTCTTCTCCTTGGCCAGTGGAAACAAGGGTTAGAGTGATTCCTTGGATCCCTTGGTCGGCGCACACCTTCCCCTCTCTTTGGGCCGGCGGCAAGCTTCAAGGTGGGAGCTTGTTGGTTGGTCCTAGATAGAGGAGAGTTTTGTTTCATATTCTTCCTTTTGTTCAGAGCGAGCAAAGAAAAGAAGATTGGTGATCTAGGAGGCTTCGACTTTTGGAAGATCGTCGCCCACACGACGTCTAAAAGGAGGAAGGACATACAATAGAAGATCGAGAGGTATAACGCTTGTTTATATTCTTTTGTATTATGTCTATAATTATTTTTCAATTATATGCATGTTGTATGATTTGATGGCAAAATTAACTTGGACCCCGAATACAAATACAAAAACCGGCGATCCGTACATCGTCTATTCCACGGCTATTCGTAGAATAGAGTTTGTTGGCTTGAACAACAAGTTTGTTCAAGTGACCACTCTAATCGAATAGCACGACGATGAAACGATAGCTTAGGTAATCCCTCTTGTCAATGATAAATTTTTTTTATCCGGGGACCTAGAAGGGATCGCCATGAACAAGCGACCGAGTTGAAGTAGAAAGTGAAGTTTCCTACCATAATTGAGACAACTGAAGCTGATTCAGTCGACTCTTTTCGTGTTGACTGGAAATGGTCCAGTCGACTGAAATCGATTAATCTTTTATGTTTAATTCGGTTTAGATGATTTTATTAGGTTAATTTTGTTGATTGATTTAATTTGATTAAATTGAATTTATTAAGTTGAGTTGATTAAATTGTTTGGGTTGAGTTAAGTTTAAGTAAATCTGTTAAGTTAAGTTTAATTAAGTTAATTTGTTTGTATAGTTTTAGTTGAGTTGAGTTTAGTTTAATTTGTTAAGTTAAGTAAATTGTATTAAGCTAATTAAGGTTGATTAAATTCTAAATCATCTCACCCAAGCTAGGTTTTCAATACATGTTACTCCTATGGGTTTTGTGAGATGAGGATTTCTTTTTTATCTTAATTAAATTTAATGAATAATTTCAAAGTTTTTTAAACTTGCGTTAGATTCAAGCTTAGCTTGAACTAGTCAAGTAGGTTTTTCCAGCATTGACTTCCAGGTTGTGGCGAGGCACATGATCTTCTTGGATATCAAAACAACGACCACTTCTTAGACAAAGTCAATGAAGGAATAAAGTACTTGATTCACTTTGGACTAAGCCTTGGTCTAACTAGTCAAAGATTTAGTGAGTTAGCTTTGGTCAGTTCCACTCGACTTAGTGCACCAGGTCGTGGTGAGGCACATGACCTTCTTGGATATCAGAACAACGACTACTTCCTAGACATGCACTTCGAAGAGCTTCCCTAACTTACTATCAGTTCACTTCGTCTTAGTACTAGGTTGTTCAAGTTTAAACTACTTTGTTTCCTATCTAGTCCATTTTAAATTAAGCAAGTAAAGTAAATTAAAGCATGCAAGCGTTTAGCTAAACAAGGAAACAAGCAAAGTGTTAGCTCCCCCTAAGTGATAGCTAGGTTGAGTTGTGTTCACTAAGTGAACTTGACTCTTGGGAACCCAAAATTGAACACTTTACACTAAGAAGAACACTTTACACAAGAAGAACACTTTACACAAGAATGTTTTTGCTTGATTGATGTTTGGTTGCTTTGGAATGACTTGGAAAGTCTAGAACGCATCATCGCTTCCCCTTTAAAGTCCCAAGAAATTGACATCTGAAAACTTATCAAAGCCCTCCTTTTATAGGCTCAGTATCAGCTGATTTTTGCCTACCAGTCGATCGGTCATACCTCAAGTCGACTGGTCACTCTCCGTTTACTCACAACGGCTCATTCCCCATCGGATTTTAGTCGATCAGTCAATTTTTCTACACTATCAATAGACTGATAACCCAACAATCTAACTGACAAACTAATTAAGTGCCTTTCTGTTTGTTATTCACTTCAACCAATCGACAGTTTTACCACAATAGTCGATTGTCGTGTCGTGAATCTTTTGAGCACCCAGTTTCCCATTTTCTCAAGCACCCAAGTTACAATGCATACCGAGTACCCACTTTTTCAAGCACCAGTTGATTACCTCACCATGACAGTGTTGGTGCAATCGACCTAGGTCACGATTGACCATACTCGAGTGGGACTTTAGTAGTGTTTTGATATTTTCCAATATGGGTTGACAATATGGTTTGACCATATGTTAACCATATGACTAGTCGATGATTGGGATATCCAAGGTCATATGGAGGATATTGTTATGAGGAGATTGTTGAAGCAATCTACCTCAAGTGAATATTGACCAAGCTCGAGTGAGACTCGAATAGAAATCCAAGTATGGATACTTGGCAAAAGAAAAGTCCAAGGGTGTAGTCTTGCCCATGTGAGTTCAAGGATATAGTCTTGGCGGCAAAAGTCCAAGCATTGAGGCTTGGCAATGGAGAAGTCCTAGAGGTGCTGCCTCTTGGCAAAGGTAGACCCATTAACATTACATAGCCGATTGAAGCACTTGAAGGCTAAGGCCAGTTGGTGCAATTGACCCAGGTCATGATTGACCAGACTCGAGTTGGACTCGAGTAGTATTTTGATGTTTGACATTGATGTTTGAAAAAGGAGTTTACCTTTGTTTGACAATGGGTTGACTAGATGGTTCATTTGGGGTTGACCATATGATGGAGAAGTCCAAGTCTTGTGTACTTGGCATGGAAAGTCCAAGCATGGGTCTTGGCAAGGGAAAGTCCAAGCTTGAGTCTTGAAAAATGGAAAGTCCAACATGAGTTGGCAATGAAAGTCTAAGGGGTGATATTGGCAGCGTAAAGTCCAAGTGGGAGTCTTGGCAGCATAAGTCCAATGGTTGGTGGCGTAAAGTCCAAGCGGGAGTCTTGACAGCGTAAGCCCAATGTGCCTTGGTGGGATAGACCACATTAGCATGACACTAGCCGATGGAAGCACCATAAGGCTAGCATATGGATGAACAAGTCATGGATGACTTGGAGGGATCCGATAGGCGTGAGGCTGATGGAGGTGGCCAGAAGGCTTAGGTGTAGGCTAAGGGTGATCTAGCAAGTATGAGGGCAACATACTTGGGGTTAAACCTCATGGTTGAGGTTATCAGTCGACTGGGACTTTGGACCAGTCGATTGGTCAAGTGTTTTGACACTTGGCAGCCGAGTTAACTCTTGGCAGTCGACTGAGATTATGGCCAGTCCAACTACTTGGAGTTGACTAGTGTTCGACTGCCGAAATTGGCACAGCAATCATTAGCCAACATTAGCGATCAATCGATGGCGAGTAGTCGATTGATTGTCGAGGTTGCGGGAGCAGAATGCTCGGTAGCCGACTGATCAGTCGGCTACGATCTCGAAAGTCTATTGATGGGTTATGGAAGTCGACTGCCAGTGTATCTGTTGGCTTGAATACTGACATGGATTAAGTCCGTTGTGAGACAATGACACTGTTGGCAGTCCACTGGGACCTTATGGCAGTCGACTGTCAGGCAGAAATCTAGGTCGTGAAGAGGCTTAAAAGGAGCTCAACCGGAGGGATTTCAGTAGCGATTTCTTGGGCGATTTTGAGACGATTTGTTGGTGCAAATTAGGGTCTTCAAGCTCGGTTCAAGCAATCTACAAGCAAGCATCCAAAGCAATAGTTGTAAAGTTTTATTTACGTTATTTTATATATTTCATTTATATTTGCTTGTATATCTCGTGTATTACTTTTGTAATCATTGTAAGAGGTTTCTCCACCTCCGACTTGTTGTCGAGAAGGAGTATTTGATTATTAGTGGTGTTTGGCATCGCTAGAGCTCATTTGAGCTCAATCCGTGGAGTAGGAACCCTAAGATTCTGAACCATGTTATATCTTGGTGTATTTGTCTTGTGATTGTGTTTGCCATATTTTATTCTTGTTATTATTATTTCCGCTGTGCTAACACGACTTGTAGCAAGCACACGAACAAATTACATCTTGTCAACATACGGGCTATTCACCCCCCTCTAGTGGTCACCAACATTTTTACAAGGCCAAGGGTGAGGAGTCATGGACTCGAACCAAGGGTTTGAGGTTGATGGAAGTGGATAAAAGGCTTAGGTCTAGGCTAAGGGTACCCTATGGCATGACAAAGTCGATTGAAGCACCTAAAGGCTAGCACGAAGGGTGAAAGAGTCATGGAGGACTCGGATGGACCCTGAGGGCATGAGAGTGATGGAGATGACTAGAAGGCTTAGGTCTAGACCTAGGGTGAGCATCAAGTATGAGGGGATCATACTTGGGTTAAACCTTAGTTTTGAGGTTTAGCAGTCGACTGGTCGAGTGCACGACACTTGGGAGTCCTAGTTGACTCAGGCAGTCGACTAAGGTTATGACCCAGTCGACTAGTCGAGTAGTCGACTGAGGCTCGACTGCTGACCTATAGCTCAGGCAGTCGATTGCAATGGTTGAGTAGTCGAAAAGCCACTGGCAATAGACTATTAGGAATGAGCAGTCAACTGTTCGTAAGTGGATACGACATAGAAGGGTTCGTAGTCAACTATTGGCTCATGACAGTCGACTGGTGGTGTAAAACATCACAAATAAATTGCTTAGAATAATACCTTTATTATTATTCTTTAAGTAGAGAACTCGTTATTGGGATAATTAAATTAAGGAGGGATTAATTAAAACCTAGGTTTAATTGCTTGCAAAAGGGGGTATCCGATTTTATTTTTACCGATCCAAAGTTTTCTCCGTCGCACCCAACTCCTCCTCACGACCCAACTCCTCGCGATCCTCTCCTTCTTGTGATTCTCTCCTTCTCACGACCTCACCTCCCCGCGCTGCATCTCCATTTCTCGGCCAACTCTCCCTCTCCTCTGCAAGAAACAACCGACTACCCTCGACGGTTCCCACGGACGAGCCGACGGCCAGCGCGCGCTGCTGGGAGTTTGTGTCGGTGGCGTCTGCACCTTGTTCTGATCTAGGGCTGCGATCTCTACCGGAGCAAGGTGAGGCATTGTTATTCCTAGATATTGGACGAGATATAAGTTCTAGTTGTGCCTTCCCTCATTTAGCTTGGATATGTTGTTTGAGCAATGATTTTGAGCGTCAATTGCTCTAGTGAACAGGGGATAAGGGAAGTTTGCTACTGGTGGAGTTCTAAGTCCGGTAAGCTTTGATTTACCCTTTTCTTTTCATCTATAATTTCTGCATTCTATGGTGTGTGGATACTTTTAGATCTGATGGATTTTGGTCAAGGGATCACAATGTATGGAGGCTGTTATTGGAGTGGTGCCGACTGTGAGTGAGTGATGGAGAAGGATGGAGCTGGGTTGAGCTGAGGATTCCAACTTAAAGTTGGATAGATCTTTGAATTCGTGTGTATTGATTGGCTGTGGGATTGATCTGCTCTTGGCTGTGGGATTGGTCTGTTTTGTTGGAGAAGGTACTGTGTTTTGGGTACGGTTGTGAGCTGTAATGGCTGATGAAGGTGATGTATGGAAGGAGTTGTGGTGTTCTGTTTGTGCTTGTGGTGAAGCTGTGGACGATGGGTTCAGTGTTATGATTAGTTGAAGTGGCAAATATTTCGGGTGTGAGCTAAGGGATGATTGCTGATATGAAATGTGAATTAGTGTAAGACTCGAATGGGCTTTAGCATGTTGTACTCACGGAGATATAGTCGGGGTTACGAAGGGTGGGTGATCGAGATTTTATTTCGTACTCGGTAGATTGATATGGATACGAGAGCGATGTAAGAGTTACTTTGAATATTTTATCGTGCGCTCGAACTTAACCGTAGTCTATGATATGTGCAGGATTGGAATATGAGGCAGGTCCACGGGCGTGAAGATTATTGTCATGAGCTTCATATCAGGTGGATAATTTCCTACCCTGGTCAGGTAGTTGATAAATCTTATGCATGATATTTATATTGATGATACCATTACCTTGACTCCATTCATATTATTATGTTGCTTGATACTTAATCTTTGCACTTTGAGAAGCTCCATTGTTGTTGTTACATTTCGTTCATCATTGTTATGGTTTACAGACGCTAGGGTATATGGACAGATAGTTGCATAATTATATGTTTGTAGCTAAGTACGGGAGTGGATCTGGTTTTTATCATCAAGATATGTCCTTGGTGGGAGATGTTCTGAGGGAGGAGGTGATTGTTCTATCGTGTTCCTTAATGTTGTATACCTATTATTGATCATGTATTGGTGTAGGGTTATGTGGATTGTCAGTAGTGCTTAACATGGTTGATTGTCAGTTGTGTATGACTATCTGTGGGATAGAGAGTTGTTGTGAATGTATGTGTGTGTAGTTGTGCATTCATCACATTTACATGCATGCTGGTGACTTGGTCTCCCTTGTGGTTGAGAGGGTCATCAGTCATCCTGCCTCTGTGGTTACTTGTGGTAGTAGTAGATGGTGTGAGGGCAGAGCATATATTGTGCCGCACTCGACCACTATTGATGATGGTGGTTGGAGTTGCGTTAAGTTGTCCTGGGTGTGTGGCACTAGTCCACTCATGGGTAGTGACAGTCGGAGTGGCCAGCAGTAGGGACCCCCATTGTGTAGCTTATAGCTCTTTAGCTTATCGCTACTTACTCATACTACCCACTCGACCACTCTAGAGTAGTGGTTGTTATTGAGTTGGGACAATTGTCATGTCATGCCACCTAGTCCACACTGGGGTCGTGGTAGCGAGTGGGGTGTGAAGGCATGACCATGCATCAACATTGCCATTTGTAAGGGCTTGTGCATATATATATATATATATATATATATATATATATATATATATATATATATATATATATATATATATATATATATATATATATATATATATATATATATATATATATATATATATATATATATATATATATATATATATATTGTATATATCATATATGTAGTCTTGTTGAGTTTATAACTCTTTTGTGATAGTCTTCCGCTGTTGGTTTTCTTTTATATATCATTCTTGATGTGTTGGTTATGACTAGATGGTTGTGTATCGATTGTATTCTAATTGTCATAAGGGAGGGGCTTCGTCCGTTGACCTGATAGGGTGCACCTCCGGGGCGTGACAATTTTATTGGTATTAGACCCAAGGTTGTGATGCTGTGCAATGATATTTTTCGTCGAATTTTGGACCTCGGGGGTCGTTTTGTTTTGGTTTGGTTTTAGATTGTGAGATGGGATTGACACCGGCATGAGCTCCGAGCAGCACGAAGTAAGAATTCTTGATACATTATATTCTGGTTAGATATTTATTTGAATTGTTCAGTAGGTGTTGACAAATAGAGATATGTCACCTGTTCAGAATCGTAGTAAAGGTCGTCCACCAAGGCGATCAACAAGAGTTGTGGGACATGAGACTATTACGACTGAGCTCGTTACTCAGGAATAGCCTCGTCATCCCCATATCAGAGGTTCAGAGTCTCAAAATCTGGATATACCACCGACTATGTTAGTACCAGCGGATTCCAGTTGGCTTAATGATAAAGCTCGGATTAGGATTGTTATGGATTTGATATGTACGTTGAAGTCATGCAGGACTTAGTAATTCGCACATGGATGACGATAGCATTGGCAAGTAACCATCTCATGACTCGGTCCTTGAGTCGGTAAAAGATGCATTGCGAAAGTCGTGTGCTTGGTGCATCCAAGGGACCGGCGGATGAGGAGCATTGGAGTGAAGCCAAAGGAAGTAGACTTCAGGGCGAGATGCGAAGGATGGCGCTGTGAAGCTGTGCGCTTGGCGCATCCGAGGGATGTGGCCGGACGAAGAGAACTTCAAAGGCGAGGGACTGCAAGGGAATGAGAGTGAGCGATTGTAACCCGGGAAGGGGTAGCTCTTAGGTGATCTTGGCCAATTGGCTAAGTGTCAAATGAGTTTTCCCGACACTAGTCAACTGCTATATGTAGCAGTCGACTGCTCCAAGTCAACTGGAGACTCGACTGGTGTTCGAGGCCAAGTTCTGGCCGAACAGTCGACTGCAAACTCGTGGTAGTCGACTGATAGCTCCATTAGTTGACTGATGAGAAGATCAATCGACTGATGTCGAGGGTTTTAGGCATAGAAGCTTCAACAGTCGAGTGATCGCGTCGACCACTCGACTGATGGCTCCATCAGTCGACTGATGGGGGAATCAATCGACTGATGTGGGAGTCGTTGGATGAAATCAAACATGGATGAAGCCTTTAAAGGCAACGACCATAGGGGTAGTCGACTGATCGGGGCATTAGTCGACTGCTGCTAGCTCAACGGGAAGAATGAGCTCTTCCCTATAAGAAGCAGCCTTTGGACACTTGGGGAGGCTAATGCTTTAACTCCAAATAACACCCAAGTGCCCAAAAAGTTTTCCTACTCTTCTTACTTGCATTTATCTAAATCCTATTGTAAGAAGAGTGATCTTGTAAGAAAAGGTTACCTCCACCTAGCTTTGTGCAAAGGAGAGATTAGAGGAAAGGTTAAGGATTGATTCACCTTGGAACGAATCGGGTCATGGATTAGCGACAAGGCCGTGAACCACGTTACATCTCTTTGTTAGCGTTTGTGCTTATTTCTTGCATTTACTTAATTGTCTTTTATTATTCTATTGCACTAATATTGTTTGTAGACGATTAAGAGCGATCAACCACCACCGTACACGAGAAAGGCTATTCACCCCCCTCTAGCCGGCCACCGACATTCCAACAAGTAGAATCAGAGCCAAGGTTGCTTGTCACCGGACTCACCGCCGCAACAAGCATGACAACTACGATGGCCGACTCCAACATCCATTCGCCAAAGTTCGAGGGGGAATTTGCTTGGTGGAAGAAGCATATGGAGATATTTTTTGAAACTAACTTTGAAATTATGTTAATAATGGAAAATGGTTTCGAGATACCTAGGGACGAGGAAGGGGAGCCATTGGAAAAATCGAGATGGACAAAGAGGCAAAGAGAGGAGTACTTGACAAATTCGAAGGCCAAGCATCATTTATACAACGTGCTCTCTCAACAAGAAGTCAACCGAATAGGAGAATGTGCTAGCACCAAAGAGATGTGGGAGAAGCTAGTAGAACTTCATGAAGGCACATCCGAGGCCAAGCTAGCAAGAAGCGATGTCCTTCGCTCCCAACTCAATAACATCAAACTCGATAAAGGGGAGAAGGTAACATCTTTACATTCTCAGTTTAAAGAAATTCTTAACGGTTTATCTAGTGTAGGGGAGAATCTTTCCAATAGGGACATGATCATGAAGGCAATTGATGTCTTTCTCCGATCATCCAAGTGGAGTTCAATTGTGGACTCATTCTATATCTCAAAGAATCTAGAGGTAAGTACTCTAGATGAATCTTTCTCCACTATGGAATTGCATGAATCTAGCCTTGAAGGAATAGTTGAAGAACCTAGCATCAAGCCGTCAAGGGGAGTTGCATTAATGGCCAACAAGGGGAAGAAGAAGAAGGAAACTCCCTCCTCATCCGATGAAGACACCTCTTCCTCCTCCATGGATAGCACGGAAGAAGCCTACATGGTAAGGAAGGTATGACGTGATTTGAAAAGTTTTAAATTTAACAAATCTAAAGATAGGAGGAGAAGGCCAAGGAAAAAAATTATTTTCTACAATTGCCAAGGAGAGGGACATATAAGGGATGATTGTCCCCTCTTGAACAAGAGCAAAGAAGAAAATAGGAAGAAAGAAGAAAAGAAGAAGGGGAGCAAGAAGGAGGATGAAAAGAAAACCAAGGAGAAAGGGAAGGGCAAGGCACACAAGGCAACTTGGGATTATCCTTCTTCCTCATCTGAAGAAGAAGAAGCTTTCACAAGCCTTGCCTTAATGGCAATAGAAGATCTAGACTCCACCTCCTCCTCCGAGCAAGAAGAAAGAAGTTCTAGTGAGGAGAGCTCAAGTGAAGGGGAAGCTTCATCCTCATCCTCATCATCGGAAGAGGACTTGGTAAGTGAGGTAACGAATCTTCCTCCCAAGAAAATCATGTCTATGATTTCAAGTTTAACTAAGGAATTATTTAGGGCTAAGAAAAAGAATAAATGCATGCTTGATCAAATTAAGGCCCTAGAAGAAAAGCTAGAAAAAGCATGTTTAAATGTTAATAATAATGCTTTGTCTTCTAGTTTTTATAATACATGCTCACATGATGATTACATGCCTTTCAATGTTAATGATGCATATATTGAAGAAAATAAGGTCTTAAGGGAAAAGGTTGACCATTTAACTAAGGCTCTAGAGAAATTCACTATTGGTTCCGACACATTGAATATGATGATTGGGAGCCAAAGGGCAATTTTCAATAGGAAAGGCCTAGGTTACAAGGGGAACAAAAATGAAAAGGCCTACCATTGCCTAATTGCTAGGGGTCAAGCCAAAAATTAAATGATAGCTAGAAAATGGATCCCTAAAGAATATTTAGTGAACCCTATAGGAAAGAACTTATATTGGGTTCCTAAATCCATCCTTAAGGGTTAGGAAAACCTTATGATAGTCAACCATGAGTGGATTTTACTTATATCATATTGAATGGTTGACTTAGGATTGTGTGGGTTATAAATTTTTAACATAGTGTTCGGTGATGATAATGTATAACCCATAAATTGAATGCTTGAATCATGATTCATGCTTAATTTTATATTTAATGATCATGATATGTAATTAGTGATTTATAATCATGATATGCAATAATTGATGATTTATGATCTTGATTGATAATTCTTGATGCATGTTAGTGATTGGGTTTTTAGGATGATACTTAACCATGGGTAGAATTGCATGAAATTTTGGTTAAGTATAAATACCTTTAGATACATCTCACATCCCACTATAAGGCTTACTTGATTGAGAACATAGCAATGTGTGAGATGATAGGATGATACAAATGGTCCACTAATGCTTATGGCATTTAGATGGGTCATTAAGTGTTTCAATAGAGTAATCATAGACCAACTATGGGAAAAGAAAATGTTTAATCAATGGACATATTTCCCATAGATCATAGTTGGATATTTTAAATGTTTTAAAACCATTTTATACTATGCAAATAGGGAGTTCATGTTTTGAAAAGTTTCAAGGCAAAACTAGGCTTTAAATTGGATACAAACTTTAGATATTTTTGCAACTTTTGAGTTTTTGCCAAATTTTCAAAAATAAAATGAATTTTCATGAAAAATCATTTTTCCCTAATAAAGGAACTCACTAGAAATATGTACTTCAAATTTCATGATTTTTCGATTTTTTTGGAATTTCTGGTGCATTTCTGAAATTCATTCGAAAAATAAAAAAAAATGAAAATTGAGTGCCAGTCGACTGATGGACTGATTCAGTCGACTGATGTACTGTGCACGAGCATAGTAATCTGTTTTATCAGGTTTTGGGTTGGTTTTTGGTATTTTCTTCCATTAGACTTGATGCCATGCGTACATAACATTTTTATAATGTTTTTGATGGTGTCAAATGGGGAGAAATGATGAGTTTAAGTTAATCATGATAAGGGGGAAAATTTAGCATGTCTTAAGGGGGAGTTGCATGTTTAAGGGGGAGTTTTTATACTCATGTTATTTACATATTTTCTTTCATTTTGTATTTGTGTTAATATTTTTACCTAACTTAAACGGATTGCCACACATCAAAAAGGGGGAGATTATTAGGACAATAAAACCATGTGATGTGGTTTTGATGTGTGTAGCAAAGGGTTTAGTTTAGGATTGTTATGGATTTGATATGTGCGTTGAAGTCATGCCGAACTTAGTAATTCGCACATGGATGACGATAGCATTGGCAAGTCATCATCTCATGGCTCAGTGCTTGAGTCAGTGAAAGATGCATTGTGGAAGTCGTGTGCTTGGTGCATCCGAGGGACCGCCGGATGGGGAGCATTGGAGTCAAGGCAAAGGAAGTAGACTTCTGGGCAAGACGCGAAGGATGGCACTGCGAAGCCGTACGCTTGGCGCATCCGAGGGACATGGTTAGACGAAGAGAACTTCAAAGGTGTGGGACTCTAAGGGAATGAGAGTGAGCGATTGTAACTAAAAAAGGGGTAGCTCTTAGGTGATCTTGGCCAATTGGCTAAGTGTTGGATGAATTTTCCCGACACCAGTGGACTGCTCCAAGTCGGCTAGAGACTCGACTATTGTTCGAGTGCAAGTTTACCGAGCGATCATTGCCCGACTCATCGTAGTCGATCGATAGATCCATCGATCGATGGGAAGATCGATCGATCGATGTCAATGCTGGTACGAAGCTTGCTCGAGTGATAGCATCGACCACTTGACTGATGGCTCCATCAGTCGACTGATGGGGAAATCAGTGGACTGATGTGGGAGCCGTTGGATGAAATCCAACGTGGAAGAAGCCATTAGATGGCAATGGCCATAGAAGCAGTCGACTAATCGGGGCATCAGTCGACTGCTGCTACCTCAACGGGAAGAATGGGCTCTTCCCTATAAGAAGGAGCCTTTGGACACTTGGAGAGGCTAATTCTTAACTCCTAATGACACCCAAGTGCCCAAAATGTTTTCCTACTCTTTTTACTTGCATTTATCTAAATCCTATTGTAAGAAGAGTGATCTTGTATGAAAAGCTTACCTCCACCTAGCTTTGTGCAAAGGAGAGATTAGTGGAAAGGTTAAGGTGTGATTCACCTAGGAATGAATTGGGTCATGGATTAGCGGCAAGGCCGTGAACCAAGTTACATCTCTTTGTTAGCGTTTGTGCTTACTTCTTGCATTTACTTAATTATCTTTTATTATTCCGTTGCGCTAATATTGTTTGTAGACGATTAAGAGCGATCAACCACCACTGTACACGAGAAAGGCTATTCACCCCCCTCTAGTTGGCCACCGACTTTCCAACAAGTGGTATTAGAGCCAAGGTTACTTGTCACCGGACTCACTGCCGCAACAAGTATGACAACTACGATTGCCAGCTCCAACATCCATCTGCCAAAGTTCAAGGGGGAATTTGCGTGGTGGAAGAAGTGTATGGAGGTATTTTTCGAAACTGACTTTGAAATTATGTTAATAATGGAAAATGGTTTTGAGATACCTAGAGATGAGGAAGGCGAGCCATTGAAAAATTCGAGAAGGACAAAGAGGCAAAGAGTGGAGTACTTGGCAAATTCGAAGGCCAAGCATCATTTATACAACATGCTCCCTCAACAAGAAGTCAACCGATTAGGAGAATGTGCTAGCGTAAACAGATGTGGGAGAAGCTAATAGAACTTCATGAAGGCACATCCGAGGCCAAGCTAGCAAGAAGAGATGTCCTTCGCTCCCAACTCAATAATATCAAACTTGATAAAGGGGAGAAGGTAACATCTTTACATTCTCAGTTTAAAGAAATTCTTAATGGTTTATCTAGTGTAGGAGAGAATATCTCCAATAGGGACATGATCATGAAGTCAATTGATGCCTTTCCCCGATCATCCAAGTGGAGTTCAATGGTGGACTCATTCTATATCTCAAAGAATCTAGAGGTAAATGTTAGTGTCAGCCCTAAGTGCCAATCATGAGATGTAGTGCCAATCATGAGATGATTGATTAGGAATCATGTGTATCATATTTCATTAATAAAAGACAAAGATTGTTTATTATATTTACTTTATGCATGTGCCAGATAAAATAAATATAATAATGTCCTTGAATAGTAGGTTCTAATCTACAGTATATCAATTGGTAGAATTGATTATGAGAAGCTGTAGAGAACACTATTCTTAATATTCCTAGTCAATTATTAATATACAATGGCAATATTAATACATTAAGACTAGCATGTAGGTCAATGGATGACTTGATCTCACAGGTCATGGATATGTGATATCACATTGACACATGAGTATATATATTAGAGAATATATATACTGAATTGACCCACCATGAGAAAGTATCATGGATCGTTATATGAGTGTCATATACTTTCTCATGTGACTATTGGAATGAATAGTCCTTAGACCTGAAGTCACTACGTTTCCCTACATAAGGAATTATGTACTTTAGTATCGTCTAACATCACGCCATAACAGGGTGACTATAATGGTAATCACTGGGTATTTAACAAATTATGTTGAGGGATGTGAGTGATGTAGATGAAATCTATCTCTCCCATATGATGGGAGTGATATCTTTGGCCTCTTGATATAGTAGGACCACGAAATGCATGGCCATGCTCAAATGAGTCAATATGAGATATTGAGCTCATTTATTTGAGTGAGTCTACTTGGGGATCAAGAAACATAGAGATCGATAAGATGATGACATGGTCTATGCCTCATTGATCGATCTAAGATATCAGAGATAGAAGGAAACCGTCATACATGATAATAGTCATGGAAAGGTTGTCGGATCTCAATGATCTTGTAACTTGGGTAGCAATGAGGTATTGCTAGATGCCGCTCATTGTTTATGTATCTAAAAGGGGTTTTAGATACATTGCCAATGTTACAAGAGCCTATAGGGTCACACACAAATGACATTCTATTTTGGAGATGGTTTCTTTTAGTAGGACTAAAAGGACAATTGAGCATATGGCCAAGATTTGAGTTAGACTCAAACTGGTTAAACTTGAGTTAGACTCAAGTTGAACCACGAAAGATGATTCATCATCATGCATGATTAATTTGATTAATCATGCATGGGAATACCAAGAGCCTTGGTAATCATGATGAGAATTCATGAAAGAGAATACCAAGAGTCTTGGTATTAAGAGATGTCTTAATGTTGAATTAATGGCAATGGTTGCTATGGGGTTAAAATGGCTTCAACGTGGAAATCACTGGTGGGGTGTGTGTTTTTGTTTGGGCGTGCAAGCAAAAGAAGGCCAAGAGAGAAAGTGTTCTCTCATATCCTTATTCCTCTCCTTCTTCTTCCAAAAGAGGTCTTGGCGTTTTGCTAGGGGTTGCTAGCACAACGTGACTCCAAAGCTAGTGTGGGTGTCAGTGTGGATACCATAGATATACGGTTACCCTTACCGTATTGAGATCTGACAGCATTTGGAAAAGCGGGATTGCGAAGGGCACGCACCGAAGGTATATTCCTCCTCTAGATAAGATCTAGATTAGAATATAGAAAACAATTTATATAGTTTTGCATGGAACTCAGGTGGGATCCGGTATAATTATTATTTCCACTGTGGTTGTGCGAAGTATTCGCCCGCGACGTTGTGAACGTCAGATATGGACCAGTTTCCCAACAGTAAGTACTCTAGATGAATTTTTCTCTGCTATGGAATTGCATGAATCTAGGCTTGAAGGAATAGATGAAGAACCAAGCATCAAGTCATCACGGGGAGTTGTATTAATGGCCAACAAGGGGAAGAAGAAGAAGGAGACTCCCTCCTCATCCGATGAAGACTCCTCTCCCTCCTCCATGGATAGCATGGAAGAAGCCTACATGGTAAGGAAGGTAAGACATGCTTTGAAAAGTTTTAAATTTAACAAATCTAATGATAGGAGGAGGAGGTCGTGGCGAAAAATTATTTGCTACAATTGTCAAGGAGAGGGACATATAAGGGATGATTGTCCCCTCTTGAACAAGAGCAAAGAAGAAAGGAGGAAGAAAGAAGAAAAGAAGAAGGGGAGCAAGAAGAAGGAGGATGAAAAGAAAACCAAGGAGAAAGGGAAGGTCAAGACACACAAGGCAACTTGGGATGATCCTTCTTCCTCATCGGAAGAGGAAGAAGCTTTCACAAGCCTTGCCTTAATGGAAATAGAAGATCTAGACTCCACCTCCTCCTCCGAGCAAGAAGAAAGAAGTTCTAGTGAGGAGAGCTCAAGTGAAGGGGGAGCTTCATCCTCACCCTCATCATCGGAAGAGGACTTGGTAAGTGAGGTAACGAATCTTCCTCCCAAGAAAATCATGTCTATGATTTCAAGTTTAACTAAGGAATTATTTAGGGCTAAGAAAAAGAATAAATGCATGCTTGATCAAATTAAGGCCCTAGAAGAAAAGCTAGAAAAAGCATGTTTAAATGTTAATTATAATGCTTTTTCTTCTTGTTTTGATAATACATGCTCACATGACGATTACATGCCTTTCAATGTTAATGATGCATGTATTGAAGAAAATAAGGTCTTAAGGGAAAAGGTAGACCATTTAACTAAGGCTCTAGAGAAATTCACTATAGGTTCCAACACATTGAACATGATCATTTGGAGCCAAAGGGCAAGTTTCAATAGGAAAGGCCTAGGTTACAAGGGGAACAAAAATGAAAAGGCCTACCATTGGCTAATTGCTAGGGGTCAAGCCAAAAATAAAATGATAGCTAGAAAATGGATCCCTAAAGAATATTTAGTGAACCAGATAGGAAAGAACTTATATTGGGTTCCTAAATCCATCCTTAAGGGTTAGGAATGTTAGGGCAATCTCTTGCCATGATAAAGTTTTGATGTGCGTGGAAAAGGGTTTAAGTTAGGTTGGTATTGTTATTTGATATGTGCGTTGGAGTCTTGCAGGACTTAGTAATTCGCACATGGAGTCGTGGCGGGTTCACCCTCACAACCTCGGTCCTTGAGTCGGTGAAGGATGACTTTGCGGAAGCCGTGCGCTTGGAGCATCCGAGGGACCGCCAGACGAGATGAATTGAAGTGAAGCCAAGGAAGCAGACTTCGGAGGCAAGAGACGCGAAGGAGCATTGCAGAGTCGTGCGCCTGATGCTGCCGAGAGACGTGGCTGCGAACGAAGAGATTTTGATATTATGATTACAATGGAATCCGGTTTCATTTTGCCTAGGGATGAAGAGGGGAAGCCAATAGAAAAGTCAAGATGGACCAAGAGGCAAAGAGAGGAGCACCTTGCAAACTCAAAAGCCAAGCACCATCTATACAATGTGCTTCCTCAACAAGAAATAAATAGAATTGGAGAATGCCTAAGTGCCAAGGAGATGTGGGATAAGCTAGTAGAGCTTCATGAAGGCACTTCGGAGGCAAAGCTAGCAAGAAGAGACCTCCTCCGCTCCCAACTTTCAAATATCAAGCTTGAAAAGGGAGAAAAGGTAACTTCCTTACATTCTAGGTTTAAGGAAATTTTGATTGGACTAACAAGTGTAGGTGAAAGGCTCTCCAACCGGGATATGGTAATGAAGGCCATAGATGCCTTTCCCCGGTCCTCAAAGTGGAGCTCCATGGTGGACTCATTCTACATCTCCAAGAATTTAGAAGTAAGCACCTTGGAGGAATTCTTCTCAACCATGGAGCTTCATGAAACAAGACTTGAAGGAATACAAGAAGAGCCTAGAATCCAACCTTCAAGAGGAGTAGCATTCTTGGCAAACAAGGGGAAGGAGAAGATATATATCCCCTCCTCATCTGATGATGAAGATTCCTCCTCCTCCTCCATGGATAGCACGGAAGAAGCATATATGGTAAGGAGGGTAAGGCATGCTTTAAAAGGTTTTTGATTTAATAAATCCAATGATAGGAGTAGAAGACCAAGGGGGAAAGTCATATGATACAATTTCCAAGGAGAGGGACATATAAGGGATAATTGTCCCCTCTTGAACAAAAGCAAGGAGGAGAAGAGAAAGAAAGAAGAAAAGAAGAAGAAAAAGGGTAGCAAGAAGAAAAAGGAAGAAGAAAAGAAGGCAAAGGAAAAGGGGAAGGCCAAAGCATTCAAGGCCAAGACATGGGATGACCCTTCCTCATCCTCTTCATCATCATCGGAAGAGGAGAATGCTTTTGTCACCAATTTGGCCTTAATGGCCTTTGATGATTTGGATTGCTCCTCCACCGAAAATGAAGAATCAAGCACAAGTGGAGAGAGCTCATGTGAAGGGGGATACTCCTCTACATCCTCATCTGAAGAAGAAGAAGAGGACATGGAGACTATGGTAACAAATCTAACTCCTAAGAAAATAGTTTCCATGGTCTCTAGCTTAACTAGGGATTTATTTAGAGCTAAGAAGAAGAATAAGAGCATGCTAGATCAAATTAAGGATCTAGAAAATAAACTAGAAAAAGCATGCTTAAATGAAAATGAAAATATTTCTTCTAGCATAAATGATGCATGCTCACATGAATATATGCCATTTAATGTTAATGATGCGTGCATGGATGAAAATAGGGCTTTAAGAGAGAAATTAGATTATTTAACCAAAGCCCTAGAAAAGTTTACAATTGGCTCAAACACCTTGAACATGATTATAGGGAGCCAAAGAGCTAGCTTCAATAAGAAAGGCCTAGGATACAAAGAAAAGAAAAATAAAAAGGCCTATAAATGCCTAATTGCTAGGGGACAAGATAAGAAGGAAGTAATAGCTAGGAAATGGATCCCCAAGGAGTATCTTGTGAACCCCATAGGAAAGAATTTGTATTGGGTTCCAAAATCCATCCTTAAGGGTTAGGATAACCCTAGGGTAGTCAACCATATGCAATTGACCTATATCATATTTTGGTTGACTTAGGATGGCGGGACAACTTTTTTAAATAGTGTTAGGTGATGATAACGTGCCTATAAATAGTTAATAATGCTTAAAGCATGATGATTAATGTAATTGCTATGTATGTTTGCAATCATGATTTATGATTTTAAAATTTGGCACGTCATCATGAGAAATAGGGTTAAATCATGCTTTAGGTGATAATTTGTTTATTATCATGACATAATACCTAATGCATGATAACAATTCAATGAATACATGTGTTTCATGATCATGATGTAGAATTAATTGATATATGCCTTTATGATCATAAGGATTGTTAGGTTGATACTTAACCCTGATAGAATTGTATGAATATAATGGTTAAGTATATACAAATACCCCCTAGGATGTATCTCACACTCACCATAGGCTACTTTGATTGAAAACTTAGCATGGGTGAGATGTTACGATGATACAAATGCCCACTAATGCCTATGGCATTTAGATGGTCATTTAAAGTATCAAAATAGCAATAATAGACCAATCATGGGGAAGGCTTACGTTTAATTCATAGACATATTGACCAAAGATCATGGTTGGATATTTCATATGTTTTCAAAACAATTTCTTACTTTAAAATCTATGTATTCATGTTTTGAAACAATTGGATGCAAAACTAGGTGTTAAAATTGATACTAGAATGATCAAAAACCTAGTGGATTTTAAAACTTTTGGATTTTTGTCAAATCTCTAGAAATATAATGCCTTTTCATGAAAAACTAATTTTCACTGATAAAGAATTTTACAAGAAATATGTTCCCCAAATTTCATGATTTTTTGAATTTTCTAGAATTTTTAATGTATTTCAAATTCGCTTAAAATCGTAATTTGAAACCATTGTGCCGGATCATTGCCATCGATAGTAGTCGACTGCTCACCTGAAAAATAGTCTAATATTTTCTGATTTCAGATTTTAAACGTGTTTTTGGTATTTTCCTTCTATTAAACTTGATGTCGTGGGTTTATAACTTAGTATTAATCTTTTTGATGGTGTCAAAGGGGGAGAAATAATTGTGTTTAAGTAAATTATGATAGGGGGAGAATTTGTAGAGAGAGTTTCATGGATTAAGGGGGAGTTGCATGTTGTTATATCATGTTTATGTTTACATGCTTTCTTACCTTAGAAATTTATATCAAATGTTTTTACCTAACTTAAACGGATTGCCACACATCAAAAAGGGGGAGATTGTTAGGGCAATCTCTTGCCATGATAAAGTTTTGATGTGTGTGGCAAAGGGTTTAAGTTAGGTTGGTATTGTTATTTGATATGTGCGTTGGAGTCTTGCAGGACTTAGTAATTCGCACATGGAGCCGTGGCGGGTTCACCCTCACAACCTCGGTCCTTGAGTCGGTGAAGGATGAATTTGCGGAAGCCATGCGCTTGGAGCATCCGAGGGACCGCCGGACGAGATGACTTGAAGTGAAGCCAAGGAAGCAGACTTCAGAGGCAAGTGACACGAAGGAGCATTGTAGAGTCGTGCACCTGATGCTGCCGAGGGACGTGGCCGCGAACGAAGAGAGCTTCGGCGAGGGACTTCGAGTGAGATGAGAGAATGAGTGAAATGTAAGTAGCTCATTAGGTGAACTTGGCCGAATGGCTGAGTGTCGGAGACTTGATCGTAAGGGTTAAGGTTTACCCAACCGCCGGAAGCTCAAACTTATGTTAAGTTTGAGTTTCACACGGCACCAGTCGACTGCCATGTAATGGCAGTTGACTGCTTTGAGTCGAGTGTGTTCGATTGGTATCTGACTGATGGGTTTATGCCCGGTGATGACTTCATGGAATGGCAATGATCGCTAGAGGATGTCTCGCACGCAATCGCTCGTAGCCGGCGCGACTACGGAGGCGGCGATGATCGGTGAGGTCCATCAGTCGACTGCCAAGTGTTTCGTTGGACTACAACGATCGGGATCCGACGTGTTCAGAGGCCGTTGTAGTGGCGACAATCGACTGCCAAAGGGAAGCAGTCGACTGGAGGCAGCCAACGCAAAGAAATCATCCCTCTCTATAAAAAGAGAGGGTGTGAGCCTTTGAGAGGCTAATGCTTATGCTCTAAGTGATCTTCCTAGTGCCCCACAAGCTCTAAACTCTTCTTACTTATTTTTACTCCATTCTTATTGTAAGAAGAGTGATCTTGATTGTAAAGGTTACCTCCACCTAGCTTGGTGCAAAGGAGAGACCAGTAGTGATTGGCTTTGGAGGAGTGATTCACCTCGGACGAATCGGGATCGTGGATTAGCGGCGTAGCCGTGAACCACATTACATCTTGCGTTAGTGATTTGATTCTTGTCTTGTATATTTACTTGTCTTGTCTTATTGTATTCCGCTTGCGCTAACCATTTGTAGACGAGTAAATTATGACATCCATCGTAAGAGGGCTATTCACCCCCCTCTAGCCGGCCGTTTCGATCCCCAACAAGGAAAACCTTAGGATAGTCAACCATAAGTGGACTTTACTTATATCATATTGAATGGTTGACTTAGGATGGTGTGGGTTATAAATTTTTAACATAGTGTTGGGTGATGATAATGTATAACCCAAAAATTGAATGCTTGAATCATGATTCATGCTTAATTTTATATTTTATGATCATGATATGTAATTAGTGATTTATAATCATGATATGCAATAATTGATGATTTATGATCATGATTGATAATTCTTGATGCATGTTAATGATTGGGTTTTTAGGATGATACTTAACCATGGGTAGACAACAACAACAACAACAACAAAGCTTTATCCCACTAGGTGGGGTCGACTATATGGATCCTTTTACGCCATTGGACTCTATCCCATACTATATCATCATCTATATTTAAATAAATTTTATCTTGTTTTATTGTTGCTAACCAAGTCTTTTTTGGTCATCCTCTTCCTCATTTGATGTGTATATTTGGCATCGTTTCACATTGCCTAACTGGAGCATTTATTGGCCTTCTAAGTACATGTCCGTACCACCTTAAACGTGTCTCTCGGAGCTTTCCTTCAATAGATGCAACACCAACTTTTTCTCTAATGCTCTCATTTCTTATTCTGTCCATCCTCGTATGTCTGCACATCCACCTTAACATCCTCATCTCTTCAACTCTCATCTTTTGCTCATATGCTCGAGTCATAGCCCAACATTCAGCTCCATATAACATAGCAAGTCTAATCGCCGTTTTGTAGAACTTCCCTTTAAGTTTTAGAGGCACTTTACGATCACATAAAATACCCGACGCTTTCCTCCATTTCAACCATCCTGCTTGTATTCTATGTAAGACATCTCTCTCAATCCCTCCATCATCTTGCAAAAATGATCCTAAATATTTAAAGCTCTCAATTCCAGACAACTCATCATCTCCTATCTTAACACTTGTTTCATTACTTCTAATATTGCTAAATTTAAATTCCATATATTTTTTCTTTACTCTACTAAGCTTAAAACCTTTCACTTCTAGTGTTTCCCGCCAAGATTCTAGTTTAGCATTTACTCCTTCACGTGTCTCATCTACTAAAACAATATCATCTACAAACAACATGCACCACAGTAATGTGTCTTGAATGTGTCCAGTGAGTTTGTCCATGATTAGTGTAAAAAGATAGGGACTTAAAACTGATCCTTGATGTAACCCTATCTTTATTGGAAATGCTTCAGTTAATCCACCTGAAGTCTTCACTCTGGTCGTTAATTCCTCATACATATCCTTAATTAATTCAATATATGTTACACTAACACCTCTTTTTTCTAAAATTCTTCATATTATTTCTCTTGGAACTCTATCATAAGCTTTTTCTAAATCAATGAATACCATGTGTAGATCCTGCTTTTGTTCTCTATACTTTTCAATTAGTTGTCTGAGAAGATGTATAACTTCTATTGTAGACCTTCCTGGCATGAATCCAAATTGATTTTCGAGAACCATGGTCTCCTTCCTTAATCTTTTTTCTATTATTCTTTCCCAAAGTTTCATGGTATGACTCATTAGTTTAATACCCCTATAGTTTTCACAAGTTTGTATGTCTCCCTTATTTTTATATAAGAGAATTAGGATACTTACCCTCCATTGATCAGACATCCTTTTTGTTTTCAATATCATGTTAAATAATTTTGTAAGTCATTCAATACCTTGTTTCCCTAGACACTTCCATACCTCTATCGGAATATCATCTGGTCCAACGACTTTTCCATTTTGCATTCCATTTAAAGCTTGTTCTACTTCTGAAATTTGAATTCTATGATAAAAATTTAAATTTCTATACTCATTTGACCTACTTAAATTACCTAAATTAAGTTGGTCTCCTAAACTTTCATTAAAAAGTTGATGAAAATATCTCTTCCACCGCTCTTTTATTTCTTCATCATTTACTAGTAGCCTATTGCATTCATCTTTAATACATCTTATTTGATTAAGATCTTTTGTGTTTCTCTCTCTCACTTTAGCTTTTCTATAAATATCTCTTTCCCTTTCTTTTGTATCTAATTTTTGATATAACGATTCAAAAGTTTCAGTCTTTGCTTCATTCACTGCTTTCTTAGCTTCTTTCTTGGCTATTGTATATTTTTTTAAATTTTGCTCATTTTTACAAATATTTAATTTCTTATATGTTGTTCGTTTTTCCTTGGCTTTCTCTTGCACTTTTTCATTCCACCACCAAGATTCTTTACTTGGTGGTGCATGTCCCTTTGACTCATCGAGTACACTCTTGGCTATTATTTTCAATTTTGAAACCATCATATCCCACGTCGTATTAGGGTCACTGTATATTTCATATAATACTTGTACTCCTACCTTCTCTTTGAATATATTTAGTTTCTCATCCTTTAACTTCCACCACTTAATTCTAGGGGTCGTGTATATTTTCCTTCTATTAATACTATGTTTGAGGCGTATATCCAATACTACTAACCTATATTGAGTAGTTAAACTTTCTCCAGGGATAACCTTACAATCTTTACAAATCTTTCTATCTCTCTTCCTAACCATAAGAAAGTCAATTTGTGATTTATTATTTCCACTTTTGAACGTGACTAAGTGTTCTTCTCTTTTCATAAAAAATGTATTAGCTAGTATAAGATCATATGCTATTGTAAAATCCAATATAGTTTTACCTTCTTCATTTCTTGTTCCAAACCCATAACCTCCATGCACCCTCTTATATTTGTCATTTTTCACTCCGACATGCCCATTTAAATCACCTCCTATTAAAATCATCTCATTTGACAGAATATTTTGTAATACTTCATCCAAGTCCTCCCAAAACCTTAATTTAGTATTTTCATCTAATTCTATTTGAAGTGCATATACACTAATTATGTTTATAGTTTCTTTCTCTACTACTATTTTGAGAGCTATAATTCTATCCCCCCTTCTAATTACTCCTACAACTTCATCCTTTAACGAACTATAAACAATAATACCCACTCCATTTCTTGTTTTACTCTTTCCTGTATACCATAACTTAAAACCCGGGTTCTCTATCATCTTTACCTTCTCACCAACCCATTTTGTCTCTTGTACACATACAATATTAATTTTTCTCCTAATCATCATATCTACTATCTCCATTGTTTTACCAGTGAGGGTTCCTATGTTCCATGTACCAAATCTTAGACTACTAGTTTTTCTATAATATTTGTTCTTACTCAACCTATGGTGTGAGAACTCTTGCTTATTTAACACTACACTCAAGTTCTCATGGATATGTAGCGGTCCTTGCCGATACGTTGCAGTCGGACCCTACAACGCGAACTCTAGCATATTTTTCACTACACCCGAGTTCTGAAAATGTAGCGGTCCTTGCCAAGATGTTACAGTCAGACCCTGTAACATATTCCTTCCAGGGAACAACCTAGTAGTAGCACAATAGTTTGATTGATCAATTCATTGAACATTTGCCTTAGTTTAACGATGGTTGGCAACCTAACACAACCCTCCTCCTTTATCCTGGCTTGGGACCGGCCACGACAAGGTTAACTTATCATTTGCCTTAGGTTAACTTTACCATGGGTAGAATTGCATGAAATTTTGGTTAACTATAAATACCTTTAGATACATCTCACATCCCACTATAAGGCTTACTTGATTGAGAACATAGCAATGGGTGAGATGATAGGATGATACAAATGGTCCACTAATGCTTATAGCATTTAGATTGGACATTAAGTGTATCAATAGAGTAATCATAGACCAACTATGGGGAAAGCAAATGTTTAATCTGTTGGAATGTATACTGAAAAGTCTATCTTTTGTATGAACATCTTTATTTTGAAATAAGAATCACTTGATCATTGTTTGCACATTTTTATGGTTATGCATATTGTCTAATACATTACATTGTAGATAACATGGTGTGTGGTGTCACACGGGAGATAATGTTATTGGCTCCTTGTAAAATATAAGTGTAGGCTCACAACCAAGATGGCTTTGGACAAACCATTGGTATGATTATAGTATGATTTGGTATTGGTTTATCTTGACCATAGAATCACACAAGTACACTTTGTGTGTATTGAACAGGACCAACTTAGAGGTGATTCGATTTATTGCTGACTACATAATCGAATCGGACCTCAGATATTATATTGTACATACTCTTAATCCCGATATAATAATGGGCACATATACTTAGTATTCATTTCTTTGATTTACCAATGGGCGAGATTTATAGATTAAATCGATAGGCTCGGTAAGTTGGGAAATGATATTATTTATATAGTGTGTCGTTGATTATACGAGGAAATCGTGTCCTATATATTACGATGATGATGTCCCCTTGAGGAGCTCAAAAGGTTCATCATGTAAACCCTGCAGGTGGACTTGGTCCGACATGATGAAAAGGTTGAGTGGTACTACTCATGGAGTTAGATGTTGATTAATTAATGGTCAGTAAATTAATTAATCGACGGACATTTGAGATCTTAAACACGGGGAGAAAATGTACATATAATATATGGAGCCCATATTAACTTATGGGGGTTGGTGAGGTAGATCAATGATAATCCTTTAGTGGATTGGATTATCATTAATGGATCGGACTTTATGTGGGCTTGATCCATTGGGTGGCCAAGATCCAACTCCTCTTCATGGTCCCTATTGTAGCCTATTAATACCTCATGAATCCTAGATCCAATGGATAGAAACAAAACTCTAGATCCAAAGGTAGAGATTAAATCTCTAGATCTGACGGTTGAGATTAAATCTCTAGATCCGATGGTTGAGATTAAATCCCTAGAACCAATGGTGGAGATTAAAACAAGGCTTATCCCTAACTCAATAAAAAGAGAGCAAGGGGTGGGCGGCAAGTAGAATCCAATTAGAGATAGGATTAGGGTTTTGGGCGGCAAGAGGCTTGGAGCTAGGGTTTGGAGTTGGCGGCACCAAATAAGGAAACTTATTCCTTATCTTCTTCTTCCTCAAGGTGGCTGGCATCTAGCAGCCCTTTCCAGCTTTTGTCCGGCATCCAATCCATCCCTTCTTCTTCTCCTTGGCCGGTGGAAACAAGATTTAGGGCCTTCCCTTGGAGTCTTGGCCGATTTCCATCCTATTATCCTCTTCCTTCTTGGCCGGCGGCAAGCACCAACCGTGTAGTTTGGCGGTTGGTTGAAAGAAGGAAAAGAGTCTTGTTTCTATTCTTCCTCTTTCTCGGGACGAGCAAGGAAGGAAGATTGGTGATCTAGGAGCTTCAACTTTTGGTAGAACGTCGCCCACACGACGTCCGAAAGGAGGAAGGTCATACAATAGAAGATCGAAAGGTATATCACTTATCTATCTTCATGTGTAACATGCTTATATTTCTTTTTCAATTATATGAATGTTATATTCTATTTTGTGGCTAATATAACTTGGACCTCGAACATAAACACAAAAGTCGGCGATCCGTACATCGTCTATTCCGCGGCTATTCGTAGAATAGAGGTTGGTCGCTTGAACAATAAGTTTGTTCAAGTGACTACTCTAATCGAATAGCACGATGATGACAAGGTTGCTTGGGCAATCCCTCTTGTCAAGGATAATTTTTTTTTATCTAGGGACGTAGAAGGGATCGCCATGAATAAGCGACCGAGTTGAAGTGGGAACCGAAGTTTCCCCTCCCTACATAATCAATGGACATATGGCCCATAGATCATAGTTGTATATTTTAAATGTTTTAAAACCATTTTATACTTTGCAAACAGGGAGTTCATGTTTTGAAAAGTTTCAAGGCAAAACTAGGCTTTAAAATGGATACAAACTTTAGATATTTTTTGCATCTTTTGAGTTTTTGCCAAATTTTCAAAAATAAAATTTATTTTCATGAAAAATCATTTTTTTCCTGATAAAGGAACTCACTAGAAATATGTACTTCAAATTTAATGATTTTTTGAATTTTTTGGAATTTCTGGTGCATTTCTGAAGTTCATTCAAAAAATTAGAAAAACCTAAAAATTCAGTGCCAGTCGACTGATGGACTGATTCAGTCGATTGATGTATTGTGCACGAGCACAATAACCTGTTTTATCAGGTTATGAGTTGGTTTTTGATATTTTTTCCATTAGACTTGATGCCATGCGTATATAACATTTGTATAATATTTTTGATGGTGTCAAAGGGGGAGAAATGATGAGTTTAAGTTAATCATGCTAAGGGGGAAAATTTAGCATTTCATGAAAGGGAGTTGCATGTTTAAGGGGGAGTTTTTATACTCATGTTATTTACATGCTTTCTTGCCTTATGTATTTGTGTTAATGTTTTTACCTAACTTAAACGGATTGCCACACATCACAAAGGGGGAGATTGTTAGGGCAATAAACCCATGTTATGTGATTTTGATGTGTGTGACAAAGGGTTTAAGTTAGGATTGTTATGGATTTGATATGTGCGTTGAAGTCATGCAGGATTTAGTAATTCACACATGGATGATGATAGCATTGGCAAGTCACCATCTCATGACTCGGTCTTTGAGTCGGTGAAAGATGCATTGCGGAAGCCGTGCACTTTGTGCATCCGAGGAACCGTCGGACGAGGAGCATTGGAGTGAATCCAAAGGAAGTAGACTTCAGGGTGAGATGCGAAGGATCGTGCTGCGAAGCCGTGTGCTTGGCACATCCGAGGGATGTGGCCAGACGAAGAAAACTTTAAAGGTGAGGGACTCCAAGGGAATGAGAGTGAGCGATTGTAACCTGGGAAGGGGTAGCTCTTAGGTGATCTTGGCCAATTGACTAAGTGTCGGATGGGTTTTCTTGACACCAGTTGATTGCTCCAAGTCGACTGGAGACTCGACTAGTGTTCGAGTCCAAGTTCTGGCCGAACAGTCGGCTGATAGCTCCATAAGTCGACTAATGGGAAGATTAGTCGACTGATGTCGAGGGTTTCGGGCACAGATGTTTCAGTAGTCGAGTGATCGCGTCGACCACTCGACTGATGGCTCCATTAGTCGACTAATGGGGAAATCAATCGACTAATGTGGGAGTCGTTGGATGAAATCCAATGTGAAAGAAGTTGTTAGAGGGCAACGACCATAGCGACAGTCGATTGATCGGGGCATCAGTCGACTGCTGCTAGCTCAATGGGAAGAATGGGCTCTTCCCTATAAGAAGGAGCCTTTGGACACTTGGGGAGGCTAATGCTATAACTCCAAACAACTCCCAAGTGCCCAAAACGTTTTTCTACTCTTCTTACTTGCATTTATCTAAATCCTATTGTAAGAAGAGTTTGATCTTGTAAGAAAAGGTTACCTCCGCCTAGCTTTGTGCAAAGGAGAGATTAGTGGAAATGTTAAGGAGTGATTCACCTTGGAACGAATCGGGTCGTGGATTAGCGGCAAGGCCATGAACCACGTTACATCTCTTTGTTAGCGTTTGTGCTTACTTCTTGCATTTACTTAATTGTCTTTTATTATTCCATTGCGTTAATATTGTTTGTAGAAGATTAAGAGCGATCAACCACCACTGTACACGAGAAAGGATATTCACCCCCCTCTAGTCATCCACCGATGTTCCAACAGATTCCAGTTGGCTTAATGATAAATCTCGAATACTTGTATTAGCGTGTTCAACCAAGGATCGACTTACTTTGTTCTGCGGGGAATCTGATCCATGGGTTACTCATGCTTGGATGAAAAATTTAGAAGACACTTTCGAGTACGTGAGTTGTATGGGCGAGGAGAAAGTGGGCTTAACTGCATACCATCTTCGAGATCAGGCGGCTACCTAGTGGAAGATGCAGAAAACCCCATTTAGGGAGCGTGAGATTACATGGTCAATTTATCGAGACGATTTCTGGAGACAATATTTTCCTTCTACATTTTCTATGGCTTAGCGCCAGGAGTTCTTGAGCTTTAAGCAAGGCGACCGATCAGTTATAGAGTATAACGCAAGGTTTTCCAGACTTGCAGAGTTATGCCCTCATTTGATGGATCAGGATGGAGATCAGATGTTTCAGTTTACTCAGGGTCTGGCTACATATATTCGGGCCAGAATGTTAGGGTCTTCTATTAACTCTTACAGAGAGGAATTAAATCGGGCTATCTTTATCGAGATGACTTCCTAGTAGATTGCTAGGGAGAAGGATGTTGAGAAGAAGATGTCATTGGGTAAGCAGCCGAAACAGAGTTCAGCAAAGGAGACTCAGAAGAAGTAGGATTGAGATGGAGCTACTCAAGGTGCTGCAGAGGGATCATCTAGATGGTAAAAAGGGAAGCGTCCAGCATCTGAGTATTCTGGAGGTTCTCAGAAGAGTTGTAAGGGGCAGAATAGGACCGAATGTTATAGATGTAGATCTGAAAGCCATAAAATTTCAAAGTGTCCCCTAGAGTAGCCTATTTTCTATTATTGCAAGGATCCGGGGCATACCAGTTAGGAGTGTACTCTGAGGGCACAGTTGGAGTTTACAGATAACTCCAGCAAGGGAAAGAAGCCTAGCCAACATCGGCAGTAGAGGACAGCACCAAGGACACAGGCATATGGTCAGAAGCAGCTAATACCTCCATAGGCATAGTTGTATCCCATACAGGGTGGTGTCTCTTTAGTCATGCCGACAACTATTCAGTATCCTAAAGCTCTAGTGATTTACTATCCAGGGGTACCTACACAACAATTTTTACTAGTGAGCTCTCTGGGGTATATTATGCCTGCACAGTCGACTCAGTCTTCGGTACTACAGAGCCAGATTCAGCCTGAGTGGAGGTACTCTACTACTTCATAAAGGACGCAACCGTCAAATGTGGAGGCTAGACGTGTTTATGCTATAACTAGAGAGGAGGCGCAGCGGGCTGAAGGATCAGTTATTCGGGGTATGGTTTCAATTTATTCTATATATACTGATACATTGATTAATACTGGTAGTTCACATTCATTTGTATCTAGAATATTTCTGGGTAGGATTGGAAGGCTTTTGATGGTTCTCTCTTGTGGGTTAGCAATATCTTTGCCATCAGAAGAGGTGCTGACTAGCCATCAAGAAATCAAGGGTTTCCCATTGGATTTCGATGGGCACATTTTTACGGTGGACCTTTAGGTGTTGGAAATGGTAGAATTTGACATCATTCTTGGTATGGATTGGTTAGCTAGTTATTATGCTACAGTGGATTGTAGAACAAGAGTAGTGACTTTCTGACCACCATATCAACCTGCATGGGAATTTGTTGGTACTAGAAATGATGGAGTGCCCATTATATCTGCATTACAAGCTCAGAAACTCTTGTCTCATGGTTGTCAGGGGTACTTAATGTTGTTGGTGCAACAATGCCCCAAGCATTTATATGTTTTGATGTTTGGATAATCATCTAAGTTAGGCAATACTTTGTGATCTAATTGTGAATATGTTTAAGTGACAGTAAAATCCAAGTATGAAGACTTGGTAAAGGCAAAGTCCAAGTGTGATCTTGGCAAGAGAAATCCAAGGAAAAGGCTTGGCGACATAAGACCAAGCATGTAGTCTTGGCGGCGTAAAGTCCAAGCGGACCTTAGCAAAGGAAGTCCAAAGGCAAGTCTTGGCAGCGTAAGTCCAAGCATGTAGTCTTGGCGACGTAAAGTCCAAGCGCACTTTGGCAAAGGGAAACCCAAGACATGACAAAACCGAAGGAAGCTCTTGGAAGAAAGCGCAAAGGATGAACAAGTCGCAGACTCGGAGGGATCCTGGAGGCGCAAAGCTTAAGGAAGAGCTAAAAGGTTGAGTCTAGGTCTAGGGAGTCAATTCAAGTATGAATTATTCATACATGACGAGTATCAGTTGACTGATATGATGTAGCAGACAACTGATAGGGTACTCGACTGAGTCAGGCTGAAATGCTGACGAACAGTCGACTACCTAGTCATGGTAGTCGACTGATGTCACCATCAGTCGACTGCCAAACAGTGGCAGTCGACTAATCAAGTCGAACCCGGGCACAAAATGGAGTCTCACTCGACTGCGCGGCGTGATCACTCGATTGATCACTCCATGAGTCGACTAATGGAGGGATCAGTTGACTGATGAGCATGTCGTTGGATGATAACGCTTATGAATCCCGCGAATTCGGCTGTTCAGAAGCCATTAGCCGCGATGACAGTGGACTGATGCTTTACATCAGTCGACTGATCGTGGCCCAATGGGAAAAACATCCCTCTCTCTATAAAAAGAGGCCTTGGGGTGGTTGAGAGGGTTAATGCTTATATTCTGATCATTCTCTCAAGCCCCCACGAATTTTCTAAGCTTTCTAAGTGTTTTAATTCCCCTCCTCCTCTCTAATCTTCATCTTCATCTTTTGTAATAAGAGGAGGGTTTTTGTAAAAGAGAAAGCTTCTTAGTGAAGATTAATTTGGGTTGAACCACCTTAAGAATCGCCGTGGAGTAGGAGCGTTATCTTCGAACCACGTAAAGGCTTCCGTGTTAGCATTGTATTTTCTTTTCTATTACTATTGTATTTGTTGTGCTTCCACTAACCATTTTTGTAGAAATCGAAAAAGAGGCTATTCACCCCCCCTCTAGCCTTCCAAGGATCCCCAACAAGTGGTATCAAAGCCCGGATCACGTCGGAAGATCTAACCATCAACTGGAGCATAATGACTTTTCTAGAGAGTTATAGCACGGCGAGGCCTCCATTCTTCAACGACAACAATTTTGACTACTGGAAAGGTAGGATGGAATACTACCTTATGAATGATATTGATAATTGGATTAGTGTTGTATACGGATTCAAGAAGCTAGTCGATGAACACGGAGCGCCCATACCGACCAAAGATTGGACGAGAGACATGGTCAAGAAGGCTCAAGCTAACGCCAAAGCAACGACCACACTTCAATGTGGTTTGTCCAAAGAGCAACTAAGTAAGGTGGGGCCTTTCGAATTGGCAAATGAGCTTTGTAAGTAGCTAATTGAGCTCAACGAGGGATCGAAGGAAACAAGAAAAGCCAAGAGAGATCTCTTAATAGGCCAACTCCAAAGCTTCGCCATGAAGACCAACGAAACCGTGAGCCAAATGCACAGTCGCTTCAAGGAAGTAGTCAACGGACTATATGTGATAGGTGAGAAGGTTGACAACCGAGACCTTGTGAGGTACATTCTCCAAGCTTTCCCTAGAACAACCTTGTGGGATTCAATGGTAGATGACTATAAGGTCTCTAGGGATCTTTCCTTGGTTAAATTAGATGAACTCTTTTGTTAATTTGAGTTGCACGAGCAAGCTAACACTTCATCCAAGGAGAAAGGTGTAGCTCTTTTTGTAGGGAAGAAGGACAAGAAGAAGAAGGAGAAGAAAGAAGTCTCTTCCTCATCCGAATCCGAGGAGGAGTCATTAAGTAGCGACGATGAGCTATCGGTTAATGAGGTAGCTCACTATGTAAAGAAGTTTGGTGGGAGGTCAAGGAAACTCACCAAGAAGGATGTGAGGATGATGTTCCAATCCTCCAAAAGTAAAAATTCTAGTAGTTCAAATTCTACTCCTAATATTGTTTGTTATTGCAACAAGAAAGAGCATATATCAAGCCAAATTGCCTGGAACTGAAGAAAAAGGAGAAGGAAAAGAAAAAGAAGGAAAAGAAGGAGAAGAAGAAGAAGGAGGCAATGGTGGCACAAACATGGGACACATTAAGCTTGGAGGACTCTTCCGATGATGAAGAAATGTGTCATGCCACCCGGAACCTAGCTCTCATGGCCTTAGAGGAGGAAGCCGGAAGCTCAAGTGAGGAGTCTTCATCCTCATCCTCAAGCGACGAATCATCATCAAGTGATGATGAGGTAAGAGACTCCCCTAGGATAGATTTACTTTATAAAACCATTGCATGCCTTCAAAATGCCTTAAATAGATCAAAAACTTGGATTAAGGACTTAAAAGTAGAAATTAAATCACTTAAAAATGTAGAACCGCCTTTTGATGATGCATGTACACTTAAGAATGAGAATGATGAACTTAGGAAAGAAATAGGTAATTTACATGTGATGCGGTGACGGGGGAAGAAGGTCTGCTGACTTCCTTTCAACGCAATGGGGTGCGAAGGAAGCTTAAGGGGTTCTCTCCGGCTGCAACAGTAAAATGAAACGTGAAGAAAAGAAATGCACACCAATGCAAGCGACGAACAAAGACACAAGATGTAACGTGATTCGGAATAAAGATTCCTACTCCACGGGGGTGAGCTCTCCCACTAGCTACTGTGCCAAAACACTTTCACTATGAACTTACTCCTTCGCGGAAAGAACTTCTGGAGGTGGAGGAGAAAACCTCTTACAATTAACTCAATACACAATAAACAGTCTAAGAAAGATGGAGCTCACTACTCTCCTTAGCTCCTTCTCCGGCGATGTGGTTGCTCTCCCCTTCAGAATGTGCCTTCATCTCTTCCTTGTTGGAATAATGCGGATCCCCTTTCTCTTGCGCTACTTCTCCCTTTTATCCTCTTCCTCTGGCCAACTGTCGCACCGCAAACCTCCTTCATCGTACATGTGGCCACCTTGCCCATCTGGAGAATCATTCTGTTACAGACACGGGGAGCGAAGGCTCCTCGAAATATTATGTGGGGGCCCTCTCCTGCTGTGTAACAATTTCTTATGTACATTTTGGGAAATATGCTAGTCCGTCCCTTTCAGCCACTTGCCTTCGATAAAACTAATCTACACCTGTCGCTTACGTGTAGTGTAGCTCTTAGGCTTTTCCCAGTAGCCCGAACCAACTCCCCTTCTTCCCATACCAAACCATTTCTAGGCCTGCTAGGCCGAGCCGATTCTCATCCGTCTAGTACCGAAATGATCTCTGTGACCGCCCCTGTTAGGATCTTTGTAATGGCTATAGGGGGGTGATTAGCCTTTCTTCGTTTCTACAAAATATGTTAGTGGAAGCAATACAATTACAAATGTAAATAAGAATACGAAACAAGAAAACAATGCTAACACCCGATGTACGTGGTTCGGAGATGACGCTCCTACTCCACGGTAATCCGTAAGGTGGGTTAGCCCTAGCCAATCTTCACTAAAACCTCCTTTGGATGAACCAAGGTGGAGAAACCTTGTCTTACAATGCACTCCTCTTCTTTACAATGATGGAAGATTAAGATTAGAGAAGTGGAGGTTTAGAATCATAAAAACACTTGGAGAAAGCTTGGTGAGCACAAGGGTGTAGCTAGGAATGAGAGCACTAGCTTCACCAAGCTCCCCAAGGCCCCTTCTTATCGAAGAGGGGCTGTTTTTCCCGTTGGGCTTTGATCAGTCGAGTGATGATTACCATCAGTCGACTGCTGTCAAAGATAACAGCTTATGACAAAGCGGATCTGCAGGGATTCGAAGCTGCCATTTCCAATGGGAGGCCTATCAGTCGACTGATCCCTCCATCAGTCGACTGATGGAGTGATCAGTCGAGTGATCAAAGCAGAAGTCAAGTGAGACTGCATTCTTTGGCGAATTTTCCATTGATCACCGATCGCCGCTTTGCGCCGATCGATCGTAACATCGATTGATCATCATGACTAAGGCGATTGATCGATCGTCGTGGTTTCACCAACTCGGTCAACGCTGACCGGGCCGATCGATACATCGATCAGATCGATACTCATCAAGTATAAATATTTCATACTTTATTCCACCCCCTAGACCTAGACTTGACCTTCTAACTCTTCCTTCAGCCTTGCGCCTACCTTCAAGAGTTTCCTTTGGCCTCGTCATGTCTTGGGTTGCCAAATGCTTGGACTTTATGCCGCCAAGACTACAAGCTTGGACTTATGCTGCCAAGACTTTACTTTGGACTTCCTTTGCCAAGGTTCACTTGGACTTTACGCTGCCAAGACTACAAGCTTGGTCTTACAATGCCAAGTCCATCCCTTGGACTTCTCTTTGCCAAGGTTCACTTGGACTTTACGCTGCCAAGACTACAAGCTTGGTCTTACGCTGCCAAGTCCATCCCTTGGACTTCCCTTGCCAAGATCATACCTGGACTTTTCTTTTACCAAGTCTTCATACTTGGATTTCCCTGTCACTCAAACATATTTACAATTAGATCACAAAGCATTGCCTAACTTAGATGATTATCCAAACATCAAAACATATAAATGCTTGGGGCATTGTTACACCAACAATCTCCCCCTTTTTATGTTTGACAATCATATAAGTTAGGTCTTCTCAATATGTACATAATATGAATTCTAACTTAACCATTCCTTCTCCCCTTTTGACATACATCGAAAAGAGAGGAATTCATAGATTTCTTGAAAGAATTAAGGTAGTTGTATCTTGGACTAAGGTATAAGATTGAAATTAAGCTCCCCCTTAATCCAAGATATGCTATTTGATGTGTGACGAACATTTGAAGCAAAGCATAACAAAAGTTTGAAGGTTAAGTCCTAACTTTTCACCAACAATGTAAGTTTGGGGATGAAAAGATATACATTATGAAGACTCCCCCTAGAACATTACATGAAACAGTTACACAAGTTTTAATATACCCAATATTATCATGCTAGAGTGTTAGGGCATCAAGGATACACTAAATATCAAAAAATGAAGCTATTTGTCGGAAAACACAGTGTATCAGTCGACTGGTTTACAACCACGATCGATTCGATACTGAAAACAATTTCACCTTTTATTAAATTCAGAAATGAGTTAGAAATTCTAGAAATCTTGAAAAATCACAAAATTTTCCGTACAGATTTCTTAAATCATACTTTATCAAGGAAAAATAGTTTGAAAAATAATTGTTTTCCAGATTTCGAGATTGATAAAAACTTGGAAACTAACAAAAGTTCTAATGTGTTTGCAAACTTTGTATCACTTTAGTCTTCCACTTGAAAACTGTTTTTCAAAATATGATGAACATAGTTTAAAATATATATGATTTAGAATTTCCAACCATGTTCTTAGAGCTATGTATTCATTACTTGAATACAAGCCTTCCTAATGATTGGTCCATGAGGTATTCATGTCTCTAGGTGTGTCATTGACTCATAGTAATGCATCATAACAAGCATGATGAGCCAAGTACACCTTCCCTATCATCTCACATGTTCCTAAGTGTCTCAATACAAAAATCAAGGTTTCTTAAGGCTTTTTGTGAGATGCATCAAGGTATAAAGCTAACATATGAATATGGGATAATGCAAACCTAGAATTTTTACTCTATAAAGCACATACCAAGCTCTCTCCTTAAAGATGAAAATTCGGTTTCGGGAAGAGCTTTGGTGAAGATATTGACAAGGTTGGACTTAGATTCTACATAATTAAGTTCAATGTCCTCTCTTGCCACATGATCTCTTATGAAGTGATGTTTCACTTCAATGTGCTTGGTCCTAGAGTGATGTACCGGATTTTTGGTCAAGTTGATGGTACTCACATTGTCACAATAAACTTTAATGTTAGAGTAGTGTAGCTCATAGTCCTCAAGAGTATGTCTCATCCAAAGTAATTGAGCTACACAACCACCCATAGCCACATATTCGGCTTCGGTGGTTGATAAAGCAACACAATGTTGCTTCCTACTACTCCAACTAACTAGGGAGGACCCAAGAAATTGGCATCCACCACTAGTACTCTTCCTATCCAATTTGCAACCGGCATTATCGGAATCGGTATAGCCAAGCAACTCAAAAGACCTAGTCCTAGGATACCAAAGTCCTACATTTAGGGTGCCTTTTACATATCTTAAAATTCTCTTAACGGCTACTAAATGTGATTCTTTGGCACAAGATTGGTATCTTGCACACATACCTACCACAAATAAGATATCGGGTCTACTAGCGGTTAGGTATAGTAGGCTACCAATCATACTCCTATAAAGTTTAAGATCAATTGATTTACCATCATGATCACTATCTATTCTAGTGCTAGTGGCCATAGGAGTGGTTACAATTTTGGCATTTTCCAAACCAAATTTCTTGATCATTTCATTTGCATATTTGGTTTGATAAATATGAATCCCTTCGTTGGTTTGCTTGACTTGTAACCCTAGGAAAAAGTTAAGCTCTCCAACTAAACTCATTTCAAATTCATTCTCCATGTTTTTTATAAAGTCTTGAAGAAGATCATCATTTGTTGACCCAAAAATAATGTCATCAACATATACTTGGGCTATGAAGATATCCTTTAATGTTCACTTTATGAACAAGGTTTGATCTACTTGGCCTCTTCTAAAATCCTTAGAGATTAAGAAGGATGAAAATCTTTCATACCATGCCCGGGGTGTTGGATCGAGAAGCGTCGCTAGAGGGGGGGTGAATAGCGATCGTAAATCTTTTCTTTTTCGTTCGTTCGATACGCAAAGTAAGCACAGCGGAAAATAAATGAACACGTTTATTTTACTTGGTTCACAACCCAGCGGTTGCTACTCCAAGGCCCTATCGGTCCTAGACCGCGTACGGAGGGCAAAGCACTAAAACGTCTCCTCCTCGTTGGAGGTAGGAACAACGATTACAAAAAACCGAATATCGAGGATGATCCCCTAGCAACCAACCTAGCCTTATTTCTAGTGATATTTCCTTGGTCAACTAGCTTATTCCTAAAGACCCATCTTGTAGTAATTATGGTGCTATCATTTGGTCTAGGTACTAACTCCCATACTTGACTCCTCTCAAATTGAGCCAATTCATCTTGCATTGCCAAAATCCAATCCGGATCATGTAACACATCATTGATCGATTTGGGCTCGATTTGTGAAATAAGAGCTACTTGACTAGTAGGAGGTCTATGAAATGACCTAGTTCTTACTCCTTGAGATAGATCTCCTACTACTTGGTCAAGTGGATAATCTTGATGAATTCTTAGGGTTCTAGAAGGGGTTTCAAATTGATCATTGTTATCTTCTACCCTCCTTTCATCATCGGAATCTCCTCTTCCTCCCACTTGATCATTACCCCTTATGGTCAAATTTTGAAGTTTTTGGGTAATGTCTTGATTATTGTCATTAATATCCTTATCAATGGAGGACTTTCTAGGGTAGGTACTAGTGGTTTCATCAAATTGAACATTAGAAGACTCCTCAATCCCTTGGGTTCTCTTATTGTAGACTCTATATCCTCTACTCATAGATGAGTATCCAACTAGGATCCCCTCATCTGCTTTGGATTCAAATTTTCCTAAGTTATCTTTGGTGTTTAAAATATAAACCTTACATCCAAAGACTTTGAAATAATGAATTGTGGGGATAGTCCCATTCCATAATTCAAATGGTGTCTTTCCTAAATACCTATGGATTTGAACCCTATTTTGGATATAGCAAGCGGTATTAACCGCTTCCGCCCACAAGTAGCTAGGTAGAGAATATGCATTAAGCATAATCTTAGCCGCCTCTTGTAGGGCATGATTTCTCCTTTCCACCACCCCATTTTGTTGGGGTGTTCTAGGACAAGAGAACTCATGCTTGTACCCTTGCTCTAAACAAAATTGTGAAAATTTAGAATTCTCAAATTCACCACCATGATCACTACGGATCCGGTTGATTTTGAGACTCTTTTCATTTTCAACTCTTTTACTAAATCCTATGAGTATTTTTAAGGTATCATCCTTATGTTTCATAAAATAAACCCAAGTATACCTAGAAAAATCATCTACTATGACTAAACAATATTTGTTACCATTTAAAGAAGGAGTACTATGACAATCAAATAAGTCAAGATGCAATAATTCTAATGGTAAAGAGGTATTAGTTAAGGTTTTACCTTTGTGTGATGCCTTTATTTGTTTTCCTTCTTGGCATGCATCACACATTTTGTTCTTGACATACTTGATCTTTGGTAGCCCTTTGACCAACTCCAACTTGGCTACCTTGGCTATGATTTTCATGTTGATGTGCCCCAATCTCCTATGCCATAGCCAACTTTCTTCTTCTTTTGCAACAAGACACTTAGTAGAAATGTTAGAAGCATATGAAAGATCGACATAATAAATATTTGATTTCCTATATCCAACTAACATACAATCATTTAATTCCTTGTGTCTAATCATGCATTTTGAGGATTCAAAAGAAACATGATAGCTTGCATCACAAAGTTGACTAACACTTAATAAATTAAATTTCATATTTTCAACTAGTAAAACTTTGTGAATGACAATTTTGGGGGATACCTCAATTGTACCTCTACCTAGTATCTTGAGTTTTCCACTATTTCCAAAAGACACTGCTCCCTTCTTCACATACTTAATTGTGGAGAACTTGCTCAGATCCTCGGTCATGTGTGTTGAGCAACCGCTATCCACAATCCACATACCTTGCTCTCCTACCTAAATCACATGAAAAATACAATCTTTTGGTACCCAAACATTTGGACCGGTAACATTAAGTAAGAACTTCTTAGGTACCCATGCTTTCTTAACCTTACCCTTAATGGTTGTTTTTCTATTAATCAATGAGATATAAGCAACTTCTTTTTCTTTTGACTTATATCCTAAACCGGCCTTGTTGTAAACGACTCTTTGTCGGCTAAGGATCATGTCAAGATATTTTGAGCCATTTGTAAATTTTTCTAAGCATGCCTTTAATTCACTAACCTCATCCTTAAGTTTGTCATTCTCTTCCTTAAGTATGCAAGAATCAACATGTGACGGTTTTTCATTCCTAATGACCTTTAGTTCTACCTTCATGCTTCTAACCTTAGATTTAGACTTATCTAAAGCCTCTTTAAGATAAGAAATTGATTTATAAAGAAGCTTAACTTTAGGAGAGTTCATTACCTCATCGTCACTAGATGACGATTCATCACTTGAAGAGTCTTCTTCTTGGCTTGATGTACCGGAGTCGTCTCCTTGAGCCATAAGTGCCACATGGCGTGTGACGTGGCAAAGCTCATCATCGGAGGAGGAATCTTCAACACTTGGTGTGTCCCATGTGGTTTGAGCCATCATGGCCTCCTTCTTCTTCTTCTCCTTCTTTTCCTTCTTTTTATTTTCTTTTTCTTCCTTCTTTTTTAGCTCCGGGCAATTCGGCTTTATGTGCCTCTTCTTATTACAAGCATGGCAAATCACATTATTATTAAAATTTGAATTACCACTAATTTTACCTCTTGAAGAATGGGACCCCTTCCTTGCTTCTCTATTCTTGAACTCCTTTGATTTTCTTTAGAGTTTCTTGACAAAGTTGGCCATCTCGCTAGATGAGTCTCCATCACTACTTGAGTCATGCTCCGATTCGGATGATGATGACACTTCTTTCCTTTCTTTCTTCTTCTTTTCCTTCTTTTCAACAAATAGAGCTAAACCCTTTTCCTTAGAGGACATGTTAGTTTGCTCATGCAATTCAAACTCACAAAATAATTCATCAATTTTAATTTGAGAAAGATCCCTAGTTACTTTAATAGCATCAACTATAGAAGTCCATAGAGAATTTCTAGGAAATTCTTGAAGTATGTACCTTACCAAATCCCGGTTGTCAACTCGCTCACCTATGATGTGGAGTCCATTCACAATCTCCTTGAACCTTCCATGCATTTGGCTTACGGTTTCATGCATCTTCATTTGGAAGGCTTGAAGTTGTCCAATTAGCAAGTCCTTCTTGGCCCTCTTTGACTCCTTGGATCCTTCATTTAACTCAATGAGCTTTTCCCATAACTCCTTGGCGGATTAAAAAGGCCCCACCTTGTTGAGTTGCTCCATTGTAATGCCGCATTGGATGGTGAGTACCGTCTTTGCATTTGATTCGAACCTCCTATTCATTTCTCTTGTCCAATCCTTGCTTGGAATAGGATTTCCATGTTCATCCACCAGTTCCTCAAAGCCACCTACAATGTTATGCCAAATTTTAATATTACTCATTAGATAATACTTCATCCTACCTTTCCAATATGCAAAGTGACTCCCATCGAAGAGCGGTGGCTTGGCGGTGCTATATCCCTCTTGAAGAGCCATTGATGCCTTGGTTGATGGTGAAATCTTCCAAGCTATCCGGGCTCTGATACCACTTGTTAGGATCTTTGTAATGGCTAGAGGGGGGGGGCTGATTAGCCTTTCTTCGTTTCTACAAAATATGTTAGCGGAAGCAATACAAATACAAATGTAAATAAGAATACGAAACAAGAAAATAATGCTAACACCCGATGTACGTGGTTCGGAGATGAAGCTCCTACTCCACGGTAATCTGTAAGGGGGATTAGCCCTAGCCAATCTTCACTAAAACCTCCTTTGGATGAACCAAGGTGGAGAAACCTTGTCTTACAATGCACTCCTCTTCTTTACAATGATGGAAGATTAAGATTAGAGAAGAGGAGGTTTAGAATCATAAAAACACTTGGAGAAAGCTTGGTGAGCACAAGGGTGTAGCTAGGAATGAGAGCACTAGCTTCACCAAGCTCCCCAAGGCCCCTTCTTATAGAAGAGGGGTTGTTTTTCCCGAGCTGATCACCGACCGATGATTACCATCGACCGTCAAAGATAACGGCTTCTGACAAAGCGGATCCGCAGGGATTTGAAGCCTCCATTTCCAACGGGAGGCCTATCAGTCGACTGATCCCTCCATCAATCGACTGATGGAGTGATCAGTCGAGTGATCAAAGCAAAGAATGAAGTGAGACGATTCGTGGGCGAATTTTCCACTTGATCGACGCGGCTTTGGCAATGATCGATCAGAACATCACCAACCGCCATGACTAAGGCAATGATCGATCGTTAGGGTTTCACCTCGACTCGAACGCTTGACCCGGGATCGATACATCGATCCGATCGATACTCATCAAGTATGAATATTTCATACTTGATTCCACCCCCTAGACCTGGACTTGACCTTCTAACTCTTCCTTCAGCCTTGCACCTGCCTTCAAGAGTTTCCTTCGGCCTCGTCAAGTCTTGGGTTGCCAAATGCTTGGACTTTACACCGCCAAGACTACAAGCTTGGACTTATATTGCCAAGACTTTACTTTGGACTTCCTTTGCCAAGGTTCACTTGAACTTTACGCTGCCAAGACTACAAGCTTTGTTTTACGCTACCAAGTCCATCCCTTGGACTTCTCTTTGCCAAGGTTCACTTGGACTTTACGCTGCCAAGACTACAAGCTTGGTCTTACGCTGCCAAGTCCATCCCTTGAACTTCCCTTGCCAAGATCATACCTGGACTTTTCTTTTACCAAGTCTTCATACTTGGATTTCCCTGTCACTCAAACATATTCACAATTAGATCACAAAGCATTGCCTAACTTAGATGATTATCCAAACATCAAAACATATAAATGCTTGAAGCATTGTTGCACCAACAACGCCTCCGTGCCAACTACCACAAACTATCCTCCCGTTCCAATTGCCCCAAATTGACGTGCCTGAACCATTCTACCTCGCTTCCCATGCTGAACCGGTTACTCGGTTCGGATAGTGTCTTACACGCTAGTATTCTTACCCGGTTCACAGAAAAGAGGTAACAACAGTATCATTAGCCAACCCCCAAAAATAGTTAAGCGGAGTCATAAGCTTGACTTTCTAAATGCATTAGGCCTCTAATTCATCCTTTGCTCGCCGATTCAAACTCACTTTTTTTCTGTTGCCCTACTCCATATGCTCAAAGCGGCTTAATGGGCCCATGGGCCCCGCTTCTCTTTTTCTCTTAGGTAGTCGAAAAGTCACAAAACCCTATATAAATCTCTGTCCTCCCCTTTTATGCCTAACTTATCGTGCCTAACAATCCAGTCTTCTCCACTTCTCCTTTCCAGTGATTTTTTCTGACGGTGTTTCAGCGACCTAGCCCCTTCTTTTGAACACGCTCCTTCTTCAAACTTCAAGTAAGTGTTCTTCCTTGTTCTATACCTATGGCCCCTAAGACCTTGTCCTCATCTCCTTGGTACGAGCACACCATCACCCAACTAAACAGCGAACATTATTTCTTTACCCTTAGGGATCAATTCATAGACCCTTCCACACAATGTCGTTTCAATACTAAGACTTACCGACCACATCGTCCTCCCCCCATTCTGACTTGCTTCTTTTTCGAACAATTTCTTAATGGTTTGTTTTTGCCCGCCCCCACTCCCTACATAGAAATCCTAGATTTTTACATGTTGCCCTTAAATCAATTTACCCCCAATTCCTTCCGTATTTTATCGAGGGCTACCATAGTATTTCATCATCTAAGCCTCCCTTTATCCCCCCAACTGTTCCACTGCTTCTTCCAACTAAAATCTTCTAAGGCGGGCCTCTTCTACCTCTCCAGCCGCACGGACTTCCAATTATTAGTGAATATGCCCTCTTCCCACAAAGGATGGGAAGAATTATATTTCTTCGCTCAACTTCCAATGCCCCTCCCCTACTCTGATACCTGGAAGTTAGATCTTCTAGAGCTACCTCCCTTTCACAAAATGAGTACTCAATGTCCTTTCCCTGAGGTTTATAAAGTGTTGAGAGAACTCACTATTGCTCAGACCATTTAATGAAACCTCCTCTCCTCAGTCACATCAGGCTATCCCCTTTTCCTCTAACGACCCCGACCGCCATAGGTAGGACAATGTTCACATTTGATATAACTCATTATCTGGATCAACCTATTCTTCTTAACAATGGATTTCGCAGATAACCTAATACAGGACACTTTTGTAAAAGGTGAAGAGGTTGATGCAACTAGGAAAAAGAAGATCTCCACGAAGCGAGGTAAATCTATGGCTGCCCACTCTTCACCTCGGAAGAGATTACGTCCTGTCAGGGAAGGAGTCCCCAGTTCTTCGTCCCTTCCCGCATCCTCTTCTATCCGTTCCTCTCCGCTGTCATCCCGTTCCAATCTAGAGAAACACCAATGCCTAGTCGTATACGAACCGAAGGTGAGGGATACCTCCTTAGCCGCCCCATCTTCTCCCCCCCAGGGGGAAGATCTCCTTCCCACTCTCCTGCTTCATCCCCCATTCCTCTTGACTCTCCCAGATATTCCTCGACTGAATCTCTCCCGGTAACTATTCCTCCCGAAGCACATCCTTCTCCCGCTCCCTCTCGAATGGTAGGTCCCTCTCCCCCTTTGGAGGGGAGAGATCTTCTCATCTCGAATCCTCCATTAGCCACGCTGGGATCCTCCCTAAAAATCTGTCATCTGTTAGAAGTAAAATTCTTCAATCAATTAGGCATACAGGGTCCCTGCGATCATATGGGCAAACTCCTGGCCGAGGTAATTGTTCCCTTTCTTGATCTTTAGTGTCTATATATATATATATATATATATATATATATATATATATATATATATATATATATATATATATATATATATATATATGCCAATGCTTAATATCTACCTCTTTTTGCTGTAGGTATCGGCCACTTATAATAAGATGACATCTCACATATCCCTGTTCCAGTCTAGTGTGGAGACTCACCATTTTGCTGCCCTGGCGCACCAGAAGAAACTCACACAGCAGTTGAACGAAAATGAGCAGAAGGAATCCAATTTAATTACCCGGTGTGAGGAATCCATGACCCAATTGGCCTTGGCCTAGAGTGAGAAGGAGGAGCTCCAATGAAAAAATGAAGACCTTGAGCAGCAAATATTCTTGCAGTTTAGCCAACTTTAGCAGGTGGACCTCCATACCGATGAGCTAACCGGGTATAAAAGACAACTTGCGGATGCATATATTCAGGCTGTTGATTCTTTAGCTACCATCCAGTAGCTGCAGCGAGAACGTCAAACATGGGAGGCCACCCAAAAATCCTGCTTGGAGAGGTGTGGAAAACTCTCTTCCCTAGTGGCTACCTTCCCTGAAGTCCTATCTTTGATGACTCGACAACAACGAGAGCTTCACCAAGAATATACTGAAGCTTTATCTACTCTGGGTCAGCGGACCGTGACAGCAGCAACAGAAAGAGATGACTTGGCAGCCCAATTAGCTGAATGTCAGGCCCAACTTACCGCCTGCCAGTCGCAACTGAAGGAACAGGAGGCAGATCTAAAGGGGCGTTACGTTCAGAAGGGGGTAGACTTATTCATACTGGGCTTCGACGGGTCTTCGACTTTAAACGCCGAACAAGGGTATCCTCCTCTTGGCACGGACACCAACTACTTGAATCCCGCAACAATTTTATCTAAATGCCCCCCTGAACTCTTTGAATTCTAATTTGTCATATTTACTCCTTGTAACGACTGCTCTTTGAATCGATACGACTTTTCGTTATTCCTCATGTATGCCTTAGTGTGGGTCTGGAATTTTAAATTTGTTCTATGTTTCTTTTTTTTCACAATTACTGCCCATTTTCTACCTTGCATAATGTTAAATGAATGATGACACTTTTTGCTCAGGAATCCGTTCGGGATATCCCCGGAGTGATCTTCTTCGGGCTCGAACCAATTTTGGCTCGGCCAACAATTATCTTACTTCTGCCTCTTGATCTTCTCAAGCTACTTGGCCGCTCCAGAAATGATATCTCGATGATTTCCTATGCTGACGCCATTATGATATTAGTCTTTTCCTCTTCTTCTCCTTCCCGAGGACAAATGCGGTTCCTCCTCCCTCGATTATAAATTGTCACCACAAGTGTCTTCGGCCTTCCATCTCATTCTCATGGCTTCCGCGGAACACCCCATCGAGATCTCTTCGGAATCTAACTCTTTTGAATTGCATGACTAGGCCGCGGAAGACACTGAAGAATCTGAAATGCAATCGACTGCAACTTCGGTGTTTCGTCCGTTTCTGACTTCATCATCAACCACTGCTCCCCCTCCTAATCCAGGGAGATCCTTTCGAGCCCCATTCCCTTCATTCCGTAACCGGGTCTGGAATCCTCCTCTGACGTGGGAATACACGGTGGGAGATCCTCGGGACTCTGCTGAACTTCCTCCACTTCCGCCGGCCCTAGCATTCGTTCCAGTCCCTCTAGCGGGGACTCATCCACCCCCTTTTGATGAAGCTCCACCAGCGGTACCTCCGGCTCAAGGCGACCTCTACCGAATCATCTTGGAGCCTTCCCCTCCGAAGGAGTCCTCTGATAATCCTCCTACTAGTGATAACCATAAAAAGCTTGTATAATGATTAGCTTAAATGATGTAGCTATTTTCAAGAATATTAATAAAAATAAAAGGTGGTACTGAGACTTCTTTTTGTCGCTTTCCTGTAAATGTAGAACAATTGCCGCCAGAAAACACTGCAACCATATCTAAACATACTTCCCCTTACTGCTTCCGTGGAATTTGAACCATCCTTCTCGGAGTTACTGCACTAACAACTCTCACCTACTGTCTTTACATTTCCCCTTCTTTACTAGCATTTATTATTTTTACCTCCTCCGCGAGTTAATGCGCCTTCTTCCTTCGCCGCTATAAGGACCTCCAACCATCGTTTGTCTAATATTCATCCTTTCTTTTTCCCCTCCTTGCCATGGAACATACTTCTGAACATGGCGGCAACTCTTTTCCTCCTGAGGAAAAGACTGAGGAACAACGCTACATCGCCACTCTGGAGGAACAGGTTGGATATCTGCAGCAACGTTTGAGGGAGACTTCTACTAGCAACTACTCCCTGCGCCAGCAACTGGCCGTATCCCAGAAGGACTTATCCAAGCACATCTTCATACAACAGTCTTACCTCCGACAACTACTATGCCAACCCAAGCCACGCAAAGAGGCTCCTTCAGTACCTTCCAATAAAGAACTATAACACCCTATGAATAAGGGCTTCTTTTGTTCTTTTCTTCTTTTGGGGAAGTTGTAATATGTAGCCCTTCCAATGTAATGAACTTTCAGCAATATAAGCTTTCGCCTATATCCTTCCTCGCTTATCCTCTTTTTCCATCCTTCCTCTAGCTGTGCCAAATTTTACACTTTTCTTGGATAATACGAAAATTAAATAAACATACAACTTCTCCACCCTTTCATTACACAGGAATCGTGTATGTACTTCCACTACACGAGAATAAAACAATATGCAGCTAAGGGCATGCTCAACTCTTCTGTTCCACCACCGCACGGGGATAAAATAATATATAGCTGAAGGATTGTTCAGCTCTTCCATTCCACCACAACACGGGGATAAAATAATATATAGCTGAAGGAATGTTCAACTCTTCCATTCCACCACCATACGAGGATAAAATAATATATAACTAAGGAATGATCAGTTCTTCCGTTCATCCACCGCACGAGGATAAAATAATATATAACTGAGGGATGCTCAGTTCTTCCGTTCCACCACCACACGGGGATAAAATAACATATAGTTAAGGAATAAACTCAACTCTTCCATTCTGCCACCACACGAGGATAAAATAATATATAACTGAGGGATGCTCAGTTCTTCCGTTCCACCACCACATGGGGATAAAATAACATATAGTTGAGGAATAAACTCAACTCTTCCGTTCCGCCACCACACGGGGTAAAATAATATATAACTGAGGAACGCTCAGTTCTTCCGTTCCACCATCACAAGGGAATAAAATAATATATAACTGAGGAATGCTCAGTTCTTCCGTTCCACCACCGCACGGGGATAAAATAATATATAACTGAGGGATGCTTAGTTCTTCCCTTCCACCACCACATGGGGATAAAATAACATATAGTTGAGGAATAAACTCAACTCTTCCATTCCGCCACCACACGGAGATAAAATAATAGATAACTGAGGAATGCTCAGTTCTTCCGTTCCACCACTGCACGGGGATAAAAATAATATATAACTGAGGGATGCTCAGTTCTTCCGTTCCACCACCCCACGGGGATTAAAATAATATATAACTAAGGGAAGCTCAGTTCTTCCGTTCCACCATTGCACAGGGATAAAATAAAATATAACTGAGGGATACTCAGTTCTTCCACTCCACCACCGCACGGGGATAAAATAACTGCGACCAATGCCAATCCGCATAAAAAATATGGTAACTTGACCCAAGGATCTGCCCTCATACCACCATCATTCTTTCATTCATCTTGAAGTTGTATACCCTTGTTCATTTCATCATATGAAGACAAGGGTTTTAACAGATAGCGGGCAATCAGAGGAATAAATCATTATTTCTCCTCTTTCCCAGGGCCCATTTTATAGCTTAGTAGCCCAATTGACATTGCAAGCCCATTCAACACTCCTATATAAAACGCTTCCTCTTTCCTCTTCCCCATTGTCATCTTCTCTATTTGCCTTTCCATCTTCTCCTGCTTCTTTATCCTTTTTTCCTTCCACCGTCATCCTTCAGCGTTCCAGCCACTAACTCTTGCACTTCTTTTCTTTCCCCTACAGGCAAGATGTATTCCTTTTTTCAATTGGAAATGACAAAATGCTACCCAGAATCTAGGCAGGATGAGGGTCAACAACTAGCAGCGCCTTTGCCTTCACCTCCTCCCTTACCTTCATCCATCGACATCACATCTATCTCAGCTCTCGCCTCTCCTCCTTGTTCTTCCGAAACCCCCGTCTCTCCCGCTCCAGATGAGACTAGGGTAGCCGGTCTATCCTCATCTCCCATGCCGTAGACCCTAACTCTCCCATTTTTTCCCCTTCCGCCTTGGGTATCCACAAATCACCCCTCCCTTATTACAACCTGAAGTTGAATACAAAGAAGCGGCGCATCAATGCCTGTCGGCAGCAGATGTCCCTGCATCCTCTCCTTCTCTTTCCCCAATGCATTCTCCTGCACCTGAACCTATGGTAGTTGAGATTCCCCCATAGTCACTTTCCCCCGATGCTCATAACTTGGGAGGCCTTTCCCCTCCCTTAGATACAAACCAGGGTCCTTCTACTTTTCCCCTTACCAGCAAAGAGTTTTCCATCCCAGTGCTCTCCATATCTTACTCACCAAACTCCTCACCGAACCAATCGCCTTCTGCAGATTCTTCCATTCCTGTTCCGCAGTCAACCATTTTGAATCTTCCACTCCCCCCACTTCTGCTTCTTCTATCTCGGCTCCTATCTCTTTGAGCCTCTTAATAGGAGCTCTTTCTTCTCTTCCTCCTGAACCCCCGGCACAACCCATGGCTCCAATCTTTACTCCCCCAATCATAAGTAAACCTTCACCTTTGGTGTCATCCACCCCTTCTTCTTCTTCCACCTGGGGTCTTCGGATCTTAAACTTAGAAGAACTAATCCCCCAGATGGAAGGACTGCGCCACGCTCTGGAATTGGTATGTTCCTCAAACTGGCTTCTTCGATTTCCTTTGTTCAATGATTTCTTTTTGATAAATAATCTTCAGGCATTAACCAATTATCGAGAACTGGACCACTCCTTCTAGCAATATCAAGCCCAGTCTCTAAAGTGGGAACAACAGCGGCTGGAGGACCAGATTGTTGCCCAGAATCGGGAGTGTTTCTTGTCGCAATAGCTGGAACAATGTCAGGAGCAATTGATAGAAGCTCACTGCCAACAACAGAAAGAAGCCAAGACTATAGCGGCATTACAAGAACAACAGTGGGCCCACCCAAAATTGATACCCGCTCCACCGGACACTCAGCGGGAACAAGCTGAGGTAGTAGCCTCCTATTCTCAAGAGTTGGCGAACCTTAAGGAGCAAATAGTTGAGCTCCTCTACGAAAAACAAAAGGATTTTGAACTCATTGCAAGCTTGCGGGTTCGACACCAAAGAGCGGAGGACAAAATTGGGGATCTCTGCACCCGCCTATGCAAGGAGGTACAAGAAAACTCCTCCTTAATCACTTCTAGGGTGCATACTCACGCCCGTATACGTAGGCAAGAAACATCACTCCAGAGGCTGGGCAGTGAGCTTGTCCGCACCAGATCCTATACAGAGGATGTAGAAGGAATTTCAGCTTTGATACGCCAGAACATGATGGACATGACGAGTCTTTTTCAGCAGGACCAAACCTCCCGAGAGGACGACATTTCGGTCCTGGAAGATGCTATTATGGAAATATCCCAGTGTTATAGTGAATTGCGTCGATCTCTCCGGGAGCATCAATAGAAATGTCACAGGATTCACCAAAATCAAAGTCTCGACGACCCGAGCCAACGCGAACGGCTGATAGCCCTGATGCATGTCGCCTTCCACGATGGATTTAATGAAGTGGTTCGGCAATATGCGGACCAAGGATTACCCCCTGCAAACCACCCTGCTCTTTCGTTACACTGGGAAATCGGCTTTTGACGCTATCCTCCAGATCGCTTTAGATTATAACTTGATGTATTGCTTTGGGACATAGCTCCCTCTTTATCTTCTTTTCTTTTCATAGCTCGCCAAAGAGAATTTAATGTTAACGTAAATGATTTATCAATCGTATTCGGGTCTGCCATACATCTAACAACATAGTGAATTGTCAAATACATTTCCCAAGAAACTTCTTAATTCTTTTTTCCATCCACCCTCCCTTACACAGTATAATAATATTTCAAGTGTACAGCGTTCCAGGGTCGAGGGAATTCCTTGCCTTGACCATCTTTCAAATAATACGCTGATCCTGCCATGCGGCGCGACACTTTGTAGGGTCCTTCCCAATTTGGAGCTAACTTTCCAGGATCTCCAGCGGGATTAACTTTGCGCAGAACGAAATCCCCTTCTTGAAATCTCCGAGGCATTACCCTTTTGTTGAAGGCTTGTTGCACCCTTCATTTATAAAATTCCGCTTGCCTCCACGCCTGTTCCCTTTTTTCTTCCACCAAGTCCAGCTCAGTGCTCCGAATAATTTGGTTCTGCTCCGGCTCATAAACTTCCAAGCGGGCGCTACTCAAAAGGGCCTCCACCAAAATAATGGCCTCCGTTCCGTATACCAGGCTGAAAGGAGCTTCACCTGTTGCAGTTTTTGGCGTGGTTCGGTAGTTCCACAGGATCCCTGGCAATTCCTCCACCCAGTTTCCTTTCTGAGCCCCCAATTTAGTCTTCAACCCTTGGATGAGGATTCTATTAGTTACTTTGACCTGCCCGTTAGCTTGAGGATGAGCTACCGAAGTAAAAGCTTGCTGGATATTAAGACTTTGGCACCATTCCTTGATCTTCTTGCCCTGGAACTGTCACCCATTGTCACTAACCAACCTCCGGGGAATACCATACCGGCAGACAATATTCTTCCATAGGAATTATATTACAAAATTCTCAGTGATTTTGGCAAGGGGCTCTGCTTCCTCCCACTTGGAGAAGTAATCCACAACCACCAATAAAAATTTTTTATGCAAATGTGCCACAGGCGTGGGACCCACTATATTCATTCCCCACTGATCGAAAGGGCATTAAGCAACAACATCTTTCATTAATTCAGTCGGTCATTCAGACCGGTTGCTATGCTTCTGACATGCCGAGCAGATTTGCACTATATGAGCTGCATCTTGTTGGAGGGTGGGCCAAAAGTATCCCGCTAACAAGACTTTCCTTGCCAAAGCTTTCCCTCCCAAGTGATTACTGCAGCAACCTTCGTGGATTTCTCGGAGTACCCATTCAACATCTTCCTTTCCCAAACACTTCAACAGGGGTCGTCCAAAAGACATCTTGTACATGTCTTCATTCAAGATAGTGAATCGCTTTGCTCTGTTCATTAAAACAGATGCCGCCCCTCATTCTTCCGGGACCTTTCCTTGCTATAGATATGTTATAATGTCAGTCCTCCAATCAGGGATCAGATTCGGTTCGGGTACGGTCCCCTCCACATTGTATATCATTAGAGAAGTAGGGACTTCCACACTGACTGTTTCAAGCTACTTCACCCCTTCCATTACACTAGCCAACCGAGCCAACTCATCTGCCTTCCCATTGTTCTCTCTTGGAATTTGCTTTAAGAGGACTTGGTGAAAATGAGCCTTTTCTTTCTCGAAAGCCTTCAAATATTTTTGCAATCTTTCTTCCCAAACTGTGAAAGAGTCTTGAAGTTGTGATACTACCAACTGGGAATCCGAATGGATTATAACGAAGGTTGCCCCTACGGCTCGGGCGGCTTGCAACCCTGCTAAAATAGCTTCATATTCTGCTTCATTGTTGGACGCTCGATATCACAGGTGCACAGCTATGCGAGTTTCTTCTTTCTCAGGGGATATTAATAGGACTCCCACCCCGCTGCCTGCAGATTCAGAAGAGACATCCACAAATACATTCCATGCTTCTGATCCCTCTTCTTTTGCCGATGAGCCATTTTCTGAACCAACAGGTACCTCAGCTAGAAAGTCAGCAAGAGCCTGAGCCTTGATAACAATTCGAGGTTGATAGTGAATGTCATATTCACTTAGTTCCACTACCCATTTAGCCAGTCTCCCAGAGAAATTAGGCTTAGTAACCACCTTGCCGAATTCACTATGAGTTAAAACATTAATTGGATGTGTTAGAAAGTATGGTCTCAGCTTGCGAGCTATCAAGACTAGAATATACGCCAACTTCTCCAGCTCAGTGTAATGGGATTCATCCCCTTTCAGGATATGACTGGTATAATAGATAGGCTGCCACTGAGAACCTTCTTGGTTCAACAATACTGAACTAATGGTTCATTCTGAAATAGCTAAGTATATCCACAAGGGCTCTCCTTCCACTGGCTTGGCTAACAGTGAAAGTCCAGCTAAATACTTCTTCAGCTCCTGGAAAGCCTGCTCGCATTGATCATCCCATTGAAATTTAGTGTCCTTGTGCAAAATCCTGAAGAAAGGTAGCCCCTTGTCCGCTGATCTGGCTATAAATCGGGATAGGGAAACAATTCTCCCTACTAGCTTTTGCGTCTCTCATAAATTAGTGGATGACTTCATATTGCATAATGCCTGCACCTTCTCCGGATTGGCCTGCAATCCCTTCTCAGTTACTATATATCCCAAAAATTTCCCTCTTTTCACCCTGAACAGACATTTTTTAGGGTTCAGCTTCATGTTATATCACATCAAGGTAGTGAAAGTTTCATCTAGATCCTTAACCAAATCCTGAGTGGTTTTTGATTTGACCAGGATGTCGTCCACATAAACTTCCACATTTTTCCCTTTTTGTTCCGCAAATATTTTATCCATGATCCGCTGGTATATAACCCCCACATATTTTAGGCCGAAGGGCATTACCACATAAGCATATAACCCTCTTGCCATTACAAAACTAACCCTCTTCTGATCTTCTTTGGTCAGTGGTATCTGATGATATCCCTGGTAAGCATCCATTAAAGATACCACCTCATATCCTACCATAGAGTCCACCAACTGATCAATGCGAGGCAAGGGGTAGCAGTCTTTAAGGCATGCTTTATTTAAATCACGGAAGTCAATACATATCCTCCACTACCCAAAGGGCTTGGGGACCAGGACTACATTGGAGACCCACTCAGGGAATTGAATTTCTTTCACATGACCCGCTTTCAATAATTTATCTACTTCTTCAACTATCACTTTATCCTTTTCGGGTCCAAAATGTCGCCACATCTGCTGGACGGGTCAGACTCCTCTGGTAATATTGATGTGATGTTCAGCAATGCGAGGGTCAATTCTGTTGGGATGTATACTGAAAGCCTAGCTCTTTTGTATGAACATCTTTATTTTGAAATAAGAATCACATGATCATTGTTTGCATATTTTTATGGTTATGCAATATTGTCTAATACGTTACATTGTAGATAACATGGTGTGTGGTGTCACACAGGAGATCTTGTTATCGGCTCCTTGTAAAGTATAAGTAAAGGCTCACAACCGAGATGACTTTGGACAAACCATCGAAATGGTTGTAGTGTGATTTGGTATTGGTTTGTCTTGACCATAAAATCACACTAGTGCACTTTGTGTGTATTGAGCAGGACCGACACAGAGGTGATTCGATTTATTGCTGACTACATAATCAAATCGGACCTCAGATATTATTTAGTACATGCTCTTAATCCCAATATAATAACGGGCACATATACTTGGTATTCATCTCTTTGATTTACCAATGGGTGAGATTTATAGATTAAATCGATAGACTCGGTAAGTTGGGAGATGATATTATTTATATGGTGTGTCGTTGATTATAGGAGAAAACCGTGTCCTATATATTAGGATGATGATGTCCCCTTGAGGAGCTCATAAGGTTAATCATGTAAACCCTGCAGGTGGACTTGGTCCGGCATGATGAAAAGGTTGAGTGGTACTACTCAAGGAGTTAGATGTTGATTAATTAATGGTTAGTAAATTAATTAATCAACAGACATTCGAGATCTTAAACACGGGGAGAAAATGTACAAATAATATATGGAGCCCATATTGTCATATGGGGGTTGGTGAGGTAGATCAATGATGAACCTTTAGTGGATTGGATCATCATTAGTGGATCGGACTTTATGTGGGCTTGATCCATGGGTGGCCAAGACCCAACTCCTCCTCATGGTGCCTAATGTATCCCATTAACACCTCAAGATGCTTAGATCCAATGGATAGAAACAAAACACTAAGATCCATTGGTAGAGATTAAATCTCTAAGATCCGACGGTTGAGATTAAATCTCTAGATCCGACGGTTGAGATTAAATACCTAGAACCAATGGAGGAGATTAATTCATGGCTTATCCCCAAACTCTATAAAAGGTGGCATGGGATTGGCGTGAAAAAGATGATAGAGAGGGAGCAAGGCTTGGGCGGCAAGAATAGGGCAATCCTAGTTGAGATAGGATTGGAATTAGGGTTAGGGTTTGGAAGCAAGGGTGGCACCAAATAAGGCAAGTTTTCCTTCTTCTTCCTTGCCTTGTGGCCAACGTCCAGCAGCTATTCCAGCCCTTCCCAGCCCTTGGCCGGCGCCCAAAACACTCCCCTCTCTTCTCCTTAGGTGGTGGAAACAAGATATAGGGTTTCCCTTGGTGTCTTGGTAGTTTTCCATCATCTTCTTCTCCTTCTAGTTGGCCGGCGGCAAGAAATTCTATAGTTCTTTGTTGGTTGAGTTTTTGAAGGAGAAAAACATTGTTTCTCTTCTTCCTCTTGCTTGGGAAAAGCAAGGAAGGAAGTTTTGCGATCTAGGAGCTTTGACTTTTGGTGGATCGTCGCCCACACGACGTCCAAAAGGAGGAGGGTCATACATTAGAAGACCAAGAGGCTAACTAATACTGAGATCCCAAGTATAAACACAAAAACCGGCGATCCGGACATCGTCTATTCCGCAGCTACTCGTAGAATAGAGGATGGTCGCTTGAACAACTAGTTTGTTCAAGTGACCTCTCTAAACGAATAGCATGACGATGACTTGGTTGTCTTGGGAATCCCTTTTATCTAGGATTACAATTTTAATCCGGGGACATCGAAGGGATCACCATGGTTAAGCAACCGAGGTGAAGGGGAAGCGAAGTTTCCTCTCACGGACTCGACAAGGGAAATCCCTTCAATTGGTATCAGAGCTTCCGGGCAAAACCCTTTCAATTGGTATCAGAGCCAAGGTTTCCGGTTTTGTGTGTTTAGGATTCGGTTAATTTTTATGCACTTTTTCATATATTATATGTGTCGGATAATAGTAGGATATGCGTAGTTTAACTCTTTGGTTAAAGGCATAAGATCCGACGATTATGGCCATGTGTGTGTATATGATTGTATGTGTGTAAATGTTTATTTTGTTGAATCCTCGGGGTTGACGAGGCTAGTATTTAGTTTTTATAAATTAAATACGGCATTGTTTAGCACTCTTTATTTTAGTTTACTTTCGATCTAGATTTCATGTACAGTCCCTAGTGGAATATTGGATCGATGCATGTAAATTAAAATAGGTTTTAGTCTCGACTCGGATCTCCGAATGGCTCGTAAAGGGCATAGGAGGAGCGGATGAGATGGCGATGCGACGGGAGTCATATTGAAGACAAAAGGCATAATAGTTGAAAAATAACTTATTTTTCATATTTATTGTTTTTGTTTGATATGTATGTCGTAGGCTAGGAAAATTCCTCAATTTCAAATTACTAAGTGGGAGAGGGATATTTTTATAAATTCCCACGGCCTCCATTACGATTTGACATGTGATGCAAGCAAACTTGCGCGTCGGCTCTGAGTGCCTTCCTCCCCATCGGATGGGTTTGTTTGTAGATCACTAGGTCAAATAATGGTTATAGGAAATTATTTAGGAGCGTGTGTACTTCCATATCGGTAAGGCACATAATCCGAGATAATTCCCTTAGTATCGTGTAATGGTGCACACTTAGATACAAATAAAAAGTATCCTCCCCATCGGAGTCACTGCTTTTATTTGTAGGGCCAAAAAGGAACCAACTATTAATTTTATTTTTTAAAAAGTAAGGTTGACAAGATAATAAAATTAATGGGTAAAACCTCCTCTTACAAATGTAGAATTCGTATACGTCCACACTATCGTGGCATGCGATATTCTCGGTGTTTTGAGGTGTTGGTTGATTTCGAAATTTTATTGTTTGAGGAATCAATAATTTTTATTGAAATCTACAGTAATAATATGCATGTTGTGTGTGCTTGAAAATTCCTCACTGTCAATTTACTAAGTGGGAGAGGGATATTTTAATTAATTCCCACGGCCTCCATTACAATTTGACGTGTGATGCAACAAACTTGCACGTCGGCTCTGAGTGCCTTCCTCCCCATCGGATGAGTTTGTTTGCAGATCACTAGGTCAAATAATGGTTATAGGAAATTATTTAGGAGCGTGTGTACTTCCACATCGGTAAGGCACATAATCTGAGATAATTCCCTTAGTATCGTGTAATGGTGAACACTTAGATGCAAATATAAGTATCCTCCCCATCGGAGTCACTGCTTTTATTTGTAGGGCCGAAGAGAAACCAACTATTAATTTTACTTGTCAAAAAGTTAGGTTGACAAGATAGTAAAACTAATGGGTAAAACCTCCTCTTACAAATGAAGAATTCGTATACGTCCACACGATCGTGGCATGTGATATTCCCGGTGTTTAGAGGTGTTGGTTGATTTTGAAATTTTATTGTTTGAGGAATCAATAATTTTTTGAAATCTACAGTAATGATCTATGTGATTCTTAGGATTTTCAAAAAAGACTTTCAGTCCACTTACTATGATACAAAAAGAAATAAACTTACTGTACCCAAATAATGTTGATTGGAAAAGAATCTAGATATTGTCTAATCTGCTAAGGAGTACAAGTATGCACTCATCGAAGAGTGTCCTCAAGCCATGGTTGCTCAAAAAGGTTTCTACTTCTAAGCCGAAAGGCAAGAAGAAGAAGAAACAAGGTGGAGCAAAGGTGGTGGGAGGATCTCAGGGAGGAGTGAAGAAGCCGAAAGGCAAGTACTTTAAGCAGGATGGACATTGGAAGAAGGACTGTCCCAGTCCAAAATAGAACAAAGGTATATCCTTTGAACTAGTCGTTGAAACATGGTTAGCGGTGTTATCTATCGGTACCTAGAGTGTGGATATAGGAGCCACTAATCATGTCTGCAACACTTTGCAGGGGTTTCAGGAAACCCAACGACTAGCTAAAGGGGAGATTACCATTTTGGGCAATGCCATGAAGGTGGAGGCTATTGCAGTGGGAGAAGTTTTATTTATCTCTTGAAAAAAAATGAAACTTAGGTTCTGGAAAATTCCCTTTATGTATCTTTATTTAGAAAGAATTTAGTTTCAGTTTCTAAATTATTATGGATGGATATTCTATTTCTTTTAATGACAGAGTTGTTATAAAAAGGAATAGGGAGAATATCTGTTCAGGTACATTGAAAGGAAATTTGCATACAAAACCTCCCACGATGCAAATTGAAGTTAATAACTCATCTTCTAATTCCAAAAGGAGAAAAGAACCTTCGAAGATGAACCAAACATATCTTTGGCTTCTTAGGCTTGGTCACATTAACCTAAGCAGAATTCAAAGGTTGATAGCTGATGGACCTTTGGGTTCATTAGTAGTGGAGGATCTCCCAACCTACTAATCTTGCTTGGAGGGTAAGATGACCAAGAGGCCTTTTTAGGGCCAAGGGGTATAGAGCCAAAGATGTGTTAGGAATGGTTCATTCTGATTTGTGTGGTCCTATGACTATCCAGGCAAGAGGTGGTCTTGAATATTTCGTCTCTTTTATAGACAATTATTCAAGATATGGATGACACTACGATCTGATCGTGGTGGAGAGAACCTCTTGGGAGAGTTTAGGAACTACTTATCAGAGGTTGGGATTCAATCCCAATTGACTGCACCTGGCACACCCTAGCAGAATGGTGTAGTAGAGCGAAGGAAGAAGACTCTTATGGAGATGGTTAGATCGATGATGAGTTATTCTGACTTGCCAGATTCGTTCTAGGGATATGCTCTAGATACGGTGGTGTACATTCTGAACTTGGTTCCATCTAAATCAGTGTCTTCTACTCCCACAGAGTTGTGGACCGGGCGAAAGCCTAGTCTAAGACATATTCGGATATGGGAGAGTCCAGCACATGTGCTGAAGGCAGATGATGATAAGTTGGAACCTCGTACAAAAGTGCGCTTGTTCGTTGGCTATCCTAGATGAACGAAGGGTGGATTGTTTTATAGTCCTAGAGATCAGAGGGTGATCGTTAGCACGAACACCAGATTTCTAGAGAAAGACTATGTGATGAGCCACAAGCCCAAGAGTAAAATTGTTCTGGAGGAGTTAAAAGGGGAAGTCACTTCTTTAGTACCACCGGTAAGGATATCTTGCACGTGTCACAGAGGATACATAGATGATACCTCGTCGTAGTGGGAGGGTTGTGAGACAGCCTCTTAGATTCATGTTCTTGGGTGAATCTTTTGATTTGGTCCCTAGCAAACATGAACCTGATCCCTAGACATACGATGAGGCAATCCAAGATATAGATACAACACCTTTGCAAAGTGCAATGAATACTGAGATTGAATCTATGGATTCATGTCAGGTCTGGGAGCTCTTATGCATTACAGCTCATGTGGATTATGAGGTGTGGCAGATAGATGTCAAGACAGCTTTCCTTAATGGAAGTCTTGAGGAAAACATCTATATGAAGCAAATAGAGGGATTCATTGCTAAGGGCAAAGAGCGTCTTGTATGTAAGCTTAATCGGTCCATTTGTGGATTGAAGCAAGCTTCGAGGACTTGGAACATCCACTTTGATGAGGTAAATCCTGTCTTATGGATTTATTCAAAGTCCGGATGAGTCTTGTGTATACAAGAGATGTGACAGAAACGTAGTGGTATTTCTTGTACTATACGTAGATGACATTTTGGTGGTTGGCGACAACATCGAAGTGTTATCGGACGTAAGGGTATGGTTGTCCAAATAGTTTGATATGAAGGACTTGGGAGAGGTGAGACACATCCTTGGGATCAAGGGATCGCTGGAAAAGGATGTTGTGCTTATCCCAAGCTTCATACATAGACACGATTATGGAGCATTTTATCATGCAAAACTCCAAGAAGGGTTTTCTACCTTTCAGGCATGGAGTTCCTTTATCTAAGGAGATGTGTCCTAGATCATCTGAGGTGATAGAGGTGATTCTTTGTGCTTCGGCAGTAGGAAGCCTCATGTATGCGATGCTCTGTACGAGACCAGATATCTGCTTTGCCATGGGCATGGTCAGTAGATATCAGAGTAATCCAGGATAGGGATATTGGACTGCGATAAAGCATATATTGTAGTGCCTGAGAAGGACTAGGGATTATATACTAGTTTACCGGGCAGACCAATTACTCCTTGTGGGTTACACGGATTCCGATTTCCAATCTGATAGGGATAACAGTAAGTCTACCTCAGGTTTTGTGTTTACTTTGGGAGGTGAAACCATTGTATGGAGGAGTGTCCAGTAGAAATGCATGGTGGACTCCACCATGGAAGCTGAGTATGTGGCGGTCTCTGAGGCGGCCAAAGAAGTTGTATGGCTCAGGAACTTCCTGATGGACTTGGATGTGATTCCTGGTTTGCCCAGAACTATCACAATTTATTGTGATAATAGTGGTGCAGTTGCAAACTCGAAGGAACCATGAGCCTATAAGGCTAGTAAACACATAGAGTGCAAGTACCACCTGATACGAGAAATCGTAAAGGCGGTAGAAGTTGCTGTCGCCTAGATTGCATCAAAGGATGACCTGGTAGACCCTTTCACTAAGGCCCTTCTAGCGAGAGCTTTGATAGGCATGTGGAGGGAAGGGGAATCAGATGTATGGCAAAGATAAGGACAAAGATAGTCTTTTAGTATAAGTGGGAGATTGTAGGGATGTATATCGAAAAGCCTATCTTTTGTATGAACATCTTTATTTTGAAATAAGAATCACATGATCATTGTTTGCATATTATTAGGGTGATGCAATATTGTCTAATACGTAACATTGTAGATAACATGGTGTGTGGTGTCACATCGGAGATCATGTTATAGGCTCCTTGTAAAGTATAAGTAAAGGCTCACAACCGAGATGACTTTGGACAAACCATCGGAATGGTTGTAGTGTGATTTGGTATTGGTTTGTCTTGACCATAGAATCACACTAGTGCACTTTGTGTGTATTGAGCAGGACCGACACAGAGGTGATTCGATTTATTGCTGACTACATAATCGAATCGGACCTCAGATATTATTTAGTACATGCTCTTAATCCCGATATAATAACGGGCACATATACTTGGTATTCATCTCTTTGATTTACCAATGGGCGAGATTTATAGATTAAATCGATAGACTCGGTAAGTTGGGAGATGATATTATTTATATGGTGTGCCGTTGATTATAGGAGGAAACCGTTTCCTATATATTAGGATGATGATGTCCCCTTGAGGAGCTCATAAGATTCATCATGTAAACCCTGCAGGTGGACTTGATCCGGCTTGATGAAAAGGTTGAGTGGTACTACTCAAGGAGTTAGATGATGATTAATTAATGGTAAGTAAATTAATTAATCGACAGACATTCGAGATCATAAACACGGGGAGAAAATGTACAAATAATATATGGAGCCCATATTGTCATATGGGGGTTGGTGAGGTAGATCAATGATGAACCTTTAGTGGATTGGATCATCATTAGTGGATCGGACTTTATGTGGGCTTGATCCATGGGTGGCCAAGACCCAACTCCTCCTCATGGTCCCTAATGTAGCCCATTAACACCTCAAGATGCTTAGATCCAATGGATAGAAACAAAACACTAAGATCCATTGGTAGAGATTAAATCTCTAAGATCCGACGGTTGAGATTAAATCTCTAGATCCGACGGTTGAGATTAAATCCCTAGAACCAATGGAGGAGATTAATTCATGGCTTATCCCCAAACTCTATAAAAGGTGGCATGGGGTTGGCGTGAAAAAGATGATAGAGAGGGAGCAAGGCTTGGACGGCAAGAATAGGGCAATCCTAGTTGAGATAGGATTGGAATTAGGGTTAGGGTTTGGAAGCAAGGGTGGCACCAAATAAGACAAGTTTTCCTTCTTCTTTCTTGCCTTGTGGCCAACGTCCAGCAGCTATTCCAACCCTTCCCAGCCCTTGGCCAGCGCCCAAAACACTCCCCTCTCTTCTCCTTAGGTGGTGGAAACAAGATATAGGGTTTCCCTTGGTGTCTTGGTAGTTTTCCATCATCTTCTTCTCCTTCTAGTTGGCCGGCGGCAAGAACTTCTATAGTTCTTTGTTGGTTGAGTTTTTGAAGGAGAAAAACAATGTTTCTCTTCTTCCTCTTGCTTGGGAAAAGCAAGGAAGGAAGTTTTGCGATCTAGGAGCTTTGACTTTTGGTGGATCGTCGCCCACACGACGTCCAAAAGGAGGAGGGTCATACATTAGAAGACCAAGAGGCTAAATAATACTGAGATCCCGAGTATAAACACAAAAACCGGCGATCCGGACATCGTCTATTCCACGGCTACTCGTAGAATAGAGGATGGTCGCTTGAACAACTAGTTTGTTCAAGTGACCTCTCTAAACGAATAGCACGACGATGACTTGGTTGTCTTGGGAATCCCTTTTGTCTAGGATTACAATTTTAATCCGGGGACATCGAAGGGATCACCATGGTTAAGCAACCGAGGTGAAGGGGAAGCGAAGTTTCCTCTCACGGACTCGACAAGGGAAATCCCTTCAATTGGTATCAGAGCTTCCGGGCAAAACCCATCAGATTCCTATAAGATCATGCACATCTCTGGATAAAATGTCTTCATTCTTCTTTAGGCAGGTGACCAGCTCCTCTTTGGCCTCCAGCTGCTGTGCTACCCAAGTGGCCTTTCCGGGAGCTATCTCCACCAGCTCTCCTTCCTCCATTTTCTCCGCTTTGGGGGGGGGATTCTTCCAGCACCCAGATGTCAGAAATCACGATGCCTTTCCCTTTGAGGTCATCAGTTCGGGCCTTCTTTTGGTCATCCCTGACCATTTGCACATAGTAGCTCCTTGCAACATTCTGCTCACCTCTGACTTCTCCAATCAGCTGCCCGACCAAAAATTTCACCTTTTGGTGATATGGAGAAGCCACCGCCTGAAAAATGGAAAGGAAGGGGTGACCCAAAATTGCATTATAGGTGGACAAAGCATCCACAATAAGAAAAGGAACTATATTAGTTTTTTGGCTGGGCTTTGTGCCCAAAATTAGGGGCAGTGAAATCTGCCCTGTGGGGTGGACCACATGTTCCGCAAACCCGAAAAGGGGTGTGGCGACATCTTCTAGCTGGGCGTTTCCCAGCTGCATCTATCCGAAAGCCTCCTGGAAGAGGATGTTGACAGAACTCCCTGAGTCAACTAGTACCCGGGCCACTTCATAGTTAGCCAGGGAAATACGGATCACCAAAGCATTCGTGTGAGGCAGAAGAATGCCTCGGAGATCTTCCATCCCGAACGAAACTGGCGGCGCAGTATGGACAGCCTGATTAGTAGCTATAGCCAAGCTCTCCATGAGACGGGCATATGTTTTCCGTGCCCGGTTGGAATCCCCATCAGTGAGTCCTCTTGCAATAATGTGAATAACCCCCCGTGTCGGGGTGTTATTCATATCAGATGATGGGCCCTCACTTGATGGGGCCCCTTGTGAGATACCCTCTTGGGTCAGAGTCTGAGGGTCCAGAGGAAATGTAACCTGCGGTCGTTGGTTATATGGCCCCGGACGAGCCATATTGGGTCATTGGCCTCGCCGTGCTAGTCCTTCAGTCTGAGGCCGTAGTTGTGGGTAAGCTGCTCAAAGGCGCTCCAATTCCTTTTGCAATTTGAAACATCGGCCACTGGCGTGGCCATATTCCATATGGTACTGGCAAAAGAACAGGGTGGGAGGGTTGCGAGGCACTCCCCTATACCCCATTGGCCGCTGTAGAAGACCTTGCTGGTCATAGAATTCTATCTCCCGCTCCTTCCAAGTCCTTGGGGGAGGGACTGCATTGGCGGCCATGATTTGCAACGGTTGTGTGGGGCAAGTGCCCCGTAGTAGTAACCGAGGCTTGGGAGCCTCTGGTAGAAAGGGTCGGACATACTCCCATCTGAGAGGTGCTCGAGGGGTTGCGGGGTGATTTCTTTCGGCAGGGACCATTACGGAGGCTCGTTCGACTCTCCGAACTTTTAGCCCTTCTTCCTCGTTGATATACTTCTCCGCATGGCTTAGCAGCTCCTCATAGCTGTTCGCGGGCTTCCTCAAAAGTGAGTTAAGGAAAGGACCCTCCCTTAGCTCGTGCGGAATGGCCACTCTGAAAGCATACGACCTTGCTAAAGGGATGCTCCTGGCGGTGGAGGTGAACCGATGAAGATACCCTCTGAGTGACTCGGAGGACCCCTGCGTAATGTGTAGCAAGATAGAAGCATCATGTTTGTACGCCTTGCAGTTGGAGAACTCTTGGCAGAACATCCCCTAAAAATTAGCAAAACAAGTAATAGACCCTGGGAGTAGGGTGTTAAACCATTTTTGTGCCGAGCCAGTTAATGTGGTACGGAAGACCCGACATTTGAGGGCGTCGGTATAGTAGTGGAGTGAGGCCGCTCCGGCGAATTGTGATAGGTGCTCCTCAGGATCCGTTGTGTCATCGTACTTATCTACTTAGGGATTTCTGAAGTATGACAGTGGGACTTCAGAAAGGATGTCCATGTTGAAAGGACTGAGCTCGTAAATCTCTGGAGCCCTAGTCGATCGACTTTCGCCTTCCTCTTCTCATCGATTCTGGGTTAATGGCATAGTGGTCTGATGATGTACTCATCCCCCTAGCCCCTCTCCAAGCAATGCTTCGACGTTAGTGGTTGTACGAGGTGGAGGGGGTATCTCTGGTGGTGGTCCATGAGAGGAAGGTTCACCAGAATGGGGATGAAGGTACCCTATCCTTCTCCTTTCTCTAGTAAGGGCCTCAGCCACGGCGTTGTCAACCATGGCTCTCAGTTGTGACAGTAGTATCGTGATGGAGTTTTCCTCTGCAGCAGAGGCTACCAGGTGTTGTATCTCCTCTGACTGCATCTTTACGTCTTGCTCAGAGTTTCCCACAGACGGCACCAACTGATGCGGTGATGGGGGAAGAAGGTCTGCTGACTTCCTTTCAATGTAGTGGGGCGCGAAGGAAGCTTAAGGGGTTCTCTCTAGCCGCAGCAGTAAAATGAAACGTGAAGAAGAGAAATGCACACCAACGCAAGCGACGAACAATGACACAGGATGTAACGTGATTCGGAATAAGGATTCCTACTCCACGGCGGTGAGCTCTCCCACCAACTACTATGCCAAAGCACTTTCACTATGAACTTCCTCCTTCACGGAAAGAACTTCCAGAGGTGGAGGAGAAAACCTTTTACAATTAAGTCAATACACAGGAAACAGTCTAAGAAAGATGGAGCTCACTACTCTCCTTAGCTCCTTCTCCAATGATGTGGTTGCTCTCCCCTTCAGAATGTGCCTTCGTCTCTTCCTGGTTGGAATAATGTGGATCCCCTTTCTCTTGCCCTGCTTCTCCCTTTTATCCTCTTCCTCTGGCCAACTGTCGCACCGCAAACCTCCTTCATTATACACGTGGCCACCTTGCCCATCTGGAGAATCATTCTGTTATAGACACGGGGAGCGAAGGCTCCTCGGAATATTATGTGGGGGCCCTCTCCTGTTGTGTAACAACTTCTTATCTACATTTCGAGAAATATGCTAGCTCATCCCTTTCAGCCACTTGCCTTCGATAAAACTAACCTACACCTGCTGCTTACGTGTAGTGTAGCTCTTAGGCTTTTCCTGGTAGCCCAAACCAACTCCCATTCTTCCCATACCGAACCATTTCTAGGCCAGCTAGACTGAGCAGATTCTCGTCCATCTTGTACCAAAATGATCTCCGTGATCGCCCCGCCATGCCAACTACCTCAAACTGTCCTCTCATTCCAATTGCCCCAGACTGACATGCCCGAACCATTCTACCTCGCTTCCCTTGCTGAATCGGTTACTCAGTTCGATAGTGTCTTACACGCGAGTATTCTTATTCGGTTCACATAAAAAAGGTAACAATAGTATCAACATGCATGTTTAGAAATGTTTACAAATGGGTCCAAATATCTTGATATGATTCATAGGGACCAAAGGGCCATTTATAACAAGGTCGACATAGGATATAAGCCTAAGAAAAAAGAAGTAGCCTTCACCTCTCTTATTAGTAGAAAACCAATCATTAGGAGCAAGGCTAAAAAGGCTTGGGTCCTCAAAAGTTATATAGTAAATGCTATCGGTACTAAAATTTGGGTGCCTAAGCCTTGCATTTTTTATTTTGTATAGGTAGAAGAACCAAGCTTATGGATTGTTGATAGTGGTTGCTCAAAACACATGACTGGTGATGAGAGAAAATTTTCCACCATCACCACACTAGCAAGGGGAAGGTGTCTTTTTGAAATAGTGGTAAACTTAAGATTCTAGGAAAAGGCACAATTAAGGTATCCCCCAATCTTGCAATTCACAAAGTATTATTAGTTAAAAATATGAAATTTAATTTGCTTAGTGTAAGTCAATTATGTGATGCCAATTTTGATGTTCAATTTGATTCTTCAAAATTCTTCATAAGACACAAAAATTTAAATGATTCCATGTTAGTAGGTTTTAGGAAATCAAATATATACTATGTTGATTTATCCTATGCTACTAATGCTTCTACTAAGTGTCTTATTGCAAAAGAAGAAGAGAGTTGGCTTTGGCATAGGAGGCTAGGGCATATCAATATGAAGAACATTGCCAAAATAGCCAAAATGATGTTAGTCAAGGGGTTGCCAAAAGTCAAGTATCTCAAGGACAAAATGTGTGATGCGTGCCAAGAGGGGAAGCAATCAAAATCATCACACAAAGGTAAAACTTTACTTAGTACCACATTACCTTTAGAACTATTGCATATGGATTTATTTGATTGTCATAGTACTCCTTCCATGATTGGTAGTAAATATTGCTTAGTGATAGTAGATGATTTTTCTAGATTTACTTGGGTATTTTTCATGAAACATAAGGATGAAACCCTAGGAATAATCATAGGATTTAGCTAGAGAATGAAAGAAAACTCAAAATAAACCGGATCCGTAGTGATCATGGTGGAGAATTTGAGAATTCTAACTTCTCAAACTTTTGCCTAGAACAAGGGTACAAGCACGAATTTTCTTGTCCTATAACACCCCAACAAAAAGGGGTTGTGGAAAGAAAAAAATCGTGCCCTACAAGAAGAGGCTAGGACTATGCTTAATGAATATTCTTTACCTAGCTACTTTTGGGTGGAAGCGGTCAACACCGCTTGCTATATCCAAAATAGGGTTTTAATTCATAGGTTTTTAGGAAAAATTCCTTTTGAATTATGGAATGGTACAATTCCACAAATTCACTATTTTAAGGTCTTTGGATGTAAAGTCTATATTTTAAACATCAAAGACAACCTAGGTAAATTTGAGTCCATAGCGGATGAAGGAATCCTAGTTGGATACTCATCCACTAGTGTAGGGTATAGAGTTTATAATAAAAGAACTCAAAAGATTGAGGAATCTTCAAATGTCCAATTTGATGAAACCTCTAATACTTACCCTAGGAAATCCCTCATTGATAATGATATCAATGACAAAAATCAAGAAATTACCCAAAAATTTCAAGATTTAACTTTAAGGGGTAATGATCAAGGGGGAGAGTTAAATCAAGGGGGAGTAAGAGGTGATTCCGATGATGAAAGAAGAGTTGAGGATAATCATGATCAAAATCAATTTAATACACCTCCTAGAACAATAAGAGTTCATCAAAATCACCCTCTAGATCAAATTGTAGGTGAATTATCTCAAGGTGTTAGGACTAGGTCATTTCATAGAGATCCCTCTAGTCATATAGCACTAATCTCTCAAATTTAGCCCAAAACAATCAATGATGCATTACTTGATCCGGATTGGATCTTAGCAATGCAAGATGAATTGGCTCAATTTGAAAGGAGTCAAGTATGGGAGTTAGTTCCTAGACCTAATGACAACACCATCATTACTACAAGATGGGTCTTTAGGAACAAACTAGATGACTAAGGGAATATCACAAGAAACAAAGCTAGGTTAGTTGCAAGGGGCTTTAATCAAGTTGAAGGACTTGACTATGATGAAACATATGCCCCATTTTCTAGGTTAGAGTCTATTATGATCCTATTAGGGTATGCCTCTTACATGGGCTTTAAACTCCATCAAATGGATGTAAAGTCATCATTCCTAAATAGGTTCATTAAGGAGGAAGTATATGTAGAACAACCTCTCGGGTTTGAAAGCATAGACTATCCAAACCATGTATTCAAGCTTAAAAAGGCTTTATACGGTTTGAAACAAGCTCCCCGGGCTTGGTATGAAAGATTATCATCTTTCTTAATCTCTAAAGACTGTAGGAGGGGTAATGTAGATCAAACTCTATTTATAAAGTCAACATCAAAGGAAATCTTTGTATCCCAAGTATATGTTGATGACATTATCTTTGGGTCAACAAATGTGAACTCCTTCAAGACTTTATCAAGAATATGGAAAATGAGTTTGAGATGAGTTTAGTTGGGGAACTAAATTTCTTCCTAGGATTACAAGTTAAACAAACAAGTGAAGGAATTTATATTTACCAAACCAAATATGCTAAGGAAATGATTAAGAAATTTGGTTTGGAAAATGCTAAAGTAGTGTCAACCCCAATGGAAACTAATACAAAAGTAGATAATGATCATAAAGGAAAACAAATTGACCTTACACTCTATAGGAGTATGATTGGTAGCCTTTTGTACCTAATCGCTAGTAGACCCGATATATTATTTGCGGTTGGTATGTGTGCTAGGTGTTGGGATGAATACTGAAAAGTCTATCTTTTGTATGAACATCTTTATTTTTGAAATAAGAATCACATGATCATTGTTTGCATATTTATGGCTATGCATACTGTCTAATACATTACATTGTAGATAACATGGTGTGTAGTATCACACGGGAGATCATGTTATCAGTTCCTTGTAAAGTATAAGTAAAGGCTCACAACCGAGATGGTTTTGGACAAACCATTGGAATGGTTGTAGTGTGATTTGGTATTGGTTTGTCTTGACCATAGAATTACACTAGTACACTTTGTGTGTATTGAGCAGGACCGACTTAGAGGTGATTCAATTTATTGCTGACTACATAATCGAATTGGACCTCAGATATTATATTGTACATGCTCTTAATCCCGATATAATAACGGGCACATATACTTAGTATTCATTTCTTTGATTTACCAATGGGCGAGATTTATAGAGTAAATTGATAAGCTCGGTAAGTTGGAAAATAATATTACTTATATGGTGTGTCATTGATTATAGGAGGAAATCGTGTCCTATATATTAGGATGATGATGTCCCCTTAAGGAGCTCATAAGGTTCATTATGTAAACCCTGCAGGTGGACTTGGTCCGGCATGATGATATGGTTGAGTTGTACTACTCATGGAGTTAGATGTTGATTAATTAATTGTCAGATAATTAATTAATCGACAGACATTCGAGATCTTAAACATGGGGAGATAAATGTACAAATAATATATGGAGCCCATATAAACTTATGGGGGATGGTGAGGCAGATCAATGATAATCCTCTAGTGGAATGGATTATCATTAATGGATCGGACTTTATGTGGGCTTGATCCATTGGGTGTCCAAGATCCAACTCCTCCTCAGGGTCTCAATTGTGGCCTATTCAAACCTCATGGAGCCTAGATCCGATGATGGAAAAGAAAACTCTAGATCCAATGGTAGAGATTAAATCTCTAGATTCGATGGTTGAGATTAAGTCTCTAGATCCGAGGGTTGAGATTAAATCCCTAGAACCAATGGTGGAGATTAAAACAAGACTTAAGCCTAACTCTATAAAAGGAGGGATTAGGGTGGGCGGCATGGCAATTGAAGGCAAGGAGGGATTAGGGTTTTGGGCGACAAGAGGCTTGGAGGTTTGGGCGGCCACAAAATTGTTAATATTTTCCTTCTTCTTCCTATGGTGGACGACGCCTATCCTCTCCTCTCCTATCCTTTGCCTGCATCCAAAGCTCTTCTTTCTCTTCTCCTTGGCCGGTGGAAACAAGGGTTAGGGTGATTCCTTGGAGCCCTTGGCCAGCGCCCACCTTCCCCTCTCTTTGGGTCGGCAGCAAGCTTCAAGTTGGGAGCTTGTTGGTTGGTCCTAGATAGAGGAGAGTTTTGTTTCATATTCTTCCTTTTGTTCAGAGCAAGCAAAGAAAGGAAGATTGGTGATCTAGGAGGCTTCGACTTTTGGAAGAACGTCGCCCACATGATGTCCAAAAGGAGGAAGGACATACAATAGAAGATCGAGAGGTATAACGCTTATTTATATTCTTTTGTATTATGTCTATAATTATTTTTCAATTATATGCATGTTGTATGTTTTGATGGCTAAATTAACTTGGACCCCGAATACAAACACAAAAGCCGACAATCCGTACATTGTCTATTCCGCGGCTATTCGAAGAATAGAGGTAGGTTGCTTGAACTGAAAGTAGGAAACTTCGCTTCCCACTTCAACTCGATCGTTTGTTCATGGCGATCCCTTCTACGTCTCCGGATAAAAAAAATTATCCTTGACAAGGAGAGATTACCCAAGCTACCGTTTCATCGTCGTGCTATTCGATTAGAGTAGTCACTTGAACAAACTTATTGTTCAACCAACCAACCTCTATTCTATGATTAGCCGTGGAATAGACGATGTACGGATCGCCGGCTTTTGTGTTTGTATTTGGGGTCCAAGTTATTTTAGCCATAAAAACAGAATACTACATGCATATATAATTGAAAAACAATTATAGACACGTTATAAAAGAAAATAGACAATCGATATATGTCTCAATCTTCTATTGTATGTCCTTCCTCCTTTTGGACGTCGTGTGGGCGACGATCTACCAAAAGTCGAAGCTCCTAGATCACCAATCTTCCTTCCTTGCTCGCTCCAAACAAGAGGAAGAATACGAAACAAAACACTTTTCCTTCTTTCAACCAACCACCAAGCTCCAAGCTTGGTGCTTGCTGCCGGCCAAGAAGGATTGGATGAAGAAGATAGATGCCGACCAAGAGCTCCAAGGGAAGACCCTAAGACTTGTTTCCACCGGCCAAGGAGAGGAGAAGGATTAGGTTTGGACGTTGGACAAGGGAGGGGAGAAGGAGATGGGCGCTGGTCACCTAGGAAGAGGAAGAAGAAAAGGAAAAAACTTCCTTATTTGTGGCCGCCCAACACCTCCAAACCCTAAGCCTCTCAAACCCTAATCCTATCTCTATTGGAATTCCTCCATGTCGCCCACCCTAAAGCCTCCTTTTATAGAGTTAGGGATAAGCCTTGTTTTAATCTCCACCATTGGTTCTAGGGATTTAATCTCAACCGTCGGATCTAGAGATTTAATCTCAACCGTCAAATCTAGAGATTTAATCTCTACCGTTGGATCTAGAGTTTTATTTTCATCCATTGGATCTAGGCTTCATGAGGTATTAATAGGCTACAATAGGGAACATGAGGAGGAGTTGGATTTTGGCCACCCAATGGATCAAGCCCACATAAAGTCCGATCCATTAATGATAATCCAATCCACTAAAAGATTATCATTGATCTACCTCACCAACCCCCATAAGTTAATATGTGCTCCATATATTATTTGTACATTTTTCTCCCTGTGTTTAAGATCTCGAATGTCCGTCAATAAATTAATTTACTGTCCATTAATTAATCAACATCTAACTCCATGTGTAGTACCACTCATCCTTATCATCATGTCGGAACAAGTCCACCTGCAGGGTTTACATGATGAACCTTATAAGCTCCTCAAAAGGATATCATCATCTTAATATATAGGACACAGTTTCCTCCTATAATCAACGACACACCATATAAATAATATCATTTCCCAACTTACCGAGCCTATCGATTTAATCTATAAATCTTGCTCATTGGTAAATCAAAGAAATAAATACTAAGTATATGTGCCCGTTATTATATCGGGATTAAGAGCATGTACAATATAATATCTGAGGTCCAATTCGATTATGTAGTCAGCAATAAATCGAATCAGCTCTAAGTCGGTCCTGCTCAATATACACAAAGTGTACTAGTATGCTTCTATGGTCAAGACAAACCAATACCAAATCACACTACAACTATACCAATAGTTTGTCCAAAGCCATCTCGGTTGTGAGCCTTTACTTATACTTTACAAGGAGCCGATAACATGATCTCCCGTGTGACACCACACACCATGTTATCTACAATGTAATGTATTAGACAATATGCATAAGCATAAATATGCAAACAATGATCATGTGATTCTTATTTCAAAATAAAGATGTTCGTATAAAAGATAGACTTTTCAGTATACATCCCAATAATATCCCACTTATACTAAAACACTATGCTGTCCTCAAACTGTCATACATCTGATTCTCATTCCCTCCACATGCCTATCAAAAGCTCTCGCAGGAAGGGCCTTAGTGAAAGGATCTGTCAGGTTATCCTCTGATGCAATCTTGGCCACAGCAACTTCTCCTCTCTTTACGATTTCTCATATCAGGTGGTACTTACGCTCTATGTGTTTACTTGCCTTATGGGCTCGTGGTTCCTTCGAGTTTGTAGCTGCACCACTATTATCACAATAAATTGTGATAGTTCTGGGCAAACTAGGAATCACATCCAAGTCCATCAGGAAGTTCCTGAGCCACACAACTTCTTTGGCCACCTCAGAGGACACCACATACTCAGCTTCCATGGTAGAGTCCGCCACGCATTTTTGCTTGACACTCCTCCATAAAATGGCTCCACCTCCCAAAGTAAACACAAAACCTGACATAGACTTACTGTTATCCCTATCTGATTGGAAGTCGGAATCTGTATAACCCACAGGGAGTAATTGGTTTGTCTGGTAAACTAGCATATAATCCCTAGTCCTTCTCATGTACTTCAATATATGTTTTACCGCAGTCCAATGTCCTTATCCTGGATTACTCTGATATCTACTGACCATGCCCACTGCAAAACAGATATCTAGTCTCGTACATAGCATCGCATACATGAGGCTTCCTACTGCCAAAGCATAAGGAACCGCCTTCATCTCCTCTATCACCTCAGATGTTCTAGGACACATATCCTTAGATAAAGGAACTCCATGCCTGAAAGGTAGAAAACCCTTCTTGGAGTTCTACATGCTAAAACGATCCTTAATGGTGTCTATGTATGAAGCTTGAGATAAGCACAACATCCTTTTCTTGCGATTCTTTATAACCTTGATCTCAAGGATGTGTCCCACTTCTCCCAGGTCCTTCATATCAAACTGTTTGGACAGCCATACACTTACGTCCGATAACACCTTGACATTGTTTCCAATTAACAAAATGTCATCTACGTATAGTACAAGAAATACCACTACGTTTCCGTCACATTTCTTGTATACACAAGACTCATCCGGACTTTGAATAAATCCATAAGACTGGATTATTTCATCAAAGAGGATGTTCCAAGACCTCAAAGCTTGCTTCAATCCATAAATGGACCGATTAAGCTTTCACACAAGATGCTCTTTGCTCATTTCAATGAATCCCTCTGGTTGCTTCATATAGATGTTTTCCTCAAGACTTCCATTAAGGAAAGTTGTCTTGACATCCATCTGCCACACCTCATAATCCATATGAGCTGCAATGCATAAGAGAATTCGGATAGACTTAAGCATGGCTACCGGCGAAAAGTCTCCTCATAATCGATACTCTCTTTCTGAGTATACCCTTTAGCAACAAGCCTTGCTTTGAAGGTCTCAACCTTCCCGTCTATTCCTCTCTTTCTTTTGTAGATCCACTTGCAACCAATGGTTTTTACACCATCGGGTGGTTCTACTAGCTCTTAGACCTGATTTGAATCCATAGATTCAATCTCAACATTCATTACACTTTGCCAAGATACTGCATCTTTATCTTGGATTGCCTCATCATATGTCTAGGGATCAGGTTCATGTTCGCCAGGGACCAAATCAGAAGATTCTCCCAAGAACATGAATCTATCAGGTTGTCTCACAACCCTCCCACTATGATGAGGTATCACCTGTGTATCCTCTGTGACACACGGTGCAGTGACTTGTGGTATATCCTCTTGTACCGATGGTACTGAAGAAGTGACTTCCCCTTTTAATTCCTCCAGAACAATCTTACTCATGGGCTTGTGGTTCATTACATAGTCTTCCTCTAGAAATCTGGTGTTTGTGCTAACGATCACCCTCTGATCTCTAGGACTATAAAACAAACCTCCTTTCGTTCCTCTAGGATAGTCAACGAACATGCATACTTTTGTATGAGGTTCCAACTTACCATCATCTGCCTTCATCACATGTGATGGACTCCCCCAAATCCGAATGTCTTAGACTAGGCTATCGCCCAGTCCATAATTATGTAGGAGTAGAAGGCACTGATTTAGATGGAACCAAGTTTAGAATATACACTGCCGTATCTAGAGCATATCCCCAGAACGAATCTGGCAACTCAGAATAAATCATCATCAATCTAACCATCTCCATAAGAGTCATATTCCTTCACTCTGCTACACCATTCTGCTGAGGTTTGCCAGGTGCAGACAATTGGGATTGAATCCCAGCCTCAGATAAGTAATTCCTAAACTTTCCCAAGAGGTACTCACCACCACAATCAGATCGTAGTGTCTTGATACTTTTACCTTGACGTTTCTCCGCATCAGCCTTGAATTCTTTGAACTTGTCAGAGCATTAAGACTTGCGGCACATCAGGTAAATGTATCCATATCTCAAATAATTGTCTATAAAAGAGACGAAAACTCAAAACCACCTCTAGCCTGGATAGACATAGGACCACACAAATCAGAATGAACCAATTCTAACACATCTTTGGCTCTATACCCCTTGGCCTTAAAAGGCCTCATGGTCATTTTACCCTCCAAGCAAGATTCGTAGGTTGGGAAATCTACCACCACTAATGAACCCAGAGGTCCATCAGCTGTCAACCTTTGAATTCTGCTTAGGTTAATATGACCAAGCCTAAGATGCCAAAGATATGTTTGGTTCATCTTCGAAGGTTCTTTTCTCTTATTGGAATTAGAAGATGAGTTATTAACTTCAATTTACATCGTGGGAGCTTTTGGTTCAAGTGTGTATAAATTTCCTATCAATGTACCCGAACAGATAATCTCCCTATTCCTTTTTATAACAACTCTGTCATTAAAAGAAATAGAATATCCATCCATAAACAATTTAGAAACCAAAATTAAATTTTTTCTAAATAAAGGTACATAAAGGCAATTCTTAAGAACCAAAACTTTATTTTTCTCAAAAGATAAATAAACATTTCCCACTGTAACAGCCACCACCTTCGTGGCATTGCCCAAGTATATGGTAATCTCCTCCTCAGCCAGTCGTCTAGTTTCCTGGAACCCCTGCAAAGTATTGTAGACATGATCAGTGGCTCCCGTATCTACACACCAGGTGCCAGTAGATAACACCACTAAACATGTTTCAATGACTAGACCAAAAGATATACCTTTATTCTGCTTGCGGTTGGGGCAGTCCTTCTTCCAGTGTCCAGTCTGCATAAAAGTGAAGCACTTGCCTTTCAGCTTCTTCACTCCTCCCTGAGTTCCTCCCACTGCCTTTGCCCCAGCTTGTTTCTTCTTCTTCTTGCCTTTCGGCTTATAAGAAGAAACCTTTTGGGTAACCATGTCTTGTGCCTGAGAACTCTGACAAAATAACCCCTCTGTCACCTGGAGTTCTGTCAGAAGCTCTGCCAACAAATACAACCTCTTTTTCATGTTATAGTTCAGGCGAAACTGCTCAAAACTCCTAGGTAGAGACTGGAGAATGATATCGACCTGGGTTTCCCCATCGATCTTATCTCCGAGGACTTCCAACTAATTCAAATGTGTTGGGTTTTTCCGAGCCGCAAAAACCGCTTTTTGCGTTGCGGAAACCTCGGAAGCCCCGGCCACGGATCCGTGCGAAGTATAAAATTATAATTACATGTATGTGCTTACAAAAATCCTAGATCTACCTTAGATCTAAGAGGTTAGAACGTTACCCTCGTAGCGACGCCCTTCGCTTATCCCGCTCGTCCGAAAGTCCGCCGGAACTCGAGAGTGTCAAGTGCACACTCCTCTATGGTATCCACACAAGCAATAGGTGGAGAGAAATGCCTTAGAGTGTGCTAGCACTCCCTTAGGAATTTCGGCCAAAGAGAGGGATGGGAGAGGGAGAGCTTGAGAGGAAAGGTTCCAAGGTTGAAGATGAAGTAATGAGAGTAACTCATCAAATGAATTCTCTACCCATAACCCCAAAGTGGCCGGCCACTTCATGGAGGGGGGGTTACATGCATGCATGTAACTCCCATGACCCTTGGTCTCCCTCATGATGTGGCACCAATTGACCAAGTCAATGATGATGTGGAGCATCATCATTGGCCGGCCATGCCTAGTCATCATCATGACATGGCATTTGGTCAAGTCAAACTTGACCTTTCATCTTCCCTCTCAAGTCAAGTCAAACTTGACCTCTAATCTCCCATGGTTGATCAAATCTAACCACTTGACTCAAGTCAATTTAATATAATGAATCTCTATTCATTAATTTAAATTGATTTGATGAATAAAATCTCAATTAGACTCATTCAACACTTGAATCAACTTGAGTCTAACTCAATTAGTCTAATTTGGATTACTCTTAATCCAATTTGGTTCATCCCATGAACCTAATCCTCATGGTTCATCATATGAACCTAATCTCCATCTAATTGCTCTTATGTGTGTGACCCTATAGGTTCTTGTAACGTTGGCAATGTCCCTAAACCGATTTAGGAACATAAGCAATGAGCGGTATCTAGAAACACATCATTGCTACCCAAGTTACAAGAATGTTGAGCTCCAACATCACCTTTGTGACTACTAATTGTGACTCTCACAATATGTGACAATGTCCCTCTATCCTTGACATCTAGATTGACCAATCGAGGCATAGACCGTGTCATCCTCGGTACAATCTAAATCTTGAACTCCAAGTAGACTCACTCTAATCAAATGAGCTCAATATCTCATATTGAGTCATTTGGGCATGGCCATGCACTTCGTGGTCTCACTCTATCAAGAATATCGATGTCACCCCCGTCATATAGGAGGGATAGATCCCATCTACATCACTCACATCCCTCTGCATAATTCGTTACATACCCAGTAATCGCCTTTATAGTCCACCCATTTACGGGTGACGTTTGACGAAGCCAAAGTATGCAACTCATTATGTAGGGAACCATGGTGACTTCAGGTCTAAGGACTAATAGTCATACTAATAGCCACATGAGAAAGTATATGACACTCATATAATGATCCATGATACTTTCTCATGGCGGGTCATTCAGTATACATTCTCCAATGCATACCCATGTGTCAACTTGATATCTCATATCCATGACTTGTGAGATCAAGTCATCTTGTTGACCTACATGCTAGTCTCTACGCATTAACATTGTCCCTGAATGTTAATACTCGACTAGGAATGATTAAGAGTAGTGTTCTCTATATCATCTCATTATCGATTCAACCAATTGATTGATATAGATAAGAACCTACTACTCAAGGACATTATTATATTTAGTTATTTGGCACCAATACAAGTAAATATAATAACCATGCCTTTATAAATAGGAATATGATACAATAAAGTCCATACAACAATCATCATATGATTGGCTCTAGGGCTTTCACTAACAAAATGAGCCATCATCTTGAGAACATGATCCTACACAGGTGTTCCCTCAATCATGGTGGTCGTCATCAAGTTCCTCATGGCTTCCTGCCTAGCAGCCTGATTATGGTGTCCAAAAAGCTCTTTGAGATTGAGCATCATGTCATAAGCAGTGGGAATGGCTTGATGCTGATGTTGTAGTACATTTGACATAGATGCCAAAATGTAACACCGCACCATCTCATCGGCCATAATCTACTTCTTATAACTCTCCTTCTCCTTTAACCCAGAATCATCCATAGGCTTAAGAGGGCACTCTTCGAGGAGTACATATTTGTATTCCTCAGCAGTCAAGACAATGTCAAGATTCCTCTTCCAATCAACATAGTTGGGTCCAGTAAATTTATTTTCTTTCAGTATCACAACAAGCGGGTTGAAAGTCATTTTGAAAGAAAAACTAATTGTAAAATATGAAAAATAATAATAATAATAATAATAATTAACCCTTTAATTAATTGGGTTTAATTAGTAGACTAATGGGGTTAATTATCTAGTTGTGCTGAGTTCATTGGGCTGATTTTGTTAGGCCCAAATTTCTGGGCTTAAATTGGCTGAATCGGTTGAACTGAACCAAATTGATGTGGGTTTAATTGAGTTAGCTAGAACCGGATTGAGTTGGATTCGGTTTGGCTCGAACCAAACCGAAGGAACGACGTTTAAAACAGAGATGAACCGATCGCAAGCTCATCCCTTCCCGACTTTCACTCGCAACCTGTTTCCTTTTCTCTCTCGGTTCTACTTGTTGTCTTCTTCTCCGCGCGATCGCGTCTTCTCATTCAGCTCGTCGGCGATCCGAGGAGAGCAGCTCGACAACACCGCCGCCCTAGTTGATCTCTGACCATAGGTCAGTAGGTTCTCAGCTTTAGGGATTTCAGCGGTTTCTTCGCTCGGTGGATCGGTGATGTTGTCATCGCAGCGGTGAGCTGCTGTCATAGTGTTTGGAGATTGGATTGCTCGGTGAATAGGAGACGAGAAAGGGCTGCCGGAGGTGATCTGATCGGTAAGTTTTGGGTATGCCTATTGCTTCATCTATAATTGCTATGTGTTGTGGTATGTCGATAGTGATTAGTCCGGTAAGCCTTGATACCCTCTTTCAGTTTCAATGTTAATTGCTGATTTTTCCTTTTGAGGTTGATGTTGTGATTGTCGGTGTGGTTGAGATCGGATGTGTTTTCTGTTAATAGATCACGGCTGGGGTTGAGAGTGTGCTCGACTGTGAGTGAGTGGAGAATTGATGGAGCTATGTGTTTCATCTAGGATGTAGTTAGGTCCTTAAATCTGTGTGAATTGTTGGTTGTATTGATTGATGATTATGTACAGATTTCTTGTAATTATAGATGATAAGGGATTTTGTTCTGATTGCAGATTGAGGTATTGGTGCATGATTTGTCAATATAGCTGATTTGATATGGAGTTGTTCTGTTATATTGACTATTCTAATTGGTGATGTTGTTAGTGCCGATTGGATTGAAGCTGAGGAGTTCAGTTGACAAGTGAATAGGTATAATGAATTCGCTGTTGTAAATGTGTCCAATTGATCTACTCGGTGGATGTATTGAATGGATTAGTTGGGGTAGACTGATCTTGTGGTAAGCCTCTATTACAACCCTGTTTTGAGTATTGTTAGATCTATATATATATATTGATCTTGTTGATGTGGGAGCGAGTCTGATTATGGTGTATCAGATTTGGGTAATCGGGATTTCTATCTCGGAGACGTGGAAATGATGCGAACATAGAAACGAGGTAGTGTTTAGTTCGTATACTTGTATGGTGCTTGTACTTAACTATAGTTTGTTATTATTGTGCAGGTTTGGGATACGAAGCAGGTCCACGATCATGAGGATCATTTGAGCTTCGTATCAGGTAGGTAATATCTACCTGGTCCGGTAGTTTTGATCAAATTCTAGTGCATGATCTTGGATTTATGTTTATACTTGTTTACCTTAAATCCACTCTTATTTAATCATATGCATGTACTGCCTTGACCTTTGAGCTATATACTCTGGTACTTCATTGATTATCTAGCTCGGATTGGAACTATAAACCCTATTATGTATTAGCTGATGGATGTTCAGTAAGTACAGGTGGTTAGGGTTATCTTTGTGACCTCATATTAAGTTACTATGTTACATCACTAGGGTTAGGTTATAGATTGGATTATGGAGTCGATTGTTATATCATACCCGTATTAGTGGTGCATCTATGGTGGATCTAGTTGTCTGTGCATAGATAAGTATGTAGTTGTCAGTATGTGACCATGGACTAGAGGTCCTAGCATGATTGTATATCCATTATGTATCGTATATCTGTGTATGGTTATATGGATGGTCAATAGTATCTCGCTACTGACTAGAGGTCTTAACGTGGTTGACTGTAAGATGAGTATGACTCTTTGTACGATAGAGAGAGTCTTGTGGATTGTAGTCTTTGCATATTTGACTTTTGGTTGACCAGGACTCCCCGTGAGATAGTGAGTGTTGCGAGGATACTTGTGTGGATCTATTCATCATTACATTTGCATGCATGCTGACGACTGGGTCACCCTTATAGATGAGATGGGTCGTCAATCATCCTGCCTCCCCGGCCACTCGGGGTAGTGGTAGCAGGGTTGAGGGCAGAGCATTGGATGTGCCGCGCTCGGCCACTATGGATGGTGGTAGCTGGAGATGCACACTTGGCCACTGTGGAGAGTGGTGTTAGCAATCGCCCACTATAGACGGTGGTTGTGTGACGTGCAGTTGTCCTGTGTACAGCGTTTGTCTACTCATGGGTAGGGACAGCGTGGCTTGTAGCAGGGGCCCCTAGGAGTAGTTAGCTTTTTACGCTTATATGCTACACAGTCATACTACCCAACTCGGTCACTCAAGAGTGGTGGCAGCTGGAGTCGGTCTAGTTGTCATTTGTCGTGCCACCCTGGCCACTCTAGTGTCATGGTTGGACGGGTCCGCAGACAGTGACCATGCATATGCATTGGTGATATATATGTGTGCATGTATTTGATATATGTTTTACATATGCCTGTGAGATGCTGCATTTGATTGAGCTATGATTGCTGCATATGGTTGTTCATCATGATACATGCCATCTGCATTTTATATACTGCTATGTGTTGAGCATGATACATGCGTTGATTCAGATTGTTATATGCATTTGATTAACATCATGTCATTGTGTGGTATGGACCGGGTTGTTATCACAGGTGTGTTAGTTATATCCCTAGAACCAATCATGTGATGGTTGAATAGGGAACATTTTGTATCATATTCTATAAAGGCAAAGGATTGGTTATTATATTTACGTCTTACTTGTGCCAGCTAAATTAAATATAATAATGCCCTAGAAAAGTAGGTTCTTATCTACAGCACATCAATTGGCAGAATTGATTATGAGAGGCTATAGAGAACACTTTCCTAAAATGTTCCTAGTCAAGTATTAATATGCAAGGGCAATATTAATACATAAAGACTAGCATGTAGGTCAATTGATGACTTGATCTCACAAGTCATGGATATATGATTTCAAGTTGACACATGAGTATATATTAGAGAATATATACTGAACTGACCCGCCATGAGAAAGTTTCATGGATCGTCATATGAGTGTCATAAACTTTCTCATGTGACTATTGGTATGAATAGTCCTCAAACCTGAAGTCACTACGGTTCCCTACATAAGGAGTTATGTACTTTGGTATCGTCAAACGTCACCCGTAACAGGGTGGACCATAAAGGCGATTACTGGGTATATAACAAATTATGCGGAGAGATGTGAGTGATGTAGATGGGATCTATCCCTCCCATATGACGGGAGTGATATCTATGGGCCCCTTGATTGAGTAGAACTACTAAAACGCATGGCCATGCTCGAATGAGTCAATATGAGATATTGAGCTCATTTGTTTGAGTTAGTTTACTCAGGGATCAAGAAACACATAGATTGATCGAGGATGACACGGTCTATGCCTCATTAGTCAATCTGATATCAAGGATAGAAGGACACGGTCATACATTATAGTAGTCACGGAAAGGTTAGTCAGATCTTGACTTATTTAGCAATGATGTATTGCTAGATGCTGCTCATTGCTTGTGTATCTAAAAGAGTTTAGATCCACTGCCAACGTTATGAGAGCCTATAGGGTCACACACAAAGAGCATGATGATTAGAAGAATTAGTGCATTCTAGTTTGACTAGAATAATTTGGGAATAAGCTTAAGTACAAAATGGTTTTTGGACTTTTAGCTTAATGAGAATTTTAGCTTATTGATTTAATGAGATTAATTCAATATGCTAAGCTTATTAATTTAATAAGATTAAATAAATATGTTTTCATGATAGCCTAAGCTTAATTGATTTAATAAGATTAATTCAATATGTTACCTTATTGATTTAATGAGATTAATTCAATATGATAACATAAGCTTATTGAATTAATAAGATTAATTCAACATGCATGAATGCCACATAAGCATGCCACCTAAGCATGCCACATAAGCATGCCACCTAAGCTTGATGAGGTGGAAGGAGACAAAGGGTTTTGACCTTTGGAATTTCTCCACATGTGGCTGGCCAAAGTTTGATTATTTTTCAATGCAATTGATTGCATTGAATGTGATAGGAGGTGAAAGGTTTTTTTCAATCTTATAAAACACTCCATGGGGTGGCCGGCCAAGGGGGTGGAAGCTTGAGGCTTGGAGAGAGCTTGGTGGTGAGAGGCTTTGGTTGTGTGGCTTTTGTGAGTGTAGGCTAGCAAGAAGAGTGGTCTTCTTCTTCCTTTCTCTTTTTCCCTACCTTCCTCTCCTTTAGGGACTTCTCTAGCAAGAAGTAAAGGAGAGCTCTTCTAGTTTCTTTTGTGCGACAAGAGCTTGCTCGTGTGGATACATATAGAGTCACGGACATTTGAATGTGCTAAAAGATCCAACAAACCCAAGGAGAAGCGGGATTAAAAAGGGCACGCAACAAAGGTAATATTCTCCTATAAGATAGGTTTTTCTTTTAGAGAAATTTATTTTTTTATGTACGAGGTTTTCTTTCGCAAGGATCACTTGGAAGGGATCCTATTTTTCCGTTGCGCATATGCTATTTTGCATATAGAGATCCCTACAGTGGTATCAGAGCCACTTGCGAAAGATCGTATAAAAAAAATAGGTTTTCTCTATTTTATATATGATATAGAAGTAGGATAAATTTTATTATGAGTTTATAATTGCATTAGCAATTTTTCAAACATAATAAAATATCCGATGTCTTTTAAAAGTTAAAAATGACATGGTGCATGGTTATGGCCTAGTCCCAAAAAGTTTGTGAATGTGTGTGTTGTAATTCTTAATACGGCCTGCATGTCGTGCCTTTCTCCTAAAATTCTTGTTGTAAAATTAGTTTTAGACTCGAATGTAACTCGAGTATTTCTCCTTTTGTAATATACAAAATAAAGATGAAGGGTCCATTGGAAGATGACGTTACAAGGAGGAAGTCAACAACAAAAGACAACCAAAAGGAAGCACTTGGGAGAAGATGCTATCCCTAGGTTGACCAATCAATCTTTTCATTGGCTTGAGAAGATTGTAGAATAAGGGTCATAACCATGACACGCTTAGTTTAATATGTATGTGATGCATGTTAATTCAGCTTATATGTGATGTATGCTAATATGTATGTGATGCATGTTTAAGTTTATTTCTTAATAAGTCAAAAATGATATGCCTACCAAAGTTTGATACTCACTACTTCCTCGATCATTTGTTGTTGGGTTTGACAAAGCAAAGCAATGCATTTTATCTTGGAAGAGTGCGAGTGGACAATCGTGATGTCCCGCTATCAAACTTGGTTAAGACTTAATTAAGTTTTTCTTAATTAATTAAGAAAGTAGAGGCATATATTAGCTTTGAACATAAGTTTTAAAAATTAGTTTTGTGTGATTTCCGAACATCAACTTTGTCTTAGAAAGTGGTCGTTGCTCCGATATCAAAGAAGGCCTCTGTGCCTCGCCACGGCCTGGAAGCTGGTTTAGGAATAAGCACAAAACTAATCTAAACTTAACAAAAGCTATTAAAGAATTACATCAGATGTAATTGGAAAAAGATTGCCTACCTAATCATACTACGTCTTGGGCGATTAGCCAAAGCTAACTCAAGACGAAGTATGATGTGGATCTTTATCCCATATAAATTTATAGCTAAATAGAAGCTAATGATGTAAGCAAAATGTGTTTGCCTACATCAATGATTAGCTCATATCAAAGCTATGAGAATTTAGTGGGAGCCTCATTTAATTAAAGGCCTAATTAAATGACTTAGGTATGATACTTAATTTTGCATTTTAATGTTGTAGATCACCATGTCATCTAACACGACACACCCCCTCAACTTGTGATCTGTCCTTGAGAAAGACAAGCTCAATGGAGCTAACTTTCTAGACTGGTATAGGAACTTGAGGATTATCCTCAAGCAAGAACGTAAACTGTATGTCCTAGAGCAGTCTATCCCTGAAACACCCGCCCCTGCGGCCACTCGTGCTGAAAAGGATGCTTATAAGAAGCATCAAGATGACGCATTAGATGTGTCATGTCTTATGCTTGCCACCATGAACTCTGAGCTTCAGAAGCAACATGAGAACATGGATGCCTATGGTATGGTTGAGCATTTGAAACAACTATATCAAGGACAAGCTAGGCACGAGCATTTTGAAGTGTCTAAGGCTCTTTTTGCATGCAAGATGCAAGAAGGAACACCTATAGGAACTCACGTACATAAAATGATAGGGTACGTTGAGAACCTTGAAAGACTAGGTTTTCCACTGAGCCAATAATTGGCAACCGATGTTATCCTGCAATCATTGCTGGAAGCATATAATCAATTCGTCATGAATTATAACATGAATGAAATTGATAAGCCTTTGCCTGAGATTCTCAGCATGTTAAGAACTGCTGAACCGAATCTCAAGAAGAAAGTTAGTAACGTACTAATGGTCAAGAAGGGCAAAGGTAAGCGCAAAGGCAAGGGTAAGACCCAAGCCAAAGGCAAGGCCAATTCATCCACTTCAAAGGGTAAAGGTAAAGTACCTAAGGAAGGGGACTGTTTCCATTGCGGTGAGACTGGACACTGGAAGCGAAACTGCAAAGTCTACCTTGAGGAAGTAAAGAAGAAAAGAAGTGGGACTTCTGCCTCAGGTATACACGTTATAGAAGTTAATCTATCTATTTCTTCTACATGGGTATTAGATACCGGATGTGCATCTCACATTTGTACTAATGTGCAGGGACTGAGAAATAGTAGACTAATGGCAAAGGGCGAAGTGGACCTACGAGTAGGCAATGGCGCAAAAGTTGCTGTTGTAGCTGTAGGAACATATTCTTTGTCTTTGCCCACTGGGCTTATCTTAGAACTAGAGGAGTGCTTTTATGTACCTGCATTAACGAAGAATATAATTTCTGTATCTTGTTTAGACAAGAAAAACTTTTCTTTTATAATAAAGGACAAATGTTGTTCCATTTATTTGAATGAAATATTCTATTGTAATGCACCACTTATGAATGGTCTCTATGTTCTAGATTTAGAAAACCCAATTTATAACGTAAATACCAAATGGTTCAAATCGAATAATTTGAACCAAACATATCTCTGGCACTGTCGCCTAGGTAACATAAATGAAAAACACATATCCCAACTCCATAAAGATGGATTATTGGACTCATTTGATTTTGAATCATATGAGGTATGCGAATCTTGTCTTTTAGGAAAGATGACTAAAACTCCATTTAGTGGATATGGCGAGAGAGCGACGGACTTGTTAGGACTCATACATACTGATGTATGTGACCCTTTCAATGTCGAAGCCAGAGGAGGCTATAAGTACTTTATTACTTTCACTGATGATATGAGTATATTTGGATACTTATATTTGATGAGACATAAGTCAGAATCCTTTGAAAAGTTCAAAGAATTCAAGAATGAAGTACAAAACCAACTTGGTAAGCATATTAAGCTACTTCGATCAGATCGAGGTGGTGAATACCTTAGTCAAGAGTTTCGTGATCACCTGGCTGAGTGTGGGATAATATCCCAACTCACTCCACCTAGAACACCACAATGGAATGGTGTATCTGAGAGGAGAAATCGTACTCTATTAGATATGGTACGATAAATGATGAGCCAGACTGATCTACCTACTTCCTTTTAGGGTTTAGCTCTAGAGACAGCCGCTTTCACACTTAATCGCGTCCCATCAAAAGCCGTAGAAAAGACACCATATACGTTATGGACTGGGAAGAGTCCCAAAATATCTTTTATAAAGATTTGGGGTTGTGAAGCTTATGTTAGACGTCAAGTCTCAGATAAACTAGGACCCAAATCAGATAAGTGTTATTTTGTAGGATATCCCAAGGAAACTAAGGGATATTACTTTTACAATCCCACACTTGGCAAGGTGTTTGTTGCCAGAAATGCTGTCTTTCTAGAAAGAGAATTTATTTCTGGAAAAACTAGTGGGAGTAAAATTCATCTTGAAGAAATTCAAGATGAAGATAACACTAAGACTTCGATGGAAAATGAACAGGCACCACAAAGTGTTGTGGATGAGGAAATTGTTGCCCAAAGAGTTGTGGAGCAAACACCTGTTCAAGTAGACCAACCTCTTCATAGATCTGATAGGATCCGTCGTCAACCCGAGAGATATTCTTTTCTCTTGACTGACAACGGTGATGTATTGCTTGTCGATCTTGACGAGCCTACATCCTATCAAGAAGCTATGATGAGCCCAGATTCCAAGAAATGGCTAGAGGCCATGAGATCCGAAATGGAATCCTTGTACACTAACCAAGTATGGACTTTGGTTGATCCACCTGAAGGGGTAAAACCCATTGGGTGTAAGTGGGTCTTTAAAGTAAAGACTGACATGGATGGTAATAATCATACCTATAAAGGTAGATTGGTGGCTAAAGGATTCAAACAAATTCATGGTATTGACTATGATGAAACCTTTTCACCAGTTGCGATGCTTAAATCCATTCGGATTATACTTGCTATTGCAGCCTACCACGATTATGAGATCTGGCAGATGGATGTCAAAACCGCTTTTTTGAATGGAAAGCTACTTGAGGATGTGTACATGACACAGCCTGAGGGTTTTGAAGATCCAAAGCATCCTGGAAAGGTATGCAAACTGCAAAGGTCCATTTATGGACTAAAGCAAGCCTCTCGAAGATGGAATCTTTGATTCGATGATGCAATCAAGGCGTTTGGTTTCATCAAGAATGAAGATGAACCTTGTGTCTACAAGAGAAATAGTGAGAGCACAGTTGTATTTCTTATCTTGTATGTAGATGACATACTTCTCATCAGAAATGATATTCCCACACTCCAGTCTATGAAGATGTGGTTAGGGAATTGTTTCTCGATGAAAGACTTAGGTGAAGCTGCCTATATTCTAGGCATCAAGATCTATAGAGATAGATCTAAAAGATTACTTGGCCTAAGTCTGAGTACATACATTGATAAAGTGCTAGATCATTTTGCTATGCAAAATTCCAAGAAAGGATTTCTGCCTTTATCACATGGTGTGAGTCTTTCGAAGACTCAATGTCCCTCTTCTAAGGAGGAGAGAGATCGCATGGATAAGATCCCTTATGCATCTGCTATAGGGTCTATCATGTACGACATGCTTTGTACTCATCCTGACGTCTCGTATGCTTTGAGCATGACGAGTAGATACCAGTCAGATCCAGGTGAAAGTCACTGGATAGCAGTCAAAAATATTCTTAAATACTTACGAAGAACGAAAGAATATTTCATGATATTTGGAGGCAATGAGGAGCTAACTGTAAAGGGTTATAGTGATGCAAGCTTCCAAATAGACAAGGATGACTATAGATCGCAATCGGGGTACGTGTTTTGCCTGAATGGTGGAGCTGTGAGCTGGAAGAGTTCGAAGCAGGACACAGTTGTTGATTCTACAACAGAAGCCGAGTATATTGCTGCGTCTGATGCAGCAAAGGAGGTTGTTTGGCTCCGCAAGTTCATCAATGAACTTGGGGTAGTTCCTAGCATTACAGATCCAATAGACCTCTATTGTGACAACAATGGGGCTATTGCACAAGCTAAGGAACCTCGATCACATCAGCGGACCAAACACATACTGCGACGCTTCCATCTCATTCGAGAGATCATCGATAGAGGAGATGTGAGGATATGCAGAGTACCGACAGAAGCTAACATCGCAGATCCATTGACCAAGGCTTTGGCACAGAGGAAGCATGATGGCCACACTAGGTCACTAAGTATTAGATATTATAGTGATTGGTACTAGTGCTAGTGGGAGATTGTTAGTTATAGCCCTAGAACCAATCATGTGATGGTTGAATAGGGAACATTTTGTATCATATTCTATAAAGGCAGAGGATTGGTTATTATATTTACCTCTTGCTTGTGCCAGCTAAATTAAATATAATAATGCCCTAGAAAAGTAGGTTCTTATCTTCAGCACATCAATTGGCAGAATTGATTATGAGAGGCTGTAGAGAACACTTTCCTAAAATGTTCCTAGTCAAGTATTAATATGCAAGGGCAATATTAATACATAAAGACTAGCATGTAGGTCAATTGATGACTTGATCTCACAAGTCATGGATATATGATATCAAGTTGACACATGGGTATATATTAGAGAATATATACTGAACTGACCCGCCATGAGAAAGTTTCATGGATCGTCATATGAGTGTCATAAACTTTCTCATGTGACTATTGGTATGAATAGTCCTCAAACCTGAAGTCACTACGGTTCCCTACATAAGGAGTTATGTACTTTGGTATCGTCAAACGTCACCCGTAACAGGGTGGACCATAAAGGTGATTACTGGGTATATAACAAATTATGCGGAGGGATGTGAGTGATATAGATGGGATCTATCCCTCCCATATGACGGGAGTGATATCTGTGGGCCCCTTGATTGAGTAGAACTACTAAAATGCATGGTCATGCTCGAATGAGTCAATATAAGATATTGAGCTCATTTGTTTGAGTTAGTTTACTCAGGGATCAAGAAACACATAGATTGATCGAGGATGACACGGTCTATGCCTCATTGGTCAATCTGATATCAAGGATAGAAGGACACGGTCATACATTATAGTAGTCACGGAAAGGTTAGTCGGATCTTGACTTATTTCATAACTTGGGTAGTAATGATGTATTGCTAGATGCCGCTCATTGCTTGTGTATCTAAAAGAGTTTAGATCCACTGCCAACGTTATGAGAGCCTATAGGGTTACACACAAAGAGCATGATGAATAGAAGAATTAGTGCATTCTAGTTTGACTAGAATAATTTGGGAATAAGCTTAAGTACAAAATGGTTTTTGGACTTTAAGCTTAATGAGAATTTTAGTTTATTGATTTAATGAGATTAATTCAATATGCTAAGCTTATTAATTTAATAAGATTAAATAAATATGTTATCATGATAGCCTAAGCTTAATTGATTTAATAAGATTAATTCAATATGTTACCTTATTGATTTAATGAGATTAATTCAATAAGATAACATAAGCTTATTGAATTAATAAGATTAATTCAACATGCATGAATGCCACATAAGCATGCCACATAAGCATGCCACCTAAGCTTGATGAGGTGGAAGGAGACAAAGGGTTTTGACCTTTGGAATTTCTCCACATGTGGCCGGCCAAACAAGGAGTGTTTGATTATTTTTCAATGCAATTGATTGCATTGAATGTGATAGGAGGTGAAAGGTTTTTTCAATCCTATAAAACACTCCATGGGGTGGCCGGCCAAGGGGGTGGAAGCTTGAGGCTTGGAGAGAGCTTGGTGGTGAGAGGCTTTGGTTGTGTGGCTTTTGTGAGTGTAGGCTAGCAAGAAGAGTGGTCTTCTTCTTCCTTTCTCTTTTTCCCTACCTTCCTCTCCTTTGGGGACTTCTCTAGCAAGAAGTAAAGGAGAGCTCTTCTAGTTTCTTTTGTGAGACAAGATCTTGCTCGTGTGGATACATATAGAGGCACGGACATTTGAACGTGCTAAAAGATCCAACAAACCCAAGGAGAAGCGGGATTAAAAAGGGCACGCAACAAAGGTAATATTCTCCTATAAGATAGGTTTTTCTTTTAGAGAAATTTATTTTTTTATGTACAAGGTTTTCTTTCGCAAGGATCACTTGGAAGGGATCCTATTTTTCCGTTGCGCATATGCTATTTTGCATAAAGAGATCCCTACAAGGTGATCATATACTGTTCATATGTTGGAGTATTGGTCAGGTATGGGATTGACTTGGTACGTTATATGAGTTTTGTTATTGTAAATCTATTCAGGATGATCTAGCATATGGTGTTACAGATCGTCAAGTACGTTGGTATATTACTTCATGTTCAGTTGATCAGTTTAATATATACATTGAGTATGACTTTACTGTAGTTACTTGTTATTAGAGTTGAGTAGGACTTTATGTCTATTGGACTCATGTTGTATACCTGTAGATCTTCACATGTATACTTGTAGATCTATCCTTATATGTTGTTCATGCACTTTCTATATATTACCCCTGAGTTTATACTCACCACCCCGGGACCCTGGGCTTCCTGTCGCCCAGATAACAGGTAGAAGATTCCTTGGACGTTCGGAGCTCCGCTAGCTGATCCCATCTCACACCGGACGGATGGATATTTAATCCGCATTGTGGTATTTGTGTGGATTGTCATTTTGTGATTTTAGCCGTATTGTTTCCGTATCTGTGATATACGGACGTGTTGTATATATTTGGCTTTCGATGTGGCTTCTATTATGTTTCTTGTTGTGTCAAGTCACTCCGGAGTGCACAGTTGGGTCATTGTATATTGTTTTATCTGTTGTATGTTTCCGCTGTGTTTGATATATTGATATCTTTATGTTATATTGTTGTTGTGGGCCTACGGGCCTTGTATTAACCCAATATGTTGCCAAGTACAGGGGAGATGTCGTCCGTTTGCTTTTCGGCACGGTATACTCTCGGGGCATGACAATTTTTTTGGTATCAGAGCCCTAGGTTGCGAAGTCCATTTTTGGATTTTATTTCATTCGGACATCGAGTTTTGCTTTACTCGGTTTTGGTTTGTGAGTTCTGGGATCTGGCTGTTGCGGACATCTCCGAGCTACAAGGTTTAAGGTATGTTAATTGTTATTACATATCCTTCTATTGGTTATGCATTTAGTTGCTTATAACATGGATGACTTGTAGGATATTGGTTAGTATTCGTAACTGTGGTTTGTGTTGGCCACGGGAACGACATGTTGAGGTTATTAGATATGTACCTGCTATCGAAAAGGTAATTACCTTTGAGAGCCGACTGATACCGAGTCGGAAAGCAGAGATTAGGTAGTCACATCTCTTGTGGAGATCAAGGATTACAGTCTTAAGATTTTCACTAATTATGTTAGTCAGATCATTACCCATGGGGTAATGGACAAGCGAGTATACTATTGCTGATGCAGATAGTAGAGGATTATTTTGGTGATATTCATAGGGATTTTGATCCCTGAATTGGTCGTTCTAGGTTGTATAACGTTGAGGGTAATTTTGAGTACTTAACTCGTGTTATACAGAGGAAGCTAAGTTAGCTGCATACCATTATCCGGATTTAGCCGGTACTTGGTGTAAGATATAGGAAATAATCTACGAGAAATAACGTATCACTTAGTCACAGTTCAATGATGTTGTGAGATAGTATTTTCCCACGTCATCTTCTTTGACTCATTGTCAGGGAGTTCTTGGGCATCGAGTAGGGTGATCGTTTGGTAACGAAGGTACCATGCAGAGTCGCTAGACTTGCGAGGGTTACGACCACCTAATAACTCGAGAATGTGATCGACATGTCTTAAGCCACCTATGGTTTATCGGTTGACATCTTGATCAGGATGTTTGGGTCTCCTATTAGATCCTATCGGAAGGCATTAGACCGAGTCATGTGTATAGAAATGACTCCGTAGCAAGTGTTTTAAGAGTTGAAGATTTGATAAGCAGATATTGCAAGTCAAATTATTGGAATTAGAAGTCTCCAAATGTTAGATAAAAAGGAGCAAGATTAAAGTCATGAGTCACGAGCGACTATTGGAGAGTTTTTCGATCATAGAAGACCGATTGCAGATTGTCAGTAGCTTCTCATGTTTATCAGTGAACTCAGAGGAAAGACTCCGAAAGGAGATTATGTGTGTGCAGTGCGGGTTACGACTAGACACAGAGCCAGATTATTTGATGGACCATTGTATCTGTTTCTACTATAAGCAGTCGGTATCTACGAGGAGAGTATGTACTCTGAAGACTCAGTTGAAGAATATGGATGATACTTTTGAGCAGACGATCCACAACCTCGAAAGTCGAGATCATTATAGCAGATTAGATTATCACATCAGCAGCTATTTACTACCTCAGATATAGTTGGAGCTCTTTGATACTTTCAACCGAGAGAAGCGAGTTACTCAGCACTATCAGCAGAAGACATCTCAGAAGATTCAGACATCCAGACAACAACAACTGTTACCTTCCCAGACGTGGTTATGCTTTATACAGAGGAGAGATTTTACGACGATAGTCGTATCTATGCAGTATTCTCCAGTGGCAGCTATACCTTTCACAGAGATGGAGCGTGCTTTGATGTTGACAGTTCTTCAGTATTTTTCAGCCGGATGTGTACCCTTTGCTAGTACAACAGTGTTTACCATCTCCATTGCGGTTGTTTCAGTTTGTATCTCAGTTCAGCAGTTGACTTCAGTTCTCCATGATAGTCTTTGCATCTACATGAGCTCAGCCGTCCAGAACAGATGTTGGACAAGGTTACATGATTACTCGAGAAAAAGTATAGAAGACCGAAGGATCGGTCCTTCGGGGTATTACTTTAGGTTATCCTATTTGCGGATATATCGAGAGATACTGGTAGTTTACAGGTATCTTTGTCTAGAACATTCTTGGATAGGGTTCGAAGGGTTCCTATCGACTTGTGGGTTGGTGATTTTCTCTACCGTCAGGTGAGATGTTGATCAACAATCAAGAAGTCAAGGGATACCCTTAGCCTTTGTTAGACATACCTCCACTATAGACATATCCTTACGGATAGTTGGATTGTTGGAGGGTGGGTATACTAGATCTCTCGGGTGTGCGTATAATTCGAGAGTATTCGGATGTAGTTACGGATGAACTCTCGGGCTGATCACTGCATGGGCAAGTGGAATATGCAATTGAAGTGATTTCGGGAATAATCCTGATATTGGGGACCTCATTCCGGGAGACGGTTTATTGGTATCAGTGTTGCTAAACATTATGGGAGATTTATCTGCCTCAGTGTTACTTCTTGGGAAGACTTGTGTATATCCTAGGGTTGGTCTACGACTGGAGGTTTGATATGGTAGTGACTTAGTGTCATACAATTATCATTGTTGGTGTGATTATTGAGCTATCATTAGCATAGAGTAAAGGATGCAGGTGTATAGAGCTGATTGATAATGTTGTTAGACTTATAGACGATTTAGTCGTTCATGGATTTGAGGAATCAAGCACTCTTGGAGTATTTGGGATCGATTGTCATCATATTTGTGGATGATATATTTTTGGGATATATTCACAATCTTAAGGGAAGTTGTGATTTCCCTGGATTGATCTGGTTGATACCGTAGAGGTTGATAAGATGTTACTAGCATTATCATACTGCCGACTTGTTGGACCAAGAAGGTGATGGAAATCACCTGGTCGGAAGATTGGAAAGCTAGGTTTCAAGGCCTAGAAGGTGGCTGACTTTTGTGTCAGTGTTAGTTAATCTATCCGATATGGATGGAAGGGTATTGCACATAGATGCAATATTTCAGGGATTAGGAGCGATCCCGATGCAGTTGAATGAGACGTATATTATGTGTACGCTAGTTGAGAAACTAGCGAGATTAGTCATTATAGTCTTCCAGTTACTTTTAATTCTGTGTGACAGAGTGAATTTTGGACATTAGATTAATTTCTCTTGTGAGAATAAATCTCTGTCTCTGGGAAGTATAGTGGTTCCCAGAGTTGCATTCGATTTAGGAAGAGTTGTTTCATGAGACTCTTCATTCGAGAGTGATGATTTATTCGGAGTGTATCCGAAAATAGTGAGTATTGAGACGTTCCAGTGGGTGGAACGATATGTGGGACATGGATGATTTTGTAGTTTGATGTTGGGTATGCCAACAAGAAAAGGTGGAATATTGTGATCGGTAGGGTTACGTGCCGTGACGAAGTGAGAGTCTAGTACGTTAGACTGTGTTGGGGGATTATCTAGAATTCGGAAAGGACTTGATCGGATTTGGGTAGTTGATGATCGATTAGCTAGGTCTGCTTATTTTCTACCGAGTCGTAAGATGGATTTCGTTGGATCGCTTGATTGAATTATATCTATGGAGTAGCCTTGGGTATCATTTTTGATAGTGATTAATAATTCACCTTACGATTCTGGCAAAGTTTCCCATCGGTTACAATTATAGAGCTCTACTTTGGTACACTTATTTACCTTGTAATAGGTTGGCTGAGAGCGTATAAGAGCTGGAATATAATATTCGAGCTCAGTACTCCACTTAGTCACTTGAGGTGTGACTTTGCTCCGGATATTTGAGATGGTTGTTGTGACATCTCGTACTCGTACGTGAGTCGGAAATTTCGGGACCAAATTTTTATAAGTGGGGGAGAATGTAAAATACGAAAATAATAATAATAATAATAATAATAATTAACCCTTTAATTAATTGGGTTTAATTAGTAGACTAATGGGGTTAATTATCTAGTTGGGCTGAGTTCTTGGGCTGATTTTGTTGGGCCCAAATTTTTGGGCTTAAATTGGCTGAATCGGTTGAACTGAACCAAATTGATGTGGGTTTAATTGAGTTAGCTAGAACCGGATTGAGTTGGATTCGGTTTGGCTCGAACCAAACCGAAGGAACGATGTTTAAAACAGAGATGAACCGATCGCGAGCTCATCCCTTCCCGACTTTCACTCGCAACCTGTTTCCCTTTCTCTCTCGGTTCTTCTCGCTGTCTTCTTCTGCACACGATCGCGTCTTCCCCTTCAGCTCGTCGGCGATCCGAGGAGAGCAGCTCGACAACGTCGCCACCCTAGTTGATCTCTGACCATAGGTCAGTAGGTTCTCAGCTTTAGGGATTTCAGCGGTTTCTTCGCTCGGTGGATCGGTGATGTTGTCATCGCGGCGGTGAGCTGCTATCATAGTGTTTGGAGATTGGATTACTCGGTGCATAGGAGACGAGAAAGGGCTGCCGGAGGTGTTCTGATCGGTAAGTTTTGGGTATGCCTATTGCTTCATCTATAATTGCTATGTGTTTTGGTATGCCGGTAGTGATTGGTCCGGTAAGCCTTGATACCCTCTTTCAGTTTCAATGTTAATTGCTAATTTTTCATTTTGAGGTTGATGTTGTGATTGTCGGTGTGGTTGAGATCAGATGTGTTTTCTGTTACTGGATCACGGCTGGGGTTGAGAGTGTGCTCGACTGTGAGTGAGTGGAGAATTGATGGAGCTATGTGTTTCATCTAGGATGTAGTTAGGTCCTCCGAAGGCCAAATCGCTATTACTACGAGATCGCTAATTAGCAATAATGTAACTGAACAATTATAGATGATAAGGGATTTTGTTCTGATTGCAGATTGAGGTATTGGTGCATGATTTGTCAATATAGCTGATTTGATATGGAGTTGTTCTGTTATATTGACTGTTCGGATTGGTGATGTTGTTAGTGCCGATTGGGTTGAAGCTGAGGTGTTCAGTTGACAAGTGAATAGGTATAATGAATTCGCTGTTGTAAATGTGTCCAATTGATCTACTCGATGGATGTATTGAATGGATTAGTTGGGGTAGATTGATCTTGTGGTAAGCCTCTATTACAACCCTATTTTGAGTATTGTTAGATCTATATATATATTGATCTTGTTGATGTGGGAGCGAGTCTGATTATGGTGTATCAGATTTGGGTAATCGGGATTTCTATCTCGGAGACGAGGAAATGATGTGAACCTAGAAACGAGGTAGTGTTTAGTTCGTATACTTGTATGGTGCTTGTACTTAACTATAGTTTGTTATTGTGCGAGTTTGGGATCGGCGGGTCCACGATCGTGAGGATCATTCGAGCTTCGTATCAGGTGGGTAATATCTACCTGGTCCGGTAGTTTTGATCAAATTCTAGTGCATGATCTTGGATTTATGTTTATACCTGTTTACCTTAAATCCACTGTTATTTAATCATATGCTTGTACTGCCTTGACCTTTGAGCTATATACTCTGGTACTTCATTGATTATCTAGCTCGGATAGGAACTATAAACCCTATTCTGTATTAGCTGATGGATGTTCAGTAAGTACAGGTGGTTAGGGTTATCTTTGTGACCTCATATTGGGTTACTGTGTTACATCACTAGGGTTAGGTGATGGATTGGATTATGGAGTCGATTGTTATATCATACCCGTATTAGTGGTGCATCTATGGTGGATCTAGTTGTCTGTGCATAGATAAGTATGTAGTTGTCAGTATGTGACCATGTACTAGAGGTCCTAGCATGATTGTATATCCATTATGGATCGTATATCTGTGTATGGTTATATGGATGGTCAATAGTATCTTGCTACTGACTAGAGGTCTTAGCGTGGTTAACTGTCAGATGAGTATGACTCTTTGTACGATAGAGAGAGTCTTGTGGATTGTAGTCTTTGCATAGTTGACTTTTGGTTGACCAGGACTCCCCGTGAGATAGGGAGTGTTGCGAGGATACTTGTGTGGATCTATGCATCATTACATTTGCATGCATGCTGACGATTGGGTCTCCCTTATGGATGAGACGGGTCGTCAGTCATCCTGCCTCCCCGGCCACTCGGGGTAGTGGTAGCAGGGTTGAGAGCAGAGCATTGGATGTGCCGCGCTCGGACACTATGGACGGTGGTAGTTGGAGATGTGCACCGCCTTGTATGCGAGTGGTGTTAGCAATCACCACTATAGGCGGTGGTTGTGGGACGTCTGATTATCTGTGTGCGGCGTTTGTCTACTCATGGGTAGGGACGTGGCTTGCGCGAGGGCCCTAGGAGTAGTTAGCTTTTTGCGGCTTATCGCTATTCAGTCATACTACCCAACTCGGTCACTCGAGAGTGGTGGCAGATGGAGTCGGGCTAGTTGTCATTTGTCGTGCCACCCTGGCCACTCTGGGGTCATGGTTGGGCCAGAGTCATGACGATGACCATGCATATGCATTGCTGATATATATGTATGCATGTATTTGATATATGTTTTACATATGCCTGTGAGATGCTGCATTTGATTGAGCTATGATTGCTGCATATGGTTGTTCATCATGATACATGCCATCTGCATTTTATATACTGCTATGTGTTGAGCATGATACATGCATTGATTCAGATTGTTATATGCATTTGATTAGCATCATGTCATTGTGTGGTACAGACCGGGTTGTTATTACAGGTGATCATATACTGTTCATATGTTGGAGTATTGGTCAGGTATGGGATTGACTTGGTACGTTATATGAGTTATGTTATTGTAAATTTGTTCAGGATGATCTAGCATATGGTGTTACAGATCATCAGGTACGTTGGTATATTACTTCATGTTCAGTTGATCAGTTTAGTATATACATTGAGTATGACTTTACTGTAATTACTTGTTATTAGAGTTGAGTAGGACTGTATATCTATTGGACTCATGTTGTATACCTGTAGATCTTCACTTGTATACTTGTAGATCTATCCTTATATGTTGTTCATGCACTTTCTATATATTACCCCTTAGTTTATACTCACCACCCTGGGACCCTGGGCTTCCTGTCGCCCAGATAACAGGTAGAAGATTCCTTGGACGTTTGGAGCTCTGCCAGCTGATCCCATCTCACACCTGACGGATGGATATTTAATCCGCATTGTGGTATTTGTGTGGATTGTCGTTTTGTGATTTTAGCCGTATTGTTTCCGTATCTGTGATATACGGACGTGTTGTATATATATTTGGCTTTCGATGTGGCTTCTATTATATTTCTTGTTGTGTCAAGTCACTCCGGAGTGCACAGTTGGGTCATTGTATATTGTTTTATCTGTTGTATGTTTCCGCTGTGTTTGATATATTGATATCTTTATGTTATATTGTTGTTGTGGGCCTACGGGCCTTGTATTAACCCGATATGTTGCCACGTACAGGGGAGATGCCGCCCGTTTGCTTTTCGGCACGGTATACTCTCGGGGCGTGACACTAATAATCACATAGATCAAAAAATTAGATTTCAAAAAATATTGATTCCTCAAATAATAAAATTTTAAAATCAACAACACCTCAAAACACCGAGAATATCGTATGTCACCATAGTGTGGACGTATACGAATTCTATATTTGTAAGAGGAGGTTTTACCCATTAATTTTACTATCTTGTCAACCTAACTTTTTGACAAGTAAAATAAATAGTTGGTTCCTCTTTGGCCCTACAAATAAAAGCAGTGACTCCGATGGGGAGGATACTTATATTTGTATCTAAGTGTTCACCATTACTCGGTACCAAAGTAATTATCTAGGGTTATGTGCCTTCCGATGGGGAAGTACACACGCTCCTTAATAATTTCCTATAACCATATTCGACCTTGTGATCCGCAAACAAACTCATCCCATGGGGAGGAAGGCACACAGAGCCAACGCGCAAGTTTGTTTGCATCACATGTCAAATCGTAATAGAGGCCATGGGAATTTATAAAAATATCCCTCTCCCACTTAGTAATTTAAAATTGAGGAATTTTCTAGCCTACGACATGCATATCAAACAATAAGAAATAAATATGAAAAATAAATATTTTCCAACTATTATGGCTTTTGTCTTCAATATGTCTCCCGTCGTATCGCCATCTCGTCCGCTCCTCCCTACGCCATGTACAAGCCATCCGGAGATCCGAGGCGAGAAAAAATATTTTAATTTACATCCATCGATCCTATACTCCACGAGGAAGTGTACATGAAATCTAGATCGAAAGTAACTAAAATAAAAAGAGTGGCTAAACAATGCCGTATCTAATTACAAAAATTAAATACTAGCCTCGTCAACCCCGAGGATTCACCAAAATATACAATTATACACATACAATCACATACACACATATGGCAATAATAGTTGGATCCTATGCCTGCAACCAAAGAGTTAACCTATGCATATCCTACTATTATCTGGCACATATAATATATGAAAAGTGCATAAAAGTAACCTAATCCTAAACACACAAAACCAGAAACCGTGGCTCTAATACCACTTGAAGGTAGGAAACTTTACTTCCCACTTCAACTCGGTCGCTTATTCATGGCGATCCCTTCTACGTCCCCGGATTAAAAAATTTTCCTTGACAAGGAGGGATTACCCAAGCTACCATTTCATCGTCGTGCTATTCGATTAGAGTAGTCACTTGAATAAACTTGTTGTTCAAGCAACCAACCTCTATTCTAAGATTAGCCGCGGAATAGACAATGTACGGATCGCCGGCTTTTGTGTTTGTATTCGGGGTCCAAGTTATTTTAGCCATAAAAACAGAATACTACATGCATATATAATTGAAAAACAATTATAGATATGTTACAAAAAAAAATAGACAATCGATATACCTCTCGATCTTCTATTGTATGTCCTTCCTTCTTTTGGATGTCGTGTGGGCGACGATCTACCAAAAGTCGAAGCTCCTAGATCACCAATCTTCCTTCCTTTCTCGCTCCAAACAAGAGGAAGAATAAGAAACAAAACACTTTTTCTTCTTTCAACCAACCACCAAGCTCCAAGCTTGGTGCTTACCGCCGGCCAAGAAGAATTGGATGAAGAAGATAGATGCCGGCCAAGAGCTCCAAGAGAAGACCCTAAGCCTTGTTTCCACTGGCCAAGGAGAGGAGAGGGATTAGGTTTGGACGTCGACCAAGGGAGGGGAGAAGGAGATGGGCACCGGCCACCTAGGAAGAGGAAGAAGAAAAGGAAAAAACTTCCTTATTTGTGGTGGCCCAACACCTCCAAACCCTAAGCCTCTCAAACCCTAATCCTATCTCTATTAGAATTCCTCCTTGCCTCCCACCCTAAAGCCTCCTTTTATAGAGTTAAGGATAAGCCTTGTTTTAATCTCCACCATTGGTTCTAGGGATTTAATCTCAACCATCGGATCTAGAGATTTAATCTCAACCATCGGATCTAGAGATTTAATCTCTACCGTTGGATCTAGAGTTTTGTTTTCATCCATTAGATCTAGGCTTTATGAGGTATTAATAGGCTACAATAGGGACCATGAAGAGGGGTTGGATCTTGTCCACCCAATGGATCAAGCTCACATAAAGTCTGATCCATTAATGATAATCTAATCCACTAAAGGATTATCATTGATCTACCTCACCAACCCCCATAAGTTAATATGGGCTCCATATATTATTTGTACATTTTTCTCCCCGTGTTTAAGATCTCGAATGTCTGTCGATTAATTAATTTACTTGCCATTAATTAATCAACATCGAACTCCATGAGTAGTACCACTCATCCTTATCATCATGCCGGACCAAGTCCACATGCAGGGTTTACATGATGAACCTTATGAGCTCCTCAAGGGGATATCATCATCCTAATATATAGGACACGGTTTCCTCCTATAATCAACGGCACACCATATAAATAATATCATTTCCCAACTTACCGAGCCTATCGATTTAATCTATAAATCTCGTCCATTGGTAAATCAAAGAAATGAATACTAAGTATATATGCCCGTTATTATATCGAGATTAAGAGCATGTACAATATAATATCTGAGGTCCGATTCGATTATGTAGTCAGCAATAAATCGAATCACCTCTAAGTCGGTACTGCTCAATACACACAAAGTGTACTAGTGTGATTCTATGGTCAAGACAAACCAATACCAAATCACACTACAACTATACCAATGGTTTGTCCAAATTCATCTCGGTTGTGAGCCTTTACTTATACTTTACAAGGAGCCGATAACATGATCTCCCGTGTGACACCACAAACCATGTTATCTACAATGTAATGTATTAGACAATATGCATAACCATAAATATGCAAACAATGATCATGTGATTCTTATTTCAAAATAAAGATGTTCATACAAAAGATAGACTTTTCAGTATACATCTCAACATAAACAACAAGCTTGTTTAAGTGTCCACTCTAATCGAATAGCACAAGGATGGAACGGTTGCTTGGGTAATCCATCTTTGTCAAGGATAATTATTTTTTATCCGGGGATGTAGAAGGGATCGCCATGAACAAGTGACCGAGTTGAAGTGGAAAGTGAAGTTTCCTACCTTCAAGTGGTATCAGAGCAACGGTTTTCGGTTTTGTGTGTTTAGGATTCGATTAATATGTGCCAGATAATAGTAGGATGTGCATAGGTTAACTTTTTGTTTGCAGGAATAGGATCCAACTATTATGGCCAAATGTGTGTATGTGATTGTATGTGTGTAATTGTTTATTTGTAGAATCCTCGGGGTTGACGAGGCTAGTATTTAATTTTTGTATTTAAATATGGCATTGTGTAGCCACTCTTTTTATTTTAGTTTACTTTTGATCTAGATTTTATGTACACTCCCTCGTGGAGTATAGGATCGATGGATGTAAATTAAAATAGTTTTTCTCATCTTGGATCTCTGAAAGGCTTGTACATGCCGTAGGGAGGAGTTGACGAGATGGCAATACGATGGGAAGCATATTGGAGACAAAAGCCATAATAGTTGGAAAATATTTATTTTTCATATTTATTTCTTATTGTTTGATATGCATGTCGTAGGCTAGAAAATTCATCAATTTTAAATTACTAAGTGGGAGAGGGATATTTTTATAAATTCCCATGGCCTCCATTACGGTTTGACATGTGATGCAAACAAACTTGCGCATCTGCTCTGAGTGCCTTCCTCCGCATTGGATGAGTTTGTTTGCGATCACAAGGTCGAATATGGTTATAGAAAATTATTAAGGAGCGTGTGTACTTCCCCATCGGAAGGCACATAACCCGAGATAATTATCTTGGTACCGAGTAATGGTGAACACTTAGATACAAATATAAGTTTCCTCCCCATCGGAGTCACTGCTTTTATTTGTAGGGCCGAAGAGGAAGCAACTATTAATTTTATTTGTCAAAAAGTTAGGTTGACAAGATAGTAAAATTAATGGGTAAAACCTCCTCTTACAAATGAAGAATTCGTATACGTCCACACTATCGTGGCATACGATATTCTCGGTGTTTTGAGGTGTTGGTTTATTTTAAAATTTTATTGTTTGAGGAATCAATAATTTTTTGAAATCTAATGTTTTGATCTATGTGATTTTTAGTTTTTTTCAAAATGACTTTCAACCCGCTTGCTGTGATACTGAAAGAAAATAAACTTACTAAACCCAATTATGTTGATTGGAAGAGGAATCATGACATTTTCTTGACTGCTGAGGAATACAAATATGTACTCTTCGAAGAGTGTCCTCCTAAGCCTGCGAATGAGCTGGAAGTCCTCGGAGCTGAGATCGATGGGGAAACCCAGGTCGATATCATTCTCCAGTCTCTACCTAGGAGTTTTGACTAGTTTCTCCTGATCTACAACATGAACAAGAGGTTGTATTCGTTGGCGGAACTTCTGACAGAACTCCAGGTGGCAGAGGGGCTTTTTCGTCAGAGTGCTCAGGCGCAAGCCATGGTTGCCCAAAAGGTTTCTACTTCTATGCAGAAAGGCAAGAAGAAGAAGAAACAAGTTGGGGCAAAGGCGGCAGGAGGAACTCAGGGAGGACTGAAGAAGCCGAAAGGCAAGTGCTTCACTTGCAAGCAGACTGGACATTGGAAGAAGGACTGCCCTAATCGGAAGTAGAACAAAGGTATATCTTTTGGTCTAGTCGTTGAAACATGTTTAGCAGTGTTATCTACCGGCACCTGGTGTGCAGATACGAAAGTTACTGGTCATGTCTGCAATACTTTGTAGGGGTTCCAGGAAACCCGACGACTAGTTGAGGGGGAGATTACCGTTTACTTGGGTGATGCAACGAAGGTGGTGGCTGTTGCAGTGGGAGATGTTTATTTGTCTTTTGAAAAAAAATAAAGTTTTGGTTCTTAAGAATTGCCTTTATGTACCTTTGTTTAGAAAGAATTTGATTTCGGTTTCTAAAATATTTATGGATGGATATTCTATTTCTTTTACTTATAGAGTTGTTATAAAAAGGAATAGGGAGATTATCTGTTCTGGTGCATTGATAGGAAATTTATATACACTTGAACCAAAAGCTCCCACGATGCAAATAGAAGTTAATAACTCATCTTCTAATTCCAGTAAGAGAAAAGAACCTTCGAAGATGAACCAAATGTATCTTTGGCATCTAAGGCTTGGTCATATTAACCTAAGCAGAATTCAAAGGTTGATAGCTGATGGACCTCTGGGTTCATTAGTGGTGGAAGATTTCCCAACCTGCGAATCTTGCTTGGAGGGTAAAATGACCAATAGGCCTTTTAAGGCCAAGGGGTATAGAGCCAAAGATGTGTTGGAATTGGTTCATTCTAATTTGTGTGGTCCTATGTATATCCAGGCTAGAGGTGGTTTTGAGTATTTTGTCTCTTTCATAGATGATTATTCAAGATATAGATACATTTACTTGATGCGCCACAAGTCTGAATGCTTTGACATGTTCAAAGAATTCAAGGCAGAGTTGGAGAAACGTCATGGTAAAAGTATCAAGACACTACGATCTGATCGTAGTGGTGAGTACCTCTTGGGAGAGTTTAGGAATTACTTATCAGAGGCTAGGATTCAAACTCAATTGTATGCACCTGGAACACCCCAGCAGAATGGTGTAGCAAAGTGAAGGAATAAGACTCTTATGGAGATGGTTAGATTGATGATGAGTTATTCTGATTGTCATATTTGTTCTGGGGATATACTCTAGATACGGAAGTGTATATTTTGAACTTGGTACCATCTAAATCAGTGCCTTCTCCTCTCACAGAATTGTGGACTGGGTGAAAGCTTAGTCTAAGACATATTCGGATTTGGGGGAGTCCAACACATGTGGTGAAGGCAGATGCTGGTATGTTAGAATCTTGTACAGAAGTGCACATGTTCATTTGCTATCCTAAAGGAACAAAAGGTGGTTTGTTTTATAGTCCTAGAGATCAGAGGATGATCGTTAGCACGAACGCCAGATTTCTAGAGGAAGACTATATGATGAACCACATGCCCATGAGTAAGATTGTTCTAAAGGAATTGAAAGGGGAAGTCACTACTTCAATACCACCGGTACAAGAGGATATACCACAAATCACTGCACCGCGTATCACAGAGGATACACAAGTGATACCTCATCGTAGTGGGAGGGTTGTGAGACAGCCTGATAGATTCATGTTCTTGGGAGAATCTTCTGATTTGGTCCTTGGCGAACATGAACCTGATCCCTGGACATATGACGAGGCAATCAAAGATAAAGATGCGGTATCTTGGCAAAGTGCGATGAATGTTGAGATTGAATCAATGGATTCAAATCAGGTCTGGGAGCTAGTAGAACCACCCAATTGTGTAAAAACCATTGGATGCAAGTGGATCTACAAAAGAAAGAGAGAAATAGATGGGAAGGTTGAGACCTTCAAAGCAAGGATTGTTGCGAAGGTGTATACTCAGAAAAGAGGGTATCGATTATGAGGAGACCTTTTAGTCGGTAGTCATGCTTAAGTCTATCCGGATTCTCTTATGCATTGCTGCTCATATGGATTATGAGGTATCACAGATGGATGTCAAGACAACTTTCCATAATGGAAGTCTTGAGGAAAATATCTATATGAAGCAACCAGAGGGATTCATTGCAAAGGGCAAAGAGCATCTTGTGTGTAAGCTTAATCGGTCCATTTATGGAATGAAGCAAGCTTCGAGGTCTTGGAACATCCGCTTTGATGAGGTAATCTAGTCTTATGGATTTATTCAAAGCCCGGATGAGTCTTGTGTATACAAGAGATGTGATGGAAATGTAGTGGTATTTCTTGTACTATACGTAGATGATATTTTGTTAATTGGTAACAATGTCAAGGTGTTATCGGACGTAAGGGTATGGTTGTCCAAACAGTTTGATATGAAGGACTTGGGAGAAGTGGGACACATCCTTGGGATCAAGGTTATAAGGAATCGCAAGAAAAGGATGTTGTGCTTATCTCAAGCTTCATACATAGACACCATTTTGGCTCATTTTAGCATGCAGAACTCCAAGAAGGGTTTTCTACCTTTCAGGCATGGAGTTTCTTTATCTAAGGAGATGTGTCCTAAAACATCTGAGGAGATAGAGGAGATGAAGGCGGTTTCTTATGCTTCGGCAGTACGAAGCCTCATGTATGCGATGCTATGTACGAGACCAGATATCTGCTTTGCCATGGGCATGGTCAGCAGATATCAGAGTAATCCAGGATAGGGACATTGGACTGCGGTAAAGCATATATTGAAGTACCTGAGAAGGACTAGGGATTATATGCTAGTTTACCAGGTAGACCAATTACTCCCTATGGGTTACACAGATTCTGACTTCCAATCAGACAGGGATAACAGTAAGTCTACCTCAGGTTTTGTGTTTACTTTGGAAGGTGGAGCCATTGTATGGAGGAGTGTCAAGTAGAAATGCTTGGCGGACACTACGATGGAAGCTGAGTATGTGGCAGCCTCTGAGGCCGCCAAAGAAGTTGTGTGGCTCAAGAACTTCTTGATGGACTTGGATGTGATTCCTGGTTTGCCCAGAACTATCACAATTTATTGTGATAATAGTGGTGCAGTTGCAAACTCGAAGGAACCACGAGCCCATAAGGCAAGTAAACACATAAAGTGCAAGTACCACCTAATACGAGAAATCGTAAAGAGAGGAGAAGTTGTTGTGGCCAAGATTGCATCGGAGGATAACCTTGCAGATCCTTTCACTAAGGCCCTTCTGGCGAGAGCTTTTGATAGGCATGTGGAGGGAATTGGAATCAGATGTATGACAATTTAAGGATAACATAGTCTTTTAGTACAAGTGGGAGATTGTTGAGATGTATACTGAAAAGTATATCTTTTGTATGAACATCTTTATTTTTTAAATAAGAATCACATGATCATTGTTTGCATATTTATGGCTATGCATACTGTCTAATACATTACATTGTAGATAATATGGTGTGTAGTGTCACACAGGAGATCATGTTATCAGTTCCTTGTAAATTATAAGTAAAGGCTCGCAACCGAGATAGTTTTGGACAAACCATTGGAATGGTTGTAGTGTGATTTGGTATTGGTTTGTCTTGACCATAGAATTACACTAGTACACTTTGTGTGTATTGAGCAGGACCGACCTAGAGATGATTCGATTTATTGCTGACTACATAATCGAATCGGACCTCAGATATTATATTGTACATGCTCTTAATCCCGATATAATAACGGGCACATATACTTAGTATTCATTTCTTTGATTTACCAATGGGAAAGATTTATAGAGTAAATCGATAGGCTCGGTATGTTGGGAAATAATATTACTTATATGGTGTGCTGTTGATTATAGGAGAAAATCGTGTCCCATATTTTAGGATGATTATGTCCTCTTTAGGAGCTCATAACGTTCATCATGTAAACCCTGCAGGTGGACTTGGTCCGGCATGATGATAAGGTTGAGTGGTACTATTCATGGAGTTAAATGTTGATTAATTAATTGTCAGTAAATTAATTAATCGACGGACATTCGAGATCTTAAACACGGGGAGATAAATGTACAAATAATATATGGAACCCATATTAACTTATGAGGGTTGGTGAGGTAGATCAATGATAATCCTCTATTGGAATGGATTATCATTAATGGATCGGACTTTATGTGGGCTTGATCCATTGGGTGGCCAAGATCCAACTCCTCCTCATGGTCACTATTGTAGCCTATTAAAACCTCATGAAGCCTAGATCCGATGATGGAAAAGAAAACTCTAGATCCAATGGTAGAGATTAAATCTTTAGATCCGACGGTTGAGATTAAGTCTCTAGATCCGACGGTTGAGATTAAATCCCTAGAACTAATGGTGGAGATTAAAACAAGGCTTAAGCCTAACTCTATAAAAGGAGGGATTAGGGTGGCCGGTAAGGCAATTGAAGGCAAGGAGGGATTAGAGTTTTTGGCGGCAAGAGGCTTGGAGATTTGGGCGGCCACAAAATTTGAAATATTTTCCTTCTTCTTCCTTAGGTGGCCGACGCCTATCCTCTCCTCTCCTCTCCTTTGCCAGCGTCCAAAGTTCTTCTTTCTAATCTCCTTGGCCGGTGGAAACAAGGGTTAGGGTGATTCCTTGGAGCCCTTGGTCGGTGCCCACCTTCCCCTCTCTTTGGGCATGTGGAAAGCTTCAAGTTGGGAGCTTGTTGGTTGATCCTAGATAAAGGAGAGTTTTGTTTCATATTCTTCCTTTTGTTCGGAGAGAGCAAAGAAAGGAAGATTGGTGATCTAAGAGGCTCGACTTTTGAAAGATCGTCGCCCACACGACGTCCAAAAGGAGGAAGGACATAAAATAGAAGATCGAGAGGTATAACACTTTTTTATATTCTTTTGTAAAATGTTCTATAATTATTTTTCAATTATATGAATGTTGTATGTTTTGATGGCTAAATTAACTTGGACGCCGAATACAAACACAAAAGCTGGCAATCCGTACATCGTCTCTTCCATGGCTATTCGAAGAATAGAGGTAGGTTGCTTGAACAACAAGCTTGTTCAAGTGACCACTCTAATCAAATAGCATGACGATGGAACAGTTGCTTGGGTAATCCATCTTTGTCAAGGATAATTTTTATCCGGGGACATAGACGGGATCACCATGAACAAGCGACCGAGTTGAAGTGAGAACCAAAGTTTCCTACTATCATTAGGTACCAATCAGGTGCCAAAGAATCTCATTTAATTGCCGTTAAGAGAATCTTAAGATATATTAAAGGCACATTAAATGTAGGACTATGGTACCGTAGGACTAAGGATTTTGAATTGGTTGGATATACCGATTCCGATTATGCCAGTTGCAAATTGGATCGGAAGAGTACTAGTGGTGGATGCCAATTCCTTGGGTCCTCCCTAGTTAGTTGGAGTAGTAGGAAGCAACCTTGTGTTGCCTTATCCACCACCGAGGCTGAGTATGTGGCTATGGGTGGTTGTGTATCTCAACTACTATGGATGAGACACACTTTAGAGGACTATGAGCTAATTTACTCCAACATAAAAGTATTTTTTGATAATGTGAGCACCATTAATTTGACCAAAAATCCAGTGCATCACTCTAAGACCAAGCACATTGAAGTGAAACATCACTTCATTAGAGATCATGTGGCTAAGGGGGACATTGAGCTCAATTACATTGAATCTAAGTCCAACCTAGCCGACATCTTTACCAAGCCTCTCCCCGAAGTAGAATTTTCATGACTTAGGAGAGAACTTGGGATGTGCTTAGTTGAATAATGGTGTAGGTTTGCATGATTCTATAGAAATTCTAGGATTTATACCTTTAAGCATCTCACAAAACACCTAAGAAACCATGATTTTTGTATTGAGCCACTTAGACAACTTGTGAGATGTTTGGAAGATGCACTTGGTTCATCATGCTTGTTATGGTGCATTATTATGAACCAAAGTGCCATCTAGAGACATTAATCCTTCATTGGACTAATCATTGGGAAGGCTTATGCACAATTAATGTGCATATAGCTCCAAGAATATGATTGGAAATGTCAAATAAAACATAATTTAAACTATGTTTATCAAACTTTGAAAAATAGTTTTCAAGTGAAATATAAAAGTGATACAAAGTTTGCAAAATATTTAAAGTTTTTAATAGGTTTTAAAATTGTATCATTTTCGAAATCTGGAGACATATATTTTTTAAAAAAAAATTCCTTGATAGAAAATGATTTCAGAAATATGTACACAAAATTTCGTGATTTTTTGATGTTTCTAGAATTTTTGGCACATTTCTGAAGTTGGGCTGAAAAATCAGAAAATGGACTTCGGGAGTAGCAGTCGGATGAATAAGAATTCAGTCGACTGAATCAGAATTCAGTCGACTGATACACTGTGTTTTCTGAAAATAGCCCTATTTCCTATTTTTAAGTGTATTTTTAAATGTCCTAAAACTATGGTATGATAATTTTCAGTATAAAGATTTAGGACTGTTTGATGTAATGTTTTAGGGGGAGTTTCATAATATATCTTTTTTCATCCCCTAAACTTATATTGTTGGTGCAAAGTTAGGATTTAACATCCAATCTTTTGTTAGGCTTTGCTCCACATGTTATTCACACATCATAAACCATATCTTGGATTAAGGGGGAGCTTAATTTCAATCTTATACCTTAGTTCAAGATACAACAAATTTAACTCTTTCATGAAATTTATAAATCCTTCTCTTTTTGATGTATGACAAAGGAGGAGAAGGAATGTTTAAGTTAGAATTCATATTGGGAATATGATTATGTGCATGTGTTAAAGACCTAACTTAAATGATTGCCAAACATCAAAAAGGGGAAGGCAAAGTCCAAGTGTGATCTTGGCAAGAGAAGTCCAAGGAAAAGGCTTGGCGGCATAAGACCAAGCATGTAGTCTTGGCGGCGTAAAGTTCATGCGGACCTTGGAAAAGGAAGTCCAAAGGCAAGTCTTGGCAGCGTAAGTCCAAGCATGTAGTCTTGGCGGCGTAAAGTCCAAGCGTACTTTGGCAAAGGGAACCCCAAGACATGACAAAACCGAAGGAAGCTCTTGGAAGCAAGTGCAAAGGATGAACAAGTCACGGACTAGGAGGAATCCTGGAGGCGCAAGGCTTAAGGAAGAGCTAGAAGGTTGAGTCTAGGTCTAGGGAGTCAATTCAAGTATGAATTATTCACGATCTCGATAGGGTGCTCGACTAAGTCAGTTGAAAACGACGATCATTTGCCTAGTCGTGGCGGTACCGATCGATGTTGCCATCGGTCGGCTGACCAAAGTGGCGATCGTGATCAAGTCGAACTCGAGCACAAAATGGAGTCTCACTCGACTGCGCACTGTGATCACTCGACTGATCACTCCATCAGTCGACTGATGGAGGGATCAGTCGACTAATGAGCGTTCCGTTGGAAGATGATGCTTATGAATCCCGCGAATCCAGCTGTTCAGAAGCCATTAACCGCGACGGTAGTCGACTGATGTTGTACATCAGTCGACTGATCGTGGCCCAATGGGAAAAACAACCCTCTCTCTATAAAAAGAGGCCTTGGGGTGGTTGAGAGGGTTAATGCTTACATTATGATTATTCTCCCAAGCCCCCATGAATTTTCTAAGCTTTCTAAGTGTTTTAATTCCCCTCCTCCTCTCTAATATTCATCTTCATCTTTTGTAAGAAGAGGAGGGTTTTTGTAAAAGAGAAAGCTTCTTAGTGAAGATTAATTTGGGTTGATCCACCTTAAGGATCGTCGTGGAGTAGGAGCGTTATCTCCGAACCACGTAAAGGCTTCCGTGTTAGCATTGTATTTTTGTTTCTATTACTATTGTATTTGTTGTGCTTCCGCTAACCATTTTTATAGAAATTGAAAAAGAGGCTATTCACCCCCCTCTAGCCTTCCAAGGATCCCTAACAAATGTCTTTAGTTAAAGTTGAGAGCGAGAAACTATCACCCCTCTCTGGTGTGTGGGTATTCTGAGAGTATCCGGATGTGTTTCCAGATGAACTTCCGGGCTTGCCACCACCTAGGCAAGTGGAATTTTCGATAGAGGTGATTCCAGGAATCGTGCCGGTATCGAAAACTACTTATCGGATGGAACCGAAAGAGCTGAATGAACTTAAAGTACAACTATAGGAGTTTTGGATAAAGTATTTATTCGTCCTAGTGTTTCTCCATGGGGAGCTCCGGTACTTTTTGTTAAAAAGAAAGATGGGTCGTTGTGGCTATGCATTGATTACTGACAATTGAATGCGGTAACTGTGAAGAACAAATATCCATTGGCAAGGATAGAAGATTTATTTGATCAACTCAAGGATACATGTGTGTACTCTAAGATTGATTTGCGCTCAAGCTATCATCAGCTAAGAGTAAGGAACGAGGATGTTCAGAAAATAGCTTTCCGCACTCGTTATGGACATTTCGAGTTTTTGGTAATGTCATTCGGTCTCATTAATACCCTATCCGCATTCATGGACTTGATGAAACGAGTATTTTTGAGGTATATAGATCAGTTTGTGATAGTATTCATAGACGATATTTTGATATATTCCCGATCTGAGGAGGAGCATGAACATCACTTGCGAATAGTGTTGGAGACGTTGCGACGGGAGCAACTGTATGCCAAGTTCAGTAAATGTACTTTTTTGCTATCCTTAGTGGGTTTTCTCGGACATGTGGTATCTAACAAAGGTATTTCTGTAGATCCCCAAAAAATCGAGGCGATTACTAGTTAAGAGCAGCCAAAATCAGTTCTGGAAGTCCATAGTTTCATGGGTTTGGCTAGGTATTATCGTAGATTTCTGGAGGGATTTTTCAGGATTGCCACCCCACTTACTCGTTTGACCCGAAAGGGGATCAAGTTCACTTGGTCAGAGGCTTGTGAAACTAGCTTTCAGGAGCTTAAGCAGTGACAAATTTCTTCACCAATGTTAGTGATTCTTTCTAGTGTTGATGGGATGGTACTATATATTGATGCTTCTATCCAAGGGTTGGGAGCAATTATGATGCAGTGCGACCATGTGGTATCTTATGCCTCCCGTTAACTAAAGGATCACGAAAGGAATTATCTAGTGCACGATCTAGAATTAGCATCCATCATTTTTGCATTGAAGATATGGAGACACTATTTATATGGAATTACTTTTCAGATCTATACAGATTATAAAAGTTTGAAATATATTTTCACACATAAAGAATATAATCTAAGATAGAGGTGGTGGATGGAATATCTGAAGGATTATGATTGCACCATTCATTACGATCCGGGAAAAGCCAATGTGGTAGCAGATGCACTGAGCAGGAAGTCCTGTGGGGTTCTGGCCAGTCATTTGGTAGCAGTTACCGATCTAGTTCGACAGTTCTCCGAGTTGGGATTGTCTGAACAATGTCAAACATCCCGGGCGATATTAGTCTCTATGGTTTCCCAGTCCACTATTATTGAGAAGATCAAAGAAGCACAAGTTAGTGATCAACATCTGCAGTTCTTATGCAACACAGCGGACTCAGAAGGCCAGATAGATTTCTCGTGTGACAAGCAGGGGGTACATTGTTTTCATGGAAGGTTATGTGTGTTGGATACGCATCCAATCAAGGAAGAGTTGTTACGAGAAGCACATCGTTCAAGATTTGCTATACATCCTGGTGGTACCCGGATGTACCAAGATTTAAAGTGTTCATATTGGTGGGACGGTATGAAGAGAGATATTGCAAACTTCGTTGCTCGATGTTTGGTTTGCCAACAGGTAAAAGCAGAACATCAGAGACTAGCTGGGTTGCTTCAGGAAATTTCGATACTGGAATGGAAGTAGGAGCACATCACCATGGATTTTGTTACGGGATTGCCTAGAACCCGCAAAGGACATGATACGATTTGGGTGATTTTGGATTGGTTAACTAAATTCGCTCATTTCCTTTCGATTCGTGCGATGGACTCGTTGGATCGTCTGGTAGAGTTATATTGTCGAGAGATTATCAGATAGCATGGAGTGCCTTTGAGTATCATATCCGATAGAGATCCGTAATTTATCTCACGATTCTAGCAAAGTCTTCAGTAGGCCATAGGCACAGAGCTTCGTCTCAGTACAACATTTCATCCACAGACAGATGGTATGTCAGAGCGCACCATTCAAACCCTAGAGGAATTATTGAGATCTTGTGTCATGGATTTCGGAGGCAATTGAGAGGATCACATTCATTTAGTGGAATTCGGCTATAACAATAGTTATCACTTTTCTATTCAGATGACTCCTTTTGAGGCTTTATACGGCAAGCCCTGTAGATCTCCTATGTTGTGGAAGGAGGTTGGGGAACGGAAGTTACTGGGGCCATAGAGTATTTAATTTCAAAAATTAAATACCAGCCTAGTCAACCCCGAGGATTCAACAAAATATACAAATACACACATACAATCACATACACACATATGGCCATAATAGTTCGATCCTATGCCTGCAACCAAAGAGTTAACCTACACATATCCTACTATTATCCGGCACATATAATATATGAAAAGTGCATAAAAGTAATCAAATCCTAAACACAAAACCGGAAACCGTGGCTCTGATACCACTTGAAGGTAGGAAACTTCACTTCCCACTTCAACTCGGTCGCTTATTCATGGCGATCCCTTCTACGTCCCCAGATAAAAAAATTTATCCTTGACAAGGAGGGATTACCTAAGCTACCATTTCATTGTCGTGCTATTCGATTAGAGTAGTCACTTGAATAAACTTGTTGTTCAAGCAACCAACCTCTATTCTACGATTAGCCGCGGAATAGACTGTTGGAATCGTGCTCGGAGGCTCGTCGGCTCCCATGTCCCCGGATTAAAATTTTCACTAATGAAAACTAATCCGGATGGGATGAGTTTCCTAAGCTCAACCAATTCGTCGTCATGCTAACGACTTGAGCGATTGCTTGAACAAACTAGTTGTTCAAGCAAACAAGCTCTTCTAGTCGGTTAGCCGTAGAAGAGACGACGGACGGATCGCCGGTTTTTGTGTTTATCTTTGGGGTCCATGATTATACAAATACATATGGATGTAGACATGTATAATCAACACATACAATCATATTAATAAGAACATGCAAAGATCAATAATAAAACTTTTATACCTCTTGATCTTCTATCGTATGTCCTAACCTCCTTGTAGACTTCGTGTGGACGAAGATCCTCTACAAGTTGAAGCTTCCTAGATCTTCTTCAATCAAAAGAAAGAAGAATTCTCCTTCCCTTCTTGCTTGAGCCAACCACCAAGCCACAAAGGCTTGATGCCGCCGGCCCCATGAAAAGGAGAACAAGATGGCCAACCAAGGAACCGAACAAGGGAACAATCCCTAGTTCCTTTGTGCCGCCGGCCAAGAGGAGAAGAAGAGGAGAAGAGGAATCGGTTGAGCCCCGACCAAGGTAGAGGGAAGAAGAGGTAGGAGTCGGCCACTCCTTAGGAAGAAGAAGAGAACTTCTCCTATAGTTGTCGCCCACCTTCACTTCCAAACCATAGCCGCCCAACCAAAGAGCCACACCCTAATCTCCTTAGGGTTTCCTCCTTAGGGTTTCTTACCGCCCAAGCCAATGAAAGGCAAAACCCTAATCTCCAAAACCATCAAACAACCACCCTTGCCGCCCACCTTAAGCCCCTTTTTATAGAGTTGGGCTTAAGCCTTGTTTTAATCTCCACCGTCGGTTCTAGGGTTTTAATCTCAACCGTCGGATCTAGAGATTTAATCTCAACCGTAGGAACTAGAGATTTAATCTCCACCGTCGGATCTAGGGATTTAATCTCATCCGTCGGATCTAGAGATTTAATCTCAACCGTCGGATCTAGAGATTTAATCTCCACCGTTGGATCTAGGGATTTAATCTCAACAGTCGGATCTAGAGATTTAATCTCAACCGTCGAATCTAGAGATTTAATCTCCACCGTCGGATCTAGGGATTTGTTTTCCATCATTGGATCTAGGCTTCATGAGGATTATATTAGGCTACGATAGGGACCATGAGGAGGAGTTGGATCTTGGCCACCTGATGGATCGGAACCACACAAACTTGATCCATCAATGATGTTCCATTCCACTAGAGGATCATCATTGAATTACCTCACCAACCCCCATAAATTAATATGGGCTCCATACATTATTTGTACATCCTTCTCCCCGTGTTTAAGATATCAAATGTCCGTCAATTAATTGATTTACTGACCATCAATCAATTAACATGTAACTCCTCGAGTAGTACCACTCAACCTTATCATCATGTTGACTAAGTCAACCTGCAGGGTTTACATGATGAACCTTATGAGCTCCTCAAGGGGACATCATCAACCTAATATATAGGACACGGTTTCCTCCTATAATCAATGGCACACCATGTAAATAATATCATTTCCCAACTTACCGGGCATATTGATTTAATCCATCTAAATCTCACCCTTTGGTAAATCAAAGAAATAAATACTAAGTACATATGCCCGTTATTATATCGGGATTAAGAGCATGTACAATATAATATCCGAGGTTCGATTCAATTATGTAGTCAGCAATAAATTGAATCACCTCTATGTCGGTCCTGCTCAATACACCTAAGTGTACTAGTGTAACTCTATGTTCAAGACAAAACAATACCAAGCTACACTACAACCATGCCAATGGTTTGTCAAAAACCATCTTGGTTGTGAGCCTCTACTTATACTCTACAAGGGACTGATAACATGATCTTCTGTGCCACACCAAGCACCATGTTATCTACAATGTAAAGTATTAGACAATATGCACACATATAATAAATATAAAGTGCAAACAATGATCATGTGATTCTTATTTCAAAATAAAAATGTTCATACAAAAAGATCTAGGTTTTCAGTATAAATCCCAACATAGACAATGTACAGATCGCCGACTTTTGTGTTTGTATTCGGGGTCCAAGTTATTTTAGCCATAAAAAAAGAATACTACATGCATATATAATTGAAAAACAATTATAGACATGTTACAAAAGAAAATAGACAATCGATATACGTCTCGATCTTCTATTGTATGTCCTTCCTTCTTTTGGATGTCATGTGGGCGACGATCTACCAAAAGTCGAAGCTCCTAGATCACAAATCTTCCTTCCTTGCTCACTCCAAACAAGAGGAAGAATAAGAAACAAAACACTTTTCCTTCTTTCAACCAACCACCAAGCTCCAATCTTGGTGCTTGCCGCCGGCCAAGAAGGATTGGATGAAGAAGATAGATGCCGTCCAAGAGCTCCAAGGGAAGACCCTAAGCCTTGTTTCCACTGGCCAAGGAGAGGAGAAGGATTAGGTTTGGACATCGACCAAGGGAGGGGAGAAGGAGATGGGCACCGGCCACCTAGGAAGAGGAAGAAGAAAAGGAAAAAACTTCCTTATTTGTGGCCGCCCAACACCTCCAAACCCTAAGCCTCTCAAACCCTAATCCAATCTCTATTGAAATTCCTCCTTGCCGCCCACCCTAAAGCCTCCTTTTATAGAGTTAGGGATTAGCCTTGTTTTAATCTCCACCATTGGTTCTAGGGATTTAATCTCAACCATCGGATCTAGAGATTTAATCTCAATCGTCGGATCTAGAGATTTAATCTCTACCGTTGGATCTAGAGTTTTGTTTTCATCCATTGGATCTAGGCTTCATGAGGTATTAATAGGCTACAATAGGGACCAGGAAGAGGGGTTGGATCTTGGCCACCCAATGGATCAAGCCCACATAAAGTCTGTTCCATTAATGATAATCTAATCCAAGTCCTCCTCACGACCCAACTCCTCACGATCCTCTCCTTCTCGCGATTCCCTCCTTCTCGCTACCTCACCTCCCTGCATCGCATCTCCATTTCTCGGCCAACTCTCCCTCTCCTCTGCAAGCGATGACCGACTACCCTCGACGGTTACCATGGGCGAGCCGACAGCGAGCGCATGCAGTTGGAAGTTTGCATCGGTGGCATCTGCACCTTGTTCTGATCTGGGGTTGCGATCTCTACCGGAGCAAGGTGAGGCATTGTTATTCCTTTATCTTGGATGAGATCTAAGTTCTAGCTGTTCCTTCCCTCATTTATCTTGGATATGTTGTTTGGGTAGTGATTTTGAGCGTCGATTGCTCTGGTGAACAGGGGATAAGGGAAGTTTGCTGTCAGTGGAGTTCTATGGTCGGTAAGCTTTTATTTTACCCTTTTCTTTTCATCTGTAATTGCTACATTTTGTGGTGTGTGGATGATTTTAGATCTGATGGGTTTCGGTCGAGGGATCACACTGTATAGAGGTTGTTGTTGGAGTGGTGTCGGCTATGAGTGAGTGGAGAAGAAGGATGGAGCTAGGTTAAGCTAAGGATTCCAACTTAGGGTTGGATAGTTCTTTGAATTCGTGTGTATTGATTAGCTGTGAGATTGATCGGCTCTTTACTGTGGGATTGATTGTTTTGTTGGGGAAGGAACTATGTTTTGAGAATGATTGTAAGCTGTAATGGCTAATGAAGCTGATGATGGAAGGGGTTGTGGTGTTCTATTTGTGCTTGTGGTGAAGCTATGGGCGATGGGTTGAGTGTTAAGATTAGTTGAAGTAGCAAATATTTCGGGTGTGAGCTAAGGGATGATTGCTGATCTGAAATGTGAATTGGTGTAAGACTCGAATGGGTTTTAGCATGTTGTACTCATGGAGATATAGTCGGGGTTAAGAAGGGTGGGTGATCGAGATTTTATTTCGTGCTCGGTAGATTGATATGGATACAAGAGCGATGTAAGAGTTACTTTGAATATTTTATCGTGCGCTTGAACTTAACCATAGTCTATGATATGTGCAGGATTGGGATACAAGGCAGATCCACGGCGTGAAGATTATTGTCACGAGCTTCATATCAGGTGGGTAATTTCCAACCCTGGTCAGGTAGTTGATAAATCTTGTGCATGATATTTATATTGATGATACCAGTACCTTGACTCCATTCATATTATTCTATTGCTTGATACTTAATCTTTGCACTTTGAGAAGCTCCTTTGTTGTTGTTACATTCCATTAATCATTGTTATGGTTTATAGACGCTAGGGTATATGGACCGATATTTGCATAATTATATGTTTGTAGCTGAGTACGAGAGTGAATCTTGTTTGTATCATCAGGATATGTCCTTGGTGGGAGATGTTCTGAGGGTGGAGATGATTGTTCTATCATGGTCCTTAACATTGTATACCAATTATTGATCGTGTATTGGTGTAGGGTTGTGTGGATTGTCGGTAGTGCTTAACAAGGTTGATTGTCAGTTGTGTATGACTATAAGTGGGATAGAGAGTTGTTGTGGATGTATGTGTGTGTAGTTGTGCATTCATCACATTTGCATGCATGCTGGCGACTTGGCCTCCCTTGTTGTTGAGAGGGTCATCAATCATCCTGCCTCCACGGTTACTCATGCTAGTAGCAGCTGGTGTGAGGGCAGAGCATATGTTGTGCCACACTCGACCACTATTGATGATGGTGGTTGGAGTTGTGTGCAGTTGTCCTGGGTGTGTGGCACTAGTCCACTCATGGGTAATGACAGTCGAAGTGGCCAGCAGTAGGGACCCCCGTTATGTGAGGGCCTATGTATATATATATATGTATGTGTGTGTGTGTGTGTGTGTGTGTGTGTGTGAGTGAGTGTGATCAGTATATATAGATACAGTCTATATATTCTTGTTGTGTTGTTGCATTTGTTTGTGTTATGCTTGCTGCATTTGGTTGTACATCATCTGGCATGTTATTTTCATGATTTATACTGTTGCATGTGGATTACCAGTGTACAAGTTGATTGGACGGTTGTATGTATTTGATCAGTACCATGATTATGAGTAGGTTGGATCGGGTTCGTTGTTGTTTTCATTGTAGAATGTTCGTAAGATGGTTTGTTGATCACAGAGGTAGTTTTACTCTTTCCTGTCATATGTGTTATATTGTGGTAGATGTTGTTGGATCGAGAAGCGTTGCTAGAGGGGGGGGGTGAATAGCGATCGTAAATCTTTTCTTTTTCGTTCGTTCGATACACAAAGTAAGCACAGCGGAAAATAAATGAACACGTTTATTTTACTTGGTTCACAACCCAGCGGTTGCTACTCCAAGGCCCTATCGGTCCTAGACCGCGTACGGAGGGCAAAGCACTATAACGTCTCCTCCTCGTTGAAGGTAGGAGACAACGATCACAAAACCGAATATACGAGGATGAGGCAACAACCCTACCTCACCTCGTTGTGAAGAAAAACAAAGAATACAATATCAAAAATATTTCTTGATTCTGCTGCCGACGAAGAAGATCGAAACTTGACGTCGCATCGGTGTTATGACGATGTTGGAGCGTTGGCGTTATAGGAGCACTTGATGAATAAACTTGATGTAATTTGGAGATGGAATCCTCCCCTCCTTTTATAGACTTTGGCCTCTGAATTTGTCTCCTCTTATTTCGGAACGGATCATGAAGTTGTCCAAATTTTATCGCGAAGTGGCCGCGTCAAACGTTATCCATTTTGACCTAGCGCAAAAGCTAAATCGTCGCCATCACGATCGATGCATCACCGATCGATGGGCATCAATCGATCGCTCCATTTTCCAAAGAATGATCGCCAGCTTGGCCACTTCCCTGCAATAAGAGGTTAGCTCGAAAAATGATAAATACAACAGTTTCTAACCGTCCGATCTCGACCTAGACCTTCCACAGGAAGTCTTAGTCGGATCGCCGCCTACGGTCATCCCCATAAAGAGGACACGACCTTACAATCTCTCACTCACACGAGCTTACCTCGATAGTATCTCTCGCTTCCGGCCTTCCACTCGATTCCTTCTGCTCCCTCCGAAGTCACTCGAGTGTCGCCCGACCACCGCGGCTTCCTCCGGGTGTCGCTAGCCTTCAGCTCCAGCTTTAACACTTTTCTGCACACTTGATTTAGCTCGTGAGATAACAATGTAGACTTAACTTTGTGTCTTTGCCATAATCAAAACACAGGTTCGATTATCTAGTGCCCCTGTACCAACAGATGTCCTAAGGTTATAGGAGTTATAGCATTGCATATCTTCAAGTATGTCAGTACCTTATATTGTTCAGTTGATTTTTTAGTATACGCATTGGTTATATTATACTGGTGTATATCTATTGTAACTTTAGGTTGTATATTGTTGACTCTCTTATGATATATGATATGTATGCACTATCTTTCATATTGCCGCTGAGTTTTTACTCATCACCATAGACCCTAGGTTTCTTGTCACCCAGGTAATAGGTAGCAGACTTTGTGATGGGCTTGGAGCACCGCTAGTCAATTCCGTCTCATCTTACTTTCGAGGGTCCTGACTTTTGATTATCATATGGTTTTATTTTGTTATGAACTTGGATTCATATGGTGGTTTGTATTGTTGGACATTTGTTAGTATTTTCAATTGTCTTTCTAGATTTATTACGATACTTTCTTATTTTGTGGTTAGTCATACCAGTATGCAGTCTTGTTGAGTTTATAACTCTTTTGTGATAGTCTTCCGGTGTTGGTTTTCTTATATATATCAATCTTGTTGTGTTAGTTGTGACTAAAAGGCTATGTATCGATTGTATTCTAGTTGTCATAAGGCAGGGGCTCCATCCGTTGACCGGACAGGGTGCACCTCCAGGGCGTGACAGGTGGTCATGGCAGTCGATTTCTTGGTAGGGCCAGTCGACTTGTCAGGCTGAATCCAATGTGGATTAGTCCGTTGTGAGACAACGATACTGTGTGAAGTCGACTGCTGGGTAAGGGCAGTCTACTACCAGGCAAAAATCCTTCCCGTGCAGAGCTTTAAATGGAGGACGCGAGGAGCTTCTTCAACAAAAGTTCTTGGACGATTTTGAGGCGAAGTGCTGCTGCATTTCAGGTCTTCAAAGGCATCCAAAGCAACCAAATAAGCCCTCAAAAAAAGCTCACTTCTTGTAAAGTATTTTTGTTCTTTGTCTTGTATTTCATTTATATCTTGTTGTTTGGTTGTAAGCTCATCATTGTAAGAGGTTTATTCATCTCCGGTGTTATACCGAAAAGGAGAAGTTCATAGTGAGGGTGGATCACTAGAGCACCGCCCTAGAGTAGAACCACATAAAAATTCTTTATGTTGTGCTTGTATGTTTTGTATTGTTTCGTATTTATGTGTATTTGTATTTGTTTTTTTTGTATTTTCCACTGCACACTGACATTGGTGTAGACAAGCACAAACACGATTGAGTGAGATCGAAGAGAGAAATCGATCGATGCTATTCACCCCCTCTAGCACACCAAACGATCCCCAACAAGTGGTATCAGAGCGAGGACACTGATAACAGTTTTTTTCATGGTACCATTACAAATTAATTATCAACCTTCTCTATGCTAATATAACATAGTGAATGGACTGGATTGTTTCCCAACGAGTGTAATCGAGAGAATAGTAATCTTAGGATTGCTAATTATTGCTTTGGATTTTCAATTTCAAATGAGGGTTTGGGATTTAAAAGATTAATCCTACTGAATGAAAGATAATGCAAGTAATTAAAACTTTAATCTAACTAAACTACGATGGTAATGAAATTAAAGAAGATATAAACTAAGCATTTAAACAAGAGCATTCAAAAACATAAAGATAGTGTATGAATTTAAACAACAATTCAAATGAAGAATAACATGAGTATAAAGCAAATCATGAAATTAAATCTAATCTTACATGCCTGAGCAATTCCACCATGCATCGTATTGTCACTATACGATACAATTATTAAACAATTCTAATTAATGGGCATGACAATTAACCATGCACAAAATCTAACTAATGAACCATTAAGCTAAGGAGCACTTAAGCTAATGAACAACTAAGCTAAGGAACAATTAACCTAATGAACAATTAAGCAAAGTTGCAACTAACCAACCATAATTCATGATTTACAAATTAAACTACAACTAAGCTCCAAATTAAACTACAAGATAAACTCCAATTCAGACATCCACATTAAACTACAAGATAAACTACAAATGAAACTACAAGATAAATTCCAATGAACAATTCAATTCATAACTTCAAATAAAATGTTAACCGACGATCCACAACACCCGGAGAAGGAACCACCCTCTTCGGCCAACGGTGATGACCTGAACAACCCTCTCCAGCAGACGATAAAGTGAATTCCTTGCCAAAAAATCTCTCTGACAAGGTTGAACAGGAGGCGAGGGTTGCCCACTACTTTGGCGTTGGAATGAATGGAGTTGTCGAACCATAGCTGCTGAAAGGGAGGGAAATCGGAACAGTGGCTATCATTAAACTTCACCGGCACTGGAATGGAGAATCTGCCGTCGAAATGGAAGATTGGAACTGTTGCAAGAGCTGAAAATTGATGTTGCCAAACCACGACAGCGAGAAATCAACCTTAGCTTTCCGAACCATGTCCAACTGAGGCACGTCTCAGCTCCGGTGGCAGGCGATGGAGTATTCACCGGTGAAGATGAGTGAGTTGCGTTGGGATGAATTTGTCTTCTTCGAACCACGTCGCCCGGCCGTTGGCAACAGGTGTTATTGGATGGGAAGAGGTTGACCACTTTGGCGAAGCCGCCGAACTTGTCGCCACCGTTGTGCAGTGGAAATCGCCGCACGTGATTTGGGAAAGAAGAAGGTCGCGACTCTACATTTTTTCTCGTTGGGTTCTGTTATGTGGGTGGAGAAAAGACCCATTAAGTGGATGATTTGTGACATCCGATCTCAATTCCCATCAAATCCCAGCCATTGATTAAAGCTAGGGTTTTATTCCTTGATTAATCATTCAATTAACTAGGGTTGATGCATCCAACAGTTGTGATCGTTCCAAATCTGGATGTATGGCTCCGATCGCTCCATTTAGGCCCTTTTGTGTTTCCTACAAGATCACATTCAAACTTATGAAAAAAATTCTGAAATTATAGGAATTACACAATTAATCTCAAATAAATCCAGTATGTAAAAAAGCATGTTGAATAACCATAATCACCCACATAAAAGAGCCTAAAATGTCAATCCATGAATCGAAACAGCACAATAAAATGAAGCTATTAAATTCCCCCACACTTATTCTTGCACATCCTGAGCAAGAAAAAGAAACTAAAAGTAAGCTGAAGATATATTTCTCTAGCAATTCCCAATCATACATAGAAAATCATGAAAGAAAGTTACCTAGGATTGTCAAATCTCAAAGACTCAAGCAATCATGGTCTCAAATCTTACACAGGTTAACAAACATGGTGACTCAATCTATCCTGAATAGACAAAGAATGATTAAGCCTCACAAGGTAGGTTGTGGTTTCTCTCTCTCTCATAAGCATGTAATAATGGAGTTCACTCAAGCTACTCATGGTTTACGCACTACCATATGCTTGCTTTTCTTCTACCTTCACCATTATATACACACAAGAATGCACAATCATTGAAGGCTTATTAGGAATGTAAAGGGAACATAAATACAGGGAAAATAATAGTATGTGTGGAAGGAAAGAAAGGTAGGAAATGAAATAGCTAAAGAAATGCAAGAAGACATGGAAATATTGGAATGCTATATAGATGAGTACAAGAAAGCAATGCCCCAAAAGTTTTCATCCAAGCTAGTTTTTCACAATTCACTAAACATGTAAACAATCCCGATCACTTTCACAATACAAATCCACTCATGATATACAATAAATCTCTTAATAGTTGCAATAAGGAATGTCCATCACAAAAATACTATCATACAAATAAAAAAAATGGCACAACATGTCAAAGAATATTTTTTTTATTTCCTTTATTCATTTGGCCAAATGTTTTTTTTCAACTTTTATTTTTAATTTTTTTTCAACTTTTTTTTAATTATTTTTTTTTCAAACATTTTTTTCTTGACTTGTAGTGCACTTCCCTATGCTCTAAAAAAACACATCAAGCTCAGCTATAAAAAATAAAAAAACATGGCAAGCTCATGGTGATCAAGCACGACTTGTCTATGCTTACACTGAATTCTCCTGAGCTACTCTCTCCCCCACACTTAAACTTTTGTCTGTCCCAGGTAAAATACTCATCATGGAACATCTAATATTACACACCCAAAAGTGTAACAAAGAAGAAAGCAATGGAAGGAAAGAAAAATGATGTGATGAACAACTAGAATATTATTCAGTAAGCATGTGGTGACAGAAGAAGTAAAGGAAAACAAGTGAGAATGCCTTCATAATAATCATGCAAACCTATGGTTGTGTGGTCTCTAAAGAATCAAAGCAAGTTCTAGAATTACACTAACCACAAGTGCACCACACACAAGCAATAAAAATAGGCACAATCCTCACTAGGAATGAAAAAAATCATCTCAATCCATCACGCAGTAGCAACCATATGCAATTAACTAAAACATTCATGACAATAAATTCCAAAATTTGACAATCAAATTTAACTAGCTTTCACGACTTCTAAAATGATATAAAGGAATGCATAGGAAATTTATTTCAAAACACGACAAAACAAAGACTCAAAAAACAAAACATAACAACCAAAATAAAAACAAATGAGGTAAAAGAAACATATATACAAAGAAAAGAAAAGAAAAGATGAGATGGAGCAAACTCCCCCAAGGTTCTGGCGGTTGAAGAAGATTCAGTAGAAGAAGCCATGCGTGTCGTGGGGTGCTCCGAAAGAAATCTCATCTCGGTGGTTGAAGAAGATTCAACTTTAACATCCACGCGCGGGAGTGGGATGGACAGAATGGGGGTGAGCACCTTCATGGTGCGATCAAGATAGTCCTATATTACTCCCTCCAATATCATTGCCTTATCATGTATAATCTCTGTGGTCGGAGGCGATTCAAAAAAAATGTCCAACCTTGGGGCTGAATTATTCCATTTTCTATCAGGGCCTTCATCAACAGATTTGTTGGAAACTCCGACTATGATGGAAATGTCCAATCTGAGGGCCTCTATCTATCCACAACTTCCATGGGAATTAGCTCATCAGAAATTGCTTGCCACCACTGTCTCACTTATCTTCTTGTCTAGCTGGCAAGTCTGAGCACTGGTATTTGGCAACCTCTCCTTTTCTTCAATATAATCTGAGGCACAAATAGTGTCACAAAGTAATTCCAAGTCACTAGTATCATTCTGTATATCATCTACCATAGAAGCAACTTCATCAATATCTGGAGCATTAGATAGTACATCATCACCATGCTCATCAGTAGAGGAGTCCTGTAGAGCTGTAGAAGAAGAAACATATCTATCACTAGCTCTGCAATCCATCTCCTCAAGCACATCACTGCCATAAAAAATGATCTCTGAAGAAAACTGGAAGGAATCTTGTGCTTGTGTCTGGCTGATGGATGATGTAATTTGATCTAGCTGGATTTGCATGTTTGTAACATTTCTTGTTGTTGATGACTATCGCTCATTTGTTGTTGATATTGTTGTAGAATTGATGCTAGCTGCAAATGCTTTTCTAGTGTCTCTGTATTTGCTTGACTGGGAACAAGGATTTCTTCACTACAGTCTTGGTATATCTCCCAGGGAGTTGACTCATCTTGTTAGAATGGTTGTGACCCATCAAACATTGAATCACCCTGAAATCTTAGTGGGTTCTGATAAGCTGAAAAATTCTGAGCCTTTTCCTGATGTGCTTCTCTATAACTATAACTTAATTGATCTCCCCAACTTGTCATGTAAGTATCGGTAGATGGTGGGGGTGGATAGCACTGAGGTTGCTCAAGAATATATTATGGTGTGTGCCCATACCTGAAATCTGAATCAAAATTATGAAAAGATGTACTAGAAATTGAATTATACCTATCCTGATGATAAGACTGATGATATTGAGGTTGGTACTGATAATAATCATCTTCAGGTTGGTAATACTCTTGTTGTCCAGTGCCTGAAAATTAACATTATTGAAATCTCCAAACCACTGATAATATGGATCCATGTTCAAAGAAATTTAATGTTCTTTCCTGAAACACTAACAAACAAATCAAAAGAAATAGGAAATAAAAATGACAAAATACATGGATATACAAGAGAATCAAAGAATAAAGCCCTAAATAAAATTTTGGGTTTTTTTACAATTTTTTTAAGGAATAGAAAATCAAACAATTCTAAATCTACTAAGCACCATTACACTCCCCGGCAATGGCGCCAAATTTGATAATAGTTTTTTTGTGTGGTGTTGTTACAAATTCATTACCAAACCATTTCTGCCTAATATAGCATAGTAAATGGCCCAGATCATTTCCCAACAAGTGTAATCGGGAGAATAGTAATCTTAGGATTACTAATTATTGCTTTGGATTTTCCATTTCAAATGGGGTTTGGAATTTAAAAGACTAAGCCTACTGAATGAAAGACAATTCAAGTAATTAAAACCTTAATCTAACTAAACTACGATGGTAAAGAAATTAAAGAAGATATAAACTAAGCATTCAAACAAGAGCATTCAAAAACATAAAGAAAGTGCAAGAATTTAAACAACAATTCAAATGTAGAATAACATGAGTGTAAAGCAAAGCATGAAATTAAATCTAACCTAACATGCCTGAGCAATTCAACCATGCATTGTATTGTCACTATACGATACAATTATTAAACAATTCTAATTAACAAACATGACAATTAACCATGCACAAAATATAACAATGAACCATTAAAATAAGGAACCATTAAGCTAAGGAACACACACTTAAGCTAATGAACAACTAAGCTAAGGAACAATTAACCTAATGAACAATTAAGCAAAGTTGCAACTAACCAACAATATTTCATGAACTACAAATTAAACTACAACTAAGCTCCAAATTAAACTACAAGATAAACTCCAAATCAAACATCCACATTAAACTACAAATTAAACTACAAGATAAACTACAAATGTGTTGGTGCAATCGACCCAGGTCACGATTGACCAGACTCGAGTTTGACTCGAGTAGTATTTTGATGTTTGACAATGGGTTGACCATTGTTTGACAATGGGTTGACTATATGATTGACATGGGGTTGACCATACAATGGAAAGTCCAAGCATGGGTCTTGGCAATGGAAAGTCCAAGTCTTAGGTACTTGGCATGGAAAGTCCAAGCATGGGTCTTGGAAATGGAAAGTCCAAGTCTTAGGTACTTGGCATGGAAAGTCCAAGCATGGGTCTTGGCAATTGGAAAGTCCAAGCATGGGTATTGGCATTTGGAAAGTCCAACATGAAGTTGGCAAGGAAAGTCCAAGGGTGTGATATTGGTGGCGTAAAGTTCAAGAGGTAGTCTTGGCAGTATAAGTCCAATGTTTGGCGACGTAAAGTCCAAGGGTGTGTCTTGGTATCGTAGCCCAAATGTGCCTTGGAGGTGTAGACTCAGTTAGCATGACAATAGCCGATGGAAGCACCTGAAGGCTAGTATATGGATGAACAAGTCATGGATAACTTGGAGGGATCTGATAGGCATGAGGCTAATGGAGGTGGCTAGAAGGCTTAGGTCTAGGGTAAGGGTGATCTATCAAGTATGAGGGGATCATACTTGGGGTAAACCTCATGGTTGAGGTTTAGCAATCGATTGGGGTTATGGACCAGTCGACTGGTCAAGTGTTTTGACACTTGATAGCTGAGTCGACTCTGAGCAGTTGATTGGTTTGGAGTCGACTGTCATTCGATTGTGACTGCGTGGCCTTGGCAATCGAATGCCAGCTTTGGACAATCGACTAGCCTTGGGCAGTCGACTTCCATGGAGGGCAATCGACTGCTAGTCGAGGACACGGGCACAGAAAGCTCGGTAGATGACTGAGCAGTCAGCTACATTCTTGACAGTCGACTGCAAGTAATGGTAGTTGACTACTAGTGTATCCGTTAGCTGGAATGGCAATATGGATTAAGCCCGTTGTGAGACAATGACACTGTAGGCAGTCGACTATCAGGCACAAAATCAACCTGATGTAGGCATAAAAGGAGCAATTCGGGAGGATTTCGACAATGGTTTCTTGAAGGATTCTTGAGGCGATTTAGAGGCGAAATTTCAGGGTTCTTCAAGCTCATCCAAGCAACCAACAAGCAAAGAATTCAAAGCTCACATTTGTAAAGTGTTCTTTACATAGTTTGTTGTACTTATTTGTATTTTCTTGTATTTCTTGTTTATGTAGGATCGAAATACTCCAAGAGAGGGGGTGAATCTCGAAGGTTATAATTTTCTTTTTAAATTTTAAAGAATATTTTGAAAATTTTAAAGAGTTTGCAATGGAAACAAAATGAAATAGAGACAAGTTTCTTTTACTTGGTTCACAACCCTAACCAGGTTGCTACTCCAAGGCCCATAGCTCTTCCGAGAGCTACTCGATGGGAAATCACTATATACCCTCCGATTAGAGAACTCTCGACTTTGGAGGGGTTCGCATTTTACAAAAATATGAGATGGGTAACACTCTACTCTCTCTTTGAAGTTAAGTACATACAAGCGAAAATAAATACAAGAAATTAAGAGCTACGTTATACCGACACTTATGGAAGTTTTGAAGTAGCCATAGAGTGTCAGAAAAGTGTCTTTGTGAGGAACCGAAGCTCTTGTGGACGAGTATGAATAGAGGCAACACTTCGACGTAGTAATAGTCTTGTACTCGGAGTTAGTCGAGCATTTATTTTATAAACCTTTTCCAATCGACTGGAATGCCTTCCAGTTGACTCCACATCAGCCCGTCGATATGGAACTTCTAGTCTTCCATTCGACTTAACACGCTCCAGTCAACTCTAACTCACTCGGCTCCGCATCGGGAAGTTTGCCTCTTCAGTCGACTGAAACTCCCCAATCTACTGAAACTCTTTCCATCTGCACTGCCAAATCTTCGATCGATCACCAACTAATCTTTCCAAAGGTATCCAGTCGACTGAACTTCAGTCGACTGGAATACATTCAGTCGACTGATCCCCGCAAAATTAGATTAGCACAAATAGATAATATCATGGAACGATACCAGTAGTAATACTGCTTGATCTCGACATCTAAGTCCCACACGGACTCTCCATCGGATCTTTTAGTAATATATGAGAGATGTCTTAAGGCAATCACCTTATGTTTGAACCATTTATATGATAAATGAAGATTCACTATTTGAGTATACATGTTTTCATGTATTTAATTAGATCTTAAACTCATTTATTGAACGTCCATGATACGATTCATAGTATGAGAGAATTTGTGATTGGATCACAACTAGGAGTATCTCTACATGTGTAATTGTGATGTATCAGAATTATCTCTAGTCGATGAATTGATGGATTTGGACACCATCATTTCTGTCGAGACTAGCATGAGGTATACTTCTTGGTGCATCCAAGCAGTTGATTCTCACTGGCTGGTGACATTGTGATGTCCGGAGTTAATCGTGGATGCTAGTTATGGTAACTAGTTCATTGGAGTGACTAGCTGTAAGACTTCATATGGTTCTCTGCATATATGGATATGTCAATGAAGTTCTTGCTGTAGCTTAAGTGCGATGTTTCTTGGACTTGCGGTATTCAAGTCATCTTGGTCATGAAGACTTATGCTTTGACATCTTAAGCAAGCATCTCTAAGGAGATGTGGACTCGGGATGATTGGGTATAAGTCGAAGTGGCCGAAGGTGTTTGAATAGCCTATAAAGGATTCACCACTCCTTGCAAGGAGATGTATACTCATGGCCTCTCGTCGAATTGTTACTAAAGTCTTTGGCCAAAGCAATACATGTTTAGAGTAAGGTACTCTTGGATACATGTGCAGTAACTAGAATCCGTAGGACGAGAAAATGATACTTGGGTTAGGTGTGACATAGTCAACCTACTGGGGACTGACACTATAGACCATGTCCTGAACCAAGTGGGTATAAGATGCGTGAAAGGAACGGGACACGATTCATTGTAGCTGCTGAAGGGTTTCAGAAATAGTTCTGGATCAGCTGTTGATCTTTTCGGTTAATTGGGGATCATGATGTACTACTAGGTGCCACTCATGATCTGTAACGCCCGCCCTTATTTGGTCTCAGGGCGGCGCTACTTCTTTTTTTTTTTTATAACATAACTTATATGGATCATTTCACAATCTACATAATCAAACATGTTATCATGACGTAAATCTTCTTTTATAGCATGCATCACATATCATAGACCTAATTAGTATCATAACATCTTTTATAACATGCATTACATATCATAATCATAATTAGCATGTTAACATATCATAACTTCTTTTATAACATGCATCACATATCATAATCATAATTAGCATGTTACCACATCATATCTCATTTTATAACATGCATAACATAAAGATTAGAGAATGTAACTATTATTAACACGATCCATTCATGAGTTCCAACATATCAAACATTCATAAGTAAGGTGAATAATAACATAAACTAAGCAACATCCAACATGGTACTAATAAATCACAAGTCATAAAAGCGGAAGCAAATGTCTTAAGTTATTCGTTGAGCATATAAATAGAAGCAGAGAGTAATAGGGTCTTTTTCCACCATGCCACTATCACACACACTCTGCCCCTCCTGCTACTTCCTCTAGTTCATGTTTCCTTTATCTACAGTATATGGACAACATAAACTATAAGCATATAGCTTAGTAAGATTCTTGCCTACTCACAAAAGCCACAAATTACCTCAAATGATTAGAAAACATGAGCATACTAGCATAAATCACATAAGTATTTCATAACAACACTAAACATCAACATACTAACGTAATGAAACATAAGCATGGCATAAAATTTACATAAGCATGCTGAACATAATTAATTCTAAGCATGGCATAAATTAAACATAAGCATTCATGACATCATCAATCCTAAACATGCATAACGGACATAATCATAAGCATTCTTAAACTTAAACATAAGCATTCATGACATCATCAATCCTAAACATGCATAAAGGACATAATCATAAGCATTCTTAAACTTAAACATGAGCATTCATGACATCATCAATCCTAAACATGCATAAAGGACATAATCATAAGCATTCTTAAACTTAAACATAAGCATTCATGACCTCATCAATCCTAAACATGCATAAAGGACATAATCATAAGCATTCTTAAACTTAAAAATAAGCATTCATGACATCATCAATCCTAAACATGCATAAAAGACATAATCATAAGCATTCTTAAACTTAAACATGAGCATTCATTACATCATCAATCCTAAACATGCATAAAGGACATAATCATAAGCATTCTTAAACTTAAACATAAGCATTCATGACCTCATCAATCCTAAACATGCATAAAGGACATAATCATAAGCAGTCTTAAACTTAAACATAAGCATGCACAATTTCATACAAGTCCTTTCTTTTCAAAACATATACATATAGATACTTCAACATAATCATAACATAAAGGGGGGGGGCCCAGGCTAAGTACCACATAAAGCGCGTTCCCTAATAGGCTGGGGTAGCTAACCACCAGACCTACTAGAGCAAGACCTCTTACGTCTTACCAGGGCAAGACCTCTTATGTCTTCTTATGTCCCTTGGATTTGATTAATGACCACCTAATGGGTCGAGTACTTAACCTCTTACAAAGTAAAATACTTAATTTTCATTATTTTCTTTCTTATCATAAAGAATGCTCTTAATCACCAACATAAAAAGGGAAGCATCTCCGTCTTATCTTATCATAAGGAGAGCTCTTAATCCCAACATAAAAAGGGAAGCATCTCCGTCTTATCTTATCATAAAGAGAGCTCTTAATCCCAACATAATAGACATTTCATAGCATATATGCATTCATAACATAAGAATACCCTAAAGGGGTCTTAAAGCATAAACATGTTCATCACATAAGCATATTTCATGGCATATCAAGCATAAACATGCTCATCACATAGGCATATTTCATGGCATATTAAATCATAAACATGTTCATCACATAGGCATATTTCATGGCATATTAAATCATAAACAGGTTCATCACATAGGCATATTTCATGGCATATTAAATCATAAACATGTTCATCACATAGGCATATTTCATGGCATATTAAATCATAAACATGTTCATCTCATAGGCATATTTCATAGCATATTAAATCATAAACATGTTCATCACATAGGCATATTTCATGGCATATTAAATCATAAACATGGTCATCTCATAGGCATATTTCATGGCATATTAAATCATAAACATGTTCATCACATAGGTATATTTCATGGCATATTAAATCATAAACAAGTTCATCACATAGGCATACATACAATCATGCAACATATTATGAATTCTAAGGGAAATTCTTGTACACCAATTTAATCACCTAATCTTAACCCTAGCTTAGGTACCCTAAGTGGCCGAAATCACTAGGGAGGGGTTCATACATTTTTTTTTGCACATGAAGCTTACATAAGTGTCACATAACATATCCTAAACTTAGGGGGAGTATTTGCACATGAAGTTGGGTACTTAGACCCCACCCTAACCCTAACAGCCAAGTTGGCTGAACCATTTGGGCACAAGAAGATTTATTTTTTCCACACCAAATTTATACATGAAGACATACAACATATAATAATTTCATAAGGAGTATTTTCATGCAACCCTAGCCCTAAAACCCTAGGTGGCCGAAACTTGTAGGGGCACAAAACTTTTATTTTTGTCACATAACATTTATACATGAAGACATACAATATATCATAATTTCATAAGGAGTGTTTTCATGCAACCCTAGCCCGAAAACCCTAGTATGCCGAAACATTAGGGGCGCAAAACTTTTATTTTTGTCACATAACATTTATACATGAAGACATACAACATATCATAATTTCATATGGAGTGTTTTCATGCAACCCTAGCCCTAAAACCCTAATTGGCCGAAACTTGTAGAGTATCAAGCATCATATTTCTTTCATATATCATGTCCTACAAGAGCAAATATACTGCAGGTGAGGGAATCTTACTACTTATAATTTGATTACCCCTTAATAAGAGAGAGACCTTGATTGGAGAGGAGACTAAAATAATAATCTTGCCCTAGAACCCTTCTTGGTGCTCTTGACCTTTAGATGGAGATTATCCCCTTAGATCAACCCTTCTCTTTGCTTAACTCACTAGGGTGGAACCCTAGTTGGCTTTGGCCGAAACTCAAAGAAGGAGCCTTAGGGTTTCAGTGGAAGGAAGAAGAAGGAAGAAGAAGTGGTCAAGTGGAACCTTCCCTCTTCTTTATAAAGGGAGGAAGAGAAGTGTCTCTTCTCTTTTCATGCCTCTTCATTTACCCTCCTCACACTCATCTAACATTTCTCCTCTTTCTCCAACAGTAAGCTACTGCTGAGCACTTGGTCATCACATGCATGGTAAGAGTTAACTCTCACCAAGAGGTTTAAGGTTCAAACCTCACCTCTCAAAATTTTTTTTATTCTTTTATCATCATTTTCCAAGATTCCATATACAATCTACTAGACATGCAATTAAATTCTATACAAAAACTTTGGAGAAAATTTTAGGGTGTTACAATCCCCCGTACCTTATGAAAAGTTCGTCCCGAACTTAAAACAGTTTCGGATACTTTTGTCGCATCTCGTCTTCTCGTTCCCACGTGAACTCTTCGAACCCTTGACTTCGCCATAGGACCTTCACTAAGGGTACCTCTTTTCTCCTTAGCTTCTTGACCTCTCGATCTGTTATCTAAACAGGTCGGCTTTCATAACTTAGGTCCCCTTGAATTTGTACTGCCATTGGTTCGATCACCTGGTCTGCATTGGGAATGCATCTCTTGAGCATTGATACATGGAAGACATTGTGGATAGCCGACATCTCCTGAGGTAGCTCCAGCTCATAGGCCACCTTGCCAATTCTTTTCAGGATCTGATACGGTCCTACATAATGCGGACTCAGCTTTCCCTTTCTTCCAAATCTCATTACTCCTTTTATAGGGGCGACCTTGAGGAACACAAAATCCCCAACTTCGAATTCCAATGGTCGGCGTCTCTTATCCGCATAACTCTTTTGCCGGCTCTGGCGATCTCTATCCTCGTGGATAGTCTCTATAGCTCAGGTGGTATCATCAATAATATCGACACAAGACCCATTTCCCTCCTTTCACCACTCTCGTACCAAAGATAGGAGACTGCATCTTCTCCGTATAGAGCTTCATATGGTGCCATTCCAATAGTACTTTAGTAGCTGTTGTTGTAAGCAAATTCGCCAAGCACAAATATACACAACTCCTTAAAGTCTAGAGCACAAGCCCAACATATCTTCCAGACTTGGTTCACTCTTTCATCGAGTCGTACGAGGATGAAACGCAGATCTTTGAATCTCAACTTAGTGCCAAGAGCCTTCTGAACACATTCCCATAAATGGGAGGTAAAACGGCCATCACGATCAGAAATAATAGCCTTAGGCACTCCAATCGATAATTTCCTTGGCATATAATTGAGCTAATTTGCTCAACCTGGATAGGTCATCTTAATTGCAGAAATGGGCGGATTTGTCAACCGGTCTATGATTACCCATATAGCATCATAACCATTTGTTGTTCTAGGTAATCCCGAGATGAAATCCATAGAAATTTCTTCTCTGTAATCAATGTGCGGTAATCCTCCAGGTTTCTGGTGTTCTGCCTTAACCCTCTGGCAGGTCAGACAGGTGTTGACGTACTGAGCCACATCCCTTTTCATGCCGGACCACCAAAATTTATCTCTTAAGTCCTGATACATTTTTGTAGATCCAGGATGCATGGTATAAGGTGTTCCATGGGATTCCTCAAGTATCTTCTTAGTAATTCGGATCGCTCGGAATACATAGTGATCCGGAGGTATAATAATCCATTTATCGAAAATGCGGAATCCATTATCCCTTCCTTCCAGGACTTCCTGTTTGATCTTCTGGATGTCTGAATCACTATCTTGCTTTCCCAATATATCATCGAACAATGTCGGCGCTATCGTCATGGTGGAAAGTTGTCCAGAAATAATCTCTATTCTGTAATTCATTATTTCCCTTTTCAGGGGCTGAGATAGCATCGATAAGGACATCAAAGCGGCACAGGACTTTCTGCTAAGTCCATCTGCCACTTTGTTGGCCTTTCCTGGATGATAGAATATCTCACAATCATAATCTTTGACTAGCTCGAGCCATCTACATTGTCTCATGTTCAAGTAATGCTCGGTAATCAGGGCACTACTGAATAGCTCCTCTGCGGTCTGCGGTCTATGAGCTCCGCCACATTGGCTATTTACGGTGAGCATCTTCAACATGAGTCTGACCCTTTCTCTTTCCTTGCTGACCAACTCTTGGTATAGGCACGCGAGTTGGTCGAATCTCTTCATGACTTTGCTGACTGATAGGTCACATGCAGTCTCTGATTGACTCAATGTAAATTTGAATTGGTTTACGAAATCAGGCGGCAACTTTGTTTCCACTCATCATTCATATGTTCCAATCTAACCGACATTGATCAACTATACCATATACATCCCATACAATGAACTAATCACTAATTTCAAAGGAAACAAACTTATCATTTCTTATTCATACTTTTAGACAAGAAAGAAAATGTTAACATATAACATTCCTTATTTCTAATCTAAACAAAAAAACTACTTGAGAAGATAGTTCATTACGACTCCCACTAGGACAAACCCTAGTGCAGTTGTAATTATTTTTAGTCCTATCTTCCTTGGCCTCACTAGGGTAGTCTCAGGCTGGCCAATAAGTTGATGGCTTATAGAACTCTCTTCATTCTTTTCGAGGCCAGCTACCACAGGATTCTCTCGAACCTTGTGCTCCAGTAGTTCCCAGCACAACTCAGCATATGTTATCCGCCCTTCATAGCGGCCCCATACGTGATGTACAACTACCATGAAGATATTTGGCAGAGAGCGTACCAAGGCCCATATCCGATAATTGTTCAATAACGGAAACTCCTGCTGCTCGAGTCTCCTAAAAAGACCATCGAGCCTTCTTATGTGTCCGATGACCCCACCATCAAGTTTATAAACTATCTCTTCAATAGCTTCCCTCAATTGGTTTTGTAACACATTACGACGGGTCATAGTAGTGATCGTCCGTGCCATCTGAAATTGAAATAAATAAAGTCAGTACAAAATCGACTAACCAGTACAAAATCGGCTTAATTCAATTTATATGAGCATAGACCTTACACAAACAATTACGAAAATCAATTCTTCGTAATTTGAGGAGTTTTTTTTTTGCTGATCAATTTTGATTTACCAAACTTGTCTACCTTTGACCAAATCACAAGTATTTCTTGTGAAGCTAGTATAAGTTTTTCGTTCGTTTATCTACGCATAATGAAACTAAGGCTAGCATAAAGCTAGCATTTGTATATTAATGCATTACATAAACTAAAGGCTAGGCTAACATAAGATTATCCTACATGACTACATGCATAAACAAAATAAGCCAAAGGCATCTCATAAACAAAATAAGCTAAAGGCATTTCATATCATACATGAACAAAATTAATAAAATTAGAGTAGACATAGAATTCTTACTTGGAGCGGCAGGTTTTGGACCTTGATGTGTGATAGTGGAAAGGTGAACCTGCTCTGATACCAACCTGTAACGCCCGCCCTTATCTGCTCTCAGGGCGGTGCTACTTCTTTTTTTTTTTTTTATAACATAACTTATATGGATCATTTCACAATATACATAATCAAACATGTTATCATGACATAAATCTTCTTTTATAGCATGCATCACATATCATAGACCTAATTAGTATCATAACTTCTTTTATAACATGCATTACTTATCATAATCATAATTAGCATGTTAACATATCATAACTTCTTTTATAACATGCATCACATATCATAATCATAATTAGCATGTTACCACATCATATCTCATTTTATAACATGCATAACATAAAGATTAGAGAATGTAACTATTATTAACACGATCCATTCATGAGTTCTAACATATCAAACTTTCATAAGTAAGGTGAATAATAACATAAACTAAGCAACATCCAACATGGTACTAATAAATCACAAGTCATAAAAGCGGAAGCAAATGTCTTAAGTTATTCATTGAGCATATAAATAGAAGCAGAGAGTAATAGGGTCTTTTTCCACCATGCCACTATTACACACACTCTGCCCCTCCTGCAACTTCCTCTAATTCATGTTTCCTTTATCTGCAGTATATGGAGAACATAAACTATAAGCATATAGCTTAGTAAGATTCTTTCCTACTCACAAAAGCCACAAATTACCTCAAATGATTAGAAAACATGAGCATACTAGCATAAATCACATAAGTATTTCATAACAACACTAAACATCAACATACTAACGTAATGAAATATAAGCATAGCATAAAATTTACATAACCATGCTGAACATAATTAAATCTAAGCATGGCATAAATTAAACATAAGCATTCATGACATCATCAATCCTAAACATGCATAACAGACATAATCATAAGCATTCTTAAACTTAAACATAAGCATTCATGACATCATCAATCCTAAACATGCATAAAGGACATAATCATAAGCATTCTTAAACTTAAACATGAGCATTCATGACATCATCAATCCTAAACATGCATAAAGGACATAATCATAAGCATTCTTAAACTTAAACATAAGCATTCATGACCTCATCAATCCTAAACATGCATAAAGGACATAATCATAAGCATTCTTAAACTTAAACATAAGCATTCATGACATCATCAATCCTAAACATGCATAAAGGACATAATCATAAGCATTCTTAAACTTAAACAAGAGCATTCATTACATCATCAATCCTAAACATGCATAAAGGACATAATCATAAGCATTCTTAAACTTAATCATAAGCATTCATGACCTCATCAATCCTAAACATGCATAAAGGACATAATCATAACCAGTCTTAAACTTAAACATAAGCATGCACAATTTCATACAAGTCATTTCTTTTCAAAACGTATACATATAGATACTTCAACATAATCATAACATGAAAGGGGGGGCCAGGCTAAGTACCACATAAAGCGCGTTCCCTAATAGGCTGGGGTAGCTAGCCACCAGACCTACTAGAGCAAGACCTCTTACGTCTTACCAGGGCAAGACCTCTTACGTCTTCTTATGTCCCTTGGATTTGATTAACGACCAGCTAACGGGTCGGGTACTTAACCACTTACAAAGTAAAATACTTAATTTTCATTCTTTTCTTTCTTATCATAATGAATGCTTTTAATCCCGAACATAAAAAGGGAAGCATCTCCGTCTTATCTTATCATAAGGAGAGCTCTTAATCCCAACATAAAAAGGGAAGCATCTCTGTCTTATCTTATCGTAAAGAGAGCTCTTAATCTCAACATAATAAGGGGAAGCATCTTCTTAGACATTTCATAGCATATATGCATTCATAACATAAGAATACTCTAAAGGGGTCTTAAAGAATAAACATGTTCATCACATAAGCATATTTCATGGCATATCAAGCATAAACATGATCATCACATAGGCATATTTCATGGCATATTAAATCATAAACATGTTCATCACATAGGCATATTTCATGGCATATTAAATCATAAACATGTTCATCACATAGGCATATTTCATGGCATATTAAATCATAAACTGGTTCATCACATAGGCATATTTCATGACATATTAAATCATAAACATGTTCATCACATAGGCATATTTCATGGCATATTAAATCATAAACATGTTCATCCCAATGGCATATTTCATGGCATATTAAATCATAAACATGTTCATCATATAGGCATATTTCATGGCATATTAAATCATAAACATGTTCATCACATAGGCATATTTCATGGCATATTAAATCATAAACATGTTCATCACATAGGTATATTTCATGGCATATTAAATCATAAACAAGTTCATCACATAGGCGTACATACAATCATGCAACATATTATGAGTTCTAAGGGAAATTCTTGTACACCAATTTAAGCACCTAATCTTAACCCTAGCTTAGGTACCCTAAGTGGCCGAAATCACTAGGGAGGGGTTCATACATTTTTTTTTGCACATGAAGCTTACATAAGTGTCACATAACACATCCTAAACTTAGGGGGAGTATTTGCACATGAAGTTGGGTACTTAGACCCCACCCTATCCCTAACACCCTAGTTGGCCGAACCATTTGGGCACAAGAAGATTTATTTTTGCCACACCAAATTTATACATGAAGACATACAACATATCATAATTTTATAAGGAGTATTTTCATGCAACCCTAGCCCTAAAACCCTAGGTGGCCGAAACTTGTAGGGGCACAAAACTTTTATTTTTGTCACATAACATTTATACATGAAGACATACAACATATCATAATTTCATAAGGAGTGTTTTCATGCAACCCTAGCCCTAAAACCCTAGTTGGCCGAAACATTAGGGGCACAAAACTTTTATTTTTGTCACATAACATTTATACATGAAGACATACAACATATCATAATTTCATAAGGAGTGTTTTCATGCAACCCTAGCCCTAAAACCCTAATTGGCCGAAACTTGTAGGGTATCAAGCATCATATTTCATTCATATATCATGTCCTACAAGAGCAAATATACTGCGGGTGAAGGAATCTTACCACTTATAATTTGGTTACCCATTAATAAGAGAGAGACCTTGATTGGAGAGGAGACTAAAATAATAATCTTGCCCTAGAACCCTTCTTGGTGCTCTTGACCTTTAGATGGAGATTAGCCCCTTAGATGAACCCTTCTCTTTGCTTAACTCACTAGGGTGGAACCCTAGTTGGCTTTGGCCGAAACTCAAAGAAGGAGCCTTAGGGTTTCAGTGGAAGGAGGAAGAAGGAAGAAGAAGTGGTCAAGTGGAACCTTCCCTCTTCTTTATAATGGGAGGAAGAGAAGTGTCTCTTCTCTTTTCATGCCTCTTCATTTACCCTCCTCACACTCATCTAACATTTCTCCTCTTTCTTCAACAGTAAGCTACTGCTGAGCACTTGGTCATCACATGCATGGTAAGAGTTAACTCTCACCAAGAGGTTTAAGGTTCAAACCTCACCTCTCCACTTTTTTTTTTATTCTTTTATCATCATTTTCCAGGATTCCATATACAATCTACTAGACATGCAATTAAATTCTATACAAAAATTTTGGAGAAAATTTTGGGGTGTTACATGATCGTTCTATAATTAATGGTTAATTATAGAAGGCCAACATAAACCGAGAACCTATTTGGTCACATGCACAATGAGCATAATCCGAAGGATTTAAAACGAGCTTGAGAATGAGATTCTCAGACTGAGAGAAACTAGGTTTTGTTGGACCAAACAAGGATCGAGCATGAAATCGTTTCAGTTGCAATAGAAGCATTGATGGGTCGTGTCTTATGAGGACACGATGGATGAAACCAAATTGGTTTGGTTCTAATCCAATGGTGGAGAATAAACCAAAGGGGTTTGATTTGTTTTAAACGAATCAACCAAAAGTTGGTTCGGTTCGTTTTAACTTAAAATAGACCAACACGGTTTGGTTTATTTTAAATTAAGTTATTGGAGCGGGTTAACGGGTTTTGGTTATGTACTAATAACCGTTAGGAGAATGTGTTCTCTATAAAAACATGGCTTAAGGGTTTTTCGTGAATAACTTTTGGTGTTGGAAAACCTAGCCACCCTCTCCCTCTCTTCTCCTTGCCGCCGCCCAAGTGTTCCATGCCGCCCAACTTTTTGCCGCCATCCACCCTTGCTGCCGGCGTCTAGCTACTGCCGGCCACTCCTCCAGCGACTTACCTTGGTTCCGGTGACCAAGGGTTGGCCGACTATCCTCTTTGATCGACACAATATCCTCCACCAAGCTATCCTGTTTTCTAGACAGCTTGTTTCCTTCGTGTCAAAGCGTTGTTTGGATGACGTTTGGAGCTCCGTCAGCGACTACCTTGCCGAAGATTCGATCTCCAATAATCCTCATAGGTGGAGGATGAAGGATTCGTCAAACAATTGACGAATACCTCTCCGGAGAAGTGAGTTTTGGGGACTCATTTTTTAATCCAAATTTTGATTTGGATTGTGATCTTCTCTCGATCACATCGTCTTCGACACGAGGCTAGTGACTCGTATGAAGATGAGGCTCATGTCTTTGTGAAGTTATCCCGACGATACTCGCCGTGGATACGGATAGAGGCGATTCTAACGAGAGTTACTCCGGTTGATGCCTTTCCCGCTACACGTGATACGTCAGGTATACGTAGAGTAATTTCCTTTATTGCAAAATTTGAATTTACAATTATGTCTACACATGTTGTACTATGCATGCATGTGATGTGTGTGTTGTAATAAATAAGATTTATTTCTTTTTAATTCCTCCGCTGTACACATGTTTACGAAACATGTTCGAACACACACTCGCCGCGGTGTTGGAAACCCAACAGTGGTATCAGAGGCCGGTTGTATTTCGACATAATCGTAAAATTGTTTTGCGATAGTCGTAATTGTATTTATGGAAATTTTCTACTTTTGGAAGTTTAGAAGTATTTATGGAAATTTTCTAATTTTGCAAAGTCTAGAAGTATTTATAGAAATCTTCTACTTTTTGAAAGTTAGAAGTATTTATGGAAATTAACACTTTCCATAAATAAAATATTTAATTAGATTTGGAAATTTGTTTCCTAATTTTATTATAATTTGATTTGGGAAATCAAATCTAAAATATATTTGATTTCCATAAATAGTTTTGACAATTTAGAAAATTTGTTTCCTAAATTAAATTTGATTTCTTTAATTGAGACCTTCTATAAATAAAATATGTGATTATATTTGGAAATGTGTTTCCTATTTTAATCATGATTTGATTTTGGGAATCAAATCTTAAACATATTTTATTTCCATATATAGCTATGACATATAAGGAAATTAAGTACATGCCATAATTGTATGTCATGTAATTGCATTAGATGCATATCATTATTCCATGCGTGTCGTGACATGTAGATGTATGCCATATATGTCATGCCATGTAGATAATAGTTATTTGCATACAAAGAGGATGAGCTTTAAACCCTTATACAGTATTAAAGCCTACACCTTCCATTAATATGATTAGAACCAGAGTTCTGTTTCTTTTTTAGGTTGTTGGACTCACTCTAAGCCCGGCTTGAACCTGAACATGTTCAAATCATTGGAATAGTTGAACTCTAATATGGTAAGAGTCAGAGGTCAATCGTTAGTTTGGGTTATTGGACTCACTCCAAGCCTGACTAATTGGTTGAATGCGCTCTAACCATATTAAAACTATTTCGCGATTAATGGGCTCGGCTCTAACTTGGAGCATCGATTTGTTGGACTCACTCCAAGGTCGATGTGAAGAGAGGTGAAGTTGGGTGCTATGCATATGATGTATACTTGTTAATGTGTTAACAACCCAATGTATGTGTAAACATTCAATTAGTTGATAGCACATTGTGATAGTTACATATACGTGATATGTAATCGGTATACTTGATACCCACCATCATAGCTAAGAATGGCTTGTTGGACTCACTCCAAGGTTGTTCTTATCTATATTGGATATCAGCCCATTCGGAGATTGACCTACGATCTCCCGAATTGATTTTGAGGGTTTTTGAATTCGAAAAATGAATGGGATTTTGTAAATGTATGTGGATGCATTTTAAATCATCTTTCTCATATATGCTCGTTTTGTATTTCTAGGTTAATCACTTGATCATGATGTCTTTGAATTTTCACTCTATTTTGAATTCGAATAAATTGACTGGGCTGAACTTCTTGGACTAGCTTAGAAACTTGAGAAATGTTCTCAAGGAAGAAAAGCCTGAGTATGTCCTCGAAGCGTCTCTTCCCGCCCGTCCTAGTGATGATGCAACACTAGACCAATTGTTGGCCCATTAGAAACATGTGAGTGATTCTTAGCAAGTGAGTTGCATCATGCTAGCCGCGATGGTACCCGAGCTGCAGAAGCAGCATGAGCATATGGATGCTCATACCATAGTCCTTCATCTTTATGAGTTGTTTGATGAGCAAGTGAGATTCGAAAGGTTCGAAGTCTCCAAGCTCCTCTTCACCTCTGAGATGCAAGAAGGTTCATCTGTGGTACTACTCAACATGCCGAAGACTGTGGAGCCTGTTGGCGGATCGTGCTATTTCTCGGAGGCTCATTGGCTCCCATGTCCCCGGATTAAAATTTTCACTAATGAAAATTAATCCGGATGAGATGAGTTTCCTAAGCACAACCAATTCGTCGTCGTGCCAACGACTCGAGCGATCGCTTGAACAAACTAGTTGTTCAAGCAACATAACTCTTCTAGTCGATTAGCCGCGGAAGAGACGACGCACGGATCGCCGGTTTTTATGTTTCTTATTCGGGGTCTATGATTATACAAATACATGCAAATGTAAACTAGTATAATCAACATATACTAACATAAAGAACATAAGCTATCATATCAATAAGAACATGCAAAGAACAATAATAAAAGTTGTAAAACTTTTATACCTCTTGATCTTCTATCGTATGTCCTAACCTCCTTGTAGACTTCGTGTGGGCGAAGATCCTCCACAAATTGAAGCTTCCTAGATCTTCTTCAATCAAAAGAAAGAAGAACTCTCCTTCCCTTCTTGCTTGAGCCAACCACCAAGCCACAAAAGCTTGTTGCCGCCGGCCCCAAGAAAAGAGAGAACAAGATGGCCAACCAAGGAACCAAACAAGGGAACAATCCCTAGCTCCTAGTGCCGCCGGCCAAGAGGAAAAGGATGAGAGAAAAACCGGCCAAAGGGGAGCAATAGAAGACCCTACAACCCCTTTGTGCCACCGGCCCTAGAGGGAGTGAAGAGGAGAAGAGGCTAAGGAAGAAAGCTTAGGGTTTCTTATATCTTTGTGCCGCCAACCACAAGGGGATAGAGCCGGCCAAGCAAAGAAATCTAAACCCTAATTCGTGATCTCTATTGTGCCGCCCCCTTAGCCTACCTTTTATAGAACCTAGGAGAAAGTTGGTTATTGATGAGGTGGCCTAAAAATTAGGAACTAATTCCTAATTATTCTTGCCGCCCAAGGGTAGCAAGGAATTAGTAAATTTTTTTTCCCTATAATCTTGCCGGCCAAGGTGGCATAGGAAAATTTTTTTTCACCAATTCAAATCATAAATTTTTTTTTAACTAATTCTAATCTTGCCGCCCAAGGTGGCATAGAATTTGGAAAAAAAATATTTAGCAATCTTTTAAACTTGCCGCCCACCTTATCCAACCTTTCCTCTCCCTTTCCTTTCCGTCCCCTTTAATCTCCACCGTCGGATCTAGAGATTTAATCTCAACCGTCGGTTCTAGGGTTTTAATCCCAACCGTCGGATCTAGAGATTTAATCTCCACCGTCAGTTCTAGGGATTTAATCCCAACCGTCGGATCTAGAGATTTAATCTCAATTGTCGGTTCTAGGGATTTAATTCCAACCGTCGAATCTAGAGATTTAATCTCAATCGTCGGATCTAGGGATTTAATCCCAACCGTCGGATTTAGAGATTTGTTTTCCATCATTTGATCTAGACTTCATGAGGTTTATATTAGGCTACGATAGGGACCATGAGGAGGAGTTGGGTCTTGGCCACCCGATGGATCGGAACCACACAAACTTGATCCATCAATGATGTTCCATTCCACTAGAGGATCATCATCGAACTACCTCACTAACCCCCATAAATTAATATGGGCTCCATATATTATTTGTACATTCATCTCCCCGTGTTTAAGATATCGAATGTCCGTCAGTTAATTGATTTACTAACCATCAATTAATTAACATCTAACTCCTCGAGTAGTACCACTCAACCTTATCATCATGTTGACTAAGTCAACCTGCAGGGTTTACATGATGAACCTTATGAGCTCCACAAGGGGACATCATCAACCTAATATATAGGACACGGTTTCCTCCTATAATCAACGGCACACCATGTAAATAATATCATTTCCCAACTTACCGGGCATATTGATTTAAACCATAGAAATCTCACCCTCTGGTAAATCAAAGAAATAAATACTAAGTACATGTGCCCGTTATTATATCGGGATTAAGAGCATGTACAACATAATATCCGAGGTCCGATTCAATTATGCAGTCAGCAATAAATTGAATCACCTCTATGTCGGTCCTGCTCAATACACCTAAGTGTACTAGTGTAACTCTATGTTCAAGATAAAACAATACCAAGCTACACTACAACCATGCCAATGGTATGTCCAAAACCATCTTGGTTGTGAGCCTCTACTTATACTCTACAAGGGACTGATAACATGATCTTCTGTGCCACACCCAAGCACCATGTTATCTACAATGTAAAGTATTAGACAATTTTGCATAATCATAAAAATATGCAAACAATGATCATGTGATTCTTATTTCAAAATAAAGATGTTCATACAAAAGAGCTAGGCTTTCAGTATACATCCCAACAGAGCCTTCTGAGAAGCATGAGCAGGGGACGATGCTGTTAGTTGATTCCTCAAAAAAAGGTTCTAAGAGGGAGTCAAAGGAACAAAAGAAGGGGAAGAAGAAAAAGGATAAAAAGGCAGAACCAGCTCAAAAGGGCACTTGCCATCATTATGGCAAGGAGGGTCATTGGCGAAGAAACTGTAAGATTTATCTTGAGTCCGTAAAGAAGAATAAGGCATCAGATGCCCCATCTTCTTCAGATATTTTCTTTATTGATTGTCATTCTATTTCCTTAGACACTTGGGTATTGGATACTGGGTGTGGCTCACATATATGTAATGATATACATAGGCTAAGGAATAGAAAAAGACTCATCAAGGGAGAGTCAAATTTAAGTGTTGGGAATGGAGCAAAGGTTGTTGCACTCGCCATCGGAACGTATTTATTGAAACTCCCTACAAGACTTGTCTTAGAATTGGACAATTGCTTTTATGTTACTTCGTTGATAAAGAATATCATTTCTATTTCTTGTTTAAATAGAAATGGGTACCATTTAACTTTTAGTAACAATTGTTGTTACATAACTTTGTATGGCGTTCTTTTTGGGACTGGAACTTTAAGCAATGGTATTTATACGTTGGATGTATCCAGTGACATTTTCAATATCGAAGCGAGCAACAAGCATGCTCGAAAAGATAATCAATTAGACTCCTACATGTGGCATTGTCGTCTTGGCCATGTGAGCAAGAAACGCATGTCCGAATTACACCGATATGGAATTCTGGAATCGTTTGAATTAGATTCATACGATACATGTGAATCATGCATAAAAGGCAAGATGACCAAGTTACCTTTTACTGGAAAAAGTTAACCAGTGGGTGAGTTTCTTGGTCTAATACATACTGATGTATGTGGACCTATGTCAACTCAAGCCTTAGGAGGTTATATCTACTTCATTACCTTCACTGATGATCACTCACGGTTTGTGTATGTGTTCTTGATGAAACACAAGTTTGAAGCCTTTAAAAGGTTCAAAGAATTCAGAAATGAAGTAGAGAAACAACATGGCAAGAGTATTAAAATACTTCGATCGGATCGAGGTGGTGAATACTTGAGTCAAGAGTTTCTAGATTATCTGAGGGACAATGGTATATTGTCTCAATGGACTCCATCGTATACACCATAACTTAATGGTGTATCTGAGAGGTGAAACTGGACCTGGTTGGACATGGTCAGGTCAATGATGAATCACGTGAATCTTCCCAAGTCCTTTTGGGGCTATGCACTTCAGACAGCTGTTTACTTGTTAAACAGAGTCCCGACCAAGGTAGTCTCTACTACTCCATATGAGATATGGGCTAGTAAGAAACCTCATTTATCTTACTTGAAGATATGGGGTTGTCCTGCTTATGTGAAGCGGACTGTGTCAGACAAATTGGATGCTAAGTCTGATAAATGTCTATTTATTAGATACCCTAAGAAAACGAGGGGTTACCAATTCTATCATCCCTTGGAACAAAAGGTGTTTGTTTCAAGGAATGTTGTGTTTTAAGAGAAAGAGTTTCTCTTGCAAGAAAACAGTGGGAGTGTCGTTGAACTTGAGGAGGTTCAAGAGACTCTAGTTGACATTAAAGAGATACCTGGTCAAGCACCTCGACCAATGACTCATAGTGATGAGACATCGGCTGAACCTATTGTGACACCACATCTTCGTAGATCTGGTAAGAAACACAACATTCCTGAGAGATATGGATTTCTTGTAAGTGAATCGAACGACATGTTACTCATTAACGATGAGGAGCCTACCAATTATGAAGAAGTTCTGAAAAGTTCAGAAAGGGACAATTGGCTTGAAGCCATGAAGTCGGAAATGGATTCCATGTATGAAAATCAAGTTTGGAACTTGGTTGATCCACCTGAAGGCAAAAAGCCTATAGGGTGCAAGTGGGTTTTCAAGAAGAAAACCGACATGGATGATAATGTGATTACCTATAAGGCTAGATTGGTGGCGAAAGGATATCGTCAAAAGCAAGGTGTTGATTATGACGAAACCTATTCGCCTGTTGCTATGCTTAAATCCATTCGGATGCTCCTGGCAATAGCGGCTCATTATGATTATGAGATATGGCAGATGGATGTGAAAATAACTTTCCGTAATGGAAACCTACTCGAGGACGTGTATATGATATAGCCTGAGGGTTTCACATCGGTTGATAAAACCAAGGTATGCAAATTGCGACGGTCCATATATGGATTGAAGCAAGCATCTAGGAGCTGGAATATCCGTTTTGATGAGACAATCAAAAAGTTTGATTTCTCACAAAATCCAGACGAACCTTATGTGTACAAGAAGGTTAGTGGGAGTGCAGTCGTGTTCCTAGTATTGTATGTCGATGACATATTGCTTATAGGAAATGATGTTTCAGTCTTACAGTCAGGTAAGATTTGGTTGTCCAAGACATTCTCCATGAAAGACCTGAGAGAAGCAACCTACATCCTCGGGATTAAGATCTATATGTTAGTAATATAAGAGAGATGTCTTAAGGCAATCGCCATATTTATGAACCATTTATATGATAAATGAAGATTCACTATTTGAGTATACATGTTTTATGTATTTGATTGGATCTTAAACTCATTTACTGAATGTCCACGATACGATTCACAGCATGAGAGAATTTGTGATTGGATCACAACTAGTGAGTATCTCTACATGTGTAATTGTGATGTATCGGAATTATCCCTAGTCGATGAATTGATGGATTTGGACACCATCAATTCTGTCGAGACTAGCACGAGGTATACTCCTTGGTGTATCCAAGCAGCTGATTCTCACTGGCTGGAGAAATAGTGATGTCCGGAGTTAATCGTGGATGCTAGTTATGGTAACTAGTTCATTAGAATGACCAGCCGTAAGACTTCATATGGTTCTCTGCATATATAGATATGCCAATGAAGTTCTTACTGTAGCTTAAGTGCGATGTTCCTTTGACTTGCGGTATTCAAGTCATCTTGATCATGGAGACTTATGCTTTGACATCTTAAGCAAACATCTCTAAGGAGATGTGGACCCGGGATGATTGGGTATAAGTTGAAATGATCGAAGGTGTTTGAATAGCCTATAAAGGATTCACCACTCCTTGCGAGGAGATGTATACCCATGGCCTCTCGTCGGATTGTTACTAAAGTCTTTGGCCAAAGCAATACATGTTTAGAGTAAGGTACTCTTCGATACATGTGGAGTAACTAGAATTCGTAGGACGAGGAAATGATACTTGGGCTAGGTGTGACGTAGTCAGCCTAGTGGGGACTGACACAATAGACCATGTCCTGAACCAAGTGGGTATAAGATGAGTGAAGGGAATGGGGCACGATTCATTCATTTCTTGAAGGGTTTGAAATAGTTGGATCAACCGTTGATCTTTTGTTAATTGGGGATCATGATGTACTACTAGGTGCCACTCATGATCGTTCTATAATTAATGGTTAATTATAGGCGGCCAACATAAACCGAGAACCTATTTGGTCACACGCTGTGGCGTAATCGAAGGATTTAAAAGCGAGCTTGAGAATGGGATTCTCGGACCGAGAAACTAGGTTTGGTTGGACCAAACATAAGCGAGCATGAAATCGTTTGATCGCAATGGGCGTGGATGGGCGTGTCTTATGAAGACATAATGGATGAACCAAAATGGTTTGGTTCTAATCCAATGGAGGAGAATAAACCAAAGGGTTTGGTTTATTTTAAGCGAATGAACCAAAAGTTGGTTGGTTCGTTTTAACTTAAAATAAACCATCATGGTTTGGTTTATTTTAACTTATCTTAATGGAGCGGGTTAGGGCTTTATGGATATGATCCATTAACCATTAAGAGAATTAGTTCTCTATAAAAGAGGGCTTAAGGGATTGTTAAGCCCTAACCAATCCAAACCCTAGTTGGAGTTGCCGCCCAACCTAGTTGTGCGCCCAACCTTGGTGTGCCGCCCCTTGTCCGCCAAGCTTCCGGCGTCAGCTCCTGCGTGATCTTCCTAGGCCTCGGTGAAAAGGTGAGCACTTGCTTCCTTGTTTTGGCCGGCGCCTACTCCTCCACCAAGCTGTCCAGTTTTCTGGACAGCTTCTTCTCCTCTCGTCGGAGCGTCGTTTGGACGACGGTTAGAGCTCCGACAGCGGCTAACTTACCGGGATTGATCTCGGTAATCCTCTGAGTGGAGGGCGAAGGATTCGTCAATCGGTTGTGAATACCTCTCGGAGAAGCGAGTTTTGAGGACTCGTTTTGGATCCGAATTTGGATTGGATCGTGATCATCTCTCGATCACGTCGTCTTCAACACGAGGCTAGTAACCCGTACGAAGACGAAGCTCGTGGCTTAGCGAAGTCATCCCGAGGAACTCGGCGTGGATACGGATAGAGACGATTCTAGCGAGGATCGTTCCGGTTGATGTTGTTCCCGCTACACGTCATCGAAGGTATAACGTAGATAAATTTCCTTTTATTGCAAATTTAAATTTACGGTTATGTCTACACTTGTTGTAATATGCATCGTGTTGTGTGTGTTGTAATAAATAGGAGTATTTATTATTTTATTGCTTCATTGTGTTCATGTTTACGAAACATGATCGAACACACCTGCCTTGCATCAGGAAACCTAAAAATGGTATCAGAGCCCAGGTTGTGTTTCGACATAATCGTAAAAATGGTTTTGCGATAGTCATAATGTATTTCTGGAAATTTTCTAATTTTGGAAATTTAGAAGTATTTATGGAAATTTTTCAATTTTGGAAAGTCTAGAAGTATTTATGGAAATCTTCCACTTTTGGAAAGTTGGAAGTATTTATGGAAATTGATATTTTCCATGAATAAAATATGTGATTAGATTCGGAAATTTGTTTCCTAATTTAATTATGATTTGATTTGGAGAATCAAATCTTAAACATATTTTATTTCCATAAGTAGTTTTAATGATTTAGGAAATTGGTTTCCTAAATAGATTTTCCTTAATCAAATAATTCCATGAATAAAATATGTGATTAGATTTGGAAATTTGTTTCCTAATTTGGAGAATCAAATCTTAAACATATTTTATTTCCATAAATAGTTATAACATATAAGGAAATATATACATGACATAATTGTATGCCATGTAATTGCATTAGATGCATAACATTATGCCATGCGTGTCGTGACATGTAGATGTATGCCATGTATGTCATGCCATGTAGATAATAGTTATTTGCATGCAAAGAGGATGAGACATAAAAACCCTTAAACAATATTAAAGCCTACACCTTCCATTAATATGGTTAGAACCAGAGTTCCGTTTCTTGTTTGGGTTGTTGGACTCTCTCCAAGCCCGGCTCGAACCCGAACATGTTCAAACCATGGAATAGTTTAATACTAATATGGTAAGAGTCAGAGGTCAATCGTTAGCTTTGGTTGTTGGACTCTCTCCAAGCTGGGCTAATTGGTTGAATGCGCTCTAACCATATTAAAACTATTTCGATTAATGGGTTGGCTTTAACACAGAGCATCGGCTTGTTGGACTCTCTCAAGGTCGATGTAAAGGGAGGTGAAGTTGGGTGCTATGCATATGATGCATACTTGTTAATGTGTTAACAACCCGATGTATGTGTGAACATTCAATTAGTTGATAGCACATTGTGATAGTTGCATATACGTGTTATGCAATCGGTATAGTTGATACCTACCGTCGTAGTTATGAATGGCTTGTTGGACTCTCTCCAATGTTGTTCATAACTATGATGGATATCAGCCCATTCGGAGATGGACCTACGATCTCCCGAAGTGATTTTGGGGTTTTTGAAATTCGAAAAATGAATGGGATTTATAAATGTATATTGATGCATTTTAAAATCATTTTTCTCATATATGCTCGTTTTGTATTTATAGGTCAATAAATTGATCATGACGTCTTTGAATTTGCGCACTATTTTGGATTCGAACAAGTAATTGGGCCTAACTACGGGTGGCTTAGAAACACGAGAATTGTTCTCAAGCGGAAAAAGCTTGCATATGCCCTTGAAGAGCCTCTTCTGGCGTCTAAGGGCGATGCAACTCGGACCAAATGTTGGTCTATCTGAAGCATGTAGTAGATTCTGAGCTGGCGAGTTGCATCATGCTAGCGGCGATGGTACCTGAGCTGCAAAAGCAGCATGAGCATATGGATGCTAATACTATGGTCTTCCATCTTCATGAGTTGTTCGATGAGCAAGCGAGATCCGAAAGGTTCGAGGTCTCTAGGCTCCTCTTCACCACGAAGATGCAAGAAGGTTAAATGCGTAGTGCAGTTTGTGCTAAAGATGAACGAGTACATCGAGCGGCTAGCTACCCTCGGTTTTGTGATGGATCATGAGTTAAGTATTGACTTAATTCTGCATTGTTTGCCCAAGAGTTTCTCGCAATTTGTGATGAACTATCGGATGGACAAATTAGAATCCACCATTCCCGAGCTCCTCAATATCTTGAAGACTGTGGAGCCTTCTGAAGCATGAGGAGAAGGCGGTTCTGTTAGTTGATTCCTCAAAGAAAGGTTCTAAGAGGAAGGCAAAAGAACAGAAGAAAGGAAAGAACAAAAAGGCAAAGAAGGCGGAACCAGCGCAAAAGGGCACTTGCCATCACTGTGGCAAGGAAGGCCAGCGAAGAAAGCTGCAAGATTTATCTTGAGTCCATGAAGAAGAAGAAGGCATCCGATGCCCCATCCTCTTCAGGTATCTTCTTTATTGATTGTCATTCTATTTCCTCAGACACTTGGGTATTTGATACTGGGTGTGGCTCACATATATGTAATGACATACATGGGCTAAGGAATAGAAGAAGACTCGTCAAGGGGAGAGTCAAATTTGCGAGTTGGCAATGGAGCAAAGGTTGCTGCGGTCGCCATCGGAACTTATTTGCTGAAGCTCCCTAGTGGACTAGTCTTGGAACTGGACAATTGCTATTATGTTCCTTCTCTAATAAAGAACATTGTTTCTATTTCCTGTTTAAATAGAAATGGTTTCCATTTGACGTTTAGTAACAATTGTTGTTATATAACTTTGAATGACGTACTTTATGGAACTGGAACTTTGAGTAATGGCATTTATTCGTTGGACGTATCCAGTGACATTTTCAATATCGAAGCGAGCAACACGCGTGCTCGAAAGGATAATCAAATAGACTCCTATATGTGGCATTGTCGTCTTGGCCATATAAGCAAGAAACACATGTCCGAATTACACCGATGTGGAATTCTGGAATCGTTTGAATTGGATTCATACGATACATGCGAATCATGCTTAAAAGGCAAGATGACTAAGTTACCTTTTACTGGAAAAGGTGAACGAGTGGGAGAGTTACTAGGTCTAATACAAACTGATGTATGTGGACCTATGTCAACTCAAGCATTAGGAGGCTATAGCTACTTCATTACCTTCACCGATGATCACTCACGGTTTGGGTATGTGTTCTTGATGAAACACAAGTCTGAAGCCTTTGAAAGGTTCAAAGAATTCAGAAATGAAGTAGAAAAACAACATGACAAGAGTATTAAAATACTTCGATCGGATCGAGGTGGTGAATACTTAAGTCAAGAGTTTCTTGATTATCTAAGAGACAATGGCATATTGTCTCAATGGACTCCGCCCTATACACCACAGCATAATGGTGTATCCGAGAGGCGTAACCGGACCTTGTTGGACATGGTCAGGTCAATGATGAATCATGCGACTCTTCCCAAGTCCTTTTGGGGTTATGCACTTGCATGCTTTACTTGTTAAAATGTAATGCCTACCAAGGTAGTCTCAACTACTCCATATGAGATATGGAATAGTAAGAAACCTCATGTATCTTACTTGAAGATATGGGGTTGTCCTGCTTATGTGAAGCGGACTGTATCAGACAAATTGGATGCTAAGTCTGATAAATGTCTATTTATTGGATACCCTAAGGAAACAAGGGGTTAACAATTCTATCATCCTGTGGAACAAAAGGTGTTTGTTTCAAGGCATGCTGTGTTTCTAGAGAAAGAGTTTCTCTTGCAAGAAAACAGTGGGAGTGTCGTCGAGCTTGAGGAGGCTCGAGAGACTCAAATAGACATTAATGAGATACCTGGTGAAGCACAACAGCCGACAACTCATAGTGATGAGTGATCGGCTGGACCTATTGTAACACCACATCTTCGTAGATTTGGTAGAACACGCAATATTCCTGAGAGATATGGATTTCTCGTAAGCGAATCGAACAACGTATTACTCATTGATGATGAGGAGCCTACCAGTTATGAAGAAGTGCTGACAAGTTCAGAAAGGGATAAGTGGCTTGGTGCCATGAAGTCGGAAATGGATTCCATGTATGAAAATCAAGTTTGGAACTTGGTTGACCCACCTGAAGGGATAAAGCCTATAGGGTGCAAGTGGGTTTTCAAGAAGAAAACCGACATGGATGGTAATGTGATTACCTATAAGGCTAGATTGGTGGCGAAAGGATATCGTCAAAAACAAGGTGTTGATTATGACGAAACCTATTCGCCTGTAGCTATGCTTAAATCCATTCGGATGCTCCTGGCCATAGTGGCTCATTATGATTATGAGATATGGCAGATGGATGTGAAAATAGCTTTCCTTAATGGAAACTCGCCGAGGACGTGTATATGATACAACCCGAGGGTTTCACATCGTTGATAAAACCAAGGTATGCAAATTCATGGACGATCCATTTATGGATTGAAGCAAGCATCCAGGAGCTGGAATATCCGTTTTGATGAGACAATCAAAAAGTTTGATTTCTCACAAAATCCAGACGAACCTTGTGTGTACAAGAAGGTTAGTGGGAGTGCAGTCGTATTCCTAGTATTGTATGTCGATGACATACTACTTATAGGAAACGATGTTTCAATCATACAGTCAGTGAAGGTTTGGTTATCCAAGACATTCTCCATGAAAGACCTGGGAGAAGCAACCTACATCCTCAGGATTAAGATCTATAGAGATAGATCGAAACGGTTGCTTGGTCTTTCGCAGTCTACATATATAGACCGAGTGCTAAAGAGGTTTAGCATGTCGGAATCTAAGAAAGGTTTCTTACCCATCAGGCATGGGGTACACCTTTCGAAGTCTATGTGTCCGCGCACAGAAGACGAGAGGATTTGCATGAGTAAGATTCCCTATGCATCCGCAATAGGATCTATCATGTATGCTATGTTATGTACGAGGCCCGATGTATCGTATGCTCGAGTGTCACGGCGGATACAGTCCCGATCCAGGAATGGATCATTGGGTGACTGTTAAGACGATCCTTAAGTACTTAAGAAGAACTAAGGATACGTTCCTAATATATGGAGAAGGGTACATGGTGATACGTGGGTATACGGATGCCAGCTCCAGACAGACAAGGATGATTCCATGTCTTTGTCTGGGTATGTATTCACCTAGAATGGAGGCGCAATAAGTTGGAAAGGTTCCAAGCTTGACACTATAGCGGATTCTGCCACTAAGGCAGAATACATTGCGCTTTGGAAGCAGCAAAGGAAGCGGTTTGGATCAAGAAGTTCATCTCTGAACTTGATGTGGTCTCATCAATGATCCAAACATGTGCTTCGCCGCTATCATCTTATCAGAGAGATCATCAGTAGGAACGAAATACAAATCGAGAAAATTCCCACTGAAAGGAACTTAGCGGATCCCTTGACTAAGGCATTACCTCAAAATAAGTTTGAGGGTCATGTTCGAGCTTATGGTATTGGATACCGTAGCGATTGACATTAGGCCAAGTGGGAGTCTGTTAGTAATATATGAGAGATGTCCTAAGGCAATCGCCTTATGTATGAACCATTTATATGATAAATGAAGATTCACTATTTGAGTATACATGTTTTATGTATTTGATTGGATCTTAAACTCATTTACTGAATGTCCATGATACGATTCACAACATGAGAGAATTTGTGATTGGATCACAACTAGTGAGTATCTCTACATGTGTAATTGTGATGTATCGGAATTATCCCTAGTCGATGAATTGATGGATTTGGACACCATCAATTCTGTCGAGACTAGCACGAGGTATACTCCTTGGTGTATCCAAGCAGCTGATTCTCACTGGCTGGAGACATAGTGATGTCCGGAGTTAATCGTGGATGCTAGTTATGGTAACTAGTTCATTGGAATGACCAGCCGTAAGACTTCATATGGTTCTCTGCATATATAGATATGTCAATGAAGTTCTTACTGTAGCTTAAGTGCGATGTTCCTTTGACTTGCGGTATTCAAGTCATCTTGATCATGGAGACTTATGCTTTGACATCTTAAGCAAACATCTCTAAGGAGATGTGGACCCGGGATGATTGGGTATAAGTTGAAATGATCGAAGGTGTTTGAATAGCCTATAAAGGATTCACCACTCCTTGCGAGGAGATGTATACCCATGGCCTCTCATCGGATTGTTACTAAAGTCTTTGGCCAAAGCAATACATGTTTAGAGTAAGGTACTCTTCGATACATGTGGAGTAACTAGAATCCGTCGGACGAGGAAATGATACTTGGGCTAGGTGTGACGTAGTCAGCCTAGTGGGGACTGACACAATAGACCATGTCCTGAACCAAGTGGGTATAAGATGAGTGAAGGGAATGGGGCACGATTCATTATTTCTTTGAAGGGTTTCAGAAATAGTTCTGGATCAACCGTTGATCTTTTCGGTTAATTGGGGATCATGATGTACTACTAGGTGCCACTCATGATCGTTCTATAATTAATGGTTAATTATAGACGGCCAACATAAACCGAGAACCTATATGGTCACACGCACAACGAGCGTAATCCGAAGGATTTAAAACGAGCTTCAGAATGAGATTCTCATACGGAGAGAAACTAGGTTTGGTTGGACCAAACATAAAGCGAGCATGAAATCGTTTCAGTCGCAATGGAAGCGTGGATGGGCCGTGTCTTATGAAGACATAATGGATGAACCAAAATGGTTTGATTCTAATCCAATGGAGGAGAATAAACCAAAGGGTTTGGTTTATTTTAAACGAATGAACCAAAAGTTGGTTCGGTTCGTTTTAACTTAAAATAAACCATCATGGTTTGGTTTATTTTAACTTATCTTAATGGAGCGGGTTAACGGGCTTTATGGATATGATCCATTAACCATTAAGAGAATTAGTTCTCTATAAAAGAGGGATTAAGGGATTGTTAAGCCCTAACCAATCCAAACCCTAGTTGGAGTTGCCGCCCAACCTAGTTGTGCCGGCCAACCTAGGTGTGCAGCCCATGCTCCTTGGCCGCCCAGCCCCTTGTGTCGGCGTCCATCTCCTTGCCGGCGACCAAGCTTCAGCCGGTGATCCTCCGGCGACCCTCCAGTGATCTTCCTAGGCCTCGGTGAAAAGGTGAGCACTTGGCTTCCTTGTTTTGGCCGGCGCCTACTCCTCCACCAAGCTGTCCAGTTTTCTGGACAGCTTCTTCTCCTCTCGTCGGAGCGTCATTTGGACGACGGTTAGAGCTCCGACAGCGGATAACTTACCGGGGATTCGATCTCCGGTAATCCTCTGAGGTGGAGGACGAAGGATTCGTCAATCGGTTGATGAATACCTCTCCGGAGAAGCGAGTTTTGAGGACTCATTTTGGATCCGAATTTGGATTCGGATAGTGATCATCTCTCGATCACGTCGTCTTCAACACGAGGCTAGTAACCCGTACGAAGACGAAGCTCATGGCTTAGCGAAGTCATCCCGAGGAACTCGGCGTGGATACGGATAGAGACGATTCTAGCGAGGATCGTTCCGGTTGATGCCGTTCCCGCTACACGTCATACGAAAGGTATAACGTAGATAAATTTCCTTTTATTGCAAATTTAAATTTACGGTTATGTCTACACTTGTTGTAATATGCATGCGTGTGTTGTGTGTGTTGTAATAAATAGGAGTATTTATTATTTTTATTGCTTCCGCTGTGTTCATGTTTACGAAACATGATCGAACACACACACGCCGCGGTGCCGGAAACCCAACACTATAGGGATAGATCAAAATGGTCGCTTGGTCTTTCGCAGTCTACATATATAGACCAAGTGCTAAAGAGGTTTAGCATGTTGGAATCTAAGAAAGGTTACTATCCCATCAGGCATGGGATACGCCTTTCGAAGTCTATGTGTCCGCGCACAGAAGACGAGAGGATTTGTTTGAGTAAGATTCCCTATGCATCCGAAATAAGATCTATCATATATGCTATGTTATGTACGAAACCCGATGTAACGTATGCTCTGAGTGTCACGAGTAGATACCAGTCTGATCCAGGAATTGATCATTGGGCGGCTGTTAAGACGATCCTTAAGTACTTAAAAAGAACTAAGGATGTGTTCCTACACTACAACAAAAATGATAAAAGACAACACCACAAAGACGACGGTTTTAGGAGAAAGCGTTGTTATTTTGATAAAAGACAATGGTTTTTAACAAAACCGTTAGCTTTAAGCATCCATATAATATAAAAGACAATGGTTTTACACTATCTGTTGTCGTTGACCATTTTTTTTTTAATCAACAACGTATTTTACAACGGTTTTCCAGAACTGTTGTCTTTAAATCTTTTTTTATCTTAACAACAATTGGGACAACGGTGCAATCAACCGTTGTCAATGAGAATATTTTCGTTACGTTTGGCACAACGCTCAAAAATTAGTGTCATTGTGATAATAATACAACGGTTGTAAACCGTTGTCAATGAAATTTTAATAGTGCAATTGAATTACAAAAATACAACATAATTCATTAATAATAATTATTAATTTCAAAATATTTTAAAAAAAATAAAGATTATTTTTTTAATTATTAATACTATTTTTTAAAAAAGATTGGAAATAAGTTTTTTTTTTAAAGTTATAAATATATAAGATTACAACAATATATTTAAGTTTATTTATATTTTTTAAACAATATATTACAACGAATAAATTTTTTAAAAGTTTATATATATTAAAAATTAGGTTAGGTTAAATAATTTCTTCCCTAAACCTCTCCGCCATTCCTACTTTTCAAAACCTCCGCCGTTCTCGCGCTCGTGACGCTCGTTCGTCTTCCGCGCCGCCTTCTCACGGTTGCTCGCCCTTCGTTCATTCTTTTCCTTTTCCGTCGGACATTGCTCGACCTCCGTTCGGCGGCCATCATTTGGCTCCCCTCCTTCCTTTACCTTTGCGTCATCCGGAGCTTGAGCTAGGGCTTGAGGGAGGCGCAGAGAGAAAGAGAGCAATGAACCCCTTATCTGTTGGCGCTGCCGCTCCTCCCTCCCCTGTCAGTGTCGTCTCCCATCTCAAATTCACCATCTTACTACAGTCAGGTAGGTCGAGACACAATTAGCAATCTCCTTCCGTTCCAGCGGTCCTACTCCAAACTGACAACTATAGGACACTCCTTCCTTCCCTAGACACCGTTGAAATCCCTTGGAGCCGAGCCGATATGCTTTGGGGCTCGATCGGGTACGCCTGGGGGGAGGTGCGTTCACGGGTAGTCGCGGCAGTGCTGCGAGTTGCGACCATTGTTTTCTTGGCGATGTCAGTGATGCTGCTGGTTGAGGAGGTCTCCATGGCCGTCGTGAGCTTCGTGGTTAAGATCCTACGCCGCTGGCCGGAGTCGCGCTACCGTTGGGAACCGATCAACTCCGGTGCTAACCCAGAGTCCGAGAATCTGGCTTTTCCCATGGTGCTTGTTCAGATTCCGATGTACAACGAGAGAGAGGTAGTAAAACGATATTTATCACTGATTTACGTACACTTAATTTTGATTTATTCTTTTATTATCTAACAAAAATGGATGGTATTTGGCAACCAACTTGGTTGCACTTGCAGGTATACAAGCTCTCCATTGGGGCCGCTGTGCTCTTTCCTGACCGTCCGATCGGATAGTAATCCAAGTTCTGGATGATTCCACGGATCCTACGATCAGGGTATCGCTACTTCCTGTTGCATTTAATCAGTACAAACCAATAAAATCTGAGTTTAGGAAGTTAACCACCGATGAAAAAATGTGTAGCTGGTTTGAAGACCAACTGACTTCCTCCGTTCGTCCAGCATATATATTTTCATGTTATTATTTCTTCTGGCAGTAAAATTTGGTAATAAATATGGTGATGAAGCCATGGATTTTTTTTACTAATTGTTCTGCATCATTTGATCTCTCTATCTCTCATCTACTATCACCTGCAAAACTAGAGACCACACAGAATCCACAATGCAAGTAAAACAGCTATCATTTGTAGGCAAATGAAAACTCGGGGACAAGGAGGCTTAGATTTCACAGACGGAGGTCATCTTTGAAGGCCTCGAAAAGTCTATAATCCACATGCAAGTATATTTTCTGCCAAGAAGGAAACTTAGAAAGCTAGGATTGGCCATCCTTTGTTTTGTATTCCAACTTTGCTGCAAAATGTTAAATGTCATCTGAAGGCCAACGTATCCAAATTAATGTTTGAGGTTGCATAGCAGTGTAGAAGTGTATTTAGAGAGAGTATTAAGTTGGAGTTTATTTCTGGGAGTAGGTGTCACATATGAATCCTAGTGATAATTGGGAAACCATCTCCCAGACACAACAACATATGAAAGAAGTTAGCATTTTGCGAGGAGAACAATAACAAATCTTGCATGAGACAGATCTGCAGGCCATCTAGATCTCATACTTGCATATGTCATCAATCATGAAGAACAAATACAAGCGAGAACAAACTGGAAAACTTATTGCGATTTCCCAGTTTGACATCTTCCATGATTATTTGATGCTGCAGTACAGTGTGGAGCAGAAGGGAAACAACTCCTAACTATAGTTATTCGTTGCCATGCATAAACCTGATCTTTATGTGCCTCTCAGTAATATTAATTGATCGTTCTATATCAAATCTGGTTTGGTCTTTCAATGTCACTTTTTGTTATTGATTTTGGTTTAATGGTTGTCACATTTTGCTGTCAAGTTAATTTTACAAATTTTTGTTGTGTTGCTATGTGACAGTGCCTTCCACGGACCATCATGGAGACTGCTTGAGGAAGTCTCCCAAAGATACATCTCTTTGCAGACATTTTATTCTACTGCAGGAAGTTGCACGTTTAATATTTGTTGTTATCTCCAACACAAGTAAGCTCAATTTGGAGAGTGTTTGGAAACCTTAATTTTGCTAGAACTGTGTCCTAGTGCTTCAGTGTTATTTTGGAGAGTGTTCTAATAAAACTATGTATTTGGTTATATATTTGTTGTCATTTCCTTGAATTTTACCTTGTACGCCCAGTTTGGTTATAAATCATGATATTTGCCTTTGAGCAATTGCACTAAATTATGTACGTGTAATTTACCTTATAGCATTTTTCTCTTGAAAAGCTATTATGTACGTGTAATTTACTTTAGTATTTTTCTCTTGAAAAGCTATTATGTACTTGTAAGAATTCAATGTTCCTTTGAGTGCAATTGCACTAAATTATGATATTTATCTTATATTTGTAGATTGCAGATTTTGTGATTAATAGGTTGTCAACTCTATGACAAAAAATCAAAGCAAACCAGGAGGTACAAACCTTGAAAAGGGTAAGACTTGATGCTCTAAAAGTTTATAATCTTTTATGATTTTATGAAGGACCTTGAAATTGTTCAACACAGAGATTGATAAGCATGGGAAGAAACAACCTTTGTGGGAAATAATCAATGTATGTTTTACATTGTGGGGAGCTTATATAATTTGAGTAATTATTTAGTGATATTTTTGTTAAAGTAGATGTGAATCATATACTTTCTTGTTAGAGTAAATGTTATTCATATACATTTTTTGTTAGTGACTTTTTTTTGTGTAATTTATGTATCAAATTTTACTATCCAAATAACTACTATAATTTTTTCCATCACAGTTTCCTTCAACCTTGATCGGATGGAGCTCAATGCGGTTATTTTGTTTTGCGATATATGAGAGATATAATTGAAGGCGCCGCATCCATTGACAAGTCTTCCCTATGACCAATAGTAATATATTAGATATATTTTCAAATTTTCTTATTGATACCATAGTGTTTAATTACATTTTCATTCATTTATTCACATGTAGTTCGCAAAATCTGTGATAGCGACAAAGGAAATTGATGAAGTACGTTCGAAGTGGGCTGAATGCATACAAGATCACATATCAGATGATTAGAAGAGATTTAAGTGTACTTACCTCTTTTGGTTACATGTGGTAATCTATATGTGTTTTGCTTATTATGCATAATACTTTTGGTGCATATGATGTGTAGTTGTTTTGCCATAGTACTTTTTAATATATATCGGTAAGAGTGATCATTTAAAATGTAATGTGACCTTGTACTTTACATTGCTACAAGTGCGCGTGTATATATGTGTTTTCTATAATTCTTTTTGATGTTGTATGATTTATATTAAAAACGCAACACTATAAATCTACAACGGTTTATTGTGTTCTAGAGTAACCGTTGAGAAATGACAACGGTGGAAAACCGTTGTCTATGAGCAAAATGGTAAATCGGCGTAAAGATAATGAAAGACCGAGATTTAAAAGACAATATGAAAATGTATTCATTAGCAAAATGTAAATCAATTGCTAAAGTGGTAGTAAAGACAATGCTAAAACCGCTATTCATCTCAAACTACAAACTGCTTTTCACCGAGCAATACGTAACTGAACGTCCTTGAAACGACAACGGTTTTTCACCGTTGTCTTTGCTCGAACCACTTTTCACAACGGGTCGATTTACCACGGATTTTTTTGCTAATAGACAACGGTTTTTCACCGTTGTCTATTCGATTTTTTGTTGTAGTGCTAATATATGGAGAAGGTGACATGGTGATATGCGGGTATACGAATGTCAGCTTCCAGACAGACAATGATGATTCCAGGTCTCAGTCTAGGTACGTGTTCACCTTGAATGGGGGCGCAGTGAGTTGGAAAAGTTCCAAACTAGACACTGTAGCGGATTCTACCACTGAGGCAGAATACATTGCATCTTCGGAAGCAGCAAAGGAAGCAATTTGGATCAAGAAGTTCATTTATGAACTTGGAGTGGTTCCAGCCATTGTTGAAGCAATACCAGTTTACTGCGACAACAATGGAGCAATTACATAGGCGAAAGAGCTAAGGCCTCATCAGCGATCCAAACATATGTTTCGCCGCTATCATTTGATCAGAGAGATCATTAGTAGGAAGGAAATACAAATCGAGAAGATTCCCACTGAAAGAAACTTAGCGGATCCTTTAACTAAGACATTACCTCAAAGTAAGTTTAAGGGTCATGTTAGAGCTTATGGTATTGGATACCGTAGAGATTGGCATTAGGCCAAGTGGGAGTTTGTTAGTAATATATGAGAGATGTCCTAAGACAATCGCCTTATGTTTGAACCATTTATATGATAAATGAAGATTCAGTATTTGAGTATACATGTTTTCATATATTTGATTAGATCATAAACTCATTTACTGAACGTCCACGATACGATTCACAGCATGAGAGAATTTGTGAATGGATCACAACAAGTGAGTATCTCTACATGTGTAATTGTGATGTATCAGAATTATCCCTAGTCGATGAATTGATGAATTTGGACACCATCAATTCTGTCGAGACTAGCACGAGGTATACTCCTTGGTGTATCCAAGCAGCTGATTCTCACTAGCTGGTGACATTGTGATGTTCGGAGTTAATCATGGATGCTAGTTATGGTAACTAGTTCATTGGAGTGACCAGCTGTGAGACTTCATATGGTTCTCTGCATATATGGATATGTCAATGAAGTTCTTACTGCATCTTAAGTGTGATGTTCCTTTGACTTACGGTATTCAAGTCATCTTGGTCATGAAGACTTATACTTTGACATCTTAAGCAAGCATCTCTAAGGAGATGTGGACCCGGGGTGATTGAGTATAAGTCGAAGTGGGCGAAGGTGTTTGAATAGCCTATAAAGGATTCACCACTCCTTGCAAGGAGATGTATACCCATGGCCTCTCGTCAAATTGTTACTAAAGTCTTTGGCCAAAGCAATACATATTTAGAGTAAGGTACTCTTAGATACATGTGCAGTAACTAGAATCCGTAGGATGAGAAAATGATACTTGGGCTAGGTGTGACGTAGTCAACCTAGTGGGGACTGACATTATAGACCATGTCCTGAATCAAGTGGGTATAAGATGCGTGAAGGGAACATGACACGATTCATTATAGTCGCTGAAGGGTTTCAAAAATATTTTTGGATTAACCATTGATCTTTTCAGTTAATTGTGGATCATGATGTACTACTAGGTGACACTCATTATCGTTCTATAATTAATGGTTAATTATAGACGGCTAACATAAATCAAGAACCTATTTGGTCACACGCACAACGAGTGTAATCCGATGGATTTAAAATGAGTTTGAGAATGAGATTCTCAGACCGAGAGAAACTAGGTTTGGTTGGACCAAACTAGGATCGAGCATGAAATCGTTTCAGTCGCAATGGAAGCATGGATGGGTCATGTCTTATGAAGACATGATGGATGAACCAAATTGGTTTGGTTCTAATCCAATAGTGGAGAATAAACTAAAGGGGTTGTGTTTGTTTTAAACGAATGAACCAAAAGTTGGTTCGGTTCATTTTAACTTAAAATAGACCAATGCGGTTTGGTTTATTTTAACTTAAGTTATTGGAGCGGGTTAACGGGTTTTGGTTATGAACCAATAACCGTTAGGAGAATGTGTTCTCTATAAAAACATGGCTTAAGGGTTTTTCGTGGATAACTTTTGGCGTTGGAAAACCTAGCCACCCTCTCCCTCTCTTCTCCTTGCCGCCGCCCAAGGGTTCCACGCCGCCCAGATTTTTACCGCCGTCCACCCTTGCTGCCTGCGTCCAGCTGCTGTCGGCCACTCCTCCGGAAACCCTCCTGCGACTTACCTTGGTTCCGGCGACCAAGGGTTGGCTGGCCATCCTCTTTGGCCGACGCAACATCCTCCACCAAGCTGTCCAGTTTTCTGGACAGCTTGTTTCCTTCGTGTCGAAGCGTCGTTTGGATGATGTTTGGAGACCTGACAGCGGCTACCTTACCGAGGATTCGATCTCCAGTAATGTTTATAGGTGGAGGATGAAGGATTCATAAAACGGTTGACGAATACCTCTCCGGAGAAGTGAGTTTTGGGGACTCATTTTTGAATCCGAATTTTCATTTGGATTGTGATCTTCTCTCGATCACATCGTCTTCGACACGAGGCTAGTGACTCATACGAAGACGAGGCTCGTGTCTTTGTGAAGTCATCCCGACGATACTCGTCATGGATACGGATAGAGATGATTCTAGTGAGAGTCGCTCCGGTTGATTTCTTTCCCGCTACACGTGATACGTCAGGTTTACGTAGAGTAATTTCCTTTATTACAAAATTTGAATTTATGATTATGTCTACACATATTGTACTATGCATGTGTGTGATGTGTGTATTGTAATAAATTAGATTTATTTCTTTTTAATTCTTCCGTTGTGCACATGTTTACGAAACATGTTCGAACATACACTCGCCGTGGTGCCGGAAACCCAACAGGATCAACGCCTAGCTTTGTCCTCCTACAGAGGACTCGGCCTCACCTCTCCACTCGTGGTTACCTATCGGCTACCTACTGGACTTACCATTCTTGGCATCCAATCTGACCCACTAGGGCTTCGACCAGCTGTCCGATCTACTTGATCCGGCTGGACTTTTTGCTGATTGTCCAGTCTCCTGACCCAACCGGTCTTCATGCCAAATGTCTGGTCCACTCGACCCATCTGGACTTCATGTCTATTGTCCGATCCTCCTGATCTATCAAGACAGTTGCCTAGAATCCGATCAACACGACCTACTAGGACTTCCTATTAAGCTTGCACACTTAACACTGATATTAGAACACAAGTAAGTCCTAACTTTAACTATGGTTCATACATCAAAACCAAGGAGTGATGTTCTCTGTATCAACAATCTCCCCCTTTTTGATCTATGACAACACATCAATTAAAGTTAGGAGAATCAAACTGCAATATTCGATTATATCATATATCATAAATGCATTTAGTTAAAAAATGTATATGCATGAGATGCTCATGTGCACAAAATTTTTAAATCTCCCTCTCTTTAAATCTCTTCTCTCTAACTTTAAATCTTCTCTCTCCCCCTTTGGCATACATCAAAACCAATATTAATTTCTAAATGCCACCAATTGTAAAGATGAGAATTAAAGTCTTAAAAAAATTCATCAATGATGCTTAAGTTTATCAATTCTCCCCCTAAATTTATTCGATAAGATTTTCTTTTAAAGATGATATTGTAAGTGATTTGAGGCTGCTAGAGGGGGTGAATAGCGTCGTGTGATGGAATTCGTTTCGCGTTCATCTACAAATTTCGTTAGCGCACAGAGGAATAATAATGAAGCGATACAAAATAGACAAACACAAATACACAAGTGTTTAATATGGTTCGAAACCGAACGGTTCCTACTCCACGGATCGAGCTCTAAAAGCCCTAGCAATTAAAACACACACTACTAATCAAAATAACTCCTTCTCAACCTATGCCGGAGGTGGAGAAACCTCGTACAAACGATCTTACAACAGCAAGAATGAAATACAAGCAATATACAATGCAAATACGAAAGACAAGTAAAGAAAAGACTTTACAACACTTGTTTTTGATTGCTTGCTTGCACTTGGAGACCTGATTTGCAGCAACAAATTGCCCCAATAGCTCTCAAGAACCAGATGCATTTTTCTCCATCATGAGCTCCTTTTATAGCTTCAACTGTCTTTGGAAAATGTCGATCGATCATTGCTTGGGACCATCGGTCGGTTCTTGTGAGACAATGGTGTAATCCACGCTGAAATATCCAAGCGGCTAGGACATCGATCATTGTTCATGAGCATCGATCATTATTCAAATCCATCACTTTCATTGCTCATCCCAACGGTCGAGTGAGACTCCATTCTGTGCCCTAAAATCCGAGCATCAATCGACTGATCACATGATCAGTCGACTGCTCGTCCAATCAGTCGATTGCTAGGGCAATTCCCGCAGTCAATCCCTAGTTGACTATGCCAGTCGACTGCCACATATCACCAGTCGACTGGCACACCTCAAACATGAGGTTTTAGCCCAAGTATGGTGCCCCCATACTTGCTAGACCACCCTTAGCCTAGACCTAAGCCTTCTAGCCACCTCCATCAGCCTTACGCCTCTCGGATCCCTCCAAGTCATCCATGACTTGTTCATCCATCGCGCTAGCCTTCAGCTGCTTCCATCGGCTATGTCATGCTAACGGTGTCTACACCGCCAAGGCACATTGGACTTACACCGCCAAGACTCCACTTGGACTTTACGCCGCCAACCATTGGACTTATGCTGCCAAGACTCCCGCTTGGACTTTACGCCGCCAATATCAAACCCCTTGGACTTTTCAAATACCAAGACTCAAGCTTGGACTTTCCCAAATGTCAAATGTCCCACTTGGACTTTCCATGACAAGTACCCATGACTTGAACTTTCCATAATCACATGGTCAACCCCAGTCAACTAGCAAAGTCTCCCTCGAGTCAAACTCAAGTCTAGTTAAATATAACCCGGGTTGATTGTATAAACAATCTTCCCAAAACATCAACAAACATTAATGTCAAACATCAATGTCAACTTACTTTGTCAAACATCAAAACATCTCTCGAGTCAAACTCAAGTCTGGTCAATCATGACCTGGGTCGATTGCACCAACAATCTTCCCATTTTTGATATTTGACAAAACAAACCTTGAGTTAGGCCCCTAACTCAAATTCCCTTACCAATTTTCCAATTTGGTAATTTAATGTTCTCCCCTTTTTTGACATACATCAAAAAGGTTATCTCTCCAAAGAGGTCAATGTCTCATGTCCCAATAAGATCTTACAATCTCGCTCTTGGACCAAAAAAATACCTAGGATGCCTACCATTGTCCTAGTGATAAGTCCCATATCACTCAAGAGAAGCAATCCTATACTTTCCCCCAATTTCCAAATTGGGTATGTGAAAATCTCATTTTTCCTTCCCATGAAGAAAAAAAATATCATCCATCATCCCATGATGGATACCTCCCCCTAAAGGCTTGCTCTCCCTTGACCATTGCACCAACAAAGTCTTTGGGAAGTCCCTAAGCCAATAGGAACTCTAAACAATCAAAGATAAGGTTAGAAATTCAACATTGAACTTTCCAACACTTTAAATTTGATACAAACCCTAAACACCTCTCCAAATCCATATCCAATGGATTTTCACCCTTTATAATACTTCCCAAAGCATATCCTAGGGTTAGGAGTGATTAGGGACCTTAATCGTAGCTGAAAATGAGCTAAACAAACCTAGTTTTCCCGAAATCAACATTGGCAGTCGACTCTGTCGACTGATCGGTCGTGATGTGCCCATCGATCGTAGCCTGGCGGCGATCGGTCAGTGATCTTCTTACCGAGCGAGTCAGAAAATTGTAACTAAATATATATAGCTTGAAAAATCACAAAATTTCATATGTATAATACTTATCACACATACAATCGGTGAAAACTCTTGGAAAAATATTTTAACCATTGAAATAGGAGATTGGTACAAAGTTCAAAAACTATTAAAACTTTAAAGTTTTTGATCTACTTTGTATCAACTTCTACAATGATGATGGCTATCAAAAGATACACCTCACCAAAGTTTTCTAAAGTCATTTTAAAATGTTTTTGAAAACCTATTTTGAACCATAAATTATTGGCTAAATATACATAACTTATATACTAGCTTTCCTCATGATTCTTAGTGATGATTGAAATAAGTTTAAGTTCATCTAGATGCACTACCTATGCACCTTGAACCTAACTTATTATCCTAACATCTCACATGTTATCTAAGATGTAAACACACACATACATGTCAATTTAGATGTGAGATGTTGAGTTAGGATTATTATGGTCTCATGCATTTTCTAGGCAACCCTACTTGATTCCCTTATAAATGGGACTCCAAGTCATGTCATTTTTCCTTAAATCAATTTTAATCAAAATAAATGCATGAATGACCATGGCATAAATGATATCAGTAATAACGCATGGACAATGATCATGATGTCATGGCATATGATATAATCTAAAAACAAACATGACATCTAAAATAATCCTAAACAATGGCATGACATGTTATATGATAAGATGAAATTTCAGGTCATGATATGGCAATTTTCCATAAACCAATACATTAATACAAGCACATAATCAGACACAAATGATTTTCATAAACAGAATATTTCATTCAATTTAAGAAAACTTCAGTTTTTACATCCAAAATAGAGATTTGAGACGCTCAATCTCACTACAAAAACTAAAAACAAAAATCCTAACATCCTCTAGCTCTAATCATCTGCAGAAGGTGGAGGTGGAGGAGGCTGTCGGCTCAAGGTCCAGGCTCGTATCATCTCGTATATGTCGAGCTAGCGCTGCTCAATACGACCCTGCCCCGCCAGAATCTCATCCAGTCGAGAGTTCACTGTCTGCTAGTACTCCTGAAATCTGACCTCCAGGTCTGCAATCCTATCTGAAGGACCTGCTGTTGATGCATCTGCAGGTATCTGATCATCCTCATCAGCAGCATCAGGGTCCTCATATCCCTCTGCAGCCTCTCTAGGCACTAGAGGTGGCTCCCCACGTGCCCTGGGCAGAGGTCGAGGTGCCAGCTCCATCTGCCCATGTCCCATCCGCAGCTTCGCCAACGAGAAGTTACGAACTGATATACAGTCGTAAACCTCAGATAACATCCTCAGAGATCCCCTGTTAATGTTAATGCCTAAAGACTCTAACCATGCAGTGATGATATGGCCAAAAGTCATATGCACTTTCCCTTGCACAGGGGATATGAAATGTACAATGCAATGAAACATGTTCAATGCAATGTTTATATCTAGTCTATGACGCATGGCATACAGGAGAAAGAGATGGGGAGGCTGAATCTTGGCCAGATCCCGAGTCACAATCGGGAGAAGGCACCCAACAATGACTTTGTAGAGCACATTGTCAGGTGCAGATAGCTCAGTGATAGGAAATAGGTTCTGAGCTGGTGGGAAAGGGTGGCGAAAGACATGCTCATGCATGGAGTCCAAAGAGATATGATCAAAAGATTCAGGTAGAGGGACATCGAAGGTAGGGTAAAACACAAAAGTGGCATTTGATGGTCTACACTCCAAGAACTCCTGCAGGATTGCATGAGTGAACTCTAGGTCGGTTTTGCGACCCGAGTGGTGTATGTCGGACCATTATCAACTTTCTTCATATTTTGATAGAACTCCTTAAGGAGATCATCATTTATGGCATGAGTGCATAATACTATCTTCATGAGATGATAATATGTAAAATTTCCATGACGTCATCGTAGTAACAAGTAAAGAAATCCCTATCAATGTACCTAACCAACATGGTTTGGTACAACCATGATTCAACCTCAGTCGGGTCATTTCTACGGGATCGCTTATATGAATGCAATGTAGTGACATGAAATGCAAAGACACAAATGCACGATTAGATCATAATGAGTTATAATGAAAAAATTAGGGTTTTAGAGGAGTAAAAAGTTATACTTTGGTGCCATTGAGGATGATGAGGAGAGGATACTTAGACATTGCTGAGGAGAGTGCCGGAGAGTTCGCCGGAGCAGTGGTTTCGTCGGAACCCTAATCGAATAAGAAAAAATCGCCGGAGATGAGTAGACTAGGGCTGTGAGATGCTAAGAACATGAATGGAGGAGTTTGGCTATCAAACCTAGGGCTTAGGTGGTCGGCGTGGTCGAAAGAGCTTGTCGAAGAAGGAGACGATGATCGGAGAGGAGGAAGAAGGCGAGAGATCGAGCATGAAGATGCCGAACCCTAGTGGTTCAACATTATAAAATTGCGACTCGGTCGGTGATGTGCAACATCGGATCGATTAATAACTTATGAGCGGTTTTCGAAGCAAACGATCGGCTACGGCTCAAGACTTTCATTGCGAGCATTCTCAGATATCATGCTACATAACATCGATCGTGATGTTGGCAATCGATCGAGATCGATCATCACTCGCTCGTGACCAATCAACTGATGATCCCTCCGCCTCGATGAAGCGATACCATTGATTAACTAATGTATCGATCGATCGTGATGTATAAAGCGATCGAGTCCTAGAAACAAACACTCATTTCTAGACTCATCGTATCGTGCTACTGATGTGTGATCGATAAACTGTCGAAATTTTGATTTCTTCACTCAATTTGTTTCATTTTATCATATTTACTCTTGTATGTCGAATATATTAATGTTATGCTTATATTCATGCATTTGTTAATGTATTTTGGTATTTTATTTCATTTTAACAATCATTAACATCCAATGATTTTAAAATCCTAACATCTCACCCTTTCTAAGTGTGGAAATACACAATCAAGATGAATGACCTGTTTTGTGAGATGCAATATACCATAAACATTCTTTCCATGCAAACATATGGTAAAACACATGAAGCATGGTAAGTGTAAGACATCAAGGTGTGTGGCACTTAAGTATCACTCTTGATGTGACTTATAAACTTTAAGCACTTCTCTTGATACATTAATTCCTAAAGTGTGTCAAAATCCTAAAATGGCACACCATGATCTCTAAATCTAGATTGTGCCAATTTTATTGATTTTTCATGATTCCAAACATATATGACACATCCTAAAACCTTTTAGGATATAAGATCAAACATATTTCCAAGGTATCAATAACCTTGAAAATAACCTAAAATGTCAACTTTGCTATGGTTGAGTTAACTACCCATCCAATCAAAGTTGACACATCCTAACCCATTTAGCGTGAGTCAATCACGCTCCTTGGAACCCAAAATCTATTTGAGCTCATTGGATTAATTAGGTATTCCTTAGGGATGACTTCCCTAGATACCTTTCTAATGACCCTTCTAGGCTTGTTAGGCTTGGTCATTATGGTCTTGTCATGGTTAGCCTTAGGGATTGCCTCCCTAGTAACATTCTTAGTGACTTCCTTAGGTTTCTTAGAAACCCTAGCCACTAGGCACATACTATGGTTGGCCTTAGGGATAATTTCCCTAGAGACTTTGGTTTTCTTAGATTTAGGTTTAGTTCCATAATTAAATGGAACATTGTGATAAGTAAGCATTACTTTCTTAGACATAGGCTTGTGACCCAAACCTTGTCTCCTAGATGATTCTTGCCTCTTATACCCTTTTTGTTGACTTCTAGATCCTAGAGTTTGACACTTTGGCCCTTTAAATTGATTTTGCATATTTGCAAGAGTCTTTTCCAATTTCTCAAGCCTTGACCTCAAGGCTTGATTTTCTAACTCTAATTGTCCAAATGATTTTTGATTAGGTTTTTGGGCGTTACCATTCACTTTAGGCATATGTCTACCCTTATTGGGATTGATGCCTAAATGGTTTTCGATTTTCTTAATTGTTTTCTTAGGAAGGACATTTCTAGGGACATTAGTCCCAAATTCTCCTTCTTTGAAATAGACCTAGAGCTATCATTTCTAGATTTCTCCTTAGTCCTAAAACCAACATGTTTAGCTTCTAGACAACCATAATTATTATTTCTAGCATGCTTTGATTCATGAGTGATAGCAAAATTATTTGAATTAATTCTACCATGCTTCTACTTAGAATTTAAAGAATGAACATTATGAAAATATACCTTAGGGTTAGTCTTAGAAACTCCCCCTACTTGTGAAGCTCCCTCCTTTCTTCTAGGACATTGGCTCCTATAGTATCTCGGTTGTTGGCATTTGAAGCACACCACGTGCTCCTTTCTCTTCTTGGTGGGGACGTCGGCATCCTTGACTTTTTCATTGACTTTTGGTGCCGGAGGAGCTTTCTTAACCCTTTTTGGACACTTACTCTTGTAGTGTCCGGATTCCCTACACTAAAAGCATATTATATGAATTTTGTTATTAATTGACAAGCTTGAGTTACCTATGGTGGTGGTGAGGTTCTCTTGAGCTTGCTCTTCTTCTCTGCCGGATGTAGATGATTCTTCTTGAGATTGCTCCGGTGTAGATGCTCTAATCTCCTCCCCCTCAATCCTAGAGGTGGAGGTCTCCTCTTCTTCCACCAATCCGAAAGTTGATTCCTTCTCAACTTACGAGTCCTCACTCTCTTGTGAAGATGATGATGATTCTTCTTCGGCTTCTTCCTCTTCTTGAGCCGATGAAGATTCTTCTTCTTCTACTTGTGCCAAGTGAGGCTTCTCATGGAACTTGGCCAATTTGTCCCATAGCTCCATGGCATCTTGAAATTCACCTAAACTAGACAAAATGTCATTAGGTATCAAATCTTCTAAAAGCTTTGTTGCCTTGACTTCGGTCTTGAACTTGAGACGTTGCTCTTGTGTCCACTTCTTCAATTTCAAGACATTTCCGTTCTTATCCCGAGGGGGATTCAAAGCCTTCTACGAGGATGAACCAATCCTCTATATCCATCATCAAGAATGTCTCCATTCTTGTTCTCCACGCCGAAAAGTCTTCTCGATCATATGGCGGTGGAGTGTTGATGTCCCATCCAAGCTTGTCTTGGAATTCCATCTTCCCTCTAGCTTCATTAGCTCCCGGCAGTTAATCCGTAGAAGAGCCCCAGGCTCTGATACTAATTGTAAGTGATTTGAGGCCGCTAGAGGGGGTGAATAGTGTCATGTGATGGAATTCATTTCGCGTTCGTCTACAAATTTCGTTAGCGCGTAGCGGAATAATAATTTAGCGATACGAAATAGAAAAACAAAAATACACAAGTGTTTAACGTGGTTCGGAACCGAACGATTCCTACTCCACGGATCGGGCTCTAAAAGCCCTAGCAATGCAAACACACACTACTAATCACAATAACTCCTTCTCGACACAAGTCGGAGGTGGAGAAACCTCGTACAAACGATCTTACAATAGCAAGAACGAAATATAAGCAATATACAATGTAAATACGAAAGACAAGTAAAGAAAAGACTTTACAACACTTGATTTTGATTGCTTGAATGCTTGGTTGCTTGCTTGCACTTGGAGACCTGATTTGCAGCAACAAATCACCCCAATAGCTCTCAAGAACCGAATGCATTTTTCTCCATCACAAACTCCTTTTATAGCTTCAACCTGTGATGGAAAATGTCAATCAGTCGACTGCTCGGGACCATCAGTCGACAGATCACACTGTTGCTGTGAGACAACAGTGTAATCCACGCTGGAAAAATCCAACGGCTAGGACATCAGTCGACTGATCATGAGTATCAGTCGACTGTTCAATCCATCACTCGACTGCTCATCCAAGCGGTCGAGTGAGACTCCATTCTGTTCCCTAAAATTCGAGCATCAGTCGACTGATCACAAGATCAGTCGACTGCTCATCCAATCAGTCGACTGCCCATCTATGATAGTCGACTGCTAGGGAAATTCCCGTAGTCAAACCCTAGTTGACTATGCCAGTCGATTGCCACATGGCACCAGTCGACTGGCACACCTCAAACATGAGGTTTTAGCCCAAGTATGGTGCCCACTTGCTAGACCACCCTTAGCCTAGACCTAAGCCTTCTAGCCTCCTCCATCAGCCTTACGCCTCTCAGATCCCTCCAAGTCATCCATGACTTGTTCATCCATCGTGCTAGCCTTCAGGTTCTTCCATCGGCTATGTCATGCTAATGGTGTCTACATCGTCAAGGCACATTGGACTTACGCCGCCAAGACTTTGCTTGGACTTTACGCTGCCATGACTCCCGCTTGGACTTTATGCCACCAATATCAAATCCCTTGGACTTCTCAAATACCAAGACTCAAGCTTGGACTTTCCCAAATGCCAAGTATCCCACTTGGACTTTCCATGCCTAGTACCCATGACTTGGACTTTCCATAATCACATGGTCAACCCCACTCAACCATCAAAGTCTCCCTCGAGTCAAACTCAAGTCCAGTTAAACATAACCCGGGTTGATTGTATAAACAATCTCCCCAAAACATCAACAGACATTAATGTCAAACATCAATGTCAACTTACTTTGTCAAACATCAAAACATCTCTCGAGTCAAACTCGAGTCTGGTCAATCGTGACCTGGGCCGATTGCACCAACAGATATCTCCCTCTTTATCTTTGGATTTCAAAATTTTCAAAAGATTAAATTTCTATAATTCTAACTCCATTTATCAATACTCCCCTTAAGATGTTTATGAAATTTTAACTCCCCTTCAAAATATTTTTCAAAAATTTAATTTTCAAAATTCTAACACATTCTAACTCCCACTTGGTAAAAACATTTTTCAACCTTTCTCAAAATTTTCTAACTTACCTTTAAAAACATTTTTCTAAATTTTTAATTTTCGAAATTCTAACTCCCCCTTAATAAAATCATTTTTTGAAAATTTTAATTTTCAAAATTCTAACTCCCCCATAATATTTTTCAAATTTAAGAACATTACAAAACTCTTCCTTAATATCTTTGAAATTTTCAAAATTAAGAATTTTTCAAAACTTTACAAAACTCTCCCTTAATATAAATATTTTAAATTATTTTCCTCCCATATATCAAAACCTAAGTAGTAATTTTTGTGCATTTTAAACTTGAAACAAGTCTTCTAACTTAAAAATATTTAAGCTTTAAGAAAAAACATTCAAGTTTTACAAAAGACTTAATCTTTTTAGTAAGATTGTCTTCCCCTTAATTTAAGTTTTAAATTTTCAATGCTCTCCCTTCATTACAATTTAAATTTTTAAAACTCTTCCTTAATTGAAGCTTTAAATTTTCAAAACTAGTGTTCAAGACTGTAAACATAGATTCTACCATGATTTGTTTACATTTAAAAAGATATCTTAAGTTTAGACTTAGCTTAGCTAACTCTCATTTTCCAAATTTAGATAAAGCTAAGTTACTTAGAAAGGAAGTAGTTTGAGTAACTAAGCTTTACTTGATAAGTCCAATTTCAAGTTCAAGTAAATTGCTTGAGTTGTTCTTTAAATTTTTCTCTCTCCCCCTTAAGAATATTTCTCATCCAATTTCATTTTAAAACATAACTTTTGAAAAGATATTAAATATTTCATAATTTAGCAACACAAATCTTTTAGGCTCCCCCTAGATTCTTGATCTCCCCTTAAAGTAACATTGTTATGCTTACATTTAATTTCTTTTGAAAATACTTAGAATAAAATTTTGAATGTGAAACTCCCCCTAGAATTATGTTTTTATTTTAAGTTTTCAAAATAATATTTTTAAAAAAATCTTAACTCTCCTTTAATCTCATGCTTATGCATGTAATCTTACTTAAGGACTTTCCAAATATGGATCCTATTGAATGTTTTGAAAGTTTGAATAATGCTAAACTAACATCCCCTTTGAAATATGTAGATTTACTTAGAATTAAGTTGATTAGAATTGAGTTGATTAGGGTTGAGTTGATTGAGTTGAGTTGATTATGTTAAGTTGAGTAAATTTGTTAAGTTTAGTTAAGTAAATTTGTCAAGTTACGTAAATTGTATTAAACTAATTAAGCTTGATTAAATTCTAAATCATCTCACCCAAGCTAGGCTTTCAATACACATTACACATTAAATTTAATGAATAATTTCAAAGTTTTTAAACTTGTGTTAGATTCAAGCTTAACTTGAGCTAGTCAAGTAGGTTTTTCTGGCATTACTTCTAGGTTGTAGAGAGGCATACAACCTTCTTGGATATCGGAGCAACGACCACTTCCTAGACAAAGTCAATGAAGGAATCAAGTACTTGATTCACTTTGGACTAAGCCTTGGTCTAACTAGTCAAAGACTTAGTGAGTTAGCTTCGATCAGTTCCACTCGACTTAGTGCACTAAGTCGTGGCGAGGCACATGGCTTTCTTGGATATCAGAGCAACAATCACTTCCTAGACATGCACTTCGAAGAGCATCCCTTACTTACTATCAGTTCACTTCGTCTTAGTACTAGTGATACTGTTGCTACCTTTTCCCGCGAGCGAAACGAAAGAACCCGTGCTTAAGGCACTGTCTGAACCAAAGAGTTGGTTCAGCAGAGGGGGTCTAGGAAAAATGGTTCGGTAGAGTAGGTCTGGGTAAAAATGGCTCGGCCAAGCGGGTTTGGAAATTGGCTCAGTACGGAGAGTATAGGAATCGGCTCGGCAGAACATGCCTAGAGAATGGTTCTGTAGGGGAGGATAGGAGTTGGTTCGGGTTATTGTATGAAGTCTGAGGTGAGATGTCTAAGAGCTATGCTAAGCCTAAGTGGTAGGTTTAGGTTAGCTTTACGAAGGGTAAGAGGATGAAAGGGATGGGTCAGAATATTTCTCAAAATGGTGGTGAGAAGTTTGTTATGCAATAGATTAGGACCCCACATAATATTAGGAGGAGTCTCCACTCCCCATTGCTGTAACAGAATGATTCTCCAGGTAAGCAAGGTGGCCACGTGTATAGTGATGGAAGATGTTAGTTATGGGACAGTTGCCCAGGAAAGAGGAGGAGGATAAAAAGCAGAGGAGGGGCGAGAAGAAAGGGGATCCGCAACTTCCAGCGAGAGAAGAAAGGAACACTCGAAGGGGAGAGCCACCACATCGCCGGAGAAGGAAGGAGGAGACGAGGAGTAGTAGTGGGCTCCATTCTTTCGACATCTGTATATTGATCTAATTGTAAGAGGTTTTTTTCGTCCGCCTCTGAAAGTTTTTTCTGCGAAGGAAGAAATTCATAGTTAAAGTGCTTTGGCACCGTAGCTCGTGGGAGATCTCACCCCCGTAGAGTAGGAATCCTTATTCCGAATCACATTAAATCCTATGTATCTGCTCTTTGCTTTGGTTGTTCGTGTTTTCCTTTCGTATTCTATTACTGTTGTGACCAGAGAGGACCCCAAGCTTCCTGCACGTGCCATGCCATTGAAGAGAAGTCAGAAAATCCATCTACGACCGCATCATTTGGCGCCGTCTATGGGAAACATACTGACCAAGACATTGAGATGCAACCAGAGGAGATACACTACCCAGCAGCCTCCTCTGCGGAAGAGAACCCCATTACCTTGCTACCATCATAGCTAAGGGCAATGGTGGACACAGTCGTGGCTGAAGCCCTAGCCAAAGAGAGAAGGACGGGATACCTACATCCTGATTCCAATGAACCTTCTCCTCGGGGACAACAACAGGAGATGCCCCCTCCACTTCATACAACTACAAACGTCGAAGCGTTGCCCAGGGATGGGCTAGGGGGAAGAGTGCATCAGACTACTATACCAGTGACCCAAATCCGACGAGAAGAACAGGGCGAGAGCCAATCAACCAGGGCTCCAGAGACCTACAAGCCCAATCCTTTCACCATCGACATTCTTTCTGAACTGCCACCTTCATATTTCAGAAATCTCTAGGTGGGTAAATATGATGGCATGATTGTTCCTGAAGAAAACTTATCGCAATTTACAGTAGCCGCCTCACTTCACTGCTATTCTGACACTCTCAAATATCGAGTCTTCCGTACCACCTTAACCGGCTCAACGCATAATGGTTCAACACCCTCCCCCCAGGGTCTATTACTTGTTTCACCGATTTTCAAGGGGTGTTCCACCAGGAGTTCGCCAGCTGCAAGATGTATAAGCACGATTCTTCCATCCTACTGCACATTAGGCAGGAGCCCTCAGAATCACTTAGAGGGTACTAATGTGAGTAAAACATATAGGGTTTTAGGAGTAGTTTTCGCTCACATCTCATTGCATTTTGTGTTAGTTTCATGCATATGTTACTCTATTTTTGCACACATTTTCTATTTTCTGGTTTGAAGGTTTTCTCATAATACTTTTGTGTGCAGGTTAGCTTTATGGGTGAAAAAAATGCATTTTCGGAGCAAAAGAAGGATATTTCGCAGCTAGCCACGGAGTGGGACATGGCTAGGGCATGTGGATTCACACGGTCATGTCCAATGGGCGAGATCCGCACCCTAGGGTCGCACACAGCCTGGCCATGTGGAAACACACAGTCGTGTGGCAGCCCGATCGATTTATGTGACTAGGGTTTTTTTTCAGATTTTGTAGTGGTCTGAGGCGATGTCTATATAAGGATGGCTCCGTGCAAACCCTAGGGGGGAGGCACGATGGCTAGGATGGCACACCGAAGCCCCAAAAAGCTTCTGTAACTCGCAACGGGGAGGAGGATATTAGTAATATATGAGAGATGTCCAAAGGCAATCGCCTTATGGTCGTACCATTTATTTGATAAATAAAGATTCACTATTTGAGTGTACATGTTTTCATGTATTTGATTGGATCTTAAACTCATTTACTGAATGTCCACAATACGATTCAAAGCATGAGAGAATTTGTGATTGGAACACAACTAGTGAGTATCTCTACATGTGTAATTGTGATGTATTGGAATTATCCCTAGTCGATGAATTAATGGATTTGGACACCATCAATTCTGTCGAGATTATCATGAGGTATACTCCTTGGTGTATCCAAGCAGCTGATTCTCACTGGCTGGAGACATTGTGATGTCCGGAGTTAATCGTGGATGCTAGTTATGGTAACAAGTTCATTGGAGTGACCAACCGTAAGACTTCATATGGTTCTCTGCATATATAGATATCTCAATGAAGTTCTTACTGTAGCTTAAGTGCGATGTTCCTTTGACTTGCGGTATTCAAGTCATCTTGATCATAAAGACTTATGCTTTGACATCTTAAGCAAGCATCTCTGTGGAGATGTGGACCCGGGATGATTGGGTATAAGTTGAAGTGATCGAAGGTGTTTGAATAGCCTATAAAGGATTCACCACTCTTTGCAAGGAGATGTATACCCATGGCCTCTCGTCGAATTGTTACTAAAGTCTTTGGCCAAAGCTTTACATGTTTAGTGTAAGGTACACTTAGATACATGTGCAGTAACTAGAATCCGTAGGACGAGGAAATGATACTTGGGCTAGGTGTGACGTAGTCAGCCTAGTGGGGACTGACACTATAGGCCATGTCCTGAACCAAGGGGGTATAAGATGAGTGAAGGGAATGGGGCACGATTCATTCGAGCTGCTGAAGGGTTTCAGAAATAGTTCTGGATCAACTGTTGATCTTTTCGATTAATTGGGGATCATGAAGTACTACTAGGTGTCACTCATGATCGTTCTATAATTAATGGTTAATTATAGACGGCCAACATAAACCGAGAACCTATTTGGTCACACGCACAATGAGCATAATCCGAAGGATTTAAAACGAGCTTGAGAATGAGATTCTCAGACCGAGAGAAACTAGGTTTGGTTGGACCAAACAATAAGCGAGCATGAAATTGTTTCAGTCGCAATGGAAGCGTGGATGGGTTGTGTCTTATGAAGACATAATGGATGAACCAAAATGGTTTGGTTCTAATCCAATGGAGGAGAATAAACCAAAGGGTTTGGTTTATTTTAAACGAATGAACCAAAGTTGGTTCGGTTCGTTTTAACTTAAAATAAACCATCATGGTTTGGTTTATTTTAACTTATATTAATGGAGAGGGTTAAAGGGCCTTATGGTTATGATTCAATAACCATTAAGAGAATTAGTTTTCTATAAAAGAGGGCTTAAGGGTTTGTTAAGCCCTAATACAAAAAAAACCCTAACCTAGAGTTTCCGCCCACCTCTCCCCTTTGAAGAAGTCGGCGCCAACCCTAGTGCCACCGCCCCTTCTCCTCCAACCGGCGACCAGCTGCTGCCGTCTTCTCCACTTTCCGGCATCGAGCTGCTGCCGGAGGAGCTCCGGTGATCTCCCTTGGGTTCGGTAATAAGGTGAGCTTCCACCTTTCCTTTGGCCGGCCCCTACTCCTCCACCAAAAGCCGTCCAGTTTTCTAGACAGCTTGTTTCCTTCTCATCGGAGCGTCGTTTGGAAGATGTTTGGAGCTCTGACAGTGCCTTACTTACCGGGGATTCGATCTCCGGTAATCCTCATAGGTGGAGGATGAAGGATTCGTCAAACAGTTGACGAATATCTCTCCAGAGAAGTGAGTTTTGAGGACTCGTCTTTGGATCCGAATTTGGATTCGGACCGTGATTTTCTCTCGATCACATCGTCTTCAACACGAGGCTAGTAACCCGTACGAAGACGAGGCTCGTGACTTAGTGAAGTCATCCCGAAGATACTCGGTGTGGACACGGATAGAGACGATTCTAGCGAGGATCGTTCCGGTTGATGTCGTTCCCACTACACGTGATACATAAGGTATACGTAGTTAAATTTCCTTTTATTGCAAAATTTAAATTTACGCTTATGTCTACACATGTTGTACTATGCATGCGTGTGATGTGTGTGTTGTAATAAATGTAGATTTATTATTTTATTTCTTCCGCTGTGCACATGTTTACGAAACATGTTCGAACACACACTCGCCGCGGTGCCGGAAACCCAACAGTGGTATCAGAGCCCAGGTTTTGTTTCGACATAATCGTAAAATGGTTTTGCGATAGTCATAATGATATTTCTGGAAATTTTCTACTTTTGGAAAGTTATAAGTATTTATGGAAATTTTTCAATTTTGGAAAGTCTAGAAGTATTTATGGAAATCTTCCACTTTTGGAAAGTTGGAAGTATTTATGGAAATTGATATTTTCCATTAATAAAATATTTGATTAGATTTTGGAAATTCGTTTCCTAATTTAATCATGATTTGATTTGGGAAATCAAATCTTAAAATATTTTATTTCCATAAGTAGTTTTGATGATTTAGGAAATTGGTTTCCTAAATTGACTTTCCTTAATCAACTATTTCCATAAATAAAATATGTGATTAGATTTGGAAATTTGTTTCCTAATTTAATCATGATTTGATTTGGAGAATCAAATCTTAAACATATTTTATTTCCATAAATAGTTATGACATATAAGGAAATTATATACATGACATAATTGTATGCCACGTAATTGCATTAGATGCATATCATTATGTCATGCGTGTCGTGACATGTAGATGTATGCCATGTATGCCATGCCATGTAGATAATAGTTATTGCATGCAAAGAGGATGAGACATAAAAACCCTTACTCAATATTAAAGCCTACACCTTCCATTAATATGGTTAGAACCAGAGTTCCATTTCTTGTTTGGGTTGTTGGACTCTCTCCAAGCCCGGCTCGAACCCGAACATGTTCAAACCTTGGAATAGTTTAATACTAATATGGTAAGAGTCAGAGGTCAATCGTTAGCTTTGGTTGTTGGACTCTCTCCAAGCCGGGCTAATTGGTTGAATGCGCTCTAACCATATTAAAACTATTTCTTGATTAATGGGTTGGCTTTAACCTGGACCATCGGCTTGTTGGACTCTCTCCAAGGTCGATGTAAAGGGAGGTGAAGTTGGGTGCTATGCATATGATGCATACTTGTTAATGTGTTAACAACCCGATGTATGTGTGAACATTCAATTAGTTGATAGCACATTGTGATAGTTGCATATACGTGATATGCAATCGGTATAGTTGATACCTACCGTCGTAGTTATGAATGGCTTGTTGGACTCTCTCCAAGGTTGTTCATATCTATGATGGATATCAGCCCATTCGAAGATGGACCTATGATCTCCTGAAGTGATTTTGGGGTTTTTTGAAATTCGAAAAATGAATGGGATTTATGAATGTATAATGATGCATTTTAAAATCATCTTTCTCATATATGCTCGTTTTGTATTTCTAAGATTGATCATATGTCTTTGAATTTACGTTCCATTTTGGATTCAAATAAATTGACTGGGCCGAACTTCTTGGACTGGCTTAGAAACTTGAGAATTGTTCTCAAGGTTGAAAAGCTTGCAAATGTCCTCGAAGCACCTCTTCCCGCCCGTCCTAGTGACGATGCAACTCTGGACCAATTGTTGGCCTATCAGAAACATGTGAGTGATTCTGAACAAATGAGTTGCATCATGCTATCCATGATGGAACCCAAGCTACGGAAGCAGCATGAGCATATGGATGCTCATATCGTAGTCCTTCATCTTTAAGAGTTGTTTGATAAGCAAGTGAGATTCGAAAGGTTCGAAGTCTCCAAGCTCCTCTTCACCTCTGAGATGCAAGAAGGTTCATCTGTGGTACTGCTCAACATGTTGAAGACAGTGGAGCCTTCTGAGAAGCATGAGCAGGGGACAGTGTTGTTAGTTGATTCCTTGAAGAAAGGTTCTAAGAGAGAGTCAAAGGAACAACAAAAGGGGAAGAAGAAAAGGCTAAAAAGGCAGAACCAGCTCAAAAGGGCACTTGCCATCATTATGGCAAGTAGGGCCATTGGCGAAGAAATTGCAAGATTTATCTTGAGTCTGTGAAGAAGAATATGGCATAAGATGCTCCATCTTTTTCATATATCTTCATTGTTGATTGTCATTCTATTTCCTCAGACACTTGGGTATTGGATACTAGGTGTGGCTCACATATATGTAATGACATACATGGGCTAAGGAATAGAAGAAGACTCATCAAGGGAGAGTCAAATTTACGTGTTGGGAATGGAGCAAAGGTTGCTGCACTCGCCATCGGAACGTATTTGTTGAAACTCCCTGCAGGACTTGTCTTAGAAGTGGACAATTGCTTTTATGTTCCTTCATTGATAAAGAACATCATTTCTATTTCTTGTTTAAATAGAAATGGGTACCATTTGAATTTTAGTAACAATTGTTGTTACATAACTTTGAATGGAGTTCTTTATGGAACTGGAACTTTAAGCAATGGCATTTATACGTTGGACGTATCCAGTGACATTTTCAATATCGAAGCGAGCAACAAGCATGCTCGAAAGGGTAATCAATTAGACTCCTATATGTGGCATTGTCGTCTTGGCCATGTAAGCAAGAAACGCATGTCCAAATTACACCGATGTAGAATTCTGGAATCGTTTGAATTGGATTCATACGATACATGCGAATCATGCTTAAAAGGCAAGATGACTAAGTTACCTTTTACTGGAAAAGGTGAACGAGTGGGAGAGTTACTAGGTCAAATACATACTGATGTATGTGGACCTATGTCAATTCAAGATTTAGGAGGCTATAGCTACTTCATTACCTTCATCGATGATCACTCACGGTTTGGGTATGTGTTCTTGATGAAACACAAGTTTGAAGCCTTTGAAAGGTTCAAAGAATTCAGAAATGAAGTAGAGAAACAACATGACAAGAGTATTAAAATACTTCGATCGTATCGAGGTGGGGAATACTTAAGTCAAGAGTTTCTTGATTATCTAAGAGACAATGGCATATTGTCTCAATGGACTCCGCCATATACACCACAGCATAATGGTGTATCTGAGAGGCGTAACTAGACCTTGTTGGACATGGTCAGGTCAATGATGAATCATGCGAATCTTCCCAAGTCCTTTTGGGGCTATGCACTTCAGACAACTGTTTACTTGTTAAACTGAATGCCAACCAAGGTAGTCTCTACTACTCCATATGAGATATGGAATAGTAAGAAACCTTATGTATCTTACTTGAAGATATGGGGTTGTCCAGCTTATGTGAAGCGGACTGTATCAGACAAATTGGATGCTAAGTCTGATAAATGTCTATTTATTGGATACCCTAAGGAAACAAGGGGTTACCAATTCTATCATCCTGTGGAACAAAAGGTGTTTGTTTCAAGTCATGCTGTGTTTCTAGAGAAAGAGTTTCTTTTGCAAGAAAACAGTGGGAGTGTCGTCGAGCTTGAGGAGGCTCGCGAGACTCAAATAGACATTGATGAGATACCTGGTGAAGCACAACAGCCGATAACTCATAGTGATGAGCAATCGACTGGACCTACTGTAACACCACATCTTCGTAGATCTGGTAGAACACGCAACATTCCTGAGAGATATGGATTTCTCGTAAGTGAATCGAACGACATGTTACTCATTGATGATGAGGAGCCTACCAATTATGAAGAAGTGCTAACAAGTTCAGAAAGGGATAAGTGGCTTGAAGACATGAAGTCAGAAATGGATTCCATGTATGAAAACCAAGTTTGGAACTTGGTTGACCCACCTGAAGGCATCAAGCCTATAGGGTGCAAGTGGGTTTTCAAGAAGAAAACCGACATGGATGGTAATGTGATTACCTATAAAGCTAGATTAGTGGCAAAAGGATATCATCAAAAATAAGGTATTGATTATGACGAAACCTATTCGTCTGTAGCTATGCTTAAATCCATTCGGATGCTCCTGGCCATAGGGGCTCATTATGATTATGAGATATGGCAGATGGATGTGAAAACAAGTTTTCTTAATGGAAATATGCTCGAGGACGTGTATATGATACAGCCTGAGGTATGCAAATTGCGACGGTCCATATATGGATTGAAGCAAGCATCCAGGAGCTGGAATATCCGTTTTGATGAGACAATCAAAAAGTTTGATTTCTCACAAAATCCAGACAAACCTTGTGTGTACAAGAAGGTTAGTGGGAGTGCAGTCGTGTTCCTAGTATTGTATATCGATGACATATTACTCATAGGAGACGATGTTTCAGTCTTACAGTCAGTTAAGATTTGGTTATCCAAGACATTCTCCATGAAAGACCTGGGAGAAGCAACCTACATCCTCGGGATTAAGATCTATAGAGATAGATCGAAACAGTTGCTTGGTCTTTCGCAGTCTACATATATAGACCGAGTGCTAAAGAGGTTTAGCATGTCGGAATCCAAGAAAGGTTTCCTGCCCATCAGACATGGGGTACACCTTTTGAAGTCTATCTGTCCGCGCACAGAAGATGAGAGGATTTGCATGAGTAAGATTCTCTATGCATCCGCAATAGGATCTATCATGTATGCTATGTTATGTACAAGGTCCGATGTATCGTATGCTCTGAGTGTCACGAGTAGATACTAGTTTGATCCAGGAATGGATCATTGGGTGACTGTTAAGTCGATCCTTAAGTACTTAAGAAGAACTAAGGATGCATTCCTAATATATGGAGAAGGGTACATGGTGATACGTGGGTATACGGATGCCAGCTCCAGACAGACAAGGATGATTCCATGTCTTAGTCAGGGTATGTATTCACCTGGAATGGAGGCACAATAAGTTGGAAAGGTGTTGGAATGTATACTGAAAGCCTAGCTCTTTTTGTATGAACATTTTATTTTGGAATAAGAATCACATGATCATTGTTTGCACTTTATATATTTATTATATGTGTGTGCATATTGTCTAATATTTTACATTGTAGATAACATGGTGCTTGGTGTGGCACAGAAGATCATGTTATCAGTCCCTTGTAAAATATGAGTAAGAGGCTCACAACCAAGATGGTTTTGGACAAACCATTGGCATGGTTGTAGTGTAGCTTGGTATTGTTTTGTCTTGAACATAGAGTTACACTAGTACACTTAGGTGTATTGAGCAGGACCGACATAGAGGTGATTCAATTAATTGCTAACTACATAATTGAATCGGACCTCGGATATTATGTTGTACATGCTCTTAATCCCGATATAATAACGGGCACATGTACTTAGTATTTATTTCTTTGATTTACCAGAGGGTGAGATTTAGATGGATTAAATCAATATGCCCGGTAAGTTGGGAAATGATATTATTTACATGGTGTGTCGTTGATTATAGGAGGAAACCGTGTCCTATATACTAGGTTGATGATGTCCCCTTGAGGAGCTCATAAGGTTCATCATGTAAACTCAGCTGGTTGACTTAGTCAACATGATGATAAGGTTGAGTGGTACTACTCGAGCAATTAGATGTTAATTAATTGATGGTCAGTAAATCAATTAATTGACGGACATTCGATATCTTAAACACGGGGAGATGAATGTACAAATAATATATGGAGCCCATATTAATTTATGGGGGTTGGTGAGGTAGTTCAATGATTATCCACTAGTGGAATGGAACATCATTGATTGATCAAGTTTGTGTGGTTCCGATCCATCGGGTGGCCAAGATACAACTCCTCCTTATGGTCCCTATCGTAGCCTAATATAATCCTAAAGAAGTCTAGATCCAAGGATGTAAAACAAAACTCTAGAATCAACGGCTGGGATTAAATCCCTAGATCTGATGGTTAGGATGAAACCCTAAAATCGACGATTGGGATGAAATCCTAGATCCGACGGTTGGGATGAAACTCTAAATCCGACGGTTGGGATAAAACCCTAGATCTGACGGTGGAGATTAAATCCCTAGATCCGACGTTGGAGATTAAAGGAGACTTAGGCCCAACTCTATATATAGATGGCTAAGGCTTGGGCGGCAAGATAGAGATTGGAAATTAGGGTTTGGCTCATCTCAAAATGGGCGGCAACAAACCCTAGAAGAGCTAGGGTTTTGGGCGGCTAGAAGTGGGCGGCAAGCTTGTTCTCCCTAGGGTTTTGGCCGACGTCCCTCATCCTATTCTCATCCATTGCCGGTGTTCATCTCTTCCTCCTCCTTTGCTCATTGGTGGCCGGCGGTTCTCCAACTCCTTGGTGGCCGGCACTTCTCCAACCTCTAGGTGGCCGGCGGCAACACTTCAACAAGTTTGCCGGCGCTCATCCACTCGTTCCTTGGCCGGCGGTTGCATCAAACTCCCTTGCTTGGTGGCCGGTTCTAGAAAGGGAAGGTTTTGTTGGTTCTTCTCTTTGTTCGCAGTGAACAATGAAGGGAAGAACGCGATCTAGAAGGCTTCTACTCGTGGAGGATCTTCGCTCACACGTCGTCCACAAGGAGGATAGGACATACGGTAGAAGATCGTGAGGTATAAAAGTTTTACAACTTGATATTCTGATCTAAGCATGTTCTTTTATGTGTTGATTATACAAGTGTGCATTAGTATATATTTTGTATAATCATGGACCCCGAAGACAAACACAAAAACCGGCGATCCGTCCGTCGTCTCTTCCGCGGCTAACCAACTAGAAGAGTTGTGTTGCTTGAACAACTAGTTTGTTCAAGCGATCACTCAAGTTGTTAGCACGACGACGAATTGGTTGTGCTAAGGAAAATCATCCCATCCGGATTAATTCTTTCATTAGTGAAAATTTTAATCCGGGGACATGAGAGCCAATGAGTCTCCGAAGCAACTCCCTACAAGTGGTATCAGAGCCACGGTTTCCGGTTTTGTGTGTTTTGGATTCGGTTACTTTCATGCACATATCATATATTGAGTATGCCGGATAATAGTAGGATGTGCGTAGGCTAACTTTTTGGTTGCAGGCATAAGATCCGACTATTATGGCTATTTGGTTGTATGTGATTGTTTTGTGTGTGATTGTATGTATATTATTTGAATCCTCGGGGTTGACGAGGCTAGATTAGTATTTAATTTTTGTAATTAAATATGGCATTGTTTAGCCGCTTATTTTAGTTTACTTTCGATCTAGATTATTTGTACACTCCTTCGTGGAGTATAGGATCGATGGATGTAAATTAAAATGATATATCTCGGCTCGGATCTCTTTGGTGACTTGTGCACGGGAAAAGGTGGAGCGGAAGAGGTGGCGACACGACGGGATGCGTATTGGAGAACAATGCCATAATAGTTGGAAAAATTCTATTTTTTCCATATTTATTGCTTATTTGTTTTATATGCATGTTGTGTATGCTTTAAAATTCCTTGATTTCAATTTACTAAGTGGGAGAGGGATATTTTAATTAATTCCCGCGGCCTCCATTACAATTTGACGTGTGATGCAACAAACTTGCGCGTTGGCTCTGAGTGCCTTCCTCCCCATCGGATGGGTTTGTTTGCGGATCACTAGGTCAAATAATGGTTATAGGAAATTATTTAGGAGCGTGTGTACTTCCCCATCGGTAAGGCACATAATCCGAAATAATTCCCTTAGTATCGTGTAATGGTGCACACTTAGATGCAATTAAAAAGTATCCTCCCCATCGGAGTCACTGCTTTTATTTGTAGGGCTAAAAAGGAACCAACTATTAATTTTATTTGTCAAAAAGTAAGGTTGACAAGATAATAAAATTAATGGGTAAAACCTCCTCTTACAAATGTAGAATTCGTATACGTCCACACTATCGTGGCATGCGATATTCTCGGTGTTTCGAGGTGTTGGTTGATTTCGAGATTTTATTGTTTCGAGGAATCAATAATATTTGAAATCTAATATTTTGATCATTGTGATTTTTAGGATTTTCAAATGGCTTTCAACCCACTTGCTGTGATTTTAAAAGAAAATAAGCTTACTGGACCAAACTATATTGATTGGAAAAGAAATCTGGATATTGTCTTAACTGCGGAGGAGTACAAATTTGTACTCTTCGAGGTCTGTCCTCCTAAGCCCTCCGATGACTCTGATGAAAAGGAGAAAGAACGTTATAAGAAATGGGTCAAGGCAGATGAGATGGCGCGGTGTTACATTTTGGCATCTATGTCAAATGTGCTGCAACATCAGCATCAGGCCATAGCCACAGCTTATGACATGATGTTCAATCTCAAGGAACTTTTCGGACATCAGAGTAGGGCGGCTAGACAGGAGGCAATGAGAAACATGATGACGACCACCATGATCGAGGGAACACCCGTTAGGGATCATGTTCTCAAGATGATGGCTTATCTTAATGAGATGGAAGTCCTTGGAGCTGAGATCGATGGAAAAACCCAGGTGATATCATTCTCCAGTCTCTGCCTAGGAGTTTTGAGCAGTTCCGCCTCAATTACAACATGAACAAGAGGTTGTATTCGTTGGCGGAGCTTCTGACAGAACTCCAGGCGGCAGAAGGGCTTTTTTGTCAAAGTGCTCAAGCCATGGTCGCTCAGAAGGTTTCTTCCTCTAAACCGAAAGGTAAGAAGAAGAAGAAGCAAGGTGGAGCGAAGAAAGTGGCAGTGGGACCTCAGGCAGGAGTGAAGAAGCCGAAAGGCAAGTGCTTCACTTGCAAGCAGACTGGACATTGGAAGGCGGACTATCCTCGCCGAAAGAACAAAGGTATATCTTCTTGTTTAGTTGTTGAAACATGTTTAGCGGTGTTATCTACCAGTGAATGGTGTGTAGATACAGGAGCCACTGATCTTGTCTGCAATACTTTGTAGGGGTTCCAGGAAACCCGACGACTAGCTGAGGGAGAGATTACCGTCTTCATGGGCAATGCTTCAAAGGTGGCGGCTATTGCAGTGGGAGACGTTTATTTATCTTTTGATAGGAATAAAGTTTTGGTTTTGAGAAATTGTCTTTATGTACCTACTTTTAGAAAGAATTTAATTTCAATTTCTAAATTGTTTATGGATGGATATTCTGTTTCTTTTAATGACAAAGTGGTTATAAAAAGGAATAGGGAGATTATCTGTTCTGGTACATTGGTTGGCAATTTATATACTCTTGAACCAAAAACTCCCACGATGCAAATAGAAGTAAATAGCTCATCTTCTAAATCTAATAAGAGAAAAGAACCTTCGCAAATGAACCAAACATATCTTTGGCATCTAAGGCTTGGTCATATTAACCTAAGAAGAATTCAAAGGTTGATAGCTGATGGACCTTTAGGTTCATTAGTGGTGGAGGATCTCCTAACCTGCGAATCTTGCTTGGAAGGTAAAATGACCAAGAGGCCTTTCAAGGCCAAGGGGTATAGAGCCAAAGATGTGTTAGAATTGGTTCATTCTGATTTGTGCGGTTCTATGTCTATCCAGGCAAGAGGTTGTTTTGAATATTTTGTCTCTTTTATAGACGATTATTCAAGATATGGATACATTTACTTGATGCGCCGCAAGTCTGAATGCTTTGACAGGTTCAAAGAATTCAAGGCTGATGTGGAGAACCGTCAAGGTAAAAGTATCAAGCCATTACGATCTGATCGTGGTGGAGAGTACCTCTTGGGAGAGTTTAGGAGTTACTTATCAGAGGCTGGGATTCAATCCCAATTGTCCACACCTGGCACACCCCAGCAGAATGGTGTGGCGGAGCGAAAGAACAGGACTCTTATGGAGATGGTCAGATCTATGATGAGTTATTCTGAGTTACCTGATTCGTTCTGGGGGTTTGCTCTGGAAACAGCAACACACATTCTGAACTTGGTTCCATCTAATTCAGTACCCTCTACTCCCACAGAGTTGTGGATTGGACGAAAGCCTAGTCTAAGACATATTCGGATTTGGGGTAGTCCAGCACATGTGCTGAAGGGAGATGCTGGTAAGTTGGAATCTCGTACAGAAGTACGCTTGTTTGTTGGCTACCCTAAGGGAACGAAGGGTGATTTATTCTATAGTCCTAGAGATCAGAAGGTAATCGTGAGTACGAATGCCAGATTTCTAGAGGAGGACTATGTAATGAACCACAGGCCCACGAGTAGAATTGTTCTTGAGGAGTTGACAGGGGAAGTCCCGACTTCAGTACCACCGGTACAAGAGGAGATACCACAAGTCAATGCACCGCGTGTCACAGAGCATACACAGGAGGCACCTCGTCGTAGTGGGAGGGTTGTTAGACAACCCGATAGATTCATGTTTTTGGGAGAGTCTTCGGACTTAGTCCTTGGTGAACATGAACCGGATCCCTGGACATATGATGAGGCACTCCAAGATAGAGATGCAGTATCTTGGCAAAGTGCGATGAATTCAGAGATAGAATCTATGGATTCTAATCAAGTCTGGGAGCTAGTAGAGTCACCCGATGGTGTAAAAGCCATTAGATGCAAGTGGATCTACAAAAGAAAGAGAGGAGTGGACGGGAAGGTTGAGACCTTCAAAGCTAGGCTTGTCGCGAAAGGGTATACTCAGAAAGAGGGTATCGATTATGAGGAGACCTTTTCGCCGGTAGCTATGCTTAAGTCTATCCGGATTCTCTTATCTATAGCTGCTCATATGGATTATGAGATTTGGCAGATGGATGTCAAGACAGCTTTCCTTGGAAGTCTTGAGGAGAACATCTATATGCGGCAACCAGAGGGATTCATTGCTAAAGGCAAAGAGCATCTTGTATGTAAGCTTAATCGGTCCATTTATGGATTAAAGCAAGCTTCTAGATCTTGGAACATCCGCTTTGATGAGGTAATCTAGTCATATGGATTTATTCAAAGTCCGGATGAGCCTTGTGTATACAAGAGATGTGATGGAAACGTAGTGGTATTTCTTGTACTATACGTAGATGACATTTTGTTAGTTGGCAACAATATCAAAGTGTTATCAGACGTAAGGGTATGGTTGTCCAAACAGTTTGACATGAAGGACTTGGGAGAAGTGGAACACATCCTTGGGATCAAAGATATAAGGGATTGCAAGAAAAGGATGTTGTGCTTGTCTCAAGCTTCATATATTGACACTATCCTTGCTCGTTTTAGCATGCAGAACTCCAAGAAAGGTTTTCTACCTTTTAGGCATGGAGTTCCTTTATCTAAAGAGATGTGTCCCAAAACATCAAAGGAGATAGAGGACATGAAGGCGGTTCCTTATGCTTCGGCAGTAGGAAGCCTTATGTATGTTATGCTATGTACGAGACCGGATATCTGCTTTGCCGTGGGCATGGTTAGCAGATATCAGAGTAATCCTGGACAGGGACATTGGACTGCGGTAAAGCATATATTGAAGTACCTGAGAAGGACTAGGGATTATATGCTAGTTTACCGGGCAAATCAATTAGTCCCTGTGGGTTACACGGATTTAGATTTCAAATCAGAGAGGGACAAGAGTAAGTCTACCTCGGGGTTTGTGTTTACTTTTGGAGGTGGAGCCATAGTATGGAGGAGTGTCAAGCAGAAATGCGTGGCGGACTCTACCATGGAAGCTGAGTATGTGGCAGCCTCTGAGGCAGCCAAGGAAGCTGTATGGCTCAGGAACTTCTTGATGGACTTGGATGTGATTCCTAGTTTGCCCAGAACTATCACAATTTATTGTGATAACAGTGGTGAAGTTGCAAACTCGAAGGAACCACGATCCCATAAGGCGAGTAAACACATAGAGCGCAAGTACCACCTTATACGAGAGATCGTAAAGCGAGGAGAAGTAGTTGTCGCCAAGATTGCATCAGAGGATAACCTGGCGGATCCATTCACTAAGGCCCTTCCAGCGAAAGCTTTTGATAGGCATGTGGAGGACATGGGGATCAGATGTATGGCAGTGTGATGACGACATAGTCTTTTAGTATAAGTGGGAGATTGTTGGAATGTATACTGAAAGCCTAGCTCTTTTTGTATGAACATTTTATTTTGGAATAAGAATCACATGATCATTGTTTGCACTTTATATATTTATTATATGTGTGTGGATATTGTCTAATATTTTACATTGTAGATAACATGGTGCTTGGTGTGGCACAGAAGATCATGTTATCAGTCCCTTGTAAAATATAAGTAAGAGGCTCACAACCAAGATGGTTTTGGACAAACCATTGGCATGGTTGTAGTGTAGCTTAGTATTGTTTTGTCTTGAACATAGAGTTACACTAGTACACTTAGGTGTATTGAGCAGGACCGACATAGAGGTGATTCAATTAATTGCTAACTACATAATTGAATCGAACCTCGGATATTATGTTGTACATGCTCTTAATCCCGATATAATAATGGACACATGTACTTAGTATTTATTTCTTTGATTTACCAGAGGGTGAGATTTAGATGGATTAAATCAATATGCCCGGTAAGTTTGGAAATGATATTATTTACATGGCATGTCGTTGATTATAGGTTTCCATTGATTATAGGAGGAAACCGTGTCCTATATACTAGGATGATGATGTCCCCTTGAGGAGCTCATAAGGTTCATCATGTAAACCCAGCTGGTTGACATAGTCAACATGATGATAAGGTTGAGTGGTACTACTCGAGGAATTAGATGTTAATTAATTGATGGTCAGTAAATCAATTAATTGACGGACATTCGATATCTTAAACATGGGGAGATCAATGTACAAATAATATATGGAGCCCATATTAATTTATGGGAGTTGGTGAGGTAGTTCAATGATGATCCTCTAGTGGAATGGAACATCATTGATGGATCAAGTTTGTGTGGTTCCGATCCATCGGGTGGCCAAGATCCAACTCCTCCTTATGGTCCCTATTGTAGCCTAATATAATCCTAAAGAAGTCTAGATCCAAGGATGTAAAACAAAACTCTAGAACCAACGGCTGGGATTAAATCCCTAGATCTGATGGTTAGGATGAAACCCTAAAATCGATGGTTGGGATGAAATCCTAGATCCGACGGTTGGGATGAAACCCTAAATCTGACGGTTGGGATGAAACCCTAAATCTGACGGTTGGGATAAAACCCTAGATCCGACGGTGGAGATTAAATCCCTAGATCTGACGGTGGAGATTAAAGGAGGCTTAGGCCCAACTCTATATATAGATGGCTAAGGCTTGGGCGGCAAGATAGAGATTGGAAATTAGGGTTTGGCTCATCTCAAAGTGGGCGGCAACAAACCCTAGATGAGCTAGGGTTTTGGGCGGCTAGAAGTGGGCAGCAAGCTTGTTCTCCCTAGGGTTTTGGCCGGCGCCCCTCATCCTATTCTCATCCATTGCCGGTGTTCATCTCTTCCTCCTCATTGGTGGCCGGCGGTTCTCCAACTCCTTGGTGGCCGGCACTTCTCCAACCTCTAGGTGGCCGGCGGCAACACTTCAACAAGTTGGCCGACGCTCATCCACTCGTTCCTTGGCCGGAGGTTGCATCAAACTCCCTTGCTTGGTGGCCGGTTCTAGAAAGGAAAGGTTTTGTTGGTTCTTCTCTTTGTTCACAGCGGAAGAGGAAGGGAAGAACGCGATCTAGAAGGCTTCTACTCATGGAGGATCTTCGCCCACACGTCGTCCACGAGGAGGATAGGACATACGGTAGAAGATCGTGAGGTATAAAAGTTTTACAACTTGATATTCTGATCTAAGCATGTTCTTTTATGTGTTGATTATACAAGTGTGCATTAGTATATATTTTGTATAATCATGGACCCCGAAGACAAACACAAAAACCGGCGATCCGTCCGTCATCTCTTCCGCGGCTAACCAACTAGAAGAGTTGTGTTGCTTGAACAACTAGTTTGTTCAAGCGATCACTCAAGTTGTTAGCACGACGACGAATTGGTTGTGCTAAGGAAACTCATCCCATCCGGATTAATTCTTTCATTAGTGAAAATTTTAATCCGGGGACATGGGAGCCAATGAGTCTCCGAAGCAACTCCCTACAAAAGGTTCCAATCTTGACACTATAGCGAATTCTACCACTAAGGCAGAATATATTGCAGCTTTGGAAGCAGCAAAAGAAGCGGTTTTGATCAAGAAGTTCATCTCTGAACTTGATGTGGTCTCATTAATCATCCAAACATGTGCTTCGCCGCTATCATCTGATCAGAGAGATCATTAGTAGAAAGGAAATACAAATCGAGAAAATCCCCACTGAAAGGAACTTAGCAGATCCTTTGACTAAGGCATTACCTCAAAGTATGTTTGAGGGTCATGTTAGAGCTTATGGTATTGGATACCGTAGCGATTGACATTAGGCCAAGTGGGAGTTTGTTAGTAATATATGAGAGATGTCCTAAGGCAATCGCCTTATGGTCGTACCATTTATTTGATAAATAAAGATTCACTATTTGAGTGTACATGTTTTCATGTATTTGATTGGATCTTAAACTCATTTACTGAATGTCCACAATACAATTCACAGCTTGAGAGAATTTGTGATTGGATCACAACTAGTGAGTATCTCTACATGTGTAATTGTGATGTATTGGAATTATCCCTAGTTGATGAATTAATGGATTTGGACACCATCAATTCTGTCGAGACTAGCACGAGGTATACTCCTTGGTGTATCCAAGCAGCTGATTCTCACTGGCTGGAGACATTGTGATGTCCGGAGTTAATCGTGGATGCTAGTTATGGTAACTAGTTCATTGGAGTAACCAACCGTAAGACTTCATATGGTTCTCTGCATATATAGATATGTCAATGAAGTTCTTACTGTAGCTTAAGTGCGATGTTCCTTTGACTTGCAGTATTCAAGTCATCTTGATCATAAAGACTTATGCTTTGACATCTTAAGCAAGCATCTCTGAGGAGATGTGGACCCGGGATGATTGGGTATAAGTTGAAGTGATCGAAGGTGTTTAAATAGCCTATAAAGGATTCACCACTCCTTGCGAGGAGATGTATACCCATGGCCTCTCGTCAGATTGTTACTAAAGTCTTTATCCAAAGCATTACATGTTTAGAGTAAGGTACTCTTAGATACATGTGCAGTAACAAGAATCCGTAGGACGAGGAAATGATACTTGGGCTAGGTGTGACGTAGTCAGCCTAGTGGGGACTGACACTATAGACCATGTCCTGAACCAAGGGGGTATAAGATGAGTGAAGGGAATGGGGCACGATTCATTCGAGCTGCTGAAGGGTTTCAGAAATAGTTCTGGATCAACCGTTGATCTTTTCAGTTAATTGGGGATCATGATATACTACTAGGTGCCACTCATGATCGTTCTATAATTAATGGTTAATTATAGACGACCAACATAAATCGAGAACCTATTTGGTCACACGCACAACGAGCGTAATCCGAAGGATTTAAAACGAGCTTGAGAATGAGATTCTCAGACCGAGAGAAACTAGGTTTGGTTGGACCAAACAAGAAGCGAGCATGAAATTGTTTCAGTGGTAATGGAAGCGTGGATGGGCCGTGTCTTATGAAGACATAATGTATGAACCAAAATGGTTTGGTTCTAATCCAATGGAGGAGAATAAACCAAAGAGTTTGGTTTATTTTAAACGAATGAACCAAAGTTGGTTCGGTTCGTTTTAACTTAAAATAAACCATCATGGTTTGGTTTATTTTAACTTATATTAATGGAGCGGGTTAAATGGCCTTATGGTTATGATCCAATAACCATTAAGAGAATTAGTTCTCTATAAAAGAGGGCTTAAGGGTTTGTTAAGCCCTAATCCAAAAAAAACCCTAACCTAGAGTTGTCACCCACCTCTTCCCTTTGAAGAAGTCGGCGCCAACCCTAGTGCCGCCCCCCCTTCTCCTCCAACCGGCGACCAGCTGCTGCCGTCTTCTCCACTTTCTGGCGTCGAGCTGCTACCGGAGGAGTTCCGGTGATCTCCCTTGGGTTCGGTAATAAGGTGAGCTTCCACCTTTCCTTTGGCCGGCCCCTACTCCTCCACCAAAAGCTGTTCAGTTTTCTGGACAGCTTGTTTCCTTCTCGTCGGAGCGTCGTTTGGACGACGTTTGGAGCTCCGATAGCGCCTTACTTATTGGGGATTCGATCTCCGGTAAACCTCATAGGTTGAGGACGAAGGATTTGTCAAACGGTTGACGAATACCTCTCCGGAGAAGCGAGTTTTGAGGACTCGTCTTTGGATCCGAATTTGGATTCGGATCGTGATCTTCTCTCGATCACATCGTCTTCAACACTAGGCTAGTAACCCGTACGAAGACGAGGCTCATGACTTAGTGAAGTCATCCCGAAGATACTCGGCGTGGACACGGATAGAGACGATTCTAGCGAGGATCGTTCCGGTTGATGCCGTTCCCGCTACACGTGATACGTAAGGTATACGTAGTTAAATTTCCTTTTATTGCAAAATTTAAATTTATGGTTATGTCTACACATGTTGTACTATGCATGTGTGTGATGTGTGTGTTGTAATAAATGTAGATTTATTATTTTATTTCTTCCACTGTGCACATGTTTACGAAACATGTTCGAACACACACTCGCCACGGTGCCGGAAACCCAACAGAGGAATGCCGCCAGAGGTCCATACCTTGCAACACAACGCCGGAGAGAAGATCACGGAAGCATTGTATATCTCTATTACTGTGTTTCATTCCTTATGTATTCAAACTTAGACATGCTTTGTGATTCTTCCTTCGTATACATGGAGTAGTAATTTCAATTCTAGGATTAGGGAGTAGCTTGTGTACATAAACAATGTTGGCTCATGTTAAATTTTGCCCATGAGTTTGATTTGACAATTGGTAGTTGCTCTTTACTATATCTATGCGTGTTTGGCTTTCTTTCCGCTGTGCTTAAGCGATACAAGGGGTGACAACCCTCGCAATCTAAAATTTAGGAGGTTTGATTAAGGAACCTAGGGGTAAACCTGATCTCCTGCAACTGCGGGGAGAAGGGTGCGGTGGAATTGGAAAAGGTCTACCGTAGGGATTGATTTGGCATCCTCGTACCGTCTATCCCGTCCTTTTAGGTGGAGATAGCTCCCGGTAGATGCGGTGGCTCTGTGGGAGAGTGTATGATGTCCCTTCCACAAAACTGTAGGTAAATTTCTAGACAACGCCAATTGACAATATTGTTTTGTGATACACAATTGAAACCGAAGTCCTAGAATCACCTTTGAAGACCTCGGCACACTCCTTTCCTCCTCCATGTGACATCGTACAAAGTAGAGTCCACCAACATCCCTCACCAACCAAAACCTATTAGAGATCACGTTCGAACAATTACCACCACTGAGTATATTGGTATTCGAATCTCAGTCCCTGTGGGATCAATAATCTTTATTACTTGATGACATCCGTGCACTTGCGTGAGCGCGAGCACACGCTTTGAGTCCTCAACGGTATCCGTCGCGAGATTTGAGGTCGCGACCGTGCGCATCAAGTTTTTGGCGTCATTGCCGGGGACTGATCGATTCGATATCAAATCAAACAGTGGTAAATTGGATTGGACTTAGGATTAGATTATTTGCTTGCTTTATTTTCTTTTTATTTTATCTTATTTGCTTTAGTTCTATATTCTCCATATTTAGATTTTATTTTTATTTTTACCAGTAGTTTCATATTTACTTATTGCATCTTAGATTTTTATTTACTAGATTGATTTATTTTATGCTTTTAGAATTAGATTAGCACTTTTAACTTTGTGGTTTGGTTTGTCGTGTGCTTAGACGATTAGGGTCAGAAGGTCTAATTCCGATCGACTTAGAAATTGAGCGAACCTTTCACCGTCGAAGAGCAAAACAGCTAAAGATGGAGGATCAAGCTGCATCCGAGGTGAACATAGGTAGCCGACCTCTGCGGGACTACGCAGCTCCTAGTGCTAGAGGATTCAGGCCGAGTATAGCTGGACCGTCTATTTCGGCGAATAACTTTGAGGTGAAGCCGACACTTATACATATGGTCTAGCATAGCCAATTCGGGGAAGCAACGACTGAAGACCCGAACCGGCACCTTGAGGCATTTCTTGAAATCTGCTCAACGATGAAAATGAATGGAGTCCCTTCTGACGCGATCCGCCTGAGCCTTTTCACTGCGGGATAAGGCTAAGGCATGACTTCACTCCTTACCTTCTGGTAGCATCACTACATCGGAGTAATGTGAGCAGCAATTTCTAAATAAATACTTCCCACCATGTAAGACTGTTCACATGAACCATCTTATCATAAGCTTTCGCCAGAAGGAGGGGGAGTCCTTATTCGAGGCTTGGGATCGCTACAGGGGCTACTCTACCAATGCCCCCACCACGGACTGGAGAGGTGGTTGGTGATCCACATTTTCTATAATGGGATCGCTTACTCCATGAAGATGTCACTAGATTCTGTCTCAGGAGGAGCACTGATGAATAAGACCATAGAGGAAGCGGAAGAGCTTATCGAAGAGGTGGCCCAAAACCACCATCAATGGGCTTCTGAACGTGGTCAACCTACATCTGCAGTAGGACAATTCATTGTCAACTCCATGGACCACCTTTCAGTAAGGATGGATGCGCTCAGCAAATGGTTTGAATCTTTGAATCCTTCATCTGCATGCACGACCATTAATTTTGGAGAGGGAGCGGCAACATATCAAGAGAATCACTATGGAAGGTCGGGGACTTCAGACGAGCAGATTGAGCACTATGACACGATTGGGGACTATGACCAAAGGCCCCACAACCCATACTCTAATACCTACAATCCCGGATGGAGGAATCACCTGAATTTCTCCTATAAGAATAACTCGAGAAACTCCCCACCATCAAGGGGGTATGGGCAGCAGCAGGGAAATGGGCAGTGACCATAGAAGTCCAGACTGGAACTGATGATGGAGGACTTCATCGCTACCCAAACTAAGGTCAATGAGGAATTTTGTGGCCAATATCAGAAGTCTGAAGAATCACTCAGAGACTTGAAGGCCACTATTGATGCCCTTGCAAGTCATACCAGGATGTTGGAGATGCAAGTGGCCCAAATAGCCCAATCCGTGTCGCAACCTGTGAAGAGCTCTCCAGTGAGTCAAGGAAAAGAGGAAGGAGTGGGGCAAAGTAGGCAATTCGCCAAGGGGTGTGCAGCCATGGTTTCCACCCTACCTGACCAAGCAGAGTTTGAAGAGAAGATTCTAATACAACTTGAGGACCCTGGTGAATTCGTTATTCCCTGCTCAATTTATGGGGAGAGCTTCGACGAAGCGCTATGCGACTTGGGGTCATCAGTCAATGTGATGCCCCATGGATACTATTTGAAGATTGGACTGAGCGGACTCCAACCAACGAATCTTGGTCATCAGTCAAGCTTTGCCTATGGGATATGTTACAAGAAAGGAGTAGCATCGATGTAGGGTCCCACTTCATTAGACACTTAGTGAAGATGGGTAAAGCAGCACGAGGAGAGATCAATGTGGGAGGCCTATTTACCCACATTTGCCATAGGATGGGGTACAATTACACAACATTAGAGAGTATAAAGGGGATTCCTAGGATCGATCTAGGAGTATGCATTGCCATGAAAATGATTGTGAGAGAAGGAGACTCCTTATGCTTTGTAAGGAAAAATCTTACGGCCCTTAGACTCCCCAACCCTGATTGTACCACCATCACTATATGCGCCAACTGGCGCTTGGACTTGATAGTGGAGTCCCCTCCACATGAGGGATCATCCACATCAGCGCCCATCTCTCCACCTTTATATCACTCTCCCTCTGGTCCACACATGCATAGGAGCCCACCTAGTCCATGCCAACATGAGCCTCCACCTGCACCACCACCTTTTTCTACTTTTGAGCAGGATGCAGGTACGTCGGCCTATGATTTCTTGGAGTTTCGATCGCGCCTCGACGACATTTACACTGAGCAGCAGACGCAGAGGCATCAATGGGAGGAGCAGAGCGCCTACCAGCAGGTGGAGTTCCAGGGATTCCGGGAGCATTTCCAGTGAGCTGAGGAGTTCTATGATGAGACCCACATATACTTCCAGGAGGAGGTTGTTCGTCGTCAGGATGAGGTCGCCTACCGTAGGGAGATACGGCAGCACATGCATGCCCAGCAGGCGTAGTGGGCTAGGGAGGAGGAGAACCAAGCAGCGCGCTGCATCCACCAACTCCCAGATCAACCACATGTATATGTGGCATCAGCGGCTCAGCGGCAGGTTCTCCCAGGATCTAGAGATGCCCAGGCTCCCAAACCTTCCACCTCGTCCACCATATTAGAGGTATATTTTCGTTTAAGTCTGGGCGGAGACCCCAAGGTTTATTTTGTTTTATTTCCTAGCAGTAGTTTCTTTTCTGATATTTTCATTTATTCATGCCTGAGTTGTTTAGTTTCTTTCAGTACTTAATTTTTGTTGTCTATAAAGCTACCTCAGTAGTATTTTTGAAAGTTTCTTGCATGAGTTGTTCCCATAGGTAGCCTAACTCCATTTATCTTGTGGTGTTTTATTTTATTCGCTCTATTGAATGTTCTAGACTTACATTGATTAGCTTTATTTTTGCACTTACACATGTCGATCATTCTGAAAGGAAGAATCTAGTACATACCTAGTTATGAATCACTCGACGAAGAAGAGTATCAAAACACCGGTGAATATAGCAATACGTAACCGGAACGAAGGAGATTCTCAGATTATGTAAGCCCATTCGGAAAAATCAAAATTTCAGTGAGCCAAAAAATAAAAGAGAGAAAAGAAAAAGATAAATAAAAGAAAAAGAGAAAAAAGAAATGAAAAAAAAAAGATTATGAGGGATAAAAAACAGTTGTCGTGAGTGGAAATGGCTAGGTGTCCCTTTGAGACCGAGTTAGGTTACTGGGGAAACACCTACCAATTTCTCTCAATACCGAGCACGCCTTTGAGACTTTATGCTAGATCTAAAGAACGACCCTCGCTCTGGGCAGGTAAGTGCCTAAGAGCCGAAAACCTTAGGAAAGCTATGGGATAACGACTTAACTCACCATGGAATGGGCATCCCCTAAGAATGGTTCGCTTAGCACGAGCACGAGGAGCTAACTTAGTGGACTTCTAGAACATATTTGTTTTGCTTTGATTGCAAATACCACCTGATAAATTTAGTTAACATGCTAATTATGGAACAATATCTTTTTAAAATTTCATGGCACTAAGGTTTGCTTGAGGACAAGAAAAGATTTAAGTCTGGGGGAAGTGATATGAGCAAAACATATAGGGTTTTAGGAGTAGTTTTCTCTCACATCTCATTACATTTTGTGTTAGTTTCATGCATATGTTACTCTATTTTTGCACGCATTTCCTATTTTCTGGTTCAGAGGTCTGCTCGTTATACTTTTATGTCCAGGTTAGCTTTACGGGTGAAAAAGATGCATTTTCGGAGCAAAAGAAGGACATTTCGTAGCTAGATGCAGAGTGGGACACGACCAGGGCGTGTGGATTCACATGGCTGTGTTCAATGGGCGAGATCAGCACCCTAGGGCCGCACATGGCCTGGCAGTGTGGAAACACACGGTCGTGTGGCGGCCCGACGGATTTGCACGACTCTGGTTTTTTTCGGATTTTATAGTGGTCCGAGGTGATGTCTATATAAGGATGGCTCCACCCAAACTCTATGGGGGAGGAACGACGGCTAGAATGGCACGCCGAAGCCCTAAAAAGCTTCGGTAACTCGCAACGGGGAGGAGGAACGCCTCCGGAGGTCTACACCTTGCAACACAACACCAGAGAGAAGATCACGGAAGCATTGTATATCACTATTACTGCATTTCATTCCTTATGTATTCAAACTTAGACATGCTTTGTGATTCTTCCTTCATATACATTGAGTAGTAATTTGGATTCTAGGATTAAGGAGTAGCTTGTGTACATAAACAATGTTGGTTCATGTTAAATTCTGCCCATGAGTTTGATTTGACAATTGGTAGTTGCTCTTTAATATATCTATGTGTGTTTGGCTTTCTTTCTGTTGTGCTTAGGCGATATGAGGGGTGACAACCCTCGCAATCTAAAATTTAGGAGGTTTGATTAAGGAACCTTGGGGTAAACATGATCTCCTGCAACTGCGGGGAGAAGGGTGCGGTGGAATCGGAAACGGTCTACCGTAGGGATTGATTTGGCATCCTCGTACCGTCTATCCCATCCTTTTAGGTGGAGATAGCTCCTTGTAGATGTGGCGGCTCTGCGGGAGAGTGTATGATGTCCCTTCCACAAAATCGTAGGTAAACGTCTAGACAATGCCAATTGAGAACATTGTTCTGTGATACATAAGCAAAATCGAAGTCCTAGAATCACCTTTGAAGACCTCGGCACACTCCTTTCCTCCTCCGTGTGACACCGTACAGAGTAGAGTCCACCGACAACCCTCACCAACTGAAACCTCTTAGAGATCACGTCCGAACAATTACCACCACTGAGTATATTGGTATTCGAATCTCAGTCCCTGTGGAATCGATAATCTTTATTACTTGACGACATCCGTGCACTTGCGGGCGTTGAGTGCAAGCGCTCGCTTTGAGTCCTCAATGGTATCCGTCACGAGATTTGAGGTCGCGACTGTGCGCATCATGTACTTTCATTGATTCACTTCTACTGCCAGGAATATCCCCTCAGCAAAGATAGACACGTTGAGGGTGGCCATCCCACATGGGCTAGGAGAGGGGCCTTTTCTTATCTCCCTATTGAGAAAATCAGCGGCTAGCTATGAAGAATTGCTAAGCTGCACAGAGAAATACATCAATGAAGAAGGAGTAAAGGTCCGGCAGGCCGAGCAGACATCTACAATGGCATCTGTGGAAAGAAGTCGCCCTATCGCTCCCCGAGCTCCTCCATGAAGAGAATATGTGCGACCTTTCATACCAGAAGCTCCCAGGCCCCGATTATTGATGCAGGGATCTCGCCCCACCCCTCCTTTGCAGATCATGGTTGTCGATGTTGTCCCTCCCCCAAGATCCTGGATGGAGCAGGAGATGGAGTCTTATGATCAGCAAGGTCTTCTGCAATGACCAATGGGGTATAGGGGAGTGCCTCGTAATCCTCCAACTCCTTTTTTCTGTTAATATCACATGGAGTATGGCCACATTAGTGGCCGATGTTTCAAGTTACAAGAAGAGATGGAGCGCATCCGAGCCACCTACCCGCATCTGCGACCTCAGACGGGAGGACCAGCGAGGCAAGGCCAACGGCCTAACGTGGCTCGCCTAGGACCCTACAACAAGAAACCTTAGGTTACTTTCCCTCCAGACCCACAAGTTCTCGTCCAAGAGGCTATTTCACAAGGAGGGCCATCAGGTGAAGGCCCATCATCTGATCTGAATGACGTCCCCACACGGGGAGTTATTCATGTTATTGCAGGAGGACTTACTAATGAAGACTCCAATAGGGCTCGGAAGTCCTATGCTCGCCACATGGAAAGCCTAGCTATTGTGATAGAGCAGACCGTTAAGACCGCGCCACCAATTTACTTTGGGTCGGAAGATTTGGGAGGCATTCTGTTACCCCATATGGATGCTCTGGTAATCCGTATTTCTCTTGCTAATTATGAAGTAGCTCGGGTGTAAGTTTATTCAGGAAGCTCTGTTAACATCCTCTTCCAAGAGGCCTTTGGACAGATGCAGTTGGGGAATGCACAGTTAGACGATGTGGCTACTCCTCTATTTGGATTTGCAAGACATATGGTGTACCCCGTAGGGCAGATCTCATTGCCTCTCACTATGGGCACAAAGCCCAACCAAAAAACAAATATTTTTCCTTTCCTTGTAGTGGATGTTCCGTCCACTTATAATGCAATTTTGGGTTGTCCTTTCTTGTCTATTTTCTAGGTGGTGGCTTCCCCCTATCATCAGAAGGTGAAGTTTCCGGTCAGGCAGCTGGTTGGGGAAGCTAGAGGTGAATAGAAGCCAGCTCAAAGTTGCTATGTATAGATGATCAGGGATGACCAGAAGAAAGCCAGAGTAGACAACCCCAGGGGAAAAGCCATCATAATCTCTGATGTATATGTTCTTGAAGAGTCTCCTCCCAAAGCGGGAAAAATAGAAGAAGGGGAATCTATAGAGATAACCCCTGGAAAAGTCACTCGAGTAGCACAACATCTCGAGATTAAGGAGGAGTTATTCGCCTACTTAAAGAAGAATGAAGATATCTTTGCTGGGGATGTGCATGACCTTACGGGAATAGATCCTCGCGTTGCTGAACATCATCTCAACATCACCAGAGGAATCCAACCCGTCCAGCAAAAGTGGTGACATTTTAGGCCTGAGAAAGACAAAGTTATAGCTAAAGAAGTAGATAAGTTGTTGCAAGCGGGTCATGTTAAAGAAATTCAATTCTCTGAGTGGGTGTCTAATGTAGTTCTGGTTCCCAAGCCTTCTGGGTAGTGAAGGATGTGTATGGACTTTCGTAATTTAAATAAAGCATGCCCTAAAGACTGCTACCCCTTACCTTGTATTCATCAGCTGGTAGATTCTACTATGGGATACGAAGTAGTGTCCCTTATGGATGCCTACTAGGGATATCATCAGATGCCATTAGCCAAAGAAGATCATAAGCGAGTCAGTTTTGTGATGGTGGGAGGACTGTATGCATACGTGGTGATGCCCTTCGGCCTAAAAAATGCTGGGGCCATGTATCAGTGGCTCATGGACAAAATTTTTACAGGGCAAAAGGGCAAGAATGTGGAAGTTTACGTCGACGACATCCTCGTTAAGTCAAAAACCACTTGGGAACTAGTTGCAGATCTAGATGAGACTTTTGCTACTCTTAGGCAATATAACATGAAACTGAACCCCAAAAAATGTTTGTTCAGAGTAAAGAGTGGGAAGTTTATGGGGTATATTGTAACTAAGAAGGGACTGCAAGCCAATCCAGAGAAAGTGCAAGCATTATGCAACATGAAGTCACCTACTAATCTATGAGAAACTCAAAATTTTGTAGGGAGGATCGTTTCCTTGTCCCGATTTATATCCAGATCCGCAGATAAAGGACTACCTTACTTTTGGATTCTGCGCAAAGCTGCTAAATTTCAATGGGATGATCAGTGTGAGCAAGCCTTCCAAGAGTTAAAGAAATATTTAGCTGAACTACCTCTGCTAGCCAAACCAGTAGCAGGAGAGCCCCTGTGGATGTATTTAGCTGTTTCTTAAGGAGTCATCAGTTCAGTATTATTAAAGCAAGAAGGTTCCCAGTAGCAACCTATTTACTACACCAGTCATATCTTGAAAGGAGCCGAATTACAGTACAATGAGCTGGAGAAGTTGGTGTATATTCTAGTTTTGATAGCCCGCAAGTTGAGGTTATATTTCCTGGCCCACCCAATTAATGTTTTGACTCACAGTGAGTTGGGTACGGTGGTGACTAAGCCTAATTTCTCAGGTAGGCTTGCTAAATGGGCAGTGGAGCTGAGCGAGTACGACATTCATTATTAGCCCCGAACCGTCATCAAAGCTTAGGCTCTAGCTGATTTTCTGGCAGAGGTACTTGTTGGTTTAGAAAATAGCTCAGCTGAGAAAGAAGAAGGGTCAGAGGTATGGAATGTTTTTGTGGATGGTTCTTCTGGATCTACGGTAGTGGAGTGGGGGTATTGTTAATATCCCCCGAAAAGGAAGAAACACGCATAGCCGTGCACCTGGGATATCGAGCATCCAACAATGAAGCAAAGTACAAGGCCATCTTAGCTAGGTTACAAGCCGCCAGAGCTGTGGGAGCAACTTCTGTTATGGTCCATTCGGATTCCCAATTAGCGGTGTCACAACTCTAGGGTGCTTTTATGGTTCGGGAAGAAAGATTGCAGAAATATTTAATGGCCTTTGAGAAAGAAAAGGTTCATTTTCAGCAAGTTCTTCTGCAACAGATTCCAAGAGAAAATAACTGGAGGGCGGACGAATTGGCTCGGATAGCTAGCGCTATGGAAGGGATAAAACAACCTGAAGCGGTCTGCGTGGAAGTTCCCACTTCTTTGGTAATATATAATGTGGAGGAGGCCATATTAGGAGTTGATTAGATCCCTGATTGGAGGACTGACATCATGACATATTTATAGCAAGGGAAGGTTCCAGAAGAAAGAGGAGCAGTATCTGTTTTGATGACCAGAGCGAAGAGATTCACCATCGTGGATGGAGTCCTATATAAGGTGTCTTTTGGGAGGCCCCTATTGAAATGCTTGGGAAAGGAAGATGCTGAATGGGTACTCAGGGAAATACATGAGGATTATTGCAGTAACCATTTGGGAGGAAGAGCCTTGGCAAGGAAAGTATTGTTAGCAGGGTACTTTTTTTTGGATCGATTTGAGCGCTAAAGGGGGGGATGAATAGCGCAAAACACTTTTCGTTCGTTCGTTCGATATAAAATGCGAGTGAGAGTAAATGCAGCAGAAAAAAAAAATATGGCTCATTTGTTTTTACTTGGTTCACAGCCTTCGGCTGCTAGTCCAAGGCCCTAACGGTCCTTGACCGCGTACAGAGGGCAAACCACTAAAAACACTCCTCCTCGTTAGAGGTAGGAGTAAGCGAATACAACCGATACAAAAAAAACTCAAGGTAGAGGGACACTCCCCCTCTCCTTGTTACAATTAAAACTCGATAAGTACAGAACAATAAAGAATATACCGACGACTATTAAAGAAATGGAACTTGGGCTCTTGTCAGCGGAGATGCGGTAGCACTTCGTTATCGTAAGGTCGTCGTAGAAGAGTATCGTAGCAGAGGATTTTTGGAGAGCTTTTGAAGATGGAAATGGGGTGGAGAACCCCTACTTTTATATTAGAAACCCTAGATGTTCATATATTCAACCAATGAGAGCAAGCCTCCTAGCCCTTAAGAAATGGAGATAAGCTTTGACTCTCCTCGAAGCTGATCCTTGACCAACTGTCGATTGCTACCCTTACCAATCGACTGATTGAAGCCTTAGTCGACTGATGCAAGCCACCAGTTGACAGATGGCAGGGTTTCTAGCTGCAATGAAGAGTTAGCTCGAAAATACAGTTAATACAAGTAAATTAAATGGTCATTTACCATCCGATCTCGACTTAGACCTTCCACAGGAGGTCTTGATCAGATCGTCGCTTAAGAACATCCCCATACAAAGGACATGACCATACTTGTGCTCACTCACACGAGCTAACCTCAACATTTACATTGTAGCTTCTACTTTCGGTCTTCCACCTGATTCCTTCGGCTCCCTCCGAAGTCATCCCAATGTCGCCCAACCACCATGGCTCCCTCCGGGTGTTGCTGACCTTCAGCTCTAACTTTAGTGCTTTCTACACACTTGATTTAGCTCGTGAGATAACAAAATGAGATTAACTTTGTATCGTTTACTATAATCAAAACTCAAGTTCAACTTAGGTGCCCACTGCAGCAACACTTTTGGCCCACTCTCCAACAAGATGTGGCTCATATAGTACAGATTTGTCTAGCTTATCAAAAGCACAGGAACCGGTCCGAGTGACCGGCCGAGTTGATGAAAGCTATTGTTGCTTCCTGTTCCTTTGATCAGTGGGGAATGGATATAGTTGGCCCCATGCCTATGGCACCTTTACAGAAGAAATTTTTATTAGTGGCTGTGGATTATTTCTCCAAGTGGGTGGAAGCAGAACACCTCACCAAAATCACTGAGAATGCAGTAATATAGTTTCTATGAAACAACATCATATGCCGGTATGGAATCCCAAGGAGATTGGTCAGTGACAATGGGTGGCAATTTCAGGGAAAGAGTTGGTGCAAGGGCACTAGATAATCGAACCTGTGTTTTGATTATGACAAAGACACAAAGTTAAGTTTACATCATTATCTCATGAGCTAAATCGAGTGTGTAGAAAAGTACTAAAGCTGGAGCTGTAGGCTAGCGACACCTGGAGGAAGTCGTGGTGGTCGGGCGACACTCGAGTGACTTCGGAGGGAGCCGAAGGAATCGAGTGGAAGGCCGGAAGCGAGAGCTACAAGGTAAGTATCGAGGAAAGCTCGTGTGAGTGAGAGATTGTAAGGTCGTGTCCTCTTTATGGGGATGACCGTAGGCAGCGATCCGACCAAGACTTCCTGTGGAAGGTTTAGCTCGAGATCGGACGGTTAGAAACCGTCACATTTATCATTTTCCTAGTTAACCTCTTACTGCAGGGAAGTGGCCAGGCTGGCAGTCGACTGATGCTCATCAGTTGACTGATGGGAGTCATCAGTCGCTGATGGAGACGAATCAGCCTTTGCTCTAGGTCAAAATGGATAAGGTTTGACGCAGCCACTTCGCGATAAAAATTATACAACTTCATGATATGTTCCAAAAAAAGAGGAGACATATTCAGAGGCCAAAATCTATAAAAGGAGGGGAGGATTCCAACTCCAAATCACATCAAGTTTATTCTTAAGTGCTCCTATAACGCTAACGCTCCAATGTCGTCATAACGCCAACGCGACGATAAGTTCAAATCTCCTTCATCGGCAGCAGTAGCAAGTAATTGTTTTTATTGTATTCTTTGTTTTAATTATAACGAGGTGAGCTAGGCTTGTTGCCTCATCCTCGTACTTTCGGTTTTGTGATCGTTGTCTTCTACCTCCAATGAGGAGGAGGCGTTATAGTGCTTTGCCCTCCGTACGCGGTCTAGGACCGATAGGGCCTTGGAGTAGCAACCGCTGGGTTGTGAACCAAGTAAAAATAAATGTGTCCCTTTATTTTTCACTGCTCTTACTCATTTAATTATCTACTCGAACAAAATGTTGAAAAGATTTACGATCGTTATTCACCCCCCCTCTAGCGACGCTTCTCGATCCAACAGAAAGAAGATCAGGGAATGGTGTCAGAGTCTCAATATCCAACAGGCTTTCACTTCTGTAGCTCATCCTCAGGCTAATGGGCAGGCCGAAGTGACTAATAGAATTCTCATTCAGGGGTTAAAGACTAAATTAGGTGCTTAGAAAGGAAACTTGGTGGATGAATTGCTAAGGATCCTATGGGCCTACCGAACTACTCCTAAAACTGCAATGGGAGAAACTCCCTTCAACTTGGTATACGGAATGGAGGCTATTATTCCAGTGGAGGCCCTTTTGAGTAGTGCTCGCATGGAAGTTTATGAGGCGGAGCAGAACCAAATCGTTCGAGGAACCGAGCTAGATTTGCTAGAAGAGAAACAAGAACAGGCATGAAGGCGAGCAGTGTTTTATAAGAGAAGGGTACAGCAAGCCTTTAATAAAAGGGTAATGCCCCGAAGATTTCGAGAAGGGGATTTAGTTCTGCGCAAATTCAACCTTGCAAAAGACCCAGAGAAGTTGGCTCCAAATTAGGAAGGACCCTATGTGGTTACGTGCCGTGTAGCCGGGTCGGTTTATTATTTGAAAGATGATCAGGGCAAGGAACTCCCTCGACCCTAGAACGTTGTACATTTTAGGTATTTTCATACCATGTAAGAAGAAAGAGGTGAAGGAAAGAGTTTAGTGGGTCCCTTATGGAATAGACATGACATTCAATATATCATCTGACATATGACAAACACGAACACAAGTGGCGAATCAGTTGCATCAAGAATAGTTCCCCTCTTCCGGAATAGGGAAAAAATAAAAATAAAGAAGGAACTACATGTAACGATCAACATCCCTTAATAACGACCACCCTAAAGTGATGTATTAAATTACAATTTGAAATTGTTCGGTGGGTAACGCCGGAAATCAACCTCCCAGTGCAGAAAGAGTGCAGGCTGGTTAGTGGGAGGTAGTCCTTGATCAACATATTGCCGAACCGCTTCGTTAAATCCATCCTGGAAAGTAGCTCGCATCAGAGCTATCAAGCGTTATCACCTCGATCTTGATGAAACCTATGGTAATATTCTTGATGTTCACGAAGAGATCGACGCATTTCACAGTATCGATGAGATATTTGCATGATGGTGTCAACCAAGGTAGATATGTCATCTGCCCGGGAAGTCTAATCCTGTTGCAGAAACCTCATCATTTCCATCATATCTTGGTGCATGGAGGCCGAAATCCCCTCTACAGCCTCCGTGTGGGATCTGGTGCAGACAATTTCATTACCTAGTCGATGGAGGGATGCCTCTTGCCTGCGCAGGCAAGCGTGAGCATGCACCCTAGAAGTTATTAAAGAGGATTTTTCCTATACCTCCTTGCATAAGTGGGTGCGGAGATCAGTTATTTTGTCCTCAGCTTTTTGGTGTTGGGCTCGGAGGTTTGCTATGATTTCAGCGCCTTTTTCCTTTCTCAGAGCAGTTCAGCTATCTGTTCTTGATGATCAACCAATTCTTGGAACATGGGCGTTGTTCTATTAGTATTTTTCTGTTGGGCGCCCTACAGAACTGATAGGAGTTCCATATGTGGTTGCTGTTGCGCTTGTAATGCCGCAATGGTCCTAACATCTTCTTGTTGCTGGCGTTGAACTTCTGCCAACTGATCCTGGCATTGCATCAGTTCTTGCAGTATAAGATGCTCCCGACCCTGGGCCACGGCTTGATCCTCTAGTTGTTGTTGAGTATGTTGCAGAAATTGATCCTGGTATTGTGTGAAAGAACGCTCCAGCTCTTGATAGTTCGTTAATGCCTGGGGGGTCTGTTGGGATGTATACTGAAAAGTCTATCTTTTGTATGAACATATTTATTTTTGAAATAAAAATCACATGATCATTGTTTGTATATTTATGGTTATGCATATTGTCTGATACATTACATTGTAGATAACATGGTGTGTAGTGTCACACGAGAGATCATGTTATCAGTTCCTTGTAGAGTATAAGTAAAGGCTCACAACCGAGATGGTTTTGGACAAACCATTGGTATTGTTGTAGTGTAATTTGGTATTGGTTTGTCTTGACCATAGAATTACACTAGTACACTTTGTGTGTATTGAGCAGGACCAACTTAGAGGTGATTCAATTTATTACTGACTACATAATTGAATCGGACCTTGGATATTATGGTATACATGCTCTTAATCGCGATATAATAACTGGCACATTTACTTAGTATTTATTTCTTTGATTTACCAATGGGCAAGATTTATAGATTAAATTAATAGGCTCGGTAAGTTGGAAAATGATATTATTTACATGGTGTGCCATTGATTATAGAAGGAAGCCGTGTCCTATATATTAGGATGATGATTGTAGGATCGATGAAGTGTGGATGTGGCCGGCTAGAGGGGGGTGAATAGCCCTCAATCGTTCGATGACGTAATTCGCTCGTTCTCGTTGCGTTGCTTGTCTATGATTGTTGTTAGCGCAGTGGAATAACAATGATAATAACAATACTAACAACACATAACAATCACAAGCAATACACAAGCATATACGTGGTTCGGAACCGAATAGTTCCTACTCCACGGGAGAGCTCACCAAGCTCTAGTTATACGCATGACACTAACTAAACTCCTTCTCGACTACACGTCGGAGGTGAAGAAACCTCTCACAAGCTATTACAACAAGTAATATATGAAATACAAGCAATACAAAGACAAATACGAAATACACGTAAAGAACACTTTACAATTCTTGCTTTGAACCCTTTGCGTGTAGCTTGCTTTAGATGGCTCTTGAAGATCTGGAATGCAGCAGCAATTCCCCTCCAATAGCTTCACAAAAGTCTTGGCAAAATCTTCAAACTTGAGCTCCATTTATAACCTGCATCATGATGTTTTCGTGCCCAGTAGTCGACTGCCAAAAGGCCCCAGTCGACTGCCCTTGTAGCCGTTGTCTCACAACGGCCAGATCCACGTCGGATAAGTTCCAACGGATCACCTACCAGTCGACTTCCAGTCCTTGGCAGTCGGGGTGACTAATAAGTCAAGCGCGATCGGCTACGAAGCATTACGTGCTCGCGACACTCCCATCGATCATTGTCATCGCCCGGCGATCATTCGGCTATCGGCTATCGATTTGCGATCCATGGCGATCGGGCCAAGCACAAAACCACAAGTCTAACACCAGTCGAACCGACACCTATGCCAGTCGACTGCTGTCGAGCAAAACCTCAAACACCAAGTTGTTTGAGCATCCGACCGTCGGGTAAACCCTCAAACATCAAGTTTGAGCCTCTGACACTCAGTCTTAGACACTTGGCCAAGTCCACTTCTTCCCTCATGGAGTTCCCCACCGAAGCTCTCTTCCCTCGGCCTACGTCCCTCGGATGCGCCAAGTTCACGGCTTCGCAATGCCATCCTTCGCGTCACTTGCCCTCGAAGTATGCTTCCCTTTTGGCTCACTTCATTCGCTCCCCGTCCGGCGGTCCCTCAGATGCACCAAGTGCATGGCTTCGCAATGTCATCCTTCACCGACTCAAGGACCCCGAGCCTAGTGAACTTACCAAGTCCTCAAGACTTCCCACATGCACCAAGCGCACGGCTTCGCAATGCATTTCTCACCAAGCACCAAGGCACGGCTTCGCAATGCTTTAGACTTTTCCACACCAAGCTCCATGCTTGGATTTCCCACACCAAGCTCCATGCTTGGATTTTCCATGCCAACTCCATGTTGGACTTTCCCATAACAATCCTATGTCATGAGTTTTGTCTATCATCAAAATACTATCATGGTACTGCTCGAGTCAAAACTCGAGTCAACCTGGGCTGATTGCACCAACAATCTCCTCCTTTTTGATGATTGACAAAACTACCATCTCAAGTCTACCAATTCTCCCATATTGGCAATTCTCATATCCCAAATGAGAATTCCAAACCTAATTGGTTACTTGGTAACTTCTCCCCCTTTTTGACATTACAACAAAAAGGTCCTCCCCAAGGGTATGAATGTCTCATATCCCAATGAGATCTTACAATCTCTCCCATGGAGGAACACATGCCTACAATCTTTCTAGTGATCCCATATCACTTAAAGAGAGGCAACCCAATTTTCCTCCCATGAGGAAATACACATCCATCTTCTCATGATGGATACCTCCCCCTTGAGGCTTGCTCCCCCTTGACGATTGCACCAACAATGTCCTTGGATAGTCCCTAAGCCAATAGGAACATTTAACCAATCAAAATTAAGGCAAAGTTCAACAATGAACTCTCTTCCACCTTAAAATTGATACTCTCCCTAAACCCATCTCCTAATCCATGTCCAATGGATTTCCACCCTTTCTAATGCTCTCCCAAGCATATCCTAGGGTTAGGAGTGGTTAGGGGACCTTAACCTAGCTGAACATGGGCCTAACCAACAAGATTTACCCAAAATCAGCTTAGGCAGTCGACTGAATTCAGAAATCGTTCATTTGCCACCCCATCGATCGGTAGCTACCATGGCGATTAAATATACATAGGTTTAAAAATCTTGAAATTTGGTATGTATATTACTTATCATAATCATTATGGGTGAAAAATATTAGAAAATTATTTTGCACACTAAATTAAGAGATTGAGACAAAGTCCAAAAGTTAAGAAAAGCTTCAATAAAGAGCCCTCTTTGTATCATCCCATTCAATGGTGATAACTATCAAAAGATAGGCTTCACCAAGGTTTTTCAAAATGTTTTTGAAACCTTTAATCCCTTTTTCCTAAACATCTCACTTGTATCTAGATGTGTAAAACACATACAAGTCAAGTTTTTAGTGAGATGTGGGTTTTTGTTCTTTTAATGGTTTCATGCATGTTTCTAGGCAATATTATTTGATTCCCATCAAATCATGCCATAGTCCTTAATTTCATTTTAGTTATATGCATGAAGATGATTATGGCACAAATATGATATAGATAAAAACATATGCCAAAATCATGATATCATGGCATGTAAGAGACATCTAAGCATACATGACATCAGCAAATAGTTCTAAACATGATCATGACATTTTTATAGATAAAAATGAAAATGGTGTCATGACATGGCAAGGCAAACAAATCATGGCAAATAAAATATACTAAGGTATAAAATACCTAGGTGTTAAATCCAAGTTGTCATTTCTAGGAATTAATTCCATTTGCCTTAAAGCCATTTTCTCCCAAGTGTGCCATAAACCCAAAATGGCACACCAATACCTCTAAGACCTAATTGTGCCAATTTAAATCATTTTAAACTTCTCAAGCATATTGGCACATCTTAATGTGTCAACTCTACTATGGTTAGGTTAACTACCCATCCACTTAGGGTTGACACACCCTAACCCATTTAGCGTGAATCGATCATGCTCTTAGGAACCCATTACCTATTGGAGCTCCTTGGGTTAACAAGGTATTCTCTAGGGATAACTTCCCTAGATACCTTTCTAATGACCCTTTTAGGCTTTAAAGCCTTAGTCAAATGGGTCTTTCCTAGGTCAACTCTAGAGATAACTCCCCCAATGACCTTCCTAGTGGCTACATTTGATTTCTTTGAGGTTTTAGCCACTAAGCAAACACCATGGCTAGACTTAGGGATAGCTTCCCTATTAGCCTTGGTTTTTCTAGACCTAGAATAGTTCCATAATCAAATGGAACATTATGATACGTCTTCTTGGGCTTAGATTTGTGACCCAAACCTTCATTGCCCTTACACCGTTTTTGAACCTTAGGTCTTGACTTTTGGGAATTAGACCCCTTAACCGAATTTGTGATTATTGCTAGGGTCTTCTCAAGTTTTTCTAGCCTTGATCTCAAGGCTAGGTTTTCTAGCTCTAATTTTCCCAATTTTGATTTTTTATTAATCTTTTAGGAAGGCCTCTTGTTCTTAGGCATGTGTCTACCCTTCTTAGGGTTAATTCCGAGATGGTTTTCAACTCTTCTAATGGACTCTTTAGGTAAAATAGGTCTAGTGTTTTGAGTCCTAGGTTTGTCCTTAGAGATATGAACATTCTTGGCACCTAAGCAATAAACCTTATTATTTCTCTTAGCATGCTTTTCATTAATAATGGAAAGAGAACTAAAATAATTTTTAGCATGCTTTTTAATTCTAGGAATTGAAGGTGCATTAACTAAATGTACCTTAGGGTTAGCTTTTGAAGCTCCCCCTACATGAGATACACCTTCTTGCCCTTTCTTCCTCACCCTAGGGCATTGGCTTCGGTAGTGCCCCTTTTGATTGCATTTAAAGCACACAATGTGCTCTTTGCTCTTAATTGAGGGGACTTTGGTATCCTTTGACTTTTGGTTGACATTTGGTGCCGATGCCTTTTCCTTAGCCAATTTAGGACATTTGCTCTTGTAATGCCCTTTCTCCCAACACTCAAAGTATATTATGTGATTTTTATTTAAAATAATAACACTTGAGTTACCTAGGGAGGTGGTGGAGGTAATTGATCCTCACTTCTTCCGATGTAGATGCCTCATTTTGATTCTCTGCCCGATGTGAAGATTGCCTTTCCTCCCCCTCAATGCTAGAGGTGGAGGTCTCCACCAAATCATCCACATCTTCGAATGTGCATGCCAATTCTTCCACGGCATTCTTCTCCACTTGTGCCGATTCAGGATTCTTGTGGAATTCAACCACCTTATTCCACAAATCCTTTGCATCCCTAAAATTTCCTAGCCTAGACCATATATGGTTAGGAATCAAATCACTAAGTAATTTAATTACCTCGAGATTTGTCTTGAAATCCTTCATTTGGTCTTGGGTCCACCTTGATTTTTCTAGTGGCTTATTTTCTTTGTCCCTAGGCACTTCAAAATCATTTTCAATGATTAACATGAAATCGAAATTGGTTTATGCCTCCATCCGTTTCTTCCACCAATCAAAATCTCCATCGAATTTCGGTGGTTGGATGTTGTAGCCGGCCATTTTGTAGTGCTTGTGTCGGCGGTTAGTCCTTGACAAGCGCCTTGACTCTGATACCACTTGTAGGATCGATGAAGTGTGGATGTGGCCGGCTAGAGGGGGGCGAATAGCCCTCAATCGTTCGATGACGTAATTCGCTCGTTCTCATTGCGTTGCTTGTCTACGATTGTTGTTAGCATAGTGGAATAACAATACTAACAACACATAACAATCACAAGCAATACACAAGCATATACATGGTTCGGAACCGAATGGTTCCTACTCCACGGGCGAGCTCACCAAGCTTTAGTTATGTGCACGACACTAACTAAACTCCTTCTCGACTACACGTCGGAGGTGGAGAAACCTCTCACAAGATATTACAACAAGTAATATATGAAATACAAGCAATACAAAGACAAATATGGAATACATGTAAAGACCACTTTACAACGCTTGCTTTGAACCCTTTGCTTGTAGCTTGCTTTAGATGGCTCTTGAAGGTCTGGAATGCAACAGCAATTCCCCTCCAATAGCTTCGCAAAAGTCTTAGTGAAATCCTCCAACTTGAGCTCCATTTATAACCTGCATTAAGTTGTTTTCGTGCCCAGCAGTCGACTGCCAAAAGGTCCCAGTCGACTGCCCCTGTAGTCGTTGTCTCACAATGGCCAGATCAACATCGGATAAGTTCCAACGGATCACCTACCAGTCGACTACCTATCCATGGCAGTCGACTGGTGACCTAGTAGCCGACTACCTAGTCGGTTATGGAGCATTTTGTGCTCGCAACACTCCCATCAGTCGACTGCCATCCCTCGGCAGTCGACTGCTGTCGACATCAGTCGACTGCCAGTCCATGGCAGTCGACTGCCAAGCACAAAACCACAAGTCTAACACCAGTCGAACCCTAGTCGACTTGGACCAGTCGAACCGGCACCTATGCCAGTCGACTGCTGTCGGGCAAAACCTCAAACACCAAGTTGTTTGAGCATCCGACCGTCGAGTAAACCCTAGAACATCAAGTTTGAGTCTCCGACACTCAGTCTTAGTTACTTGGCCAAGTCCACATCTTCCCTCATGGAGTTCCCCACCGAAGCTCTCTTCCCTCGGCCTACGTCCCTCGGATGCGCCAAGCGCACGGCTTCACAACGCTATCCATCACGTCTCTTGCCCTCGAAGTATGCTTCCCTTTTGGCTCACTCCATTCGCTCCCCGTCCCGCGGTCCCTCGGATGCACCAAGCGCACGGCTTAGCAATACCATCCTTCACCGACTCAAGGCCCCCGAGCCTAGTGAACTTACCAAGTCCTCAAGACTTCCCACATGCACCAAGTACACGGCTTCGCAATACATTTCTCACTAAGCACCAAGCGCACGACTTCGTAATGCTTTGGACTTTTCCACACCAAGCTCCATGCTTGGATTTCCCACACCAATCTCCATGCTTGGATTTTCCATGCCAACTCCATGTTGGACTTTCCCATGACAATCCTATGTCATGAGTTTTGTCTATCATCAAAATACTCTCAAGGTACTGCTCGAGTCAAAACTCGAGTCATCCTGGGCCGATTGCTCCAACAATGATGTCCCCTTGAGGAGCTCATAAGGATCATCATGTAAACCCTGTAGATGGACTTGGTCCGGCATCATGATGAGGTTGAGTGGTACTACTCATGGAGTTAGATGTTAATTAATTAATTGTCAGTAAATTAATTAATTCACGGACATTCGAGATCTTATACACAGGGAGATATTTATACAATTAATATATGGAGCCCATATTTATTTATGGGGGTTGGTGAGGTAGATCAATGATAAACCTCTAGTGGAATGGATTATCATTAATGGATCGGACTTTAAGTGTGCTAGATCCATTAGGTGGCCAAGATCCAACTCCTTCTCATGGTCCCTATTGTAACCTTTTAAAACCCTCATGGAGCCTAGATCCGACGGTGGAAAATGAAACCCTAAATCCGATTGTGCGAATTGAATCCCTAGATCCGACGGTGGAGATTAAAAGGAGGCTTAAGCCTAAATCTACAAATAGGAGTCCAAGGCATGGGTGGCAACTAATCTTGAGGGGATTTGGGTTTTGCTTCCAAGGTTTTGGTCGGCTAGGGTTTGGAGTTGGCTTGAGAGAAGAGGTGGGTGGCAACCTAAGGATGGTCTTCTTCCAATTGGGCGGCGACAAGATTAGGTTTTGGCTCTTCTTGGCCGGCGGTGCCTCACCCTCTCTCTTTCTAGATTGGCCGGCAACTCCTCCCTCTCTCTCTATCCCTTTTGGCCAGCAGCAACGTTTCTTCAAGGTTGGCTTGAAGGTTTGGTTTCATTGATTCGTGAGAGGAAACTTCGCTTCCCACTTCACCTCGGTCGTTTCTTCATGGCGATCCAATCGATGTCCCCGGATTAAAAAAATTTAATCCTAGACAAAAGGGATTGCCCAAACAACCAAGTCATCGTCGTGCTATTCGTTTAGAGAGGTCACTTGAACAAACTTGTTATTCAAGCGACAAACCGCTATTCTACGAGTAGTCGCGGAATAGACGATGTCCAGATCGCCGGCTTTCGTGTTTATGTTTGGGATCCAAGTATTATTTAGCAAAAAACAGAATTATATCATGCTCATAATTGAAAAACAAAAACAAACATGTTACAAAAGAGAATAGAGAATCGGTATACCTCTCGATCTTCTAATGTATGACCTTCCTCCTTTCGTACGTCGTGTGGGCGATGATCTACCAAAAGTTGAAGCTCCTAGATCGCCAATCTTCCTTCCTTGCTCATTCCGAGCAAGAGAAAGAATAGAAACAAAGCTCTATTCCTTCTTTCAACCAACCAACAACCTCCAAGGATGGAGTTTGCCGCCGGGTAATAAGGAGGAGATTAATGGTTGCCAGCCAAAAACTTCAAGAGAGGACCCTAAGATTTTGTTCCACCGGCCAAGGAAAAGGAGAAGAGGGAGTTTGGACGCCAGCCAAGGGCTAGAAGAGCTCCAATGGGTGCCGATATCTTGAGGAAGAAGGAGAAGTCAAGGAAAACTTTCCTTATTAGGTGCCGCCCAAGCCCAAAACCTAGCTCTTCTTCTTGCCGCAAACTACAAAACCCTAGCTCCTCTTGATTAATTCTCCACGCCAACCCCTTGTCCTCCTTTTATAGAGTTAGGGATAAGCCTCCTTTTAATCTCCACCATTGGTTCTAGGGATTTAACCTCAACCGTCGGATCTAGAGATTTAATCTCAACTGTCGGATCTTAGAGATTTAATCTCTACCTTTCGATCTAGAGTTTTGTTTCTATCCATTGGATCTATGCTTCATGAGGTGTTAAAAGGCTACATTAGGGACCATGAGGAGGAGTTGGATCTTGGCCACCCATGGATCAAGCCCACATAAAGTCCGATCCATTAATGATAACCCAATCCACTAAAGGATTATCATTGATCTACCTCACCAACCCCCATAAGTTAATATGAGCTCCATATATTATAGGTACATTTTCTCCCCATGTTTAAGATCTCGAATGTTCGTCGATTAATTAATTTACTGACCATTAATTAATCAACATCTAACTCCATGAGTAGTACCACTCAACCTTTTCATCATGCCGGACCAAGTCCACCTGCAGGGTTTATATGATGAACCTTATGAGCTCCTCAAGGGGACATCATCATCCTAATATATAGGACACAGTTTCCTCCTATAATCAACGGCACACCATATAAATAATATCATTTCCCAACTTACCGAGCCTATCGATTTAATCTATAAATCTCGCCCATTGGTAAATCAAAGAAATGAATACTAAATATATGTGTCTGTTATTATATCAGGATTAAGAGTATGTACTAAATAATATCTGAGGTCCGATTCGATTATGTAGTCAACAATAAATCGAATCACCTTTAAGTCGGTCCTGCTCAATACACACAAAGTGCATTAGTGTGATTCTATGGTCAAGACAAACCAATACCAAATTACATTACAACCATTCCGATGGTTTGTCCAAAGCCATCTCGATTGTGAGCCTTTACTTATACTTTACAAGGAGCTGATAACATGATATCCCGTGTGACACCACACACCATGTTATCTACAATGTAATGTATTAGACAATATGCATAGTCATAAAAATATGCAAACAATGATCATGTGATTCTTATTTCAAAATAAAGATGTTCATACAAAAGATAGACTTTTCAGTATACATCCCAACAATCTTCCACTTATACTAAAAGACTATGCTGTCCTCAAACTGTCATACATCTGATCCCCATTCGCTCCACATGCCTATCAAAAGCTCTTGCCGGAAGGGCCTTAGTGAAAGGATCTGCCAGGTTATCCTCCGATGCAATCTTGGCAACAACAACTTCTCCTCTCTTTACGATTTCTCGTATCAGGTGGTACTTGCGCTCTATGTGTTTACTAGCCTTATGGGCTCGTGGTTCCTTCGAGTTTGCAACTACACCACTATTATCACAATAAATTTTGATAGTTCTGGGCAAACCAGGAATCACATCCAAGTCCATCAGGAAGTTCCTGAGCCACACAGCTTCTTTGGCCGCCTCAGAGGCTGCCACATACTCAGCTTCCATGGTGGAGTCCGCCATGCATTTCTGCTTGACTCCTCCATACAATGGCTCCACCTCCTAAAGTAAACACAAAACCTGAGGTATACTTACTGTTATCCCTATCAGATTGGAAGTCGGAATCCGTGTAACCCACAGGGAGTAATTGATCTGCCCGGTAAACCAACATATAATCCCTAGTCCTTCTCAGGTACTTTAATATATGCTTTACCGTAGTCCAATGTCCCTGTCCTAGATTACTCTGATATCTGCTGACCATGCCCACGACATAGCAGATATTTGGTCTCGTACATAGCATCACATACATGAGGATTCCTATTGCCGAAGCATAAGGAACCGCCTTCATCTCCTCTATCTCCTCAGATGTTCTAGGACACATCTCCTTAGATAAAGGAACTTCATGCCTGAAAGACAGAAAACCCTTCTTGGAGTTCTGCATGCTAAAACGATCTATAATCGTGTCTATGTATGAAGCTTGGGATAAGCACAACATCCTTTTCCTACGATTCCTTATAACCTTGATCCCAAGGATGTGTCCCACCTCTCCCAAGTCCTTCATATCAAACTGTTTGGACAACCATACCCTTACGTCCGATAACACCTTGATATTGTTGCCAATCAACAAAATGTCATCTACGTATAGTACAAGAAATACCACTACATTTCTGTCACATCTCTTATATACACAAGACTCATCCGGACTTTGAATAAATCCATAAGACTGGATTACCTCATCAAAGTGGATGTTCAAAGACCTCGAAGCTTGCTTCAATCCATAAATGGACCGATTAAGCTTACATACAAGATGCTCTTTGCCCTTAGCAATGAATCCCTCTAGTTGCTTCATATAGATGTCTTCCTCAAGGCTTCCATTCAGGAAAGTTGTCTTGACATCCATCTGTCACACCTCATAATCCATATGAGCTACTATGCAAAAGAGAATCCGGATAGACTTAAGCATGGCTACCAGCGAAAAGGTCTCCTCATAATCGATACCCTCTTTCTGAGTATACCCCTTCGCAACAAGCCTCGCTTTGAAGGTCTCAACCTTCCCATCTATTCCTCTCTTTCTTTTGTAGATCCACTTGAATCCAATGGTTTTTACACCATCGGGTGGTTCCACTAGCTTTCAGACCCGATTTGAATCTATAGATTAAATCTCAGTATTCATTCCACTTTGCCAAGATACTGCATCTATATCTTGGATTGCCTCGTCATATGTCCAGGGATCAGGTTCATGTTCGCTAGGGACCAAATCAGAAGACTCTCCCAAGAACATGAATCTATCAGGTTGTCTAACAACCCTCCCACTACGATGAGGTATCTCTTGTGTATCCTTTGTGACACGCGGTGCAGTGACTTGTCGTATATCTGTTAGTGATATATGAGAGATGTCCTAAAGCAATCGCCTTATGTTTGAACCATTTATATGATAAATGAAGATTCACTATTTGAGTATACATGTTTTCATGTATTTGATTAGATCTTAAACTCATTTACTGAATGTCCATGATACGATTCACAGCATGAGAGAATTTGTGATTGGATCACAACTAGTGAGTATCTCTACATGTGTAATTGTGATGTATCGGAATTATCCCTAGTCGATGAATTGATGGATTTGGACACCATTGATTCTGTCGAGACTAGCACGAGGTATACTCCTTGGTGTATCCAAGCAGCTGATTCTCACTGGCTGGAGACATTGTGATGTCCGGAGTTAATCGTGGATGCTAGTTATGGTAACTAGTTCATTGGAGTGACCAGCCTTAAGACTTCATATGGTTCTCTGCATATATAGATATGTCAATGAAGTTCTTACTGCAGCTTAAGTGCGATGTTCCTTTGACTTGCGGTATTCAAGTCATCTTGATCATAAAGACTTATGCTTTGACATCTTAAGCAAGCATCTCTAAGGAGATGTGGACCCGAAATGATTGGGTATAAGTCGAAGTGATCGAAGGTGTTTGAATAGCCTATAAAGGATTCACCACTCTTTGCGAGGAGATGTATACCCATGGCCTCTCATCGGATTGTTACTAAAGTCTTTGGCCAAAGCATTACATGTTTAGAGTAAGGTACTCTTCGATACATGTGCAGTAACTAGAATCCGTAGGACGAGGAAATGATACTTGGGCTAGGTGTGACGTAGTCAACCTAGTGGGGACTGACACTATAGACCATGTCCTGAACCAAGTGGGTATAAGATGAGTGAAGGGAATGGGGCATGATTCATTTGAGTTGCTGAAGGGTTTCAAAAGTAGTTCTAGATCAATCGTTGATCTTTTCGATTAATTGGGGATCATGATGTACTACTAGGTGCCACTCATGATCGTTTTATAATTAATGGTAAATTATAGACGGCCAACATAAACCGAGAACCTATTTGGTCACACGCAACGAGCGTAATCCGAAGGATTTAAAACAAGCTTGAGAATGAGATTCTCAGACCGAGAGAAACTAGGTTTGGTTGGACTAAACATGGAGCGAGCTTGAAATCGTTTCAGTCACAATGGAAGCGTGGATGGGCCATGTCTTATGAATACATGATGGATGAACCAAATTGGTTTGGTTCTAATCCAATGGAGGAGAATAAACCAAAGGGTTTGGTTTATTTTAAATGAATGAACCAAAAGTTGGTTCGGTTCGTTTTAACTTAAAATAAACCATCATGGTTTGGTTAATTTTAACTTAAATTAATGGAGCGGGTTAACGGGCCTTTGGTTATGATCCGATAACCATTAAGAGAATTTGTTCTCTATAAAATAGGGTTTAAGGGTTTTGTTAAGCCCTAATCAAAAGCCTTGCAACCCTAATAGTTGCCGCCCCCTCCTCTCCTTGGTGAAGTCGGCGCAAACCCTAAGTGTCGCCGCCCACCACCACCTTGCTCCCTTGCCGGCGTCCAGAAGGTGTTGTCCTTCCCTCTTGCCGGCGTCGAGCTGCTGCCGGAGAAGCTCCGGTGATCTCCTTTGGGTCCGACAATAAGGTGAACTTCAACCTTCCCTTTTGGCCGACCCCTATTCCTCCACCAAAGCTGTCCAGTTTTCTGGACAGCTTGTTTCCTTCTCGTTGGAGCTTTGTTTGGACGACGTTTGGAGCTTTGATAGTGGTATACTTTCTGGGGATTCGATCTCCGGTAATCCTCATAGGTGGAGGACGAAGGATTTGTCAAACGGTTGATGAATACCTCTCCGGAGAAGCGAGTTTTTGAGGACTCGTTTTGGATCCGAATTTTGATTCGGATCGTGATCTTCTCTCGATCACATCGTCTTCAACACGAGGCTAGTAACCCGTACGAAGATGAGGCTCGTGACTTTGTGAAGTCATCCCTAATATACTCGGCATTGATATGGATAGAGACGATTCTAGCGAGAATCATTCCGGTTGATGCCTTTCCCGCTACACGTGATACGTCAGGTATACGTAGTTAAAGTTTCCTTTTATTGCAAAATTTAAATTTACGGTTATGTCTACACATGTTGTACTATGCATGTGTGTGATGTGTGTGTTGTAATAAATTAGATTTATTATTTTATTCCTTCCGCTGTGCACATGTTTACGAAACATGTTCGAACACACACTCGCCGCGTTGTCGGAAACCCAACAGTGGTATCAGAGCCCAGGTTGTGTTTCGACATAATCGTAAAATTATTTTGCGATAGTCATAATGATATTTTTGGAAATTTTCTACTTTTGGAAAGTTAGAAGTATTTATGGAAATTTTTCAATTTTGGAAAGTCTAGAAGTATTTATGGAAATCTTCTACTTTTGGAAAGTTGGAAGTATTTATGGAAATTGATATTTTCCATAAATAAAATATTTGATTAGATTTTGGAAATTTGTTTCCTAATTTAATCATGATTTTATTTGGGAAATCAAATCTTTAAATATTTTATTTCTATAAGTAGTTTTAATGATTTAGGAAATTGGTTTCCTAAATTGACTTTCCTTAATAAACTCTTTCCACAAATAAAATATATGATAAGATTTGGAAATTTGTTTCCTAATTTAATCATGATTTGATTTGGAGAATCAAATCTTAAACATATTTTATTTCCATAAATAGTTATGACATATAAGGAAATTTTGTACATGACATAATTGTATGTCATGTTATTGCATTAGATGCATATCATTATGCCATGCGTGTCGTGACATGTAGATGTATGACATGTATGCCATGCCATGTAGATAATAGTTATTTGCATGCAAAGAGGATGAGACATAAAAACCCTTACTCAATATTAAAGCCTACACCTTCCATTAATATGGTTAGAACCAGAGTTCCGTTTCTTGTTTGGGTTGTTGGACTCTCTCCAAGCCCGGATCGAACCCGAACATGTTCAAACCATGGAATAGTTTAATACTAATATGGTAAGAGTCAGGGGTCAATCGTTAGCTTTGGTTGTTGGACTCTCTCCAAGACGGGCTAATTGGTTGAATGCACTCTAACCATATTAAAACTATTTCTCGATTAATGAGTTGGCTTTAACCTGGAGCATCGGCTTGTTGGACTCTCTCCAAGGTCGATGTAAAGGGAGGTGAAGTTGGGTGCTATGCATATGATGCATACTTGTTAATGTGTTAACAACCCGATGTATGTGTGAACATTCAATTAGTTGATAGCACATTGTGATAGTTGCATATACGTGATATGCAATCGGTATATTTGATACCTACCATTATAGTTATGAATGACTTGTTGGACTCTCTCCAAGGTTGTTCATATGTATGATGGATATCAGTCCATTCGGAGATGGACCTACGATCTCCCGAAGTGATTTTGGGGTTTTTTTTAAATTCAAAAAATGAATAGGATTTATGAATGTATATTGATGCATTTTAAATCATCTTTCTCATATATGCTCGTTTTGTATTTCTAAGTTAATCTATTGATCATGATGTCTTTGAATTTGTGTTCCATTTTGGATTCGAATAAGTTGACTGAGCCTAACTTCCTGGACTGGCTTAGAAACCTGATAATTGTTCTCAAGGCAGAAAAGCTAGCATATGTTCTTGAAGAGCCTCTTCCCAACCGTCCTAAGGACGATGCAACTCCAGACCAAATGTTGGTCTATTAGAAGCATGTGGCAGATTCTAAGCTGGCGAGTTGCATCATGCTAGCCGCGATGGTACCCGAGCTGTGGAAGCAGCATGAGCATATGGATGCTCATACCTTAGTCTTTCATCTTTATGAGTTTTTTGATGAGTAAGTGAGATTCGAAAGGTTCGAAGTCTCCAAGCTCCTCTTCACCTCTAAGATGCAAGAGAGTTCATCTATGGTACTGCTCAACATGCTGAAGACTATGGAGCCTTCTGAGAAACATGAGAAGGGGACAGTGTAGTTAGTTGATTCCTCGAAGAAAGGTTCTAAGAGGAAGTTAAAGGAATAACAGAAGGGGAAGAAAAAGGCTAAAAAGGCAGAACTAGCTCAAAAGGGCACTTGCCATCATTATGGCAAGGAGGGCCATTGGCGAAGAAATTGCAAGGTTTATCTTGAGTTCGTGAAGAAGAATAAGGCATCGGATGCCCCATCTTCTTCAGATATCTTCGTTATTGATTGTCATTCTATTTCCTCAAACACTTGGGTATTGGATACTGGGTGTGGCTCACATATATGTAATGACATACATGGGCTAAGGAATAGAAGAAGACTCATCGAGGGAGAGTCAAATTTACGTGTTGGGAATGGAGCAAAGGTTGTTGTACTCGCCATCGAAATATATTTGTTGAAACTCCCTATAGGACTTGTCTTAGAACTGGACAATTGCTTTTATGTTCATTCGTTGATAAAGAACATCATTTCTATTTCTTGTTTAAATAGAAATGGGTACCATTTGACTTTTAGTAACAATTGTTGTTACATAACTTTGAATGACGTTCTTTATAGGACTAGAACTTTAAGCAATGGTATTTATTTGTTGGACATATCCAGTGACATTTTCAATATCGAAGCGAGTAACAAGTTTGCTCGAAAGGATAATCAATTAGACTCCTACATGTGGCATTGTCATCTTGGCCATGCAAGCAAGAAATGCATGTCCGAATTACACCGATGTGGAATTCTGGAATTGTTTGAATTGGATTCATACGATACATGCGAATCATGCTTAAAAGGCAAGATGACTAAGTTACCTTTTACTGGAAAAGGTGAACGAGTGGGAGAGTTACTAGGTCTAATACATACTGATGTATGTGGACCAATGTTAACTCAAGCTTTAGGAGGCTATAGCTACTTCATTACCTTCACCGATGATCACTCACGGTTTAGGTATGTGTTCTTGATGAAACACAAGTCTGAAGCCTTTGAAAGGTTCAAAGAATTCAGAAATGAAGTAGAGAAACAACATGACAAGAGTATTAAAATACTTCGATCGGATCGAGGTGGTGAATACTTAAGTCAAGAGTTTCTTGATTATCTAAGAGACAATGGTATATTGTCTCAATGGACTCAACCATATACACCACAGCATAATGGTGTATCTGAGAGGCGTAACCGGACCTTGTTGGACATGGTCAGGTCAATGATGAATCATGCAAATCTTCCCAAGTCCTTTTGGGGCTATGCACTTCAAACAGCTGTTTACTTGTTAAACAGAATGCCAACCAAGGTAGTCTCCACTACTCCATATGAGATATGGAATAGTAAGAAACCTCATGTATCTTAGTTGAAGATATGGGGTTGTCCTTCTTATGTGAAGCGGACTGTATCAGACAAATTGGATGCTAAGTCTGATAAATGTCTATTTATTGGATACCCTAAGGAAATAAGGGGTTACCAATTCTATCATCCTGTGGAACAAAAGGTGTTTGTTTCAAGGCATGTTGTGTTTCTAGAGAAAGAGTTTCTCTTGCAAGAAAACAGTGGGAGTGTCGTCGAGCTTGAGAAGGCTCGAGAGATTCAAATAGACATTGATGAGATACCCGGTGAAGCACAACAGCCGATAACTCATAGTGATGAGCAATCAACTGGACCTATTGAAACACCACATCTTCGTAGATCTGGTAGAACATGCAACATTCCTGAGAGATATGGATTTCTCGTAAGTGAATCGAACGACGTGTTACTCATTGATGATGAGGAGCCTACCAGTTATGAAGAAGTTCTGACAAGTTCAGAAAGGGATAAGTGACTTGAAGCCATGAAGTCAGAAATGGATTCCATGTATGAAAACCAAGTTTGGAACTTGGTTGACCCACCTGAAGGCATCAAGCCTATAGGGTGCAAGTGGGTTTTCAAGAAGAAAACCGACATGGATGGTAATGTGATTACCTATAAGGCTAGATTAGTGATGAAAGGATATCGTCAAAAACAAGGTGTTGATTATGATGAAACCTATTCACCTGTAGCTATGCTTAAATCCATTCGGATGCTCCTGGCCATAGCGGCTCATTATGATTATGAGATATGGCAGATGAATGTGAAAATAGCTTTCCTTAATGGAAACCTGCTCGAGGACGTGTATATGATATAGCCTGAGGGTTTCACATCGATTGATAAAACCAAGGTATGCAAATTGCGACGGTCCATATATGGATTGAAGCAAGCATCCAGGAGCTAGAATATCCGTTTTGATGAGACAAACCAAAAGTTTGATTTCTCACAAAATCCAGAAAAACCTTGTGTCTACAAGAAGGTTGTGTGTATTGTATGTCGATGACATATTACTTATAGGAGACGATGTTTCAGTCTTACAGTCAGTTAAGATTTTATAGTCCAAGACATTCTCCATGAAAGACCTGGGAGAAGCAACCTACATCCTTGGGATTAAGATCTATAGAGATAGATCGAAACAGTTGCTTGGTCTTTCGCAATCTACATATATAGACGGAGTGCTAAAGAGGTTTAGCATGTCGGAATCCAAGAAAGGTTTCATACACATCATGCATGGGATACACCTTTCGAAGTCTATGTGTCCGCGCACAGAAGACGAGAGGATTTGCATTAGTAAGATTCCCTATGCATCCGGAATAGGATCTATCATGTATGCTATGTTATGTACGAGGCCCGATGTATCGTATGCTCTGAGTGTCATGAGTAGATACCAATCTGATCCAGGAATGGATCATTGGATGGCTGTTAAGACGATCCTTAAGTACTTAAGAAGAACTAAGGATGTGTTCCTAATATATGGAGAAGGAGACATGGTGATACGCGGGTATACGAATGCCAGCTTCCAGACAGACAAGGATGATTCAAGTTCTCAGTCTGGATACGTGTTCACTTTAAATGGGGGCACAGTGAGTTGGAAAAGTTCCAAACAAGACACTGTAGCGGATTCTACCACTGAGGCTGAATACATTGCAGCTTTGAAAGCAGAAAAGGAAGCAGTTTGGATCAAGAAGTTCATTTATGAACTTGGTGTGATTCCAGCCATTGTTGAAGCAATACCGATCTACTGCGACAACAATGGAGCAATTGCACAGGCGAAAGAGCCAAGGTCTCATCAACGATCCAAACATGTGCTTCGCCGCTATCATCTTATCAGAGAGATCATCAGTAGGAAAGAAATACAAATCGAGAAAATCCCCACTGAAAGGAACTTAGCGGATCCTTTGACTAAGGCATTACCTCAAAGTAAGTTTTAGGGTCATGTAAGAGCCTATGGTATAGGATACCATAGCGATTGGCATTAGGCCAAGTGGGAGTTTGTTAGTGATATATGAGAGATGTCCTAAGGCAATCGCCTTATGTTCGAACCATTTATATGATAAATGAAGATTCACTATTTGAGTATACATGTTTTAATGTATTTGATTAGATCTTAAACTCATTTACTGAATGTCCACGATACGATTCACAGCATGAGAGAATTTGTGATTGGATCACAACTAGTGAGTATCTCTACATGTGTAATTGTGATGTATCGGAATTTTCCCTAGTCGATGAATTGATGGATTTGGACACCATTGATTCTGTCGAGACTAGCACGAGGTATACTCCTTGGTGTATCCAAGCAGCTGATTCTCACTGGCTAGAGACATTGTGATGTCCGGAGTTAATCGTGGATGCTAGATATGGTAACTAGTTCATTGGAGTGACCAGCCATAAGACTTCATATGGTTCTCTGCATATATAGATATGTCAATGAAGTTCTTACTGCAGCTTAAGTGCGATGTTCCTTTGACTTGCGGTATTCAAGTCATCTTGATCATAAAGACTTATGCTTTGACATCTTAAGCAAGCATCTCTAAGGAGATGTGGACCCGGGATGATTGGGTATAAGTCGAAGTGATCGAAGGTGTTTGAATAGCCTATAAAGGATTCACCACTCCTTGCGAGGAGATGTATACCCATGGCCTCTTGTCGGATTGTTACTAAAGTCTTTGGCCAAAGCATTACATGTTTAGAGTAAGGTACTCTTCGATACATGTGCAGTAACTAGAATCCGTAGGATGAGGAAATGATACTTGGGCTAGGTGTGACGTAGTCAACCTAGTGCGGACTGATACTATAGACCATGTCCTGAACCAAGTGGGTATAAGATGAGTGAAGGGAATGGGGCATGATTCATTCGAGCTGTTGAAGGGTTTTAGAAGTAGTTCAGGATCAATCGTTGATCTTTTCGGTTAATTGGGGATCATGATGTACTACTAGGTGTCACTCATGATCGTTCAATAATTAATGGTTAATTATAGACGACCAACATAAACCGAGAACCTATTTGGTCACACGCAACGAGCATAATCCAAAGGATTTAAAACAAGCTTGAGAATGAGATTCTCAGACCGAGAGAAACTAGGTTTTGGTTAGAACAAACATGGAGCAAGCATGAAATCGTTTCAGTCGCAATGGAAGTGTGGATGGGCCATGTCTTATGAAGACATGATGGATGAACCAAATTGGTTTGGTTCTAATCCAATGGAGGAGAATAAACCAAAGGGTTTGGTTTGTTTTAAATGAATGAATCAAAAGTTGGTTCGTTTCGTTTTAACTTAAAATAAACCATCATGGTTTGGTTTATTTTAACTTAAATTAATGGAGTGGGTTAACAGGCCTTTGGTTATGATCCGATAACCATTAAGAGAATTTGTTCTCTATAAAATAGGGCTTAAGGGTTTTGTTAAGCCCTAATCAAAAGCCTTGCAACTCTAATAGTTGCCGCCCCCTCCTCTCCTTGGTGAAGTCGGCGCAAACCCTAAGTGCCGCCGCCCACCACCACTTGCTCCCTTGACGGCGTCCAGAAGGTGTTGTCCTTCCCTCTTGCCGGCGTTGAGCTGCTGCTGGAGAAGCTCCGGTGATCTCCTTTGGGTCTGGCAATAAGGTGAGCTTCAACCTTCCCTTTTGGCCGGCCCCTATTCCTCCACCAAAGCTGTCCAGTTTTCTGGACAACTTGTTTCCTTCTCGTTGGAGCATCGTTTGGATGATGTTTGGAGCTCCGACAGTTGTAGACTTGCCGGGGATTCAATCTCTGGTAATCCTCATAGGTGGAGGACGAAGGATTCGTCAAACGGTTGACGAATACCTCTCCGGAGAAGCGAGTTTTTGAGGACTCGTTTTGGATCCGAATTTTGATTCGGATCGTGATCTTCTCTGGATCACATCGTCTTCAACACAAGGCTAGTTACCCGTACGAAGATGAGGCTCGTGACTTTGTGAAGTCATCCCGAAGATACTCAACATTGATACAGATAGAGACGATTCTAGCGAGAATCGTTCCGGTTGATGTCTTTCCCGCTACACGTGATACGTCAGGTATACGTAGTTAAAGTTTCCTTTTATTGCAAAATTTAAATTTACGGTTATGTCTACACATATTGTACTATGCATGCGTGTGATGTGTGTGTTGTAATAAATTAGATTTATTATTTTATTCCTTCCGCTATGCACATGTTTACGAAACATGTTCGAACACACACTCGCCGCGGTGCCAGAAACCCAACAATATCCTCTTGTACCGGTGGTACTAAAGAAGTGACTTCCCCTTTTAATTCCTCCAGAATAATTTTACTCTTGGGCTTGTGGCCTATCACATAGTCTTCCTCTAGAAATCTGGCATTCGTGCTAACGATCACCCATGATCTCTAGGACTATAAAATAGACCACCCTTCGTTCCTCTAGGATAGCCAACGAACATGCGTACTTCTGAACGAGGTTCCAACTTACCAACATCTGCCTTTAGCAAATGTGCTGGACTCCCCCATATCCGAATATGTCTTAGACTAGGCTTTCGCCCAGTCCATAATTCTGTGGGAGTAGAAGGAACTGATTTAGATGGAACTAAGTTCAGAATGTACACAGCCGTATCTAGAGCATATCCCCAGAACGAATCTGGCAACTCAGAATAACTCATCATCGATCTAACCATCTCCATAAGAGTCCTATTCCTTCACTCTGCTACACCGTTCTATTGGGGTGTGCCAGGTGCAGTCAATTGGGATTGAATCCCAGCCTCTGATAAGTAGTTCCTAAACTCTCCCAAGAGGTACTCACCACCACGATCAGATCGTAGTGTCTTGATACTTTTACCTTGATGTTTCTCCACATCAGCCTTGAATTCTTTGAACTTGTCAAAGCATTCAGACTTGCAGCGCATCAGGTAAATGTATCCATATATTGAGTAATCTTCTATAAAAGAGATGAAATACTCAAAATCACCTCTAGCCTGGATAGACATAGGACCACACAAATCAGAATGAACCAATTCTAACACATCTTTGGCTCTATACCCCTTGGCCTTAAAAGGCCTCTTGGTCATTTTACCCTCCAAGCAAGATTCGCAGGTTGGGAAATCTTCCACCACTAATGAACCCAAAGGTCCATCAGCTATCAACCTTTGAATTCTGCTTAGGTTAATATGACCAAGCCTAAGATGCCAAAGATATGTTTGGTTCATCTTCGAAGGTTCTTTTCTCTTATTGGAATTAGAAGATGAGTTATTAACTTCAATTTGCATCGTGGGAGGTTTTGGTTCAAGTGTGTATAAATTTCCTATCAATGCACCCGAACAGATAATGTCCCTATTCCTTCTTATAACAACTTTGTCATTAAAAGAAATAGAATATCCATCCATAAACAATTTATAAACTAAAATTAAATTCTTTCTAAATAAGGGTACATAAAGGCAATTCTTAAGAACCAAAAGTTTATTTTTCTCAAAAGATAAATGAACATCTCCCACTACAACAGCCGCCACCTTCGTGGCATCGCCCAAGTACACGGTAATCTCCCCCTCAGCCAGTCGTCTAGTTTCCTGGAACCCCTGCAAAGTATTGCAGATATGATCAGTGGCTCACGTATCTACACACTAAGTGCCGGTAGATAACACCGCTAGACATGTTTCAACGACTAGACCAAAAGATATACCTTTGTTCTTGCAGTTGGGGCAGTCCTTCTTCCAGTGTCTAGTCTGCTTACAAGTGAAGCACTTGCCTTTCGGCTTCTTCACTCCTCCCTGAGTACCTCCCACCGCCTTTGCCCCAGTTTATTTCTTTTTCTTCTTGCCTTTTGGCTTAGAAGTAGAAACCTTTTGGTCACCATGGCATGTGCCTGAGCACTCTGACGAAATAGCCCCTCTGCTGCCTGGAGTTCTGTCAGAAGTTCTGCCAACGAATACAACCTCTTGTTCATGTTGTAGTTCAGGCGAAACTACTCAAAACTCCTAGGTAGAGACTATAGAATGATATCGACCTAGGTTTCCCCATCGATCTCAGCTCCGAGGACTTCCAACTCATTCATATGAGCCATCATCTTGAGAACATGATCCCTCACGGGTGTTCCCTCGATCATGGTGGTTGTCATCAAGTTTCTCATGCCTCGCAACCCGATTCTGGTGTCCGAAAAGCTCTTTGAGATTGAGCATCATGTCATAAGCTGTGGGCATGGCTTGATGCTGATGTTGTAGTACATTTGACATAGATGCCAAAATGTAACACCGTGCCATCTCATCGGCCTTTACCCACTTCTTATAACTCTCTCTCTCCTTTTCCCCAGAATCTTCTGCAGGCTTAGGAGGGCACTCTTCGAGGAGTACATATTTGTATTCCTCAGCAGTCAAGACAATGTCTAGATTCCTCTTCCAATCAACATAGTTGGGTCCAGTAAGTTTGTTCTCTTTCAGTATCACAGCAAGTGGGTTTAAAGTCATTTTGAAAGAAAACCTAAGAATCACATAAATCAAAACATTAGATTTCAAAAAATTATTGATTCCTCAAACAATAAAATTTTAAAATCAACCAACACCTCAAAACACCGAGAATATCGTATGCCATGATAGTGTGGACGTATACGAATTCTACAATTGTAAGAGGAGGTTTTACCCATTAATTTTACTATCTTGTCAACCTAACTTTTTGACAAGTAAAATTAATAGTTGGTTCCTCTTTGGCCCTACAAATAAAAGCAGTGACTCCGATGGCGAGGATACTTATATTTTTATCTAAGTGTTCACCATTACTCGGTACCAAGGAAATTATCTCGGGTAATGTGCCTTCCAATGGGGAAGTACACACGCTCTTAAATAATTTCCTATAACCATATTTAACCTTGTGATCTGCAAACAAACTCATCTGATGGGGAGGAAGGCACTCAGAGCCGACGCGCAAGTTTGTTTGCATCACTTGTCAAATCGTAATGGAGGTCATGGGAATTTATAAAAGTTTCCCTCTCCCACTTAGTAATTTGAAATTGAGAAATTTTCTTAGCCTACGATATGCATATCAAACAAAAAGCAATAAATATGAAAAATAAATTATTTTCCAACTATTATGGCTTTTGTCTTCAATATGTCTCCCGTCGCAACGCCTTCTCATCCGCTCCTCCTATGCCATGTACGAGCCATCCGGAGATTCGAGCCGAGACTAAAATCTATTTTAATTTACATCCATCGATCCTATACTCCATGAGGGAGTGTACATGAAATCTAGATCGAAAGTAAAATAAAATAAAAAGAGTGGCTAAACAATGTCATATCTAATTTACAAAAAATCAAATACTAGCCTCGTCAACCCCGAGGATTCAACAAAATAAACATTTACACACATACAATCACATACACACATATGACCATAATAGTCGGATCTTATTCCTGCAACCAAAGAGTTAACCTACACATATCCTACTATTATCCGGCACATATAATATATGAAAAGTGCATAAAAATTAACCAAATCCTAAACACACAAAACCGGAAACCTTGGCTCTAATACCAATTGAAGGTTTGGTTTCATTGATCCATGAGAGGAAACTTCGCTTCCCACTTCACCTCGGTCGTTTGTTCATGGCGATCCTATTGATGTCCCCGGATTAAAAAAATTTAATCTTAGACAAAAGGGATTGCCCATACAACCAAGTCATCGTCGTGCTATTCATTTAGAGAGGTCACTTGAACAAACTTGTTGTTCAAGCGACCAACCTCTATTCTACGAGTAGTCGCGGAATAGATGATCTCCAGATCGTCGGCTTTCATGTTTATGTTCGGGATCCAAGTATTATTTAGCCACAAATAGAATTATATCATGCTCATAATTGAAAAATAAAAACAAACATATTACAAAAGAGAATAGAGAATTGGTATACCTCTCGATCTTCTAATGTATGACCTTCCTCCTTTCGGACGTCGTGTGGGCGACGATCTACCAAAAGTTGAAGCTCCTAGATCACCAATCTTCCTTCCTTGCTCATTCCGAGAAAGAGGAAGAATAGAAACAAAGCTCTATTCCTTCTTTCAACCAACCAACAACCTCCAAGGATGGAGTTTGCCACCGGCTAAGAAGGAGGAGGAGATTAATGGTTGCCGGCCAAAAGCTTCAAGGGAGGACACTAAGCCTTTGTTCCACCAGCCAAGGAGAAGGAGAAGAGGGAGTTTGGACACCGGCCAAGGGCTAGAAGAGCTCCAATGGGCACCGGCAGCTTGAGGAAGAAGGAGAAGTCAAGGAAAACTTTCCTTATTAGGTGCCGCCAAAGCCCAAACCCTAGCTCCTCTTCTTGCCACAAACTCCAAAACCCTAGCTCCTCTTGATTAATTCTCCACGCCAACCCCTTGTCCTCTTTTTATAGAGTTAGGGATAAGCCTCTTTTTAATCTCCACCATTGGTTCTAGGGATTTAATCTCAACCGTCGAATCTAGAGATTTAATCTCAACCGTCGGATCTTAGAGATTTAATCTCTACCTTTGGATCTAGAGTTTTGTTTCTATCCATTGGATCTAAGCTTCATGAGGTGTTAATAGGCTACATTAGGGACCATGAGGAGGAGTTGGATCTTTGCCACCCATGGATCAAGCCCACATAAAGTCCGATTCATTAATGATAATCCAATCCACTAAAGGATTATCATTGATCTACCTCACCAACCCCCATAAGTTAATATGGGCTCCATATATTATATGTACATTTTCTCCCCGTGTTTAAGATCTCGAATGTTCATCGATTAATTAATTTACTAACCATTAATTAATCAACATCTAACTCCATGAGTAGTACCACTCAACCTTTTCATCATGCCGGACCAAGTCCACCTGCAGGGTTTACATGATGAACCTTATGAGCTTCTCAAGGGGACATCATCATCCTAATATATAGGGCACAGTTTTCTTCTATAATCAATGGCACACCATATAAATAATATCATTTCCCAACTTACCGAGCCTATCGATTTAATCTATAAATCTCGCCCATTGGTAAATCAAAGAAATGAATACTAAGTATATGTTCCCGTTATTATATCAGGATTAAGAGTATGTACTAAATAATATTTGAGGTCTGATTCGATTATGTAGTCAGCAATAAATCAAATCACCTCTAAGTCGGTCCTGCTCAATACACACAAAGTGCACTAGTGTGATTCTATGGTCAAGACAAATCAATATCAAATCACACTACAACCATTCCGATGGTTTGTCCAAAATCATCTAGGTTGTGAGCCTTTACTTATACTTTACAAGTAGGTGATAACATGATCTCCCGTGTGACACCACACACCATGTTATCTACAATGTAATGTATTAGACAATATGCATAGTCATAAAAATATGCAAACAATGATCACGTGATTCTTATTTCAAAATAAAAATATTCATACAAAAGATAGACTTTTCAGTATACATCGCAACATGGTTGGCGCTCCTTATTCCTTTCCTGGGCCGGCGGCAACCACCAAGCAAGGTGGCTTGGTGGTCGGTTCTAGATAGGAGAAGAAGTTTTGTTTTATTCTTCACTTTGTTCGGAGTGAGCAAGGAAGGGAAGAACATGATCTAGGAGGCTTCGACTTTTGGAAGATCGTCGCCCACATGATGTCCAAAAGGAGGAAGGACATACAATAGATGACCTTGAGGTAAACAAGAGGTATAATTCTTGTTTTGGTTTCCTTTTTTTCTTTGTATTATGTATGTAATTTAATGTGGCTAATTTACTTGGACCCTGAAGATAAACACAAAAATCGGCGATCCGTACATCATCTATTCCGCGGCTAGTCGAGGAAAAGAGTTAGGTTGCTTGAACAACCAGTTTGTTCAAGAGACCACTCTAATCGAATAGCACGATGACGGATTGGTTGCTTGGGTAATACATCATCATCTTGGATTATTTTTTTTTAATTCGGGGAAGAAGTTGGGATTGCTATGCACAAGCGACCAAGTTGAAGTGGGAAGCGAAGCTTCGGCTCCGCAAAACCTTTCAATTGGTATCAGAGCCACGGTTTTTGATTTTGTGTATTTAGGATTCGGTTACTTTTATACACTTATCATATATTCTATGTGCCGGATTATAGTAGGATGTGCGTAGGCTAACTTTTTGGTTGCAGGCATAAGATCCAACTATTATGGCCATATGTGTGTGTATGTGATTGGATGTGTGTAATTATATTATTATTTGAATCCTCGGGGTTGACGAGGCTAGTATTTAATTTTTAGAATTAAGTATGACATTGTTTAGCCACTCTTTTATTTTAGTTTACTTTCGATCTAGATTTTATGTACACTCCTTCGTGGAGTATCGAATCGATGGATGTAAATTAAAATAATTATTCTCGGCTCAGATCTCCGGATGGCTTATACATGGCGTAGGGAGGAGCAGACGAGATGGCGATACGACGGGAGGTATATTGGAGAACAAAAGCCATAATAGTTGGAAAACATTTTTTTTCTTATTTTTTTCTTCTTGTTTGATATGCATGTTGTGTGCTAGAAAAATTCCTCAATTCTAAATTACTAAGTGGGAGAGGGATATCTTTTAAAATTCCCATGACCTCCATTACGATTTGACATGTGATGCAAATAAACTTGCGCATCGGCTCTGAGTGCCTTCCTCCCCATCGGATGAGTTTGTTTTGCGGATCACAGGGTCGAATATAGTTATAGGAAATTATTTAAGAGCGTGTGTACTTCCCCATCAGAAGGCACATAATCCAAGATAATTGCCTTAGTATCGAGTAATGGTGAACACTTAGATGCAAATAGGAGTATCCTCCGCATCCGAGTCACTGCTTTTATTTGTAGGGCCGAAGAGGAACCAACTATTAATTTTATTTGTCAAAAGGTTAGGTTGACAAGATAATAAAATTAATGGGTAAAACCTCCTCTTACAAATGTAGAATTCGTATACGTCCACACGATCATGGCATACGATATTCTCGATGTTTTGAGGTGTTGGTTGATTTTAAAATTTTATTGTTTGAGGAATCAATAATTTTTTGAAATCTAATGTTTTAATCTATGTGATTCTTAGGTTTTTCAAAAATGAATTTCAACCCGCTTGCTATGATACTAAAAGACAATAAACTTACTAGACCCAATTATGTTGATTGGAAAAGGAATCTTGATATTGTCTTGACTACTGAGGAGTACAAGTATGTACTCTTCGAAGAGTGTCCACCTAAGCCTGCGGATGATTCTGGGGAAAAGGAGAAAGAGAGTTATAAAAAGTGGATTAAGGCTGATGAGATGGTGCGGTGTTACATTTTGGCTTCTATGTCAAATGTATTGCAACATCAGTATCAAGCCATGCCCACTGCTTATGACATGATGCTTAGATGACCAAGGGGCTTCAAAGCTTAACCATCACTTGGTCCCAAATAAGGCTAAGTCTAGGATTTAACTGTTGGAGGGGCTGACTGTGTTAGGTGACTTACAGCAATACGTAAACTGGAACGAAGCACAACGAAGTCCTTGAAGCTGAGATCGATGGGGAAACCCAGATCGATATCATTCTCCAGTCTCTACCTAGGAGTTTTGAGCAGTTTCGCCTGAACTACAACATGAATAAGAGGTTGTATTCGTTGGCGGAGCTTCTGACAGAAATCCAGGCGGCAGAGGGGATTTTTCGTCAGAGTGCTCAGGCTCAGGCCATGGTTGCTCAGAAGGTTTCGACTTCTAAGCTGAAAGGCAAGAAGAAGAAGAAATAAGGTGGAGAAAAGGTGGCGGGAGGATCTCAGGGAGGAGTGAAGAAGCCAAAAGGCAAGTGTTTCACTTGCAAGCAGACTGGACATTAGAAGAAGGGCTGCCCCAACCGGAAGCAGAACAAAGGTATATCATTTGGTCTAGTCATTGAAATATGTTTAGCGATGTTATCTACCGGCACCTGGTGTGTAGATACGGGAGCCATTGATCATGTCTGCAATACTTTGCAGGGGTTCTAGGAAACCAGACGACTAGCTAAGGGGGAGATTATCATTTACTTGGGTGATGCTACGAAAGTGGCAGCTGTTGTAGTGGGAGATGTTTATTTATCATTCGATAGGAATAAAAATTTGGTTCTGAGAAATTGCCTTTATGTACCTTTATTTAGAAAGAATTTAATTTCAGTTTCTAAATTATTTTTGGATGGATATTCTATTTCTTTTAATGACAGAGTTGTTATAAAAAGGAATAGGGAGATTAACTGTTCTGGTGCATTGATAGGAAATTTATATACCCTTGAACCAAAAGCTCCCACGATGCAAATAGAGGTAAAAAACTCATCTTCTAATTCTAATAAGAAAAATGAACCTTCGAAAATGAACCAAACATATCTTTGCCATCTAAGGTTAGGTCATATTAACCTAAGTAGAATTCAAAGGTTGATAGCTGATGGACCTCTGGGTTCATTATTGGTGGAAGATTTCCCAACCTGCGAATCTTGCTTGGAAGGTAAATTGAGCAAGAGGCCTTTTAAGGCCAAGGGGTATAGAGCCAAAGATGTGTTGGAATTGGTTCATTCTGATTTGTGTGACCCTATGTCTATCTAGGCTAGTGGTGGTTTTGAATATTTCATCTCTTTTATAGACAATTATTCAAGATATAGATACATTTACTTGATGCATCGCAAGTCTGAATGCTTTGACAAGTTCAAAGAATTCAAGGCTGATGTGGAGAAACGTCAAGGTAAAAGTATCAAGACACTACGATCTGATCGTGGTGGTGAGTACCTCTTGGGAGAGTTTAGGAATTACTTATCAGAGGCTGGGATTCAATCCCAATTGTCTACACCTGGCACACCCCAGCAGAATGGTGTAGCGGAGAGAAGGAATAGGACTCTTATGGAGATGGTTAGATCGATGATGAGTTATTCTGAGTTGCCAAATTCATTCTGGGGGTATCCTCTGGATACGACAGTGTATATTCTGAACTTGGTACCATCTAAATTAGTGCCTTCTACTCCCATAGAATTGTGGACTGGGCGAAAGCCTAGTCTGAGACATATTCGGATTTGAGGGAGTCCAGCACATGTGCTGAAGGCAGATGCTAGTAAGTTGGAACCTCGTACAGAAGTGTGCATGTTCGTTGGCTATCCTAGAGGAACGAACGGTGGTTTGTTTTATAGTCCTAGAGATCAGAGAGTGATCGTTAGCACGAACGTCAGATTTCTAGAGGAAGACTATGTGATGAACTACAAGCCCATGAGTAAGATTGTTCTGGAGGAATTGAGATGGGAAGTCACTACTTCAGTACCACCGGTACAAGAGGATATATCACAAGTGACTACACTGCATGTCACAGAGGATACACAGGTGATACCTTATCATGGTGGGAGGGTTGTTAGACAGCCTGATAGATTTATGTTATTAGGAGAATCTTCTGATTTGTTCCCTGGATATATGACGAGGCAATCCAAGATAAAGATGCGGTATCTTGGCATAGTGCGATGAATTCTGAGATAGAATCTATGGATTCAAATCAGGTCTGGGAGCTATTAGAACCACCCAATGGTGTAAAAACCATTGGATGCAAGTGGATCTACAAAAGAAAGAGAGGAATAGACGGGAAGGTTGAGACCTTCAAAGCAAGGCTTGTTGCGAAAGGGTATACTCAGAAAGAGGGTATCGATTATGAGGAGACCTTTTCGCCGGTAGCCATGCTTAAGTCTATCCGTATTCTCTTATGTATTGTTGCTCATATGGATTATAAGGTGTGGAAGATGAATGTCAAGATATCTTTCCTTACTGGAAGTCTTGAGGAAAACATCTATATGGAACAACCAAAGGGATTCATTACAAAGGGCAAAGAGAATCTTGTGTGCAAGCTTAATCGGTCCATTTATGGATTGAAGCAAGCTTCGAGATCTTGGAACATCCGCTTTGATGAGGTAATCCAGTCTTATGGATTTATTCAAAGTCCAGATGAGTCTTGTGTATACAAGAGATGTGACGGAAATGTAGTGGTATTTCTTGTACTATATATAGATGACATTTTGTTAATTGGAAACAATGTCAAGGTGTTATCAGACGTAAGGGTATGGTTGTCCAAATAGTTTTATATGAAGGACTTGGGAGAAGTGGGACACATCCTTGGGATCAAGGTTATAAGGGATCGCAGGAAAAGGATGTTGTGATTTTCTCAAACTTCATACATAGACACCATTTTGGCTCGTTTTAGCATGCAGAACTCCAAGAAAGGTTTTCTACCTTTTAGGAATGGAGTACCTTTATCTAAAGAGATGTGTCCTAGAACATCAAAGGAGATAGAGGAGATGAAGGCAGTTCCTTATGCTTCGGCAGTAGGAAGCCTCATGTATGCTATGTTATGTACGAGGCTGGATATCTGCTTTGTCATGGGCATGGTTAGAAGATATCAGAGTAATCCAGGACAGGGACATTGGACTGTGGTAAAGTATATATTGAAGTACCTGAGAAGGACTAGGGATTATATCCTAGTATACCAGGCAGATCAATTACTCCCTATGGGTTACACAGATTTCGACTTCCAATCAGATAGGGATAACAGTAAGTCTACCTAAAGTTTTGTGTTTACATTGGGAGGTGGAGCCATTGTATGGAGGAGTGTCAAGCAGAAATGTGTGGCGGACTCTACCATGGAAGCTGAGTATGTGCCAGCCTCTGAGGCGGCCAAAGAAGTTGTATGGCTCAAGAACTTCTTGATGGACTTGGATATGATTCCTGGTTTGCACAGAAATATCACAATTTATTGTGATAACAGTGGTGCAGTTGCAAACTCGAAGGAACCACGAGCCCATAAGGCAAGTAAACACATAGAGCGCAAGTACTACCTGATACGAGAAATAGTAAAGCGAGGAGAAGTTATTGTCGCCTAGATTGCATTAGAGGATGACCTGGTAGATCCTTTCACTAAGGCCCTTCTAGCAAAAGCTTTTGATAGGCATGTGGAGGGAATGGGAATCAGATGTATGGCAGTATGAGGACAACATAGTCTTTTGGTATAAGTGGGAGATTATTGGGATGTATACTGAAAAGTCTATCTTTTATATGAACATATTTATTTTTGAAATAAAAATCACATGATCATTGTTTGCATATTTATGGTTATGAATATTGTCTGATACATTACATTGTAGATAACATGGTGTGTAGTGTCACACGGGAGATCAAGTTATCAGTTCCTTGTAGAGTATAAGTAAAGACTCACAACCGAGATAGTTTTGGACAAACCATTGGTATAGTTGTAGTGTAATTTGGTATTGGTTTGTCTTGACCATAGAATTACACTAGTACACTTTGTGTGCATTGAGCAGGATCGACTTAGAGGTGATTCAATTTATTGCTGACTACATAATTGAATCGGACCTCGGATATTATGGTGTACATGCTCTTAATCCCGATATAATAACGGGCACATGTACTTAGTATTTATTTCTTTGATTTACCAATGGTAGAGATTTATAGATTAAATCGATAGACTCAGTAAGTTGGGAAATGATATTATTTACATGGTGTGCCGTTGATTATAGGAGGAAATTTTGTCCTATATATTAGGATGATGATGTCCCCTTGAGGAGCTCATAAGGATCATCATGTAAACCCAGCAGGTGGACTTGGTCTGACATGATGATGAGGTTGAGTGGTACTACTCATGGAGTTAGATGTTGATTAATTAATTATCAGTAAATTAATTAATTGACGAACATTCGAGATCTTAAACACGGAGAGATATTTGTACAATTAATAAATGGAGCCCATATTTATTTATGGGGGTTGGTGAGGTAGATCAATGATAAACCTCTAGTGGAATGAATTATCATTAATGGATCGGACTTTATGTGGGCTAGATCCATTTGGTGGCCAAGATCCATCTCCTCTGTTGGGGAAATGTCGACCGCTAGAGGGGGGGTGAATAGCGTCGTGGCATGTGTTGATGGAATTCATTTGCGTTCGTCTACAAATCTCGTTAGCGCGCAGCGGAATAATAAATAGCAATAACGAAATACATCAAACACAATTACACAACTATTTAACGTGGTTCGAAACCGAACAGTTCCTACTCCACGGATCGAGCTCAACGAACTCTAGCGATGCTACCACACACCACTAATCAAGAATAACACCTTCTCGGAACAATCCGGAGGTGGAGAAACCTCGTACAATGTATACAATAGTAATACAATAGAAATACAACCAACTACAATGGAATGCAAGTAAAGAAAACTTTACAAAGAGCTTTGGATTGCTTGATCTTGGTTGCTTGAAGAATAGTCTTGGAGACCTTGATTTGCAGCAACAAATCGCCCCAAAGTAGCTCAAGAACCATGGTTGATTTCCTCCTCCACGAGCTCCATTTAAAGCTTATGCCTGGGCTAGAAATCGCCGATCAGTCGACTGCTCGGAACCATCAGTCGACTGATGACACTGTTGCTGTGAGACAATAGTGTAATCCATGCTGGAAAAATCCAACGGATAGGACATCAGTCGACTGATCATGTCCATCAGTCGACTGATAGATCCTTCACTCGATTGCTAGCCCCAGGAGTCGAGTGAGACTTCATTCTGTGCCGAACAAATCGAGCACCACGATCGATCGATACATGATCACGATCGCTAATCACCGATCGCTAAGGCACTAAACCCTAGTTGAACACCAACATGAGGTTTTAACCTCAAACATGAGATTTAACCCAAGTATAGTTCCCCCATACTTGTTAGACCACTCGTAGCCTAGACCTAAGCCTTCTAGCCACCTCCATCAGCCTCACGCCTCTCAGATCCCTCCAAGTCATCCATGACTTGTTCATCCATTGCACTAGCCTTCAGGTGCTTTCATCGGCTATGTCATGCTAATGGTGTCTATACCGCCAAGGTGCATTGGACTTATGCTGCCAAGACTCCTCTTGGACTTTACGCCACCAACAATTGGACTCATGCTGCCAAGACTCCCGCTTGGACTTTACGCCGCCAATATCAAACCCCTTGGACTTCTCAAATGCCAAGACTCAAGCTTGGACTTTCCCTTGCCAACCCATGTTGGACTTTCCATGCCATGACCCATGGTTGGACTTTTCTTTGCCAAGACCCATGCTTGGACTTTACATGCCAAGTACTCAAGACTTGTATTTTCCATGACATGGTCAACTCCAGTCAACGATCAAAATCCCCCTTGAGTCAAACACGAATCCGATCAATCATGACCCGAGTCAGTTGCTCCAACAATCTCTCCAAAACATTACCAGACATCAATGTCAAACATCGATGTCAAACTTCCATGTTAAACATCAAAATATCACTCGAGTCAAACTCGAGTCCAGTCAATCGTGACCTAGGCCGATTGCACCAACAATCTCCCCCTTTTTGATGTTTGATAAAAACACATACCATTGAGTTATAACACTAACTCAAATCTTCTTACCAATTATCCCAAATTGGTACTCCCAAATATTTTCCCAATTCTCCGAATTGACAATTGATAAAATCAATTGATAACACTCTCCACACCATTCTCCCCCAAAACATTTTGGAGAAAGGTAAGATTACCAATTTCCATAGCATTCTCCCCCAAAACATTCTCCCCCTTTTTGACTAACATCAAAAAGGTTTTCTCTCCAAGGAGGTCAATGTCTCATGTCCCAATGAGATCTTACAATCTCCCCCTTGGTCCAAAAATACCTAGGATGCCTACCATCTTCCTAGTGATATGTCTCATATCACTCAAGAGAGGCAATCCTATAAGCTTCTCCTACTTGTGATGCTCCTTCTTTGGTCTTTTTGCTCCCCCTAGGACATTGACTCCGGTAGTGTCCCGGTAGCCGGCATTTGAAGCAAACTACGTGCTCCTTGCTTTTAATTGTTGAGGGACCGACATCCTTGACCTTTGGTGCCGGAGGAGTCTTCTTAACCCGTTTAGGACACTTACTCTTGTAGTGTCCTTGCTCCCTACACCCAAAGCATATAATATTCATTTTATTATTAATCGACATGCTTGAGTTACCTAGATCCATGGTGATCGGAGTGGGTTCTTCATCCCTCCCGGAGGTTGAGGCTTCTTCTTTATTTTGTTCTGGCTCCGATGTGGATGGTCTCTCCCCCTCAATCACAGAAGTGGATGCTTCTTCCACCTTTTCTACTTCCTTCTCCGATCCAGATGTTGATTCCTTACTTTCTTGTGAGGATGATGAAGCTTCCTCTTCGGTCTCCTCCTCTTCCAAGTCTTCTTTGACCGATTCGGGATTGTCGTAGAACTTGACCAACTTGTTCCACAACTCCTTGGCATCCTTATAGCTTCCTAATCTAGACAAAATGTCGTTAGGTATCAAATTAATCAATATTTTTGTTACCTTAACGGTTGTCTTGAATTTTTGGCGTTGCTCCTCGGTCCATCGCTTCATTTTGAGGATTTCGTCGTTCTCTCCTCTCGGAGCATCAAAACCTATAATCACGGCAAACCAATTTTCTATATTCGTCATTAGAAAATATTCCATTCTACCTTTCCAATACGGGAAATGTTCACGGTAGAAGGAAGGCGGAACGTTGATGTCGTCACCCAATCTCTCCTTGAATTCCATCTTGTTCCTCTAGCGTGCTCCCTTGGTTGTTAAGCTTAGAAGAGCAGCCTCGCTCTGATACCACTTGTTAGGATCTTTGTAATGGCTAGAGGGGGGTGAATAGCGCGTGTTCGTTCGTTGATGGAATTCGATCATGATCGTCTCTACAATTTCATTAGTACGCAGCGGAAATAGAAATAATACAATAACGAAATAAACAATCACACATGAACACAATTGTTTAACGTGGTTCGGAACCGCACGGTTCCTACTCCACAGATCGGGTTCGTACGAACCCTAGCGATGCCAATCACACACCACTATAAAACACTCCTTCTCGGAACAATCCGTAGGTGGAGAAACCTCGTACAAGATGATTACAACAATAATCAAAAGCTACAAGCAAATACAATGAAATACAAAGCAAGACTAGTAAAGAAAAACACTTTACAAATGCTCTTGAATGCTTGATCTCTAGGTTGATCGAGTAGCACTTGAAGACCCTGAATTGCAGCAGCAACTCGCCCCAAATTGCCTCAAAGAACCATGCCAAATTTCTCCATCACGAGCTCCTTATAAAGCTTCAACCTGTGCTGGAAAAAGTCGATCAATCGACTGCTCGGGACCATCAGTCGACTGATGCCACTGTTGTTGTTAGACAACGGCTAGATCCACGCTGGATAAGTCCAAAGGATCTACCATCAGTCGACTGATCAAACCCATCACGATCGATGATGGTGTCTCCTCACTCATTCGGTCGGCGTCGAGTGAGACTACACTCTATGGTCGTATTCAGCAGCGCGATCGGTGATCATGCGATCGATCATTGCTCGAGCCATCGATCATCGACATCCTCTGGCGGTCGTGACATCCTCTGGCGGTCGGTGCTTGGCCACTTCGCAATCAAACCCTAGTTGACTCGGTCAAACATGAGGTTTTAGCCCAAGTATGGTGCCCCCATACTTGCTAGACCACCCTTAGCCTAGACCTAAGCCTTCTAGCCACCTCGATCAGCCTCACGTCTCTCGGATCCCTCCAAGTCATCCATGACTTGTTCATCCATCGCGCTAGCCTTCAGGTGATTCCATCGGCTATGTCATGCTAACGGTGTCTACACCGCCAAGGCACATTGGACTTACACCACCAAGACTCCTCTTGGACTTTACGCCGCCAACCATTGGACTTATGCTGCCAAGACTCCCGCTTGGACTTTACGCAGCCAATATCAAACCCCTTGGACTTCTCATGCCAAGACTCAAGCTTGGACTTTCCCTTGCCAACCCATGTTGGACTTCTCAAATGCCAAGACCATGCTTGGACTTTCCCTTGCCAACCAATGTTGGACTTTTACATTGCCAAGACCCATGCTTGGACTTTTCATGTGCCAAGTGTCCCACTTGGACTTTCCATGCCAAGTACTCAAGACTTGGACTTTACCAAATGTCAAGTGTCCCACTTGGACTTTCCATGCCAAGTACCCAAGACTTGGACTTTCCCATGACAATTACATTGTCATATATTTTTGTCGAACATCAAAACATCACTCGAGTCAAACTCGAGTCCTGGTCAATCGTGACCTGGGCCGATTGCACCAACAGACTATCCTCGATAGTATGTGGAGAGAATTGGGAGTAAATTGGTTGACGGGCAACTTATAAAAGTCCAAATTTTCTTGGTAGGAAGGGGGCACGGGCAAATATAAACCATTAAGTAGTTGTTCGGAAAAAAAGCAGTGTAGGCCTGGCGGGGGAAGGTGGGGTCGATAAGAAGTGGTGTTGAAACGGCAAAATATAGAAGGGTCTATGTGTTGGTGCCTAAGGTTGAAGAAATAGTGCTGGCTATTTAGCTGAGTGACAGTGTGTTCATACCAAGGGATAGGGGACGGGTTCTTCGGGGCCATAGGTGCAAGAGGAGGAGAGGTACTTACTTGAGAGGCAAAGGGGGAACGCTTGTAAGAGAGGAAGCTAGGGCACCTGGTCATCGACGAAGAAAATGTTGGTGCAGTAGGCACCTAGGTCGAACCTGAGTTTTGATTATAGCAAACGATACAAAGTTAAGCTCATGTCGTTATCTCACGAGCTGAATCGAGTGTGCAGAAGATTGCTAAAGCTGGAGCTGAAGGCTAGCGACACCCGGAAGAAGTCGGGTGGTCGGGCGACACTCGAGTGACTTCGGAGGGAGCCGAAGGAATCGAGTGGAAGGCCGGAAGCAAAAGCGACATGGTAAGTATCGAGGTAAGCTCATGTGTGCGAGCGTAAGTGAGGTCGTATCCTCCTTACGGGGATGGTCTTAAGCGTAGATCCGACCAAAGACATCCCATCGATGGTCTAGGTCGAGATCGGACGGTCGAAGGCCGTCGAAATAATGTTTTCTTTGAGCTAACTTTGCCTTGCAGCTAGTATCAGTCGACTGCCAGCTTGGAGGACTCGACTGTTGTCAAACATTCGATTGCCTGAGGTCAGCATTCGACTGATGCTACCATCAGTCGACTGATGATGGCCATCAGTCGACTGATGGTCAATGATCAACTTCGAGGAGTCAAGGCTTATCACCCCATTTCAAGGAGATTGGTGCTCAATTTTGATTGGCTAGGGTTCCTCTCGAAAAGGGGCTCAAAGGCTATAAAAGGAGGGTCAATCCTAGGGTTTATTCATCAATTCTAAGCTTCTAAAAGCCTCCACAAAGCTACAACTTCTCCGACAATGAAGTGCTTCTTCTCCGACGTCTAGGTTTATTTGTTTTCATTTTATTACGTCGGTTAGAGTTTTATTTCAGTTTAGTACTTTCATTTTCGGAGCTTTTATCGTAACGAGGAGAGGGGGAGTGTCCCTCTACCTCAAGCTTTGTGCTTCACTTGTATCGATTAAACTCCTACCTCTAACGGGGAGGAGTTCTTTAGTGTTTTTGCCCTCCGTATGTGGTCGAGGACCGCTAGGGCCTTAGAGTAGTAGCCGAAGGCTACGAACCAAGTAAAACTCCTTTGTCTCTTTTTACTTTACATTTACATTTCCGCTGCAATTAATTATCTACTCGGTTTTTGATACGAACTCGAAAGAAAAAAAAGTTTTATCGCTATTCACCCCCCCTCTAGCGATCCGCTTCGATCCAACAATTGGTATCAGAGCCGGGGGTGCTAAGATTTGGTGAAACCGCCAATCTAGCATTTTCATAGATTTTTTTTCTTTTTTTCTGTTTATTTTGAATTTAATTTGTTCGCTTAGTTTTTCTACCGCACTAGTAATCCAAGACACGAGTCTTGGTACTTTCTTGTGTGTTTTTGTCATTGCTAGTTTTTTTGTCTACTTGTTTCTTTTGTTCTAATGGCCCATCTTGAGGCTTTTAGCACCGTCCAACCTCCGTTTTACAACGGAGATGACTTCCGTTATTGGAAGGGTCAGATGGAATGCTTTCTCAAAACCCAAATCGAGATGTGGATCATAATCCAAACGGGTTTCACATTTCCGACTAATGAAGTGGGTGACTCCTTGGATTATGATCAATGGACCATTGCGACAAAATGACAAGTCAAAGCCGACGCCAAGGCAACACAAATCCTCCAATGCGGCTTGTCCAAGGAGGAGTTAAATCGCGTCGGCCCCTTCATAAGCGCAAAGGACCTTTGGACAAAACTAGTGGAGCTACACGAAGGGACCGATGAAGCCAAGGTATGTAAGCGTGATCTTCTATTCAATAAACTATATAACCTAAAAATGCAGGAACACCAGTCCACGACACAACTCCACACTCGTGTCCAAGACATAGTCAACAACCTACACGCAATCGGGCAAAAGGTCGAAAACCGCGACCTTATAAGGTATGTTCTAAACTCTTTTCCGAGGACTACCTTGTGGGCATCCATGGTCGATGCCTACAAGGTCTCCAAGGATCTTTCTAAACTTAGGTTAGATGAACTCTTTTCTGATTTCGAACTTCATGAGCAGTCTAACTCGGAACCCGAGAAGGGTATAGCACTTTTTGCAGGTTCGAGGAAGAAAACCGCAAGCAAGCCACCCCCGAAGGAAGAAGATGCTGAGTCTGATTCGGAGGTCGACTCAGAAATGGAGGCCGAACTAGTCAACCTAGTTCGGAGGATAGTCAAGGGTCGAAAATGAGCCATCACTCGACCCAACAAAGGTAAGCCTAAAAGTTCAAACATAAGATGTTATGAATGCAACAGGTTTGGACACATTAAGTTCTAATGCCAAAACTCAAGAGCAAGGCACCAAAACATAAAAAGGCACTCAACGCTACTTGGGAAGAAGACAACGATCGAGTCCTTATGGCTAAATCGGTGGAATCGGAGACGGAGTCGGAATCGAAACCTTAATCAGAAACCGAAGACGAGTCAGACTGCGAAACACTATTCAAGACAAGCCACGGATATGCATCCGGTTCAAAAGATACACTCAAGGTGAGTCGGTCTCTTATTACTACTCTTTATAGTGCAATTAAGTTTTTAAATAAAAAGTTAGCTAAGTCCGAGTCCAAGGTCGAGACCCTGGTTGAGGAAGTTAAACTCCTCAAACACGAGGTCTCCCTAACCTCTTCGACTAGTCGAGTTCAAGAGAAGGACTCAACTCGGGTTGAAAAACTCGAAGTTGAGAACTCACTCTTGAAGAGTCAAGTCGAAGATCTTAGGAATACGTTGGAAAGGTTTACTTTGGGATCCAAAGGACTTGACCTCCTACTTGGATTGCAAAGGGCCGTGTACAACAAGGTCGGGCTAGGGTTTAGCTCAAACACGACCAATAAGTCGAATATGTCAATCGTAAGTCGACATAAAAAACGTGTCCAAGCATGGGTCCCTAAGACCACCTTGATTTCAAACTTAGGATCAAACCAGTACTGGGTTCCCAAGGACCAAATCCACTATGTGGAGAGACCGAATCGATTCAACGGTCCAGGAGCTAGTACGAAATTTGTTTGTGTTTTAACTTAGAAATTGCATGCTTAGGTTCTTTATTTCTTTTGATTTCTCTTTTTAGAATGGTTAGATAGGACTATAACTCGTCAATACTTGATAACATAGTACCAGGACGCGGCGAGATGATAGTACGCTAGGAAAGCGGAGTCTTATGTATTCGAGCTAGATAAGGCGTATCTAGTTCGGTGCACTTGACCGAGCGGAACTAGCTGAAGCTACCTCACCGTATCCTAGACTAGTTAGACCAGGAAGTGGTCTTAGGTGAGTCAAGTCTCTATTTTCTTGAAAATGGCTTTGTCTAAGGAAGTGGTCGTTGTTCCGATCAAAGAAGGCCTCTGTGCCTCGCCACGACCTGGAAGCCATGATCTTGAAAAGGTGACTTGATGAACCTAAGGTCAAATCCGAATCTAATGCAAGGTTGACAAGTGTTTAAGTCATTAAATTTAATTCAACTAAAATTGGAAGTCATCTCACAAGAACATATAGGATTAACATGTTTGATCATGTAGACATGGGTGAGATGATTTAGGTTAATAAATTTTCAACCAATTTTTAATAAATCCAATATCCGATCCAACTACCTTGCGTGTAGGATCAATGGATGTTGGACAGTGGTTGCTCCCGACACATGACCGGGGATCAACTCAAGTTTTCGAAGCTTCGATTCAAATGACAAGGATCGGTAGCCTTCGGAAATAACGGCAAGCTCAAAATCATCGGATCAGGTGATATTGAGCTTAATTCAAATTTTGTCATTCAAAACGTTTTATTAGTATAAAATTTTCAATATAATCTTTTCAGTGTAAGCCAATTGTGTGATAATAACTATAAGGTCATATTTCTATAAAATGAATGTGTAATTAATACAAACGAAACCTCTAAAACAATTCTTAAAGGGACTAGAAATAACAACATTTACACTATCAACTTAATTAACTCCTCAACTAAGTGTCTTATGACACGGCAAGAGGAATCATGGTTGTGGCACCGACGACTCGGTCACTCACACCCAAGACTCATCCACAAGATGAGTCAGAGTGACTTAGTCAGAGGTCTGCCAAACCTCAATAACTTGGATAATAAAATATGTAATGCTTGTCAACAAGGTAAACAATCTAGGACACAACATCAACTAACTAATCAAGAACGAACAAAAAGTGTGCTTGAGCTCCTACCATGGATCTATTTGATTCACACGGAACTAAGTCACTTAATGGAAGTAAATTCTGTTTAGTCATTATTGATGACTACTCTAGATTTACTTGGGTTAGGTTCATCAAACACAAAAGTGATATCCTAGATCAATTAATCAACCTATTTAAGTTAATAGAAAATCAACAAAACATTAAAATCAAAAGACTTAAGACTGATCATGGTGGTGAATTCGAAAACCATAGGTTTATAGAATTCTGTAACCTAAATGGATACCACCATGAGTTCTCTTGCCCTAGAACTCCACAACAAAATGGCCTAGTAGAACACAAAAATAGAACCCTACAAGAAGCCGCTAGGACAATGCTTAATGAGTATAATCTACCCGATAGGTTTTGGGCAGAAGCCGTGAGTACGGCATGCTATGTCCAAAATAGGATCCTTATGGTAAAAAGGCACCTTAAGACCTCATACGAGATTTATCATGATAAAATACCTAACATCAAGTACTTTAGGGTATTTAGGTGTAAGGTACATATCCTAAACACTAAAGATTACCTAGGGAAATTTACATCCAAAACCACGACCGGAATCTTTCTAGGATACTCGACTACAAGTAGAGCTTATAGAGTATATAACCATGATACCCGTAGAGTCGAGGAAACTATCAATGTAGTATTCGATGAAGGACACGAACCTACAAAACCCCCGACAACCCAATTAGCGAGCCGATTCATACTAGACCTAACTCTGATCCAGAGATCAGGTCTAGTGTTAATCCTAACCTAAGTCAACCAAGTCACTCTATTGATCAAGTGATAGATGACTCCAACCAAACTAGAACTCAAACAAGCCATCCTATGGATCAAGTTGCAGACTCAAACCCAAATCCAACTAGGACTCAAACGAATCATCCTATCGACCAAGTGATAGGTGATCCAAGTCTAGGAGTTCAAACTAGAGCCTCATACAGAAACCTTAGTCAAATATCTTTGATTTCTAAAATTGAACCCAAAACTATTGACCAAGCTCTTCTTGATCCCGATTGGATTATTGCAATGCAAGAAGAGTTGGCTCAATTCACTAGGAACGAAGTATGGGAATTAGTACCACCACCTAAAGATAAAACAATCATTGGAACAAGGTGGGTGTTTAGAAATAAAATTGATGATAAAGGTGAAGTAGTTAGAAATAAAGCTAGACTAGTTGCTAAAGGGTTTAGTCAAGTCGAAGGTTTAGATTACGACGAGACCTATGCCCCAGTAGCTAGATTAGAGTCCATTCGAATGCTATTAGCATATGCAGCACATCGAGGATTTAAGTTGTTTCAAATGGATGTGAAATCTGCCTTCTTAAATGGATACATTAAAGAAGAAGTTTATGTTAGTCAACCCCCGTTTGAAAGTTTAGACAAACCCGACCATGTCCTTAGGTTAAAGAAAGCTCTATGGACTTAAACAAGCTCCTCGAGCTTGATGCGAGAGACTTCGATTTATCTTAAGTCCAAAGATTTTAACCAAGGTGTAGTTGACCCAACCCTTTTAAGTAAAACCTTAGGTAAAGACATATTCATAGCCCAAATCTACGTAGATGATATTATTTTCGGAACCACCAACTCAATCCTACTAAATGAGTTTATTTCACTTATGGAAAGTGAATATGAAATGAATTTAGTAGGCGAATTAAGTTTCTTCTTAGGATTACAAATTAAACAAACTAAAGATGAAATATACCTACATCAACGCAAATATACTAGGGAATTAATTAAACGCTTTGGAATGCAAGATGCTAAAATTATTAATACCCCAATGGCAACAAATGTTAATATAGAAGAAGATATAATCGGAAACCAAATTGATTTAAAATACTATAGGAGCGTAATAGGGAGTCTCCTTTACTTAACTGCAAGCCGACCTGATATCTTATTTGCAGTAAGTATGTGCGCCAGGTTTCAAACCTGTGACAAGGAGTCTCACCTAACTCTAGTCAAGCGCATCCTTAGATATCTAAAGGGTACACTTAATGTCAGTATTTGGTATCCTAGATGTACCGAGTTCAAACTAACCGGCTACTCCGATTCAGACTATGCCGGTAGTAAGCTCGATAGAAAGAGTACGAGTGGTTGTTGTCAACTTCTCGGCTCAAGTCTAGTGAGTTGGTGCAGTAGAAAGAAACACTGTGTTGCCTTATCTACCACCGAAGTCGAATACATCGCGATGGGTGAGTGTGTCACTCAGCTTCTTTGGATGAAGCACACTCTCCGCGACTTTAAGTTAGACTTTGTGAACACAAAACTCCACGTAGATAACATTAGTTCAATTAACCTTACTAAAAATCCTATATGTCACTCTAGGACCAAACATATAGAGGTTAAACACCATTTCATTCGAAAACATGTGGCCAACGGAGCCATACAACTCGAATACGTCGAATCGAAGTCTAACTTAGTAGACCTATTTACTAAACCCCTACCTGAAGCCGAATTTAGTCTATTAAGACGAAAATTGGGCATGTGCGTAGTAGAATAGGAACTTGCAAATTATATTTTCTTACTACTATTTCTTAATTTTCATTTTTATGGAACTAGCATAGGACATACTTTAGATATCATGCACCTATAGATTTAAGGAGCCAATACATCTAACAACACATAGGACTAATGTGTTTGTGTACTTAGCCACGTAGATGGGCGTGAGATGATAGGACCTTACTCCTGGTTCCAGATGTAGAGCTAGTGCATCGCCATGAACCACGGAGTATATGTAGGGATGTATACTGAAAAGTCTATCTTTTGTATGAACATCTTTATTTTGAAATAAGAATCACATGATCATTGTTTGCATATTTTTATGGTTATGCAATATTGTCTAATACGTTACATTGTAGATAACATGGTGTGTGGTGTCACATGGGAGATCTTGTTATCGGCTCCTTGTAAAGTATAAGTAAAGGCTCACAACCGAGATGACTTTGGACAAACCATCGGAATGGTTGTAGTGTGATTTGGTATTGGTTTGTCTTGACCATAGAATCACACTAGTGCACTTTGTGTGTATTGAGCAGGACCGACACAGAGGTGATTCGATTTATTTCTGACTACAAAATCGAATCGGACCTCAGATATTATTTAGTACATGCTCTTAATCCCGATATAATAACGGGCACATATACTTGGTACTCATCTCTTTGATTTACCAATGGGCGAGATTTATAGATTAAATCGATAGACTCGGTATGTTGGGAGATGATATTATTTATATGGTGTGCCGTTGATTATAGGAGGAAACCGTGTCCTATATATTAGGATGATGATGTCCCCTTGAGGAGCTCATAAGGTTCATCATGTAAACCCTGCAGGTGGACTTGGTCCGGCATGATGAAAAGGTTGAGTGGTACTACTCAAGGAGTTAAATGTTGATTAATTATTGGTTAGTAAATTAATTAATCGACGGACATTCGAGATCTTAAACATGGGGAGAAAATGTACAAATAATATATGGAGCCCATATTATCATATGGGGGTTGGTGAGGTAGATCAATGATGGACCTTTAGTGGATTGGATCATCATTAGTGGATCGGATTTTATGTGGGCTTGATCCATGGGTGGCCAAGACCCAACTCCTCCTCATGGTCCCTAATGTAGCCCATTAACACCTCAAGATGCTTAGATCCAATGGATAGAAACAAAACACTAAGATCCATTGGTAGAGATTAAATCTCTAAGATCCGACGGTTGAGATTAAATCTCTAGATCCGACGGTTGAGATTAAATCCCTAGAACCAATGGAGGAGATTAATTCATGGCTTATCCCCAAACTCTATAAAAGGTGGCATGGGGTTCGCGTGAAGATGATGATAGAGAGGGAGCAAGGCTTGGGCGGCAAGAATAGGGCAATCCTAGTTGAGATAGGATTGGAATTAGGGTTAGGGTTTGGAAGCAAGGGTGGCACCAAATAAGGCAAGTTTTCCTTCTTCTTCTTTGCCTTGTGGCCAACGTCCAGCAGCTATTCCAGCCCTTCCCAGCCCTTGGCCGGCGCCCAAAACACTCCCCTCTCTTCTCCTTAGGTGGTGGAAACAAGATATAGGGTTTCCCTTGGTGTCTTGGTAGTTTTCCATCATCTTCTTCTCCTTCTAGTTGGCGTGGCAAGAACTTCTATAGTTCTTTGTTGGTTGAGTTTTGAAGGAGAAAAACATTGTTTCTCTTCTTCCTCTTGCTTGGGAAAAGCAAGGAAGGAAGTTTTGCGATCTAGGAGCTTTGACTTTTGGTGGATCGTCGCCCACACGACGTCCAAAAGGAGGAGGGTCATACATTAGAAGACCAAGAGGTATAACTATTCTTCTATCTCTTTTATTCATTGCTTGTGTTTGTTTTTCAAAATATAAGCATGTTATATTTCTGTAAATAGGCTAAATAATACTGAGATCCCAGTATAAACACAAAAATCGTGATCCGGACATCGTCTATTCATGGCTACTCGTAGAATGAGGATGGTCGCGAACAACTAGTTTGTTCAAGTGACCTCTCTAAACGAATAGCACGATGATGACTTGGTTGTCTTGGGAATCCCTTTTGTCTAGGATTACATTTTTAATCCGGGGACATCGAAGGGATCACCATGGTTAAGCAACCGAGGTGAAGGGGAAGCGAAGTTTCCTCTCACGGACTCGACAAGGGAAATCCCTTCAATTGGTATCAGAGCTTCCCGGCAAAACCTTTCAATTTGGTATCAGAGCCAAGGTTTCCGGTTTTGTGTGTTTAGGATTCGGTTAATTTTTATGCACTTTTTCATATATTATATGTGTCGGATAATAGTAGGATATGCGTAGTTTAACTCTTTGGTTAAAGGCATAAGATCCGACGATTATGGCCATATGTGTGTATATGATTGTATGTGTGTAAATATTTATTTTGTTGAATCCTCGGGGTTGACAAGGCTAGTATTTAGTTTTTGTAAATTAAATACGGCATTGTTTAGCCACTCTTTATTTTAGTTTACTTTCGATCTAGATTTCATGTACAGTCCCTAGTGGAATATTGCATCGATGCATGTAAATTAAAATAGGTTTTAGTCTCGGCTCGGATCTCCGGATGGCTTGTACATGGCGTAGGAGGAGCGGACGAGATGGCGATGCGATGGGCGACATATTGAAGACAAAAGCCATAATAGTTGGAAAATAATTTTATTTTTATTTTTCATATTTATTGCCTTTTGTTTGATATGCATGTCGCTGGCTAGAAAATTCCACAATTACAAATTACTAAGTGGGAAAGGGATATTTTTATAAATTCCCACGGCCTCCATTACAATTTGACAAGTGATGCAAACAAACTTGCGCGTCGGCTCTGAGTGCCTTCCTCCCCATCGGATGGGTTTGTTTACGGATCACTAGGTCAAATAATGGTTATAGAAAATTATTTAGGAGCGTGTGTACTTCCATATCGGTAAGACACATAATCCGAGATAATTCCCTTAGTATCGTGTAATGGTGCACACTTAGATACAAATAAAAAGTATCCTCCCCATCGGAGTCACTGCTTTTATTTGTAGGGCCAAAGAGGAACCAACTATTAATTTTATTTGTCAAAAAGTAAGGTTGACAAGATAATAAAATTAATGGGTAAAACCTCCTCTTACAAATGTAGAATTCGTATACGTCCACACTATCGTGGCATGCGATATTCTCGGTGTTTTGAGGTGTTGGTTGATTTCGAAATTTTATTGTTTGAGGAATCAATAATTTTTATTGAAATCTACAGTAATAATATGCATGTTGTGTGTGCTTGAAAATTCCTCACTGTCAATTTACTAAGTGGGAGAGGGACATTTTAATTAATTCCCGCGGCCTCCATTACAATTTGATGTGTGATGCAACAAACTTGCACGTCGGCTCTGAGTGCCTTCCTCCCCATCGGATGAGTTTGTTTGCAGATTACTAGGTCAAATAATGGTTATAGGAAATTATTTAGGAGCGTGTGTACTTCCACATCGGTAAGGCACATAATCCGAGATAATTCCCTTAGTATCATGTAATGGTGAACACTTAGATGCAAATATAAGTATCCTCCCCATCGGAGTCACTGCTTTTATTTGTAGGGCCGAAGAGAAACCAACTATTAATTTTACTTGTCAAAAAGTTAGGTTGACAAGATAGTAAAACTAATGGGTAAAACCTCCTCTTACAAGTGAAGAATTCGTATACGTCCACACGATCGTGGCATGCGATATTCCCGGTGTTTAGAGGTGTTGGTTGATTTTGAAATTTTATTGTTTGAGGAATCAATAATTTTTTGAAATCTACAGTAATGATCTATGTGATTCTTAGGATTTTCAAAAATGACTTTCAGTCCACTTACTATGATACTGAAAGAGAACAAACTTACTGGACCCAACTATGTAGATTGGAAGAGGAATCTAGATATTGTCTTGACTGCTGAGGAATACAAATATGTACTCCTCGAAGAGTGCCCTCCCAAGCCTGTAGATGATTCTGGGGAAAAGGAGAGAGAGAGCTATAGGAAGTGGAACAAGGCCGATGAGATGGCACGGTGTTACATTTTGGCATCTATGTCAAATGTACTCCAACATCAGCATCAAGCCATGCCCACTGCGTATGATATGATGCTCAATCTCAAGGAGCTTTTCGGACACCAGAATCGGGCTGCGAGGCAAGAGGCCATGAGAAACTTGATGACGACCACCATGATCGAGGGAACACCCGTGAGGGATCATGTTCTCAAGATGATGGCTCATTTGAATGAGCTGGAGGTCCTAGGAGCTGAGATCGATGGGGAAACCCAGTCGATATCATACGATCTCGCCTAGGAGTTTTGAGCAGCCTCAACTACAACATGAACAAGAGGTTGTATTCATTGGAACTTGGAATGTAACTCAGCGAGAGGACTATTTCGTCGAGTGCTCAGCATGTCAGAATGACCCAGAAGGTTTCTGCTTCTAAGCCGAAAGGCAAGAAGAAGAAGAAACAAACCGGGGCAAAGGTGATGGGAGGTACTCAGGGAGGAGTAAAGAAGCTGAAAGGCAAGTGCTTCACTTGTAAGCAGACTGGACACTGGAAGAAGGACTGCCCCAACCGCAAGAACAAAGGTATATCTTTTGGTCTAGTCGTTGAAACATGTTTAGCGGTGTTATCTATCGGCACCTGGTGTGTAGATACGGGAGCCACTGATCATGTCTGCAATACTTTGCAGGGGTTCCAGGAAACCAGACGACTGGCTGAGGGGGAGATTACCGTGTACTTGGGCGATGACAAGAAGGTGGCGGCTGTTGCAGTGGGAGATGTTCATTTATCTTTTGAGAAAAATAAACTTTTGGTTCTTAGGAATTGCCTTTATGTACCCTTATTTAGAAAGAATTTAATTTCAGTTTCTAAATTATTTATGGATGGATATTCTATTTCTTTCAATGACAGAGTTGTTATAAAGAGAGATAGGGACATTATCTGTTCGGGTACATTGATAGGAAATTTGTACACACTGGAACCAAAACCTCCCACGATGCAAATTGAAGTTAATAACTCATCTTCTAATTCCAATAAGAGAAAAGAACCTTCGAAGATGAACCAAACATATCTTTGGCATCTTAGGCTTGGTCACATTAACCTAAGCAGAATTCAAAGGTTGATAGCTGATGGACCTTTGGGTTCATTAGTGGTGGAGGATCTCCCAACCTGTGAATCTTGCTTGGAGGGTAAGATGACCAAGAGGCCTTTTAAGGCCAAGGGGTATAGAGCCAAAGATGTGTTAGAATTGGTTCATTCTGATTTGTGTGGTCCTATGTCTATCCAGGCTAGAGGTGGTTTTGAGTATTTCGTCTCTTTTATAGACGATTACTCAAGATATGGATACATTTACCTGATGCGCCGCAAGTCTGAATGCTTTGACAAGTTCAAAGAATTCAAGGCTGATGTGGAGAAACGTCAAGGTAAAAGTATCAAAACACTACGATCTGATCGTGGTGGTGAGTACCTCTTGGGAGAGTTTAGGAACTACTTATCAGAGGCTGGGATTCAATCCCAATTGACTGCACCTGGCACACCCCAGCAGAATGGTGTAGCAGAGCGAAGGAATAGGACTCTTATGGAGATGGTTAGATCGATGATGAGTTATTCTGACTTGCCAGATTCGTTCTGGGGATATGCTCTAGATATGGCGGTATACATTCTGAACTTGGTTCCATCTAAATCAGTGCCTTCTACTCCCACAGAGTTATGGACTGGGCGAAAGCCTAGTCTAAGACATATTCGGATATGGGGGAGTCCAGCACATGTGCTGAAGGCAGATGCTGGTAAGTTGGAACCTCGTACAGAAGTACGATTGTTCGTTGGCTATCCCAGAGGAACGAAGGGTGGATTGTTTTATAGTCCTAGAGATCAGAGGGTGATCGTTAGCACGAACGCCAGATTTCTAGAGGAAGACTATGTGATGAGCCACAAGCCCAAGAGTAAAATTGTTCTGGAGGAGTTAAAAGGGGAAGTCACTTCTTTAGTACCACCGATACAAGAGGATATACCACATGTCACTGCACCGCGTGTCACAGAGGATACACAGGTGATACCTCGTCGTAGTGGGAGGGTTGTGAGACAGCCTGATAGATTCATGTTCTTGGGAGAATCTTCTGATTTGGTCCCTAGCGAACATGAACCTGATCCCTGGACATATGATGAGGCAATCCAAGATAAAGATGAAGTATCTTGGCAGAGTGCAATGAATGCTGAGATTGAATCTATGGATTCAAATCAGGTCTGGGAGCTAGTAGAACCACCCGATGGTGTAAAAACCATTGGATGCAAGTGGATCTACAAGAGGAAAAGAGGAATAGATGAGAAGGTTGAGACCTTCAAAGCGAGGCTTGTTGCAAAGGGGTATACTCAGAAAGAGTGTATTGATTATGAGGAGACCTTTTCGCCGGTAGCCATGCTTAAATCTATCTGGATTCTCTTATGCATAGCAGCTCATATGGATTGTGAGGTGTGGCAGATGGATGTCAAGACAGCTTTCCTTAATGGAAGTCTTGAGGAAAACATCTACATGAAGCAACCAGAGGGATTCATTGCTAAGGGCAAAGAGCATCTTGTATGTAAGCTTAATCAGTCCATTTATGGATTGAAGCAAGCTTCGAGATCTTGGAACATCCGGTTTGATGAAGTGATCCAGTCTTATGGATTTATTCAAAGTCCGGATGAGTCTTGTGTATACAAGAGATGTGACGGAAACGTAGTGGTATTTCTTGTACTATACGTAGATGACATTTTGATGATTGGCAACAATATCAAGGTGTTATCGGACGTAAGGGTATGGTTGTCCAAACAGTTTGATATGAAGGACTTAGGAGAGGTGGGACACATCCTTGGGATCAAGGTTATAAGGGATCGCAGGAAAAGGATGTTGTGCTTATCCCAAGCTTCATACATAGACACAATTATGGAGCGTTTTAGCATGCAGAACTCCAAGAAGGGTTTTCTACCTTTCAGGCATGGAGTTCCTTTATCTAAGGAGATGTGTCCTAGATCATCTGAGGAGATAGAGGAGATGAAGGTGGTTCCTTATGCTTCGGCAGTAGGAAGCCTCATGTATGCGATGCTCTATCTGAGACCAGATATCTGCTTTACAGGCATGGTCGTGAATATCGAGTAATCAGACGAGGACATTGGGTGTGGTAAAGCATATATTGAAGTACACGAGAAGGACTAGGGATTATATCTTTGGTTTTAAGAGCGGACCAATTACTCCTGTGGGTTACTGATTCCGACTTCAATCGATAGGGATAGATAAGTCTACCTCGGGTTTTGTGTTTACTTTGGGAGGTAGAGCCATTGTATGGAGGAGTGTCAAGCAAAAGTCGTGGCGGACTCCACCATGGAAGTGAGTATGTGGCGGCCTGAGGCGCCAAAGAAGTTGTATGGCTCGGGAACTTCTGATGGACTTGGATGTGATTCTGGATTGCCGGAACTATCACAATTTATTGTGATAATATAAGTGCATGATTGCAAACTCGAAGGAACCACGAGCCCATAAGGCTAGTAAACACATAGGCGCTTAAGTACCACGAAGAGAGGAGAAGTTGTTGTAAAGATTGCAGGAGATCTTTACTAAGGCCCTTGCTTTGATAGGCATGTGGAGGGAATGGGGATCAGATGTATGACACTTTGAGAACAACATAGTCTTTTAGTATAAGTGGGAGATTGTAGGGATGTATACTGAAAAGTCTATCTTTTGTATGAACATCTTTATTTTGAAATAAGAATCACATGATCATTGTTTGCATATTTTTATGGTTATACAATATTGTCTAATACGTTACATTGTAGATAACATGGTGTGTGGTGTCACACGGGAGATCTTGTTATCGGCTCCTTGTAAAGTATAAGTAAAGGCTCACAATCGAGATGACTTTGGACAAACCATCGGAATGGTTGTAGTGTGATTTGGTATTGGTTTGTCTTGACCATAGAATCACACTAGAGCACTTTGTGTGTATTGAGCAGGACCGACACAGAGGTGATTCGATTTATTGCTGACTACATAATCGAATCGGACCTCAGATATTATTTAGTACATGCTCTTAATCCCGATATAATAATGGGCACATATACTTGGTACTCATCTCTTTGATTTACCAATGGGCGAGATTTATAGATTAAATCGATAGACTCGGTAAGTTGGGAGATGATATTATTTATATGGTGTGTCGTTGATTATAGGAGGAAACCGTATCCTATATATTAGGATGATGATGTCCCCTTGAGGAGCTCAAAAGGTTCATCATGTAAACCCTATAGGTGGACTTGGTCCGGTATGATGAAAAGGTTGAGTGGTACTACTCAAGGAGTTAGATGTTGATTAATTAATGGTTAGTAAATTAATTAATCGACGGACATTCGAGATCTTAAACACGGGGAGAAAATGTACAAATAATATATGGAGCTCATATTATCATATGGGGGTTGGTGAGGTAGATCAATGATGGACCTTTAGTGGATTGGATCATCATTAGTGGATCGGACTTTATGTGGGCTTGATCCATGGGTGGCCAAGACCCAACTCCTCCTCATGGTCCCTAATGTAGCCCATTAACACCTCAAGATGCTTAGATCCAATGGATAGAAACAAAACACTAAGATCCATTGGTAGAGATTAAATCTCTAAGATCCGACGGTTGAGATTAAATCTCTAGATCCGACGGTTGAGATTAAATCCCTAGAACCAATGGAGGAGATTAATTCATGGCTTATCCCCAAACTCTATAAAAGGTGGCATGGGGTTGGCGTGAAGATGATGATAGAGAGGGAGCAAGGCTTGGGAGGCAAGAATAGGGCAATCCTAGTTGAGATAGGATTGGAATTAGGGTTAGGGTTTGGAAGCAAGGGTGGCACCAAATAAGGCAAGTTTTCCTTCTTCTTCCTTGCCTTGTGGCCAATGTCCAGCAGCTATTCCAGCCCTTCCTGCCCTTTGGCGCCCAAAACACTCCTCTCTTCTCCTTAGGTGGTGGAAACAAGATATAGGGTTTCCCTTGGTGTCTTGGTAGTTTTCCATCATCTTCTTCTCCTTCTAGTTTGGGCAAGAACTTCTATAGTTCTTTGTTGGTTGAGTTTTGAAGGAGAAAACATTGTTTCTCTTCTTCCTCTTGCTTGGGAAAAGCAAGGAAGGAAGTTTTATGATCTAGGAGCTTTGACTTTTGGTGGATCGTCAGCCACACGACGCCAAAAGGAGGAGGGTCATACATTTGAAGACCAAGAGGTATAACTATTCTTCTATCTCTTTTATACATTGCTTGTGTTTGTTTTTCAAAATATAAGCATGTTATATTTCTGTAAATAGGCTAAATAATACTGAGATCCCGAGTATAAACACAAAAACCGGCGATCCGGACATCATCTATTCCGCGGCTACTCGTAGAATAGAGGATGGTCGCTTGAACAACTAGTTTGTTCAAGTGACCTCTCTAAACGAATAGCACGACGATGACTTGGTTGTCTTGGGAATCCCTTTTGTCTAGGATTACATTTTTAATCCGGGGACATCGAAGGGATCACCATGGTTAAGCAACCGAGGTGAAGGGGAAGCGAAGTTTCCTCCACTGACGGACAAGGGAAATCCCTTCAATTGGTATCAGAGCTTCCCGGCAAAACCTTTCAATTTGGTATCAGAGCCAAGGTTTCCGGTTTTGTGTGTTTAGGATTCGGTTAATTTTTATGCACTTTTTTATATATTATATGTATCGGATAATAGTAGGATATGCGTAGTTTAACTCTTTGGTTAAAGGCATAAGATCCGACGATTATGGCCATATGTGTGTATATGATTGTATGTGTGTAAATATTTATTTTGTTGAATCCTCGGGGTTGACAAGGCTAGTATTTAGTTTTTGTAAATTAAATACGGCATTGTTTAGCCACTCTTTATTTTAGTATACTTTTGATCTAGATTTCATGTACAGTCCCTAGTGGAATATTGGATCGATGCATGTAAATTAAAATAGGTTTTAGTCTCGGCTCGGATCTCCGGATGACTTGTACATGGCGTAGGAGGAGCGGATGAGATGGCGATGCGACGGGCGACATATTGAAGACAAAAGCCATAATAGTTGGAAAATAATTTTATTTTTATTTTTCATATTTATTGCCTTTTGTTTGATATGCATGTCATAGGCTAGAAAATTCCTCATTTACAAATTACTGAGTGGGAGAGGGATATTTTTATAAATTCCCGCGGCCTTCATTACAATTTGACAAGTGATGCAAACAAACTTGCGCGTCGGCTCTGAGTGCCATCCTCCCCATCGGATGGGTTTGTTTACGGATCACTAGGTCAAATAATGGTTATAGAAAATTATTTAGGAGCGTGTGTACTTCCATATCGGTAAGGCACATAATCCGAGATAATTCCCTTAGTATCGTGTAATGGTGCACCCTTAGATACAAATAAAAAGTATCCTCCCCATCGGAGTCACTGCTTTTATTTGTAGGGCCAAAGAGGAACCAACTATTAATTTTATTTGTCAAAAAGTAAGGTTGACAAGATAATAAAATTAATGGGTAAAACCTCCTCTTACAAATGTAGAATTCGTATACGTCCACACTATCGTGGCATGCGATATTCTCAGTGTTTTGAGGTGTTGGTTGATTTCGAAATTTTATTGTTTGAGGAATCAATAATTTTTATTGAAATCTACAGTATTAATATACATGTTGTGTGTGCTTGAAAATTCCTCACTGTCAATTTACTAAGTGGGAGAGGGACATTTTAATTAATTCCCGCGGCCTCCATTACAATTTGACGTGTGATGCAACAAACTTGCGTGTCGGCTCTGAGTGCCTTCCTCCCCATCGGATGAGTTTGTTTGCAGATCACTAGGTCAAATAATGGTTATAGGAAATTATTTAGGAGCGTTTGTACTTCCACATCGGTAAGGCACATAATCCGAGATAATTCCCTTAGTATCGTGTAAAGGTGAACTCTTAGATGCAAATATAAGTATCCTCCCCATCGGAGTCACTGCTTTTATTTGTAGGGCCGAAGAGAAACCAACTATTAATTTTACTTGTCAAAAAGTTAGGTTGACAAGATAGTAAAACTAATGGGTAAAACCTCCTCTTACAAATGAAGAATTCGTATACGTCCACACGATCGTGGCATGCGATATTCCTGGTGTTTAGAGGTGTTGGTTGATTTTGAAATTTTATTGTTTGAGTAATCAATAATTTTTTGAAATCTACAGTAATGATCTATGTGATTCTTAGGATTTTCAAAAATGACTTTCAGTCCACTTACTATGAAGCTGGGAGAAAGGGCCAAGTTAAGAAGAACTTTTAACTTAAACGTTTTACTAAGGCCAACTTTAAGTAATTACTTAAAGCAACCCTCAAGGGGAGGATTAAGGTCTTTCTTCAAGACTCACCCTCGGTCAAGGGGGAGGTCTCCTCAAGGGGGAGTACTTGAAGAAAATCCTTACTACTCCAACTTAATCTTCGTTATTTTTTGTTTTATTTCTAATGCACATTATTCTTCATGCTTGCTATTTACTTAACTTTGTATGTGGGTTTGCCATAAATCAAAAAGGGGGAGATTGTTGGTGCAGTAGGCACCTAGGTCGAACCTGAGTTTTGATTATAGCAAACGATACAAAGTTAAGCTCATGTCGTTATCTCACGAGCTGAATCGAGTGTGCAGAAGATTGCTAAAGCTAGAGCTGAAGGCTAGCGACACCCGGAAGAAGCTGGGTGGTCGGGCGACACACGAGTGACTTCGGAGGGAGCCGAAGGAATCGAGTGGAAAGCCTGAAGCAAAAGCGACATGGTAAGTATCGAGGTAAGCTCGTGTGTGCGAGCATAAGTGAGGTCGTATCCTCCTTACGGGGATGGTCTTAAGCGTAGATCCGACCAAAGACATCCCATCGATGGTCTAGGTCGAGATCGGACGGTCGAAGGTCATCAAAATAATATTTTCTTTGAGCTAACTTTGCCTTGGCCTAGTATCACGATCGCCACTTGGAGGACTCGATCGTCGCCAAACAATGATCGCCTGAGGTCATTCGATCGATAGCCATCATCACGATCGATGATGGTCATTGATGATTGTCAATGATCAGCTTCGAGGAGTCAAGGCTTATCACCCCATTTCAAGGAGATTGATGCTCAATTTTTATTGGCTAGGGTTCCTCTCGAAAAGGGGCTCAAAGGCTATAAAAGGAGGGCCAATCCTAGGGTTTATTCATCAATTCTAAGCTTCTAAAAGCCTCCGCAAAGCTACAACTTCTCCGACAATGAAGTGCTTCTTCTCCGACGTTTAGGTTTATTTGTTTTCATTTTATTATGTCGGTTAGAGTTTTATTTCAGTTTAGTACTTTCATTTTCAGAGCTTTTATTGTAACGAGGAGAGGGGCAGTGTCCCTCTACCTCAAGCTTTGTGCTTTACTTGTATCGATTAAACTCCTACCTCTAACGGGGAGGAGTTCTTTAGTGTTTTTGCCATCCGTACATGGTCGAGGACCGCTAGGGCCTTGGAGTAGTAACCGAAGGCTACGAACCAAGTAAAACTCCTTTGTCTCTTTTTACTTTACATTTACATTTTCGCTGCAATTAATTATCTACTCGGTTTTTTATACGAACTCAAAAGAAAAAAAAGTTTTATTGCTATTCACCCCCCCCCTCTAGCGATCCACTTCGATCCAACAAAAAATCGTTAGAAGAGGGAGAAGAAAAGGATAAATCACTAAGAGCATTCAGTTGTTTGTAAAAAGTGGGAAGAAGGGGATTTATATAGGGTTTTGCATCTTTTCGACTACCTGGTAGAAAAAAAAAGCAGGGCCCATGGGCCCAATAAGCCGCTTCAGGCATATGAGGTAAAGTAATGGGAAAAGGTAAATTTTAATTGGTAAGGGAAGGATAGATGAGAAACGTTATACTTCGAAAGTCAAACTCGGTACCTCGTTTGACTATTTTTAGGGGTTGGCTAATGATACTGCTGCTACCTTTTGCTGCGAGCGAAATGAAAGAACCCATGCGTAAGGCACTTTCTGAACTAAAGTGTTGGTTCAGCAGAGGGGGTCTGAGAAAAACGGTTCGGTAGAGTAGGTCTGGGTAAAAATGGCTCGACCAAGCGGGTTTGGAAATTGTCTCAGTATGGAGAGTATAGGAATCGGCTCGGCAGAACAGGCCTGGAGATTGGTTCTGTACGGGGAGGATAGGAGTTGGTTCGGGTTATTGTAAGAAGTCTGAGGTGAGAAGTCTAAGAGCTATGCTAAGCCTAAGCGGTAGGTTTAGGTTAGATTTATGAAGGGTAAGAGGATGAAAGGGATAGATCTGAATATTTTCCAAAATGGTGGTGAGAAGTTTGTTACGCAATAGATTAGGACCCCACATAATATTAGGAGGAGTCTCCACTCCCCATTACTGTAACAGAATGATTCTCTAGGTAAGCAAGGTGGCCACGTGTACGGTGATGGAAGATGTTAGTTACGGGACAACTGCCTAGGAAAGAGGAGGAGGATAAAAGGCAGAGGAGGGGCGAGAAGAAAGGGGATCCGCAACTTCCAGCGAGAGAAGAAAGGCACACTCGAAGGGGAGAGCCACCACATCACCGGAGAAGGAAGGAAGGAGGAGATGAGGTGCAGTAGTGGCCTCCATTCTTTCGACATCTGTATATTGAGCTAATTGTAAGAGGCCTTTTCCCTCTCCCTCCGAAAGTTTTTTTTCCGCAAAGGAGGAAATTTATAGTGAAAGTGCTTTGGCACCGTAGCTCGTGGGAGAGCTCACCCCCGTGGAGTAGGAATCCTTATTCCGAACCATGTTAAATCATGTGTCTCTACTCTTTGCTTTGGTTGTTCGCATTTTCTCTTCGTATTTTATTACTGTTGCGACTGGAGAGAACTCTCAAGCTTCCTACATGCACCTTGGTGTTGAAGGGAAGCCAGAAAATCCATCTACGACCGCATCAACTAGGTTGTTCAAGTTTAAACTACTTTGATTCCTATCTAGTCCATTCTAAATTAAGCAAGTAAAGTAAACTAAAGCATGCAAGAGTTTAACTAAACAAGGAAACAAGCAAAGTGTTAGCTCCCCATAAGTGATAGTTATGTTGAGTTTTGTTCACTAAGTGAACTTGACTCTTGGGAACCCAAAATTGATTTGGTCCAACTTGGTTGACTAAGATAGACTTAGGAAGCCATGCTTGGACTCGATTCTTAGTGTTTCGGCTAAGTAATGACATGTATGATTTATAGGAGTAGTTAGCTTTGTGTCCGAGTCCAGACTTGTTGTACACGGCTTGCTGAGATCCAAGCATCATGTTGAGATACTTGGAGCCCGAAGTGAACCTTTCCAATGATCCGGTTAGATCTTCTACTTGTCTTTTTAGGACCGAGTTCTCTTCCTCAAGCTTTGCAACTTGAGTTGAGTCTCTATCCTTAGTTTGGAAAGTCGAAGTCTACGAGTTGACTTGCTCCTTAAGTACTTAGACTTCCTTAAGTAGAGAGTCGACTCGATTCTCGGACTTAGCTAACTTCCTACCTATGCATGCAATTATATTATACAACTTATCTTCTAAGGGAGAAGTTACCTCGTCTAGTCCTTCGGAAATGGATGTGGATTTGTGGCTTCTATCGGACTCGGAATCTGACTCGTACTCGAAACTTGACTCAGCTTCGGAGTTTGATCCGACCATAAATGTCACGAAGCTTCTCTTCGTCTCTTCTACGTCCGACTCTTCCGAGGATGATTCGTCCCAAGTTTCCTTAAGCGATTTCTTCTTCTTTTCCTTTTTTAGATTTGGCACTCTGATTTGTAGTGTCCCTTTCCGTTGCACTCGTAGCAAGTCACTTCCAATTGAGGTCTCGTCTTGTTGTTGACGACTTTCTTAGCATCCTTCTTCATAAATATTTTTCTCCAATTGAACATCTTCCGGACCATATTTACGATTTCTTCTTCTCGGTTTGGTTCCGACTCTGACTCGTCTTCGGACTCACTTTTCGCTTTCCTTTCCTTTTTGGTCGAACCTGCCACTAAAGCAATATCATTCTCGGTTTGACACGAGTTAGCTTGTTCGTGTAGTTCAAGTTCACAAAACAATTCATCTAGTCTAATTGTGGAAAGGTCCCTGGAAACCTTATAGGCATCAACAATGGATGTCCATAAGGTGTTCCTCGGGAATGCCTTAAGTGTATACCTAATTACGTCCCTATTTCTATTTGATGTTCAATTAAATGTAATCCATTTAAAATATCTTTTATTCTCGTGTGAAGTTGACTAGCATTTCCATTTTCGTTCATTTTTCAATTAAATAATTTATTAAGTAACATGTCCCATTTAGCTATCCTAGTGTCATTTGTACCTTCATGTAATTCAATTAATTTGTCCCACAATTCTTTAAAGTTTTCGAATAGACCCACCCTATTGAGCTCTTCTTTGGTAAGTCTGCATTGCAAGGTGTTAAGCGTCTTGTAATCAACTTGAGCCCGTTTCCTAACATCGGCAGTCCATTTCTCCGGTTCTAACAACTCACCTGAGTCGTCTACCAGAGAGACGAAATCTTTCCTAATCGAAAACCAGACCTCTAGGTTAGTTTTCAGGTAGCACTCCATTCGTTTTTTCCAATAGGAAAAGTCCCTCCGCTGCTAAATAAATCTTTTATTAATAGTTTTTTATTTGAATTAATTAAAATTAAGAATTATTCCTAGAGTTATTTAACTTAAACAATATTGTACAAGAATTAAATTTATACTAAGTGCAAAAATTAATAAAAAATTATACTAATTGCAAAAATTAATAGAAAATTAATCTAAGTGCAAAAATTAATAGAAAATTATTCTAAGTGAAAAAAATTTAAAAATTATTCTAAGTGCAGAAAATTATTAAAAATTATTCTAATGCAGAAAATTATTAAAAATTATTCTAAATGCAGAAAATTATAAAAAATTATTCTAAATGATGAAAATTATTAAAAATTATTCTAAATGCATAAAATTATTAAAAATTATTTAATGCAGAAAATTATTAAAAATTATTCTAATGTAAAAAATTATTCTAATGCTAGAAAATTAAAGAAAATTATTCTAATGCTCTCGATGGTGGTTGCACCAAATTCGGAGCGCCCCCACTATGATACCAATTGTAGGATCGAAATACTCCGAGTGAGGGGGGTAAATCTCGGAGGTTACAATTTTCTTTGTAAATTTTAAAGCATATTTTGAAAATGTTAAAGAGTTTGCAGCGGAAACAAAATGAAATAGAGACAACTTTCTTTTATTTGATTCACGACCCTAATCGGGTAGCTACTCCAAGGCCCATAGCTCTTCCGAGAGCTACCTCGATTGGCAAACACTATATACTCTCCGATTCAAGAACTCTCGACATCGGAGGGGTTCGCTTTTTACAAAATTATGAGATGGATAATACTCTACCCTCTCTTTGAAGTTAAGTACATATAAGCGAAAATAAATACAATAAATTAAGAGCTACATTATACTGACAATTATGGAAGTTTTGAAGTAGGCACGGAGTGTCAAAAAAGTGTCTTTGTGAGGAACTGAAGCTCTTGTGGATGAGTATGAATAGAGGCAGCACTTCGACGTAGTAGAAGTCTTGTACTCGGAGCTGGTCGAGCATTTGTTTTATAAACCTTTTCTAGTCGACTAGAATGTCTTCCAGTCGACTCCACTGAAGGGAGTTGCTTCGGAGGCTCATGGCTCCCATGACCCCGGATTAAAATTTTCACTAATGAAAGAACTAATCCTGATGGGATGAGTTTCCTTAGCACAATCTATTCGTCGTCGTGCTAACAACTTGAGTGATCGCTAGAACAAACTAGTTGTTCAACCAACACAACTCTTCTAGTTGGTTAGCCGCGGAAGAGACGACGGACGGATCGTCAGTTTTTGTGTTTGTCTTTGGGGTCCATGATTATACAAACTATATACATACACACACTTGTATAATCAACACATAAAAGAACATGATAAGATTAGAATATAAAGTTGTAAAACTTTTTATACCTTACGATCTTCTACCGTATGTCCTATCCTCCTCGTGGACGACATGTGGGCAAAGATCCTCCACGAGTAGAAGCCTTCTAGATCGCGTTCTTCCCTTCCTTGTTCGCTGCGAACAAAGAGAAGAACAAAACAAAAAACTCCTCCTTTCTAGAACCGGCCACCAATCAAAAGAGCTCGATGTAACCGCCGGCCAAGGAGTGAATGGATGAGCGTCGGCCAACTTGTTGCAATGTTGCCGCCGGCCACCTAGAAGTTGTAGAAGTGCCGGCCACCAAGGAGTTGGAGAACTGCCGGCCACCAAGGAGCAAAGGAGGAGGAAGAGAGGAGCACCGGCAATGGATGAGAAGAGGATGAGGGGCGCCGGCCAAAAACCCTAGGGAGAACCAAGCTTGCCGCCCACTTCTAGCTGCCCAAAACCCTAGCTCCTCTAGGGTTTGTTGCCGCCCACTTTGAGATGAGCAAAACCCTAATTTCCAATTGAACCAATTCTCATTGCCGCCCAACATAAGCCCTCTATTTATAGAATTGGGCTTAAGCCTCCTTTAATCTCCACCGTCGGATCTAGGGATTTAATCTCCACCATCGGATCTAGAGTTTTATCCCAACCGTCGGATCTAGGGTTTCATCCCAACCGTCGGATCTAGGATTTCATCCCAACCGTCGGATCTAGGGTTTCATCCTAACCGTCAGATCTAGGGATTTAATCCCAACCGTCGGATCTAGGGATTTAATCCCAACCGTCGATTCAAGGTTTCATCCCAACCATCGGATCTAGGGATTTAATCCCAACCGTTGGTACTAGAGTTTTGTTTTACATTCTTGGATCTAGATTTCATGAGGATTATATTAGGCTATGATAGGGACCATAAGGAGGAGTTGGATCTTGGCCACCCGATGGATCGGAACCACACAAACTTGATCCATCAATGATGTTCCATTCCACTAGAGGATCATCATTGAACTACCTCACCAACCCCCATAAATTAATATGGGCTCCATATATTATTTGTACATTCATCTCCCCGTGTTTAAGATATCGAATGCCCGTCAATTAATTGATTTAATGACCATAAATTAATTAACATCTAACTCCTCGAGTAGTACCACTCAACCTTATCATCATGTTGACTAAGTCAACCAGCTGGGTTTACATGATGAACCTTATGAGCTCCTCAAGGGGACATCATCAACCTAGTATATAGGACACGGTTTCCTCCTATAATCAACGGCACACCATGTAAATAATATCATTTCCCAACTTACCGGGCATATTGATTTAATCCATTTAAATCTCACCCTCTGGTAAATCAAAGAATTAAATACTAAGTACATGTGTCCATTATTATATCGGGATTAAGAGCATGTACAACATAATATCCGAGGTCCGATTCAATTATGTAGTCAGCAATTAATTGAATCACCTCTATGTCGATCCTGCTCAATACACCTAATTGTACTAGTGTAACTCTATGTTCAAGACAAAACAATACCAAGCTACACTACAACCATGCCAATGGTTTGTCCAAAACCATCTTGGTTGTGAGCCTCTACTTATATTTTACAAGGGACTGATAACATGATCTTCTATGTCACACCAAGCACCATGTTATCTAAAATGTAAAATATTAGACAATATGCACACACATATAATAAATATATAAAGTGCAAACAATGATCATGTGATTCTTATTCCAAAATAAAATGTTCATACAAAAAGAGCTAGGCTTTCAGTATACATTCCGACAATCTCCCACTTATACTAAAAGACTATGCCGTCATCACATTGCCATACATCTGATCCCCATGTCCTCCACATGCCTATCAAACACTTTCGCTGGAAGGGCCTTAGTGAATGGATCCGTCAGGTTATCCTCTGATGCAATCTTGGCGACAACTACTTCTCCTTTCTTTACGATCTCTCGTATAAGGTGGTACTTGCGCTCTATGTGTTTACTCGCCTTATGGGCTCGTGGTTCCTTTTAGTTTGCAACTGCACCACTGTTATCAAAATAAATTGTGATAGTTCTGTGCAAACTAGGAATCGCATCCAAGTCCATCAAGAAGTTCCTGAGCCATACAGCTTCCTTGGCTGCCTCAGAGGCTGCCACATACTCAGCTTCCATGGTAGAGTCCGCCACGCATTTCTGCTTGACACTCCTCCATACTATGGCTCCACCTCCAAAAGTAAACACAAACCCCGAGGTAGACTTACTCTTGTCCCTATCTGATTGAAAATCCAATCATGTAACCCAGGGACTAATTGATCTGCCGGTAAAACCATATAATCCCTAGTCCTTCTCGGTACTTCAATATATGCTTTTCTGCTACCCAATGTCCCTATCCAGATTACTAATATCTGCTAACCATGCCCACGGCAAGCGGATATCCGGTCTAAATAGCATAGCATAGCATACATAAGGCTTCCCTAACCGCCTTCATGTCCTCTATCTCCTTTGATGTTTTGGGACACATCTCTTTAGATAAAGGAACTCCATGCCTAAAAGGTAGAAAACCTTTCTTGGAGTTCTGCATGCTAAAACGATCAAGGATAGTGTCAATGTATGAAGCTTGAGATAAGCACAACATCATTTTCTTGCGATCCCTTATAACTTTGATCCCAAGGATGTGTCCCACTTCTCCCAAGTCCTTCATGTCAAACTGTTTAGACAACCATACCCTTACGTCTGATAACACTTTGATATTGTTGCCAACTAACAAAATTTCATCTACGTATAGTACAAGAAATACCACTACATTTCCATCACATCTCTTGTATACACAAGGCTCATCCGAACTTTGAATAAATCCATATGACTGGATTACCTCATCAAAGTGGATGTTCCAAGATCTAGAAGCTTGCTTCAATCCATAAATGGACCGATTAAGCTTACATACAAGATGCTCTTTGCCTTTAGCAATGAATCCCTCTGGTTGTCGTATATAGATGTTCTCCTCAAGACTTACGTTAAGGAAAGCTGTCTTGACATCCATCTGCCAAATCTCATAATCCATATGAGCAGCTATAGATAAGAGAATCCGGATAGACTTAAGCATAGCTACCAGTGAAAAGGTCTCCTCATAATCGATGCCCTCTTTCTGAGTATACCCTTTCACAACAAGCCTAGCTTTGAAGGTCTCAACCTTCCCGTCTACTCCTCTCTTTCTCTTGTAGATCCACTTGCATCCAATGGCTTTTACACCGTCGGGTGGTTTTACTAGCTCCCAGACCTGATTAGAATCCATAGATTCTATCTCCGAATCCATTGCTCTTTGCCAAGATACCGCATCTCTATCTTGGAGTGCCTCATCATATGTCCAGGGATCAGGTTCATGTTCACCAGGGACTAAGTCCGAAGACTCTCCCAAAAACATGAATCTGTCGGGTTGTCTAACAACCCTCCCACTACGACGAGGTGCCTCTTGTGTATGCTCTGTGACACGCGGTGCAGTGACTTGTGGTATCTCCTCTTGTACCGGTGGTACTGAAGTCGGGACTTCCCATGTCAACTCCTCAAGAACAATCCTACTCGTGGGCCTGTGGTTCATTACATAGTCCTCCTCTAGAAATCTGGCATTCGTACTCACGATCACCTTCTGATCTCTAGGACTATAGAATAAACCACCCTTCGTTCCCTTAGGGTAGCCAACAAACAAGCATACTTCTGTACGAGATTCCAACTTACCAGCATCTCCCTTCAGCACATGTGCTGGACTACCCCAAATCCGAATATGTCTTAGACTAGGCTTTCACCCAGTCCACAACTCTGTGGGAGTAGAGGGTACTGACTTAGATGGAACCAAGTTCAGAATGTGTGCTGTTGTTTCCAGAGAAAACACCTAGAACGAATCAGGTAACTCAGAGTAACTCATCATAGATCTGACCATCTCCATAAGAGTCCTGTTCCTTCGCTCCGCCACACCATTCTGGGGTGTGCCAGGTGCAGATAATTGAGATTGAATCCCAGACTCTGATAAGTAACTCCTAAACTCTCCCAAGAGGTACTCGCCACCATAATCAGATCGTAATGTCTTGATACTTTTACCTTGACGGTTCTCCACATCAACCTTGAATTCTTTGAACCTGTCAAAGCATTCAGACTTGCGGCGCATCAAGTAAATGTATCCATATCTTGAATAATCGTCTATAAAAGAGACGAAATATTCAAAATCACCTCTTGCCTGGATTGACATAGGACCGCACAAATCAGAATGGACCAATTCTAACACATCTTTGGCTCTATACCCCTTGGCCTTGAAAGGCCTCTTGGTCATTTTACCTTCCAAGCAAGATCCTCCACCACTAATGAACCCAAAGGTCCATCAGCTATCAACCTTTGAATTCTGCTTAGGTTAATATGACCAAGCCTTAGATGCCAAAGATATGTTTGGTTCATTTGCGAAGGTTCTTTTCTCTTATTAGACTTAGAAGATGAGTTATTGATTTCTATATGCATCGTGGGAGTTTTCGGTTCTAGAGTATATAAATTGCCAACCAATGTACCAGAACAGATAATCTCCCTATTCCTTTTTATAACCACTTTGTCATTAAAAGAAACAGAATATCCATCCAAAAACAATTTAGAAACTGAAATTAAATTCTTTGTAAAAGTAGGTACATAAAGACAATTTCTCAAAACCAAAACTTTATTCCTATCAAAAGATAAATAAACATCTCCCACTGCAATAGCCGCCACCTTTGAAGCATTGCCCATGAAGACGGTAATCTCTCCTTCAGCTAGTCGTCGGGTTTCCTGGAACCCCTGCAAAGTATTGCAGACATGATCAGTGGCTCCTGTATCTACACACCAGGCACTGGTAGATAACACCGCTAAACATGTTTCAACAACTAAACAAGAAGATATACCTTTGTTCTTTCGGCGAGGATAGACCGCCTTCCAATGTCCAGTCTGCTTGCAAGTGAAGCACTTGCCTTTCGGCTTCTTTACTCCTGCCTGAGGTCCCACTGCCACTTTCTTTGCTCCGCCTTGCTTCTTCTTCTTCTTACCATTCGATTTAGAAGAAGAAACCTTCTAAGCAACCATGGCTTGAGCGCTTTGACGAAAAAGCCCCTCTGTCGCCTGGAGTTCTGTCAGAAGCTCCACTAACGAATACAACCTCTTGTTCATGTTGTAGTTGAGGCGGAACTGCTCAAAACTCCTAGGTAGAGACTGGAGAATGATATCGACCTGGGTTTCCCCATCGATCTCAGCTCTGAGGACTTCCATCTCATTAATATGAGCCATCATCTTGAGAACATGATCCCTAACGGGTGTTCCCTCGATCATGGTGGTCGTCATCAAGTTTCTCATCGCCTCCTATCTAGCTGCCCTACTCTGATGTCCGAAAAGTTCCTTGAGATTGAACATCATGTCATAAGCTGTGGCCATGGCCTGATGCTGATGTTGCAGCACATTTGACATAGATGCCAAAATGTAACACCGCGCCATCTCATCTGCCTTGATCCATTTCTTATAACGTTCTTTCTCCTTTTCATCAGAGTCATCGGTGGGCTTAGGAGGACAGACCTCGAAGAGTACAAATTTGTACTCCTCCGCAGTTAAGACAATATTCAGATTTCTTTTCCAATCAATATAGTTTGGTCCAGTAAGTTTATTTTCTTTTAATATCACAGCAAGTGGGTTGAAAGCCATTTGAAAATCCTAAAAATCACAATGATCAAAATATTAGATTTCAAATATTATTGATTTCTCAAAACAATAAAATTCCGAAATTAACCAACACCTCAAATCACCGAGAATGTCGCATGCCACGCTGTGTGGACGTATACGAATTCTATATTTGTAAGAGGAGGTTTTACCCATTAATTTTATTATCTTGTCAACCTTACTTTTTGACAAATAAAATTAATAGTTGGTTCCTCTTTGGCCCTACAAATAAAAGCAGTGACTCCGATGGGGAGGATACTTTTTATTTGCATCTAAGTGTGCACCATTACATGATACTAAGGGAATTATTTCGGATTATGTGCCTTACCGATGGGGAAGTACACACGCTCCTAAATAATTTTCTATAACCATTATTTGACCTAGTGATCCGCAAACAAACCCATCCGATGGGGAGGAAGGCACTCAGAGCCAACGCGCAAGTTTGTTGCATCACACGTCAAATTGTAATGGAGGCCGCGGGAATTAACTAAAATGTCCCTCTCCCACTAAGTAAATTGACAATGAGGAATTTTCAAGCATACACAACATGCATATAAAACAAATAAGCAATAAATATGGAAAAAAACAGAATTTTTCAAACTATTATGGCATTGTTCTCCAATACGCATCCCGTCGTGTCGCCACCTCGTCTGCTCCATCTTTTCCCCTGCGCAAGTCACCAAAGAGATCCGAGCCGAGATAAACTATTTTAATTTACATCCATCGATCCTATACTCCACAAAGGAGTGTACAAATAATCTAGATCGAAAGTAAACTAAAATGAGTGGCTAAACAATGTCGTATTTAATTACAAAAATTAAATACTAATCTAGCCTCGTCAACCCCGAGGATTCAAATAATATACATACAATCACACACAAAACAATCACATACAACCAAATAGCCATAATAGTCGGATCTTATGCCTGCAACCAAAAAGTTAGCCTATGCACATCCTATTATTATCCGGCATACTCAATATATGATATGTGCATGAAAGTAACCGAATCTAAAACACACAAAACCGGAAACCGTGGCTCTGATACCAATTGAAGGTAGTTGCTTCGAAGGCTCATTGGCTCCCATGTCCCCGGATTAAAATTTTTACTAATGAAAGAACTAATCCTGATGGGATGAGTTTCCTTAGCACAATCTATTCGTCGTCGTGCTAACAACTTGAGTGATCGCTAGAACAAACTGTTAGTAATATATGAGAGATGTCCTAAGACAATCGCCTTATGTATGAACCATTTATATGATAAATGAAGATTGACTATTTGAGTATACATGTTTTATGTATTTGATTGGATCTTAAACTCATTTACTGAATGTCCATGATACGATTCACAGCATGAGAGAATTTGTGATTGGATCACAACTAGTGAGTATCTCTACATGTGTAATTGTGATGTATCGGAATTATCCCTAGTCGATGAATTGATGGATTTGGACACCATCAATTCTGTCGAGACTAGCAGGAGGTATACTCCTTGGTGTATCCAAGCAGCTGATTCTCACTGGCTGGAGACATAGTGATGTCCGGAGTTAATCGTGGATGCTAGTTATGATAACTAGTTCATTGGAATGACCAGTCGTAAGACTTCATATGGTTCTCTACATATATAGATATGTCAATGAAGTTCTTACTGTAGCTTAAGTGCGATGTTCCTTTGACTTGCGGTATTCAAGTCATCTTGATCATGGAGACTTATGCTTTGACATCTTAAGCAAACATCTCTAAGGAGATGTGGACCCGGGATGATTGTGTATAAGTTGAAATGATCGAAGGTGTTTGAATAGCCTATAAAGGATTCACCACTCCTTGCGAGGAGATGTATACCCATGGCCTCTCGTCGGATTGTTACTAAAGTCTTTGGCCAAAGCAATACATGTTTAGAGTAAGGTACTCTTCGATACATGTAGAGTAACTAGAATCCGTAGGACGAGGAAATGATACTTGGGCTAGGTGTGACGTAGTCAGCCTAGTGGGGACTGACATAATAGAACATGTCCTGAACCAAGTGGGTATAAGATGAGTGAAGGGAATGGGGCACGAATCATTCGAGCTGCTGAAGGGTTTCAGAAATAGTTCTGGATCAACCGTTGATCTTTTCGGTTAATTGGGGATCATGATGTACTACTAGGTGTCACTCATGATCGTTCTATAATTAATGGTTAATTATAGACGGCCAACATAAACCGAGAACCTATTTGGTCACCGCACGCTGGCAGAAGGATTTAAAACAAGCTTGAGAATGGGATTCTCAGACCAAGAGAAACTAGATTTGGTTGGACCAAACATAAAGCGAGCATGAAATCGTTTCAGTCGCAATGGAAGCATGGATGGGCCGTGTCTTATGAAGACATAATGGATGAACCAAAATGGTTTGGTTCTAATCCAATGGAGGAGACTAAACCAAAGGGTTTGGTTTATTTTAAACGAATGAACCAAAAGTTGGTTCGGTTCATTTTAACTTAAAATAAACCATCATGGTTTGGTTTATTTTAACTTATCTTAATGGAGCGGGTTAACGGGCCTAATGGTTATGATCCAATAACCATTAAGAGAATTAGTTCTCTATAAAAGAGGGCTTAATGGATAATTAAGCCCTAATTGAAACCCTAAACCGTTGCCGCCCACCCCATTGAAGGAGTTGGCGCCAACTCCATTGCCGCCGCCCATTGCTCCTCCTCAACGGCGTCGAAGGCTTGCTTCCTTCCCCTGCGGCGTCGAGCTGCTGCCGGTTAGTGCTCCGGTGATCTCCTTCAAGTTTGGCATCAAGGTGAGCTCTATCTCCCTTGGTTGGCCGGCGCCTATCACCTCCACCAAAGCTGTCCAGTATTCTGGACAGCTTGTTCTCCTCTCGTTGGAGCGTCGTTTGGACGACGGTTAGAGCTCCGACAGCGGATAACTTACTGGGGATTCGATCTCCGGTAATCCTCTGAGGTGGAGGATGAAGGATTCGTCAATTGGTTGACGAATACCTCTCCGGAGAAGCGAGTTTTGAGAACTCGTATTAGGATCCGAATTTGAATTCGGATCGTGATCATCTCTCGATCACGTCGTCTTGAACACGAGGCTCGTAACCCGTACGAAGACGAAGCTCGTGGCTTAGCGAAGTCATCCCGAGGAACTCGGCGTGGATACGGATAGAGACGATTCTAGCAAGGATCGTTCCGGTTGATGTCGTTCCCGCTACACGTCATACGAAAGGTATAACGTAGTTAAATTTCCTTTTATTACAAATTTAAATTTACGGTTATGTCTACACTTGTTGTAATATGCATGCGTGTGTTGTGTGTGTTGTAATAAATAGAAGTATTTATTATTTTTATTGCTTCCGCTATGTTCATGTTTACGAAACATGATCGAACACACACACGCCGCGGTGCCGGAAACCCAACAGTGGTATCAGAGCCCAGGTTGTGTTTCGACATAATCTTAAAAATGGTTTTGCGATAGTCATAATGTATTTCTGGAAATTTTCTAATTTTGGAAATTTAGAAGTATTTATGGAAATTTTTCAATTTTGGAAAGTCTAGAAGTATTTATGGAAATCTTTCACTTTTGGAAAGTTGGAAGTATTTATGGAAATTGATATTTTCTATAAATAAAATATTTGATTAGATTCTGGAAATTTGTTTCCTAATTTAATGATGATTTGATTTGGGAAATCAAATCTTAAAATATTTTATTTCCATAAGTAGTTTTAATGATTTAGGAAATTGGTTTCCTAAATAGATTTTCCTTAATCAAATAATTCCATGAATAAAATATGTGATTAGATTTGGAAATTTGTTTCCTAATTTAATTATGATTTGATTTGGAGAATCAAATCTTAAACATATTTTATTTCCATAAATAGTTATGACATATAAGGAAATATATACATGACATAATTGTATGCCATGTAATTGCATTAGATGCATAACATTATGCCATGCGTGTCGTGACATGTAGATGTATGCCATGTATGTCATGCCATGTAGATAATAGTTATTTGCATGCAAAGAGGATGAGACATAAAAACCCTTAAACAATATTAAAGCCTACACCTTCCATTAATATGGTTAGAACCAGAGTTGCGTTTCTTGTTTGGGTTGTTGGACTCTCTCCAAGCCCGGCTCGAACCCGAACATGTTCAAACCATGGAATAGTTTAATACTAATATGGTAAGAGTCAGAGGTCAATCGTTAGCTTTGGTTGTTGGACTCTCTCCAAGCTGGGCTAATTGGTTGAATGCGCTCTAACCATATTAAAACTATTTCCGATTAATGGGTTGGCTTTAACACGGAGCATCGGCTTGTTGGACTCTCTCAAGGCGATGTAAAGGGAGGTGAAGTTGGGTGCTATGCATATGATGCATACTTGTTAATGTGTTAACAACCCGATGTATGTGTGAACATTCAATTAGTTGATAGCACATTGTGATAGTTGCATATACGTGATATGCAATCGGTATAGATGATACCTACCGTCGTAGTTATGAATGGCTTGTTGGACTCTCTCCAAGGTTGTTCATAACTATGATGGATATCAGCCACTCGGAGATGGACCTCAATCTCGAAGTGATTTTGGGGTTTTTTGAAATTCAAAAAATGAATGGGATTTATAAATGTATATTGATGCATTTTTAAAATCATCTTTCTCATATATGCTCGTTTTGTATTTCTAAGATTGATCATGATGTCTTTGAATTTGCGTTCCATTTTGGATTCGAATAAATTGACTGGGCCAAACTTCTTGGACTGGCTTAGAAACTTGAGAATTGTTCTCAAGGTTGAAAAGCTTGCAAATGTCCTCGAAGCGCCTCTTCCCGCCCGTCCTAGTGACGATGCAACTCTGGACCAATTGTTGGCCTATCAGAAACATGTGAGTGATTCTGAACAAATGAGTTGCATCATGCTAGCCACGATGGAACCCAAGCTACGAAAGCAACATGAGCATATGGATGCTCATATCGTAGTCCTTCATCTTTGTGAGTTGGTTGATGAGCAAGTGAGATTCGAAAGGTTCGAAGTCTCAAAGCTCCTCTTCACCTCTGAGATGCTAGGAGGTTCATCTGTAGTCTTGCTCAACATCTTTGAAGCTGTGGAGCCTTACGAGAAGCATGAGTAGGGGGCGGTGTTGTTAGTTGATTCCTCGAAGAAAGGTTCTAGAGGAAGTCAAAGGAACAACAAAGGAAGAAGAAAAAGGCTAAAAAGGTAGAACCCACTCAAAGGGCACTTGCCATCATTATGGCATGGAGAGCCATTTGCGAAGAAATTGCAAGATTTATCTTGAGTCCGTGAAGAAGGATAAGGCATCGGATGCCCCATCTTCTTCATAAATCTTCTTTATTGATTGTCATTCTATTTCCTCAGACACTTGGGTATTGGATCTTTGGGTGTGGCTCACATATATGTAATGACATACATGGGCTAAGGAATAGAAGAAGACTCGTCGAGGAGAGTCAAATTTACGTGTTGGGAATGGAGCAAAGTTCTTTGCACTCGCCATCGGAGCGTATTTGTTGAAACTCCTGTGAGGACTTGTCTTAGAGCTGGACAATTGTTTATATTCCTTCGCTGATAAAGAACATCATTTCTATTTCTTGTTTAAATAGAAATGGTTTCCATTTGACGCTTTAGTAACAATTGTTGTTACATAACTTTGAATGGGTTCTTTATGGACCGGAACTTTAAGCAATGGTGTTTATACGCTGGACGATATCCAAAGGACATTTTCAATATCGAAGCGAGCAACAAGCGTGCTCGAAAGGATAATCAAATAGACTCCTATATGTGGCATTGTTGTCTTGGCCATATAAGCAAGAAACGCATATCCGAATTACACCGATGTGGAATTCTGGAATCGTTTGAATTGGATTCATACGATACATGCGAATCATGCTTAAAAGGCAAGATGACTAAGTTACCTTTTACTGGAAAAGGTGAACGAGTGGGAGAGTTACTAGGTCTAATACATACTGATGTATGTGGACCTATGTCAACTCAAGCATTAGGAGGCTATAACTACTTCATTACCTTCACCGATGATCACTCACGGTTTGGGTATGTGTTCTTGATGAAACACAAGTCTGAAGCCTTTGAAAGGTTCAAAGAATTCAGAAATGAAGTAGAGAAACAACATGACAAGAGTATTAAAATACTTCGATCGGATCGAGGTGGTGAATACTTAAGTCAAGAGTTTCTTGATTATCTAAGAGACAATGGTATATTGTCTCAATGGACTCCGCCCTATACACCACAGCATAATGGTGTATCTGAGAGGCGTAACCGGACCTTGTTGGACATGGTCAGGTCAATGATGAATCATGCAACTCTTCCCAAGTCCTTTTGGGGCTATGCACTTTAGACAGCTGTTTACTTGTTAAACAGAATGCCTACCAAGGTAGTCTCAACTACTCCATATGAGATATGGAATAGTAAGAAACCTCATGTATCTTACTTGAAGATATGGGGTTGTCCTGCTTATGTGAAGCGGACTGTATCAGACAAATTAGATGTTAAGTCTAATAAATGTCTATTTATTGGATACCCTAAGGAAACAAGGGGTTACCAATTCTATCATCCTGTGGAACAAAAGGTGTTTGTTTCAAGGCATGCTGTGTTTCTAGAGAAAGAGTTTCTCTTGCAAGAAAACAGTGGGAGTGTCGTCGAGCTTGAGGAGGCTCGAGAGACTCAAATAGACATTGATGAGATACCTGGTGAGGCACAACAGCCGACAACTCATAGTGATGAGCAATCGGCTGGACCTATTGTAACACCACATCTTCGTAGATCTGGTAGAACACGCAATATTCCTGAGAGATATGGATTTCTCGTAAGTGAATCGAACGATGTGTTACTCATTGATGATGAGGAGCCTACCAGTTATGAAGAAGTGCTGACAAGTTCAGAAAGGGATAAGTGGCTTGGTGCCATGAAGTCGGAAATGGATTCCATGTATGAAAACCAAGTTTGGAACTTGGTTGACCCACCTGAAGGGATAAAGCCTATAGGGTGCAAGTGGGTTTTCAAGAAGAAAACCGACATGGATGGTAATGTGATTACCTATAAGGTTAGATTGGTGGCGAAAGGATATCGTCAAAAACAAGGTGTTGATTATGACGAAACCTATTCGCCTGTAGCTATGCTTAAATCCATTCGGATGCTCCTGGCCATAGCGGCTCATTATGATTATGAGATATGGCAGATGGATATGAAAGCAGCTTTCCTTAATGGAAACCTGCTCGAGAACGTGTATATGATACAGCCTGAGGGTTTCACATCGGTTGATAAAACCAAGGTATGCAAATTGCGACGGTCCATTTATGGATTGAAGCAAGCATCCAGGAGCTGGAATATCCGTTTTGATGAGACAATCAAAAAGTTTGATTTCTCACAAAATCCAGACGAACCTTGTGTGTACAAGAAGGTTAGTGGGAGTGCAGTCGTATTCCTAGTATTGTGTGTCGATGACATACTACTTATAGGAAGCGATGTTTCAATCTTACAGTCAGTGAAGGTTTGGTTATCCAAGACATTCTCCATGAAAGACCTGGGAGAAGCAACCTACATCCTCGGGATTAAGATCTATAGAGATAGATCGAAACGGTTGCTTGGTCTTTCGCAGTCTACATATATAGACCGAAAAGCTAAAGAGGTTTAGCATGTCGGAATCCAAGAAAGGTTTCCTACCCATCAGGCATGGGGTACACCTTTCGAAGTCTATGTGTCCGCGCACAGAAGACGAGAGGATTTGCATGAGTAAGATTCCCTATGCATCCGCAATAGGATCTATCATGTATGCTATGTTATGTATGAGGCTCAATGTATCGTATGCTCTGAGTGTCACGAGCAGATACCAGTCTGATCCAGGAATGGATCATTGGGTGACTGTTAAGACAATCATTAAGTACTTAAGAAGAACTAAGGATGCATTCCTAATATATGGAGAAGGGTACATGGTGATACGTGGGTATACGGATACCAGATCTAGACAGACAAGGATGATTCCATGTCTTAGTCTGGGTATGTATTCACCTGGAATGGAGGCGCAATAAGTTGGAAAGGTTCCAAGCTTGACACTATAGCAGATTCTGCCACTAAGGCAGAATACATTGCAGCTTTGGAAGCAGCAAAGGAAGCGGTTTGGATCAAGAAGTTGATCTCTGAACTTGATGTGGTCTCATTAATTATCCAAACATGTGCTTCGCCGCTATCATCTTATCAGAGAGATCATCAGTAGGAACGAAATACAAATCGAGAAAATTCTCACTGAAAGGAACTTAGCGGATCCCTTGACTAAGGCATTACCTCAAAATAAGTTTGAGGGTCATGTTCGAGCTTATGGTATTGGATACCGTAGCGATTGGCATTAGGCCAAGTGGGAGTCTGTTAGTAATATATGAGAGATGTCCTAAGGCAATCGCCTTATGTATGAACCATTTATATGATAAATGAAGATTGACTATTTGAGTATACATGTTTTATGTATTTGATTGGATCTTAAACTCATTTACTGAATGTCCACGATACGATTCACAGCATGAGAGAATTTGTGATTGGATCACAACTAGTGAGTATCTCTACATGTGTAATTGTGATGTATCGAATTATCCCTAGTCGATGAATTGATGGATTTGGACACCATCAATTCTGTCGAGACTAGCACGAGGTATACTCCTTGGTGTATCCAAGCAGCTGATTCTCACTGGCTGGAGACATTGTGATGTCCGGAGTTAATCGTGGATGCTAGTTATGGTAACTAGTTCATTGGAGTGACCAGCCGTAAGACTTCATATGGTTCTCTGCATATATAGATATGTCAATGAAGTTCTTACTGTGGCTTAAGTGCGATGTTCCTTTGACTTGCGGTATTCAAGTCATCTTGATCATGGAGACTTATGCTTTGACATCTTAAGCAAACATCTCTAAGGAGATGTGGACCCGGGATGATTGGGTATAAGTCGAAGTGATCGAAGGTGTTTGAATAGCCTATAAAGGATTCACCACTCCTTGCGAGGAGATGTATACCCATGGCCTCTCGCCGGATTGTTACTAAAGTCTTTGGCCAAAGCATTACATGTTTAGAGTAAGGTACTCTTGGATACATGTGCAGTAACTAGAATCTGTAAGACGAGAAAATGATACATGGGCTAGGTGTGACGAGTCACCTAGTGGGGACCGGCACAATAGACCATGTCCTGAACCAAGTGGGTATAAGATGAGTGAAGGGAATGGGGCACGAATCATTCGAGCCAAGGGTTTCGTAAATAGTTCTCGATCAACCGCTGATCTTTCGCTAATTGGGGATCATGATGTACTACTAGGTGCCACTCATGATCGTTCTATAATTAATGGTTAATTATAGACGGCCAACATAAACCGAGAACCTATTTGGTCACACGCACAACGAGCGTAATCCAAAGGATTTAAAACGAGCTTGAGAATGGGATTCTCAGACCGAGAGAAACTAGATTTGGTTGGACCAAACATAAAGCGAGCATGAAATCGTTTCAGTCGCAATGGAAGCATGGATGGGCCGTGTCTTATGAAGACATAATGGATGAACCAAAATGGTTTGGTTCTAATCCAATGGAGGAGAATAAACCAAAGGGTTTGGTTTATTTTAAACGAATGAACCAAAAGTTGGTTCGGTTCGTTTTAACTTAAAATAAACCTTCATGGTTTGGTTTATTTTAACTTATCTTAATGGAGCGGGTTAACGGGCCTAATGGTTATGATCCAATAACCATTAAGAGAATTAGTTCTCTATAAAAGAGGGCTTAATGGATAATTAAGCCCTAATTGAAGAGCCCTAAACCTAGTTGCCGCCCACCCCATTGAAGGAGTTGGCGCCAACTCCATTGCTGCCACCCATTGCTCCTCCAACCGGCGTCCAGAAGGTTGCTTCCTTCCCTCTCGCCGGCGTAGAGCTGCTGCCGGTTAGTGCTCCGGTGATCTCCTTCAAGTTTGGCATCAAGGTGAGCTCTATCTCCCTTGGTTGGCCGGCGCCTATCACCTCCACCAAAGCTGTCCAGTTTTCTGGACAGCTTGTTCTCCTCTCGTCGGAGCATCGTTTGGACGACGGTTAGAGCTCCGACAGCGGATAACTTACCGGGGATTCGATCTCCGATAATCCTCTGAGGTGGAGGACGAAGGATTCGTCAATTGGTTGACGAATACCTCTCCGGAGAAGCGAGTTTTGAGAACTCGTATTAGGATCCGAATTTGGATTCGGATTGTGATCATCTCTCGATCACGTCGTCTTCAACACGAGGCTAGTAACCCGTACGAAGATAAAGCTCGTGGCTTAGCGAAGTCATCCCGAGGAACTCAGCGTGGATACGGATAGAGACGATTCTAGCAAGGATCGTTCCGGTTGATGCCGTTCCCGCTACACGTCATACGAAAGGTATAACGTAGTTAAATTTCCTTTTATTGCAAATTTAAATTTACGGTTATGTCTACAGTTGTTGTAATATGCATGCGTGTGTTGTGTGTGTTGTAATAAATAGAAGTATTTATTATTTTTATTGCTTCCGCTATGTTCATGTTTACGAAACATGATCGAACACACACACGCCGCGGTGGCGGAAACCCAACACAAACTAGTTGTTCAACCAACACAACTCTTCTAGTTGGTTAGCCGCGGAAGAGGCGACGGACGGATCGCCGGTTTTTGTGTTTGTCTTCGGGGTCCATGATTATAGAAACTATATACATACACACACTTGTATAATCAACACATAAAAGAACATGCTAAGATCAGAATATAAAGTTGTAAAACTTTTTATACCTTACGATCTTCTACCGTATGTCCTATCCTCCTCGTGGACGACGTGTGGACGAAGATCCTCCACGAGTAGAAGCCTTCTAGATCGCGTTCTTCCCTTCCTTGTTCGCTGCGAACAAAGAGAAGAACAAAACAAAAAACTCCTCCTTTCTAGAACCGGCCACCAATCAAAAGAGCTCGATGTAACCGCCGGCCAAGGAGTGAATGGATGAGCGCCGGCCACGGCCACCTAGAAGTTGTAGAAGTGCCAGCCACCAAGGAGTTGGAGAACCGCCGGCCACCAAGGAGCAAAGGAGGAGGAAGAGAGGAGCACCGGCAATGGATGAGAAGAGGATGAGGGGCGCCGGCCAAAAACCCTAGGGAGAACCAAGCTTGCCGCCCACTTCTAGCCGCCCAAAACCCTAGCTCCTCTAGGGTTTGTTGCCGCCCACTTTGAGATGAGCAAAACCCTAATTTTCAATTGAACCAATTCTCATTGCCGCCCAACATAAGCCCTCTATTTATAGAATTGGGCTTAAGCCTCCTTTAATCTCCACCGTCAGATCTAGGGATTTAATCTCCACCATCGGATCTAGGGTTTTATCCCAACCGTCGGATCTAGGGTTTCATCCCAACCGTCGGATCTAGGATTTCATCCCAACCGTCGGATCTAGGGTTTCATCCCAACCGTCGGATCCAGGGTTTCATCCCAACTGTCAGATCTAGGGATTTAATCCCAACCGTCGATTCTAGGGTTTCATCCCAACCATCGGATCTAGGGATTTAATCTCAACCGTTGGTACTAGAGTTTTGTTTTACATTCTTGGATCTAGATTTCATGAGGATTATATTAGGCTACGATAGGGACCATAAGGAGGAGTTGGATCTTGGCCACCCGATGGATCGGAACCACACAAACTTGATCCATCAATGATGTTCCATTCCACTAGAGGATCATCATTGAACTACCTCACCAACCCCCATAAATTAATATGGGCTCCATATATTATTTGTACATTCATCTCCCCGTGTTTAAGATATCGAATGCCCGTCAATTAATTGATTTACTGACCATCAATTAATTAACATATAACTCCTCGAGTAGTACCACTCAACCTTATCATCATGTTGACTAAGTCAACCAGCTGGGTTTACATGATGAACCTTATGAGCTCCTCAAGGGTACATCATCAACCTAGTATATAGGACACGGTTTCCTACTATAATCAACGGCACACCATGTAAATAATATCATTTCTCAATTTACCGGGCATATTGATTTAATCCATCTAAATCTCACCCTCTGGTAAATCAAAGAAATAAATACTAAGTACATGTGCCAGTTATTATATCGGGATTAAGAGCATGTACAACATAATATCCGAGGTCCAATTCAATTATGTAGTCTGCAATTAATTGAATCACCTCGATGTCGGTCCTGCTCAATACACCTAAGTGTACTAGTGTAACTCTATGTTCAAGACAAAACAATACCAAGCTACACTACAACCATACCAATGGTTTGTCTAAAACCATCTTGGTTGTGAGCCTCTACTTATATTTTACAAGGGACTGATAACATGATCTTCTGTGCCACACCAAGCACCATGTTATCTACAATGTAACATATTAGACAATATGCACACACATATAATAAATATATAAAGTGCAAACAATGATCATGTGATTCTTATTCAAAAATAAAATGTTCATACAAAAAGAGCTAGGCTTTCAGTATACATTCCAACATCCACATCAGCCATCGATATGGAACTTCTAGTCTTCCAGTTAACTGAACACGCTCCAATCGACTCCAGGTCACTCGCACAAAGATCGTGGAAGTTTGCCTCTCCAATGATCAAACTCTTTCCATCTCAGACCGCCAGATCTTCGATCGATCAATACTAATCCACAACTAGGTAACCAATGATCGATTCATACCCAATGATGAACATCAATCGACTGATCCCTACAAAATGAGGTTAGCACAAATAGATAATATCAAACATGATAGCAGTAGTAATACTGCTCGATCTCAACTTCTAAGTCCCACGCGGACTCTCCGTCAGATCGATGCCTAGTTTTGTCCCCCTACAGAGAACTCGACCTCACCTATGCACTCGAGGCTTACCTGCCGGCTACCTACCGGACTTACCATTCTTGAAATCCGATCTGACCCACCAAGGCTTCCACCAGTTGTCCGGTCTACTTGTCCCAGCTAGACTTTTTGCCGATTGTCCGATCTCCTGACCCAACCGGTCTTCATGCCAAATGTCCGGTCCACTCGACCCATCTGGACTTCATGCTGTTAGTAATATATGAGAGATGTCCTAAAGCAATCGCCTTATGTATGAACCATTTATATGATAAATGAAGATTCACTATTTGAGTATACATGTCTTCATGTATTTGATTGGATCTTAAACTCATTTACTGAATGTCCACGATACGATTCACAGCATGAGAGAATTTGTGATTGGATCTTAAACTCATTTACTGAATGTCCACGATACGATTCACAGCATGAGAGAATTTGTGATTGGATCACAACTAGTGAGTATCTCTACAACGCCTAGTTTACCGGGGATTCGATCTTCGGTAATCCTCATAGGTGGAAGACGAAGGATTCGTCAAACGGTTGACGAATACCTCTCCGGAGAAGCGAGTTTTGAGGACTCGTCATTGGATCCGAATTTGGATTCGGATCGTGATCCTCTCTCGATCATGTCGTCTTCAACACGAGGCTAGTAACCCGTACGAAGATGAAGCTCGTGACTTTGTGAAGTCATCCTGAAGATACTCGGCGTGGATACGGATAGAGACGATTCTAGCGAGGATCGTTCCGGTTGATGTCGTTCCCGCTACACGTGATACGAAAGGTATACGTAGTTAAATTTCCTTTTATTGCAAAATTTAAATTTACGGTTATGTCTACACATGTTGTACTATGCATGCGTGTGATGTGTGTGTTGTAATAAATCTAGATTTATTATTTTTATTTCTTCCACAGTACATGTTTTAAACATGTTCAACACACACTCATGGTGCCTAAACCCAACAAAGGGTATCAGAGCCCAGGTTGTGTTTCGACATAATCATAAAATTGTTTTGCGATAGTCATAATGATATTTCTGGAAATTTTCTACTTATAGAAAGTTAGAAGTATTTATGGAAATTTTCAATTTTGGAAAGTCTAGAAGTATTTATGGAAATCTTCCACTTTTGGAAAGTTGGAAGTATTTATGGAAATTTATATTTCCCATAAATAAAATATTTGATTAGATTTTGGAAATTTGTTTCCTAATTTAATCATGATTTGATTTGGGAAATCAAATCTTAAAATATTTTATTTCCATATGTAGTTTTGATGATTTAGGAAATTGGTTTCCTAAATTGACTTTCCTTAATCAACTATTTCCATAAATAAAATATGTGATTAGATTTGGAAATTTGTTTCCTAATTTAATCATGATTTGATTTGGAGAATCAAATCTTAAACATATTTTATTTCCACAAATAGTTATGACATATAAGGAAATTATATACATGACATAATTGTATGCCATGTAATTGCATTAGATGCATATCATTATGCCATGCGTGTCATGACATGTAGATGTATGCCATGTATGTCATGCCATGTAGATAATAGTTATTTGCATGCAAAGAGGATGAGACATAAAAACCCTTACTCAATATTAAAGCCTACACCTTCCATTAATATGGTTAGAACCAGAGTTCCGTTTCTTGTTTGGGTTGTTGGACTCTCTCCAAGCCCGGCTCGAACCCGAACATGTTCAAACCATGAAATAGTTTAATACTAATATGGTAAGAGTCAGAGGTCAATCGTTAGCTTTGGTTGTTGGACTCTCTCCAAGCCGGGCTAATTGGTTGAATTTGCTCTAACCATATTAAAACTATTTCTCGATTAATGGGTTGGCTTTAACCTGGAGCATCGGCTTGTTGGACTCTCTCCAAGGTCGATGTAAAGGGAGGTGAAGTTGGGTGCTATGCATATGATGCATACTTGTTAATGTGTTAACAACCCGATGTATGTGTGAACATTCAATTAGTTGATAGCACATTGTGATAGTTGCATATACGTGATATGCAATCGTATAGTTGATACCTACCGTCGTAGTTATGACTGGCTTGTTGGACTCTCTCCAAGGTTGTTCATAACTATGATGGATATCAGCCCATTCGGAGATGGACCTACGATCTCCCGAAGTGATTTTGGGGTTTTTGAATTCGAAAAATGAATGGGATTTATAAATGTATATTGATGCATTTTAAAATCATTTTCTCATATATGCTCGTTTTGTATTTCTAGGTCAATAAATTGATCATGACGTCTTTGAATTTGCTCACTATTTTGGATTCGAACAAACTGACTGGGCCTAACTTCCTGGACTGGCTTAGAAACCTGAGAATTGTTCTCAAGGCGGAAAAGCTTGCATATGTCCTTGAAGAGCCTCTTCCCACCGAGCCCTAAGGACGATGCAACCTGCACAAATGTTGGTCTATCGTAAGCATGTGGCGATTCTCGAAATGGGCGAAGTTGCATCATGCTAGCGGCGATGGTACCGAGCCGCAAAGCAAAGCATGAGCATATGGATGCTAATACTATGGTCTTCCATCTTCATGAGTTGTTTGATGAGCAAGTTTAGATCCGAAAGGTTCGAGGTCTCTAGGCCCTCTTCACCACGAAGATGCAAGAAGGTTCGCCTCAGAGTGCTTTGTGCTAAAGATGAACGGGTACATCGAGCGCTAGCTACCTCGGATTTTGTGATGGATCATGAGTTAAGTATTGACTTAATTCGCATTGTTTGCCCAAGAGTTTCTCAATTTGTGATGAACTATCTGATGAACAAATTGAATCCACTATTCCCGAGCTCCTCAATATGTCAAGACTGTGGAGCCTTCGTGAAGCATGAGGAGAAGGCGTTCATAGTTGATTCTCAAAGAAAGGTTCTAAGAGGAAGGCAAAAGAATGTAAGAAAGGAAAGAACAAGAAGGCAAAGAAGGCGGAACTAGATAAAAAGGGCACTTGCCATCATTGTGGCAAGGAAGGCCATCCGCGAAGAAACTGCAAGATTTATCTTGAGTCCATGAAGAAGAAGAAGGCATCCGATGCCCCATCCTCTTCAGGTATCTTCGTTATTGATTGTCATTCTATTTCCTTAGACACTTGGGTATTGGATACTGGGTGTGGCTCACATATATGTAATGACATACAGGGGCTAAGGAATAGAAGAAGACTTGTCAGAGGGGAGTCAAATTTATGAGTTGGCAATGGAGCAAAGGTTGCTGCGGTCGCCATCGAAACTTATTTGCTGAAGCTCCCTAGTGGACTAGTCTTGGAACTGGACAATTGCTATTATGTTCCTTCTCTAATAAAGAACATTGTTTCTATTTCCTGCTTAAATAGAAATGGTTTCCATTTAACGTTTAGTAACAATTGTTGTTATATAACTTTGAATGGCGTACTTTATGGAACCGAACTTTGAGTAATGGCATTTATACGCTGGACGATTCCAAAGGACATTTTCAATATCGGAGCAACACGCTGCTCGAAAGCGATAATCACATAGACTCCTATATGTGGCATTGTCGTCTTGGCCATATAAGCAAGAAACGCATGTCCGAATTACACCGATGTGGAATTCTGGAATCGTTTGAATTGGATTCATACGATACATGCGAATCATGCTTAAAAGGCAAGAAGACTAAGTTACCTTTTACTGGAAAAGGTGAACGAGTGGGAGAGTTACTAGGTCTAATACATATTGATGTATGTTGACCTATGTCAACTCAAGCTTTAGGAGGCTATAGCTACTTCATTACCTTCACCGATGATCACTCACGGTTTGGGTATGTGTTCTTGATGAAACACAAGTCTGAAGCCTTTGAAAGGTTCAAAGAATTCAGAAATGAAGTAGAGAAACAACATGACAAGAGTATTAAAATACTTCGATCAGATCGAGGTGGTGAATACTTAAGTCAAGAGTTTCTTGATTATCTAAGAGACAATGGCATATTGTCTCAATGGACTCCGCCCTATACACTACAGCATAATGGTGTATCTGAGAGGCGTAACCGGACCTTGTTGGACATGGTCAGGTCAATGATGAATCATGCGACTCTTCCCATGTCCTTTTGGGGTTATGCACTTCAGACAGCTGTTTACTTGTTAAACAGAATGCCTACCAAGGTAGTCTCAACTACTCCATATGAGATATGGAATGGTAAGAAACCTCATGTATCTTACTTGAAGATATGGGGTTGTCCTGCTTATGTGAAGCTGGATCAGACGCATAAATTGGATGCTAAGTCTGATAAATGTCTATTTATTGGATACCCTAAGGAAACAAGGGGTTACCAATTCTATCATCCTGTGGAACAAAAGGTGTTTGTTTCAAGGCATGCTGTGTTTCTAGAGAAAGAGTTTCTCTTGCAAGAAAATAGTGGGAGTGTCGTCGAGCTTGAGGAGGCTCGAGAGACTCAAATAGACATTGATGAGATACCTGGTGAGCACAACAAATGACAACTCATAGTGATGAGCAATCGGTACCGACCTATTGTAACACCACATCTTCAGAGATCCGTAGAACACGCAATATTCCCGAGAGATATGGATTTCGTAAGTGAATCGAACGACGTGTTACTCATTGATGATGAGGAGCCTACATTATGAAGAAGTGCCGATAAGTTCGTAAAGGGATAAGTGGCTTGGTGCCATGAAGTCGAAATGGATTCCATGTATGAAAACCAAGTTTGGAACTTGGTTGACCCACCAAGGGATAAAGCCTATAGGGTGCAAGTGGGTTTTCAAGAAGAAAACACATGGATGGTAATGTGATTCTAGACCTATAGATTGGTGGCGAAAGGATATCGCCAAAAACAAGGTGTTGATTATGACGAAACCTATTCGTCCAGAGCTATGCTTAAATCCATTCGGATGCTCCCGCCATAGCGGCTCATTATGATTATGAGATATGGCGATGGATGTGAAAACAACTTTCCTTAATGGAAACCTGCTCGAGGACGTGTATATGATACAGCCTGAGGGTTTCACATCGGTTGATAAAACCAAGGTATGCAAATTAAGACGATCCATTTATGGATTGAAGCAAGCATCCAGGAGCTGGAATATCCGTTTTGATGAGACGATCCAAAAGTTTGATTTCTCACAAAATCCAGACGAACCTTGTGTGTACAAGAAGGTTAGTGGGAGTGCAGTCGTATTCCTAGTATTGTATGTCGATGACATACTACTTATAGGAAATGATGTTTCAATCTTACAGTCAGTGAAGGTTTGGTTATCCAAGACATTCTCCATGAAAGACCTGGGAGAAGCAGCCTACATCCTTGGGATTAAGATCTATAGAGATAGATCGAAACGGTTGCTTGGTCTTTCGCAGTCTACATATATAGACCGAAAAGCAAAGAGGTTTAGCATGTCTAATCCAAGAAAGGTTATCTACCCATCGTGCATGGGGTACACCTTTCAAGTCTATGTGTCCGCGCACGTAAGACGAGAGGATTTGCATGAGTAAGATTCCCTATGCATCCGCAATAGGATCTATCATGTATGATATGTTACGAGGCCCGATGTATCGTGACGCCCGAGTGTCACGAGCAGATACCAATCCGATCCAGAATGGATCATTGGTTAAGATGATCCTAAGTACTTGAGAAGAACTAAGGATGTGTTCCTAATATATGGAGAAGGGACAGTTCCAATTGCAAAGAAGCAAAGAAGGATCAAGAAGTTCGCTCATGAACTTGGTGTGATTCTCGCCATCAAGAAGCAATACCATCGCGATAACAATGGAGCAATCGCATGCACGAAAGAGAGCCAAGGTCTCATCAACGATCCAATCATGTGCTTTGCCGCAATCATCTTATCAGAGAGATCATCAGTAGGAACGAAATACAAATCGAGAAAATTCCCACTGAAAGGAACTTAGCGGATCCCTTGACTAAGGCATTACCTCAAAATAAGTTTGAGGGTCATGTTCGAGCGTATGGTATTGGATACCGCAGCGATTGGGAATAGGCCAAGTGGGAGTCTGTTAGTAATATATGAGAGATGTCCTAAGGCAATCGCCTTATGTATGAACCATTTATATGATAAATGAAGATTCACTATTTGAGTATACAAGTTTTATGTATTTGATTGGATCTTAAACTCATTTACTGAATGTCCACGATACGATTCACAGCATGAGAGAATTTGTGATTGGATCACAACTAGTGAGTATCTCTACATGTGTAATTGTGATGTATCTAATTATCCTAGTCGATGAATTGATGGATTTGGACACCATCAATTTCGCCGAGACTAGCACGAGGTATACTCCTTGGTGTATCCAAGCAAATGATTCTCACCGGCCGGAGACATAGTGATGTCCGAGTTAATCGTGGATGCTAGTTATGGTAACTAGTTCATTGGAGTGACCACCGTAAGACTTCATATGGTTCTCGCATATATAGATATGTCAATGAAGTTCTTACTGTGGCTTAAGTGCGATGTTCCTTTGACTTGCGGTATTCAAGTCATCTTGATCATGGAGACTTATGCTTTGACATCTTAAGCAAACATCTCTAAGGAGATGTGGACCCGGGATGATTGGGTATAAGTCGAAGTGATCAAGGTGTTTGAATAGCCTATAAAGGATTCACCACTCTTGCGAGGAGATGTATACCTCATGGCCTCTCGTCGGATTGTTACTAAAGTCTTTGGCCAAAGCATTACATGTTTAGAGTAAGGTACTCTTCGATACATGTGGAGTAACTAGAACAGGGACGAGGAAATGATACTTGGGCTAGGTGTGACGAGTCACCTAGTGGGGATCGACACAATAGACCATGTCCTGAACCAAGTGGGTATAAGATGAGTGAAGGGAATGGGGCACGATTCATTCGAGCTGCTGAAGGGTTTCAGAAATAGTTCTGGATCAACCGTTGATCTTTTCGGTTAATTGGGGATCATGATGTACTACTAGGTGCCACTCACGATCGTTCTATAATTAATGGTTAATTATAGACGGCCAACATAAACCGAGAACCTATTTGGTCACACGCACAACGAGTGTAATCCAAAGGATTTAAAACGAGCTTGAGAATGGGATTCTCAGACCGAGAGAAACTATGTTTGGTTGACTAAACATAAAGCGAGCATGAAATTGTTTCACTGCAATGGAAGCATGGATGGGCCGTGTCTTATGAAGACATAATGGATGGACCAAAATGGTTTGGTTCTAATCCAATGGATGAGAATAAACCAAAGGGTTTGGTTTATATTAAACGAATGAACCAAAGGTTGGTTCGGTTCGTTTTAACTTAAAATAAACCATCATGGTTTGGTTTATTTTAACTTATCCTAATGGAGCGGGTTAACGGGCTTTATGGATATGATCCATTAACCATTAAGAGAATTAGTTCTCTATAAAAGGGATTGTTAAACCCTAATCATCCAAAATAGAGTTGCCGCCCACCTCCTTGGTGATTCGCGCCAACTACTTGCCGCCACCAGCTTTTGTGCCGCCCAAGACCCTTGCCGGCGCCAAGCTTCAGCCGGTGAACCTCCGCGACCTCCGTGATCTCCTATAGGTTCGGCATCAAGGTGAGCTTTTCTCTCCTTGTTTTGGCCGGCGCTACTCCTCCACCAAGCTGTCCAGTTTTCTGACAGCTTCTCCTCATCGGAGCGCCGCTTGACGACGGTTAGTGCTCCGACAGTGGCTAACTTACCGGGATTTGATCTCCGTAATCCTCTGAGGTGGAGGACGGCGATCATCAAACGGTTGACGAATACCTCTCCGGAGAAGCGAGTTTTGAGAACTCGTTTTAGGATCCGAATTTGGATTCGGATCGTGATCATCTCTCGATCACGTCGTCTTCATCACGAGGCTAGTAACCCGTACGAAGACGAAGCTCGTGACTTAGCGAAGTCATCCCGAGGAGCTCGGCGTGGATACGGATAGAGACGATTCTTACGAGGATCGTTCCGGTTGATGCCGTTCCCGCTACACGTCATACGGAAGGTATAACGTAGTTTAATTTCCTTTTATTGCAAATTTTAATTTATGGTTATGTCTACACTTGTTGTAATATCATGCGTGTGTTGTGTGTGTTGTAATAAATATAGATTTATTAATTTTAATTGCTTCCGCTGTGCTCATGTTTACGAAACATGATCGAACACACACACGCCGCGGTGCCGGAAACCCAACACTAAGCCCTCATGGTTTTATTTTTAGGCTTTGCCCAATAGGGCTCATTCCAATGGAGATATCTTTTTATCTTATAAGCACATGATCTTTTCCATGTCTTACCAATGAGAGACTTTGATTGTATTCCCCATACTCCCAACAATCCTTCCCCTCAAACGAAGGACCACATTGAGCCCCCCCCCCCCTCAAGCCTATCCATCCTCGAAGGACTTCTATTGCTTGATGTCCGATCCTCAACCCACCAGGACTTCCTGCTAACTATCTGGTCCTCCTGACCTAGCTGGACTTCCTGCCAGTTGTCCAGACCTTCTGGCCCAACTGGACTTCCTGTCTGGTGTCTGGTTCTCTTGATCCGGACATGGGAGCTCCACTTCCTTTGTTCGAGGTTCATGGCTTGACATGGACCATGACTCTGATACCAATTGTTAGTACCTATAAGATTCATATATCTCCGCAATGATATGATATTGTCCACTTTGGGCCTAAGCACTCATGGTTTTATTTTTGGGCTTTTCTTAAAAGGCCTCATTCCAATGGAGATATATTTTTATTTTATAAGCACATGATCTTTTCTATGTCTTACCAATGTGGGACTTTGATTATATTCCCCATACTCCCAACAGTTTATTATTGTAAACACTTGTACGAGGTTTCTTGACCTCTAGTGTGTCACCGAGAAGGAGTGTTTTAGTGGAGGTTTGCATCACTAGATCTCATTTGAGCTCGATCTTTGGAGTAGGAACCCTAGGTTCCGAATCACATTACATCTTTGTGTATTATGAGTGTTTGCCTATTTTACTATTTCTTTATTATTATTTCCGCTGCGCATAACAAGTCTTGTAGACAAACGCGAACAAATTTCATCAAGCGACACATTACGCTATTCACCCCCCCCTCCCTCTAGCGATGTCTTATTCCTCTACAATTCATATCAGAGCTAGAAGCTCTCTATGGACTAACTGCCAAGGGAGCACCGCTAGAGTGAAGAAGAAAGATGGAAGAGCCAAGCCTTAGACTAGGCTATGACATCAACACGCCTCGTCCATATGAACTTTTTGGAGCTAAGGGATTTGATCAATGGAGGATGTGGATGGAGCATTTCTTGATGATGGACATCGAGTAGTGGATCATCCTAATGAAGGGATTTGAATTTCCTAGGGGGTCCAAAAGGTGGATATCTCAAGAAGAAGAGATGGACCGAAGAGCAAATCCAAGCCTTCGAAATAAATGAAAGTGTAACGAATATTTTAGTTAATGTAATTCCTAATGACATTTTGTGTAGATTAGGAGATTATAAGGATGCCATGGAGCTTTGGAGCAAATTGGAAAAATATCATGAAGATTCATCACCGGCCACAAGTGAAGAAAAATTCCAAGAAATCAAAGAATGTTCATCGGCTCAAGAATGTGAGAATTCAGAGGTTGAAAGGGAATCAACATCCAGATTGGTAGAGGAGGAAGAATTGGAAGAAGTCTCCACTTCAAGGATTGAGGGGGAGTAGAGACTTTCCACACCGGAGCAAGAACAAGAAAAAGAAGAACCATCTACCTCTTGGAGAGATGAAGAACCAACTCCGGTTCCTACCACCGACCTAGGTAACTCAAATACATGTGTTAATAATAAAGATCACATAACTTTGTTTGAGTGTAGGGAAGTAAGACACTACAAGAGTAAGTGTCCGAAATGGGTCAAGAAGATTACACAAGTCGTGCCAAAGACCAAGGAGACCGGAGCCTCAACACATAAGAGTAAAGAGCAGTGGTGTGCTTCAAATCCAATCAAAAAGGGGATTATAGGAGTCAATGCCCTAGGGAAACGAAGCAAACCAAGGGCCAAGAAGGAGCATCACATGTAGGGGGAGCTTCTAAAGCAAACCCTAAGATAAAATTTAGTAATGCACCTTCAAATCTTTATGTTAAAAAGAATGCTTTTAATACACTTGCAATTGTGCATAATCATGAAAAGCATGTTAGAAATAGGGCTTATTGTTTAGGTGCTAAATCTTGTGATATTAGGGTTAAGGACAAATTTGGAAAAAATAACCCTAGAACAATTCTACCTAAGGAAGCAATTAGAAAGGTAGAAAACCATTTAGGCATTAACCCTAAGAAGGGTAGACATATGCCTAAGAGAAAGAACCATTCCCAAAAGGTTAATGAAAAGTCAAAATTGGGAAAATTAGAGTTAGAGAACTAAGCCTTGAGGTCAAGGCTTGAAAAATTGGAGAAGACCCTTGCTAGAATGACAAATTCAATTAAAGGGTCTAGTAGTTAAAACTTAGGGGTTAATAGACAAGAACCATCTAGGGGCAAGAAAGGTTTGGGTCACAAACCTAAGCCCAAGGAGACCTACCATAGTGTTCCATTTGATTATGGAACTATTTCTAGGTCTAGGAAAACCAAGGTTACTCGGGAAGACATTCCTAAGGCTAACCATGGTAGATGCCAGTGGCCAAGGTTTCCATGAAACCTAAGAAAGGCACTAAGAAGGTCACAAGGGAAGCTATCCCTAGAGTTGACCTAGGCAAGACCCAAATGACCAAGGCTTCAAAGCCTAGAAGGGTCATTAGGAAGGTATCAAGGGAGGTCATCCCTAATGAATACCTTGTAAACTCAAGGGGATCCAATAGGTATTGGGTTTCTAGGAGTGTGATCGATTCATGATAAATGGGTTAGGTTGTGTCAGCCTTGAATGGATTGGTAGGTAACCTAACCATAGCAAAGTTGGCACTTTAGGTTAAGTTTGAATTTATATCCTAAAAGATTTTAGGATGTGCCAATATCATTTAAGAAGTTTGAAAAATTGATCAAATTGGCACAATTAGATTTAGAGGTCATGGTGTGTCATTTTTTATTTTTGGCACACTGGGGAAATTGTCTATTATGGCAAATTTAGGTTTAATCCTAGGAAATGGCAACTAGGTTTAAACTTTAGTTATTTTTATACCTTGATATTATAAAATTTCCATGCTTATGTTTGGCATATACTATGTCATGACATCATATTTCATTTTATTATTTAAAATGTCATGATTAATACATAGGTTAATATGTCATGTATATTTAGGCTTACTTTTATGTCATGACATCATGATTATTAGCACATGCTTTATTTATGCTATCATTATATGTCATAATCATCATTCATGCATTTAGGTTAATTAAAATTGATTTAAGGACTATGACATGATTTGAAGTCTCATGTATAAGGGAATCAAATAGAGTTGCCTAGAAAAATACATGAGACCTTAGATTAGGAAGAACCAAAATTTACATCTCACATTAAATTGACATGTGTGTATTGATACACTCTAGACACATGTGAGATGTTAGGAAAATGAGTTAAGTTCAAGGTGCATAGTTCTTGCATCTAGATGAACTCAAACTCATCTTATACTAATAATGGATCATGGTCCAATATAAGATTTTAAAATTATTTCAAAATCATTTTAAAAAACTTTGGCGAAGCCTATCTTTTGATAGCAATCACAATTGATGAAGTTGATACAAAGTAGGCACAAAATATTAAAGTTGTCTTTGTTTTTGACATTGTATCAATCTCACTTTTTAATGGGTATTTTATTTTTCAAAGATTTTTCACCCATAATATTTGACATAAGTATTATACATATGAATTTCCATAATTTTTCCAATTATGTATAATTACTTATGATTTTTTGAAAACCATTTCTGATTTCTGGATTTCTGCATCTGCAGAAATCAGTCGGCTATTGTTGAGAGCAGTCGACTGGTTGCTGAGTGAGTCAACTACCAACTCTGATTTTGGATAAACAAGGTTTGTTTAGCCCAGTTTCAGCCATGTTAGGCTACTCTAACTGCTCCTAACCCTAGGATATGCTTTGGAAAGTATTAGAAGGGTCAAAATCCATTGAATATGGATTAGGAGAGTTGTTTAGGGTGATAATCAATTTTTAAGGTGTGTGAAAATTCAAGTTTGTGTTGGATCGAAAAATAGCACTACCGGGGGGGGAGGGGTGAATAGTGCACATAAATCTTTTCGTTCGTTCGATTAAAACACTAGTAAGAAAGAGTAAGTGCACAGCGGAATAGTAAAGAACACAGCTTGGTTTTACTTGGTTCACAGCCTACCGGCTACTAATCCAAGGCCCTTATGATCCAAGATCGTGTATGGAGGGCAATTCACTAAACTAGTCTCCTCCTCGTTGGAGGTAGGAGACAACGATTAAAAATCCATGAAAAACTCGATGTAGAGAGGCAAACCCCCCTCTCCTCGTACGATAAAAGCTTTATAGGAAAGAGAATTACAACAATTAGAAATGACAACTTATGAAAATGATACCGACAACTAAAGAGGAAGAGGTTGAGCTCGTGTCATCGGCGTTGCGACAACGTTTCAGTTTCGTAGAGGCATTGTAAGTAGCGGCATTGCGGGATCACTTTGTAACCACATTGGATGACCTAAATGGGTGAAACCCCCCTTCTTTTATAGCCTTGGAAGCCCCCCAACATTCAGTTCTAGCTCATGGTCAAAGAACCTCATCTCCCCAAGATAAGTGGAACTTATCTTGACTCTCCTCGAGGCTGGAAATTTAAATGGCAATGATCACGCTTCTATCCTGATCGATGCCCGATGAGTCGATCGCTACAAGCCAGGTGATCGTGGTGGTTAGGGTTCTCGATTGTACTAAAGAGTTAGCTCGAAATAAAAATAATATAAGTGAATTCTATTGGGGATTCGGTGACCACTAGAGGGGGTGAATAGCGTTGTTGTCGCTTGATGGAATTCAATCACGATTGTGTCTACAAGTCGTGTTAATGCACAACGGAATAATAACAATAAAAATAATAACACGATACAAACATGCAAACACAACGATATAACGTGGTTCAGAACTTAATGGTTCCTACTCCACGGATTGGGCTCGTAAGAGCCCTAGCGATGCCAATCACACACCACTACTAAATAAACTCCTTCTCGGAAAAATCTGGAGCCAGAGAAATCTCGTACAAATATTCTTACAATAATAAGAATTAAATACAAGCAAATACAAGTAAACTACACAAATACAAGTAAGGGAAACCTTTACAAATGTGAACTTGATTGCTTGATCTTTGATTGCTTGAATCGTGGTTGAAGACCCTGATTTGCACCAGCAAAGCACCTCAACAATGCTCAAGAAATTGGTGCTCAATCCCTCCTCCACGAGCTCCATTTAAAGCTGCTGCCTGGGCTAGATTTTGCCTATCAGTCGACTTCTCGGGACCATCAGTCGACTGATGACACTGTTGCAGTGAGACAATAGTGTGATCCATGCTGGAAAAATCCAATGGATAGGACGTCAGTCGACAGATCATACACATCAGTCAACTGATCGAGCCTTCACTCAACAGTTAACTCCAGCAGTCGAGTGAGACCATTCTGTACCCGAATTCTCGAGCACCAGATCACTAGATCAGTCGACTGATTAGGGCGTCAGTCGACTGATAACCTCTATCAGTCGACTGCTAGGGCATTTCCTGCAGTCGAAACCTAGTTGACTCCCATCAGTCGACTGACCCATGGTCCCAGTCTACTGATACACCTCAAACATGAGGTTTTACCCCAAGTATGGTGCCCCCATACTTGCTAGAACACCCGTAGTCTAAACCTGAGCCTTCTAGCCACCTTCGTCATCCTCGCACCTATCAGATCCCTCCAAGTCATTCATGACTTGTTCATCTATACGCTAGCCTTCATGTGCTTCCATCGGCTATTTAATGCCAATGGTGTCTACACCGCCAAGGCACATTGGACTTACACTGCTAAGACTCCGCTTTGACTTTAAGCTTCCAACCATTGGACTTATGTTGCCAAGACTTCACCCTTGGACTTTACCCCACCAATATTCCCCTTGGACTTCTCAAATGCCAAGACTCAAGCTTGGACTTTCCCTTGTCAACTCATGTTGGACTTTCCATGCCAAGACCCATGCTTGGACTTTTACTTTGCCAACCCATGTTGGACTTCACATGCCAAGCACTCAAGACTTGGACTTTCCCATTGCCAAGTGTCCCACTTGGAATTTCCATGACAATGGTCAAACCATCGTCAAACATCAATCTTTAATTCGATTGCATGATCTCCCAACACATGTCGAATCCATGTCAACATCAAAACACTTACTTCGGGTAATCATGACTGTGATAACAATCTCCCCCTTTTTGATGTTTGACAAAAACACCTTTGAGGGAACACAAATTCTCTTACCAATTATCTCAAATTGGTAATTCTAACATTCTCCCAAATATTGTTGCCCTTTTTTACTAACATCAAAATGGTTCTCTCCAAGGAGGTCAATGTCTCATGTCCCAATGAGATCTTACAATCTCCCCCTTGGTCAAAAAATACTTAGGATGCCTATAATCTTCCTAGTGATAAGTCTCATATCACTCAAGAAAAGCAATCCTACACACTTTCCCAATTTCCAAATTGGGTGTCTTAAAATCCCATTTCTCGCCCTCATGAGAAAAAATAACATCCATCATCCCATGATGGATACCTCCCTCTAAAGGCTTGCTCCCCCTTGACCATTGCACCAACAATGTCCTTGGGAAGTCCCTAAGCCAATAGAAACTCTAAACCATCAAAAATAAGGTTTAAAGTTCATTATTGAACTTTCACTCATCTTAAAATTGATACATCACCCTAACAACTCTCCTAATCCATATCCAATGGATTTTCACCCTTTATAATGCTTCCCAAAGCATATCCTAGGGTTAGGAGTGGTAAGGGAACCTTACCGTAGCTGAAAATGGGCTAAACAATCTTGTTTTTCTTGAAATTGTTGGTGCAGTGGGCACCAAAGTCGAACCGGTATTTTGATTATGGCAAAAGGCTCAATAGTTAAGGGTATATTTGTTATCTTACGAGCTCAATTAAGTGTGCAGAAATGCTAAAGTTGAGCGGAAGGTCTGCGACACCCGGTGGGAACCGAGGTGGTCGGGCAACGCCAGAGGGACTTCGGAGGAAGCCGAGGTACTCGGGTGAAGACCGGAAGCGAGGCTACAAGGTAAGCTCGTGTGAAAGCGAAGCAAGGTCGTTAAGCGTAGATCCGACCCAATACCTCCAATGGAAGGTCTAGGTCGAGATCAGATGGTTAGAACCATCGTACTTTATATTTTAAAGCTAACTTGTACTGCAGTCCAAAACCCTTTGACTACAGTGAACTGCTAGTCAAGTTCCAGCCTCGAGAAGAGCTCGAATTTCAAGGGGGTGAATTTGGACTTGACTCGTGTTTTGGTACAAAGGGTGATGTGGCATCAAGGTGGACATCCAAACCATCACCAAGCTTCCTTGTGGTGGGCGCCCAAAATAAGGTGAGTTGGCACAAGATGGTTGGCTCCCATGATGTGGCACAAGTTGAATGGCTCCAACAAGTTGGCGCCCAAGGAGGTTGGAGGTGGCACAAGGTGGTTGGATGAAACACCTCATCCTTGAGTTGGCGCCCAAGGAGGTTGGAGGTGGCACAAGGTGGTTGGATGAAACACCTCATCCTTGAGTTGGCGCACAAGAAGGTTGGAGGTGGCACAAGGTGGTTGGATGAAACACCTCATCCTTGAGTTGGGATAAGAACCTCACCTTGGACACTACCTATGTCTAAATTCATAGATCAATATCCATAAATAGACATGTTCAAGCCAAGCAAAAACAAGAATTCAAGAGCTCTCAACACGCCAGTAAATAGCCGCTACTACTACTCACATTTGCTACGACGAAGTGCCACGACAACGAAAGCTACATCTTCTACTTATAAGAGTTGTCGGTATATTTATTTAAGTTCTACTTCTTTAAATTGTCTTTGTGCTTTAATCGTAACAAGGAAAGGGGAGTGTCCCTTTGCCTTGATTTCTTTTATGTCGTTGCTCCTACTTCCAGCGAAGAGGAGTGGTTTTAGTGAATTGCCCTCCGTGCGTGATCAAGGATCACTAGGGCCGTGGATTAGCAATCGAAGATTGTGAACCACGTAAAAATATCTTGTCTACTTTATATTTCATGTGCATTCTCTACTTGCTTTTTACTTATTGCAAAAGTTTTTAACGACACCGTATCGCTATTCACCCCCTCTAGCGACACTTCTTTGATCCAACAATTGGTATCGAGAGGCGCTAAGATTCGTGAAACCACCAATCTAGCTTTGTTTTCTTTTTACAGATTTTTATTTATTTATTTCTGTTTTCGTATAATTATTTCACTTGCTTATCTTCTCCTACATATAGAATTGCATTAGAGGCTTTAGGATCCGGATAAGGTTGTCCTTGGGTTAGATCGAGTAAGGTTGTCCTCGGAACTTCAGCGACATTCGCATTTGATTGTTTATTTCTTTTTGCAAGTTACATTTTATATATCTTTTTACTTCCCTACTAATCCAAGGCGAAAGTCTTGGAATATTCTTTCGTGTGTGTTTTGCAAGATTCTTTTAAATCTTCTTCTTGTTTTTAAATGGCCCATCTCGAAGGGTTTAGCACCGCCCGACCCCCGTTTTACAACGGTAATGACTTTCGTTATTGGAAGGGTCGGATGGAATGCTTTCTTAAAACCCAAATCGAGATGTGGATCGTAATCCAAACCGGTTTCACACTTCCTATTAATGAAGATGGTGAATCTTTGGGTTACGATCAATGGTCAAATTCCATGAAAAAACAAGTAGAAGCCGATGCCAAGGCAACTCAAATCTTGCAATGTGGGTTGTCAAGGAAGAGCTCAACGTCCTTCATTAGTGCAAAGGACTTATGGACCAAGCTAGTGGAACTACGAAGGCACCGGCGACACGAAGGTATGTAAAAGAGATTTACTTTTAAATAAATTGTATAACTTGAAAATGCAGGAAAAGCGAGACCGCAACTCAACTACATGCTCGTATCCAAGACACGTCAACCAACTCCATGCCATCGGACAAAGGTCGAGAATCGCGACCTTATCGGTATTCTCTTAACTCGTTTCCTAGGACCACCTTGTGGGCATCCATGGTCGATGCCTACAAGGTCTCCAAGACCTTTCTAAAATTAGGTTAGGCAATTGTTTTGAACTTGAATTACATGAGCAAACTAACGTGGTCGGCCGAGAAGAGTATTGCGTTAGTTGCGAGGTTCCAAGAAGAAGAAGCCCGCAAGCAAGCCACCCGAAGGAAGAAGGCGAGTCGAATCGGAAGTAGACTACGAAATAGAAACCGAACTAGTCAATCTAGTTCGGAAGATGATCAAGAGGCAACGACCAACAACTCAAGGTAAGCCTAAACCTAATTCAAATACTTCTAATTTTAGATGCTATGAGTGCAGCGAGTTCGGTCACATCAAGTCCGAGTGCCCAAAGCTAAAGAATAAGCATCAAAGACCAAGAAAGCGCTAAACGCTACTTGGGAGGAGTTGTCGGAGGAAGAAGACGATATCCAAGCTCTAATGGCCAAGCCGACCGAGCACGACTCCGAAACCGAAGAAGAGTCCGAGTCCGAATCCGATGATGAGCTTCCATTCAAGACAAGCCACGGATCCGTATCCGGTTCAAAAGAATCATTAAGGGTAAGTCGGTCGTTACTTAATACTTTGTATGGTGCAATTAAATTTTTAAATAAGAAACTAGCTAAGTCCGAGTCCAAGGTCGAGACCCTAATTGAGGAGGTTAACCTTCTCAAACATGAGGTCTCCCTAACCTCTTCGACTACTCGTATTCAAGAGGAGGACTCAACTCAAGTTGAAAAGCTTGAAGTTGAGAACTCGCTTTTGAAAACACAAGTCGAAGACCTTAGGAACACGTTGGAAAGGTTCACTTTGGGATCCAAGGGACTTGACCTCTTACTTGGATCACAAAGGGCCGTGTACAACAAGGCCGGACTCGGGTTTAACTCAAATACAACCAATAAGTCATATATGTCTATAGTAAACCAACATAAGAAAAATGTCCAAGCATGGGTCCCTAAGACCACTTTGATTTCAACTTTAGGATCTAACATGTATTGGGTTCCCAAGGACCAAATTCACTATGTGAATAGACCCACTCGATTCAATGGTCCGAGGAGCCAATACAAAATGTATTTTGTTAAGTCTTAGAAATTGCATGCTTAGTTTTTCCTTTATTTTTAGAATGGTTAGATAGGACTCATAACCAACTAAAATCCTGCGAAAGATTGAGCCTCGGGAGCCTCTTTTCAAAAATAAACCAACTAAAATCCTCTGAAAGATTGAGCCTCGAGCCTCTTTTCAAAAATAACTAGTTAGACCAAGGCGTAGTCTCAAGTAAGTCGAGTTATCAATTTCTTGAAATTAGCTTTGTCTAAGGAAGTGGTCGTTGTTCGATCAAAGAAGGCCTCGTGCCCTCGCCACGACTGGAAGCTAATCTCTTGAAAAGATTACTTGATGAGCTTAGACTAAATCGAATCTAACCTAATGTTGGTTAATTTAAATTCATTAAAATTAATCAAGTAAAATTGAAAGTCATCTCACAATAACACATAGGAATAACATGTTTTGATCATGTAGATATTGGTGAGATGATTTAGGTTTAAAACTTACAAACAACCCTTTAGTAATTCCAATATCCGATCCAACTACCTTATGTGTAGGATCAATGGATGTTGGGCTGGTTGCTCGAGCACATGGCCAGGGATCAACTCAAATTTTCGATTACGATTCAAGCGACAAGGATCGGTAGCCTTGAATAGCGGCAAGCTCAAAATCATCGGATCGGGTGATATTGAGCTCAACTCTAACTTTACAATTCAAAATGTCTTATTAGTAGAAAACTTTCAATATAATTTACTTAGTGTAAGCCAATTGTGTGATAACAATTATAAGGTCATATTTCTAGAAAATGAATCGTAATCAAAATAAATGCAACATCTAAAATAATACTTAAAGGAACTAGGAGTAGCAACATCTACACAATAAATTTACCCAACTCCTCAACCAAGTGTCTTATGACACGACAAGAGGAATCTTGGTTATGGCACGAAGACTGGGACACTCGCTTTTAAGACTCGTCCACAAGATGAGTCGAGTAAAGCTAGTTATAGGTTTGCCTAAACTAAACAACTTGGATAATAAAATATGTAATGCTTGTCAACAAGGTAAACAATCTAGGACACAACATCAATTAACTAATCAAGAACGAACCAAAAGTGTTCTTGAGCTCCTACACATGGATCTATTTGATTCACATGGAGCTAAGTCACTCAATGGTAGTCAATTTTGCTTAGTCATAATTGGCGACTATTCTAGATTTACTTGGGTTAGGTTTATCAAACATAAAAATGATACCCTAGACCAACTAATCAATCTTTGTAGGTTAATCGAAAATCAAAAGAACCTTAAGATTAAAAGACTTAGAAGCGATCATGGTGGTGAATTCGAAAACCACAGGTTTCTGATTTACGTAACCTAAGCGGATACCACCATGAGTTTTCATGTCCTAGAACCCCACAACAAAATGGGTTAGTCGAGCGGAAAAATAGAACCCTACAAGAAGCCGCTAGGACAATGTTAAGCAGTATAACCTACCCGATAGATTTTGGCGGAGGCCGTTAGTACGGCTTGCTATGTCCAAAATAGGATCCTATGGTAAAGAGGCACCAAAAGACCTGCTCGTGCGAGATTTATCACGATAAAATACCGAACATCAAGTACTTTAGGGTATTTGGATGCAAGGTACATATCTTAAACACTAAGGATTACCTAGGAAATTCAAATCCAAAACCTCTCTGGAACCTTTCTAGGATACTCAACCACGATAGAGCTTATAGGGTATACAATCACGACACTCTTAGAGTCGAAGAAACCATTAATATAGTTTTTGGAAGGACACGAACCCGTTCAATCCTTAACAAAACCAACTAGCAAATCAACTTATAGCGAACCCAACTCGATCTTGAACTTGAATCTCGTCCTAACCCAAGTCATCCTATCGACCAAGTGATAGATGACTCTAACCAAGTCAAACTAGAACTCACCCAAGTCATCCTATCGACCAAGTGATAGATGACCCTAACCCAGTCACACTAAGACTCAAACAAATCATCCTATCAATCAAGTTATAGGTGATCCAAATTTAGGGTTTGAACTAGAGCTTCATATCGAAACCTTAGTCAAATCTCGTTAATTTCCAAAATCGAACCCAAAACTATTGAACAAGCACTTCTTGATCCCATTGGATTATTGCTATGCAAGAAGAGCTAGCTCAATTCACTAGAAATGAAGTCAGAATTAGTACCACCACCTAAAGAAAAATCAATTATTGGAACAAGGTGGGTATTTCGAAATAAACTTGATGATAAAGGTGAAGTAGTTAGAAATAAAGCTAGGTTAGTCGCAAAAGGGTTTAGTCAAGTCGAAGGTTTAGATTACGATGAGACCTCCGCCCCCGTAGCCAGACTAGAGTCCATCCGAATGTTGTTAGCATATGCTGCACATCGAGGTTTTAAATTGTTTCAAATGGATGTCAAGTCAGCATTTTTGAATGGATACATTAAGGAAGAAGTTTACGTCAGTCAACCTCCCGGATTCGAAAATCTAGATAAACCTGACCATGTCCTTAGACTTAAGAAAGCCCTATATGGACTCAAACAAGCCCCAAGAGCTTGGTACGAAAGGCTTTCGATCTATCTTAAGTCCAAAGGATTCAACCAAGGTTTAGTCGACCCAACCTTATTCGTTAAAACCATAGGAAAAGAAATCTTTATAGCCCAAATCTATGTAGATGATATAATTTTTGGAACTACCAACTCGATCCTGCTAAACGAATTCATCTCACTTATGGAAAGTGAATTTGAAATGAATTTAGTGGGAGAGTTAAGTTTTTTCTTAGGTTTACAAATTAAACAAACTAAAGATGGAATATATTTACATCAACAAAAATATACTAAGGACTTAATAAATCGATTTGGAATGCAAGATGCTAAAATAATCAATACACCTATGGCAACTAATGTTAATATAAACGAAGATGTAGAAGGAAAACCCGTTGACCTAAAATACTATAGGAGCGCAATAGGAAGTCTCCTATACTTAACCGCGAGCCGACCCGACATTTTATTCGCGGTAAGTATGTGCGCAAGGTTACAAACCTGTGCCAAGGAGTCTCACCTAACCCTAGCGTATCCTTAGATATCTAAAGGGCACGCTAAACGTAGGTATTTGGTACCCTAGATCTACAGTTTAATCTAATCGGCTACTCCGACTCGACTATGCGGTAGTAAACTCGATAGAAAGAGCACGAGTGGTTGTTGTCAAATCCTCGGCTCGAGTCTAGTAAGTTAGTGCGATGAGGAAGCAACATTGCGTTGCCTTATCTACCACCGAAGCCGAATACGTTGCGATGGGTGAGTGTGTCTCTCAGCTCCTGTGGATGAAGCACACTCTCCAAGACTTTAGCTTAATCTTTAACAACATTAAAACCTACATAGATAACATTAGTTCAATTAACTTAACTAAAAATCCAATATGTCATTCTAGGACAAAACATATAGAAGTTAAACACCACTTCATTAGGGAACATGTAACTAATGGAACTATACAACTAGAGTATGTTGAGTCCAAATCAAACCTAGCGGACATCTTCACCAAACCACTACCCAAAGCCGAATTTAGTTTATTAAGACGAAAGTTAGGTATGTGCGTAATAGAGTAGGATTTAAATTTTTCTATATATGTACTCTACTTTTGCTTCTTTTTATGAAATTAGCCTAAGTCTTACCTTAGAAATCATATACCTATAGATTTAAGGAGCCAACACATCTCACAACACATAGGACTAATGTGTTTGTGTACTTAGCCATGCGTGAGCGGCGTGAGATGTTAGGACCTTACTCCTGGTTCGGATGTAGATTGGGTGCATCGACATGAACCATGGAGTATAATTATTTAAAATTAATCAACTCCTTCAAGACTTATTGATCATTCTATATCAATCAAGTCCAACCGGAGTTGTACATTTTAGATGAACATATTTTCAAGCTTATTATTATTTAAATATATATATATATATATATATATATATATATATATATATATATATATATATTTATATTGGGAACTTGCTTGGACTTACAAACCTTAAAATATATTTACAAACTTTTTGAGTTAAGGCAAAAGGGGGAGAAAGTCACAAAAGTAAGGAAGAAAGTAAACAAAATTATTACCTTTTATATTAAGTAATTCCGTTTACTTAAGCAACTATTAAGGGGGAGTAAAAATTATTTTTCAAGAACTCACCTTCGGTCAAGGGGGAGGTTACCTCAAAGGGGAGAACTTGAAACAATAATATTTCTCACTCATGCTTAATCTTTATGCTAGCTCATTCATACTTAATCATTATGCTAGCTCATTCATATTTAATCATTATGGTAGCTCATTCATATTTAATCTTTATGCTAGCTCATTCATATTTAATCTTTATGCTAGCTCATTCATGCTTAATCATTATGCTAGCTCATTCATATTTAATCTTTATGCTAGCTCATTCATGCTTAATCATTATGCTAGCTTACTGTTATGCTTAATTTTTCCTTAACTTTTGTGTCGGTTTGCCATGAATCAAAAAGGGGGAGATTGTTGGTGCAGTGGGCACCAAAGTCGAACCGGTATTTTGATTATGGCAAAAGGCTCAATAGTTAAGGGTATATTTGTTATCTTACGAGCTCAATTAAGTGTGCAGAAATGCTAAAGTTGAGCGGAAGGTCTGCGACACCCGGTGGGAACCGAGGTGGTCGGGCAACGCCGAGGGACTTGGAGGAAGCCGAGGTACTCGGGTGAAGACCGAAGCGAGGCTACAAGGTAAGCTCGTCGTAGATCCAATACCTCCAATGGAAGGTCTAGGTCGAGATCGGATGGTTAGAACCATCGTACTTTATATTTTAAAGCTAACTTGTATCTGCGGTCAAAACCCTTTGACTACTCAAGCTGCTAGTCAAGTTCCAGCCTCGAGAAGAGCTCGAATTTCAATGGGGTGAATTTGGACTTGACTCGTGTTTTGGTACAAAGGGTGATGTGGCATCAAGGTGGACATCCAAACCATCACCAAGCTTCCTTGTGGTGGACGCCCAAAATAAGGTGAGTTGGCACAAGATGGTTGGCTCCCATGATGTGGCACAAGTTGAATGGCTCCAACAAGTTGGCGCCCAAGGAGGTTGGAGGTGGCACAAGGTGGTTGGATGAAACACCTCATCCTTGAGTTGGCGCCCAAGGAGGTTGGAGGTGGCACAAGGTGGTTGGATGAAACACCTCATCCTTGAGTTGGCGCACAAGAAGGTTGGAGGTGGCACAAGGTGGTTGGATGAAACACCTCATCCTTGAGTTGGGATAAGAACCTCACCTTGGACACTACCTATGTCTAAATTCATAGATCAATATCCATAAATAGACATGTTCAAGCCAAGCAAAAACAAGAATTCAAGAGCTCTCAACACGCCGTCGTAACGCCGCTACTACTACTCACATTTGCTACGACGAAGTGCCGCCGACAACGAAAGCTACATCTTCTACTTATAAGAGTTGTCGGTATATTTATTTAAGTTCTACTTCTTTAAATTGTCTTTGTGCTTTAATCGTAACAAGGAAAGGGGGAGTGTCCCTTTGCCTTGATTTCTTTTTGTAATAGTTGCTCCTACTTCCAACGAAGAGGAGTGGTTTTAGTGAATTGCCCTCCGTACGTGATCAAGGATCACTAGGGCCGTGGATTAGCAATCGAAAGATTGTGAACCACGTAAAAATATCTTGTCTACTTTATATTTCCGCTGTGCATTCTCTACTTGCTTTTTACTTATTGCAAAAGTTTTTAACGACACCGTATCGCTATTCACCCCCCCCCTCTAGCGACACTTTCGATCCAACAGAAATCAGCCTGTCAGTCGAGTCCATCAGAAATCACTCGACTGATAATCTGTAACAGTCGACTGATACCTAATTTTCAGAAATCAGGTTTTCGAAAATGAAGTTTGAAAATGCGTAAGTAAATATACGTATTTTGAAAAATTTTGAAACTTCATACGCACATTACTTACATGGAATATAATGGGTGAAAAATAGTTTTAAAATAAAATACCCATTAAAATAGGAGATTGATACAAAGTTCAAAAACCATTAAAACTTTAATGTTTTTGATCTACTTTGTATCAACTTCTTCAATGGTGATTGCTATCAAGAGATAGACTTCATCAAGGTTTTTTAAAAGGATTTTAAAATAATTTTGAAAATCTATTTTGAACCATGGACTATTGGCTAGATGTACATGACTTGTACATTAGCTTTCCTCATGATTCATATTGATGATTGAGATAAGTTTAAGTTCATCTAGATGCACTATCTATGCACCTCGAACTTAACTTATTTTCCTAGCATCTCACATGTATCTAAGATGTATTAAGCACACACAAGGCAATGTAATTGTGAGATGTGGGATTACGATTATTATGGCATCATGTATTTTCTAGGCAACTCTATTTGACTCCCTTATAAATGGGACTTCAAATCATGTCATAATCCTTAACTCAATTTTAATTAATGCATGAATGATCATGGCATAAATGATAATCATAAATAAGCATGACCAATGATCATGATGTCATGACATATGAATAGGCTCTAAAAATGAACATGACATAGGAAATAATCCTAAACAAGATCATGACATGTCATATGATAAAATAAAATGTGATGTCATGACATGGCAAATTTGAATATATAAACACATTAACATCCACATAATCAAACAAAAACACATGATTTTGTATAAACAAAAATATTTCATTCAAATATAAATTCAGTTTTTACAAGCAAAAAGATGTCCAAAAACTCTCAACCTCACAACGAAACTAAAAAACAAGATGCCTAATCATCGCCTAGCTATCATCTCCCACAGATGGTGGAGGCGGTGGAGGTTGTTGGCTCAGCGTCCAGATCCGCATCATCTCGTATATGTCAATCTGGCATTGCTCTATTCGACTCTACCGCTCCTCCATCCGGCTGTGGCACTCCTCCATCCGCCTGAGCTACTGACCCAACCCCTGGCCCATGGAGGACTGCTCCAATCTAATCTCGGCCAGTCGTGAGTCAACAGTCTGCTGGTAGTCCTCAAATCTGACCTTCAGTTGTGCAACATGCTCTAAGACACCTACTGCTTGTGCATCTGCTAGCACAGGGTCATCCTCGTCAACAGCAGGCCCCTCATACTGTCCTGCAGGCTCTAGATCTCTAGGCTCCAGAGGTGGCTCCCCATGCGCCATGGGTTGAGGCTGAGGTACCAACTCCATCTGTCTAGCTCCAGTCCACAGCCCAGCCAATGTGAAGTTGCGCACTGAGATGCAATCATATACCTCGGATAGCGCCCTCAACGATCCCTGGATATGTTAATGCCAATGGACTCTAACCATGCAGTGATAATGTGTCCAAAAGGCATATGAACTTTCCCTTGTACAGGGGATATGAAATGGACAATGCAATGAAAAATGTTCAATGCAATGTTCACATCCAACCAATGATGCATGGCATACATGAGAAAGAGATGGGGAGGCCGGATCTTGCCCTGACCCCGAGTCACGATCGGAAGGAAGCACCCAACAATGACTTTGTAAAGAACATTGTCAAGTGCAGATAATTCATTGATAGGGAAGAGGTTTTGAGCTGGTGGGCGGGGATGATGGAAAAAATGCTCATGCATGGAATCTAATGAGATGTGGTCAAAAGGAGCTGGAAGGGGTGAATCAAAAGTAGGATAAAAGATGAAGGTGTCATCCGATGCCCTACACTCCAGGAACTCATGCAAGATCGCAGGAGTGAACTCCAAGTCGCATTTTGTAACGCGACTAGTGTAGGTAGGGTTATCGTCTACCTTCCTCAAGTTTTGGTAAAATTCCTTGAGGAGGTCATCATTAATAGCATGATTGCAAAGGGTGATCTTCATCAGCTAATAATGCAGTAAAATCTCAATGACGGCACCACAGTAGTATCTAAAAAATCATTCATCTATGTACCTAACCGCCATCGATTGGTACAAATGCGATACACCCTCATTTGGGTCAATCCTACGTTGTCTTCTACATGATTATATGATGAATGCAATGCAATGCAATGTGATGACACAAATACCATGATTAGATCAAAATGTGGTGTAAAAAAAATTAGGGTTTAAGAGTTTAGAGGTGTACTTTGGTGCCATTACTAGATTGATGGTTGAGAGGGCCTAACTGGGCAGCCTACTTGCCGGAGAGAACGCCGGAAGATCGTTGGAAAGAAGATCTCGCCGGAACCCTAACATCGGAGGAGAAAATGGAGCTTGTGAGACATCATTTTGGTGATAGAGCGACCAAAAACACAAATGATAGAGATAGCTTCCAAACCTAAGGCTTTTGGTCGCCGGCGTGGACGCGAGAAGGCTAGTCCGAGAGGATTGGAAGCAACCGGAGAGAAGGAGTTGCGCGAAGAAAGCATGAAGACGCCGAACCCTAGAGGGTCGGTGTTATAAAATCACAACGTCAGTCGACTGATGTGGGACATTGGGCGACTAATAGCGGTTTAGTGAATGGTTCACCGAATCGGCAGTCGACTGCTCAGGCTCGACACTCGATTGTCGAACATTCTATGCCGAGCTACAGTCCCATCAGTCGACTGGTATTGGTTGTCAGTCGACTGATGTGACCAGCACTCGACTGTTGGACGAGCCACTCGACTGTTAGCTCTTCTGCCCCGATGAACAGTAAGATCAGTCGACTGATGTTTATATATAGTCGATTGATGTACAAACCAGTCGAGTCCTGAAAGCAGTACTCAACTGTTGGGTTGCGGTATCGTGCTACAGTGTTATCAATCGATTGATATCTGATTTTTAGTTCTGAAATTAAGTGAATTTCCATTTCTTCACTCAATTTGTTTCATTTTACCATGTTTATTCATATATATCGAATATATTAGTGTTATGCCTATGTTCATGTATTTGTTAATGTATTTTGGTATTTTATTTCATTTTCACAATCATTAACATCCAATAGTTTCAAATCCTAGCATCTCACCCTTTCTAAGTGTTGAAATACACAATCAAGGTGAATGATCTATTTTGTGAGATGCAATACACCATAAACATTCCTTCCATGCAAACATATGATAAAACACATGAAGCATGGTAAGTATGGGACATTAAGATGTGTAGTACTTGAGTATCAATCTTAAATGTAATTTCTAAGCCTTATGACAATTTTCTTGATACACTAATTCCCAAAGTGTGCCAAAACTCCAAATTGCACACCAATACCTCTAAGTCTACATGTGCCAAGTTTAATCAATTTTTCACAATTCTCAAGGCTTATTCGCACATCCTAAAATCCTTTAGGATTAAAAATTCAAACCTATTTCCAAGGTATCCATAACCTTGAAAATAACCTAAGGTGCCACCTTTACTATGGTTAGGTTAACTACCCATCCATTTAAAGTTGGCACATCTAAACCTATCTAGCGTGAATCGATCACGCTCTTAGGAATCCAAAACCTATTTGAGATCCTAGGGTTTACTAGGTATTCCTTAGGGATGACCTCTCTAGATACCTTTCTAATGACCCTCCTAGGCTTGGTAGCCTTGGTCATTGTGGTCATGTCATGGTTAACCTTAGGGATTGCCTCCCTAGTAACCTTCTTAGTGGTCTTCCTTAGTTTCATAGAAACCTTGGCCACTAGACACTTGCCTTGGTTAACCTTAGGAATAGCTTCCCTAGTAACCATGGCCTTCCTAGACCTAGGTTGTGTTTCATAATCGAATGGAACACTATGGTAGGTCTCCTTGGGCTTAGGTTTGTGACCCAAACCTTTCTTGCCCTTAGGTGGACTTTGCTTCCTAGACCCTAGGTTTTGACTCCTAGACCCTAGATTTTGATAATTTGACCCTTTAATTTGGTTTTGCATCTCTTTAAGAGTCTTCTCCGTTTTCTCAAGTTTTGACCTCAAAACTTAATTTTCCTTTTCTAATATCTCAATTTTTTATTTTTCGTTATCTCTTGAGATATTCTTATTTCTAGGCATGTGCCTAGTCCATTTAGGATTGATGCCTAGGTGATTTTCTATTTTCCTAATAGATTCCCTAGGTAATATTTTTCTAGGGACATTAGTCCCAAATTTCTCCTTATTTTTAACCTTGTAGCTCTTTGCCCCTAAGCAATAAAATTTATTTTTCTTAGCATGCTCTTTATAAAACATAGACAAATTACTTCTAGCATGCTTGTTCTTATTACTTAAAGAATGAACATTGTTTAAATGTACCTTAGGGTTTGCCTTAAAGGCTCCCCCTACATTTGATGCTCCTTCTTGACCTCTCTTCTTCCCCTTAGGGCATTGACTTCGGTAGTGCCCTCTTTGGTGACACTTGAAGCATACCACATACTCCTTGTTATTAGGAATGGCGACTCTGGCATCCTTGGTCTTTTCTTGAGATTTTGGTGTTGGTTGACTTTTCTTGACTTTCCTAGGGCACTTGCTCTTATAGTGCCCATATTCCCTACACTCAAAACACATAATATGATTTTTATTTTGAATTGATGTGCTTGAGTTACCTAGGTTAATGGTGGTGGTTTGGGCTTCTTCATCTCCTCGATCGGAGGTGAATGTTTCCTCTTGATCATGTTCCGAAGTGGAAATTTTCTCCTCCTCCTCAATCCTAGAGGTGGAGGTTTCTTCTTCTTCTTCCTCCTCGGATGTCAACTCCCTCTCAATCTCCAAATCCTCACTTTCTTGTGAGGAAGATGAACTCGCTTCATCGGCCTCTTCCTCTTCTTGAGCCGATGAACATTCTTCGGCTTCTTGTGATTGTTCCTCACTTGAAGCCGGTGATGATCGTTCATGAAGCTTTGCCAATTTGCTCCAAAGCTCCTTGGCATCTTGATATTCACCTAGCCTAGACAAAATGTCATTAGGTATCAAATCTTCTAAAAGCTTTGTTACCTAGACTTCAGTTTTGAACTTTAGGTGTTGCTCTTGGGTCCACTTCTTCAACTTCAAGACATTTCCCTTCTTATCTCTAGGAGGTTCAAAGCCTTCCATGATGATGAACCAATCTTCTATGTCCATCATCAAGAATATCTCAATTCTTGCCCTCCATACCAGAAAATCCCCTTGGTCATATGGTGGTGGTGTGTTGATGTCCCATCCAAGTCTTTCTTCGAATTCCATCTTATTCCTCTAGCAGTTTTGCTCCCGGCGATTAGTCCGTAGAAGAGCCCCGGGCTCTGATACCAAATATTGGGGATTCGGTGACCACTAGAAGGGGGGGTGAATAGCGTTGTCATCGTTCGATGGAATTCAATCATGATTACGTCTACAAGTCGTGTTAGTGCACAGCAAAATAATAATAATAAAAACAATAACACGATACAAACATGCAAACACAACGATATAACGTGGTTCGGAACCGAATGGTTCCTACTCCATGGATTGGACTCGTAAGAGCCCTAGCGATGCCAATCACACACCACTACTAAATAAACTCCTTCTCGGAATAATTCGAAGGTGGAGAAACCTCGTACACATATTCTTACAACAATAAGAATGAAATACAAGAAAATACAAGTAAACTAAATAAATACAAGTAAGGAAAACCTTTACAAATGTAAACTTGATTGCTTGATCTTTGATTGCTTAGATCATGGTTGAAGACCCTGATTTGCACCAGTAAATCGCCTCAACCATGCTCAAGAAATCGGTGCTCAATCCCTCCTCCACGAGCTGCATTTAAAGCTACTGCCTAGGTAGGATTTTGCCTATCAATCGACTACTCGAGACCATCAGTCGACTGATGACACTGTTGCTGTGAGACAACGGTGTGATTCACGTTGGAAAAATCCAGCGGATAGGACATCAATCGACTGATCATACATATCAGTCGACTGATAGAGCCTTCACTCGAATGTTAACTCCAGTAGTCAAGTGAGACCCCATTCTGTGCTCGAATTCTCGAGCACCAGTCGACTGATCACCAGATCAGTCGACTGATCAGGGTGTCACTCGACTGATCACCTCTATCAGTCGAGTGCTAGGGAATTTCTCGTAGTCAAACCCTACTTGACTCCCACCAGTCGACTGACCCATGGTCCCAGTCAACTTCAACTGATACACCTCAAAAATGAGGTTTTACCCCAAGTATGGTGTCCCCATACTTGCTAGACCACCTGTAGACTAGACTTAAGGCTTCTAGCCACCTCTGTCAGCCTCACGCCTATCGGATCCCTCCAAGTCATTCATGACTTTTTCATCCATATGCTAGCCTTCATGCACTTCCATTGGCTATGTCATGCTAACGGTGTCTACACCTCCAAGGCACATTGGACTTATGCTGCCAAGACTCCGCTTAGACTTTACGCTGCCACCAATTGGACTTATGCTGCCAAGACTTCGCCCTTGGACTTTACGCCGCCAATATTCCCCTTGGACTTCTCAAATGCCAAGACTCAAGCTTGGACTTTCCCTTGCCAACCCATGTTGGACTTTCCATGCCAAGACCCATGCTTGAACTTTTCCTTTGCCAACCATGTTGGACTTCACATGCCAAGCACTCAAGACTTGGACTTTCCCAATGCCAAGTGTTCCACTTTGACTTTCCATGACAATAGTCAAACCATCATCAAACATCAAATGCTAACCTGGGTCGATTGCATCAGCAATCTCCCCAACACATGTCACACATCAATGTCAGACATCCATGTCAAACATCAAAACACTTACTCAAGTCAAACTCGAGTCCGGTCAATCGTGACCTGGGCTGTTTGCACTAACAAATTCGACGGACACTTATCGTCCGATCTCAACTTAGTCCTTTCACGAAAAGTCTTAGTCGGATCGTCGCCTAAGGATATCCCCGTAAGGAGGACCCAACCTTACATTCACTCACACACGAGCTTACCTTAGGTCCTTTTGTGACTCACAGCTTTGCTTCAGGTCTATACCTGGGTTCTTCAGTTGCATCCGAAGTTCTCACGGTGTCACTCGACCACCACGGTTTCCTGACTCAGGATTCTCCGGGTGTCGCCGACCTTCAGCTTAGCTTAACCATTCATGCACACTTGGATCAGCTCGTTAGATAGCAATATGACCTTAGCTTTGGGTCTTTTCCATAATCAAAACCTAGGTTCGATTATCTAGTGTCTACTGCACCAACAATCTCCCCCTTTTTGATCTATGGAAAACCGACACAAAGTTAAAGAAAAATAAACGTGCATTAATGAAATGATTTTTATGAGTATGAAATAAGCATAAATATGAAAGAGGCATAAATGCATAACTTAGTAAGTTAGTGTGAGTAACTTAGTAAGTTAGCATAAGTAGGAGTATGAGTAATACTCTTTTTCAAGTCCTCTCCCTTGGGGTAACCTCTCCCTTGACCTTAGGTGAGTACTTGAAAAAGGATCTTAGCTCTCCCCCTTAAAAGTTGCAACTCAAAAAGTTAAGTAATTAATATTACTTAACATTGGCCTAAATGTATAAGTTATGTTTAAGTTGTATAAGTTAAGTTAAGTTTTCAAAAAAAAATTGATCCCTTAACTTTGGTCGTTTTCTCCCCCTTTTGCCATAAATCGAAAAAGTGTGGGGGTTTATAGAAAAAAAAACCTTTTGTACATCCAAGAATGTTCCTATTAGATTTTGAAAATAATACTTTAAACATAAGCTCATCTAATAGTATATTCAACTCTATTTGACTTAATTGATATAGAATGATCAATAAGTCATGATTAGAGTTGGTTAATTTAGATAATTATACTCCATGGTTCATGTCGATGCACTAGATCTACATCTGGAACCAAGAGTAAGGTCCTAACATCTGACGCCCATCTACGTGACTAAGTACACAAACACATTAGTCCTATGTGTTGTGAGATGTATTGGCTCCTTAAATCTATAGGTGCATGCTTTCTAGGGTAAGCCCTAGGCTAGTTCCATTTTGCATGAAAACTAAAAATAAAAATAGAGTATAAAAGAAAATATAAGTTTTGAGTCCTACTCTATTACGCACATACCTAATTTTTGTCTAAGAAGACTAAACTCTGCTTCGGGTAAGGGCTTGGTAAACAAGTCTGCTAGCTTCGATTTGGACTCCACGTATTCGAGTTGTATGGTCTCGTTAGCTACATGTTCTCGAATGAAGTGGTATTTGACCTCTATATGTTTGGTTCTAGAATGACAGATTGGGTTTTTAGTTAAATTAATTGAACTAATATTGTCGATGTAAATTTTAGTGTTGTTAAAGTTTAAGTTAAAGTCTTGGAGAGTGTGTTTCATCCAAAGAAGTTGAGTGACACACTCACCCATTGTGATGTATTCGGCTTTAGTGGTAGATAAGACAACACAGTGTTGCTTTCTACTATACTAGCTCACTAGGCTCAAGCCGAGAAGTTGGCAACACCCACTCGTGCTCTTTCTATTGAGTTTACTACCGACATAATCCAAGTCGGAGTAGCCGATTAGTTCGAACTCGGTAGATCTAGGGTACCAAATTCCTACGTTTAGTGTACCCTTTAGGCATTTAAGGATGAGTTTAACCAGCGTTAGGTGTGACTCCTTAGGACAAGTTTAAAATCTTGCACACATACTCACTACGAAGAGTATATTGGGTCGACTCGCAGTTAAGTACAGGAGACTACCTATCGTGCTCCTATAGTATTTTAGGTCTATTAGTTTTCCATCTAAGTCTTCTCCTATATTAGCATTTGTAGCCATCGGTGTATTTATTACCTTAGCATTTTCCATTCCAAATTTATTAATTAATTCCTTAGTGTACTTATGTTGGTGTAGGTAAATTCCCTCCTTAGTTTGTTTAATTTGTAAACCTAGGAAAAATGTTAATTCTCCTACTAAATTCATTTCAAATTCACTTTCCATTAGTGAAATGGACTCATTTAATAAGATTGAGTTGGTTGTTCCAAATATTATATCATCTACATAAATTTGGGCAATAAATATTTCTTTGCCTACGGATTTTATGAAGAGGGTTGGGTCGACTAAGCCTTGGCTAAACCCTTTAGACTTGAGATAAATAGAGAGCCTTTCATACCAAGCTCTAGGAGCTTGTTTTAGTTCATATAAGGCTTTCTTAAGTCTAAAAACATGGTCGGGTTTGTCTAAGCTTTCGAATCCTTGGGGTTGGCTAACGTAGACTTCTTCCTTAATGAGACCATTTAAAAATGCTGACTTCACATCCATTTAAAATAGTTTAAATCCTCGATGTGCAACGTAGGCCAATAACATTCTGATCGATTCTAGTCTAGCTACGGGGGCATAGGTTTTGTCATAATCCAACCCCTCTACTTGACTAAAACCTTTTGCAACCAATCTCACTTTATTTCTAACCACTTCACCTTTGTCATCGAGTTTATTTCGGAATACCCACCTTGTTCCAATGATCGTTTTATCTTTAGGCGGGGATACTAATTCCCAAACTTCATTCCTAGTGAATTAATCTAGCTCTTCTTGCATTGCAATAATCCAATCAGGATCAAGAAGAACTTGTTCAATTAATTTGGGTTCGATTTTCGAGATTAACGAATTTGACTAAGGTTTCTGTATGATGCTCTAGTTCGAACCCCTATGTTGGGATCACCTATCACTTGATTGATAGGATGATTCGATTGTAACCTAGACTGACTCGGGTTAGGATTTATACTAGACTCATTTTCATGGTCAGATTCGGGTCTAGTATTAATCGGTTCATCAATTGGTTCTACTACGGGTTTTGTGGTTTTATCTCCTTCATCAAATATAACATTAATGGTTTCTTCGATTTTAAGGGTTTCATTATTGTAGACTCTATAGGCTCTACTTGTGGTTGAATATCCTAAAAATATTTCGATATTTTTTTTAGAGGTGAATTTTCCTAGGTAGTCATTAGTATTTAGGATATGTACCCTACATCCAAATTCCCTAAAGTATTTAATGTTGGGTAATTTTTCATGGTAGATTTCATATGAGGTCTTAAGGTGCCTCTTGACTAGTAGGATTCTATTTTGGACATAAAAAGTCGTACTAACGGCTTCTGCCCAAAACCTATTAGGTAAGTTGTACTCGTTTAACATGGTTCTAGAGGCTTCTTGTAGGGTTCTATTCTTTCGCTCGACTAGACCATTTTGTTGTGGAGTTCTAGGACAGGAGAACTCATGGTGGTATCCGTTTAGGTTACAGAAGTCGGTGAACCTATGGTTTTCGAATTCACCACTATGATCGCTTCTAAGTCTTTTAATCTTAAGGTTCTTTTCATTTTTTATTAATTTACATAAGTTGGTAAGTTGATCTAAAGTATCACTTTTGTATTTAAGGAACCTAACCCAGGTGAATCTAGAGTAGTCATTAACTATGACTAAGCAGAATTGCCTTCTGTTTAGTGACTTGCTCCATGAGAATCAAATAGGTCTAAGTGTAGGAGCTCAAGTACACTTTTGGTTCTTTCTTGGTTAGTTAGTTGATGTTGTGCCCTAGTTTGTTTACCTTGTTGACACGCATTACAGATTTTATTATCTAAATTGTTAAGGTTGGGCAAACCTCTGACTAAATCACTCTGACTCATTTTGTGAATGAGTCTTAGGTGCGAGTGGCTGAGTCGTCAGTGCCACAACCAAGATTCTGTTGGGTTTCCGGCACCGCGGCGTGTGTGTGTTCGATCATGTTTCGTAAACATGAGCACAGCGGAAGCAATAAAAATAATAAATACTCCTATTTATTACAACACACACAACACACGCATGCTATTACAACAAGTGTAGACATAACCATAAATTAAAATTGCAATAAAAGGAAATTAAACTACGTTATACCTTCCGTATGACGTGTAGCGGGAACGGCATCAACCGGAACGATCCTCGTAAGAATCGTCTCTATCCGTATCCACGCCGAGCTCCTCGGGATGACCGCTAAGTCACGAGCCGTCTTAAATGCGGGTTACTAGCCTCGTGTTGAAGGCGGCGTGATCGAAGATGATCACGATCGAATCCAAATTCGGATCCAAAACAAGTTCTCAAAACTTCGCTTCTCGGAGAAGGTATTCGTCAACCGTTTGGCCAGATCGCCGTCCTCCACCTCAGAGGATTACGGAGATCAAATCCCGGTATGTTAGCGCTGTCGGAGCACTAACCGTCGTCCAAGCAGCTCGGCGAGGAGAAGCTGTCAGAAAACTGGACAGCTTGGTGGAAGGAATAGCGCCGGCCAAAACAAGGAGAAAAAGCCTCACCTTGATGCCAAACCTAGGAGATCAGGAGGATCAGGAGGTGGCGGAGGTTCACGGCTGAAGCTTAGGCGCCGGCAAGGGTTGGGCGGCACACAAAGTTGGCACAACAAGCTGTTTTTATAGAGAACTAATTCTCTTAATGGTTAATGGATCATATCCATAAAGCCCGTTAACCGCTCCATTAAGATAAGTTAAAATAAACCAAACCATGATGGTTTATTTTAAGTTAAAACGAACGAACCAACTTTGGTTCATTCGTTTAAAATAAACCAAACCCTTTGGTTTATTCTCATCCATTGGATTAGAACCAAACCATTTTGGTCCATCCATTATGTCTTCATAAGACACGGGCCCATCCACGCTTCCATTGCGGTGAAACAATTTCATGCTCGCTTTATGTTTGGTCAACCAAACATAGTTTCTCTCGATGCGAGAATCCCATTCTCAAGCTCGTTTTAAATCCTTTGGATTACACTGCGTTGTCGCGTGTGACCAAATAGGTTCTCGGTTTATGTTGGCCGTCTATAATTAACCATTAATTATAGAGCGATCATGAGTGGCACCTAGTAGTACATCATGATCCCCAATTAGCAGAAAAGATCAGCGGTTGATCGAACTATTTACGAAACCCTTGATGGCTCGAATGAATCGTGCCCCATTCCCTTCACTCATCTTATACCCACTTGGTTCGAGGACATGGTCTATTGTAGCCGATCCCCACTAAGTGACTCGTCACACCTAGCCCAAGTATCATTTCCTCGTCCTCTGATTCTAGTTACTCCACATGTATCGAAGAGTACCTTACTCTAAACATGTAATGCTTTGGCAGACTTTAGTAACAATCCGACGAGAGGCCATGGGTATACATCTCCTCGCAAGGAGTGGTGAATCCTTTATAGGCTATTCAAACACCTTGATCACTTCGACTTATACCCAATCATCCCGGGTCCACATCTCCTTAGAGATGTTTGCTTAAGATGTCAAAGCATAAGTCTCCATGATCAAGATGACTTGAATACCGCAAGTCAAAGGAACATCGCACTTAAGCCATAGTAAGAACTTCATTGACATATCTAGATATGCAGAGAACCATATGAAGTCTTACGGCTGGTCACTCCAATGAACTAGTTACCATAACTAGCATCCACGATTAACTCCGGACATCACTATGTCTCCAGCCAGTGAGAATCAGCTGCTTGGATACATCAAGGAGTATACCTCGTGCTAGTCTCAACAGAATTGATGGGGTCCAGATTCATCAATTCATCGACTAGGGATAATTCCGATACATCACAATTACACATGTAGAGATACTCACTAGTTGTGATCCAATCACAAATTCTCTCATGCTGTGAATCGTATCGTGGACATTCAGTAAATGAGTTTAAGATCCAATCAAATACATAAAACATGTATACTCAAATAGTGAATCTTCATTTATCATATACATGGTTCATACATAAGGCGATTGCCTTAGGACATCTCTCATATATTACTAACAGACTCCCACTTGGCCTAATGCCAATCGCTACGGTATCCAATACCATAAGCACCAACATGACCCTCAAACTTACTTTGAGGTAATGCTTTAGTCAAAGGATCCGCTAAGTTCCTTTCAGTGGGAATTTTCTCGATTTGTATTTCGTTCCTACTTATGATCTCTCTGATAAGATGATAGCGGCGAAGCACATGTTTGGATCGTTGATGAGACCTTGGCTCTTTCGCCTGTGCAATTGCTCCATTGTTGTTGCAGTAGACCGGTATTGCTTCAACAATGGCCGGAATCACACCAAGTTCATGAACGAACTTCTTGATCCAAACCGCTTCCTTTGCTGCTTCCGAAGCTGCAATATATTCTGCCTCAGTGGTAGAATCCGCTACAGTCTCTTGTTTGGAACTTTTCTAACTCACTGCGCCCCCATTCAAGGTGAACACGTATCCAGACTGAGACCTGGAATCATCCTTGTCTGTCTGGAAGCTGGCATCTGTATACCCGCGTATCACCATGTCCCCTTCTCCATATATTAGGAACACATCCTTAGTTCTTCTCAAGTACTTAAGGATCGTCTTAACAGCCGCCCAATGATCCATTCCTGGATCAGACTGGTATCTGCTCGTGACACTCAGAGCATACGATACATCGGGCCTCGTACATAACATAGCATACATGATAGATCCTATTGCGGATGCATAGGGAATCTTACTCATGCAAATCCTCTCGTCTTCTGTGCGCGGACACATAGACTTTGAAAGGTGTACCCCATGCCTGATGGGCAGATAACCTTTCTTGGATTCCGACATGCTAAACCTCTTTAGCACTCGGTCTATATATGTAGACTGCGAAAGACCAAGCAACCGTTTCGATCTATCTCTATAGATCTTAATCCCAAGGATGTAGGTTGCTTCTCCCAGGTCTTTCATGGAGAATGTCTTGGATAACCAAACCTTAACTGACTGTAAGTTTGACACATCGTTTCCTATAAGTAATATGTCATCGACATACAATACTAGGAACACATGCACTCCCACTAACCTTCTTGTACACACAAGGTTAAATGCGGATTTTGTGAGAAATCAAACTTTTGATCGTCTCATCAAAGCGGATATTCCGACTCTGGATGCTTGTTTCAATCCATAAATGGATCGTCGCAACTTGCATACCTTGGTTTTATCAACCGATGTGAAACCCTCAGTTGTATCATATACACGTCCTCGGCAAGTTTCCATTAAGGAAAGTCGTTTTCACATCCATCGCCATATCTCATAATCATAATGAGCGCTATGGCGGGAGCATCCGAATGGATTTAAGCATAGCCACGCGAATAGGTTTCGTCATAATCAACACCTTGCTTTTGACGATATCCTTTGCCACCAATCTAGCCTTATAGGTAATCACATTACCATCCATGTCGGTTTTTTCTTGAAAACCCACTTGCACCCTATAGGCTTTATGCCTTGGTGGGTCAACCAAGTTCAAACTTGGTTTTCGTACATGGAATCCATTTCGACTTCATGGCACCAAGCCACTTATCCCTTCTCGAACTTGTCGGCACTTCTTCATAAGCGGTAGGCTCCTCATCATCAATGAGTAACACGTCGTTCGATTCACTTACGAAATCCATATCTCTCAGGAATATTGCGTGTTCTACCGGATCTACGAAGATGTGGTGTTACAATAGGTCCAGCCGATTGCTCATCACTATGAGTTGTCGGCTGTTGTGCTTCACCAGGTATCTCATCAATGTCTATTTGAGTCTCTCGAGCCTCCTCAAGCTCGACGACACTCCCACTGTTTTCTTGCAAGAGAAACTCTTTCTCTAGAAATACAGCATGCCTTGAAACAAACACCTTTTGTTCCACAGGATGATAGAATTGGTAACCCCTTGTTTCCTTAGGGTATCCAATAAATAGACATTTATCAGACTTAGCATCCAGTTTGTCTGATACAGTCCGCTTCACATAAGCAGGACAACCCCATATCTTCAAGTAAGATACATGAGGTTTCTTACTAGCCCATATCTCATATGGAGTAGTAGAGACTACCTTGGTAGGCATTCTGTTTAACAAGTAAACAGCTGTCTGAAGTGCATAACCCCAAAAGGACTTGGGAAGAGTCGCATGATTCATCATTGACCTGACCATGTCCAACAAGGTCCGGTTACGCCTCTCAGATACACCATTATGCTATGGTGTATAGGGCAGAGTCCATTGAGACAATATGCCATTGTCTCTTAGATAATCAAGAAACTCTTGACTTAAGTATTCACCACCTCGATCCGATCGAAGTATTTTAATACTTTTGTCATGTTGTTTCTCTACTTCATTTCTGAATTCTTTGAACTTTTCAAAGGCTTTAGACTTGTGTTTCATCAAGAACACATACCCAAACCATGAGTGATCATCGGTGAAGGTAATGAAGTAGCTATAGCCTCCTAATGCTTGAGTTGACATAGGTCCACATACATCAGTATGTACTAGACCTAGTAACTCTCCCACTCGTTCACCTTTTCCAGTAAAAGGTAACTTAGTCATCTTGCCTTTTAAGCATGATTCGCATGTATCGTATGAATCCAATTCAAACGATTCCAGAATTCCACATCGGTGTAATTCGGACATGCGTTTCTTGCTTATATGGCCAAGACGATAATGCCACATATAGGAGTCTATGTGATTATCCTTTCGAGCACGCGTGTTGCTCGCTTCGATATTGAAAATGTCACTGGATACGTCCAACGTATAAATGCCATTACTCAAAGTTCCAGTTCCATAAAGTACGCCATTCAAAGTTATATAACAACAATTGTTACTAAACGTTAAATGGAAACCATTTCTATTTAGAAATAGAAACAATGTTCTTTATTAGAGAAGGAACATAATAGCAATTGTCCAGTTCAAGACTAGTCCACTAGGAGCTTCAATAAGTTCCAATGGCGTAGCGACAACCTTTGCTCCATTGCCAACTCAAATTTGACTCTCGACAAGTCTTCTTATTCCTTAGCCCTGTATGTCATTACATATATGTGAGCTACACCCGTATCCAATACCCAAGTGTCTAAGGAAATAGAATGACAATCAATAACGAAGATACGAAGAGGATGGGGCATCGGATGCCTTCTTCTTCTTCATGGACTCAAGATAAATCTTGCGATTTCTTAGTTCTGTGGCCTTCCTTGCCACAGTGATGGCAAGTGCCCTTTTGCGCTGGTTCCGCCTTCTTTGCCTTTTTCTTTCCTTTCTTCTGTTCTTTTGCCTTCCTCTTAGAACCTTTCTTTGAGGAATCAACTAACAGAACCGCCTTCTCCTCATGCTTCACAGAAGGCTCCACAGTCTTCAGCATATTGAGGAGCTCGGGAATGGTGGATTCCAATTTGTTCATCCGATAGTTCATCACAAATTGCGAGAAACTCTTGGGCAAACAATGCAGAATTAAGTCAATACTTAACTCATGATCCATCACAAAACCGAGGGTAGCTAGCGCTCGATGTACCCGTTCATCTTTAGCACAAATCGTACTCTGAGCGAACCTTCTTGCATCTTCGTGGTGAAGAGGAGCCTAGAGACCTCGAACCTTTCGGATCTCGCTTGCTCATCGAACAACTCATGAAGATGGAAGACCATAGTGTTAGCATCCATATGCTCATGCTGCTTCTGCAGCTCAGGTACCATCGCCACTAGCATGATGCAACTCGCCAGCTCAGAATCTGCCACATGCTTCTGATAGACCAACATTTGGTCTGGAGTTGCATCGTCCTTAGGACGGTCAGGAAGAGGCTCTTCAAGGACATATGCAAGCTTTTCCGCCTTGAGAACAATTCTCAGGTTTCTAAGCCAGTCCAGGAAGTTAGGCCCAGTCAGTTTGTTCGAATCCAAAATAGTGCGCAAATTCAAAGACGTCATGATCAATTTATTGACCTAGAAATACAAAACGAGCATATATGAGAAAATGATTTTAAAATGCATCAATATACATTTATAAATCCCATTCATTTTTCAATTCAAAACCCCAAAATCACTTGGAGATCGTAGGTCCATCTCAGAATGAGTGATATCCATCATAGATAAGAACAACCTTGGAGAGTCAACAAGCCATTCTTAGCTATGATGGTGGGTATCAAGTATACCGATTACATATCATGTATATGTAACTATCACAATGTGCTATCAACTAATTGAATGTTTACACATACATTGGGTTGTTAACACATTAACAAGTATGCATCATATGCATAGCACCCAACTTCACCTCTCTTCACATCGACCTTGGAGTGAGTCCAACAAATCGATGCTCCAAGTTAAAGCCGACCCATTAATCGCGAAATAGTTTTAATATGGTTAGAGCGCATTCAACCAATTATCCAGGCTTGGAGTGAGTCCAACAACCCAAACTAACGATTGACTTCTGACTCTTACCATATTAGAGTTAAACTATTCCAATGATTTGAACATGTTCAGGTTCGAGCCGGGCTTGGAGTGAGTCCAACAACCCAAACAAGAAACAGAACTCTGGTTCTAACCATATTAATGGAAGGTGTAGGCTTTAATATTGAGTTAGGGTTTTTATGTCTCATCCTCTTTGCATGCAAATAACTATTATCTATATGGCATGGCATACATGGCATACATCTACATGTCACGACACGCATGGCATAATGTTATGCATCTAATGCAATTACATGGCATACAATTATGTCATGTATATATTTCCTTATATGTCATAACTATTTATGGAAATAAAATATGTTTAAGATTTGATTCTCCAAATCGAATCATAATTAAATTAGGAAACAAATTTCCAAATCTAATCACATATTTTATTCATGGAATTATTTGATTAAGGAAAATCTATTTAGGAAACCAATTTCCTAAATCTTTAAAACTACTTGTGGAAATTAAATATTTTAAGATTTGATTTCCCAAATCAAATCATGATTAAATTAGGAAACAAATTTTCAGAATCTAATCAAATATTTTATTTATGGAAAATATAAATTTCCTTAAATACTTCCAACTTTCCAAAAGTGGAAGATTTCCATAAATACTTCTAGACTTTCCAAAATTGAAAAATTTCCATAAATACTTCTAAATTTCCAAAATTAGAAAATTTCCAGAAATACATTATGACTATCGCAAAACTATTTTACGATTATGTCGAAACACAACTGGGCTCACGATACCCTTTGTTGGGTTTAGAGCCTTGCATGGCGTGTGTGTATTCGATCATGTTTCGTAAACATGAGCACAGCGGAAGCAATAAAAATAATAAATACTCCTATTTATTACAACACACACAACACACGCATGCTATTACAACAAGTGTAGACATAATCGTAAATTAAAATTGCAATAAAAGGAAATTAAACTACGTTATACCTTCCGTATGACGTGTAGCGGGAACGGCATCAACCGGAACGATCCTCGTAAGAATCGTCTCTATCCGTATCCACGCCGAGCTCCTCGGGATGACTTCGCGAAGTCACGAGCTTCGTCTTCGTACGGGTTACTAGCCTCGTGTTGAAGACGACGTGATCGAGAGATGATCACGATCCGAATCCAAATTCGGATCCAAAACGAGTTCTCAAAACTCGCTTCTCCGGAGAGGTATTCGTCAACCGTTTGACGAATCCTTCGTCCTCCACCTCAGAGGATTACCGGAGATCAAATCCCCGGTATGTTAGCCGCTGTCGGAGCACTAACCGTCGTCCAAACGACGCTCTGACGAGAGGAGGAGAAGCTGTCCAGAAAACTGGACAGCTTGGTGGAGGAGTAGGCGCCGGCCAAAACAAGGAGAGAAAAGCCTCACCTTGATGCCAAACCTATAGGAGATCACCGGAGGGTCGCCGGAGGTTCACCGGCTGGAGCTTGGTCGCCGGCAAGGAGCTGAGCAGCGACAATCAAGCTAGGCGGCAAGGAGGTTAGGCGGCACAACCAGTGGCGGCAACTCCTTGGAGGCTAGGGTTTTGATTTTGGATTAGGGTTTAACAATCCCTTAAGCCCTCTTTTATAGAGAACTAATTCTCTTAATGGTTAATGGATCATATCCATAAAGCCCGTTAACCCGCTCCATTAGGATAAGTTAAAATAAACCAAACCATGATGGTTTATTTTAAGTTAAAACGAACCGAACCAACTTTTGGTTCATTCGTTTAAAATAAACCAAACCCTTTGGTTTATTCTTATCCATTGGATTAGAACCAAACCATTTTGGTCCATCCATTATGTCTTCATAAGACACGGCCCATCCACGCTTCCATTGCGACTGAAACAATTTCATGCTCGCTTTATGTTTGGTCCAACCAAACATAGTTTCTCTCGGTCTGAGAATCCCATTCTCAAGCTCGTTTTAAATCCTTTGAATTACACTCGTTGTGCGTGTGACCAAATAGGTTCTCGGTTTATGTTGGCCGTCTATAATTAACCATTAATTATAGAACGATCATGAGTGGCACCTAGTAGTACATCATGATCCCCAATTAACCGAAAAGATCAAGTTGATCGAACTATTTCAAACCCTTGAGCTCGAATGAATCGTGCCCCATTCCCTTCACTCATCTTATACCCACTTGGTTCAGACATGGTCTATTGTGTCGATCCCCACTAGTGACTCGTCACACCTAGCCCAAGTATCATTTCCTCGTCCCTACAGTTCTAGTTACTCCACATGTATCGAAGAGTACCTTACTCTAAACATGTAATGCTTTGGCCAAAGACTTTAGTAACAATCCGACGAGAGGCCATGGGTATACATCTCCTCGCAAGGAGTGGTGAATCCTTTATAGGCTATTCAAACACCTTCGATCACTTGACTTATACCCAATCATCCGGGTCCACATCTCCTTAGAGATGTTTGCTTAAGATGTCAAAGCATAAGTCTCCATGATCAAGATGACTTGAATACCGCAAGTCAAAGGAACATCGCACTTAAGCCACAGTAAGAACTTCATTGACATATCTAGATATGCAGAGAACCATATGAAGTCTTACGGCTGGTCACTCCAATGAACTAGTTACCATAACTAGCATCCACGATTAACTCCGGACATCACTATGTCTCCAGCCAGTGAGAATCAGCTGCTTGGATACATCAAGGAGTATACCTCGTGCTAGTCTCAACAGAATTGATGGTGTCCAGATTCATCAATTCATCGACTAGGGATAATTCCGATACATCACAATTACACATGTAGAGATACTCACTAGTTGTGATCCAATCACAAATTCTCTCATGCTGTGAATCGTATCGTGGACATTCAGTAAATGAGTTTAAGATCCAATCAAATACATAAAACATGTATACTCAAATAGTGAATCTTCATTTATCATATAAATGGTTCATACATAAGGCGATTGGCTTAGGACATCTCTCATATATTACTAACAGATTCCTCTTGCTGTGTCATCAGACACTTGGTTGAGGAGTTGGGTAAATTAATTGTGTAGATATTGCTATTCCTAGTTCCTTTAAGTATTGTTTTAAAGGTGTCATTAGTTTTAATTAAGCATTCATTTTCTAAGAATATAACCTTATAGTTGTTATCACACAATTGGCTTACACTAAGTAGATTATACTCAAAATTTTAGACTAAAAGAACATTTCGTATTTTAAAGTTAGAGTTTAGCTCAATATCACTTGATCCGATGATTTTGAGCTTCCCGTTGTTTCCGAAAGCTACCGATCCTTGACTTTTGAATCTGAGCTTCGAAAATTTTAGTCGGTCTCTGGTCATGTGTCGGGAGCAACCACTGTGCCACATCCATTGATCCTACACATATTGTAATTGGATCGGATATTGGGATTTTAAGAGTTGGTTGAAAGTTATTAGTCCTAGGAATCATCTCACCCTTTTTACATGATCAAGCATATTATCCTTATGTTTTCTGTGAGATGTTGGATTTCCGACAACGCGGCGAGTGTGTATTCGAACATGTTTCGTAAATATGTGCGTAGTAGAAAAAATAAAAAGACATAAATCTAATTTATTACATCACACACACCACACGCATGCATAGTACAACATATGTAGACATAACTTCAAATTTTGCAATAAAAGAAAATTTATTCTACATATACCTAACGAATCACGTGTAGTGGGAAAGGCATCAACCGGAGCGACCCTCGCTAGAATCGCCTTTATCCGTATCCATGCCGAGTACCTTCGGGATGACTTCATAAAGTCATGAGCCTCGTCTTCGTACGAGTCACTAGCCTCGTGTCGAAGATTATGTGATCTAGAGAAGATCACAATCCGAATCAAAATTCGGATTCAAAACCGAGTCCCCAAAACTCTCTTCTCCGGAGAGGTATTCGTCAACCGTTTGACGAATCCTTCATCCTCCACCTATGAGGATTACCAGAGATCGAATCCCCGGCAAGGAAGTCGCTGTCGGAGCTCCAAACGTCATCCAAATGACGCTCCGACAAGAAGGAAACAAGCTGTCCAAAAAACTAGACAGCTTTGGTGGAGGATGTTGCGCCGGCCAAATAAGGAAAGCTAGATGCTCACCTTGTCGCCGGAGCCAAGGAAGATCACCAGAGGGTCACCGGAGGATCGCCGACAGGAGCTTGGACGCCAGCAACAACTTGGACGGCGGCACAAGGGGTAGGCGGCAGCAAAGGCTTGGGCGCCGACTACAAGGAGAGGAGGGAGAGGGGCGGCAAGATTAGATTAGGTTTTCACAAAACCCTTAAGCCCTATTTTTATAGAGAACAAATTCTCCTAATGGTTATTGGTTCATAACCAAAAACCCGTTAACCCACTCCATTAATTTAAGTTAAAATAAACCAAACCAATTTGGTCTATTTTAAGTTAAAACGAACCGAACAAACTTTGGTTCATTCGTTTAAAACAAACCAAACCCCCTTGGTTTATTCTCCACCATTGGATTAGAACCAAACCAATTTGGTTCATCCATCATGTCTTCATAAGACACGGCCCATCCACGCTTCCATTGTAACTGAAATGATTTCATGCTTGCTCCTTGTTTGGTCCAACCAAACCTAGTTTCTCTTGGTCTGAGAATCTCATTCTCAAGCTCGTTTTAAATCCTTCGGATTACGCTCGTTGTGCGTGTGACCAAATAGGTTCTCGTTTTATGTTGGTCGTCTATAATTAACCATTAATTATAGAACGATCATGAGTGGCACCTAGTAGTACATCATGATCCCCAATTAACCGAAAAGATCAACGGTTGATTCAGAACTATTTCTGAAACCCTTCAGCAGCTATAATGATTCGTGCCCCATTCCCTTCACTCATCTTATACCCACTTGGTCTATAGTGTCAGTCCCCACTAGGTTGACTACATCACACCTAGCCCAAGTATCATTTCCTCGTCCTACGAATTCTAGTTACTGCACATGTATCCAAGAGTACCTTACTCTAAACATGTAATGCTTTGGCCAGACTTTAGTAACAATCCGACGAGAGGCCATGGGTATACATCTCCTCACAAGGAGTGGTGAATCCTTTATAGGCTATTCAAACACCTTCGATCTCTTCGAATTATACCCAATCATTCCGGGTCCACATATCCTCATAGATGCTTGCTTAAGATGTCAAAGCATAAGTCTTCATGATCAAGATGACTTGAATACCGCAAGTCAAAGGAACATCGCACTTATGCTGTAATAAGAACTTCATTGACATATCTATATATGCAGAGAACCATATGAAGTCTTACAGCTGGTCACTCCAATGAACTAGTTACCATAACTAGCATCCACGATTAACTCCGGACATCACAATGTCTCCAGCTAGTGAGAATCAGCTGCTTGGATACACCAAGGAGTATACCTCGTGCTAGTCTCGACAGAATTGATGTTGTCCAAATCCATCAATTCATCGACTAGGGATAATTCTGATACATCACAATTACACATGTAGAGATACTCACTAGTTGTGATCCAATCACAAATTCTCTCATGCTATGAATCGTATTGTGGACATTCAGTAAATGAGTTTAAGATCTAATCAAATACATGAAAACATGTATACTCAAATAGTGAATCTTCATTTATCATATAAATGGTTCAAACATAAGGCAATTGCCTTAGGAAATCTCTCATATATTACTAACAAACTCCCACTTCGCCTAATGCCAATTGCTACGGTATCCAATACCATAAGCTCTAACATGACCCTCAAACTTACTTTGAGTTAATGCCTTAGTCAAAGGATCCGCTAAGTTTCTTTCAGTGGGGATTTTCTCGATTTGTATTTCCTTCTTACTAATGATCTCTATGATCAAATGATAGCAGCGAAGTACATGTTTGGATCGTTGATGAGACCTTGGCTCTTTCGCCTGTGCAATTGCTCCATTGTTGTCACAGTAGACCGGTATTGCTTCAACAATGGCTGGAACCACACCAAGTTCATATATGAACTTCTTGATCCAAACTGTTTCCTTTGTTGCTTCCGAAGCTGCAATGTATTCTGCCTCAGTAGTAGAATCTGCTATAGTATCTTGTTTGAAATTTTTCCAACTCACTGCGCCCCCATTCAAGGTGAACACGTACCCAGACTGAGACCTGGAATCATCCTTGTCTATCTGGAAGCTGGCATCCATATACCCGCGTATCAGCATATCCCCTTCTCCATATATTAGGAACACATCCTTAGTTCTTCTTAAGTACTTAAGGATCATCTTAACAGCCACCCAATGATCCATTCCTGGATCAGACTAGTATCTACTCGTGACACTCAGAGCATACGATACATCAGGCCTCGTACATAACATAGCATACATGATAGATCCTATTGCGAATGCATAGGGAATCTTACTCATGCAAATCCTCTCGTCTTCTGTGCGCGAACACATAGACTTCGAAAGGTGTATCCCATGCTTGATGGGTAGGAAACCTTTCTTGGATTCCGACATGCTTAACCTCTTTAGCACTCGGTCTATATATGTAGACTGCAAAAGACCAAGCAACCATTTCGATCTATCTCTATAGATCTTAATCCCGAGGATGTAGGTTGCTTATCCTAGGTCTTTCATGGAGAATGTCTTGGACAACCAAATCTTAACTGACTGTAAGACTAAAACATCGTTTCCTATAAGTAATATGTCATCGACATACAATACTAGGAACACGACTGCACTCCCAATAACCTTCTTGTACACACAAGGTTCATCTGGATTTTGTGAGAAATCAAACTTTTTGATTGTCTCATCAAAATAGATATTCTAGCTCCTGGATGCTTGCTTCAATCCATATATAGACCGTCACAATTTGCATACCTTGGTTTTATCAACCGATGTGAAACCATCAGGTTGTATCATATACACATCCTCGAGCATGTTTCCATTAAGGAAAGTTGTTTTCACATCCATCTGTCATATCTCATAATCATAATGAGCCGCTATGGCCAAGAGCATCCGAATGGATTTAAGCATAGCAACAGGCGAATAGGTTTCGTCATAATCAACACCTTGCTTTTGACAATATCATTTCACCACCAATCTAGCCTTATAGGTAATCACATTAACATCCACGTCGGTTTTCTTCTTGAAAACCCACTTGCACCCTATAGGCTTTATGCCTTCAGGTGGGTCAACCAAGTTCCAAACTTGATTTTCATACAGGGAATCCATTTCCGACTTCATGGCTTCAAGCCACTTATCCCTTTCTGAACTTGTCAGAACTTCTTCATAACTGGTAGGCTCCTCATCATCAATGAGTAACACGTTGTTCGATTCACTTACAAGAAATCCATATCTCACAGGAATGTTGCGTGTTCTACCAGATCTACGAAGATGTGGTGTCTCAATAGGTCCAACCGATTGCTCATCACTATGAGTTATTGGCTGTTGTGCTTCACCAAGTATCTCATCAATGTCTATTTGAGTCTCTCGAGCCTCCTCAAGCTCAATGACACTTCCACTGTTTTCTTTCAAGAGAAACTCTTTCTCTAGAAACACAGCATGCCTTGAAACAAACACCTTTTGTTCCACAGGATGATAGAATTAGTAAATCCTTGTTTCCTTAGGGTATCCAATAAATAGAAAATTATCAGACTTAGCATCCAATTTGTCTAATAGAGTCCGCTTCACATAAGCAGGACAACCCCATATCTTCAAGTAAGATACATGAGGTTTCTTACTATTCCATATCTCATATGGAGTAGTAGAGACTACCTTGGTTCGCATTCTATTTAACAAGTAAACAATTGTCTGAAGTGCATATCCCCAAAAGGACTTGGGAAGATTCGCATGATTCATCATTGACCTAACCATGCCCAACAAGGTCCGGTTACGCCTCTCAAATACACCATTATGCTGTGGTGTATATGGCGGAGTCCATTGAGACAATATACCATTGTCTCTTAGATAATCTAGAAACTCTTGACTTAAGTATTCACCACCTCGATCCGATCGAAGTATTTTAATACTCTTGTCATGTTGTTTCTCTACTTCATTTCTGAATTCTTTGAACCTTTCAAAGGCTTCAGACTTGTGTTTCATCAAGAATACATACCCAAACCGTGAGTGATCATCAGTGAAGGTAATGAAGTAGTTATAGCCTCCGAAAGCTTGAGTTGACATAGATCCACATACATCAGTATGTATTAGACCTAGCAACTCTCCCACTCGTTCACTTTTTCTTGTAAAAGGTAACTTAGTCATCTTGCCTTTTAAGCATGATTCGCATGTATCATATGAATCCAATTCAAACGATTCCAGAATTCCACATCAATGTAATTCAAACATGCGTTTCTTGCTTACATGGCCAAGACGATAATTCCACATGTAGGAGTCTAATTGATTATCCTTTCGAGCACGCTTGTTGCTCGCTTCGATATTGAAAATATCACTGGATACATCCAACGTATAAATATCATTGCTCAAGGTTCCTGTCCCATAAAGTACGTCATTCAAAGTTATATAACAACAATTGTTACTAAATGTCAAATGGTAACCATTTCTATTTAAGCAGGAAATAGAAATGATGTTCTTTATCAATGAAGGAACATAAAAGCAATTATCCAGTTCTAAGACAAGTCTTGCAGGGAGTTTCAACAAATATGTTTCAATGACGAGTGCAGCAACCTTTGCTCCATTCCTAACACGTAAATTTGACTCTCCCTTGACGAGTCTTCTTCTATTCCTTAGCCCATGTATGTCATTACATATATGTGAGTCACACCCAGTATCCAATACCCAAGTGTTTGAGGAAATAGAATGACAATCAATAACGAAGATATCTGAAGAAGATGGGGCATCCTATGCCTTATTCTTCTTCACGGACTCAAGATAAATCTTGTAATTTATTCGCCAATGGCCCTCCTTGCCATAATGATGGCAAGTGCCCTTTTGAGCTGGTTCTGCCTTTTTAGCCTTTTTCTTCCTCTTCTGCTATTCCTTTGACTTTCTCTTAGAACCTTTCTTCGAGTAATCATCTTATAGCACCGTCCCTTGCTCATGCTTCACAGAAGGCTCCACAGTCTTCAACATGTTGAGCAGTACCACAGATGAACCTTCTTGCATCTTAGAGGTGAAGAGGAGCTTGGAGACTTCGAACCTTTCGAATCTCACTTGCTCATCAACCAACTCATAAAGATGAAAGACTATGGTATAAGCATCCATATGCTCATGCTGCTTCCGCAGCTAAGGTACCATCGTGGCTAGCATGATGCAACTCGTCATTTCAGAATCAGTCACATGTTTCTGATAGGCCAACAATTGGTCCAGAGTTGTATTGTCACTAGGACGGGCGGGAAGAGGCGCTTCGAGCACATTTGCAAGCTGTTTAACCTTGAGAACAATTCTCAAGTTTCTAAGCCAGTCCAAGAAGTTCGTGCCAGTCAATTTATTCGAATCCAAAATGGAATGCAAATTCAAAGACATCATGATCAATCGATTAACTTAGAAATACAAAACAAGTATATATGAGAAAATGACTTTAAAATGCATCAACATACATTTACAAATCCCATTCATTTTTTCGAATTTTAAAACCCCAAAATCACTTCGGGAGATCATAGGTTCATCTCCGAATGGGTTGATATCCAACATAGATATGAACAACCTTGGAGAGAGTCCAACAAGTCATTCATAGCTACGATGGTAGGTATCAAATATACCGATTGCATATCACATATATGCAACTATCATAATGTGCTATCAACTTATTGAATGTTCACACAGACATCGGGTTGTTAACTCATTAACAAGTATGCATCATATGCATAGCACCCAACTTCACCTCCCTTCACATCGACCTTAGAGAGAGTCCAAATAGTCGATGCTCCAAGTTAAAGCCAACCCATTAATCGATAAATAGTTTTAATATGGTTAAAGCACATTCAACCAATTAGCCCGGCTTGGAGAGAGTCCAACAACCAAAGCTAACGATTGACCTATGATTCTTACCATATTAGTATTAAACTATTTCATGGTTTTAAGATGTTCAGGTTCGAGCCAGGCTTGGAGAGAGTCCAACAACCCAAACAAGAAACAAAACTCTAGTTCTAACCATATTAATGGAAGGTGTAGGCTTTAATATTGAGTAAGGGTTTTTATGTCTCATCCTCTTTGCATGCAAATAACTATTATCTACATGGCATGGCATACATGGCATACATCTACATTTCACGACACGCATGGCATAATAATATGCATCTAATGCAATTACATGACATATAATTATGACATGTACAAAATTTCCTTATATGTCTTAACTATTTATGGAAATAAAATATGTTTGAGATTTGATTCTCCAAATCAAATCATGATTAAATTAGGAAACAAATTTCCAAATCTAATCACATATTTTATTTATGGAAAGTGTTGATTAAGGAAAGTCAAATTTAATTTAGGAAACAAATTTCCTAAATTGTCAAAACTATTTATGGAAATAACATATATTTAAGATTTGATTCCCAAATCAAATCATGATTAAATTAGGAAATAAATTTCTAAATCTAATCAAATATTTTATTTATGGAAAATGTTAATTTCCATAAATACTTCTAACTTTCCAAAAGTAGAAGATTTCCATAAATACTTCTAGACTTTCCAAAATTAGAAAATTTTCATAAATACTTCTAACTTTCCAAAAGTAGAAAATTTCCATAAATACAATTACAACTATCGCAAAACAATTTTATGATTATGTCGAAACACAACCTGGCTCTGATACCACTGTTAGGTTTTCGGTACTGCAGCGAGTGTGTATTCGAACATGTTTCGTAAACATGTGTGCAGCGGAATAAATAAAAAGCAATAAATCTAATTTATTACATCACACACACCACATGCATGCATAGTACAACATGTGTAGACATAACCGTAGTTTCAAATTTTGCAATAAAAGGAAATTTATTCTACGTATACCTGGCGTATCACGTGTAGCGGGAAAGGCATCAACCGGAGCGACCCTCGCTAGAATCGCCTCAATTCGTATCTACGCCAAGTACCTTCGGGATGACTTCAAAAAGTCACGAGCCTCGTCTTCGTACGAGTCACTAGCCTCGTGTCGAAGACGATGTGATCGAGAAAAGATCACAATCCGAATCAAAATTCGGATTAAAAATTGAGTCCCCAAAACTCGCTTCTCCGGAGAGGTATTCGTCAACCGTTTGACGAATCCTTTGTCCTCCACCTATGAGGATTACCGGAGATTGAATCCCCGGCAAAGAAGCCACTGTCGGAGCTCCAAACGTCGTCCAAATGATGCTCTGACAAGAAGGAAACAAGCTGTCCAGAAAACTGGACAACTTTGGTGGAGGATGTTGCGCCAGCAAAATAAGGAAAGCTAGATGGTCACCTTGTCACCGGAGCCAAGGAAGATCACCGGAGGGTCGTCGGAGGATCGCCGGCAGGAGCTTGGACGCTGACAACAACTTGGATGGTGGCACAAGGGGTGGGAGGCGGCAAGGGCTTGGGAGCCGACTACAAGGAGAGGAGGGAGAGGGGCGACGAGATTAGATTAGGTTTTCACAAAACCCTTAAGCCCTATTTTTATAGAGAACAAATTCTCATAATGGTTATTGGTTCATAACCAAAAACCCATTAACCCGCTACATTAATTTAAGTTAAAATAAACCAAACCGATTTGGTCTATTTTAAGTTAAAATGAACCGAACCAACTTCAGTTCATTCATTTAAAACAAACCAAACCCCTTTGGTTTATTCTCCACCATTGGATTAGAACTAAACCAATTTGGTTCATCCATCATGTCTTCATAAGACACGGCCCATCTATGCTTCCATTATGACTGAAACGATTTCATTATGACTCCTTGTTTGGTCCAACCAAACCTAGTTTCTCTCGGTCTGAGAATCTCATTCTCAAGCTCGTTTTAAATTCTTCAGATTACGCTCGTTGTGCGTATGACAAAATAGGTTCTTAGTTTATGTTGGACGTCTATAATTAACCATTAATTATAGAACAATCATGAGTGGCACCTAGTAGTACATCATGATCCCCAATTAATCGAAAAAATCAACGGTTGATCCATAACTATTTCTGAAACCCTTCAGCAGCTATAATGATTCTTGCCATATTCCCTTCACTCATCTTATACCCACTTGGTTCAAAACATGGTCTATAGTGTCAGTCCCCACTAGGTTGACTACGTCACACCTAGCCCAAGTATCTGTTGGTGCAACAATGCCCCAAGCATTTATATGTTTTGATGTTTGGATAATCATCTAAGTTAGGCAATGCTTTGTGATCTAATTGTGAACGTATTTAAGTGACAAGAAAATCCAAGTATGAAGACATGGTAAAGGCAAAGTCCAAGTGTGATCTTGGAAAAGGAAGTCCAAAGCCAAGTCTTGGCAGCGTAAGTCCAAGCATGTAGTCTTGGCAGCGTAAAGTCCAAGCACGCTTTGGCAAAGGGAACCCCATGACATGACAAAATCGAAGGAAGCTCTTGGAAGCAAAGCGCAAAGGATGAACAAGTCACGGACTCGGAGGGATCCTTGAGGTGCAAGGCTTAAAGAAGAGCTAGAAGGTTGAGTCTAGGTTTAGAGGGTAAATTCAAGTATGAATTATTCATACTTGATGAGTATCAGTCGACTGATATGATGTATCAGTCGACTATCGAGGTGTTCGATTGAGTCAGGATGAAAAGCTGACAAACAATGATTGTTCAGTATTGGCTCGATGTCACCATCACGACTACTATCGATCTCATGATCGATCAGTCGACGACGGGCACAGAATGGAGTCTCACTCGACTCCGTGCGGCGATCACTCGACTGATTGCTTCATCAATCGACTGATGAAGTGATCAGTCGACTGATCAGGAAGCCATTGGAAATTGCGACTGCGTATCTCTGCGGATTTGCTTAGTCAGAAGTCGTTGGCTTCGACGACAGGCAACTGATGTTGTACATCAGTTGACTAATAGTAGCCCAACGGGAAAAATAGCCCTATCTCTATAAAAAGAGAGCTGGTGGTGGCTTTGAGGGCAAATGCTTACTTTCTGATCATCTTCTCAAGCCTCCATGATTTTTCCAAGATTTCTAGTGTTTTAATTTCCCTCCTCCTCCCTAAACTTTATATTCATCCATTTTAAGAAGAGGAGGGTTGCTTGTAAAAGAAAGTTTCATAGTGAGATTGCTTAGGGTTGATCCACCTTAAGGATCGCCGTGGAGTAGGAGTGTTATATCCGAACTACGTAAAGGATTTGTGTTAGCATTGTGTTTTCATTTATTTTATTATTGTTGTTTTTTTTTGTGCTTTCGCTAATCTTTTTGTAGAAACGAGAACAAGCTATTCACCCCCCCCCCTCTAGCATTCCAACGATCCCCTACAAGTGGTATCAGAGCCTAGATCGCATCGGAAGATCTAACAATCAACCGGAGCAAGATGGCTTTCCAAGCGGGGTATAGCACAGCGAGGCCTCCTTTCTTCGATGGAAATGTCCTCGACTACTGGAAAGGTAAGATGGAATACTACCTTATGAACAATATTGAAAATTGGTTTAGTGTTGTAGACGGATTCGAGAAGTCGGTCGATGAACACGGAGCGCCCATACTGACCAAGGATTGGACGAGGGACATGGCCAAGAAGGCTCAAGTTAATGCCAAAGCAACAACCACACTTCAATGTGGGTTGTCAAAGGAGGAACTAAGCAAGGTGGGGCCTTTCGAATCGGCAAAGGAGCTTTGGGAGAAGTTAATTGAGCTCAACGAGGGATCCAAGGAAACAAGAAGAGCCAAGAGAGATCTCCTAATAGGCCAACTCCAAAGTTTCACCATGAAGACCAATGAGACCATGAGCCAAATGCATGGTCGCTTAAAGGAAGTAGTCAATGGACTACATGTGATAGGTGAGAAGGTCGACAATTGAGACCTTGTGAGGTATGTACTTCAAGCCTTCCCTAGAACAACCTTATGGGCTTCAATGGTAGATGCCTATAAGGTCTCTAGGGATCTTTCTTTGGTTAAATTAGATGAGTTATTTTGTGAATTTGAGTTGCACGAGCAAGCTAGCACTTCATCCAAAGAGAAAGGTGTAGATCTTTTTGTAGGGAAGAAGGACAAGAAGAAAAAGAAAAAGAAAGAAGTGTCTTCCTCATCCGAATCCGAGGAAGACTCATCTAGCAGTGAAGATAAGCTATCGATAAGTGAGGTGGCTCATTATGTCAAGAAGTTTGGTGGGAGGTCAAGGAAACTCACCAAGAAGAATGTGAGGAGGATGTTCCAATCCTCAAGAGGTAAGTCTTCTACTAGTTCAATTCCTTCATCTAACGTAACTTGTTATGGTAGCAACAAGAAAGGTCATATCAAGCCAAATTGCCTGGAACTAAAGAAGAAGGAGGAGAAGGAAAAGAAGCATAAGGAGAAGAAGGAAAAGAAGGAGAAGAAGGAGGCAATGGCGGCACAAACATGGTACACACTAAGCTTGGAGTATTCTTCCGATGATTAAGAAGCGTGTCATGCCACCCGGAATCTAGCCCTCATGGCCTTGGAGGAGGAAGCCGAAAGCTCAAGTGAGGATTCGTCATCCTCTTCTTCAAGCAACGAATCACCATCTAGTGATGATGAGGTAAGCAACTCCCCTAGGGTAGATTTACTTTACAAAACCATTGCATACCTTCAAAATGCCTTAAATAGATCAAAAACTAGGATTAAGGACTTAAAGGTAGAAATTAAGTCACTTAAAATTGTAGAACCACTTTGTAATGATACATGTACACTTAGAGATGAAAATGATGAATTAAGAAAAGAAATAGGTGAACTAAGAGCATGCTTAGAAAAATTTACAAATGGCTTTAAATTCCTAGATATGATAATTAAGGATCAAAGGGCTATTTACAACAAGGCCAGAATAGGATATAGGCCTAAGGAAAAGGAGGTTGCATTTACATCTCTTGTTAGTAGAAAATCCACCTTTAGGAGCAAGGTTAGAAAGGCTTGGGTCCCTAAGAAGTTTTTGATTGATGCTAGTGGTCCTAAAATTTAGGTACCTAAGGCTTGCATTTTTCATGTTGTATAGGTAGAAGAACCAAGCTTATGGATTGTTGATAGTGGGTGCTCAAAACATATGACCGGTGATGAGAGTAAATTTTTAACTATCAACCACACTAGCAAGGGGAAGGTGTCTTTTGGAAATAGTGGCAAACTTAAGATTCTAGGAAAAGGTACAATTGAGGTATCCCCCAACCTTTCCATTCATAAAGTGTTATTAGTTAAGAATATGAAATTTAATTTACTTAATGTAAGCCAACTATGTGATGCAAATTTTGATGTTCAATTTGACTCTTCAAAATGTTTTATAAGACACAAAACTCTAAATGATTGCATGCTAGTAGGTTTTAGGAAATAAAATATATATTATGTTGATTTATCCTATGCTACTAATGCTTCTACTAAGTGTCTTATTGCAAAAGAGGAAGAGAGTTGGCTTTGGCATAGGAGGCTAGGGCACATAAACATGAAGAACATAGCCAAAATAGTCATAATGAAGTTAGTCAAAGGGTTGCCAAAAGTCAATTTTCTCAAGGAAAAAATGTGTGATGCATGCCAAGAAGGGAAACAATCAAAAACATCACACAAAGGTAAAACTTTACTTAGTACCGCTTTACCTTTAGAACTATTGCATATGGACTTATTTGATTGTCATAGTACCCCTTCCATTATTGGTAGTAAATATTGCTTAGTAATAGTAGATGATTTCTCTAAATTTACTTGGGTATTTTTCATGAAAAATAAGGATGAAACCCTAGGAATAATCATAGGATTTAGCAAGAGAGTAGAGAATGAAAGAAAACTCAAAATCAACCGGATCCGTAGTGATCATGGTGGAGAATTTAAGAATTCTAACTTCTTAAACTTTTGCTTAGAACAAGGGTACAAGCATGAGTTTTCTTGTCCTAGAACACCCCAACAAAATGGGGTTGTGGAAAGGAAAAATCGTGCCCTACAAGAAGCGGCTAGGACTATGCTAAATGCATATTCTTTACCTAGCTACTTGTGGGCGGAAGCGGTTAACACCACTTGCTATATCCAAAATAGGGTTTTAATTCATAAGTTTTTAGGAAAAACCCCATTTGAATTATGGAATGGTACAATTCCAACAATTCACTATTTTAAAGTCTTTGGATGCAAAGTCTATATTTTAAACACCAACAACAACCTAGGTAAATTTGAGTCCAAAGTGGATGAGGGAATCCTAGTTGGATTCTCATCCACTAGTGTAGGGTATAGAGTTTATAATAAAAGAACTCAAAAGATTGAAGAGTCTTCAAATGTCCAATTTGATGAAACCTCTAATACATACCCTAGGAAATCCCCTATTGATGATGATATCAATAACAAAAATCAAGAAATTATCCAACAATTTCAAGATTTAACTTTAGGGGGTAATGATCAAGGGGGAGTAAGAGGTGATTCCGATGATGAAAGAAGGGTTGAGAATAATCATGATCAAACTCAATTTAATACACCTCCTAGAACAATAAGAGTTCATCAAAATCACCCTCTAGATCAAATTGTAGGTGAATTATCTCAAGGAGTTAGGACTAGGTCATTTCATAGAGATCCCTCTAGTCATATAGCACTAATCTCCCAAATTGAGCCCAAAACAATCAAAGATGCATTACTTGATCCGGATTGAATCTTAGCAATGCAAGATGAATTGGCTCAATTTGAAAGGAGTCAAGTATGGGAGTTAGTTCCTAGACCTAATGACAACACCATCATTACTACAAGATGGGTTTTTTGGAACAAACTAGATGACCAAGGAAATATTACTAGGAATAAGGCAAGGTTAGTTGCAAGGGACTTTAATCAAGTTAAAGGACTTGACTATGATGAAACATATGCCCCGGTTGCTAGATTAGAGTCTATTAGGATCCTATTAGGGTATGCCTCTTATATGGGTTTCAAACTCCATCAAATGGATGTTAAATTGGCATTCCTAAATGGGTTCATTAAGGAAGAGGTATATGTAGAACAACGTCCTGGGTTTGAGAGTATAGAATATCCAAACCATGTATACGAGCTTAGGAAAGCTTTATATGATTTGAAACAAGTTCCCCGGACTTGGTATGAAAGATTATCATCTTTCTTAATCTCTATGGACTTTAAGATGGGTAGTGTAGATCAAACTCTATTTATAAAGTCAACATCAAAGGACATCTTTGTAGCCCAAGTATATGTTGATGACATTATCTTTGGGAAAATGAGTTTGAGATGAGTCTAGTTGGGGAACTAAATTTCTTCCTAGGACTACAAGTCAAACAAACAAGTGAAGGAATTTATATTTACCAAACCAAATATGCTAAGGAAATGATTAAGAAATTTGGTTTGGAAAATGCTAAAGTAGTGTCAAACCCTATGAAAACTAATACAAAAATAGATAGTGATAATGAAGGAAAACAAATTGACCTTACACTCTATAGGAGTATGATTGGTAGTCTCTTGTACCTAACCGCTAGTAGACCCGATATATTATTTGCGGTTGGTATGTGTGCTAGGTACCAATCATGTGCCAAAGAATCCCATTTAGTTGCCGTTAAGAGAATCTTAAGATATATCAAAGGCACACTAAATGTAGGACTATAGTACCCTAGGACTAGGTCTTTTGATTTGGTTGGGTACACCGATTTTGATTATGCCGATTGCAAATTGGATCGGAAGAGTACTAGTGGTGGATGCCAATTTCTTAGGTCCTCCCTAGTTAGTTGGAGTAGTAGGAAGCAACCTTGTGTTGCTCTATCCACCACCGAGGACGAGTATATGGCTATGGGTGGTTGTGTAGCTCAACTACTATGGATGAAACATACCTTAGAGGTCTATGAGCTATCTTACTCCAACATGAAAGTATTTTGTGATAATGTGAGCACCATAAATTTGATCAAAAATCCAGTGCATCACTCTAGGACCAAGCACATTGAAGTAAAACATCACTTAATTAGAGGTCATGTGGCTAAGGGGGACATTGTGCTTAATTACATTGAATCTAAGTCCAACCTAGCCGACATCTTTACCAAGCCTCTCCCCGAAGTAGAATTTTCATCACTAAGGAGAGAACTTGGGATGTGCTTAGTTGAATAAAAGTATAGGTTTGCATGATCCTATAGAAATCCTAGGATTTACACCTTTAAGCATCTCACAAAATCCCTAAGAAACCATGATTTTTGTATTGAGCCACTTAGACAACATGTGAGATGTTAGGAAGATGCACTTGGTTCATCATGCTTGTTATGATGCATTATTATGGACCAAAGTGTCATATAGAGACATTAATCCTTCAATGGACCAATCATTGGGAAGGCTTATACACAATTGATGTGCATATAGCTCCAAGAATGTGATTGGAAATGTCAAATAAAACATGATTTAAACTATGTTTATCATATTTTAAAAAACAGTTTTCAAGTGAAACACAAAAGTGATACAAAGTTTGCAAAAATATTAGAACTTTTGTTAGTTTTCAAGTTTGTATCAATCTTGAAATCTGGAAAACATATATTTTTCAAATCATCTTTTCTTGATAAAGAATGATTTCAGAAATGTGTACACAAAATTTCGTGATTTTTCGAGATTTCTAGAATTTCTAACGATTTAGTAAAAGGAAATAAATTCGATTAGTACATCACGATCGATCGTAAATCAATGATCGATCGATAATCGTATTTTTTGATAAAAAGCTATATTTCCTACATTTAAGTGTATCTTGGAATGTCCTAAAACTAGAGTATGATAATATTTAGTATAAACAAGTTTTTAGGACTGTTTGATGCAATATTTTAGGGGGAGTTTCATAATATATATCTTTTCATCCCCAAACTTACATTGTTGGTGCAAAGTTAGGATTTAATCTTCAATTTTTTGTTAGGATTTGCTCCACAAGTTAGTCATTCATCATGAACCATATCTTGGATTAAGGGGGAGATTAATTTCAATCTTATACCTTAGTTCAAGATTACAACAAATTTAATTCTTTTATGAAATTTATGAATCCTTCTCTTTTCGATGTATGTCAAAGGGGGAGAAGGAATGTTTAATTTAGAATTCATATTGAGAAAATATGATTATGTGCATGAATGTCTAGAGATAGAATTCATATTGGAAATATGATTATATGCATAAATGTCTAAAGATAGAATTCATATTGGAAATATGATTATGTGCATAAAAGATAGAATTCATATTGGAAATATGATTATGTGCATATTTTATAGACCTAACTTAAATGATTGCCAAACATCAAAAAGGGAGAGATTGTTGGTGCAACAATGCCCCAAGCGTTTATATGTTTTGATGTTTGGATAATCATCTAAGTTAGGCAATGCTTTGTGATCTAATTGTGAATGTGTTTAAGTGACAGGAAATCCAAGTATGAAGACTTGGTAAAGGTAATGTCCAAGTGTGATCTTGGCAAAGGAAGTCCAAAGGCAAGTCTTGGCAGCGTAAGTCCAAGCATCTAGTCTTGGCGGCGTAAAGTCCAAGGACGCTTTGGCAAAGGGAAACCCAAGACATGACTAAACCAAAGGAAGCTCTTGGAAGCAAAGCGCAAAGGATGAACAAGTCACGAACTCGGAGGGATCCTGGAGGCGCAAGGCTTAAGGAAGAGCTAGAAGGTTGAGACTAGGTCTAAGGGTAAATTCAAGTATGAATTATTCGATGATGGATATCGATGTATCGAAATCAGCCGATCGGCGACAATATTGCAATGATCGATCAATCGTCAACGACAGAAGAATGAAGTCTCACTCAACTCCGCGTGGTGATCACTCGACTGATCGCTTCATCAGTCGACTGATGAAGTGATTAGTCGATCGATCAAAGCGCCGCTGGAAATACGCATATCTTCGCGATTTGCTTAGTCAAGTCGTTGGTTTAGCGCTGATCGATGTTGTACATCACCGATCGATAGTATCCCAACGGGAAAAATAACCCTCTCTCTATAAAAAGAGGGTTGGTGGTGGCTTTGAGGGAAAATTCTTAATTTCTGATCATCTTTTCAAGCCTCCATGATTTTTCCAAGCTTTCTAGTGTTTTAATTTCCCTCCTCCTCCCTAAACTTCATATTCATCCATTGTAAGAAGAGGAGGGTTGTTTGTAAAAGAAAGCTTCATAGTGAGATTGCTTAGGGTTGATCCACCTTAAGAATCGTCGTGGAGTAGGAGCGTTATCTCCGAACCATGTAAAGGATTTGTGTTAGCATTGTGTTTTCATTTCTTTTATTATTGTTGTTTTTGTTTATGCTTCCGCTAATCTTTTTGTAGAAACGAGAACAAGCTATTCACCCCCCCTCTAGCATTCCAACGATCCCCTACAGTATCATTTCCTCGTCCTACGGATTCTAGTTACTGCACATGTATCCAAGAGTACCTTACTCTAAACATGTAATGATTTAGCCAAAGACTTTAGTCACAATCCAACGAGAGACCATGGGTATACATCTCCTCGCAAGGAGTGGTGAATCCTTTATAGGCTATTCAAACACCTTCGATCACTTCGACTTATACCCAATCATCCCGGGTCTACATCTCCTCAGAGATGCTTGCTTAATATGTCAAAGCATAAGTCTTCATGATCAAGATGACTTGAATACCGCAAGTCAAAGGAACATCGCACTTAAGCTGTAGTAATAACTTCATTGACATATCTATATATGTAGAGAACCATATGAAGTCTTACAGCTAGTCACTCCAATGAACTAGTTACCATAACTAGCATCCACGATTAACTCCAGACATCACAATATCTCCAGCCAGTGAGAATCAACTGCTTGGATACACCAAGGAGTATACCTCGTGCTAGTCTCGACATAATTGATGTTGTCCAAATCCATCAATTCATCGACTAGGGATAATTCCGATACATCACAATTATATATGTAGAGATACTCACTAGTTGTGATCCAATCACAAATTCTCTCATGCTGTGAATCGTATCGTGGACATTCAGTAAATGAGTTTAAGATATAATCAAATACATGAAAACATGTATACTCAAATAGTGAATATTTATTTATCATATAAATGGTTCAAACATAAGGTGATTTCCTTAGGAAATCTCTCATATATTACTAACATGAGATGACTTCAATTTTACTTGTTTAGATTTAATGAATTGAAACTAATCAACCTTGGGTTAGATTCGGATTTAACCCTTAGCTCGTCAAGTAACTTTTTTGAGAAATTGGCTTCCAGATTGTGGCGAGGCACAAAGGCCTTCTTTGATCGGAACAACAACCACTTCCTTAGACAAAGCCAAATTCAAGAAATCGATTACTTAAGTCACTTAAGATTACTTCCTGGTCTAACTAGGTAAGGATACGGCGAGGTAGCTTCAGCTAGTTCAACTTAGTCGAGTGCACCAAGCTAGATATGCCTTATCTAGTTCGGACGCACAAGACTTCATTTCCCTAATGTACTATCATCTCACCGTGTCCTAGTACTATGTTGTCAAGATTGACGAGTTATTGACCCTATCTAGCCATTCTAAAAATTAAAACAAAATAACTAAGCATGCAAAGACTAATTTCATGTAATGGAACAAACAAATTTAGTACTAGCTCCCCCTGGACCATTGAATCAATTCGGTCTATCCACGTAGTGGATTTGGTCCTTAGGAACCCAATACTTATTAGATCCTAATTGTGAAATTAAAGCAGTCTTAGGGACCCATGCTTGGACTTATTTTCTATTACGGTTCATGATTGACATATACGACTTGTTAGTCATGGTTGATCTAAATCCTAGTCCGGCCTTGTTGTACACGACCCTTTGCGATCCAAGTAGTAGGTCAAGTCCTTTGGATCCCAAAGTAAACCTTTCCAACGTTTGCCTAAGATCTTTGACTTGTCCTTTCTAGAGTGAATTCTCAACTTCGAGTTTTTCAACTCGAGTTGAGTCCTCCTCTTGAACTTGACTAGTAGAAGATGTTAGGGAGACCTCATGTTTAAGGAGTTTAACCTCCTCAACTAAGGTCTCAACCTTGGACTCAGACTTAGCTAACTTTCTAGTTAAGAACTTAATTGCATCATATAATGCATCGATTAGAGAGTGACTCACCTTGAGTGAACCTTTTGAACCGGATACGGATCTGTGGCTTGTCATGAATAGAGACTCATCGTCGGATCCGAAGTCGAACTCTTCATCGGGTTCGGACTCTTCCTCAGGTTCAATCGGCTTGACCATGAAGACAAGGTTGTTGAGCTTGTCTTTCTCTTCCGATGATTCCTCCCATGTAGCATTGAGTGCTTTCTTGAACTTAGGTGTCTTGTTCTTGAGCTTTGGACACTCCAACTTGATGTGGCCCAACCTGTTACACTCATAGCATCTATAGTTGGAATTTGATTTAACTTACCTTCCTTGGATTGGTTGACATGTCGTCTTCTGCTCTTGATCATATTCTAAACTAGATTTACTAGTTCGGTTTCCATCTCGTCATCTATCTCCGACTCGTACTCGTCTTCTTCCTCCGAAGGTGGTTTGCTTTTGGGCTTCTTCTTCGGACCTGCAAATAAGGCAATACTTTTCTCGGCGGGGGACGAATTAGACTTCTCATGTAATTCAAATTTAGAAAATATTTCATCTAATCTAATTGTAGAAAGGTCTTTAGAAACCTTGTAGGCATCAACCATGGATGCCCACAAGGTAGTCCTATGGAATGCATTAAGCGCGTACCTGATTACATCTCGATTTTCTACCTTCTGACCGATCGAATGCAGCCTGTTCATGATGTCTTGTATGTGAGCATGAAGCTAAGTGTCCAACTCATGTTCCTGCATCTTTAAGTTAAACAATTTATTTAATAACAAATCCCTCTTACATACCTTGGTGTCTGCGGTCCCTTCGTGAAGCTCGATGAGCTTATTCCACAAGTCTTTTGCACTTATGAAGGGGTTGACGTTTCTGATCTCCTCTTTGGACAAGCTGTACTGTAGGATTTGGGTAGCCTTGGCATCGAATTCCACTTGGTGTTTCATGGCATTTATCCATTGATCGCAATCCAATGATTCATCATCTTCATTAGTCAGAAGTGTGAACCCGAATTGGATTACAATCCACATCTCTACTTTGGTTTTGAAGTAGCACTCCATCTAACCCTTCCAGTAACGGAAGTCATCTCCATTGTAAAATGGGGGTCGGGCGGTGCTAAACCCTTCGAGATGGGCCATTTAGAAGAAAAGACCTCGCAAAAATGAAAACAACAAAAAGGTTGCCAAGACTTTCATCTTGGATTAGTAGTGCGGGAGAAAGAATTTAACGAAACAAAAAATGCTTAAAAATTACGAGTCGCAAACCCAAAAATGAAAAGAAATTTAAAACAAATGCTAGATTGGTGGTTGCACCAAATCGTAGTGCCCCCACTCTGATACCAATTGTTGGATCAAAAAAGAGCGCTAGAGGGGGGTGAATAGCGCACGTAAATCTTTTTGTTCATTCGATTAAAACACTAGTACGAAAGAGTAAATACATAACGGAATAGTAAAGAACACGGCTTGGTTTTACTTGGTTCACAGCCTACCGGTTGCTAATCCAAGGCCCTTACAATCCAAGATCGTGTACAGAGGGTTGTTGGTGTAATCGGCACAGGTCACAATTGACCAGACTCGAGTTGGACTCGAGTAGTGTTTTAATATTCGACAATGTTTTGGGGAGATTGTTGGTACAATCGACCCAGGTTATGATTGACCAAACTCGAGTTTGACTCGAGTGGTATTTTGATGTTTGACGATAGTTATACCATTTTTTGACTATATAGTTGACATGGGGTTGACCATATGATGGAAAGTCCAAGCATGGTACTTGGCATGGAAAGTCCAAGCATGAGTCTTGGCAATTGGAAAGTCCAACACGGGTTGTCAAGGGAAGTCCAAGCATGGGTCTTGGCAAGGGAAAGTCCAAGTTTGAGTCTTGGCAATTGGAAAGTCCAACATGGGTTGACAAGGAAAGTTCAAGGGGTGATATTGGCGGCGTAAAGTCCAAGGGTGGAGTCTTGACAGCATAAGTCCAATGGTTGGTGGGGTAAAGTCCAAGCTGTAGTCTTGGAAGTGTATGTCCAATGTGCCATGGCGATATAGACCAGCTTAGCATGACAATAGCCAATGGAAGCACCTGAAGGTTAGTGTATGGATGAACAAGTCATGGATGACTTGAAGGGATCCGATAGGCGTGAGGCTGACGGAGGTGGCTAGAAGGCTTAGGTCTAGGCTAAGGGTGGTCTAGCAAGTATGAGGGCATCATACTTGGGTGTTAAAACCTCATGGATGAGATTATTAGTTGATTGATATTATTCTCAGTCGACTGGAGTTCGACTGTAGGAAATGGTCTGGTAGTCAATTGCTAGCATTGGGCAGTTAACTGATGGCCTGATCAGTCGACTGATGGGTATGATCAGTCGACTGATGGTCTATCCATTGGAACTTATCCAACGTGGCTCAGGTCATTGTGAGACAACGACTACAGGAGCAGTCGACTGATGGTCTCGATCAGTCGACTAATAGGCAAAATCTAGCTCGAATTCAGGTTACAAAAGCAGCTCGTGGAGGAGGTTTTTTCCATCAATTTCTTAAACGATTTGGGGCGATTTGCTAGCACAATTCAGGGTCTTCAAGTGCAGCTCAAGCAACCAAATAAGCAATCATCCAAAAGCAAATTTGTAAAGTTTTCTTTACGTGTTTTTGTGTATTGTATTTGTATTTTCTTGTTGTACTTTTGTTTATTATTGTAAACTCTTGTACGAGGTTTTTCCGCCTCTGACTTATTGTTGAGAAGGAGTATTTGTGATTATTAGTGGTGTTTGGCATCGCTAGGGCTCATTCGTGCCCAACCCATGGAGTAGGAACCTTGAGGTTCCGAACCACATTATATCTTGGTGTATTGATCTTGTGATTGTCATGTTTTATTCATGTTATTATTATTTTAACTGCGCTAACACGATTTGTAGAAACGAACAATCAAATTCCATCATCCGACGAAAAATGCTATTCACCCCTCTCCCCTCTAGCGATGATCAATTCCCCAATAAGTAGTATCAGAGTGAGTCCGCTCTTCATTTGGACTAACCGCCAAGGGAGCACACTAGAGGGTAAAGAAGAAGATGGATCATCAAGAGAAATTAAGATGGGACATCAACACACCTCCACCATATGACCAAGAAGATTTTCCGGCTTGGAGGGCGAGAATGGAGACATTCTTGATGATGAACATAGAAGATTGGTTTATCATCATGGAAGGTTTTGAATCCCCTAGGAATAAGAAGGGAGATGTCCTAAAATTGAAGAAGTGGACCCAAGAGCAACATCTAAAGTTCAAGACCGAAGTTAAGGTAACAAAACTTTTAGAAGATTTAATACCTAATGACATTTTGTCTAGACTAGGTGAATATCAAGATGCCAAGGAGCTTTGGAGCAAATTGTCAAAGTTCCATGAAAACCCATCACCAGTTCAAGAAGAAGAGGAATGCTCATCGGCTCAATCGGAGGAGACTGAAGAAGCATGTTCATCCTCACAAGAAAGTGAGGAGTCAGAGGTTGAGAAAGAGTCAACTTCCGGATCGATGGAAGAATAAGAATTGTTGGAAGCCTCCCCCTCTAGGTTTGAGGGGGAGGAGAGACCATCTACTCCGGAGCAAGGGCAAGAGCAAGAGCAAGAAGAGTCATCTACTTCTGGGAGAAGTGATGAACAAGCTAAAGAGGCCCTCACCACCACCCTAGGTAATTCAAGTAATTTAGTCAAAAATAAAAATCATATAATTTGCTTTGAGTGTAGGGAAAATGGATACTATAAGAGTAAGTTTCCTAAGAAGGTCAAGAAGGCTCCACCGGCACCAAAGGTCAAGGATGTCGGCGTCCCCGCTAAGAAGATCAAGAACCATGTCACTTGCTTCAAATGCCAACAATCGGGACACTATAGGAGTCAATGCCCTAGAGGGAGGAAGAAAGGGCAAGAGAGAGCATCACATGTAGGGGGAGCCACTAAGGCAAATCCTAAGGTATATTTCAATAATGCACCTTCAACTTATGTTAAAAAGCATGCTAGAAGTCATGTTAATAATCTTGCTATTACTCATGAAAAGCATGCTAGTAAAAATAGTAAACTTTATTGCTTAGGTGCTAAGCATATTAATGTATCTAAGGACAAATTTAGGAACAATAACTCTAGACCCATTTTATTTAGGGAGTCCATTAAAATTGTAGAAAACGATTTAGGCATTAACCCTAAAAAGGGTAGGCATATGCCTGAGAAATGGAACAATGCCCAAAGACTAAATCAAAATTCAAAAATTGGGCAATTAGAGCTAGAAAATCAAGTTTTGAGGTCAAAACTTGAGAAGATGGAGAAGACCCTTAGAAAGATACAAAATCAAATGCAATGGTCAAATAGTCAAAGCCTAGGGTCAAAGAGTCAAGACCTAGGGTTTAGGAGGCAAGGTCCATCCAAAGGCAAGAAAGGTTTGGGTCACAAACCTAAGCCTAAGGAGACCTACCATAGTGTTCCATTTGATTATGGAATACAACCTAGGTCTAGGAAAACCAAGGTCACAAGGGAAGTCATCCCTAGAGTTGACCATGGTAGATGCCTAGTGGCCAAGGTTTAGAAGAAACCTAGGGAAGCCACTAAGAAGGTTACAAGGGGAGTCACCCCTAGAGTTAACCTAGGCAAGACCCAAATGACCAAGGCTACCAAGCCTAGGAGGGTATCTAGGGAAGTTATCCCTAAGGAATATCTAGTAAACCTAAGGAGCTCAAATAAGTGTTGGGTTCCTAGGAGCGTGATTGATTCACGCTAAATGGGTTAGGTTGTGTCAACTTTAAATGGATGGGTAGTTAACCTAACCTTTGTAAAGGTGGCACCTAAAGTCATTTTTAAGGTTATGGGTACCTTGAAAATGTGGCTTGATCATAATTCTAAAGGATTTTAAGATGTGCCAATATATTTTGAGAATTATGAAAAATCAATCAAATTGGCACAAATTAGGTTTAGAAGTCATAGTGTGTCATTTTCAATTTTTGGCACACTTGGGAGATGGTTGATAATATGGCAAATGAAATTAATTTTAACAAATGGAAATTAACACTAAAATTTAGGTATTATATACCTTTATATTTTATTTGCCATGCTTGATTTTCTATATAACATGTCATGACATCATATTTCTTTTTAATCATATAAAATGTCATGATTATGATTAGGACTATTTCATGTCATGTGTATTTAGATTTAATCATATGCCATGACATCATGATCATTGGCCATGTTTATTTATGTTATCATTTATGTCATGATCATTCATGCATTAATTGAAATTGAGTTAAGGACAATTGGCATGACTTGAAGTCTCATGTATAAAGAAATCAAGTAGAGTTGTATTAGAAAATGCATGAGACCTTAGTATAGGTATAACCAAAACCCACATCTCACATCACATTGACTTGTGTGTGTTTTCATACACCCTAGACACATGTGAGATGCTAGGAAATGAGTTAAGTTCAAGGTGCATAGTTTTTGCATCTAGATGAACTCAAACTCATCATATACCGTGTGTGGATCATGGGGAAAGCTAATGTGCAAGTCATGTACATTGAGCCCATTGATCATGATCCAATATAGGTTTTCAAAAATATTTTAAAATCATTTTTAGAAAACCTTGGTGTAGTCTATCTTTTGATAGAAGCCACCATTGATGATGTTGATACAAAGTAGGGCCAAAACATTGAACTTTTCAATGGTTTTGAACTTTATATCAATTTCACTATTTTGTGGGTAAAATATTTTTCACCCATTGTATTTGTTATAAGTATTATACGTATGAAGTTTCATGATTTTTCAAATTACATATAATTACTTATGCATTTCAAAAATCCATTTCTAAAAATTGATTTCTGCATTTTGCAGATATCAGCCGACTAATGCTTGATGGTAGTCGACCGATGCATTAGGCAGTCAACTGGTGATTGTAAGAGTCGACTGCCAGAGCTGATTTCGAGTAATCAAGGGTTGTTTAGCCTTATTACAGCTATGTTAGGATTACTCTAACTGCTCCTAATCCTAGGATATGCTTTAGAAAGCATTGGAAAGGGTGAAAATCCATTGGATATGGATTAGGAGAGTTGTTTAGGGTGTGTATAAATTTTAAGGTGTGTGAGAGTTCATGTTCGAACTTTTGCCCTTAATTTTGAAGGTTTAGTATTCCTATAGGCTAAGGAACTCTCCAAGGACATTGTTGGTGCAATGGTCAAGGGGGAGCAAGCCTTTAGGGGGAGGTATCCATCATGGGATGATGGATGTGTTCTTCCTCATGAGGGGGAGAATTTTGAGAATGTGAGATGCCCAATTTGGAAATTGAGAGAGTTTATAGGAAGTCTCTCTTAAGTGATATGGGACTAATCACTAGGAAGAGTGAAGGCATCCTAAGTGTTTTTGGACCAAGGGGGAGATTGTAAGATCTCATTGGGATATGAGAAATTGACCTCCTTGGGGAGAACCTTTTTGATGTATGTCAAAAAGGGGGAGAATTTATGGGATTACCAATTTGGGAGAATTGGTAAGGAGATTTAAGTTAGGTGGTCTAACTCAAAGTTGTTTAGTTTTTGTCAAATGTCAAAAAGGGGGAGATTGTTGGTGCAATTGACCCAGGTCATGATTGACCAGACTCGAGTTGGACTCAAGTAGTGTTTTGATGTTTGACAATGTTTTGGGGAGATTGTTGGTGCAATCGACCCGGGTTATGATTGACCGGACTCGAGTTTGACTCGAGTAGTATTTTAATGTTTGACGATGGTTTGACCATTGTTTGACTATATGGTTGACATGGGGTTGACCATATGAAGGAAAGTCCAAGCATGGTACTTGACAAGGAAAGTCCAAGCTTGAGTCTTGGCAATTGGAAAGTCCAATACGGGATGGCAAGGGAAGTCAAAGAATGGGTCTTGGCAAGGGAAAGTCCAAGCTTGAGTCTTGACAATTGAAAAGTCCAACATGGGTTGGCTAGGAAAGTCCAAGGAGTGATATTGGCGGCGTAAAGTCCAAGGGTGGAGTCTTGGCAGCATAAGTCCAATGGTTGGCGGCGTAAAGTCAAAGCGGTAGTCTTGGCAGCGTAAGATCAATGTGCCTTGGCGATATAGACCAGCTTAGCATGACAATAGCCGATGGAAGAACCTGAAGGCTAGCGTATGGATGAATAAGTCATGGATGACTTGGAGGGATCTGATAGGCGTGAGGTTGACGGAGGTGGCTAGAAGGCTTAGGTCTAGGCTAAGGGTGGTCTAGCAAGTATGAGGGCATCATACTTGGTGTTAAAACCTCATGGATGAGGTTATCAATCGACTGATATTATTCTCAGTCGATTGATGGGAGTCGACTGGAGTTCGACAGCAGTAAATGGCCTGGCAGTCGACTGCCAACATTGGACAATCGACTGATGGCCTCATCAGTCGACTGCTATGTCTTTCATTCGACTAATGGTCGATGTTGCATCCACAGAATGTTCCAGAGTCGACTGTTAGGGTTTGACAGTCAAGTAATGACTCGATCAGTCAACTGATGGGTATGATCAGTCGACTGATGGTCTATCCATTGGAACTTATCCAACGTGGCTCGGGTCATTGTGAGACAACGGCTACAGGAGCAGTCGACTGATGTTCTTGATCAGTCAACTGATAGGCAAAATCCAGCCCGAATGCAATGTTATAAAAGCATCTCATGGAGAAGGTTTTTGCCATCGGTTTCTAGAACAATTTGGGGCGATTTGCAAGTGCAATTCAGGGTCTCCAAGTGCAGCTCAAGCAACCAAACAAGCAAGCATCCAAAAGAGCATTTGTAAAGTTTTCTTTACGTGTTTTTGTGTATTGTATTTGTATTTTCTTGATGTACTTTCGTTTATTGTTGTAAACTCTTGTACAAGGTTTCTCTTCCTCTGACTTATTGTCAAGAAGGAGTATTTGTGATTATTAGTGGTGTTTGGAATCGCTAAGGCTCGTTCGAGCTCAACCCATGGAGTAGGAACCTTGAGGTTCCGAACCACGTTATATCTTGGTGTATTGATCTTGTGATTGTCGTGTTTTATTCGAGTTATTATTATTCAGCTGTGCTAACACGATTTGTGAAAATGAATGATCAAATTCCATCATCCGACGAAAAATGCTATTCACCCCCCCCCCTCTATCGACAATCAATTCCCCAACAATGCCAATTTACTAAACTAGTCTCCTCCTCGTTGGAGGTAGGAGACAATGATTACAAATCCACGAAAAACTTGAGGTAGAGAGACAAACCCCCCTCTCCTGGTTACGATAAAAGCTCGATAGGAAAGAGAATTACAACAATTAAAAATGACAACTTATGAAACTGATACCGACGACTAAAGACGAAGAGGTTGAGCTCGTGTCGTCGGCGTTGCGACAGTGTTTCGGTGTCGTAGAGGCGTTGTAGAGTAGCGGCGTTGCAGGATCACTTTGTAAAAACTTTGGATGACCTAAAGGGGTGAAACCCCCCTTCTTTTATAGCCTTGGAAGCCCCCCCCCAACGTTCAGTTCTAGTTCATGGTCAAAGAACCTCATCTCCCCAAGATAAGTGGAGCTTATCTTGACTCTCCTCGAGGCTAGAAATTCAAATGGCAGTCGACTGCTACCCTTATCAGTTCAACTGATGCCCAACAGTCGACTTCTATAAGCCAGCAGTCGACTGGTGGTTAGGGTTCTTGATTGCACTAAAGAGTTAACTCAAAATAAAAACAATATAAGTAAATTCGACGACCACTTACCGTCCGATCTCGACTTAGACCTTCCACGGGAAGTCTTAGTCAGATCGCCGCCTAAGGATGTCCCCATAAGGAGGACCCGACCTTACATTCACTCACACACGAGCTTACCTTACGTCCTTTTGTGACTCACAGCTTTGCTTCAGGTCTCTACCTGGGTTCTTCGGCTCCATCAGAAGTTTTCCCGGTGTTGCCCAACCACCACGGTTTCCCGACTCGGGATTCTCTGGGTGTCGCCGACCTTTAGCTCAGCTTAACCACTCCTGAACACTTGGATCAGCTCATTAGACAACAATATAACATTAGCTTTGGGTCTTTGCCATAATCAAAACCTATGTTCGATTATTTGGTGCCTACTGCACCAACAGTTTGAATTTTTGCCTTTAATTTTGATGGTTTAGTATTCCTATAGGTTTAGGGACTCTCCAAGGACATTGTTAGTTCAATGGTCAAGGTGAAGCAAGCCTTTAGGGGGAGGTTATCCATTATGGGAAGATGGATGTCTATGTTAGTGCAATCGGTCCGGGTTGACTCGAGTTTGACTCGAGCAGTATTTTGATGATAGATAAAACTTATGATATGAGATTGTCATAGGAAAGTCCAACATGGAGTTGGCATGGAAAATCCAAGCATGGGGCTTGGTGTTGAAAAGTCCAAAGCATTGCGAAGTCGTGCGCTTGGTTCTTGTTGAGAAATGCATTGCGAAGACGTGCACTTGGTGCATTTGGGAAGTCTTGAGGACTTGGCAAGTTCACTAGGCTTGGGGTCGTTGAGTCGGTGAAGGATGGCATTGCGAAGTCGTGCGCTTGGTGCATCCGAGGGACCACCGGACTGGGAGCGAATGGAGTGAGGCCCAAGGGAAGCATACTTCGAGGGCAAGAGACGTGAAGGATAGCATTGCGAAGCCGTGCGCTTGGTGCATCCGAGAGACGTAGGCTGAGGGAAGAGAACTTTGGTGGAGAACTCCATGAGAGGATGAGGTGGACTTGGCCAAGTGGCTAAAACTGAGTGTCAGAGGCTCAAACATGAGGTTTGAGGGTTTACCCGACAGTCGGATGCTCAAACAACTTGGTGTTTGAGGTTTACCAGACAGCAGTCGACTGGCATAGGTCCCAGTTTGACTGATCCAAGTCGACTAGGGTTCGACTGGTGTTAGACTGCAGTTTTGTGGCCTAGCAGTCGACTGCCAAGGACTGGCAATCGACTGATGTCCATAGCAATCGACTACCGAGGGATGACAGTCAACTGATGGAAGTGTTGCGAACACAGAACGCTCCATAGCCGACTGGGAAGTCGGCTACGAGGTCATCAGTTGACTGATAGAGGATTCGTTGGAACTTGTCCAGAGTGGATCAAGCCGTTGTGAGACAACGGCTACAGGAGCAGTCGACTGGGGCCTTTTGGCAGTTGACTGCTAGGCACGAAATCAGCTCGATGCAAGTTATAAATGGAGCTCAAGATGGAGGATTTTGCCAAGACTTTGAGGGTGATTTTGGAGGGGAATTGCTACTGAATTCCAGTCCTTCAAGAGTCATCTAAAGCAAGCAACTAGCAAAGGTTTCAAAGCAGGGGTTGTAAAGTGTTCTTTACGTGTATTTCGTATTTGTCTTTGTATTTTCTTTTATTTCATATTACTTAATGTAATTGCTTGTACGAGGTTTCTCCACTTCCGACGTGTTGTCGAGAAGGAGTATTAGTTAGTGTCGTATGCATAACTAGATCTTGGTGAGCTCGCTCATGGAGTAGGAACCATTCGATTTCGAACCACGTATATCTTGGTGTATTGTGTGTGCTTGTGTTGTTGTTAGTATTTCTATTTGTTTTTATTATTTCCGCTGCGCTAATGACAATCGTAGACAAGCGATGCACGACGACGATCATATTCCACCGTACACGCGATTGAGGGCTATTCACCCCCTCTAGCCAGCCACCTACATTCCAACAAGTGGTATCAGAGCCAAAGAGCTTATTAAGGACTAATCGCCAACACAAGCACTACAAGATGGTCGGCTACAACCTCCAACCACCAAAATTTGAAGGATATTTTCAATGGTGGAGAAGAAAAATTGAGGTATATCTAGAAACCGATTTTGATATTATGTTAATTCTAGAAAACGGTTTCAAAATGCCTAGGGATGAAGAATATAGACAAATTGAGAAGTCAAGGTGGACCCAAGACCAAATGAAGGATTTCAAGATAAATCTCAAGGTAATCACATTACTTAGTGATTTGATTCCTAACAACATTTGGTCTAGGCTAGGTGAATATAGGGATGCAAAGGAGCTATGGCATAAGGTGATAAAATTCAATGTGTTGGTGCAACAATGCCCCAAGCATTTATATGTTTTGATGTTTGGATAATCATCTAAGTTAGGCAACAAATTGTAATCTAATGGTGAACATGAATAAGTGACAGGTAAAGGCAAAGTCCAAGTATGATCTTAGCAAAAGGAAGTCCAAAGGCAAGTCTTGGCAGCGTAAGTCCAAGCATGTAGTCTTGGCGGCGTAAAGTCCAAGCACGCCTTGGCAAAGGAAAACCCAAGACATGACAAAACCGAAGGAAGCCCTTGGAAGCAAAGCGCAAAGGATGAACAAGTCGCGAACTCGGAGGGATCCTGGAAGCGCAAGGCTTAAGGAAGAGTTAGAAGGTTGAGTCTAGGTCTAGAGGGTGAAATCAAGTATGAAATACTCATACGTGATTTGTATCAGTCGACTGGTCAAGTGCTCGACTGAGTCAGGTTGAAACCCTGACTATCAGTCGACTTCCTTAGCAATGGGAGTCAACCGATGATGTTATCAGTCGACTGCCAACAGTGGCAGTCGACTAATCAAGGCAAAAACAGGCACAGAATGGAGTCCCACTCGACTACGGCTTGTGATCACTCGACTGATCACTTCATCAGTCGACTAATGGAGGGATCGGTCGACTGATGAGAATATCGTTGGGCGAAATGACTCTAAATCCCGCGAATCCGGCTGTTCAGAAGTCGTTAATCGCACCGGCAGTCTACTGATGCTGTACATTAGTCGACTGATCGTGCTCCAATGGGAAAATCAGCCCTCTCTCTATAAAAAGAGGGCTGATGGGGTTTTTTGGGGTTAATTCTTATTCTCTGATTCTTCTCCAAAGCCTCCATGAGTTTTCTAGCTTTCTAAGTGATCATAAATCCCCTCCTCTTGTCTCTAAGCTTAAATTTTCATTCTTTGTAAAGAAGAGGAGTTATGTTGTAAAGGAAAGCTTCTTAGTGGATTTGCTTGGGTTGATCCACCTTAAGGATCGCCGTGGAGTAGGAGTGTTATCTCCAAACCACGTAAAGGCTTTGTTTGCATTGTTTTTTTGTTTTTACATATATTATTTGTGTTTTCTTCCGCTAATCACTCTTGTAGAAACGAAAAGCGCTATTCACCCCCCCTCTAGCTTCCAAACGATCACCAACAAGTGGTATTAGAGCCCGGATCGCATCGGAAGATCTAGCAATCAACCGGAGCAAAGATGGCTTTTCAAGAGGGGTATAGCACGGCGAGGCCTCCGTTCTTCGACGGCAACGACTTCGGATATTGGAAAGGTAGGATGGAGTATTACTTAATGAATGATATTGAGAATTGGTTTAGTGTTGTAGATGGTTTCGAGAAGCCGATCGATGAATTCGGAGCACCACTACCGACAAAAGATTGGACAAGAGAGATGGCCAAGAAAGCACAAGCAAATGCAAAAGTAACGACCACACTTCAATGTGGTCTATCCAAGGAGCAACTCTCTAAAGTCGGGCACTTCAACTCCTCAAAAGAGCTTTGGGAGAAGCTCATCGAACTCAACGAAGGATCCAAAGAAACAAGAAGGGCCAAGAGGGATCTTTTGATTGGCCAACTCCAAAGCTTCACTATGAAGACAAACAAGACCGTGAGCCAAATGCATGGGCATTTCAAGGAAGTAGTCAATGGACTACACGTTATAGGTGAGAAGGTCGACAACCGAGACCTTTTAAGGTATGTGTTACAAGCTTTCACTAGAACCACCTTATGGGCTTCAATGGTAGATGCCTATAAGGTCTCTAAGGATCTTTCATTAGTTAAGTTAGATGAGCTATTTTGTGAATTTCAATTACATGAACAAGCTAACACTTCATCCAAAGAGAAGGGTATAGATCATTTTGTAGGAAAGAAGGAGAAGAAGAAGAAGGAGAAGAAGGAAGTGTCCTCCTCATCTGAATCCGAGGAAGACTCATCAAGTAGTGAAGATGAGTTATCGGCAAGCGAGGTGGCACATTACGTCAAGAAGTTTGGTGGGAAGTCAAGGAGATTCACCAAGAAAGATGTGAAGAGGATGTTCCAATCCTCAAGAGGTAAATCTTCAAACAATTCAAATTCTACCTCTAACGTGACTTGTTTTGGTTGCAACAAAAAAGGGCATATAAAGCCAAATTGCCCGGAACTAAAGAAGAAGGAGGAGAAGGAAAAGAAAAAGAAGGAAAAGAAGGAAAAGAAGAAGAAGGAGGCGATGGTGGCACAAACATGGGACACTCTAAGCATGGAGGAGTCTTCCGACGATGAAGAAGTTTGCCATGCCACCCGGAATCTAGCCCTCATGGCATTAGAAGAAGCCGGGAGCTCAAGCGAGGAGTCTTCTTCCTCTTCAAGCGATGAATCATCATCAAGTGATGATGATGAGGTAAACAACTCACCCAAAGTAGATTTACTTTATAAGAATATTGCATGTTTACAAAATGCTTTAAATAGATCGAAAACTAGGATTAAGGATCTAAAATTAGAGATCAAATCACTTAAGAGTGTAGATTCATCATGTGGTAAACCATCTAGTGAAAACGATGAATGTACCCTTAGGGATGAAAATGATGAGTTAAGAAAAGAAATAGGTAAATTAAGAGCATGCTTAGAAAAATTCACCAATGGTTCAAAATACCTAGACATGATTATTAAGGATCAAAGGGCTATCTACAACAAGGCCGGATTAGGATATAGGCCTAAGGAAAAAGAGGTAGCATTTACATCTCTCGTTAGTAGAAAATCAATAATTAAAATCAAGGGGAGAAAGGCATGGGTACCTAAGAAAATTATAATTGATGCTAGTGGTCCTAAGATTTGGGTACCTAAGGATTGTGTTTTTTATATGATATAGGTAGAAGAACCAAGCTTGTGGATAGTTGATAGTGGGTGCTCAAAGCATATGACTGGGGATGAGAGAAAATTCTCCACTATCAACTACACTAGCAAAGGAAAAGTCTCATTTGGTAATAGCGGCAAACTTCAGATTCTAGGAAATGGCACAATTGAGGTATCCCTCAACCTTGCCATTCATAAAGTGCTATTAGTTAAAAATATGAAATTTAATTTACTTAGTGTAAGTCAACTATGTGATGCAAACTTTGATGTTAGATTTGATTCCTCAAAATGCTTTATAAGACACAAAACTCTAAATGATTGCATGTTAGTAGGTTTTAGGAAATCAAATATATATTATGTTGATTTATCCTATGCTACTAATGCTTCCACTAAGTGTCTTATTGCAAAAGAGGAAGAAAGTTGACTTTGGCATAGGAGGCTAGGACACATAAACATGAAGAACATAGCCAAAATAGCAAAAATGAAGTTAGTCAAAGGGTTGCCCAAAGTAAAATTTCTCAAGGACAAGATGTGTGATGCATGCCAAGAAGGGAAACAATCAAAAACATCACACAAAGGTAAAAATTTACTTAGTACCGCTTTACCGTTAGAACTCTTACATATGGATTTATTTGATTGTCATAGTACCCCCTCTATAATTGGTAGTAAATATTGCTTGGTAATAGTAGATGATTTCTCTAGGTTTACTTGGGTATTTTTCTTGAAAAATAAAGATGAAACCTTAGGAATAATCATAGGATTTAGCAAAAGAGTAGAAAATGAAAGAAAACTCAAAATCAACCGGATATGTAGTGATCATGGTAGAGAATTTGAGAATTCTAACTTTTCAACTTTTTGCTTAGAACAAGGGTACAAGCATGAGTTTTCTTGTCCTAGAACACCCCAACAAAATGGGGTTGTGGAACGGAAAAATCGTGCCCTACAAGAAGTGGCTAAGACAATGCTTAATGCATACTCCTTACCTAGCTACTTGTGGGCGGAAGCGGTTAATACCGCTTGCTATATCCAAAATAGGGTATTGATTCATAGGTTTTTAGGAAAAACTCCATTTGAATTGTGGAATGGTACAATTCCAACAATTCATTATTTTAAGGTCTTTGGATGTAAAGTCTACATTTTAAATACCAAAGACAACCTAGGTAAGTTTGAGTCCAAAGCGGATTAGGGAATCCTAGTTGGATATTCATCTACTAGTGTAGGGTATAGAGTTTACAATAAATGGACTCAAAGGATTGAAGAATCTTCAAATGTTCAATTTGATGAATCCTCAAATACATATCCTAGGAAATCCCCTATTAATGATGATATTAATAATGAAAATCAAGATTTTACCCAACAATTTCAAGTTTTAACCTTAGGGGGTAATGATCAAGGGGGAGGTTTGAATCAAGGGGGAGTAAGGGATGATTCCGATGATGAGCATAGGATTGAGGTTGATCATGATCAAAACCAAATTAGTACACCTCCTAGAACCATAAGAGTTCATCAAAGTCACCCCTTAGATCAAATTGTGGGTGAATTATCTCAAGGAGTTAGGACTAGGTCATTCCATAGGGATCCCACTAGTCATATAGCTCTCATTTCTCAAATTGAGCCCAAAACAATTAAAGATGCATTACTTGATCCGGATTGGATCTTAGCAATGCAAGATGAATTGGCTCAATTTGAAAGGAGTCAAGTATGGGAGTTAGTTCCGAGACCAAGTGAAAACACCATTGTTACTACAAGATGGGTTTTTAGGAACAAACTAGATGACCAAGGAAATATCACTAGAAATAAAGCAAGATTAGTTGCAAGGGGCTTTAATCAAGTTGAAGGACTTGATTATGATGAAACATATGCCCCGGTTGCTAGGTTAGAGTCCATTAGAATACTTTTAGCATATGCCTCCTATATGGGTTTCAAACTCCATCAAATGGATGTCAAATCGGCATTCCTAAATGGGTTTATTAAGGAGGAGGTATATGTAGAACAACCTCTCGGTTTTGAAAATATAGACGATCCAAACCATGTATACAAGCTTAGGAAAGCTTTGTATGGTTTGAAACGAGCTCCCCGGGCTTGGTATGAAAGATTATCATCTTTCTTAATTTCTAAGGATTTTAAAATGGGTAGTATAGATCAAACTCTCTTTATAAAGTCAACATCTAAGGAAATCTTTGTAGCCCAAGTATATGTTGATGACATTATCTTTGGGTCAACAAATGATAAACTCCTTCAAGACTTTATTCAAAATATGGAAAAAGAGTTTAAAATGAGTCTAGTTGGGGAATTAAATTTCTTCCTAGGATTGCAAGTCAAACAAACTAGTGAAGGTATTTATATTTATTAAACCAAATATGCTAAGGAAATGATTAAGAAATTTGGTTTGGAAAATGCTAAGGTGGTTTCAACTCCAATGGCAACCAATACTAAAATAGATAGTGATAGTGAGGGAAAACAAATAGATCTCACACTTTATAGGAGCATGATTGGTAGCCTTTTGTACTTAACCACTAGTAGACCCGACATATTATTTGCGGTTGGTATGTGTGCTAGGTATCAATCATGTGCTAAAGAATCTCATTTAGTTGCCGTTAAGAGAATTCTAAGATATGTTAAAGGCACACTAAATGTAGGTCTATGGTACCCTAGGACTAGGTCTTTTGATTTGATTGGGTACACCGATTCCGATTATGCCGGTTGCAAATTGGATCGGAAGAGTACTAGTGGTGGATGCCAATTCCTTGGGTCCTCCCTAGTTAGTTGGAGTAGTAGGAAGCAACCTTGTGTTGCTTTATCCACCACCGAGGCCGAATATGTGGCTATGGGTGGTTGTGTAGCTCAACTACTATGGATGAAACATACCTTAGAAGATTATGAGCTATATTACTCCAACATGAAAGTATTTTGTGATAATATGAGCACCATTAACTTGACCAAAAATCCGGTGCATCACTCTAGGACCAAGCACATTGAAGTGAAACATCACTTCATTAGAGATCATGTGGCAAAGGGGGATATTGAGCTTAATTACATTGAATCCAAGTCCAACCTAGCCGACATATTTACCATGGTTCTTCTCGAGGTAGAATTTTCATCACTTAGGAGAGAACTTGGAATGTGCTTGGTTGAGTAAAGGTATAGGTTTGCATTATCCTATAGAAATACTAGGATTTATACCTTTGAGCATCTCACAAAATACCTAAGAAATCATGATTTTTGTATTGAGCAACTTAGACAACATGTGAGATGTTAGGAAGATGCACTTGGTTCATCATGCTTGTTATGATGCATTACTATGGACCAAAGTGTCATCTAGAGACATTAATCCTTCATTGGACCAATCATTGGGAAGGCTTATACACAATTGATGTGCATATAGCTCCAAGAACATGATTGGAAATGTCAAATAAAACATATTTTAAACTATGTTTATCATACTTTGAAAAATAGTTTTCAAGTGAAACATAAAAGTGATACAAAGTTTGCAAACTTTTTAGAACTTTTGCTAGTTTCCAAGTTTGTATCAATATTGAAATCTGGAAAACATATATTTTTCAAAATATTTTTCCTTGATAAAGTATGATCTCAGAAATGTGTACACAAAATTTTGTGATTTTTCGAGGTTTCTGGAATTTCTGACGCATTTTTGAATTTGGATAAAAGGTGAATTTGACATATGAGATGTGATCGATCGATTCAGAAACCAGTCGACTGATACACTGTGTTTTCGGAAGATTAGCTCCATTTTCTGATATTTAGTGTATCCTTGTTGATCTAAAACTATAGCTTGATAATATTGAGTATAAACAACTTGTATGACTGTTTAAATACAGTATTTTAGGGGGAGTTTCACATAACGTAACTTTCTTATTCCAAGAAGTTACATTGTTGGTGCAAAGTTAGAAGTTAAATCCTCAAATTACTTGGTAGACTTTTGCTCCACATGTTTTGTTTACTCATCATGAACTATATCTTGGATTAAGGGGGAGCTAAAATTCATATCTGTACTTTAGTTCAAAATTATAATACATTCAATTCTTCTATGAATCATATGACTTCTTCTCTTTTTGATGTGTGTCAAAGGGGGAGAAGAAATGTTTAAGTTAGAAATTGGATATATGATTATGTGATTATGTGTATCTTTAAAAGACCTAACTTAAATGATTGTCAAACATCAAAAAGGGGGAGATTGTTGGTGCAACAATGCCCCAAGCATTTATATGTTTTGATGTTTGGATAATCATCTAAGTTAGGCAACAAATTGTAATCTAATGGTGAACATGAATAAGTGATAGGTAAAGGCAAAGTCCAAGTATGATCTTGGCAAAAGGAAGTCCAAAGGCAAGTCTTGGCAGCGTAAGTCCAAGCATGTAGTCTTGGCGGCGTAAAGTTCAAGCACACCTTGGCAAAGGAAAACCCAAGACATGACAAAACCGAAGGAAGCTCTTGGAAGCAAAGCGCAAAGGATGAATAAGTCGCGGACTCGAAGGGATCCTGGAAGTGCAAGGATTAAGGAAGAGTTAGAAGGTTGATTCTAGGTCTAGGGGGTGAAATCAAGTATGAAATACTCATACTTGATTTGTATCAGTCGACTGATACGATGTATCAGTCGACTGGTCAAGTGCTCGACTGAGTCAAGTTGAAACCCTGACTATCAGTCGACTGCCTTGGCAATGGGAGTCGACTGATGATGCTATCAGTCGACTGCCAACAGTGGCAGTCGACTGATCAAGGCAAAAACAGGCACAGAATGGAGTCCCACTCGACTACGACTTGTGATCACTCGACTGATCATTTCATCAGTCGACTGATGAGTATGTCGTTAGGTGAAATGACCCTAAATCCCGTGAATCCGGCTATTCAAAAGTCGTTAATCATGCCGACAGTCGACTGATGTTGTACATCAGTCAACTGATCGTGCTCCAATGGGAAAATCAGCCCTCTCTCTATAAAAAGATGGCTGATGGGGGTTTTTGGGGTTAATGCTTATTCTCTGATTCTTCTCCAAAGCCTCCACGAGTTTTCTAGCTTTCTAAGTGATCTTAAATCCCCTCCTCTTCTCTCTAAGCTTAAATTTTCATTCTTTGTAAAGAAGAGGAGTTGTGTTGTAAAGGAAAGCTTCTTAGTGGATTTGCTTGGGTTGATCCACCTTAAGGATCGCCGTGGAGTAGGAGTGTTATCTCCGAACCACGTAAAGGCTTTGTTTGCATTGTTTTTTTTTTACATATATTATTTGTGTTTTCTTCCGCTAATCACTCTTGTAGAAATGAAAAGCGTTATTCACTCCCCCCCTCCTCTAGCTTCCAAACGATCACCTACACAATGAACATCCCGAATCGGCACAAGTAGAGGAAGAAGCCGAGAAAGAGTGCCCATCAACATCCGGATCCGAGGATGTTGAAGAATTGCCATCCACATTCGAAGATGTGGATGACTTGGTGGAGAACTCCACCTCTAGCATTGAGGGGGAGGAGAGGACTTCCATTCCGGAGCAAGGGCAAGACGAAGCATCTACCTCCAGAAGAAGTGATCAAGAGGCTTCCACCACCTCCTTAGGTAACTCATGCATTATAATTAATAATAAAGATCATATAATATGTTTTGAGTATAGGGAGAAAGGGCATTACAAGAGTAAATACCCAAAATTGGCTAAGGAAAAGGCACCGACACTAAAAGTCAATCAAAAGTCAAAGGATGTCGGAGTTCCCACAATTAGAAGCAAGGAGAATATTGTGTGCTTCAAATGCAACCAAAGGGGGCATTATATAAGCCAATGCCCTTGGGGGAGGAAGAAGGGGCAAGAAGGTGTATCTCATGTAGGGGGAGCTTCCAAAGCTAACCCTAAGCTAAATTTAGTTAATGCACCTTCAATTCCTAAGGTTAACAAGCATGCTAGGAATTATTTTAGCTCTCTGGCAATTATTAATGAAAAACATGCTAGTAAGAACAAATATGTTTGTTTAGGTGCCAAGCATGTTAGTTTATCTAAGGACAAACCTAGACACCATAATTGTAGACCTATCTTGCCTAGGGAGTCTATAAGGAGAATAGAAGAAAATTTAGGCATTAACCCCAAAAAGTCTAAGCATATGCCTAAGAAGAGTCATTCCCAAAAGATAAATAAAAAATCAAAATTGGGAAAATTAGAACTAGAGAACCAAGCCTTGAGGTCAAGGCTTGAAAAATTGGAGAAGACCCTAGCAATTATTACAAATTCATTTAAGGGGTCTGAGGATCAAAATTCAAGACCTAGGAAACAAGAAATGTCCAAGGGCAAGAAAAGTTTGGGTCACAAACCTATGTCCTACCATAATGTCCCATTTAATTATGGAACAATTTCTAGGTCTAGGAAAACCAAGACTAATAGGGAAGTTATCCCTAAGACTAGACATGGTGTTTGCTTAGTGGCTAAGGACTTAAGAAAAACCAAGAAAGCCACTAAGAAGGTCAAAGCAGGAGTCACCTCTAGAGTTGACCTAGGAAAGACCCAAATGACTAAGGTGTCAAAACCTAAAAGGGTCATTAGAAAGGTATCTAGGGAAGTTATCCCTAGTGAATACCTTGTTAACCCAAGGAGCTCCAATAGGTATTGGATTCCTAGGAGCGTGATCGATTCACGCTAGATGGGTTAGGGTGTGTCAACCCTAAGTGGATGGGTAGTTAACCTAGCCATAATGAGTTGACACATTAGGATGTGCCAATATGCTTTAAGAAGTTGAAAAATGATTAAATTGACACAAATAGATCTTAGAGGTATTGGTGTTTCATTTTGGGTTTATGGCACACTTGGGAGATAATGGTATTAAGGCAAAATAGAATTAATTCCTAGAAATGATAATTTGGATTTAACACTTAGGTATTTTATATCTTAGTATATTTTACTTGCCATGATTTATTTTCCTTGCCATGACATGACATCATTTTCATTTTTATCTCTAAAAATGTCATGATCATGTTTTAGACTTAGTTTTATATGTCATGTATGCTAAAATTTCATTCACATGTCATGACATCATGATTTTGTCACATGCTTAGTTATATCATATATATGCCATAATCATATCATGCATAAAATAAAATTGATTTAAGGACCATTGGCATGACTTGAAGTCTCATGCATAAGGGAATCAAGTAGAGTTACCTTATAATATGCATGAGACCATTAAAGAACAAAAACCCACATCTCACTAGAATATTTGACTTGTATGTGTTTTACACATCTAGATACAAGTGAGATGTTTAGGAAAAAGAAACTAAAGGTTTCAAAAACATTTTGAAAACATTTTGAAAAACCTTAGTGAAGTCTATCTTTTGATAGCAATCACCATTGAATGGGATGATACAAAGAGGGCTCAATATTGAAGTTTTTCTTAACTTTTGAACTTTGTATCAATCTCAATATTTTGTGGGTAAAATAATTTTTCAATATTTTTCACCCATTATGATTGTTATAAGTAATATACATACAAAATTTCATGATTTATCAATGTATGTATATTTACTTATGATTTTCAGAAATTCATTTCTGAAAATCAGAAAACTGCAAAATGCAGTTATCAATCGAATGCCAGGGAGGCCAGTCGACTAATGTGGGAATGAGTCGACTGATACTGCTGATTTCGGATAAACCTTGGTGGTTAGGCTCATGTTCAGCTATGTTTTGGTCCCCTAACCATTCCTAACCCTAGGACATACTATGGAGAGCATTAGAAAGGGTGGAAATCCATTGGATATGGATTTGAAGAAGTGTTTAGGGAGAGTATCAATTTTAAGGTGGATGAGAGTTCATTGTTGAACTTTGCCTTAATTTTGATTAATTAATGTTCCTATTGGCTTAGGGACTCTCCAAGGACATTGTTGGTGCAATGGTCAAGGGGGAGCAAGCCTTTAGGGGGAGGTATCCATCATGGGAATATGGTGTTGGGTTTCTGGCACTGCGGCGAGTGTGTGTTAGAACATGTTTCATAAACATGTGCGCAGTGGAAGAAATAAAAAGCAATAAATCTAATTTATTATATCACACACACCACACGCATGCATAGTACAACATGTGTAGACATGACCGCAGTTTCAAATTTTACAATAAAAGGAAATCATTCTGCGTATACTTGACGTATCACGTGTAGCGGAAAGGCATCAACCGGAGCGACTCTCGCTAGAATCACCTTTATCTGTATCCACACCGAGTATCGTCAGGATGACATCATAAAGCCACGAGCCTCGTCTTCGTATGAGTCACTAGCCTCGTGTCGAAGACGATGTGATTGAGAGAAGATCACAATCCGAATCAAAATTCGGATTCAAAACTGAGTCCCCAAAACTCGCTTCTCCGGAGAGGTATTCGTCAATCGTTTGACGAATCCTTCATCCTCCACCTATGAGGATTACCAGAGATCGAATCTTTGGCAAGGTAGTCGCTGTCGGAGCTCCAAACGTCGTCCAAACAATGCTCTGACAAGAAGGAAACAAGCTATCAAGAAAACTGGACAGCTTTGGTGGAGAACTTGCACCGGCCAAATAAGGAAAGCTAGATGCTCACCTTGTCGCCGGAGCCAAGGAAGATCACTGGAGCTCCTCCGGCAGCAACTAGACGTCGCCAAGTGGGGAGGACGGTAGTGTTAGTAATATATGAGAGATGTCCTAAGGCAATCGCCTTATGTATGAACCATTTATATGATAAATGAAGATTCACTATTTGAGTATACATGTTTTATGTATTTGATTGGATCTTAAACTCATTTCTTGAATGTCACGTCACGATTCACGGCATGAGAGAATTTGTGATTGGATCACAACTAGTGAGTATCTCTACATGTGTAATTGTGATGTATCGAATTATCCTAGTCGATGAATTGATGGATTTGACACCATCAATTCCTTGTAGACTAGCACGAGGTATACTCCTCGTGTATCCAAGCAATTCGATTTCACCGGGCCGAGACATAGTGATGTCCGGAGTTAATCGTGGATGCTAGTTATGGTAACTAGTTCATTGGAGTGACCAGCCGTAAGACTTCATATGGTTCTATGCATATATAGATATGTCAATGAAGTTCTTACTGTGGCTTAAGTGCGATGTTCCTTTGACTTGCGGTATTCAAGTCATCTTGATAATAGAGACTTATGCTTTGACATCTTAAGCAAGAATCTCTAAGGAGATGTAGACCCGGGATGATTGGGTATAAGTCGAAGTGATCGAAGGTGTTTGAATAGCCTATAAAGGATTCACCACTCCTTGCGAGGAGATGTATACCCATGGCCTCTCGTCGGATTGTTACTAAAGTCTTTGGCCAAAGCATTACATGTTTAGAGTAAGGTACTATTCGATTCATGTGGAGTAACTAGAATCCGTAGGACAAGGAAATGATACTTGGGCTAGGTGTGACGTAGTCAGCCTAGTGGGGACTGACACAATAGACCATGTCCTGAACCAAGTGGGTATAAGATGAGTGAAGGGAATGGGGCACGAATCATTCGAGCTGCTGAAGGGTTTCAGAAATAGTTCTGGATCAACCGTTGATCTTTTCGGTTAATTGGGGATCATGATGTACTACTAGGTGCCACTCATGATCGTTCTATAATTAATGGTTAATTATAGATGGCCAACATAAACCGAGAACCTATTTGGTCACACGCACAACGAGCGTAATCCGAAGGATTTAAAACGAGCTTGAGAATGGGATTCTCAGACCGAGAGAAACTAGGTTTGGTTGGACCAAACATAAAGCGAGCATGAAATCGTTTCAGTCGCAATGGAAGCATGGATGGGCCGTGTCTTATGAAGACATAATGGATGAACCAAAATGGTTTGGTTCTAATCCAATGGAGGAGAATAAACCAAAGGGTTTGGTTTATTTTAAACGAATGAACCAAAAGTTGGTTCGGTTCGTTTTAACTTAAAATAAACCATCATGGTTTGGTTTATTTTAACTTATCTTAATGGAGCGGGTTAACGGGCTTTATAGATATGATCCATTAACCATTAAGAGAATTAGTTCTCTATAAAAGAGGGCTTAAGGGATTGTTAAGCCCTAACTAATCCAAACCCTAGTTGGAGTTGCCGCCCAACCTAGGTGTGTGCCACCAAGCTCCTTGGCCGCCACCTGTGTCGGCGTCCGGCTCCTTGCCGGCGACAAGCTTCAGCCGGTGATCCTCCGGCGACTCGGTGATCTTCCTAGGCCTCGGTGAAAAGGTGAGCACTTGGCTTCCTTGTTTTGGCCGGCGCTACTCCTCCACCAAGCTGTCCAGTTTCTGACAGCTTTTCTCCTCTCGCCGGAGCGTGCTTGACGACGGTTAGAGCTCCGACAGCGGATAACTTACCGGGGATTCGATCTCCGGTAATCCTCTGAGGTGGAGGACGAAGGATTCATCAATCGGTTGACGAATACCTCTCCGGAGAAGCGAGTTTTGAGGACTCATTTTGGATTCGGATCGTGATCATCTCTCGATCACGTCGTCTTCAACACGAGGCTAGTAACCCGTACGAAGACGAAGCTCGTGGCTTAGCGAAGTCATCCCGAGGAACTCGGCGTGGATACGGATAGAGACGATTCTAGCGAGGATCGTTCCGGTTGATGTCGTTCCCGCTACACGTCATACGAAAGGTATAACGTAGATAAATTTCCTTTTATTGCAAATTTAAATTTATGGTTATGTCTACACTTGTAATATGCATGCGTGTGTTGTGTGTGTTGTAATAAATAGGAGTATTTATTATTTTTATTGCTTCCGCTGTGTTCATGTTTACGAAACATGATCGAACACACACACGCCGCGGTGCCGAAAACCCAACAGTGGTATCAGAGCCAGGTTGTGTTTCGACATAATCGTAAAAATGGTTTTGCGATAGTCATAATGTATTTCTGGAAATTTTCTAATTTTGGAAATTTAGAAGTATTTATGGAAATTTTTCAATTTTGGAAAGTCTAGAAGTATTTATGGAAATCTTTCACTTTTGGAAAGTTGGAAGTATTTATGGAAATTGATATTTTCCATAAATAAAATATTTGATTAGATTCTGGAAATTTGTTTCCTAATTTAATCATGATTTGATTTGGGAAATCAAATCTTAAAATATTTAATTTCCATAAGTAGTTTTAATGATTTAGGAAATTGGTTTCCTAAATAGATTTTCCTTAATCAAATAATTCCATGAATAAAATATGTGATTAGATTTGGAAATTTGTTTCCTAATTTAATTATGATTTGATTTGGAGAATCAAATCTTAAACATATTTTATTTCCATAAATAGTTATGACATATAAGGAAATATATACATGACATAATTGTATGTCATGTAATTGCATTAGATGCATAACATTATGCCATGCGTGTCGTGACATGTAGATGTATGCCATGTATGCCATGCCATGTAGATAATAGTTATTTGCATGCAAAGAGGATGAGACATAAAAACCCTTAAACAATATTAAAGCCTACACCTTCCATTAATATGGTTAGAACCTGAGTTATGTTTGTTGTTTGTGTTGTTGGTCTATCTACAAGCCCGGCTCGAACCTGAATATGTTCAAACCATGGAATAGTTTAATACTAATATGGTAAGAGTCAGAGGTCAATCATTAGCTTTGGTTGTTGGACTCTCCAAGCTGGGCTAATTGGTTGAATGCGCCTAACCATATTAAAACTATTTCGATTAATGGGTTGGCTTTAACCTGGAGCATCGGCTTGTTGGACTCTCTCCAAGGTCGATGTAAAGGGAGGTGAAGTTGGGTGCTATGCATATGATGCATACTTGTTAATGTGTTAACAACCCGATGTATGTGTGAACATTCAATTAGTTGATAGCACAGTGTGATAGTTGCATATACGTGATATGCAATCGGTATAGTTTCTACCTACCGTCGTAGTTATGATTGGCTTGTTGGACTCTCTCCAAGGTTGTTCATAACTATGATGGATATCAGCCCATTCGGAGATGGACCTACGATCTCCCGAAGTGATTTTGGGGTTTTTGAAATTCAAAAAATGAATGGGATTTATAAATGTATATTGATGCATTTTAAAATCATTTTCTCATATATGCTCGTTTTGTATTTCTAGGTCAATAAATTGATCATGACGTCTTTGAATTTGCGCACTATTTTGGATTGAACAAACCGATCGGGCCTAACTTCTGGGTGGCTTAGAAACACGAGAATTGTTATCAAGGCGGAAAAGCTTGCATATGTCCTTGAAGAGCCTCTTCCTGACCGTCCTAAGGACGATGCAACTCCAGACCAAATGTTGGTCTATCAGAAGCATGGCGGTCGAAGGTGGCGAGTTGCATCATGCTAGCGGCGATGGTACCTGAGCTGCAAAAGCAGCATGAGCATATGGATGCTAATACTATGGTCTTCCATCTTCATGAGTTGTTCAATGAGCAAGCGAGATCCGAAAGGTTCGAGTCTCTAGGCTCCTCTTCACCACGAAGATGCAAGAAGGTTCATCTGTAGTGCAGTTTGTGCTAAAGATGAACGGGTACATCGAGCGGCTAGCTACCCTCGGTTTTGTGATGGATCATGAGTTAAGTATTGACTTAATTCTGCATTGTTTGCCCAAGAGTTTCTCGCAATTTGTGATGAACTATCGGATGAACAAATTGGAATCCACCATTCCCGAGCTCCTCAATATGCTGAAGACTGTGGAGCCTTCTGTGAAGCATGAGGAGAAGGCGGTTCTGTTAGTTGATTCCTCAAAGAAAGGTTCTAAGAGGAAGGCAAAAGAACAGAAGAAAGGAAAGAACAAAAAGGCAAAGAAGGCGAAACCAGCGCAAAAGGGCACTTGCCATCACTGTGGCAAGGAAGGCCACTGGCGAAGAAACTGCAAGATTTATCTTGAGTCCATGAAGAAGAAGAAGGCATCCGATGCCCCATCCTCTTCAGGTATCTTCGTTATTGATTGTCATTCTATTTCCTTAGACACTTGGGTATTGGATACTGGGTGTAGCTCACATATATGTAATGACATACAGGGGCTAAGGAATAGAAGAAGACTTGTCAGAGGGGAGTCAAATTTGCGAGTTGGCAATGGAGCAAAGGTTGCTACGGTCGCCATCGGAACTTATTTGCTGAAGCTCCCTAGTGGACTAGTCTTAGAACTGGACAATTGCTATTATGTTCCTTCTCTAATAAAGAACATTGTTTCTATTTCCTGTTTAAATAGAAATGGTTTCCATTTGACGTTTAGTAACAATTGTTGTTATATAACTTTGAATGGCGTACTTTATGGAACTGGAACTTTTAGTAATGGCATTTATACGTTGGACGTATCCAGTGACATTTTCAATATCGAAGCGAGCAACACACGTGCTCGAAAGGATAATCAAATAGACTCCTATATGTGGCATTGTCATCTTGGCCATATAAGCAAGAAACGCATGTCCGAATTACACCGATGTGGAATTCTGGAATCGTTTGAATTGGATTCATACGATACATGCGAATCATGCTTAAAAGGCAAGATGACTAAAGTTACCTTTTGCTGGAAAAGGTGAACGAGTGGGAGAGTTACTAGGTCTAATACATACCGATGTATGTGGACCTATGTCAACTCAAGCTTTAGGAGGCTATAGCTACTTCATTACCTTCACCGATGATCACTCACGGTTTGGGTATGTGTTCTTGATGAAACACAAGTCTGAAGCCTTTGAAAGGTTCAAAGAATTCAGAAATGAAGTAGAGAAACAACATGACAAGAGTATTAAAATACTTCGATCGGATCGAGGTGGTGAATACTTAAGTCAAGAGTTTCTTGATTATCTAAGAGACAATGACATATTGTCTCAATGGACTCCGCCCTATACACCACAGCATAATGGTGTATCTGAGAGGCGTAACCGGACCTTGTTGGACATGGTCAGGTCAATGATGAATCATGCGACTCTTCCCAAGTCCTTTTGGGGCTATGCACTTCAGACAACTGTTTACTTGTTAAACAGAATGCCTACTAAGGTAGTCTCAACTACTCCATATGAGATATGGAATAGTAAGAAACCTCATGTATCTTACTTGAAGATATGGGGTTGTCCTGCTTATGTGAAGTAGATCAGATCGCATAATTGGATGCTAAGTCTGATAAATGTCTATTTATTGGATACCCTAAGGAAACAAGGGGTTACCAATTCTATCATCCTGTGGAACAAAAGGTGTTTGTTTCAAGGCATGCTGTGTTTCTAGAGAAAGAGTTTCTCTTGCAAGAAAACAGTGGGAGTGTCGTCGAGCTTGAGGAGGCTCGAGAGACTCAAATAGACATTAATGAGATACCTGGTGAAGCACAACAGCCGACAACTCATAGTGATGAGCAATCGGCTGGACCTATTGTAACACCACATCTTCGTAGATCTGGTAGAACACGCAATATTCCTGAGAGATATGGATTTCTCGTAAGAGAATCGAACGACGTGTTACTCATTGATGATGAGGAGCCTACCAGTTATGAAGAAGTGCTGACAAGTTCAGAAAGGGATAAGTGGCTTGGTGCCATGAAGTCGGAAATGGATTCCATGTATGAAAACCAAGTTTGGAACTTGGTTGACCCACCTGAAGGGATAAAGCCTATAGGGTGCAAGTGGGTTTTCAAGAAGAAAACCGACATGGATGGTAATGTGATTACCTATAAGGCTAGATTGGTGGCGAAAGGATATCGTCAAAAACAAGGTGTTGATTATGACGAAACCTATTCGCCTGTAGCTATGCTTAAATCCATTCGATGCTCGCCATAGCGGCTCATTATGATTATGAGATATGGCGATGGATGTGAAAATGCTTTCCTTAATGGAAACTCGCCGAGGACGTGTATATGATACAACCTGAGGGTTTCACATCGGTTGATAAAACCAAGGTATGCAAATTGCGACGGTCCATTTATGGATTGAAGCAAGCATCCAGGAGCTGGAATATCCGTTTTGATGAGACCATCAAAAAGTTTGATTTCTCACAAAATCCAGACGAACCTTGTGTGTACAAGAAGGTTAGTGGGAGTGCAGTCGTGTTCCTAGTATTGTATGTCGATGACATACTACTTATAGGAAACGATGTTTCAATCTTACAGTCAGTGAAGGTTTGGTTATCCAAGACATTCTCTATGAAAGACCTGGGAGAAGCAACCTACATCCTCGGGATTAAGATCTATAGAGATAGATCGAAACGGTTGCTTGGTCTTTCGCAGTCTACATATATAGACCGAGTGCTAAAGAGGTTTAGCATGTCGGAATCTAAGAAAGGTTTCTTACCCATCAGGCATGGGGTACACCTTTCGAAGTCTATATGTCCGCGCACAGAAGACGAGAGGATTTGCATGAGTAAGATTCCCTATGCATCCGCAATAGGATCTATCATGTATGCTATGTTATGTACGAGGCCCGATGTATCGTATGCTCTGAGTGTCACGAGCAGATACCAGTCTGATCCAGGAATGGATCATTGGGTGACTGTTAAGACGATCCTTAAGTACTTAAGAAGAACTAAGGATGCGTTCCTAATATATGGAGAAGGGTACATGGTGATACGTGGGTATACGGATGCCAGCTCCAGACAGACAAGGATGATTCCATGTCTTTGTCTGGGTATGTATTCACCTAGAATGGAGGCGCAATAATTTGGAAAGGTTCCAAGCTTGACACTATAGCGGATTCTGCCACTAAGGCAGAATACATTGCAGCTTTGGAAGCAGCAATGGAAGCGGTTTGGATCAAGAAGATCATCTCTGAACTTGATGTGGTCTCATCAATGATCCAAACATGTGCTTCGCCGCTATCATCTTATCAGAGAGATCATCAGTAGGAACGAAATACAACTCGAGAAAATTCCCACTGAAAGGAACTTAGCGGATCCTTTGACTAAAGCATTACCTCAAAGTAAGTTTGAGGGTCATGTTAGAGCTTATGGTATTGGATACCGTAGAAATTGGCATTAGGCCAAGTGGGAGTCTGTTAGTAATATATGAGAGATGTCCTAAGGCAATCGCCTTATGTATGAACCATTTATATGATAAATAAAGATTCACTATTTGAGTATACATATTTTATGTATTTGATTGGATCTTAAACTCATTTACTGAATGTCCACGATACGATTCACAACATGAGAGAATTTGTGATAGGATCACAACTAGTGAGTATCTCTACATGTGTAATTGTGATGTATCGGAATTATCCCTAGTCGATGAATTGATGGATTTGGACACCATAAATTCTGTCGAGACTAGCACGAGGTATACTCCTTGGTGTATCCAAGCAGCTGATTCTCACTGGCTGGAGACATAGTGATGTCCGGAGTTAATCGTGGATGCTAGTTATGGTAACTAGTTCATTGGAGTGACCAGCCGTAAGACTTCATATGGTTCTATGCATATATAGATATGTCAATGAAGTTCTTACTGTGGCTTAAGTGCGATGTTCCTTTGACTTGCGGTATTCAAGTCATCTTGATCATAGAGACTTATGCTTTGACATCTTAAGCAAGCATCTCTAAGGAGATGTAGACCCGGGATGATTGGGTATAAGTCGAAGTGATCGAAGGCGTTTGAATAGCCTATAAAAGATTCACCACTCCTTGCGAGGAGATGTATACCCATGGCCTCTCGTCGGATTGTTACTAAAGTCTTTGGCCAAAGCATTACATGTTTAGAGTAAGGTACTCTACGATACATGTAGAGTAACTAGAATCCGTAGGATGAGGAAATGATACTTGGGCTAGGTGTGACGTAGTCAGCCTAGTGGGGACTGACACAATAGACCATGTCCTGAACCAAGTGGGTATAAGATGAGTGAAGGGAATGGGGCACGATTCATTCGAGCTGCTGAAGGGTTTCGTAAATAGTTCGGATCAACCGCTGATCTTTTCGGTTAATTGGGGATCATGATGTACTACTAGGTGCCACTCATGATCGTTCTATAATTAATGGTTAATTATAGACGGCCAACATAAACCGAGAACCTATTTGGTCACACGCACAACGAGCGTAATCCGAAGGATTTAAAACAAGCTTGAGAATGGGATTCTCAGACCGAGAGAAACTAGGTTTGGTTGGACCAAACATAAAGCGAGCATGAAATTGTTTCAGTCGCAATGGAAGCGTGGATGGGCCGTGTCTTATGAAGACATAATGGATGAACCAAAATGGTTTGGTTCTAATCCAATGGAGGAGAATAAACCAAAGGGTTTGGTTTATTTTAAACGAATGAACCAAAAGTTGGTTTGGTTCGTTTTAACTTAAAATAAACCATCATGGTTTGGTTTATTTTAACTTATCTTAATGGAGCGGGTTAACGGGCTTTATGGATATGATCCATTAACCATTAAGAGAATTAGTTCTCTATAAAAGAGGGCTTAAGGGATTGTTAAGCCCTAACCAATCCAAACCCTAGTTGGAGTTGCCGCCCAACCTAGTTGTGCCGCCCAACCTAGGTGTGCCGCCGAAGCTCCTTGGCCACCCAGCCCCTTGTGCTGGCGACCAAGCTTCAGCCGGTGATCCTCCGGCGACCCTCCGGTGATCTTCCTAGGCCTCGGTGAAAAGGTGAGCACTTGGCTTCCTTGTTTTGGCCGGCGCCTACTCCTCCACCAAGCTGTCCAGTTTTCTGGACAGCTTCTTCTCCTCTCGTCGGAGCGTCGTTTGGACGACGGTTAGAGCTCCGACAGCGAATAACTTACCGGGGATTCGATCTCCGGTAATCCTCTGAGGTGGAGGACGAAGGATTCGTCAATCGGTTGACGAATACCTCTCCGGAGAAGCGAGTTTTGAGGACTCGTTTTGGATCCGAATTTGGATTCGGATCGTGATCATCTCTCGATCACGTCGTCTTCAACACGAGGCTAGTAACCCGTACGAAGACGAAGCTTGTGGCTTAGCGAAGTCATCCCGAGGAACTCGGCGTGGATACGGATAGAGACGATTCTAGCGAGGATCGTTCCGGTTGATGCCGTTCCCGCTACACGTCATACGAAAGGTATAACGTAGTTAAATTTCCTTTTATTGCAAATTTAAATTTACGGTTATGTCTACACTTGTTGTAATATGCATGCGTGTGTTGTGTGTGTTGTAATAAATAGGAGTATTTATTATTTTTATTGCTTCCGCTGTGTTCATGTTTACGAAACATGATCGAACACACACACACCGCGGTGCCGGAAACCCAACAGGTAGCTGATGGACGTCGACTGGAGAAGCTTGGGCGGTGGTGGGCAGTGGTGGGCGGGGGCATGACAAGGAGAAGAGAGGGAGGGGCGGTAAGATTAGGGTTTCCAACTCCAAAAGTTATCCACGAAAAATCCTTAAGCCATGTTTTTATAGAGAACATATTCTCCTAACGGTTATTGGTTCATTACCAAAACCCATTAACCCGCTCCAATAACTTAAGTTAAAATAAACCAAACCGTGTTGGTCTATTTTAATTTAAAATGAGCCGAACAAACTTTGGTTAATTCGTTTAAAACAAACCAAACCCCTTTGGTTTATTCTCCACCATTGGATTAGAACCAAACCAATTTGGTTCATCCATCATGTCTTCATAAGACACGACCCATCCACGCTTCCATTGCGAATGAAACGATTTCATGCTCGATCCTTGTTTGGTCCAACCAAACCTAGTTTCTCTCAGTCTGAGAATCTCATTCTCAAGCTCGTTTTAAATCCTTCGGATTATGCTCGTTGTGTGTGTGATCAAATAGGTTCTCGGTTTTTGTTGGCCGTCTATAATTAACCATTAATTATAGAATGATCATGAGTAGCACCTAGTAGTACATCATGATCCCCAATTAACCGAAAAGATTAATGGTTGATCCAAAACTATTTATGAAACCCTTCAGCAGCTATAATGATTCGTGCCCCATTCCTTTCACTCATCTTATACCCAGTTGGTGTTGGGATTCCGGCACCGCGGCGAGTGTGTGTTCGAACATGTTTCGCAAACATGTGCACAGCGGAAGAAATAAAAATAATAAATCTACATTTATTACAACACACACATCACACGCATGCATAGTACAACATGTGTAGACATAACCGTAAATTTAAATTTTGCAATAAAAGGAAATTTAACTACGTATACCTTTCGTATCACGTGTAGCGGGAACGGCATCAACCGGAACGATCCTTGCTAGAATCGTCTCTATCCGTATCCACGCAAAGTATCTTCGGGATGACTTCACAAAGTCACGAGCTTCGTCTTCGTACGGGTTACTAGCCTCGTGTTGAAGACGACGTGATCGAAAGAGGATCACGATCCGAATCCAAATTCGGATCCAAAGATGAGTCCTCAAAACTCGCTTCTCCGGAGAGGTATTCGTCAACCGTTTGACGAATCCTTCGTCCTCCACCTATGAGGATTACCGGAGATCGAATCCCCGGTAAGTTAGGCACTGTCGGAGCACCAACCGTCGTCCAAACGACGCTCCGACGAGAGGGAAACAAGCTGTCCAGAAAACTGGACAGCTTTGGTGGATGAATTAGGGCCGGCCAAAAAGGTAGGATGAAGCTCACCTTGATGCCAAACCCAAAGGAGATCACCGGAGAGTTGCCGGAGGATGACCGGCCGAAGCTTGGACGCCGGCAACAATTTGGATGGCAGCAAAAGGGGCTGGGCAGCGGCAATGGAGGTGTTGGCGCCGAAAATCACCAAGAGGAGGTGGGCGACAACTCTTAGGTTAGGGTTTTGGATTAGGGCTTAACAACACCTTAAGCCCTCTTTTATAGAGAACTAATTCTCTTAATGGTTATTGGATCATAACCATAAGGCCCATTAACCCGCTCCATTAATATAAGTTAAAATAAACCAAACCATGATGATTTATTTTAAGTTAAAACGAACCGAACCAACTTTTGGTTCATTCGTTTAAAATAAACCAAACCCTTTGGTTTATTCTCCTCCATTGGATTAGAACCAAACCATTTTAGTTCATCCATTATGTCTTCATAAGACACGACCCATCCACGCTTCCATTGCGACTGAAACGATTTCATGCTCGCTTCTTGTTTGGTCCAACCAAACCTAATTTCTCTCGGTCTGAGAATCCCATTCTCAAGCTCGTTTTAAATCCTTCGGATTATGCTCATTGTGCGTGTGACCAAATAGGTTCTCGGTTTATGTTGGTCGTCTATAATTAACCATTAATTATAGAACGATCATGAGTGGCACCTAGTAGTACATCATGATCCCCAATTAACCGAAAAGATCAACGGTTGATCCAAAACTATTTCTGAAACCCTTCAGCAGCTCGAATGATTCGTGCCCCATTCCCTTCACTCATCTTATACCCACTTGGTTCAGGACATGGTCTATTGTGTCAGTCCCCACTAGGCTGACTACGTCACACCTAGCCCAAGTATCATTTCCTCGTCCTACGGATTCTAGTTACTCCACATGTATCAAAGAGTACCTTACTCTAAACATGTAATGCTTTGGCCAAAGACTTTAGTAACAATCCGACGAGAGGCCATGGGTATACATCTCCTCGCAAGGAGTGGTGAATCCTTTATAGGCTATTCAAACACCTTCGATCACTTCGACTTATACCCAATCATCCCGGGTCCACATCTCCTCAGAGATGCGTGCTTAAGATGTCAAAGCATAAGTCTTTATGATCAAGATGACTTGAATACCGCAAGTCAAAGGAACATCACACTTAAGCTACAGTAAGAACTTCATTGACATATCTATATATGCAGAGAACCATATGAAGTCTTACAGCTGGTCACTCCAATGAACTAGTTACCATAACTAGCATCCACGATCAACTCCGAACATCACAATGTCTCCAGCCAGTGAGAATCAGCTGCTTGGATACACCAAGGAGTATACCTCGTGCTAGTCTTGATAGAATTGATGGTGTCCAAATCCATCAATTCATCGACTAGGGATAATTCCGATACATAACAATTACACATGTAGAGATACTCACTAGTTGTGATCCAATCACAAATTCTCTCATGCTGTGAATCGTATCGTGGACATTCAGTAAATGAGTTTAAGATCCAATCAAATACATGAAAACATGTATACTCAAATAGTGAATCTTCATTTATCATATAAATGGTTCATACATAAGGCGATTGACTTAGTACATCTCTCATATATTACTAACAGACTCACACTTGGCCTAATGTCAATCGCTACGGTATCTAATACCATAAGCTCTAACATGACCCTTAAACTTACTTTGAGGTAATGCTTTAGTCAAAGGATCTGCTAAGTTCCTTTCAGTGGGAATTTTCTCGATTTTTATTTCGTTCCTACTGATGATCTCTCTGATAAGATGATAGCGGCGAAGCACATGTTTGGATCGTTGATGAGACCTTGGCTCTTTCGCCTGTGCAATTGCTCCATTGTTGTCGCAGTAGACCGGTATTGCTTCAACAATGGCCGGAATCATACCAAGTTCATAAACGAACTTCTTGATCCAAACCGCTTCCTGTGCTGCTTCCGAAGCTGCAATGTATTCTGCCTCAGTGGTAGAATCAGCTACAATGTCTTGTTTGGAACTTTTCCAACTCACTGCGCCCCCATTCAAGGTGAACACGTATCCAGACTGAGACCTGGAATCATCCTTGTCTGTCCGAAGTCGCATCCGTGATACCCGCCAGTATCACCATGTCCCTTCTCCATATATTAGGAACACATCCTTAGTTCTTCTTAAGTACTTAAGGATCGCCTTAACAGCCCCAATGATCCATTCCTGGATCGGATTGGTATCTGCTCGTGACACTCAGAGCGTACGATACATCGGGCCTCGTATATAATATAGCATACATGATAGATCCTATTGCGGATGCATAGGGAATCTTACTCATGCAAATCCTCTCGTCTTCTGTGCGCGGACACATAGACTTCGAAAGGTGTACCCATGCCTGATGGGTAGGAAACCTTTCTTGGATTCCGACATGCTAAACCTCTTTAGCACTCGGTCTATATATGTAGACTGCGAAAGACCAAGCAACCGCTTCGATCTATCTCTATAGATCTTAATCCCGATGAAGTAGGTTGCTTCTCCTAGTGTCTTTCATGGAGAATGTCTTGATAACCAAACCTTAACTGATCAGAAGATTGAAACATCGCTTTCTATAAGTAATATGTCATCGACATACAATACTAGGAACACGATCGCACTCTACTAACCTTCTTGTACACAAAGGTTCGCTCGGATTTTGTGAGAAATCAAACTTTTGATTGGTTATTCAGAGGGAGCGGATCTCAGAGTCATAATAAAAGAAACTCAATATGAGGAATCTTGATAAATAAAGATTGCCCTAGGTGTGGGAAATGTTTAGCAATACGTAACTGGAACGGCATGTCCTCGGCGAGTTTCGTTAAGGAAAGCTATTTTCACATTCATCTGTCATATCTCATAATCATAATGAGCCACTATGGCCAGGAGCATCCGAATGGATTTAAGCATAGCTACAGGCGAATAGGTTTCATCATAATCAACACCTTGCTTTTGACGATATCCTTTCTCCACTAATCTAACCTTATAGGTAATCATATTACCATCCATGTCGGTTTTCTTCTTGAAAACCTGCTTGCACCCTATAGGCTTGATGCCTTCAGGTGGGTCAACCAAGTTCCAAACTTGGTTTTCATACATGGAATCCATTTCCGACTTCATGGCTTCAAGCAACTTATCCCTTTCTGAACTTGTCAGCACTTCTTCATAACTGGTAGGCTTCTCATCATCAATGAGTAACACGTCGTTCGATTCACTTACGAGAAATCCATATCTCTCAGGAATGTTGCGTGTTCTACGGATCTCTGAAGATGTGGTGTTCTGATAAGTCGACCCGATTGCTCATCACTATGAGTTATCTTTGTTGTTCTCATCAATGTATATTTGAGTCTCTCGAGCCTCCTCAAGCTCGACGACACTCCCACTGTTTTCTTGCAAGAGAAACTCTTTCTCTAGAAACACAACATGCCTTGAAACAAACACCTTTTGTTCCACAGGATGATAGAATTGGTAACCCCTTGTTTCCTTAGGGTATCCAATAAATAGACATTTATCAGACTTAGCATCCAATTTGTCAAATACAGTCCGCTTCACATAAGCAGGACAACCCCATATCTTCAAGTAAGATACATGAGGTTTCTTACCATTCCATATCTCATATGAAGTAGTAGAGACTACCTTGGTTGGCATTTTGTTTAACAAGTAAACAGTTGTCTGAAGTGCATAGCCCCAAAAGGACTTGGGAAGATTCGCATGATTCATCATTGACCTGACCATGTCCAACAAGGTGTGCTTATGCCTCTCAGATACACCATTATACTGTGGTGTATATGGAAGAGTCCATTGAGACAATATGTCATTGTCTCTTAGATAATCAAGAAACTCTTGACTTAAGTATTCACTGTTGGAGATCGAACGGCCGGCTAGAGGGGGGGGTGAATAGCCCTTTTTGTTGGATGTCGTATTTTGCTCTTCTACAAAACGTTAGCGCAAGCGGAATATGCAAATATAAATAAAGACAAGCAAAATATAAACAAGCAATACAAACACGAGATTTAACATGGTTCACGGCTACGCCGCTAATCCACGGTCCGATTCGTCCAAGGTGAATCACTCCTCCAAATCCACTAGATCTCTCCTTTGCACAAAGCTAGGTGGAGGTAACCTCTTTTACACAAGGATCACTCTTCTACAATAGAATAGAGATTAGAACAAGTAGAAGAGTAGGAAATCGTGTATGGCACTTTGGGAGAAGTTTAGAGCTCAAGCATTAGCCTCCCAAAGCCCCATCCCCTTCCTTTTTATAGAGGAAGAGGGTTTCTTCCTCCGTTGACAGGATCGGTCGATGCCCTCGATCACGATATCTCGTAGTCATTGCTCAATAACGGCCGCTTTCACGTTGGATTCCATCCATCGGTATTGCATCGATCGATCCATCGCCGATCGATGCTCGATCGAGTGCTCAATGGAGTCGACTCCATTCTGCGTGCGATCATTGCCATTCCTGGCGATCATCGATCATCGATCCATATGGCGATCGCTAAGCACTAAACGGTATTATATGTTAGGAATATTGGAGCGGCTAGAGGGTGAATAGCGTTTGGATCGTAGATGGAATTCAATCTCGTTTGTCTACAATTTAGCGTGGAATATATATAATAAAAGCAATATAAATGGACACAACACAAATCACAACGCATATAGCGTGGTTGGAACCGAACGGTTCCCGGATTGGGTTAAACGAACCCTAGCGATGCCACAAACACCACTAAACAATAAAACTCCTTCTTGACACAAGTCAAGGGTGGAGAAACCCCTTACAAGTAATCTTACAACAATAAGATACAAATATAAGCAATTACAATAATGAATACGAAATACAAGTAAAGAAAATACTTTACAACACTTGTTTTGATTGCTTGAATGCTTGGTTGCTTGCTTGCACTTGGAGACTGATTTGCACCAACAAATCGCCCCCTCAAGAACCGATTGCTTTTTCCTCCATCACGAGCTCCATATATAGCTTCAACTGTGCTAGAAAAAGTCAATCGATCGATCAGGACCATCACGATCGATGCCAGAGACAACGGCTAGATCCACGGGATAAGTCCAGAACCTTCATCGATCGTGATTGTGACTATCGATGGAGTCCTCACGACGATCGAGTCTCGACTCCGATACGTGGCGATTTCGAGCACCGCGATCATGCTCGAGCCATCGATCACCTATGCTTAACCCGATCAAACCCTACACATGGCACCGCACACTTCAAACATAAGGTTTTAACCCAAGTATGGTTCCCCCATACTTGCTAGACCACCCATAGCCTAGACCTAAGCCTTCTAGCCACCTCCATCAGCCTCACGCCTCTCGGATCCCTCCAAGTCATCCATGACTTGTTCATCCATCGCGCTAGCCTTGAGTGCTTGGCTATGTCATGCTATGCTAACCTACACCACCAAGGCACATTGGACTTATGTCGCCAAGACTCCGCTTGGACTTTACGCCGCCAATATCAATCCCCTTGGATTTCAAATGCCAACCCATGTTGGACTTTCCATGCCAAGACCATGCTTGGACTTTCCTTGCCAACCCATGTTGGACTTTTACATTGCCAAGACCATGTTTGGACTTTTCCTTGCCAACCCATGTTGGACTTTTCATGCCAAGTGCCCATGACTTGGACTTTACCATGACAATTTCATTGTCATATGTTTTTGTCGAAACATCAAAACACATCAAAACATTACTCGAGCCAAACTCAAGTCCTGGTCAATCGTGACCTGGGCCGATTGCACCAACATTATACGGATCGATCAGACCATCGATTTCGGGCGATCATTTGCCATTCCACGGCGATCGTGGTGTCGGGAAAACCCATCCGAAACTTGGCCAAATAGCCAAGTTTCACCTAAGAGCTACCCCTTCCCGGGTTACATCCGCTCACTCTCATCTCTCGGAGTACCTCGCCTTCGAAGTTCTCTTCGTTCTCGGCCACGTCCCTCAGCAGCATCAGGCACACGGCTCTGCAATGCTCCTTCGCATCTCTTGCCTCGAAGTCTACTTCCTCCGGCTTCACTCCAAGCTTCTCGTCCGGCGGTCCCTCGGATGCTCCAAGCGCACGGCTTCCGCAAAGCTATCCTTCACCGACTCAAGGCACGAGTCATGAGATGTGAAACTTGCCAAGGCTCCATGTGCGAATTACTAAGTCCTGCACGACTTCAACGCACATATCAAATCAACATGACACAGTAACTTAAACCCTTTGCCACACACATCAAAACCTTATCATGGCAAGAGATTGCCTTAACATTCACCACCTCAATCCGATCGAAGTATTTTAATACTCTTGTCATGTTGTTTCTCTACTTCATTTCTGAATTCTTTGAACCTTTCAAAGGCTTCAAACTTGTGTTTCATCAAGAACACATACCCAAACCGTGAGTGATTATCCGTGAAGGTAATGAAGTAGTTATAGCCTTGTAAAGCTTGAGTTGACATAGGTCCACATACATCAGTATGTATTAGACCTAGTAACTCTCCCACTCATTCACCCTTTCCTGTAAAAGGTAACTTAGTCATCTTGCCTTTTAAGCATGATTCACATATATCGTATGAATCCAATTCAAACGATTCCAGAATTCCACATCGGTGTAATTCGGACATGCGTTTCTTGCTTACATGGCAAAGATGATAATGTCACATATAGGAGTCTAATTGATTACCCTTTCGAGCACGCGTGTTGCTCGCTTCGATATTGAAAATGTCACTGGATACGTCCAACGTATAAACACTATTACTTAAAGTTCCAGTCCCATAAAGAACTCCATTCAAAGTTATGTAACAACAATTGTTACTAAAAGTCAAATGGTAACCATTTCTATTTAAACAAGAAATAGAAATGATGTTCTTTATCAACGAAGAAACATAAAAGCAATTTTCCAGTTCTAAGACAAGTCCTACAAGGAGTTTCAACAAATACGTTCCGATGGCGAGTGCAGCAACCTTTGCTCCATTCCCAACACGTAAATTTGACTCTCCCTTGACGAGTCTTCTTCTATTCCTTAGCCCATGTATGTCATTACATATATGTGAGCCACACCCAGTATCCAATACCCAAGTGTCTGAGGAAATAGAATGACAATCAATAACGAAGATATATGAAAAAGATGGAGCATCTTATGCCTTATTCTTCTTCACGGACTCAAGATAAATCTTGCAATTTCTTCGCCAATGGCCCTACTTGCCATAATGATGGCAAGTGCCCTTTTGAGCTGGTTTTGCCTTTTTAGCCTTTTTCTTCTTCCCCTTCTGTTGTTCCTTTGACTCCCTCTTAGAACCTTTCTTCAAGGAATCAACTAACAACACCGTCCCCTGCTCATGCTTCTCAGAAGGCTCCACAGTCTTCAGCATGTTGAGCAGTACCACAGATGAACCTTCTTGCATCTCAGAGGTGAAGAGGAGCTTGGAGACTTCGAACCTTTCGAATCTCACTTGCTTATCAAACAACTCATAAAGATGAAGGACTACGATATGAGCATCCATATGCTCATGCTGCTTTCGTAGCTTGGGTTCCATCGCGGCTAGCATGATGCAACTCACCATTCCAGAATCATTCACATGTTTCTGATAGGCCAACAATTGGTCCAGAGTTGCATTGTCACTAGGACGGGCGGGAAGAGGCGCTTCGAGGACATATGCAAGCTTTTTCACCTTGAGAACAATTATCAAGTTTCTAAGCCAGTCCAAGAAGTTCGGCCCAGTCAATTTTATTCGAATCTAAAATGGAACGCAAATTCAAAGACATCATGATCAATTTTAGAAATACAAAATGAGCATATATGAGAAAGATGATTTAAAATGCATCAATATACATTCATAAATCTCATTAATTTTTTGAATTTCAAAAACCCCAAAATCACTTCGGGAGATCGTAGGTCCATCTCCGAATGGGCTGATATCCATCATAGATATGAACAACCTTGAAGAGAGTCCAACAAGCCATTCATAACTACGATGGTAGGTATCAACTATACCGATTGCATATCACGTATATGCAACTATCACAATGTGCTATCAACTAATTGAATGTTCACACATACATCGGGTTGTTAACACATTAACAAGTATGCATCATATGCATAGCACCCAACTTCACCTCCCTTTACATCGACCTTGGAGAGAGTCCAACAAGCCGATGCTCCAGGTTAAAGCCGACCCATTAATCAAGAAATAGTTTTAATATGGTTAGAGCGCATTCAACCAATTAGCCCGGCTTGGAGAGAGTCCAACAACCAAAGCTAACGATTGACCTCTGACTCTTACCATATTAGTATTAAACTATTCCATGGTTTGAACATGTTCGGGTTCGAGCCGGGCTTGGAGAGAGTCCAACAACCCAAACAAGAAACGGAACTCTGGTTCTAACCATATTAATGGAAGGAGTAGGCTTTAATATTGAGTAAGGGTTTTTATGTCTCATCCTCTTTGCATGCAAATAACTATTATCTACATGGCATGACATACATGGCATACATCTACATGTCACGACACGCATGGCATACATCTACATGTCACGACACGCATGGCCTAATTTCCTTATATGTCATAACTATTTATGGAAATAAAATATGTTTAAGATTTGATTCTCCAAATCAAATCATGATTAAATTAGGAAACAAATTTTCAAATCTAATCACATATTTTATTTATGGAAATGGTTGATTTAGGAAAGTAAATTTAGGAAACCAATTTCCTAAATCATCAAAACTACTTATGGAAATAAAATATTTTAAGATTTGATTTCCCAAATCAAATCATGATTAAATTAGGAAACAAATTTCCAAAATCTAATCAAATATTTTATTTATGGAAAATATCAATTTCCATAAATACTTCCAACTTTCCAAAAGTGGAAGATTTCCATAAATACTTCTAGACTTTCCAAAATTGAAAAATTTCCATAAATACTTCTAACTTTCCAAAAGTAGAAAATTTCCAGAAATATCATTATGACTATAGCAAAACAATTTACGATTTTGTCGAAACACAACCTGGGCTCTGATACCACTGTTGGGTTTCCGGCACCGCTGCGAGTGTGTGTTCGAACATGTTTCGCAAACATGTACACAGCGAAAGAAATAAAAATAATAAATCTACATTTATTACAACACACACATCACACGCATGCATAGTACAATATGTGTAGACATAACCGTAAATTTAAATTTTGCAATAAAAGGAAATTTAACTACGTATACCTTTCGTATCACGTGTAGCGGGAACGACATCAACCGGAACGATCCTTGCTAGAATTGTCTCTATCCATATCCACGCCGAGTATCTTCGGGATGACTTCACAAAGTCATGAGCTTCGTCTTCGTACGGGTTACTAGCCTCGTGTTGAAGACGACGTGATCGAGAGAGGATCATGATACGAATCCAAATTCGGATCCAAAGACGAGTCCTCAAAACTCGCTTCTCCGGAGAGGTATTCGTCAATCGTTTGACGAATCCTTTATCCTCCATCTATGAGGATTACCGGAGATTGAATTTCCGGTAAGTTAGGCATTGTTGGAGCTCCAACCGTCGTCCAAACGACGCTCCGACGAGAGGGAAACAAGCTGTCCAGAAAACTGGACAGCTTTGGTGGAGGAATTAGGGTCGGCCAAAAAGGTAGGATGAAGCTCACCTTGATGCCAAACCCAAAAGAGATCACCGGAGAGTTTCCGGAGGATCACCGGCCAAAGCTTGGACGCCGGCAACAATTTGGACGGTGGCACAAGGGGCTGGGCGGCGGCAATGGAGGTGTTGGCGCCGAAAATCACCAAGAGGAGGTGGGCGGCAACTCTTAGGTTAGGGTTTTGGATTATGGCTTAACAACACCTTAAGCCCTCTTTTATATAGAAATAATTCTCTTAATAGTTATTGGATCATAACCATAAGGCCCGTTAACCCGCTCCATTAATATAAGTTAAAATAAACCAAACCATGATGGTTTATTTTAAGTTAAAATGAACCGAACCAACTTTTGGTTCATTCGTTTAAAATAAACCAAACCCTTTGGTTTATTCTCCTCCATTGGATTAGAACCAAACCATTTTGGTTCATCCATTATGTCTTCATAAGACAAGGCCCATCCACGCTTCCATTGCGACTGAAACGATTTCATGCTCGCTTCTTGTTTGGTCCAACCAAACCTAGTTTCTCTCGGTCTGAGAATCCCATTCTCAAGCTCGTTTTAAATCCTTCGGATTACACTCATTGTGCGTGTGACCAAATAGGTTCTCGGTTTATGTTGGTCATCTATAATTAACCATTAATTATAGAACGATCATGAGTGGCACCTAGTAGTACATCATGATCCCCAATTAACCGAAAAGATCAACGGTTGATCCAGAACTATTTCTGAAACTCTTCAGCAGCTCGAATGATTCGTGCCCCATTTCCTTCACTCATCTTATACCCACTTGGTTCAGGACATGGTCTATAGTGTCAGTCCCCACTAGGCTGACTACGTCACACCTAGCCCAAGTATCATTTCCTCGTCCTATGGATTCTAGTTACTCCACATGTATGGAAGAGTACCTTACTCTAAACATGTAATGCTTTGGCCAAAGACTTTAGTAACAATCCGACGAGAGGCCACGGGTATACATCTCCTCGCAAGGAGTGATGAATCCTTTATAGGCTATTCAAACACATTCGATCACTTCGACTTATACCCAATCATCCCGGGTCCACATCTCCTTAGAGATGCTTGCATAAGATGTCAAAGTATAAGTCTCTATGATCAAGATGACTTGAATACCGCAAGTCAAAGGAACATCGCACTTAAGCTACAGTAAGAACTTCATTAACATATCTATATATGCAGAGAACCATATGAAGTCTTACGGCTGGTCACTCCAATGAACTAGTTACCATAACTAGCATCCACGATCAACTCCAGACATCACAATGTCTCCAGCCAGTGAGAATCAGCTGCTTGGATACACCAAGGAGTATACCTCGTGCTAGTCTTGACAGAATTGATGGTGTCCAAATCCATAAATTCATCGACTAGGGATAATTCCGATACATCACAATTACACATGTAGAGATACTCACTAGTTGTGATCCAATCACAAATTCTCTCATGCTGTGAATCGTATCGTGGACATTGAGTAAATGAGTTTAAGATCCAATCAAATACATGAAAACATGTATACTCAAATAGTGAATCTTCATTTATCATATAAATGGTTCATACATAAGGTGATTGCCTTAGGACATCTCTCATATATTACTAACAGTTGGTTCAGGACATGGTCTATAGTGTCAGTCCCCACTAGGTTGACTACGTCACACCTTGCCCAAGTATCATTTCGTCGTCCTACGGATTCTAGTTACTGTACATGTATCCAAGAGTACCTTACTCTAAACATGTAATGCTTTAGCCAAAGACTTTAGTAACTATCCGACGAGAGGCCATGGGTATATATCTCCTCGCAAGGAGTGGTTAATCCTTTATAGGTTATTCAAACACGTTCGATCACTTTGACTTATTCCCAATCATCCCGGGTCCACATCTCCTCAGAGATGCTTACTTAAGATGTCAAAGCATAAGTCTTCATGACCAAGATGACTTGAATAGCACAAGTTAAAGGAACATCGCACTTAAGCTGCAGTAAGAACTTCATTGACATATCTATATATGCAGAGAACCATATGAAGTTTTACAGCTAGTCACTCTAATGAACTAGTTACCATAACTAGCATCCACGATTAACTCCGGACATCATAATGTCACCAGCCAGTGAGAATCAGCTGCTTGGATACACCAAGGAGTATACCTCGTGCTAGTCTCGATAGAATTGATGGTGTCCAAATCCATCAATTCATCGACTAGGGATAATTCCGATACATGACAATTACACATGTAGAGATACTCACTAGTTGTGATTCAATCACAAATTCTCTCATGTTGTGAATCGTATCGTGGACGTTCAATAAATGAGTTTAAGATCTAATCAAATACTTGAAAACATGTATGCTCAAATAGTAAATCTTCATTTATCATATAAATGGTTCAAACATAAGGTGATTGCCTTAGGATATCTCTCATATATTACTAACAAACTCACACTTGGCCTAATGTCAATCGCTACGGTATCCATTACCATAAGCTCTAATATGACCTTCAAACTTACTTTGAGATAATGTCTTAGTTAAAGGATCCACTAAGTTCCTTTCAGTGGGAATCTTCTCTATTTGTATTTCGTTCCTACTGATGATCTCTCTGATAAGATGATAGCGGCGAAGCACATGTTTGGATCGTTCATGAGACCTTGGCTCTTTCGCCTGTGCAATTGCTCCACTATTGTCGCAGTAGACCGATATTGCTTCAACAATGGCTTGAACCACACCAAGTTCATAAATGAACTTCTTGATCCAAACTTCTTCCTTTGCTGGTTCCGAAGCTGCAATGTATTCTGCCTCAGTGGTAGAATCTGCTACAGTGTCTTATTTGGAACTTTTCCAACAAACTGTGCCCCCATTCAAGGTGAACACGTACCCAGACTGAGACCTGGAATCATCCTTGTCTGTCTGGAAGCTGGCATTCGTATACCCATGTATCACCATGTCCCCTTCTCCATATATTAGGAACACATCCTTAATTCTTCTTAAGTACTTAAGGATCGTCTTAATAGCCACCCAATGATCCATTCCTGGATCAGACTGGTATCTACTCGTGACACTCAGAGCATATGATACATCAGGCCTCGTACATAACATAGCATACATGATAGATCCTATTGCAGATGCATAGGGAATCTTACTCATGCAAATCCTCTCGTCTTCTGTGCGCGGACACATAGACTTCGAAAAATGTATCCCATGCCTAATGGGAAGGTAACCTTTCTTGGATTCCGACATGCTAAACCTCTTTAGCACTCGATCTATATATGTAGACTGCGAAAGACCAAGCAACCGTTTCGATCTATCCCTATAGATCTTAATCCCGAGGATGTAGGTTGCTTCTCCCAGGTCTTTCATGGAGAATTTCTTAGACAACCAAATCTTAACTGACTGTAAGACTAAAATATCGTTTCCTATAAGTAATATATTATCGACATACAATACTAGGAACACAACTACACTCCCACTAACCTTTTTGTACACACAAGGTTCGTCTGGATTTTGTGAGAAATCAAACTTTTTGATTGTCTCATCAAAATGGATATTCCAGCTCTTGGATGCTTGCTTCAATCCATATATGGACCGTCACAATTTGCATACCTTAGTTTTATCAACTGATGTGAAACCCTCAGGTGGTATCATATACACATCCTCGAGCAGGTTTCCATTAAGGAAAGTTGTTTTCACATCCATCAGCCATATCTCATAATCATAATTAGCCACTATGGCCAAGAGCATCCGAATGGATTTAAGCATAGCAACAAACGAATAGGTTTCGTCATAATCAACACCTTGCTTTTGACGATATCCTTTCACCACCAATCTAGCCTTATAGGTAATCACATTACCATCCATGTCGGTCTTCTTCTTGAAAACCCACTTGCACCCTATAGGTTTTATGCCTTCAGGTGGATCAACCAAGTTCCAAACTTGATTTTCATACATGGAATCCATTTTCAACTTCATGGCTTCAAGCCATTTGTCCCTTTCTAAACTTTTCAGAACTTCTTCATAATTGGTAGGCTCCTCATCGTCAATGAGTAACACGTCGTTCGATTCACTTATGAGAAATCTATATCTCTCAGGAATATTGCGTGTCCTACCAGATCTACGAAGATGTGGTGTCACAATAGGTTCAGTCGATGTCTCATCACTATGAGTCATCGGTTGAGGTGCTTGGCCAGGTATCTCTTCAATGTCTACTGGAGTCTCTTGAACCTCCTCAAGTTCAATGACACTCCCGCTATTTTCTTGTAAGAGAAACTCTTTCTCTAGAAACACAACATTCCTTGAAACACACACCTTTTGTTCCAAGGGATGATAGAATTGGTAACCCTTTATTTCCGTAAGGTATCCAATAAATAGACATTTATCAGACTTAGCATCCAATTTGTCTGACACAGTCCGCATCACATAAGTAGGACAACCCCATATCTTCAAGTAAGATAAATGAGGTTTCTTACAAGCCCATATCTCATATGGAGTAGTAGAGACTACCTTGGTCGGGACTCTGTTTAAAAAGTAAACAGCTATCTGAAGTGCATAGCCCCAAAAGGACTTGGGAAGATTCGCGTGATTCATCATTGATCTGACCGTGTCCAACAAGGTCTAATTTCTCCTCTCATATACACCATTAAGTTGTGGTGTATACGGTGGAGTCCATTGAGACAATATACCATTGTCCCTCAAATAATCTAGAAACTCTTGACTCAAGTATTCACCACCTCGATCCGATCAAAGTATTTTAATACTCTTGCCAAGTTGTTTCTCTACTTCATTTCTGAATTCTTTGAACCTTTCAAAGGCTTCCGACTTGTGTTTCATCAAGAACACATACCCAAACCGTGAGTGATCATCAGTGAAGGTAATGAAGTAGCTATAACCTCCTAAGGCTTGAGTTGACATAGGTCCACAAACATCAATATGTATTAGACCAAGCAACTCACCCACCGGTTCACCTTTTCCAGTAAAAGGTAACTTGGTCATCTTGCCTTTTAAGCATGATTTGCATGTATCGTATAAATCTAATTCAAACGCTTCCAGAATTCCACATTGATGTAATTCGAACGTGCGTTTCTTGCTCACATGACCAAGATGACAATGCCACATGTAGGAGTGTAATTGATTATCTTTTTGAGCATGCTTGTTGCTCGCTTCGATATTGAAAATGTCACTAGATACGTCCAATGTATAGATATCATTGCTTAAAGTTCCAGTCCCATAAAGAACGTCATTCAAAGTTATATAACAATAATTGTTACTAAAAGTTAAATGGTACCCATTTCTATTTAAACAAGAAATAGAAATGATGTTCTTTATCAACGAAGGAATATAAAAGCAATTGTCCAGTTCTAAGACAAGTCCTGTAGGGAGTTTCAATAAATACATTCCGATGGTGAGTGCAGCAACCTTTTCTCCATTCCCAACACATAAATTTGTCTCTCCCTTGACGAGTCTTCTTCTATTCCTTAGCCCATGTATGTCATTACATATATGTGAGCCACACTCAGTATCCAATACCCAAGTGTTTGAGAAAATAGAATGACAATCAATAACGAAGATATTTGAAGAAGATGGGGCATCTGATGCCTTATTCTTCTTTAAAGACTCAAGATAAATCTTGCAGTTTCTTCGCCAATGGCCCTCTTTGCCATAATGATGGCAAGTGCCCTTTTGAGCTGGTTCTACCTTTTTAGCCTTTTTCTTCTTCCCCTTCTACTGTTCCTTTGACTCCCTCTTAGAACCTTTCTTCGAGGAATCAACTAACAGTATCGTCCCCTGCTCATGCTTCTCAGAAGGCTTCATAGTCTTCAGCATGTTAAGCAGTACCACAAATGAACCTTCTTGCATCTCAGAGGTGATAAGGAGCTTGTAGACTTCTAACCTTTTGAATCTCACTTGCTCATCAAACGACTCATAAAGATGAAGGACTATGGTATGAGCATCCATATGCTCATGCTGCTTCCGCAGCTCGGGTACCATCGCGGCTAGCATGATACAACTCACTTGCTCAGAATCACTCACATGTTTCTGATGGGCCAACAATTGGTCCGGTGTTGCATCATTACTAGGACGAGCGGGAAGAGACGCTTCGAGGACATACTCAAGTTTTTCCGCCTTGAGAACAATTCTCAAGTTTCTAAGCCAGTCCAAGAAGTTCAGCCCAGTCAATTTATTCGAATTCAAAATAGAGTGCATATTCAAAGACATCATGATCAAGCGATTAACCTAGAAATACAAAACGAGCATATATGAGAAAGATGATTTAAAATGCATCCACATACATTTACAAAATCTCATTCATTTTTCGAATTCAAAAACCCTCAAAATCAATTCAGAAGATCGTAGGTCCATCTCCGAATGGGCTGATATCCAATATAGATAAGAACAACCTTGGAGTGAGTCCAACAAGCCATTCTTAGCTATGATGGTGGGTATCAAGTATACCGATTACATATCACGTATATTTAACTATCACAATGTGCTATCAACTAATTGAATATTTATACATACATTGGGTTGTTAACACATTAACAAGTATGCATCATATGCATAGCACCCAAGTTCACCTCTCTTCACATCGACCTTGGAGTGAGTCCAACAAATCGATCCTCCAAGTTAGAGCCGGCCCATTAATCGCGAAATAGTTTTAATATGGTCAAAGCGCATTCAACCAATTAGCAAGGCTTGGAGTGAGTCCAACAACCCAAACTAACGATTGACCTCTGACTCTTACTATATTAGAGTTAAACTATTCCAATGATTTGAACATGTTCAAGTTCGAGTCGGGCTTGGAGTGAGTCCAACAACCCAAACAAGAAACAGAACTCTAGTTCTAATCATATTAATGGAAGGTGTAGGCTTTAATATTGTATAAGGGTTTTAAAGTCTCATCCTCTTTGCATGAAAATAACTATTATTTACATGGCATACATCTACATGTCACGATTAATTTATGGCATAATGATATGCATCTATTGCAATTACTTGGCATACAATTATGGCATGTACTTAATTTTCTTATATGTCATAACTATTTATGGAAATAAAATATGTTTAAGATTTGATTCCCAAAATCAAATCATGATTAAATTAGGAAACAAATTTCCAAATCTAATCACATATTTTATTTATGGAACATCTCAATTAAAGAAAGTCAATTTTAATTTAGGAAACAAATTTCCTAAATTGTCAAAACTATTTAAGGAAATAGAATATATTTTAGATTTGATTTCCCAAATCAAATAATGATTAAATTAGGAAATAAATTTCCAAACCTAATCAAATATTTTATTTATGGAAAGTGTTAATTTCCATAAATACTTCTAACTTTCCAAAAGTAGAAGATTTCCATGAATACTTCCAAACTTTCCAAAATTAGAAAATTTCCATAAATACTTCTAAACTTTCCAAAAGTAGAAAATTTCCATAAATATAATTACGACTATAGCAAAATAATTTTACGATTATGTCGAAATATAACCTGGGCTCTAATACCACTGTTGGGTTTTCGGCACTGCAGCGAGTGTATGTTCGAACATGTTTCAGAACATGTATGCTTGTGGAAGAAATAAAAAGCAATAAATATAATTTATTACATCACACACACCACACATGCATAGTACAACATGTGTAGACATAATCGTAGTTTCAAATTTTGCAATAAAGGAAATTATTCTCGTATACACGTATCATGTGTAGCGGAAGACATCAACCGGGCGACTCTCGCTAGAATCGCCTCTATCCGTATCCATGTCGAGTATCGTCGGGATGACTTCACACAGTCACAAGCCTCATCTTCGTGCGAGTCACTAGCCTCGTGTTGAAGACGACGTGATCGAGAGAGGATCATGATACGAATCCAAATTCGGATCCAAAGACGAGTCCTCAAAACTCGCTTCTCCGGAGAGGTATTCGTCAATCGTTTGACGAATCCTTCATCCTCCACCTATGAGGATTACCGGAGATTGAATTTCCGGTAAGTTAGGCGCTGTTGGAGCTCCAACCGTCGTCCAAACGACGCTCCGACGAGAGGGAAACAAGCTGTCCAGAAAACTGGACAGCTTTGGTGGAGGAATTAGGGCCGGCCAAAAAGGTAGGATGAAGCTCACCTTGATGCCAAACCCAAAAGAGATCACCGGAGAGTTGCCGGAGGATCACCGGCCGAAGCTTGGACGCCGGCAACAATTTGGACGGTGGCACAAGGGGCTGGGCGGCAGCAATGGAGGTGTTGGCGCCGAAAATCACCAAGAGGAGGTGGGTGGCAACTCTTAGGTTAGGGTTTTGGATTAGGGCTTAACAACACCTTAAGCCCTCTTTTATATAGAACTAATTCTCTTAATGGTTATTGGATCATAACCATAAGGCCCATTAACCCGCTCCATTAATATAAGTTAAAATAAACCAAACCATGATGGTTTATTTTAAGTTAAAATGAACCGAACCAACTTTTGGTTCATTCGTTTAAAATAAACCAAACCCTTTGGTTTATTCTCCTCCATTGGATTAGAACCAAACCATTTTGGTTCATCCATTATGTCTTCATAAGACATGGCCCATCCACGCTTCCATTGCGACTGAAACGATTTCATGCTCGCTTCTTGTTTGGTCCAACCAAACCTAGTTTCTCTCGGTCTGAGAATCCCATTCTCAAGCTCGTTTTAAATCCTTCGGATTACACTCATTGTGCGTGTGACCAAATAGGTTCTCGGTTTATGTTGGTCGTCTATAATTAACCATTAATTATAGAATGATCATGAGTGGCACCTAGTAGTACATCATGATCCCCAATTAACCGAAAAGATCAACGGTTGATCCAGAACTATTTCTGAAACTCTTCAGCAGCTCGAATGATTCGTGCCCCATTTCCTTCACTCATCTTATACCCACTTGGTTCAGGACATGGTCTATAGTGTCAGTCCCCACTAGGCTGACTACGTCACACCTAGCCCAAGTATCATTTCCTCGTCCTACGGATTCTAGTTACTCCACATGTATCGAAGAGTACCTTACTCTAAACATGTAATGCTTTAGCCAAAGACTTTAGTAACAATCCGACGAGAGGCCACGGGTATACATCTCCTCGCAAGGAGTGGTGAATCCTTTATAGGCTATTCAAACACATTCGATCACTTCGACTTATACCCAATCATCCCGGGTCCACATCTCCTTAGAGATGCTTGCTTAAGATGTCAAAGTATAAGTCTCTATGATCAAGATGACTTGAATACCGCAAGTCAAAGGAACATCGCACTTAAGCTACAGTAAGAACTTCATTGACATATCTATATATGCAGAGAACCATATGAAGTCTTACGGCTGGTCACTCCAATGAACTAGTTACCATAACTAGCATCCACGATCAACTCTGGACATCACAATGTCTCCAGCCAGTGAGAATCAGCTGCTTGGATACACCAAGGAGTATACCTCGTGCTAGTCTTGACAGAATTTATGGTGTCCAAATCCATAAATTCATCGACTAGGGATAATTCCGATACATCACAATTACACATGTAGAGATACTCACTAGTTGTGATCCAATCACAAATTCTCTCATGCTGTGAATCGTATCGTGGACATTGAGTAAATGAGTTTAAGATCCAATCAAATACATGAAAACATGTATACTCAAATAGTGAATCTTCATTTATCATATAAATGGTTCATACATAAGGTGATTGCCTTAGGACATCTCTCATATATTACTAACAGTTGGTTCAGGACATGGTCTATAGTGTCAGTCCCCACTAGGTTGACTACGTCACACCTTGCCCAAGTATCATTTCGTCGTCCTACGGATTCTAGTTACTGCACATGTATCCAAGAGTACCTTACTCTAAACATGTAATGCTTTAGCCAAAGACTTTAGTAACTATTCGACGAGAGGCCATGGGTATACATCTCCTCGCAAGGAGTGGTTAATCCTTTATAGGTTATTCAAACACGTTCGATCACTTTGACTTATTCCCAATCATCCCGGGTCCACATCTCCTCAGAGATGCTTACTTAAGATGTCAAAGCATAAGTCTTCATGACCAAGATGACTTGAATAGCGCAAGTTAAAGGAACATCGCACTTAAGCTGCAGTAAGAACTTCATTGACATATCTATATATGCAGAGAACCATATGAAGTTTTACAGCTAGTCACTCTAATGAACTAGTTACCATAACTAGCATCCACGATTAACTCCGGACATCATAATGTCACCAGCCAGTGAGAATCAGCTGCTTGGATACACCAAGGAGCATACCCCCGCAAGGATCTCAGACGCTAGAATCGACGGTGAGCAATACGTAACTGGAACGGATACATGACAATTACACATGTAGAGATACTCACTAGTTGTGATTCAATCACAAATTCTCTCATGTTGTGAATCGTATCGTGGACGTTCAATAAATGAGTTTAAGATCTAATCAAATACTTGAAAACATGTATGCTCAAATAGTAAATCTTCATTTATCATATAAATGGTTCAAACATAAGGTGATTGCCTTAGGATATCTCTCATATATTACTAACAAACTCACACTTGGCCTAATGTCAATCGCTACGGTATCCATTACCATAAGCTCTAATATGACCTTCAAACTTACTTTGAGATAATGTCTTAGTTAAAGGATCCACTAAGTTCCTTTCAGTGGGAATCTTCTCGATTTGTATTTCGTTCCTACTGATGATCTCTCTGATAAGATGATAGCGGCGAAGCACATGTTTGGATCGTTCATGAGACCTTGGCTCTTTCGCCTGTGCAATTGCTCCACTATTGTCGCAGTAGACCGGTATTGCTTCAACAATGGCTGGAACCACACCAAGTTCATAAATGAACTTCTTGATCCAAACTTCTTCCTTTGCTGGTTCCGAAGCTGCAATGTATTCTGCCTCAGTGGTAGAATCTGCTACAGTGTCTTATTTGGAACTTTTCCAACAAACTGTGCCCCCATTCAAGGTGAACACGTACCCAGACTGAGACCTGGAATCATCCTTGTCTGTCTGGAAGCTGGCATCCGTATACCCACGTATCACCATGTCCCCTTCTCCATATATTAGGAACACATCCTTAGTTCTTCTTAAGTACTTAAGGATCGTCTTAACAGCCACCCAATGATCTATTCCTGGATCAGACTGGTATCTGCTCGTGACACTCAGAGCATACGATACATCGGGCCTCGTACATAACATAGCATACATGATAGATCCTATTGCGGATGCATAGGGAATCTTACTCATGCAAATCCTCTCGTCTTCTATGCGCGGACACATAAACTTCGAAAGGTGTATCCCATGCCTGATGGGAAGGTAACCTTTCTTGGATTCCGACATGCTAAACCTCTTTAGCACTCGGTCTATATATGTAGACTGCGAAAGACCAAGCAACCGTTTCGATCTATCCCTATAGATCTTAATCCCGAGGATGTAGGTTGCTTCTCCCAGGTCTTTTATGGAGAATTTCTTAGACAACCAAATCTTAACTGACTGTAAGACTGAAATATCATTTCCTATAAGTAATATATTATCGACATACAATACTAGGAACACAACTACACTCCCACTAACCTTTTTGTACACACAAGGTTCGTCTGGATTTTGTGAGAAATCAAACTTTTTGATTGTCTCATCAAAATGGATATTCCAGCTCTTGGATGCTTGCTTCAATCCATATATGGACCGTCACAATTTGCATTCCTTGGTTTTATCAACCGATGTGAAACCCTCAGGTGGTATCATATACACATCCTCGAGCAGGTTTCCATTAAGGAAAGTTGTTTTCACATCCATCAGCCATATCTCATAATCATAATTAGCCGCTATGGCCAAGAGCATCCGAATGGATTTAAGCATAGCAACAAACGAATAGGTTTCGTCATAATCAACACCTTGCTTTTGACGATATCCTTTCACCACCAATCTAGCCATATAGGTAATCACATTACCATCCATGTCGGTCTTCTTCTTGAATACCCACTTGCACCCTATAGGCTTTATGCCTTCAGGTGGATCAACCAAGTTCCAAACTTGATTTTCATACATGGAATCCATTTTCAACTTCATGGCTTCAAGCCATTTGTCCCTTTCTAAACTTTTCAGAACTTCTTCATAATTGGTAGGCTCCTCATCGTCAATGAGTAACACGTCGTTCGATTCACTTATGAGAAATCTATATCTCTCAGGAATGTTGCGTGTCCTACCAGATCTACGAAGATGTGGTGTCACAATAGGTTCAGTCGATGTCTCATCACTATGAGTCATCGGTTGAGGTGCTTGGCCAGGTATCTCTTCAATGTCTACTGGAGTCTCTTGAACCTCCTCAAGTTCAATGACACTCCCACTATTTTCTTGTAAGAGAAACTCTTTCTCTAGAAACACAACATTCCTTGAAACACACACCTTTTGTTCCAAGGGATGATAGAATTGGTAACCCTTTATTTCCGTAAGGTATCCAATAAATAGACATTTATCAGACTTAGCATCCAATTTGTCTGACACAGTCCGCATCACATAAGTAGGACAACCCCATATCTTCAAGTAAGATAAATGAGGTTTCTTACTAGCCCATATCTCATATGGAGTAGTAGAGACTACCTTAGTCGGGACTCTGTTTAAAAAGTAAACAGCTATCTGAAGTGCATAGCCCCAAAAGGACTTGGGAAGATTCGCGTGATTCATCATTGATCTGACCGTGTCCAACAAGGTCTAATTTCTCCTCTCATATACACCATTAAGTTGTGGTGTATACGGCGGAGTCCATTGAGACAATATACCATTGTCCCTCAAATAATCTAGAAACTCTTGACTCAAGTATTCACCACCTCGATCCAATCAAAGTATTTTAATACTCTTGCCAAGTTGTTTCTCTACTTCATTTCTGAATTCTTTGAACCTTTCAAAGGCTTCCGACTTGTGTTTCATCAAGAACACATACCCAAACCGTGAGTGATCATCGGTGAAGGTAATGAAGTAGCTATAACCTCCTAAGGCTTGAGTTGACATAGGTCCACAAACATCAATATGTATTAGACCAAGCAACTCACCCACCGGTTCACCTTTTCCAGTAAAAGGTAACTTGGTCATCTTGCCTTTTAAGCATGATTTGCATGTATCGTATAAATCTAATTCAAACGCTTCCAGAATTCCACATTGATGTAATTCGAACGTGCGTTTCTTGCTCAAATGACCAAGATGACAATGCCACATGTAGGAGTGTAATTGATTATCTTTTTGAGCATGCTTGTTGCTCGCTTCGATATTGAAAATGTCACTAGATACGTTCAATGTATAGATATCATTGCTTAAAGTTCCAGTCCCATAAAGAACGTCATTCAAAGTTATATAACAACAATTGTTACTAAAAGTTAAATGGTACCCATTTCTATTTAAACAAGAAATAGAAATGATGTTCTTTATCAACGAAGGAATATAAAAGCAATTGTCTAGTTCTAAGACAAGTCCTGTAGGGAGTTTCAATAAATACATTCCGATGGTGAGTGCAGCAACCTTTTCTCCATTCCCAACATATAAATTTGTCTCTCCCTTGACGAGTCTTCTTCTATTCCTTAGCCCATGTATGTCATTACATATATGTGAGCCACACTCAGTATCCAATACCCAAGTGTTTGAGGAAATAGAATGACAATCAATAACGAAGATATTTGAAGAAGATGGGCATCTGATGCCTTATTCTTCTTTAAAGACTCAAGATAAATCTTACAGTTTCTTTGCCAATGGCCCTCTTTGCCATAATGATGGCAAGTGCCCTTTTGAGCTGGTTCTACCTTTTTAGCCTTTTTCTTCTTCCCCTTCTACTGTTCCTTTGACTCCCTCTTAGAACCTTTCTTCGAGGAATCAACTAACAGTATCGTCCCCTGCTCATGCTTCTCAGAAGGCTTCACAGTCTTCAGCATGTTAAGCAGTACCACAAATGAACCTTCTTGCATCTCAGAGGTGATAAGGAGCTTGTAGACTTCTAACCTTTTGAATCTCACTTGCTCATCAAACGACTCATAAAGATGAAGGACTATGGTATGAGCATCCATATGCTCATGCTGCTTCCGCAGCTCGGGTACCATCGCGGCTAGCATGATACAACTCACTTGCTCAGAATCACTCACATGTTTCTGATGGGCCAAAAATTGGTCCGGTGTTGCATCATTACTAGGACGGGCGGGAAGAGATGCTTCGAGGACATACTCAAGTTTTTCCACCTTGAGAACAATTCTCAAGTTTCTAAGCCAGTCCAAGAAGTTCAGCCCAGTCAATTTATTCGAATTCAAAATAGAGTGCATATTCAAAGACATCATGATCAAGCGATTAACCTAGAAATACAAAACGAGCATATATGAGAAAGATGATTTAAAATGCATCCACATACATTTACAAAATCTCATTCATTTTTCGAATTCAAAAACCCTCAAAATCAATTCAGAAGATCGTAGGTCCATCTCCGAATGGGTTGATATCCAATATAGATAAGAACAACCTTGGAGTGAGTCCAACAAGCCATTCTTAGCTATGATGGTGGGTATCAAGTATACCGATTACATATCATGTATATTTAACTATCACAATGTGCTATCAACTAATTGAATATTTATACATACATTGGGTTGTTAACACATTAACAAGTATGCATCATATGCATAGCACCCAAGTTCACCTCTCTTCACATCGACCTTGGAGTGAGTCCAACAAATCGATCCTCCAAGTTAGAGCCGGCCCATTAATCGCGAAATAGTTTTAATATGGTCAGAGCGCATTCAACCAATTAGCAAGGCTTGGAGTGAGTCCAACAACCCAAACTAACGATTGACCTCTGACTCTTACTATATTAGAGTTAAACTATTCCAATGATTTGAACATGTTCAAGTTCGAGTCGGGCTTGGAGTGAGTCCAACAACCCAAACAAGAAACAGAACTCTAGTTCTAATCATATTAATGGAAGGTGTAGGCTTTAATATTGTATAAGGGTTTTAAAGTCTCATCCTCTTTGCATGAAAATAACTATTATTTACATGGCATACATCTACATGTCACGACACATATGGCATAATGATATGCATCTATTGCAATTACTTGGCATACAATTATGGCATGTACTTAATTTTCTTGTATGTCATAACTATTTATGGAAATAAAATATGTTTAAGATTTGATTCCCAAAATCAAATCATGATTAAATTAGGAAACAAATTTCCAAACCTAATCACATATTTTATTTATGGAACATCTCAATTAAAGAAAGTCAATTTTAATTTAGGAAACAAATTTCCTAAATTGTCAAAACTATTTAAGGAAATAAAATATATTTTAGATTTGATTTCCCAAATCAAATAATGATTAAATTAGGAAATAAATTTCCAAACCTAATCAAATATTTTATTTATGGAAAGTGTTAATTTCCATAAATACTTCTAACTTTCCAAAAGTAGAAGATTTCCATGAATACTTCCAAACTTTCCAAAATTAGAAAATTTTCATAAATACTTCTAAACTTTCCAAAAGTAGAAAATTTCCATAAATATAATTACGACTATAGCAAAATAATTTTACGATTATGTCGAAATACAACCTGGGCTTTAATACCACTGTTGGGTTTTCGGCACTGCAGCGAGTGTATGTTCGAACATGTTTCGTAAATATGTGCGCAGCGGAAGAAATAAAAAGCAATAAATATAATTTATTACACCACACACACCACACACATGCATAGTACAACATGTGTAGACATAACCATAGTTTCAAATTTTGCAATAAAAGGAAATTATTCTACGTATACCTGACGTATCATGTGTAGCGGAAGACATCAACCGGAGCGACTCTTGCTAGAATCGCCTCTATCCGTATCCATGTCGAGTATCGTCAGGATGACTTCACAAAGCCACAAGCCTCATCTTCGTATGAGTCACTAGCCTCGTGTCGAAGACGATGTTATCGAGAGAAGATCACAATCCGAATCAAAATTCGGATTCAAAACTGAGTCCCCAAAACTCGCTTCTCCGGAGAGGTATTCGTCAACCATTTGACGAATCCTTCGTCCTCCACCAATGAGGATTACCGGAGATCAAATTCCCGACAAGGTATCTACTGTCGGAGCTCCAAACGTCATCCAAACGACGCTCCGACAAGAAGGAAACAAGCTGTCCAGAAAACTGGACAGCTTTGGTGGAGAACTTGCGCCAGCCAAATAAGGAAAGCTAGATGCTCACCTTGTCGCCGGAGCCAAGGAAGATCACCGGAGCTCCTCCAGAAGTAGATAGACACCGAAAAGTGGGGAGGACGGCAGCCGCTGGATGCCGGCTGGAGAAGCTTGGGCGGTGGTGGGCGGCGGCAAGACAAGGAGAAGAGAGGGAGGGGGTGGCAAGATTAGGGTTTCCAACTCCAAAAGTTATCCATGAAAAACCCTTAAGCCATGTTTTTATAGAGAACACATTCTCCTAACGGTTATTGGTTCATAACCAAAACCCATTAACCCGCTCCAATAACTTAAGTTAAAATAAACCAAACCGCATTGGTTTATTTTAAGTTAAAACGAACCGAACCAACTTTTGTTTCATTCGTTTAAAACAAACCAAACCCCTTTGGTTTATTCTCCACCATTGGATTAGAACCAAACCAATTTGGTTCATCCATCATGTCTTCATAAGACATGGCCCATCCACGCTTCCAATGTGATTGAAACGATTTCATGCTCGATCCTTGTTTGGTCCAACAAATCTAGTTTCTCTCGGTCTGAGAATCTCATTCTCAAGCTCATTTTAAATCCTTTGGATTATGCTCGTTGTGCGTGTGACCAAATAGGTTCTCAGTTTATGTTGACCGTCTATAATTAACCATTAATTATAGAACGATCATGAGTGGCACCTAGTAGTACATCATGATCCTCAATTAACCGAAAAGATCAATGGTTGATCCAAAACTATTTCTGAAACCCTTCAATAGCTACAATGAATCGTGCTCTATTTCTTTCACTCATCTTATACCCACTTGGTTCAAGACTGTTAGTGCAATCAACCTATGATATGGTTTTGATGTGTGTGGCAAAGGGTTTAAGTTAGGTTGTTATTGTGATTTGATATGTGCATTGGAGTCTTACAGGACTTAGTAATTCGCACATAAAGCCTTGGCGAGTTTTACCTCTCATGACTTGGTCCTTGAGTCGGTGAAGGATGGCTTTGTGGAAGCCGTGCGCTTGGAGCATCCAAGGGACCGTCGGACGAGGAGCTTGGAGTGAAGCCAGAGAAAGTAGACTTCAGGGCGAGACGCGAAGGATGGCGCTGCAGAGCCGTGCGCTTGGCGCATTCAAGGGACGTGGCTGGACGAAGACAACTTCAAAGGCGAGGGACTTCATGGGATGAGAGTGAGCGAATGTAACCCAGGAAGGGGTAGTGCTCTTAGGTGAAACTTGGCCATTTGGCTAAGTGTCGGATGAGATTCTGAACACACGGTCATTGCCATGAAATGGCGATCGGCTACAATCGAGCGTGGTTATTTGGTATCCGGCCCGATGGGTTTTGGCCCGTGATCGGCATATGTTGGCAGTCGATTGCCAAGACCATCAATCGACTGCTGATGGAAGCAGTCGACTGGTCGAGAGGGTTTGGGCCACAGAACCTCTCATAGCCGACTGGGCAATCGACTACGAAGCATCAGTCGACTGATGGATACATCAGTCGACTGCCAAGGGATCCGTTGGATTACAACAGTCGAGATCCGACGTGTTCGGAGGTCATTGTAGCGGCGCCAATCGACTGCCAAAGGCAGCAGTCGACTGATAGCGGCCAACGTGAAGAAATCAGCCCTCTCTATAAAAAGAGAGGGTGTTGAACTTTGGGAGCCTAATGCCTCTATTCTAAACATCTCCCAAAGTGCCCAAACGAATTTCCTCCTCTTCCTTGTGCTTATATTCATCTTATTACAAGAGGAGTGATTTTGTAAGAAAATATTACCTCCACCTAGCTTTGTGCAAAGGAGAGAATAGTGAAAGCTTGCGGAGTGATTCACCATGGACGAATCGGACCGTGGACTAGCGGCGCAGCCATGAACCACGTTATATTCTCTTGTTAGCATTGTTTGTTTCCTTTGTTTTGTCTTTCTTTGTTTGTATTTGCATATTCTGCTTGGCTAATATTCTTTGTAGACGAGCAAATTCCATCATCGTACGAAGAGGGCTATTCACCCCCCTCTAGTCGGCCAACACATACACATCGATCGACCCTACAAGGACATGGTCTATAGTGTCAGTCCCCACTAGGTTGACTACGTCACACCTAGCCCAAGTATCATTTCCTCATCCTACGAATTCTAGTTACTGCACATGTATCCAAGAGTACCTTACTCTAAACATGTAATTCTTTGGCCAAAGACTTTAGTAATAATCCAACGAGAGGCCATGGGTATACATCTCCTCGCAAGGAGTGGTGAATCCTTTATAGGCTATTCAAACACCTTTGATCACTTCGACTTATTCCCAATCATCTCGGGTCCACATCTCCATAGAGATGCTTGCTTAAGATGTCAAAGCATAAGTCTTCATGACCAAGATGACTTGAATACCGCAAGTCAAAGGAACATCGCACTTAAGCTGCAGTAAGAACTTCATTGACATATCTATATATCCAGAGAACCATATGAAGTTTTACAGCTGGTCACTCTAATGAACTAGTTACCATAACTAGCATCCACGATTAATGTCGGATATCATAATGTCACCAGCCAGTGAGAATCAGCTGCTTGGATACACCAAGGAGTATACCTCGTGCTAGTCTCGACAGAATTTATGGTATCCAAATCCATCAATTCATCGACTAGGGATAATTCTGATACATCACAATTACACATTTAGAGATACTCACTAGTTGTGATCCAATCACAAATTCTCTCATGTTGTAAATCGTATCGTAGACGTTTAGTAAATGAGTTTAAGATCTAATCAAATACATGAAAACATGTATACTCAAATAGTGAATCTTCATTTATCATATAAATGGTTCAAACATAAGGCAATTGCCTTAGGACATCTCTCATATATTACTAACAGATGTATGTGGACTTTTTCCTCATGGGAGGAAAATTTGGTTGCCTCTCTTAAGTGATATGGGACTTATCACTAGAAAGATTGTAGGCATGTGTGTTCCTCCAAGGGAGAGATTGTAAGATCTCGTTAGGATATGAGACATTCATACCCTTGGGGAGGACCTTTTTGATGCTAGTCAAAAAGGGGGAGAAGTTACCAAGTTACCAATTGGGTTTGGAATTCTAATTGGGATGTGAGAATTGCCAATTAGGGATAATTGGTAGACTTGAGGGATAGTTTTGTCAATTATCAAAAAGGGGGAGATTGTTAGTGCAATCGGCCCGAGTTGACTCGAGTTTGACTCGAGCAGTATTTTGATGATAGATAAAACTTATGACATGGGATTGTCATAGGAAAGTCCAACATGGAGTTGGCATGGAAAATCTAAGCATAGGGCTTGGTGTTGAAAAGTCCAAAGCATTGCGAAGCTGTGCGCTTGGTGCTTGGTGAGAAATGCATTGTGAAGTCGTGCTCTTGGTGCATTTGGGAAGTCTTGAAGACTTGGCAAGTTCACTAGGCTCGGGGTCCTTGAGTCGGTGAAGGATGGCATTGCAAAGTCGTGCGCTTGGTGCATCCTAGGGACCGCCGGACGGGGAGCGAATGGAGTGAGTCCCAAGGGAAGCATACTTCGAGGGCAAGAGACGCGAAGGATGGCATTGTGAAGTTGTACGCTTGGTGCATCCAAGGGACGTAGGCCAAGGGAAGAGAGCTTCGGTGGGGAATGTTGGTGCAGTGGGCACCTAAGTCGAACCTATGTTTTGATTATAGCAAACGATACAAAGTTAAGCTTATATTGTTATCTCACGAGCTAAATCAAGTGTGCAGAAAAGTCTCAATGCTGGAGCTGAAGGCTAGCGACACCCGGAGGAAGCCGCGGTGGTCGGGCGACACTCGAGTTACTTCGGAGGGAGCTGAAGGAATCGAGTGGAAGGCCGGAAGCAAAAGCGACAAGTAAGTATCGAGGTAAGCTCGTGTGTGCAAGCGTAAGTGAGGTCGTGTCCTTTGTACGGGGACGTCCTTAGGCGACGATCCAACCCAAGACTTCCCATGGAAGGTCTATGTTGAGATCGGACGGCAAGTGGCCGTCGAATTCACTTGTATTTTGAGCTAAACTCCTTTTTATTCAAAAATCGTGGCTGCCAGTTCAACCGCCAGTTCAGCCGTGGCGATTCAACGGCCCGATTCAGCCGTGGCGATTCAAGCGGCGATTCAGCCGGTGGTCAAAAATCAGCCTCGAGAGTCAAGCTTTATCACCATTTTCAAGGAGTTTTGTGCCCATTTGTGATTGGTTGAAGACCCATTCGTTGAGGGCTTAAAGGCTATAAAGGAGGGCCAAACCTAGGGTTTTCATCAATTCAAAAGCTTCCAAGTGCTTCCGATCGCTCCGACTCTTCGACATCCCTCTGACGAAGCTACGGAGGCGGCGACTAAAGCTTAAACCTCCAATCCTTGAAGTTGTCGGTATAATCTTTAATTTTGTATAAGTTGTCTTTATTTTCAAGCTTTAAATCATATCAAGGAGAGGGGGAGTGTCCCTCTACCTTGAATCTTAATTGAGTTTTTATATTGCTAACTCCTATCTCTATCGAGAAGGAGTTCGTTTAATATTGCCCTCCGTGCGTGGTCAAGGACCATTAGGGCCTTGGAGTAGTAGCCGTGAGCTACAGACCAAGTAAAAACCCCTCGTGTTTTTATTTATTTATTGCTATCTTTCCGCTGCGTTTACTCGTGCCAATTCGAACGATTACGAAAAGTTTTTTCTTATCGCTATTCACCCCCCCCTCTAGCGCTCAAATCGATCCAACAATTGGTATCAGAGCCGGGGGTTGCTAAGATTTGGTGAAACCACCAATCTAGCTTTTTTTTTACAGATTTATTTTCTTTTAATTCTGTTTATTTCTATTTATTTTGTTTGTTAAATTCTCTCCCGCACTACTAATCCAAGACGCGAGTCTTGGTACTTGAGTTTTTGTCTTTGCTAGCTTTTTGGTCTTCGTCTCTTTTTGTCTTTTTGTTTCAATGGCCCATCTCGAGGGTTTTAGCACCGTCCGACCTCCGTTTTATAACGGAGATGACTTCCGTTATTGGAAGGGTCGGATGGAATGCTTTCTCAAAACCCAACTCGAGATGTGGATCATAATCCAAACGGGTTTCACACTTCCGACTAATGAAGTGGGTGACTCCTTGGATTATGATCAATGGACCGTTGCAACAAAACGACAAGTCGAAGCCGATGCCAAGGCAACACAAATCCTCCAATGCGGCCTATCCAAGGAGGAGTTAAATCGCGTCGGCCCCTTCATAAGTGCAAAGGATCTTTGGACTAAACTAATCGAGTTACACGAAGGATCGGATCAAGCCAAGGTATGTAAGCGTGATTTGTTATTCAATAAATTGTACACACTAAAAATGCAGGAACACGAATCGCGACGCAACTCCACGCCCGTGTCCAAGGACATAGTCAACAACTTACATAATCGGGCAAGGTCGAAACCGCGACCTTATAAGGTATGTTCTAAACTCTTTTCGAGGACTACCTTGGGCATCCATGGTCGATGCCTACAAGGTCTCCAAGGATCTTTCTAAAATTAGGTTAGATGAACTCTTTTCCGATTTGAATTACATGAACAATCCAACTCGGAACAGAGAGGTATAGCTTTATTGCGAGGATCAAAGAAGAAGAAAATCGCAAGCAAGCCACCACCAACCAGAGGAGGAAGAGGCAGTCAGAAGAAGAAGTTGACCGGAATTGTTAACTAATGAACCTAGCTCGAAGAATAGCCAAGGGACGGCGAACCACGACTCGACCCAACCAAGGTAAACCTAAAAGTTCTAATATTAGGTGTTATGAGTGTAACAGGTTTGGACATATCAAGTCCGAGTGCCCCAAGCTCAACCACCAAGGACCTAAGCACAAGAAGGCCCTCAACGCGACATGGGAAGCGTCATCCGAAGAAGGCGAAGACCACGTCTTCATGGCGAAATCAATTGAGTCGGACCACGGAGAACCCGAACTTGGAGTGACGAACGGAGGATGATTCGGACTCTGAAGCAACCTTCAAGTCAAGCCGCGGATCGCATCCGGTTCAAAGATACCCTTAAGGTGAGTCGTACTTTATTTAATACTTTACATAATACGGTTAGGTTTTTGTCTAGGAAGTTAGCTAAGTCCGAGTCCAAGGTCGAGACCCTGGTTGAGGAAGTTAAACTCCTCAAACACAAGGTCTCCCTAACCTCTTCGACTAGTCGAGTTCAAGAGAAGGACTCAACTCGGGTTGAAAAACTCGAAGTTGAGAACTCACTCTTGAAAAGTCAAGTCGAAGATCTTAGGAATACGTTGGAAAGGTTTACTTTGGGATCCAAAGGACTTGACCTCCTACTTGGATCGCAAAGGGCCGTGTACAACAAGGCGGACTAGGGTTTAGCTCAAACCACGACCAATAAAGTCGTATATGTCAATTGTAAGTAGACATAAAACATGTGTCCAAGCATGGGTCCCTAAGACCACTTTGATTTCAACTCTAGGATCTAACTCCGTCTTTGGGTTCCCAGGACCAAATCCACTATGTGGATAGACCAGAACCGATTCAAGCGGTCTAGGAGCCAGATTACAAAACATGTTTGTGCTTTAACTTAGAAATTGCATGCTTAGTTTTTTTGTTGTTTTTTTAACTCACTTGGAATACACAAATAACCAACTAAAAATCCTTGAAAGATTGAGCCTCGGGAGCCTCTTTTCAAATAACCAACTAAAATCCTTGAAAGATTGAGCCTCGGGAGCCTCTTTTCAAAAATAACTAGTTAGACTAGGAAATAGTCTTAGGTGAGTCAAGTCATCATTTTCTTGAACATGGCTTTGTCTAAGGAAGTGGTCGATGATCCGATAAAGAAGGCCCACATGTGCCTCGCCACGACACAGAAGCCATGATCTTGAAAGGTAAACTTGACAAGCCTTGGGTTAAATCAAATCTAACTTGAACCTAAATCCACTCAATCAAACTTAATTGAAAATCATCTCAACATAAAATTACTTGAACCTAAATCCACTTAATCAACTTAATTGAAAATCATCTCAATATAAAATTACTTGAACCTAAATCCTAATTACTTGAACCTAAATCCACTTAATCAATTTAATTGAAAATCATCTCAACATAAAATCACTTAAACCTAAATCCACTTAATAAATTTAATTGGGAGTCATCTCACACATAAGTATAACATGCTTGATCATATAGACTGTGAGATGACCTAGGTTTAACAACTTACAACCAATTTAAAAATAAAATCTAACATCCAATCCAACCACCTTGTGTGTAGGATCAATGGATGTTGGACGATGTTACTCGACACATGGACCAGGGATCAACTCAAATTCACAAAGCTTCGATTCAAAGCGACAAGGATCGGTAGCCTTTGGGAATAACGGCAAGCTCAAAATCATCGGATCGGGTGATATCGGGCTTAACTTTCGAATTTTGTTATTAAAAATGTATTACTTGTAGAGAATTTTGAATATAACACGCTTAGCGTAAGCCAATTGTGTGACAATAACTATAAGGTCGTATTTTAGAAAATGAATGTGTAATTAAAACAAATGAAACAAAACAAAACAATACTCAAAGGAACTAGGACAAATAACATTTATACAATGAACTTAATCAAATCCTCACCAAATGTCTTATGACACGGAAGAGGAATCATGGTTGTGGCACCGACGACTCGGTCACTCGCACCCAAGACTCGTCCACAAGATGAGTCGAGTGGCTTAGTCGAGGTTTTAACCTCAACAACTTGGTTAATAAAATCTGTAATGCTTGTCAACAAGGAAAACAACCTAGGACACAACACAAGTTAACTAACCAGAGCAGAACCTCAAGTGTACTTGAGCTCCTGCATATGGATCTATTCGATTCACATGGAGCCAAGTCACTCAATAAAGTCAATATTGCTTAGTCATAATTGACGACTACTCCAGGTTTACCTGGGTTAGGTTCATCAAACATAAAAATGATACCCTAGATCAATTAATCAATCTATTCAAATTAATCGAGAATCAAAAGACCTTAAGGTTAAAAAGACTTAGAAGCGATCATGGTGGTGAATTCGAAAATCAAAGGTTCACCGACTTAGTAACCTCGGATACCACCATGAATTCTCTTGCCCTAGGACCCCTCAACAAAATGGCCTAGTGGAGCGGAAAAACCGAACTCTACAAGAAGCCGCTAGGACCATGTTAAAGCGAATATAACCTACATGATAGGTTTGGGCGAGATTAGCACGGCTTGCTATGTCAATAGGATCCTTATGGTAAAGAGGCACCTTAAGACCTCGTGAGATTTATCACGATAAAATACCTAACATCAAGTACTTTAGGGTATTTGGGTGTAAGGTACATATCCTAAACACTAAGGATTACCTAGGAAATTTACATCCAAAACCACAGGAATATTTCTAGGATACTCGACTACAAGTGAGCTTATAGAGTATATAACCACGACACCCTTAGAGTCGAGGAGACTATCAATGTAGTATTTGATGAAGGACACGAACCTACAAAACCCCGACAACCCCAATTAGCGAGCCTACTCATACTAGACCTAACTCGACCACGAGATCGAGTCTAATCCACATCAACCAACTTCTCTTGTCGACCAAGTGACAAGTGATCCGAGTCAAACTAGTGTTCAACCAAGTCACCCCATTGATCAAGCATTAGGTGACACAAACCCAATCCAATCTAGGATTGGACTAACCACCCTATCGATCAAGTGATAGGAGATCCTAATCTAGGAGTTCGAACTAGAGCATCCTATAGGAACCTTAGTCAAATTTCCTTAATTTCAAAGATAGAACCCAAATCAATTGAACAAGCTCTTCTTGATCCCGATTGGATTATTGCAATGCAAGAAGAGCTAGCTCAATTTACTAGGAATGAAGTGTGGGAATTAGTACCACCACCTAAAGACAAAACGATAATTGGAACAAGGTGGGTGTTTAGAAATAAGCTTGATGATAAAGGTGAAGTAGTTAGAAAAAAGGCTAGGTTAGTCGCCAAAGGGTTTATCAAGTCGAAGGCTTAGATTACGATGAAACCTATGATAGCTAGACTCGAATCCATTCGAATGTTGCTAGCTTATGCCGCACATCGAGGATTTAAGCTGTTTCAAATGGATGTTAAGTCGGCATTCCTAAATGGATACATTAAAGAAGAAGTTTATGTTAGCCAACCCCCCGGGTTCGAAAATCTAGATAAACCCGACCATGTTCTAAAACTTAAGAAAGCTCTCTATGGACTTAAACAAGCTCCTCGAGCTTGGTACGAGAGACTTTCAATCCATCTTAAGTCAAAAGGGTTTAACCAAGGCTTAGTTGACCCAACTCTCTTCGTAAAAACCTTAGGTAAAGAAATATTCATAGCTCAAATTTACGTAGACGATATAATTTTTGGAACCTCTAACTCAGCCTTACTAAACGAGTTCGTTTCACTCATGGAAAGTGAGTTTGAAATGAACTTAGTAGGTGAGTTAAGTTTCTTTTTAGGTCTACAAATTAAACAAACTAAGGATGGTATATACCTATATCAACAAAAATACACTAAGGAGTTAATTAAGTAAGTCCATTGACTTAAAGTACTATAGGAGCGCGATAGGAAGTCTCCTATACTTAACTGCGAGTCGACCCGACATCCTATTCGCAGTAAGTATGTGCACCAGGTTTCAAACCTGTGCTAAGGAGTCTCACCTAACCCTAGTTAAGCGTATCCTTAGATATCTTAAGGGTACACTTAACGTTGGTATTTGGTACCCTAGATCTACGGAGTTTGAACTAATCGGCTACTCCGATTCGGATTATGCCGGTAGTAAACTCGATAGAAAGAGCACGAGTGGTTGTTGTCAACTACTCGGCTCAAGTCTAGTGAGTTGGTGCAGTAGGAAGCAACATTGTGTTGCCTTATCTACCACCGAAGCCGAATACGTTGCGATGGGTGAGTGTGTAACTCAGCTTCTTTGGATGAAGCACACTCTCCGAGACTTTAGGTTGGACTTCACCAAAACTAAAATTTTTGTAGACAACATAAGTTCGATAAATCTAACTAAGAACCCTATATGTCATTCAAGAACAAAGCATATAGAGGTAAAACACCATTTCATTCGAGAACATGTAGCCAACGGCTCCATACAACTCGAATATGTTGACTCGAAGTCTAACCTAGCAGACATATTTACTAAACCACTACCCGAAGCCGAATTTAGTCTCTTGAGACGAAAATTAGGCATGTGCGTAATAGAATAGGTTTTGCAAATTATATTACTACTATTTCTTACTTTTTCATGAAACTAGCATAGGTCATACCTTAGATATCATGCACCTATAGATTTAAGGAGCCAATACATCTCACAACACATAGGACTAATGTGTTTGTGTACGTAGATGGGCGTGAGATGTTAGGACCTTACTCACAGTTCGGATGTAGAGCTAGTGCATCGCTATGAACCATGGAGTATAATCATACATACTAAGGACTCAGGCCGGGTGGTTGATCCTTCATATCAATCTAGCCAAATATGAGTATAAATTTTAATATATTAGCTTATTTTCAATATACTATTTTTTTTAATAAAAAATGTGGAACATGCTTTGAATTTAAATTTATAAATTATTTTGATTTCCACACACACCTTAATCTTTTCGATATCTGGCAAAGGGGAGAAAAAGGCCAAAGTTAAGGGTCAAATTTTTTCAAATTTGAGAAAATTCTCTTAACTTAACTCTTACTTCATGTTTAAACCAACAGTTAACTTTAGGTTTTGAGAACTTATTTAACTTTTGACACAAGGCCAAGTTAAGAGAATTCTTAACTTATTTATGTCGTTAGTGTTTTACTTAAGGGAGAAAGGGCTTAACTAAAAGCGTTTTACTAAAGCTAATTTTAAAAGCGTTTTACTAAAGCTAATTTTAAGTAATGTTAATTACTTAAAGCAACCCTCAAGGGAGGATTAAGGTCTTTCTTCAAAGACTCACCCTCGGTCAAGGGAGGTTTCCTCAAGGGAGTACTTGAAGAAAATCCTTACTACTCCAACTTAATCTTCATTTTTTTCTCTCATGCACATTATTATTCTTCATGCTTGCTTAACTTTGTATGTGGGTTTGCCATAAATCAAAGGGGAGATTGTTGGTGCATTGGGCACCTAAGTCGAACCTATGTTTTGATTATAGCAAGCGATACAAAGTTAAGCTTATATTGTTATCTCACGAGCTAAATCAAGTGTGCGAGAAAAGTCTCAATCTTTGAGTGAAGGCTAGCGACACCGGAGGAAGCCGCGGTGGTCGGGCGACACTCGAGTTACTTGGAGGGAGCCAAGGAATCGAGTGGAAGGCGGAAGCAAAGCGACAAGTAAGTATCGAGGTAAGCTCGTGTGTGCAAGCGTAAGTGAGGTCGTGTCCTTTGTACGGGGGCGTCCTTGGCGACGATCAACCCAAGACTTCCCATGGAAGGTCTATGTTGAGATCGGACGGCAAGTGGCCGTCGAATTCACTTGTATTTTGAGCTAAACTCCTTTTTTAGTCAAAAATCGTGGCTGCCAGTTCAATCGGCCAGTTCAGCGTGGCGATTCAACGGCGATTCAGCCGTGGCGATTCAGCCGGCGATTCAGGTGGTCAAAAATCAGCCTCGAGGAGTCAAGCTTTATCACCATTTTTCAAGGAGTTTTGTGCCCACTTGTGATTGGTTGAAGACCCATTCGTTGAGGAGCTTAAAGGCTATAAAAGGAGGGCCAAACCTAGGGTTTTTCATCAATTCAAAAGCTTCCAAGTGCTTCCGATACGCTCCGACTCTCCGACATCCCTACGACAAAGCGCTGCCGAGACGACGACTAAAGCTTCAACCTCCAATCCTTGAAGTCGTCGGTATAATCTTTAATTTTGTATAAGTTGTCTTTATTTTCAAGCTTTAAATCATATCAAGGAGAGGGGGAGTGTCCCTCTACCTTGAATCTTTATTGAGTTTTTGTATTCGCTTAACTCCTATCTCTATCGAGAAGGAGTTCGTTTAATATTTGCCCTCCGTGCGTGGTCAAGGACCATTAGGGCCTTGGAGTAGTAGCCGTAGGCTACGAACCAAGTAAAAACCCCTCGTGTTTTTATTTATTTATTGCTATCTTTCCACTGCGTTTACTCGTGCCAATTCGAACGATTACGAAAAGTTTTTTCTTATCGCTATTCACCCCCCCCTCTAGCGCTCAAATCGATCCAACAGGGAACTCCATGAGAGGATGATGTGGACTTGGCCAAGTGGCTAAGACTGAGTGTTGGAGGCTCAAAAGTGAGGTTTGAGGGTTTATCCAACGGCTAGATGCCCAAACAACTTGGTGTTTCGACTAGGGTTCGAATGGTGTTAGATCAGTTTTGTGGCTCGGCAATGATCGCCAGGATCGGGCGATCGCCCGAGGATGGCAATGATCGTGATGGAGGTGTCATGGGCACAAGCGCCGTAGGTTGGGCGATCGGACGAGTCAACGATCGGCGATTGTCATCATCAGTCGACTAATAGAGGATCCGTTGGAACTGGTCCAACGTGGATCAAGCCGTTGTGAGACAACGGCTACAGGAGCAGTCGACTGGGGCCTTTTGACAGTTGACTGCTATGCACGAAATCAGCTCGATGCAAGTTATAAATGGAGCTCGAGATGGAGGATTTTGCCAAGACTTTGAGAGTGATTTTGGAGGGGAATCGCTGCTGCATTCCAGTCCTTCAAGAGCCATCTAAAGCAAGAAACAAGCAAAAGTTTCAAAGCAAGCGTTGTAAAGTGTTCTTTACGTGTATTTCCTATTTGTTTTTGTATTTGCTTGTATTTCATATTACTTGGTGTAATTGATTGTATGAGGTTTCTCCACCTCCGATGTGTTGTTGAGAAGGAGTATTAGTTAGTGTCGTGTGCATAACTAGAACTCGGTGAGCTCGCCCGTGGAGTAGGAACCATTCGGTTCCGAACCACATATATCTTGGTGTATTGCATGTGTTTATGTTGTTGTTAGTATTTCTATTTGTTTTTATTATTTCCACTGCACTAACGACAATCGTAGACAAGCGATGCACGACAACGATCATATTCCACCGTAAATGCGATTGAGGGCTATTCACCCCCTTCTAGTCGGCCACCTACGTTCCAACAGTGTATTCTTCAAAGGGGGAGACATGAAAAGATTGGAAACCCACATTGTGCTCACCAAAGGGGAAGATTTGAAGAAGTGAGGATTGCCTCTCATTTAGTGATATAGGACTTATCAGTAGGAAGAGTGAAGGCATCCTAGATGTTTTTGGAACAAGGGGGAGATTGTAAAATCTCATTGGTATATGATACATTGATACCCTTGGGGAGTTTTTTTTATATATGCCAAAGGGGGAGAAGTGAGATTTAAGTTAGGTAAACCTTCACTATGCTTTGGCATTGGAAGTGTTTAAGTTTAGGTTATTGTTAGCCTAACTTAAAGGTATTATCAAACATCAAAAAGGGAGAGATTGTTGGTGCAATCGACCCAGGTCACGATTTACCAGACTCGAGTTTGACTCGAGTAGTATTTTGATGTTTGACAATGGGTTGACTATATGGTTGACATGGGGGGGGTTGACCATACAATGTAAAGTCCAAGCATGGGTCTTGGCATTTGGAAAGTCCAAGCATGAGTCTTGTCAATAGAAAGTCCAAGTCTTGGGTACTTGTCATGTAAAGTCCAAGCATGGGTCTTGGCAATTGAAAAGTCTAAGCATGTTTCTTGACATTTGGAAAGTCCAACAAGGAGATGGAAAGGAAAGTCCAAGGGTGTGATATTGGCAGCATAAAGTTCAAGCGGTAGTTTTGGCAGCATAAAGTTCAAACATGTGTCTTGGCAGCGTAAGCCCAAATGTGCCTAGGCGGTGTAGACCCGGTTAGCATGACATAACTGATAGAAGCACCTGAAGGCTAGTGTATGGATGAACAAGTCATGGATGACTTGGAGGGATCCGATAGGTGTGAGGCTGATGAAGGTGGCTAGAAGGCTTAGGTCTAGGCTAAGGGTGGTCTAGCAAGTATGAGGGGATCATACTTGGGGTAAATCTCATGGTTGAGGTTTAACAGTCGACTGGGTTATGGACCATTTGAGTGGTCAAGTGTTTTGACACTTGGCAGCCGAGTCGACTTTGAGCAGTCGACTAGAATGATGTCCAATCTACTGGTCGGGAGTCGATTGGCATTCAATTACGGTCGCGTGGACTTGGCAATCGACTGCCAACTTTGGGCAGTCAACTGGCCTTGAGCAGTCGACTTCCATAGAGGGTAGTTCGATTGTTGGTCGAGGACACGAGCACAGAAAGCTCGGTAGATGATTGAGAAGTTGACTAGGGGCTTTGCAGTCGACTGCTGGTAATGGAATTCAACTACTAGTGTATCTGTCGGCTGGAATGCCAACGTGAATTTAACCCATTGTGAGACAATGACACTGTAGGTAGTCGACTGGGGCCTTTTAGCAGTCGACTGACAGGCACGGAATCAGCTCGATGTAGGCATAAAAGGAGTAATTTGTGGATAATTTCGGCCATGGTTTCTTGAGGGGTTCTTGAGGCGATTTGGAGGTGAAGTTCTGGTGCAATTCAGGGTCTTTCAAGCTCATCCAAGCAATGAACAAGTAAAGCATTCGAAGCTCACATTTGTAAAGTATTTTTTACATAGTTTGTTGTACTTTTTTATATTTGCTTGTATTTCTTGTTTATTGTTGTAAACACTTGTACAAGGTTTTTTCACCTCTGGTGTGTCACCAAGAAGGAGTGTATTAGTGGTGGTTTGCATCACTAGAGCTCATTTGAGCTCGATCCATGGAGTAGGAACCCTAGGTTCTGAACCACATTACATCTTTGTGTATTGTGAGTGTTTGTCAAGTTTGTTATTGCTTTATTATTATTTCCGCTATGCATAACAAGTCTTGTATGTTGATGTAGGGGCACCAGATTATTGTTGCAATCGACCCACATCCCGATTTACCAGACTCGAGTTTGACTCGAGTAGTGTTTTGATGTTTGATGATGAGTTGACCATTATTTGACAATGGGTTGACTATATGGTTGACATGGGGTTGACCATATGATGGAGAAGTCCAAGTGGGACACTTGGCATGAAAAGTCCAAGGATGGGTCTTGGCAATGGTAAAGTCCAAGTCTTGGGTACTTGGCAATGCAAAAGTCCAAGCATGGGTCTTGGCATTTGGAAAGTCCAACATTTAGTTGGCAAGGAAAGTCTAAGGGTGTAGTCTTGGCCATGTAAGTCCAAGTGTGTAGTCTTGGCGGTGAAAGTCCAAGTCATGGGTACTTGGCATTTGGGAAGTCCAGGGATTGATATTAGTGGTGTAAAGTCCAAGGGTGGAGTCTTGGTAACATAAGTACAATGGTTGGCGGCGTAAAATCCAAGCATGTGGCTTGGCAGCATAAGCCCAATGTGCCTTGGCAGTGTAGACCAGCTTAGCATGACAATAGCCGATGGAAACACCTGAAGGCTAGCATATGGATGAACAAGTCATTGATGACTTGGAGGGATCCATTAGGCATGAGGTTGATGGAGGTGGTTGGAAGGCTTAAGTCTAGGCTAAGGGTGGTTTAGCAAGTATGAGGGCATCATACTAGGGGTAAATCTCATGGTTGAGGTGTAGCAGTCGACTGGTCAAGTGTTTTGACACTTGGCAGCCGAGTCGACACTGAGCAGTCGACTGGGATTATGACTAGTCGATTGTTGTGAGTCGACTGACATTCGACTACGACAAATGGCCTTGGCAATCAACTACTAGCATTGGGCAGTCGACTGGCCTTGAGTAGTCGACTTCCATGGAGGCCAGTTGACTACTCCTGGTTTTGGTCACGAGGACAGAATGCTTGGTAGCCGACTGAGTAGTCGGTTATGGGCTTGAGTAGTCAACTGCCAGTGTATCCGTTGTCTTGAACGCCAACGTGGATCAAGTCCATTGTGAGACAATGGCACTATTGGCAATCGACTGCTAGGTGGAAATCCAAGTTGCACGAAACCATAAAAGGAAATCGACGGGAAGGATTTCCATAGGGATTTTCTTGGGAGATTTGAAGGGGATAGTTGGTGCTTTCTATTACTTCAAGAGTAGTCCAAGGCGATTAACAAGCAAGCATTCAAAGCAACCATTTGTAAAGTTTTATTTTCATTATTTGTTATATTCACTTTGTATTTTCTTGGTGTAAACACTTGTACGAGATTTCTCCACCTTCGGTCTGTCACCGAGAAGGAGATTTATTAGTGGTGTGTACATCACTAGAGCTCGTTGAGCTCGGCCCATGGAGTAGGAACCCTAAGGTTCCGAACCACGTATATTAGTGTGTATTGTGTGCTTGTTGTTGTGTATTTGTTTTATCATTATATATTCCGCTGCATACACTAACAATTGTATCAAGCACGCGATCGAATTCCATCGATGAACTAAAACGCGTCATTCACCCCCCTCTAGCACTCACCGAAGTTCCTACAATTGGTATTAGAGCTAGGAGCTCTTCTACGAATTAACATCCGGGAGCAAACATGCTAGAGGATAGAGTTGCCAAACGATGGACTTGGATGGGACATAAACACGCCAATTCCATACACCCTCTATGGATGAGAAGGCTTCAATCAATGGAAGGCAAGGATTGAAGACTTCATGATGATGATGGACATCGAAGATTGGTCCGCCTTGATGGAAGGATTCGAATATCCAAGAGGGCCAAAGGGAGGATTCCTCAAGATGAAGAAATGGACTGAGAAACAACTCCAAAAGTTCGAGAAAAATAGGAAGGTAATAAAATTTTTAAGTGATTTAATTCCTAATGATGTTTTGTCTAGGTTAGGTGAATTTCAAGATGCCAAGGAGCTATGGAAAAAATTGGCCAACCTCCATAAAGAATCATCTGTGGCTTAAGGACAAAGAGAGTCCGAAGAGGAATGCTCATCCTCACAAGAAAGTGAGGATTCGTTGATCGAGAGGGGTTCGATATCCGGATCAGTAGAAGAAGTGGAAGAAGTAGGAGAAGCCTCCACCTCTAGGATTGAGGGGGAGGAGAGAACTTCCACACTGGAGCAAACTCAAGAGGAACCATCTACCTCTAGTTGAGAAGATGAAGAAGCTCAAAATTCCACCACCGACCTAGGTAACTCAGGCACCTTAATTAAAAATAAAAATCATATTATATACTTTGAGTGTAGGGAACAAGGACACTACAAGAGCAAGTGTCCGAAAAGAGTCAAGAAGGCTCAATAGATGCCAAAGGTCAAGGATGTCGGTGTCCCCACTAGGAAAAGCAAGGAGCACATGGTGTGCTTCAAATGCCATCAAAATGGACATTACAGGAGCCAATGCCCTAGGGGGAGGAAGAAAAACCAAGAAGGAGAATCAAATGTAGGGGGAACTTCTAAAGCAAACCCTAAGGTATATTTTAGTAATGCACCTTCAAATCCTTATGTTAAAAAGCATGCTTTTAATACTCTTGCAATTGTGCATAATCAGAAGGAGCATGCTAGAAATAATAGATTTTATTTCCTAGGTGCTAAGAGTGATAATTTTAGAACTAAGGAGAAATTTGGAACTAATAACTCTAGACCAATTCTACCTAGGGAAACTATTAGGAGGGTAGAGAAGCATTTAGGCATTAACCCTAAGAAGGGTAGGCATATGCCTAAGAGAAAGAACTTTTCCCAAAAGATTAATGAAAAATCAAAATTGGAAAAATTAGAGTTAGAAAACCAAGCCTTGAGGTTAAGGCTTTAGAAACTTGAAAAGACCCTTATAAGAATGACAAATTCAATTAAAAGGTCTAGGAGTCAAAACCTAGGGTTTATGATGCAAGGCTCATCTATGGGCAAGAAAGATTTGAGCCACAAACCTAAGTCCAAGGTAGATAAGCCTACCTATTACCATGTTCCATTCGATTATGGAACTCAATCTAGGTCTAGGAAAGCCAAGGTTACTAGGGAAGTTATCTCTAAGGGTAACCATAGTGTGTGTCCAGTGGCTAAGGTTTCAAGGAAACCTAAGGAAGCCACTAAGAAGGTTACAAGGGGAGTTACCCCTAGAGTTAACCTAGGTAAGACCAAAATGACCAAGGCTTCAAAGCCTAGAAGGGTCATTAGGAAGGTATCAAGAGAGATCATCCCTAGTGAATACCTAATTAACCCAAGGAACTCCAATAGGTATTGGGTTCCAAGGAGCGTGATCGATTCACACTAAATGGGTTAAGGTGTGTCAACCCTAAGTGGATAGGTAGTTAACCTAACCATAGTAGTGTTGGCACTTTAAGTCACTTCCAAGGTAATGGGATGCCTTGGAAATAAGGTTGAATTTAATCCTAAAGGAGTTGAGTATGTGCCAATAACTTTAAGAAGTGTTAAAAAATTGATCAAATTGGCACAATTTAGGTTTAGAGGTCATGGTGTATCATTTTGGATTTTTGGCACACTTGGGATAAGTTGTGTTATGGCAAATTGGGTATAACTATAACAAAAGGCAATTAATACTAAAACTTAGGTATTCTTATACCTTTATATTTTATTTGTCATGATTTATTTGTCATATGACATGTCATGACATCATATTTCATTTTAATTATTTAATATGTCATGATAATGCTTAGGTTTAAGGTTTTATGTCATGTATATTTAGGTTTATGATATATTTCATGACATCATGATTATTGTCACATGTTCTTAATTATGCTATCATTTATGTCATAATCATCATTCATGCATTTAGGGTTAATTAAAATTGATGTAAGGACTATAGCATGATTTGGAGTCCCATGTATAACGGAATCAAATAGTGTAGCCTAGAAAATACATGAGACCATAGTTTAGGATGAACAAAATCCACATCTCACAACAAATTGACATGTGTGTGTTTTTATACAACATAGACACATGCGAGATGCTAGGAAATGAGTTAAGTTCAAGGTGCATAGTTCTTGCATCTAGATGAACTCAAACTCATCTTATACCATGGATGAATCATGAGGAAAGTTTATGTACAAGTCATGTGAATTAAGCCCATAGACCATGGTTCAATATAAGATTTTAAAAATATTTCAAAATCATTTTGAAAAACTTTGGTGTAGTCTACCTTCATTTGAAGAAGTTGATACAAAATAGGTCAAAACTATTAAAGTTATCAATGGTTTTGAGTTTTGTATCAATCTCAATATTTAATGGGTATTTTATTTTTTAAATATTTTTCACCCATTATGATTGTTATAAGTATTATACGTATAAAGTTTCATGATTTTTAAAATTACGTATAATTACTTATGATTTTCTGAATTTTTAATTTCTGAACTTGATTTCTGCACTTGCAAAAATCAGTCGACTGCCATGAATGGTAGTCGACTAGTGTCAAGGGTAGTCGACTGTTGACTGATAGAGGCGACTACCAGTGCTGATTTTGAGTAAACAAGGATGTTTAACCTGATTTCAGCTATGTTAGGCTACCCTAACTGCTCCTAACCCTAAGATATGCTTTGGAAAGCATTATAAAGGGTGAAAATCTATTAGATATGGATTAGGAGAATTGTTTAGGGAGTGTATCAAATTTAAGATGCGTGAAAGTTCAAGTTTAAACTTTTGACCTTAATTTTGATGGTTTAGTTTTCCTATAGGCTTAGGGACTCTCCAAGGATATTATTGGTGCAATGGTCAAGGGGAAGCAAACCTTTAGGGGGAGGTTATCCATTAATGGGATGATGGATGTGTTCTTCCTCATAAAGGGGAGAATTTGGAGAAGTGAGGATTGTCTCTCTTTAGTGATATGGGACTTATCACTAGGAAGAGTGAAGGCATCCTAGATGTTTTTGGACCAAGGGGGAGATTGTAATATCTCATTGGGATATGAGACATTGATAGCCTTGGGGAGAGACTTTTTGATGTATGTCTTGATGGGAAAATTGATCGGAGAATGTGAGAATTCCAAATTTAGACAATTGGGAGGATTGGATTGAGTTAGTGTTCTAACTCAAAGGTGTTTGGTTTTTGTCAAACATCAAAAAGGGAGAGATTGTTGGTGCAATCGGCCCAGGTCACGATTGACCAGACTCGAGTTTGACTTGAGTAGTGTTTTGATATTTGTGTTTTGATGTTTGACAATGAGTTGACCATTGTTTGATAATGGGTTGACTATATGGTTGACATGGGGTTGACCATATGATGGAGAAGTCCAAGTGGGACACTTGGCATGGAAAGTCCAAGCATGGGTCTTGGCAATGCTAAAGTCCAAGTCTTGGGTACTTGGAAATGGGAAAGTCCAAGCATGGGTCTTGGCATTTGGAAAGTCCAACATGGAGTTGGCAAGGAAAGTCCAAGGGTGTAGTCTTGGTCACGTAAGTCCAAGTGTGTAATCTTGGCGGTGAAAGTCCAAGTTATGGGTACTTGGCATTTGGGAAGTCCAAGGATTGATATTGGCGGCGTAAAGTCCAAGGGTGGAGTCTTGGCAGCATAAGTCCAATGGTTGGCGGCGTAAAGTCCAAGCGTGTGTCTTGGCAGTGTAAGCCCAATGTGCCTTGGCGGTGTAGACCCGGTTAGCATGACAATAGCCGATGGAAGCACCTGAAGGCTAGCGTATGGATGAACAAGTCATGGATGACTTGGAGGGATCCAATAGGCATGAGGCTGATGGAATAAGGGCATCATACTTGGGGTAAATCTCATGGTTGAGGTGTAGCAGTCTACTGGGGTTATGGACAAGTTGACTGGTCAAGTGTTTTCACACTTGGCAGCCAAGTCAACACTGAACAGTCGACTGGGATTATGATTAGTCGACTGTCGTGAGTCGATTGGCATTCGACTGCGACAAGTGGCCTTGACAATCGTCTGCCAGCATTGGGCAGTCAACTGGCCTTAAGCAGTCGACTGCCATGGAGGATAGTCTACTGCTGTTGGTTTTGGTCGTGAATACAGAACGCTCGATAGCCAACTGAGCAGTCGGCTACGGGCTTAAGCAGTCGACTGTTGAAAATGGCAATCGACTGCCAGTGTATCCGTTGGCTTGAATGCCAACGTGGATCAAGTCCATTGTGAGACAACCACACTGTTGACAGTCGACTGGGGTCTTTTGGCAGTCAACTATCAGGCAAAAATATAGGTCACGCGAGGGAATAAAATGAGCTCAATGGGGAGGATTTCCAAAGCATTTTTTTGGGCGATTTGAAGGGGATAGTTGGTGTTTTCCAGTCCTTCATGGCTAGTCCAAGGCGATCAACAAGCAAGCATTCAAAGCAACCATTTGTAAAGTTTTCTTTACGTTATTTGTTGTATTCACTTTGTATTTGTTTGTTGTATCTTGTTTATTGTTATAAACACTTGTCGTCGTAATGCCGAAGAAACCAAAAGTGCTCCAATGATGCCAAGCTTCAATGACAATGCTATGCCGCCGAAATGCCGACTCTACGACAAGTTTCTATTCCTTCGTCGGTACTTCAAGTTAAAGTTGTCATTTGTTTTTTTTTAATTTCTTGTACTCGAGCTTTCAATCGAAAAGATGAGAGGTAGGCTTGTTGCCTCTTCCTCTATTTTGTTTTTATTGTAACCATCATCTCCTACCTCCAACGAGGAGGAGACTTTTAGTGAATTGCCCCATTGTACGCGGTCAAGGATCGCGGGGCCTTGTGTAGCAACCTTTCGATTGTGAATCAAGTAAAAACAAAGGTGTTCATCTTACTTTTGTTTTACTCTTATTTCCACTGCAATACTCGAGTTTTCGACGGACGAAAATAAAAGTTTTACGATCGCTATTCACCCCCCCCCCCCTCTAACGATTCTCCAATCCAACAATTGGTATCAGAGCGGGGGCGCTCAGATTTGGTGCAACCATCGATCGAGCAAGTTTTATTTCTTTTCGTACTTTTTGTTTAATTTAAGTTTTTGTTATCCCACACTACTAATCCAAGACAAAGTCTTAGCAATTCGTGTGTTTATCGTGTTTTTGTGCAAGGTTTTATCGAATGTCCCATCTAGAGGGGTTTAGCACTACCCGACCTCCATTTTACAATGGAGATGACTTTCGTTATTGGAAGGGTCAGATGGAGTGTTATCTCAAAACCTAAGTCGAGATGTGAATAGTCATCCAGACCGTGTTCACCCTTCCAACCAATGAAGACGGTGAATACTTGGACTACGACAAGTGGACGAATGCCATGAAGCATCAAGTGGAGGCTGATGCAAAGGCTACACAAATTCTTCAATACAGTCTCTCCAAGGAAGAGCTCAACCGCGTCGGCCCATTCATCAGCATGAAGGATCTATGGAACAAGCTCATCGAGCTACACGAAGGAGCGGCCGACACAAAGGTATGCAAATAGGACCTTCTCTTAAATAAATTTTTTAATTTAAAATTGCAGGATCACGAGACAGCGACGCAACTACATGCAAGGATCCAAGACATCGTGAACGGACTACACTCAATCGGACAAAAGGTAGAGAATAGGGACATAATAAGGTATGCTTTAAACACATTTCCTAGGACCACTTTGTGGGCATCTATGGTGGATGCCTACAAAGTATCTATAGAATTATCAAAGATTAGGCTAGATGAGTTATTTTCAGAATTTGAATTACATGAATAAACTAACACGCCTCTGGTCGAGAAAGGTGTAGCATTGGTTGTAGGTCAAAGATGAAAACCAAAGAGCAAGCCACCTCTCGAAGAAGACGACAACCAATTGGAGGAAGAGATGGAGACTGAACTAGTCAACCTAGTTCGGAGGATGATCAAAAAGGAAAGAAGTGCAAGGCAATCAAAGAAAGCATTCCAAGCAACTTGAGAGGAAGAAGAAGACCAAGGCGACAACTTAGCATTCATGGTGAGATCGGTGGAGTCCGAGTCCGAAGCTGACTACGAATCCAACTCTGAATCTAACTCCGAGGATGAATTCGAGTCAAGACTCAAAGTTGGCTCAAAGGAAAAGATCAAGGTAAGTCATTCGTTAATCGCAAATTTATATCATGCAATTAAATTATTAGATAGGAAGTTAACTAAGTCCGAGTCTAGGGTTGAGTCCCTGCTTAAGGAGGTTAAACTCCTTAAGCATGAGGCCACCCTAACCTCTTCGACTAGTCAAGTTCAAGAGGGAAACTCAACTCAAGTTGAAAAACTTGAGGAAAAGAATTTTCTCTTGAAAGGACAAGTTCAAGGGCTCAATGCTAGGTTGGAAAAGTTCACATTGGGATCCAAGGGTCTTGACCGAGTCCTTGGAACTCAAAGGGTTGTGTACAACAAAGCCGGACTCAGGTTTAGGAAAATGATTACGAACAAATCATACATGTCAATTGTCAATCATAGTCATCAAAGAGTCCAGGCATGGGTCCCTAAGATTTTGTTAAATTCACATATAAGTACTACTAAGTATTAGATTCCCAAGGATCAAGTGTTAGTGCCTATAAGATTCATATATCTCCACAATGATATGATATTGTCCACTTTGGGCCCAAGCCCTCATGGTTTTGTTTTTGGGCTTTACCCAAAAGGCCTCATACCAATGGAGATATCTTTTTTCTTATAAGCACATGATCTTTTCCATGTCTTACCAATGTGGGACTTTGATTGTATTCCCCATACTCCCAACAATCCCCCCTCAAACGAAGGACCACATTGGGCCCCCCCTCAAGCCTATCCCTCCTCGAAGGATTTTCTCTGCTTGATGTCCGATCTTCAACCCACCAGGACTTCCTGCCAGTTGTTCGGTCCCCCCGACCCAACTAGACTTCCTTCCTGATGTCTGGTTCTCTTGATCCGGACGTGGGAGCTCAACTTCCTTCGTTCGAGGTTCATGGCTTGACATGGACCATGGCTCTGATACCAATTGTTAGTGCCTATAAGATTCATATATCTCCACAATGATATGATATTGTCCACTTTGGGCCCAAGCCCTCATGGTTTTGTTTTTGGGCTTTACCCAAAAGGCCTCATACCAATGGAGATATCTTTTTTCTTATAAGCACATGATCTTTTCCATGTCTTACCAATGTGGGACTTTGATTGTATTCCCCATACTCCCAACATCAAGTCCACTATGTGGATAAACCGTATTGGTTCAATGGTCTAGGGGGAGCTAATACTAAAATCGTGTACCCGACCATTTAGTGAAACTTGACATGCTTAGTCTTTCTTTTAATTTCTAGAATGGTTAGATAGGATCAATAGTTAGTCAACCTTGATAACATAGTTTCAGGACACGGCGAGATGATAGTATGTTAGGGAAACGAGGTCTTGTGTATCTGAGTTAGATAAGGCATATCTAGCTTGGTGCACTTGGCTAAGTTGAACTAGCTGAAGCTACCTCACCACATCCTAAACTAGTTAGACCAGGAAATAACCCTAAGTGACTTAAGTGAACATTTTCTTGAAATTGGCTGTGTCTAAGGAAGTGGTCATTGTTCTTATCAAAAAAGGCCTTTATGCCTCGCCACGACCTAGAAGCCATTTTTTCAAAAAGTTTACTTAACGATCTAAAGGTTAAATCCGAATCTAACCCAAGGTTGATTATCTTCAACTCACTAAAATTAACTAAGTAAAAATTGAACACATCTCACAAAAACATATAAGGTGAACATGCTTTGAGACATATAAATTGGGTGAGATGTTAAGGATAATTAAAATACGAGTAGCATAATTTTTGAAATATTTTCAAAACCTATAAGAATACTTATTTTCTTGATTGTTGCATTTAACATATAGTTACCATATTTAGTTGGCCAATACTAGATATGTAATTCTTTAGGCCAAGTTTAGACCCCTAAACTCTCTAGGTTCCATGATTGACTAAGAGGGGAATAACAATCTTTTCAAAATTGATAAGTCTTCAAGGTATTTTGGAAATGTATATGATTATAACATTCAAGTATTGTGCTTGTAATGATCTCAAAAATTTACTTTACCAAAATTATACCCCTTCTCACAAAAATAAAACTAGTTTAACATTGTTGGTGCAAAGGGATAACAACTCAAATTAATTCTACATCGTTAGTTACATCCAGGATGCTTTACAACTCGTAGAACTTAAATTAATGAACTTCAAAGGGATACATGCATGGACTTTTATACCTATTTCTTCTATTTCTAATAAAATTTCTTGTCTTTTATCTTATAAGTACACCCCAATCTTATAAATACACCCCTCACTTTTTCGATTTATGGCAAAAGGGGGAGAAGAGGGCAAAGTTAAGGGGGAGTAAAGTTTTTTTAAAGTTTGTCTAAAGTTAACTTATAAGTTTCTTTTTCAAATACTCACCTAAGGTCAAGGGGGAGGTAATCTTGAGGGGGAGGGTTTGAAAAAGAACTTACTCATGTTTACACATGTTCATATCTCTTTCATACTTATTATTTGTGCATACTTATCCTTAATTTTTCCTTAACTTTGAATCGGTTTTCCATAGATCAAAAAGAGGGAGATTGTTAGAGCAGGGGCACCAGATAATCGAACCTAGGTTTTGATTATGGCAAAGGTCCAAATTTAAGCATTATTGTTATCTCATGAGCTGTGTTAAGTGTGCAGAAAATGATTAAGCTAAGTTGAAGGTCAGCGACACCCGGAGAATCTCAGGATGAGAAACCATAGTGGTCGGGTGACACAAGAAGAACCTCGTTGGAGTCGAGGAACCTCTGTGGCGATTGGAAGCTAAGCAACATGTGAGGAGGACCAGAGGTAAGCACTGAGTGCAGAGTAATGGTGAGGTCGTGTCCTCCGTACGGGGACGAACTTAGGCGGCGATCTGACTAAGACTTTCGAAGGAAGGTCTAGGTCGAGATCGGACTGTAAGGAACCGTCGTAATGTCTATTACTCGACATTTCTGTGCTAACTTTGTGCTACAGGTGAGTGACCAAGCCAACAGTTGACTGAAGGCTATTGGCAGTCGACTGATCCTACCATCAGTCGACTGGTGAGGGTCATCAGTTGATTGTTATTCAAATTGGTCAGCTCGAAGAAAGTCAAGATAAGCTCCACCAAAAGTGGGGGGATGAGGAGCTTTGACCCAGATCTAGATTTCAACGAGCTACGGTTTGAAGGACTATACAAGTAAAGTCATTTCACCTCTTTGGATCATCTATTGTCGCTCCCAAAGTGCTCCAACGACGCCAAACTTCAACGACAATGCTACATCGTCGTAACACCGATGCTATGACAAGTTTCTATTCCTTCGTCGGTACTTCAAGTTAAAGTTGTCATTTGTTTTGTTTTAATTTCTTGTACTCGAGCTTTCAATCAAAAAGAGGAGACGTAGGCTTGTTGCCTCTTCCTCTATCTTGTTTTTATTATAACCGTCGTCTCCTACCTCCAACGAGGAGGAGACTTTTAGTGAATTGCTCCATCGTACGTGGCCAAGGATCGCGGGGCCTTGGAGTAGTAACCTTTCGATTGTGAACCAAGTAAAAAATAAAGGTGTTCATCTTACTTTTGTTTTACTCTTATTTCCGCTGCAATACTCAAGTTTTCGACGAATGAAAAGAAAAGTTTTACGATTGCTATTCACCCCCTCCCCCTCTAGCGATTCTCCGATCCAACATTGTAGACAAACGCGAACAAATTCCATCAAGCGACGCATTATGGTATTCACCCCCCCCCCCCCTCTAGCGATGTCCCATTCCTCTACAAAATGAAACTACAAGATAAATTCCAATGAACAATTCAATTCATGACTCCAAATAAAAAGTTAACCGACGATCCACAACACCCGGAGAAGGAACCACCCTCTCCGGTGAACGGCGATGACCTGAACAACCCTCTTCGACGAACGATGAAGCAGATTCCTTGTCAAAAAATCTATTCGGCAGGGTTGAACTGGAGACGAGGACTTCCCACTGCTCCGGTGATGGAATGAATGGAGTTGTCGAACCACGGTTGTTGAAAGGGATGAAGCTAGAATGAACGGAGTTGTCGAACCACGACTACTGGAAGGGAGGGAAATCGAAACAGTGGTTGTCATTAAGCTTCACCGGCACTAGAACAGAGAATCTGCCATAGGAATGGAAGATTGGAACTACTGTCAGAGCTCTAAATTGATGTCGCCGAACCACGACAGTGAGAAATCGACCTCAACCTTCCAAACCACATCCAGCTGAGGCACATCTCAGCTCCAGTGGAAGGCAATGGAGTGCTCATCGGTGAAGATGACTTGAATCTCTGCACACTGCGGACTAAGTTGCACTGCCGAACCATGTTGCCCAGCTTCACCGACAACAGAGGGGGTGCTACCTGGATGGGAAGAGGGTGATCGTCGGAGCAGGGCTGCCCGAACTCGTTGCCATCATTGTGAAGTGGAAACCACCGCTAGTGATTTCGAGAAGAAGAAGGTCACGCCCCCAGGGCAATGGCGCGTCGGTAAGAGCTTGGGGGGTCCCTGGAGCAAGCCATGGTTCGATCCCTGCCGGCTGCAGCTTGCGGAGGGAATTCCGCCGTTTTCCACTCGCTTGCGGGTTGCGGAGGCGGGTTCCCGTTTACCAGCGGGTAGGTGTGGGGTGCGGACCCTGATTGGCGTTAAACCCCTCACGGCGACTTGGTGGCGCGTCTTCCTGATTTACCCTTGTGGGCCGGTGGAGACTTTTCGGAGGCCGTGGGGCAGGGCCGGTTCGCCAAGTGGACTAGTCGGGCGAAGCTTGGATACCACTTGTAAATCAAAAAAAAAAAAAAAAACGAGAAGAAGAAGGTCACGACTCTGCATTTTTTCTCGTCGGGTTCTGTTCTGTGCACAAAGAAAAGGCCCATTAAGTGGCTGATTGTGTTGTCCGATCTCAATGCCCATCAAATCCCAGCCATTGATTAAAGCTAGGGTTTGATTCCTTGATTAATCATTCAATTAACTAGGGTTGATGCATCCAACGGTTGTGATCACTCCAAATTTGGATGGATGGCTCTGATCACTCCATTTAGGCCCTTTTTGTGTTTCCTACAAGATCACATTCAAACTTATGCGTAAAAATTCTGAAATTATAGGAATTACACAATTAATATCAAATAAATCTAGTATGTAAAAAAAACATGCTAAATAATCATAATCACCCATATAAGAGAGCCTAAAATGTCCAATCCATGAATCGAAATAACACAATAAAATGAAGCTATTAGACGCTCTTTAAGGACTAACCGCCGCGAGAGCAAGCACTAGAGGAGTAGAAGATTCATTAGGAGCATCAAGAGCGATGGAGTTGCCCAACAATGGACTAGGCTATGACATCAACCCTCCCATTCCTTATGAATTCTACTGATTTAGAGAATTTGATCAATGGAAAGGTAGAATGAAATATTTTTTTATGTGCGATATTGAAAATTAGATTTGTATTGAAGTAGGTTTTGTAGGTTCGAGATTTCCAAGAGAGGGGGTGAATCTCAAAAGATAAAATTTTTCTTTTTAAAGTTCGAAAACATTCCTTTTTAACTTTTAAAACAAGAGTTATGCAGTGGAAATGTAAAGTAAGAAAAGTAAATATATAATTTATTTTTACTTTATTGACAATCCTAGTCGGGTTGCTAGTCCAAGGCCCGTAGCTCTCTGAGTGCTACCTCGATGGACAATCTACTAAAAAGTCCTCCGATTCAAAACTCTCAAACTCGAAGGGTATTCGCTTTTTACAAAAGATAAGGGTAAGGTAACAAGCTACCTTCCCTTTATAAATTCAAGTACAAAAGAAAAGAATTAAATGTGAAATTTAAAGCTATACCGACACACAAGAATAGGAGATGAAGCTTCATGTTGGAGATGCGGAGTTTCGTCGTGATGATGCTTTTGTAGGCGAGAGATGACGACGACAGCACTTGGACGTAGTAGAGTTGTTGTACTCAGAGTTGTACCTCCATTTCTTATATAGGCACTTTCCAATCGGCTGGAACACACTCCAGTCGACTCCAAATCAGCCTATCGATTTGGTACTTCTACCTTCCCAGTTGATTGGACCTCGTCTAGTCGACTCTAGGTCGCCTGGCTCTGCTCCTGTGCAGTTCGAGAAATTACCTATCCCAGTCAATTGGAATGCTTGCCATCTCGATTACACAATCTGGCAACGATCACTAGCTATGTTGCCAACTCGGCATCCCAGTCAACTAGACCATATTCAGTCGACTGGACCTCAGTCGACTGGAAGCTAATCAGTCGACTGGATACCTACAAAATAGAGTTAGCACAAAACACAGTATGAAATGAAATGACGGTAATAATACTGCCCAATCTCGACTTCTGAGTCTAACACGGACCCTCTGTCTGATTGACACCTAGCTTTGTCCCCACCTGAGGACTCGACCTTACCTCTTCACTCGAGGCTTACCTACTAGTTTCCCAGCCGAACTTACCATACTTGACATCCGATCTGACCCACCAGAGCTTCCTCTAATTGTCTGGTCTCCTTGAACCAGCTAGACTTCATGTTGATTGTCCGGTCTCCTAATCCAATCGGTCTTCATGTCAGATGTCCGATCACCTGACCCATCTGGACTTCCTACCTAGTGTCTGATCCTTCTGATATGTCAAGTCTTCTACCTAGATCCGATCAACATGACCTACTATGACTTTCCTATTAAGTCTACACACTTAACACGCATATTAAAACACAAGTAATTCCTAACTTTAACTATAGTTCATACACCAAAACTAAGGAGTGGTGCTCTCTGCACTAACAGGTTTGAAGGCACCCATAGATAAGAAAGGAAGGCTTCTCAAGAAAAAGAAGTGGACCGAGAAGAAAATTCAGAAATTTGAGATAAATAAAAAGGTAATGAAAATGTTAGTTGATTTGATTCTTAATAACTTATTGTGTAAGATAGGAAAATTTGTGGATAGAAAGGATCTATGGAGCAAGCTAGTTAAGCTTCATGAAGAACCCTCACCGACCCAAGAAGTAGAGGAAGAGTCCAAAGAGGAAAATGCTCGTTCTCTCAAGAGCATGAAGATTCAGAAGTTGAGAGATGCTCAACATCCGAGGAAGAGAAGGTCTTGGAAGTCTTCGCCTCAAGGATTGAGGAGGAGGATAGACATTCCACGCCGGAGCAAGTAGAGGCATCAGCCTCCGGAGCACATGAGGAACAAGCTCAAGCTTCCTCTATAAGTAACTCAAATGGATGTTTTAAAAATAAAGATCATATAATATGTTTTAAGTGTAGGGAGAAGGGTCACTACAAAAGTAAGTGCTCTAAATTTATCAAGAAAAAGGCACAAGTGGTGCCAAAGATGAAGGAAAAGATCAAGGAGGTCAGAATCTCGATCTGTAAGAGGAAGGAGCACATAGTGTGCTTCAAATACCAACAAAAGGGGCATTACCGAAGTCAATGTCTGAAGGGGAGTTACCCTAGGAAGGACATGATAGGAGCCTCATATGTAGGGGGGGGGGGGCTTCTAAGGTAAAATCCAAGGTAACATTTAATAATGCACCTTTAATTTATCATAAAAAGCATGCTAGTGATGTATCACATAATTTACTTGCAATTGTCCATGATAGAAAGCATACTAACAACAAATATTTTTGTTTAGGAGCAAAACCTCATGAATTTAGACCTAAGGATAACCATAGAGTTATCACTTCAAGAACAACCACCTAAGGATAACAAAAACCTAGGCAATGATCCCAAGAAAACTAGACATATGCCTAGGAAGAAGAATATCTCAAGAAATAATGAAAATATAAAACTTGAGGTATTAGAAAAAAAAATCAAGTTTTGAGGTCACAACTTGAAAAATTAGAAAATACCCTTAATAGGATGGAAAAGTAGATCAAAGGGTCAAATGGTCAAAACTTAGGATTTAGGAGGTAAGAAATTCCTAAGGACAAGAAAGGCTTGGGTTATAAGCCTAAGTCCAAGGAGGTCATGCCCTCTTATCATAATGTTTCATTTAACTATAGAACTAACCATAGGTCTAGGAGTGTCAAGGTCACAAGGGAAGTCATCCCTAGAGTTGACTGTGACAAGAGTCAAGTGACTAAGGCTTCAAAGAATTCTAGCAAAGCCACTAAGAAGGTCACAAGGGGAGTCATCCCTAGAGTTGACCTAGATAATGTTGGTGATCGTTTGGAAGCTAGAGGGGGGGGTGAATAGCGCTTTTCGTTTCTACAAGAGTAATTAGCAGAAGTAAACACAAATAATATATGTAAAAACAAAAAGCAATGCTAACAAGGTCTTTACGTGGTTCGGAGATAACGCTCCTACTCCACAACGATCCTTAAGGTGGATCAACCCAAGCAATTCCACTAAGAAGCTTTCTCTTTACAAAGACCTCCTCTTCTTACAAAAGATGACAATGAAGATTTGAGAGGAGGGAGATTAATACACTTAGAAAGCTTGGAAAACTTATGGGAGCTTAGAAGAATGATCAGAATATAAGCATTAACCTCTTCTTGCTCCCCTTGGGCTCTTTTTATAGGAAAGAGCCTCTTTTTCCCATTGGAGGTCTATCAGTCGACTGATGACTTACATCAGTCGACTGCCGTCGATTCTAACGGCTTCTGAACAGCTAGATTCGCGGGATTTGCCATCGTCATCACCAACGGGAAGACTATCAGTCGACTGCCAACATGGCGATTCGATTGATATCGCCAGAGCCGATGGCCAGCGATCGATTCTGGGCCATTTTGTTTGTGGCTTGATCGCCACTTGTATGTGGCGAACGAAGTCGACTCTCACCATTCGACCGATAACCCCGATCGGGCAATGATCTTCCAACCTCTAATCTTGCATTTTAAGGGCCAGGCCGATCGACACCATGTTCGGTCATCACCCCAAGTATGACTAATTCATACTTGAAAACATAACCTAAGCCTAGACTTAACCTTCTAGCTTCTCCATCAGCCTTGCGCCTCCAGGATTTCTTTGAGTCCACGACTCCATCCATGCGCTTGCCTTCAAAAGCTTCCTTCGGTTTCGTCATGCTTTGGTTTTATTCTTTGCCAAAGTACGCTTGGACTTTACGCCGCCAAGACTACATGCTTGGACTTATGCCACCAAGACTTTCCTTTGGTCTTTCTTTTCCAAGGACTGCTTGGACTTTACGCCACCAAGACTATATGCTTGGACTTACGCTGCCAAGACCTTTCCTTTGATTTCTCTTTGCCAAGATCACACTTGGACTTGTCTTTTACCAAGTCTTGGATTTTCCTGTCACTTAAACATGTTTACAATTAGATCACAAAATATTGTCTAACTTAGATGATTATCCAAACATCAAAATATATAAATGCTTGGGGCATTGTTGCACCAACAATCTCCCCCTTTTTGATGTTTGGCAATCATTTAAGTTAGGTCTTTAACACATACATATAAACATATTTCAATATGAATTCTAACTTAAATATCCCTTCTCCCCCTTTGACATACAATAAAAAGAGAAGAGTTTATCCAATAAGTGCAGGAAAGAATTATAATTGACACATCTTGAACAAAGGTATAAAATTGATATGAAGCTCCCCCTAAATCCAAGACATGTTTCATGATGTGGAAATAACATGTGAAGCATAAGCAATAGAATAGGCAAATATGTCCTAGCCTTGCACCAACAATTACAGAAATAAGGGATGTAGCTCCCCCTAAACCAGTGCATCAAGAAAGTCCGCCTTTCCATACAAGTTATCATGTATATACTGTGGAAATCATATAATGTCCAAAATTGAACCTTTTAACCGATGAAAAATTGTTTTCTATTCCAAAACAAAGGTCACCGGTTCGATCGAATAGGCATCGATCAATCAGCCTTGGCAATGATCGATATCGCATAAATCTAAAATTCAAATTTTTCAGTCAAGGTTTAAAAATGCGTAGAAAATTCCGTGGATGTCCAAAAATCACGAAACTCGTCATACACATTTTATTCGACTAATATAACATATGAAAAATATTAGACGAAAAACATGCTCATCAGATTAATGAATTGATACGATATTCAAAATAACAAAATGATGACGCAAAAAGTGTAATTGTATCGTATCAATATTCATAACTTCGTACTATATGCTCAACTTCTAAACCTGACAAATAACAAGTTGTAGGCACTAATAGAAATGAATTAAAACAAAGACACAATTTCATTTCATTAATCAAAAGTCATTACACAAGTAGGAGTTTATGTCGTTCATACGACCAAAAAGAAAATAACAAACAAAAAACAAGCGAGCTAACGATCGTCGTCCTCAGCATCCATCGGTGCAGATGACGAACCATCGTGAGGTGGGTGTCCAGGTGCAGCAGGGCGGAGAATCGCCAAGATGTCCTGCTGCTGCCGATGCATCCCTCTCACGAGGGAGAGGAGCTCCTGATGCTCCCGGCGAAGCTCCTATTCGCCTAAGCGCAGCTCCTCAAAATGTGTGTCTACCCGCTCCGCAAAAGCATCGAAGCGGGCAATGAAGGATGTGTCTGGTAGAACAGTATCGCCTGCAGCAGTCTCCCCCGCATCGGCTCCCTCAGCAACACCCTCAGCAACACCTTCCGCAGCAGCATCCTCTGGTGCCAAAGCGCCACCTGCTAGCCGTCGTGCCGGGTCCCAGAACACGGACCCTCTGTCGGCCTTCAGGCCTGTTGGGTTTCCGGCACCGCGGCGTGTGTGTGTTCGATCATGTTTCGTAAACATGAGCACAGAGGAAGCAATTAAAAATAATAAATCTATATTTATTACAACACACGCATGCATATTACAACAAGTGTAGACATAACCGTAAATTAAAATTTGCAATAAAAGAAATTTATCTACGTTATACCTTTCGTATGACGTGTAGCGGGAACGGCATCAACCGGAACGATCCTCGTAAGAATCGTCTCTATCCGTATCCACGCCGAGCTCCTCGGGATGACTTCGCTAAGCCACGAGCTTCGTCTTCGTACGGGTTACTAGCCTCGTGTTGAAGACAACGTGATCGAGAGATGATCACGATCCGAATCCAAATTCGGATCCTAAAACGAGTTCTCAAAACTCGCTTCTCCGGAGAGGTATTCGTCAACCGTTTGACGAATCCTTCGTCCCCCACCTCAGAGGATTACCGGAGATCAAATCCCCGGTAAGTTAGCCGCTGTCGGAGCACTAACCATCGTCCAAACGACGCTCCGACAACAAAGAAACAAGCTGTCCAGAAAAACTGGACAACTTTTGGTGGAGGAATAGAGGCCGGCCAAAGGAGATGTGGAGCTCACCTTATCACCGAACCCACAAGAGATCACCGGAGGGTCGCCGGAGCATCGCCGGCTGAAGCTTGGATGCCGGCGGCAAGGAGGTGGCAGCAGCTCCATGAAGTTGGCGGCAACACCATGTTGGGCGGCAACAACAAAAGGAGGCTAGGGTTGGGCGGCCAAAACTTCATTAGCTTTAGGGTTAGGGTTTAAGCCCTATTTTATAGAGAACTAATTCTTTTAATGGTTAATGGATCATATCCATAAAGCCCGTTAACCCGCTCCATTAAGATAAGTTAAAATAAACCAAACCATGATGGTTTATTTTAAGTTAAAACGAACCGAACCAACTTTTGGTTCATTCGTTTAAAATAAACCAAACCCTTTGGTTTATTCTCATCCATTGGATTAGAACCAAACCATTTTGGTCCATCCATTATGTCTTCATAAGACATGGCCCATCCACGCTTCCATTGCGACAGAAACAATTTCATGCTCGCTTTATGTTTGGTCCAACCAAACATAGTTTCTCTCGGTCTGAGAATCCCATTCTCAAGCTCGTTTTAAATCCTTTGGATTACACTCGTTGTGCATGTGACCAAATAGGTTCTCGGTTTATGTTGGCCGTCTATAATTAACCATTAATTATAGAACGATCATGAGTGGCACCTAGTAGTACATCATGATCCCCAATTAACCGAAAAGATCAACGGTTGATCCAGAACTATTTCTGAAACCCTTCAGTAGCTCGAATGAATCGTGCCCCATTCCCTTCACTCATCTTATACCCACTTGGTTCAGGACATGGTCTATTGTGTCAATCCCCACTAGGCTGACTACGTCACACCTAGCCCAAGTATCATTTCCTCGTCCTACGGATTCTAGTTACTCCACATGTATCGAAGAGTACCTTACTCTAAACATGTAATGCTTTGGCCAAAGACTTTAGTAACAATCCGACGAGAGGCCATGGGTATACATCTCCTCGCAAGGAGTGGTGAATCCTTTATAGGTTATTCAAACACCTTCGATCACTTCGACTTATACCCAATCATCCCGGGTCCACATCTCCTTAGAGATGTTTGCTTAAGATGTCAAAGCATAAGTCTCCATGATCAAGATGACTTGAATACCGCAAGTCAAAGGAACATCGCACTTAAGCCATAGTAAGAACTTCATTGACATATCTATATATGCAGAGAACCATATGAAGTCTTACGGCTGGTCACTCCAATGAACTAGTTACCATAACTAGCATCCACGATTAACTCCGGACATCACTATGTCTCCAGCCAGTGAGAATCACCTGCTTGGATACACCAAGGAGTATACCTCGTGCTAGTCTCGACAGAATTGATGGTGTCCAAATCCATCAATTCATCGACTAGGGATAATTCCGATACATCACAATTACACATGTAGAGATACTCACTAGTTGTAATCCAATCACAAATTCTCTCATGTTGTGAATCGTATCGTGGACATTCAGTAAATGAGTTTAAGATCCAATCAAATACATAAAACATGTATACTCAAATAGTGAATCTTCATTTATCATATAAATGGTTCATACATAAGGCGATTGCCTTAGGACATCTCTCATATATTACTAACAGACTCCCACTTGGCCTAATGCCAATCGCTACAGTATCCAATACCATAAGCTCGAACATGACCCTCAAACTTATTTTGAGGTAATGCCTTAGTCAAGGGATCCGCTAAGTTCCTTTCAGTGGGAATTTTCTCGATTTGTATTTCGTTCCTACTGATGATCTCTCTGATAAGATGATAGCGGCGAAGCACATGTTTGGATCATTGATGAGACCACATCAAGTTCAGAGATGAACTTCTTGATCCAAACCGCTTCCTTTGCTGCTTCCAAAGCTGCAACGTATTCTGCCTTAGTGGCAGAATCCGCTATAGTGTCAAGCTTGGAACCTTTCCAACTTATTGCGCCTCCATTCCAGGTGAATACATACCCAGACTGAGACATGGAATCATCCTTGTCTGTCTGGAGCTGGCATCCGTATACCCACGTATCACCATGTACCCTTCTCCATATATTAGGAACACATCCTTAGTTCTTCTTAAGTACTTAAGGATCGTCTTAACAGCCGCCCAATAATCCATTCCTGGATCGGACTGGTATCTGCTCATGACACTCAGAGCATACGATACATCGGGCCTCGTACATAACATAGCATACATGATAGATCCTTTTGCGGATGCATAGGAAATCTTACTCATGCAAATCCTCTCGTCTTCTGTGCGCGGACACATAGACTTCGAAAGGTGTACCCCATGCCTGATGGGTAGGAAACCTTTCTTGGATTCCGACATGCTAAACCTCTTTAGCACCCGGTCTATATATGTAGACTGCGAAAGACCAAGCAACCGTTTCGATCTATCTCTATAGATCTTAATCCCGAGGATGTAGGTTGCTTCTCCCAGGTCTTTCATGGAGAATGTCTTGGATAACCAAACCTTCACGATCAGAAGATTGAGACATCGTTTCCTATAAGTAATATGTCATCGACATACAATACTAGGAACACGACTGCACTCCCACTAACCTTCTTGTACACACAAGGTTCATCTGGATTTTGTGAGAAATCAAACCTTTTGATTGTCTCATCAAAACGGATATTCCATCTCCTGGATGCTTGCTTCAATCCATAAATGGACCGTCGCAATTTGCATACCTTGGTTTTATCAACCGATGTGAAACCCTCAGGCTGTATCATATACACGTCCTCGAGCAGGTTTCCATTAAGGAAAGCTGTTTTCACATCCATCGCCATATCTCATAATCATAATGAGCCGCTATGGCCAGGAGCATCCGAATGGATTTAAGCATAGCTACAGGCGAATAGGTTTCGTCATAATCAACACCTTGCTTTTGACGATATCCTTTCGCCACCAATCTAGCCTTATAGGTAATAACATTACCATCCATGTTGGTTTTCTTCTTGAAAACCCACTTGTACCCTATAGGCTTTATCCCTTCAGGTGGGTCAACCAAGTTCCAAACTTGGTTTTCATACATGGAATCCATTTCCGACTTCATGGCACCAAGCCACTTATCCCTTTCTGAACTTGTCAGCACTTCTTCATAATTGGTAGGCTCCTCATCATCAATGAGTAACACGTCGTTCGATTCACTTACGAGAAATCCATATCTCTCAAGAATATTGTGTGTTCTACCAGATCTACGAAGATGTGGTGTTACAATAGGTCCAGCCGATTGCTCATCACTATGAGTTGTCGGCTGTTGTGTTTCACCAGGTATCTCATCAATGTCTATTTGAGTCTCTCGAGCCTCCTCAAGCTCGACGACACTCCCACTGTTTTCTTGCAAGAGAAACTCTTTCTCTAGAAACACAGCATGCCTTGAAACAAACACCTTTTGTTCCACAGGATGATAGAATTGGTAACCCCTTGTTTCCTTAGGGTATCCAATAAATAGACATTTATCAGACTTAGCATCCAATTTGTCTGATACTGTCCGCTTCACATAAGCAGGACAACCCCATATCTTCAAGTAAGATACATGAGGTTTCTTACTATTCCATATCTCATATGGAGTAGTTGAGACTACCTTGGTAGGCATTCTATTTAACAAGTAAACAGCTGTCTGAAGTGCATAGCCCCAAAAGGACTTGGGAAGAGTTGCATGATTCATCTTTGACCTAACCATGTCCAACAAGGTCCGGTTACGCCTCTCAGATACACCATTATGCTGTGGTGTATAGGGCGGAGTCCATTGAGACAATATACCATTGTCTCTTAGGTAATCAAGAAACTCCTGACTCAAGTATTCACCACCTCGATCCGATCGAAGTATTTTAATACTCTTGTCATGTTGTTTCTCTACTTCATTTCTGAATTCTTTGAACCTTTCAAAGGCTTCAGACTTGTGTTTCATCAAGAACACATACCCAAACCATGAGTGATCATCGGTGAAGGTAATGAAGTAGCTATAGCCTCCTAAAGCTTGAGTTGACATAGGTCCACATACATCAGTATGTATTAGACCTAGTAACTCTCCCACTCGTTCACCTTTTCCAGTAAAAGGTAACTTAGTCATCTTGCCTTTTAAGCATGATTCGCATGTATCGTATGAATCTCATTCAAACGATTCCAGAATTCCACATCGGTGTAATTCGGACATGCATTTCTTGCTTATATGGCCAAGACGACAATGCCACATATAGGAGTCTATTTGATTATCCTTTCGAGCACTCTTGTTGCTCGCTTCGATATTGAAAATATCACTGGATACGTCCAACGTATAAACACCATTGCTTAATGTTCCAGTCCCATAAAGAACTCCATTCAAAGTTATGTAACAACAATTGTTACTAAAAGTCAAATGGTATCCATTTCTATTTAAACAAGAAATAGAAATGATGTTCTTTATCAACGAATGAACATAAAAGCAATTGTCCAGTTCTAAGACAAGTCTTGCAGGGAGTTTCAACAAATACGTTCCGATGGCGAGTGCAGCAACCTTTGCTCCATTCCCAACACGTAAATTTGACTCTCCCTTGACGAGTCTTCTTCTATTCCTTAGCCCATGTATGTCATTACATATATGTGAGCCACACCCAGTATCCAATACCCAAGTGTTTGAGGAAATAGAATGACAATCAATAACGAAGATGTCTGAAGAAGATGGGGCATCCGATGCCTTATTCTTCTTCACGGACTCAAGATAAATCTTGCACTTTCTTCGCAAATGGCTCTCCTTGCCATAATGATGGCAAGTTTCCTTTTGTGCTAGTTCTACCTTCTTAGCCTTTCTCTTCTTTCCCTTCTGCTGTTCCTTTGACTTCCTCTTAGAACCTTTCATCGAGGAATCAACTAATAGCACCGTCCCCTGCTCATGCTTCTCAGAAGATTCCACAGTCTTCAGCATATTGAGCAGTACCACAGATGAACCTTCTAGCATCTCAGAGGTGAAGAAGAGCTTTGAGACTTCGAACCTTTCGAATCTCACTTGCTCATCAACCAACTAATAAAGATGAAGGACTACGATATGAGCATCCATATGCTCATGCTGCTTTCGTAGCTTGGGTTCCATCGCGGCTAGCATGATGCAACTCATTTGTTCAGAATCACTCACATGTTTCTGATAGGCCAACAATTGGTCCAGAGTTGCATCGTCACTAGGACGGGCGGGAAGAGGCGCTTCGAGGACATTTGCAAGCTTTTCAACCTTGAGAACAATTCTCAAGCTTCTAAACCAGTCCATGAAGCTCGGCCCAGTCAATTTATTCGAATCCAAAATGGAACGCAAATTCAAAGACATCATGATCAATTTTAGAAATACAAAATGAGAATATATGAGAAAATGATTTTAAAAATGCATCAATATACATTTATAAATCCCATTCATTTTTCGAATTTCAAAAACCCCAAAATCACTTCGGGAGATTGTAGGTCCATCTCCGAATGGGCTGATATCCATCATAGTTATGAACAACCTTGGAGAGAGTCCAACAAGCCATTCATAACTACGACAGTAGGTATCAACTATACCGATTGCATATCACGTATATGCAACTATCACAATGTGCTATCAACTAATTGAATGTTCACACATACATCGGGTTGTTAACACATTAACAAGTATGCATCATATGCATAGCATCCAACTTCACCTCCCTTTACATCGACCTTGGAGAGAGTCCAACAAGCCGATGCTCTAGGTTAAAGCCAACCCATTAATCGGGACATAGTTTTAATATGGTTAGAGCGCATTCAACCAATTAGCCCAGCTTGGAGAGAGTCCAACAACCAAAGCTAACGATTGACCTCTGACTCTTACCATATTAGTATTAAACTATTCCATGGTTTGAACATATTCGGGTTCGAGCCGGGCTTGGAGAGAGTCCAACAACCCAAACAAGAAACGGAACTCTGGTTCTAACCATATTAATGGAAGGTGTAGGCCTTAATATTGTTTAAGGGTTTTTATGTCTCATCCTCTTTGCATGCAAATAACTATTATCTACATGGCATGGCATACATGGCATACATCTACATGTCACGACACGCATGGCATAATGTTATGCATCTAATGCAATTACATGGCATACAATTATGTCATGTATATATTTCCTTATATGTCATAACTATTTATGGAAATAAAATATGTTTAAGATTTGATTCTCCAAATCAAATCATAATTAAATTAGGAAACAAATTTCCAAATCTAATCACATATTTTATTCATGGAATTATTTGATTAAGGAAAATCTATTTAGGAAACCAATTTCCTAAATCATTAAAACTACTTATGGAAATAAAATATTTTAAGATTTGATTTCCCAAATCAAATCATGATTAAATTAGGAAACAAATTTCCAGAATCTAATCAAATATTTTATTTATGGAAAATATCAATTTCCATAAATACTTCCAACTTTCCAAAAGTGGAAGATTTCCATAAATACTTCTAGACTTTCCAAAATTGAAAAATTTCCATAAATACTTCTAAATTTCCAAAATTTAGAAAATTTCCAGAAATACATTATGACTATCGCAAAACCATTTTTACGATTATGTCGAAACACAACCTGGGCTCTGATACCACTGTTGGGTTTTCGGCACCGCGGCGTGTGTGTGTTCGATCATGTTTCGTAAACATGAGCACAGAGGAAGCAATTAAAAATAATAAATCTATATTTATTACAACACACACAACACACGCATGCATATTACAACAAGTGTAGACATAACCGTAAATTAAAATTTGCAATAAAAGAAAATTATCTACGTTATACCTTTCGTATGACGTGTAGCGGGAACGGCATCAACCGGAACGATCCTCGTAAGAATCGTCTCTATCCGTATCCACGCCGAGCTCCTCGGGATGACTTCGCTAAGCCACAAGCTTCGTCTTCGTATAGGTTACTAGCCTCGTGTTGAAGACAACGTGATCGAGAGATGATCACGATCCGAATCCAAATTCGGATCCTAAAACGAGTTCTCAAAACTCGCTTCTCCGGAGAGGTATTCGTCAACCGTTTGATCAACGCGAGTCCGGTATCTCAGCCCATCTCCAACCGGTCGCATGTTGTTGAAAAATTCAGAAAGAAGAGTGATATTTACATGATGTTCACAAAAAACTAAAGACTCAAGTTTGTAATGTTGGATGATTTGAACAATGTCAAAACAGTAGTCTTTAAGAAAATTGGGATCCATTGATCTAGGTGGAATAAGTTGGAATTTGTTTTTATTGAAGGCACTTTCAAGTGCGGAGTTTGGAAATCGAGGATCGACAGAGGGTCGAGGGTTTGACGGGCCCTCGTTGGTCGAAGGTGCCCGGGTACGCTTAGTAGCAAAATGCTTAAGTCTAAATGTGTGAAAAGACAACAAAATAAGTATGCACAATGTAGGTTAAGGATGATGCATGGACAAAGACAACAAAAAGAGTATGCACAATGTAGGTTAAGGATGATGCATGGACAAAGACAACAAAACAAGCACCGGTTAGTGAAACAAAATTATAGGAACAAACAAACATTGATCAGGGATGAGAATTTACCTAGGCGGCATGGTGAAAAATCAAAGGCGAGTGTCCACGGAACCCTAGCCGAGTGAGTGGAAACTAGGGCGTGAACGGGGTGACAAGAGGAGGTCCTCGAGTCGGAGAGCACTCCAAATGGGAGCACCGGTCGGTGAAGTCGCCGGAAAAATGAGGGAGAACGGCTAAAAGGTGCGGTGGAGGTTCGTCGGAAGAGGAAGAGGAGAGAAAATCGGGAAGATTTGGCGAGTCGAACCGGTGGAAAGCCCTAAAAACCGCGACATCGGGCCGATCTCGTTAGTCGGCAATGAACTAATGGGGATCAATCGAACGGCCGTGATACGAATGATTACAGATGAGCGATCGCTATAAATGGCAATGAATCGATATAAATCGATCGAACCGACGATCGCATACGAAGCGCTTACATGCGCGCGTGATCGCCATAAATGGAAGTCGAACCGATAATGAACCGTAAGCTCGTTCGATATCGTCAGATTACCGAATCAAGCGTTAGGTACCAGTCGACTGATATCAGTCTGATAGCCTTTTTGGCCAGATTAAAAAATTCATAATTAATTCAATAAAGATCAAAAAATCACTAAATTTTGTGGGTAATATTGTTAGATCATTTCCTATCAAGGAAAAATTATTTTAAAATTATATCACCTCTAGATTTTGATATTGACACAATCTTGAGATTTTGCAAAAGTTATGATATTTTTGCAAAACTTTGTATCACTTTAGCTTATCAATAGGAAATTGTTTCTCAAGGTTTGATAGACATAGTTTAAATTTTATTTTATTTGACATTTCCAATCATATTCTTGGAGCTATATGCACATTAATTGTACATAGGCCTTCCCAATGATTGGTCCAATGAAGAATTAATGTCTCTAGATGACACTTTGGCTCATGATAATGCATCATAACAAGCATGATGAACCAAGTGCATCTTCCTAACATCTCACATGATTTCTAGATGGCTCAATACAAAAATCATGGTTTCCTAAGTATTTTGTGAGATGGTTAAAGGTATAAATCCTAGTATTTCTATAGGATCATGCAAACCTACACTTCTATTCTACAAAGCACATTCCAAGTTCTCTCCTAAGTGATGAAAATTCTATTTCGGGGAGAGGCTTGGTAAAGATGTCGGCTAGGTTGGACTTAGATTCAATGTAATTAAGCTCAATGTCCCCCTTAGCCACATGGTCTCTAATGAAGTGATGTTTCACTTCAATGTGCTTGGTCCTAGAGTGATGCACCGGATTTTTGGTCAAGTTAATGGTGCTCAAATTATCAAAAAATACTTTCATGTTGGAGTAAGATAGCTCATAATCTTCTAAGGTATGTTTCATCCATAATAGTTGAGCTACACAACCACCCATAGCCACATATTCGGCCTCGGTGATGGATAAAGCAACACAAGGTTGCTTCCTACTACTCCAACTCACTAGGGAGGACCCAAGGAATTGGCATCCACCACTAGTACTCTTCCGATCCAATTTGCAAGGGGGTTAATCGGAATCGATGTACCCAATCAAATCAAAGGACCTAGTCCTAGGGTACCATAGACCTACATTTAGTGTGCCTTTAACATATCTTAAAATTCTCTTAACGGCAACTAAATGAGATTCCTTAGCACATGATTGATACCTAGCACACATACCAACCGCAAATAATATGTTGGGTCTACTAGCGGTTAAATACAAGAGGCTACCAATCATGCTCCTATAAAGGGTAAGATCTATTTGTTTTCCTTCACTATCACTATCTATTTTAGTATTGGTTGCCATTGGAGTTGACACTACCTTAGCATTTTCCAAACCAAATTTCTTAATCATTTCCTTAGCATATTTGGTTTGATAAATGTAAATTCCTTCACTTGTTTGTTTAACTTGCAATCCTAGGAAGAAATTTAATTCTCCAACTAGACTCATCTCAAACTTTTTTTCCATATTTTGAATGAAGTCTTGAAGAAGTTCATCATTTATTGACCCAAAGATAATATCATCAACATACACTTGGGCTACAAAGATGTCCTTAGATGTTGACTTTATAAAGAGAGTTTGATCTATACTACCCCTTTTGAAATCCTTAGAGATTAGGAAAGATGACAATCTTTCATACCAAGCCCGGGGAGCTTGTTTCAAACCATATAAGGCTTTCCTAAGCTTGTATACATGGTTTGGGTTGTCCATATTTTCAAACCCGGGAGGTTGTTCTACATACACCTCTTCCTTAATAAACCCATTTAGGAATGCCGATTTGACATTCATTTGATGGAGTTTGAAACCCATATAGGAGGCATATGCTAAAAGTATTCTAATGGACTCTAACCTAGCAACCGGGGCATATGTTTCGTCATAATCAAGTCCTTCAACTTGATTAAAACCCCTTGCAACTAAACGTGCTTTATTTCTAGTGATATTCCCTTGGTCATTTAGTTTGTTCCTAAAGACCCATCTTGTAGTAATAATAGTGTTTTCACTTGGTCTAGGAACTAACTCTCATACTTGACTCCTTTCAAATTGAGCTAATTCATTTTGCATTGCTAAGATCCAATCTGGATCAAGTAATGCATCTTTAATTGTTTTGGGCTCAATTTGAGAGATTAGAGCAATATGACTAGTAGGATCCCTATGGAATGACCTAGTCCTAACTCCTTGAGATAATTTGTTGGATCGAGAAGCGTCGCTAGAGGGGGGGTGAATAGCGATCGTAAAACTTTTTGGCGTTTCGTTCGAGTAGACAATTAAATGAGTAAACACAGCGGAAAATAAAGTGACACGTTTATTTTACTTGGTTCACAACCCAGCGGTTGCTACTCCAAGGCCCTATCGGTCCTAGACCGCGTACGGAGGGCAAATCACTATAACGTCTCCTCCTCGTTGGAGGTAGGAGACAACGATCACAAAACCGAAATTATGAGGATGAGGCAACAAGCCTACCTCACCTCGTTACGAATAAAAATAAAGAATACAATATCAAAATATGTTACTTGCTACTGCTGCCGACGAAGAAGATCGGAACTTGTCGTCGCGTCGGCGTTATGACGGTGTTGGAGCGTTGGCGTTGTAGGAGCACTTGATGAATAAACTTGATGATCTTTGGAGTTGGAATCCTCCTCCTTTTATAGACTTTGGGCTCTGAATATGTCTCCCTTTTTTTTTGGAACGGATCACGAAGTTTTCCAAATTTTATCGCGAAGTGGCCGCGTCAAACGTTATCCATTTTGACCTAGCGCAAAGGCTGAGTCGTCGCCATCAGTCGACTGATGCCTCCCATCAGTCGACTGATGGGCATCAGTCGACTGCTCCATGTCCAGCAGTCGACTGCCAGCCTGGCCACTTCCCTGCAGTGAGAGGTTAGCTCGGAAAATGATAAATACGACAGTTTCTAACCGTCCGATCTCGACCTAGACCTTCCACAAGAAGTTTTAGTCGGATCGCCGCCTACGGTCGTCCCCGTATAGAGGACACGACCTTACCATCTCTCACTCACACGAGCTTACCTCGATTCTTACTATAGCTTTCACTTCCAGGCCTTCCACTCGATTCCTTGGCTCCCTCCAAGTCACTCGAGTGTCGCCCAGCATGACTTCCTCCGGGTGTCGCTAGCCTTCAGCTCTAGCTTTAGTACTTTTCTGCACACTCAATTTAGCTCGTGAGATAACGATGTAAACTTAACTTTGTGTCTTTGCCATAATCAAAACACATGTTCGATTATCTAGTGCCCCTGCACCAACATAATTCACCCACAATTTGATCTAAGGGGTGACTTTGATGAAATCTTATGGTTCTAGGAGGTGTGTTAGATGGAGTTTGATCATGATCAACCTCAATCCTATGCTCATCATCGGAATCATCCCTTACTCCCCCTTGATTCAATCCTCCCCCTTGATCATTACCCCCTAAGTTTAAGTCTTGAAATTGTTTGGTAATTTCTTGATTTTCAATATTTATATCATCATCAATAGGGGATTTCCTAGGGTATGTATTGGAAGTTTCATCAAATTGAACATTTGAAGATTCTTTAATCTTTTGAGTCCTTTTATTGTAAACTCTATATCCTACACTAGTGGATGAGTATCCAACTAGGATTCCTTCATCCGTTTTGGACTCAAACTTACTTAGGTTGTCTTTGGTATTTAAGATATAAACTTTACATTCAAAGACCTTAAAATAATGAATTGTTGGAATTGTACCATTCCACAATTCAAATGGAGTTTTTCCTAAAAACTTATGAATCAATACCCTATTTTGGATATAGCAAGCGGTATTAACTGCTTCCGTCCACAAGTAGATAGGTAAGGAATATGCATTAAGCATTGTCCTAGCCGCTTCTTGTAGGGCACGATTTTTTCTTTCCACAATCCCATTTTGTTGGGGTGTTCTAGGACAAGAAAATTCATGCTTGTACCCTTGTTCTAAGCAAAAATTTGAAAAATTAGAATTCTCAAATTCTCCACCATGATCACTACGGATCCAGTTGATTTTGAGTTTTCTTTCATTTTCTACTCTTTTGCTAAATCCTATTATTATTCCTAAGGTTTCATCTTTATTTTTCAAGAAAAACACCCAAGTAAATCTAGAAAAATCATTTACTATTACCAAGCAATATTTACTACCAATTATAGATGGGGTACTATGGCAATCAAATAAATCCATATGTAGTAATTCTAACGGTAAAGCGGTACTAAGTAAATTTTTACCTTTGTGTGATGTTTTTGATTGTTTCCCTTCTTGGCAAGCATCACACATCTTGTCCTTGAGAAATTTGACTCTAGGCACTCCTTTGACTAGCTTCAATTTTGCTATTTTGGCTATATTCTTCATGTTTATGTGTCCTAGCCTCCTATGCCAAAGCCAACTTTCTTCCTCTTTTGCAATAAGACACTTAGTGGAAGGATTAGTAGCATAGGATAAATCAACATAATATATATTTGATTTCCTAAAGCCTACTAACATGCAATCATTTATAGTTTTGTGTCTTATAAAACATTTTGAGGAATCAAATTTAACATCAAAGTTTGCATCACATAATTGACTTACACTAAGTAAATTAAATTTCATATTTTTAACTAATAGAACTTTATGAATGGCAAGATTGGGAGATACCTCAATGGTGCCCTTTCCTAAAATTTTAAGTTTGCCGCTATTACCAAATGACACTTTTCCTTTGCTAGTGTGGTTGATAGTGGAGAATTTTCTCTCATCCCCGGTCATATGCTTTGAGCACCCACTATCAACTATCCACAAGCTTGGTTCTTCTACCTATGTCACATGAAAAACACAATCCTTAGGTACCCAAATCTTAGGACCACTAGCATCAATTATAAATTTCTTTGGTACCCATGCCTTTCTCCTTTCTATTAATCATTGATTTTCTACTAACAAGGGATGCAAATGCTACCTCTTTCTCCTTAGGTCTATATCCTAATCCGGCCTTATTGTAAATTTCCCTTTGATTCTTAATAATCATATCTAGATATTTAGAACCATTAGTGAATTTTTCTAGGCATGCTCTTAATTTACCTATTTCTTTTCTTAACTCATCATTTTCATCCCTAAGAGTACATTCATCAATATCACTAGATTGTTTGCAACATGATGAATCTACACTTTTAAGTGATTTGATTTCTACTTTTAGATTCTTAACCCTAATTTTTTATCTATTTAAAGCATTTTGTAAACATGCAATAGTCTTATAAAGTAAATCTATTTTAGGTGAGTTGTTTACCTCATCATCATCACTTGATGATGATTCATCACTTGAAGAGGAAGAGGACTCCTCGCTTGAGCTCCCGGCTTCTTCCTCTAATGCCATAAGGGCTAGGTTCCGGGTGGCATGGCATACTTCCTCATCGTCGGAAGACTCCTCCATACTTAGAGTGTCCCATGTTTGTGCCACCATTGCCTCCTTCTTCTTCTTCTTCTTCTTTTCCTTCTTTTTCTTTTCCTTTTCCTCCTTCTTCTTTAGTTCCGGGCAATTTGGCTTTATATGCCCTTTCTTGTTGCAACCAAAACAAGTCACGTTAGAGATAGAATTTGAATTACTTGAAGATTTACCTCTTGAGGATTGGAACATCCTCTTCACGTCTTTCTTGGTGAGTCTCCTTGACTTCCCACCGAACTTCTTGACGTAATGTGCCACCTCACTTGCCGATAACTCATCTTCACTACTTGATGAGTCTTCCTTGGATTCGGATGAGGAGGACACTTCCTTCTTCTCCTTCTTCTTCTTCTCCTTCTTTCCTACAAAAAGAGCTATACCCTTCTCTTTGGATGAAGTGTTAGCTTGTTCATGTAATTGAAATTCACAAAAAAGTTCATCTAACTTGACTAATGAAAGATCCCTAGAGACCTTATAGGCATCTACCATTGAGGCCCATAAGGTGGTCCTAGGGAAAGCTTGTAATACATACCTTACAAGGTCTTGGTTGTCGACCTTTTCACCTATAACGTGTAGTCCGTTGACCACTTCCTTGAAACGCCCGTGCATTTGGCTCACGGTCTCGTTTGTCTTCATAATGAAGCTTTGGAGTTGGCCAATCAAAAGATCCCTCTTGGCCCTTCTTGTCTCTTTGGATCCTTCGTTGAGTTCGATGAGCTTCTCCCAAAGCTCTTTTGCAGAGTTGAAGGGCCCGACCTTAGAGAGTTGCTCCTTGGATAGACCACATTGAAGTGTGGTCGTTGCTTTTGCATTTGCTTGTGCTTTCTTGGCCATCTCTCTTGTCCAATCTTTTGTCGGTAGTGGTGCTCCGAATTCGTCGACCGGCTTTTCGAATCCATCTACAATACTAAACCAATTTTCTATGTCATTCATGAGATAGTATTCCATCCTACCTTTCCAATAGCCGAAGTCGTTGTCGTCGAAAAACGGAGGCCTCGCCGTGCTATATCCCTCTTGAAATGTCATGCTCCGGTTGATGGTTAGATCTTCCGATGCGATCCGGGCTCTGATACCACTTGTTGGTGATCGTTTGGAAGCTAGAGGGGGGGTGAATAGCGCTTTTCGTTTCTACAAGAGTAATTAGCGGAAGCAAACACAAATAATATATGTAAAAACAAAAAGCAATGCTAACAAGGCCTTTACGTGGTTCGGAGATAACGCTCCTACTCCACGGCGATCCTTAAGGTTGATCAACCCAAGCAATTCCACTAAGAAACTTTCTCTTTACAAAGACCTCCTCTTCTTACAAAAGATGACAATGAAGATTTGAGAGGAGGAGGGAGATTAATACACTTAGAAAGCTTGGAAAACTTGTGGGAGCTTAGAAGAATGATTAGAATATAAGCATTAACCTCTTCTTGCTCCCCTTGGGCTCTTTATAGGAAAGAGCCTCTTTTCCGTTGGAGGTCTATCATCATGACTTACATCATCGATCGGCCATCGATTCTAGCAACCGAACAGCCGGATTCGGGATTTGTCATTCATCATCGCCAACGGAAGACTATCAATCGACCGCCCAGCGATGGCGATTATAATCTTGCTCGCCGACCGCGATTGGTTACGCCATTCATTTTCGATCGACCGGCTTGTATGTAGTAGTGCATATACTTGAAAACATAACCTAAGCCTAGACTTAACCTTCTAGCTTCTCCATCAGCCTTGCGCCTCCAGGATTTCTTTGAGTCCACGACTCCATCCATGCGCTTGCCTTCAAAAGCTTCCTTCGGTTTCGTCATGCTTTGGTTTTCTTCTTTGCCAAAGTACGCTTGGACTTTACGCCGCCAAGACTACATGCTTGGACTTACGCTGCCAAGACCTTTCCTTTGATTTCTCTTTGCCAAGATCACACTTGGACTTGTCTTTTACCAAGTCTTGGATTTTCCTGTCACTTAAACATGTTTACAATTAGATCACAAAATATTGTTTAACTTAGATGATTATCCAAACATCAAAATATATAAATGCTTGGGGAATTGTTGCACCAACAGATAAGACCAAAATGACCAAGGCTTCCAAGCCTTGGAGGGTCATTAGAAAAAATATAGAACCATCACATTAACGACCCTCTTCGGCTACCCCTATCAGCGGAGGAGGTAAATCAGGAACTCAGTTGGCAAGTGCAGAGGAGGGGATCCGTCAATAGTCCAGAGCGGTTAAATCTCCGAGAATTAACCCCTGTCTACTTAAGAGTTACCCCTGTGCACTTACCATTGAGCTAGCCCTGAGGGCTACAAAAATGTGGAACTGCCACATTAGGTCCCCCCTCCAATTGCCCCTACAGGTGGAGGAGGTAAATCAGGATCTCATGTGGCAAGTACAAAGGAGGGGGTCGATTGATAGCCCAGAGCGGTGAAACCCCTGGTAATTTACCCCTATCCACTTAAGAGTTATGTCTTTGCACTTACCAACTGGGACAGTCCTGACCAAGGCTTCCAAGCCTAGGAGGGTCATTAGGAAGGTACTAAGTGTTAGTAATATATTAGAGGTGTCCTAAGGCAATCGCCTTATGGTTGTACCATTTATTTGATAAATGAAGATTCACTATTTGAGTATACATAATTTCATGTATTTGATTGGATCTTAAACTCATTTACTGAATGTCCACAATACGATTCACAACATGAGAGAATTTGTGATTGGATAACAACTAGTGAGTAGCTCTACATGTGTAATTGTGATGTATTGGAATTATCCCTAGTCGATGAATTGATGGATTTGGACACCATCAATTCTGTCGAGATTAGCACGAGGTATACTCCTTGGTGTAACCAAACAGTTGATTCTCACTAGTTGGAAACATTGTGATGTCCGGAGTTAATCGTTGATGCTAGTTATGGTAACTAGTTCATTAGAGTGACCAGCTGTAAGACTTCATATAGTTCTCTGCATATATAAATATGTCAATGAAGTTCTTACTACAGCTTAAGTGCGATGTTCCTTTGACTTGTGGTATTCAAGTCATCTTGGTCATGAAGACTTATTCTTTAACATCTTAAGCAAGCATCTCTGAGGAGATGTGGACCCGAGATGATTGGGTATAAGTCGAAGTGACCGAAGGTGTTTGAATATATTGGATTTCCGACACCGCAGCGAGTGTGTGTTTGAACATGTTTTGTAAACATGTGCACAGCGGAAGAAATAAATCAAATTTATTACAACACACACACCACACGCATGCATAGTACAACATGTGTAGATATAATCGTAGTTTCAAATTTTGTAATAAAAAGAAATTACTCTATGTATACCTGACGTATCACGTGTAGCAGGAAAGACATCAACCGGAGTGACTCTCGCTAGAATCGCCTCTATCCGTATCCACGCCGAGTATCGTCGGGATGACTTCACAAAGCCACGAGCCTCGTCTTTATACGAGTCACTAGCCTCATGTCGTAGACGATGTGATCGAGAGAAGATCACAATCCGAATCAAAATTCGGATTCAAAAATGACTCCCCAAAACTCGCTTCTCCAGAGAGGAATTCGTCAACCGTTTGACGAATCCTTTGTCCTCCACCTATGAGGATTACTGGAGATCGAATCCCTGGTAAGGTAGCCGCTATAGGAGATTCAAACGTCGTCCAAACGACGCTCCGACAAGAAGGATACAAGCTGTCCAGAAAACTGGACAGCTTGGTGGAGGATGTTGCGCCGGCCAAAGAGGATGGATGGCCAACCCTTGGTCGCCGGAACCAAGGTGAGTCACCGGAGGGTCGCCGGAGGTGTGGCCGGCAGCAGCTGGATGCCAGCAGGAAGGGTGGACGGCGGCAAAAAGCTGGGCGGCGTGGAACCCTTGGGCGGTGGCAAGGAGAAGAGAGGGAGAGGGTGGCTAGGTTTTCCAACTCCAAAAGTTATCCATGAAAAATCCTTAAGCCATGTTTTTTATAGATAACACATTTTCCTAATGGTTATTGGTTCATAATCAAAACCCATTAACCCACTCCAATAACTTAAGTTAAAATAAACCAAACCGCGTTGGTCAATTTTAAGTTAAAACGAACCGAACCAACTTTGGTTTATTCGTTTAAAACAAACCAAACCCCTTTGGTTTATTCTTCACCAGTGGATTAGAACCAAACCAATTTGGTTCATCCTTCATGTCATCATAAGACACGGCCCATCCATGTTTCCATTGTGACTGAAATGATTTCATGCTCGATCCTTGTTTGGTCCAACTAAACCTAGTTTCTCTCGGTCTGAGAATCTCATTCTCAAGCTCGTTTTAAATCCTTCGGATTATGCTCGTTGTGCGTGTGACCAAATAGGTTCTCGGTTTATGTTGACCGTCTATAATTAACCATTAATTATAGAACGATAATGAGTGGCACCTAGTAGTACATCATGATCCCCAATTAATCGAAAGATCAACAGTTGATCCAGAACTATTTCTGAAACCCTTCAGCAGCTACAATGAATCATGCCCCATTCTCTTCACGCATCTTATACCCACTTGGTTCAGGATATGGTCTATAGTGTCAGTCCCCACTAGGTTGACTACGTCACACCTAGCCCAAGTATCATTTTATCATCCTACAGATTCTAGTTACTGCACATGTATCCAAGAGTACCTTACTCTAAACATGTAATGCTTTGACCAAAGACTTTAGTAACAATCCGACGAGAGGCTATGGGTATACATCTCCTCGCAAGGAGTGGTGAATCCTTTATAGGCTATTCAAACACCTTCGATCACTTCGACTTATGCCCAATCATCCCGAGTCCACATCTCCTCAGAGATGCTTGCTTAAGATGTCAAAGCATAAGTCTTCATGACCAAGATGACTTGAATACCGCAAGTCAAAGGAACATCGCACTTAAGCTGCAGTAAAAACTGCATTGACATATCTATATATGCAGAGAACCATATGAAGTTTTACAGCTAGTCACTCCAATGAACTAGTTACCATAACTAGCATCCACGATTAACTCCGGACATCACAATGTCTCCAGCCAGTGAGAATCAGCTAATTGGATACACCTAGGAGTATACCTCGTGCTAGTCTCGATATAATTGATGGTGTCCAAATCCATCAATTCATCGACTAGGGATAATTCCAATACATCACAATTACACTTGTAGAGATACTCACTAGTTGTGATACAATCACAAATTCTCTCATGCTGTGAATCGTATCATGGACATTCAGTAAATGAGTTTAAGATCTAATCAAAGACATAAAAACATGTATACTCAAATAGTGAATCTTCATTTATCATTTAAATGGTTCAACCATAAAGCGATTGCCTTAGGACACCTCTCATATATTACTAACAAACTCCCACTTGGCCTAATGTCAATCGCTATGGTATCCAATACCATAAGCTCTAACATGACCCTCAAACTTACTTTGAGGTAATGCCTTTAGTTAAAGGATCCGCTAAGTTCCTTTCAGAGGGAATTTTCTCGATTTGTATTTCCTTCCTACTTATGATCTCTCTGATCAAATGATAGTGGCGAAGCACATGTTTGAATCATTGATGAGACCACATCAAGTTCAGAGATGAACTTCTTGATCTAAACTGCTTCCTTTGCTGCTTCTAAAGCTACAATGTATTTTACCTTAGTGGACGAATCTGCTATAGTGTCAAGCTTGGAACCTTTCCAACTTATTGTGCCACGATTCCAGGTGAATACATACACAAACTGAGACTTGGAATCATCCTTGTCTATCTGGAAGCTAGCATCCGTATACCTGCATATCTCCATGTCCCCTTCTCCATATATTAGGAACACATCCTTAGTTCTTCTTAAGTACTTAAGGATCGTCTTAATAGCCACCCAATGATCCATTCCTGGATCAGACTGGTATCTGCTCGTGAAACTCAGAGTATACGATACATCGGACCTTGTACATAACATAGCATACATGATAGATCATAATGCGGATGCATAAGGAATCTTACTAATGCAAATCCTCTCGTCTTCTGTGCGCGAACACATAGACTTCGAAAGGTGTATCCCATGCCTGATGGGTAGGAAACCTTTCTTGGATTCCGACATGCTAAACCACTTTAGCACTCGGTCTATATATGTAGACTGTGAAAGACCGAGCAACCGTTTCGATCTATCTCTATAGATCTTAATCTCGAGGATGTAGGTTGCTTCTCCTAGGTCTTTCATGGAGAACGCCTTGGATAACAAAATTTTAACTGACTGTAAGACTGAAACATTGTTTCCTATAAGTAATATATCATCGACATACAATACTAGGAACACAACTGCACTCCCACTAACCTTCTTGTACACACAAGGTTCATCCGGATTTTGTGAGAAATCAAACTTTTTGATTGTCTCATTAAAACGGATATTCCAACTCCTGGATGCTTGCTTCAGTCCATATATGGACCATTGAAATTTGCATACCTTGGTTTTATCAATCGATCTGAAACCCTTAGGTTGTATCATATACACATCCTCGAGTAGGTTTCCATTTAGGAAAGTTGTTTTCACATTCATCTGCCATATCTCATAATCATAATGAGCCGCTATGGCCAGGAGCATCCGAATGGATTTAAACATAGCAACAGGCGAATAAGTTTCGTCATAATCAACACCTTGCTTTTGACAATATCCTTTCGCCACCAATCTAGCCTTATAGGTAATCACATTACCATCCATGTCGATTTTCTTCTTGAAAACCCACTTGTACCCTATAGGCTTTATGGCTTTAGGTGGGTCAACCAAGTTCCAAACTTGGTTTTCATACATGGAATCCATTTCCGACTTCATGGCGTCAAGCCACTTATCCCTTTCTGAAATTTTCAGAACTTCTTCATAACTGGTAGGCTCCTCATCATCAATGAGTAACACATTGTTCGATTCACTTACGAGAAATCCATATCTCTCAGGAATATTATGTGTTCTACCAGATCTACGAAGATATGGTGTCTCAATAGGTCCAGCCGATGGTTCATCACTATGAGTTATTGGCTGTGGTGCTTCACCAGGTATCTCATCAATGTCTATTTGAGTCTCTCGAGCCTCCTCAAGCTCAATGACACTCCCACTTTTTTCTTGCAAGAGAAACTCTTTCTCTAGAAATACAGCATGCCTTGAAATAAACACCTTTTGTTCCACAAGATGATAGAATTGGTAATCCCTTGTTTCCTTAGGGTATCCAATAAATAGATATTTATCAGACTTAGCATCCAATTTGTCTGATACAGTTTGCTTCACATAAGAAGGACAACCCCATATCTTCAAGTAAGATACATGAGGTTTCTTACTATTCCATATCTCATATGGAGTAGTAGAGACTACCTTGGTTGGAATTCTATTTAACAAGTAAACAGTTGTCTGAAGTGCATAGCCCCAAAAGGACTTGGGAAGATTCGCATGATTCATCATTGACCTGACCATATCCAACAAGGTCCAGTTACGCCTCTCAGATACACCATTATGCTGTGGTGTATATGGCGGAGTCCATTGAGACAATATATCATTGTCTCTTAGATAATCTAGAAACTCTTGACTTAAGTAATCACCACCTCGATCTGATCGAAGTATTTTAATACTCTTGTTATGTTGTTTCTCTACTTCATTTCTGAATTCTTTGAACCTTTCAAAGGCTTCAGACTTGTGTTTCATCAAGAAAACATACCCAAACCGTGAGTGATCATCGGTGAAGGTAATGAAGTAGCTATAGCCTCCTAAAGCTTGAGTTGACATAGGTCCGCATACATCAGTATGTATTATACCAAGCAACTCACCCACCCATTCACCTTTTCCCGTAAAAGGTAACTTGGTCATCTTGCCTTTTAAGCATGATTCACATGTATCATGTGAATCTAATTCAAACGATTCCAGAATTCCACATCGGTGTAATTCGGAAATGCATTTCTTGCTTGCATGGCCAAGACGACAATGCCACATATAGGAGTCTAATTGATTATCCTTTCGAGCACGCTTGTTGCTCGCTTCGATATTGAAAATGTCCCTGGATACATCCAACGTATAAATACCATTGCTTAAAGTTCCAGTCCCATAAAGAACGTCATTCAAAGTTATGTAACAACAATTGCTCCTAAAAGTCAAATGGTACCCATTTCTATTTAAACAAGAAATAGAAATGATGTTCTTTATCAACGAAGGAACATAAAAGCAATTATCCAGTTCTATGACAAGTCCTGTAGAGAGTTTCAACAAATACGTTCCGATGGCGTGTGCAGCAACCTTTGCTCCATTCCCAACACATAAATTTGACTCTCCCTTAACGAGTCTTCTTTTATTCCTTAGCCCATGTATGTTATTACATATATGTGAGCCACATCCAGTATCCAATACCCAAGTGTTTGAGGAAATAGAATGACAATTAATATCGAAGATATCTGAAGAAGATGGAGCATCTGATGCCTTATTCTTCTTCACGGACTCAAGATAAATCTTGTAATTTCTTTGCCAATGGCCCTCCTTGCCACAATGATGGCAAGTTCCCTTTTATGTTGGTTCTGCCTTCTTAGCCTTTTTCTTCCCCTACTGTTATTTCTTTGACTTCCTCTTAGAACCTTTCTTCGAGAAATCAACTAATAGCACCGTCCCCTGCTCATGCTTCACAGAAGGCTCCATAGTATTCAGCATGTTGAGTAGTACCACAGATAAACCTTCTTGCATCTCAGAGGTGAAGAGGAGCTTGGAGACTTCGAACCTTTCGAATCTCACTTGCTCATCAAACAACTCATAAAGATGAAAGACTATGGTATGAGCATTCATATGCTCATGTTGCTTCCACAGCTCAGGTACCATCGCAGCTAGCATGATGCAACTTGCCATTTCAGAATCAGTCACATGTTTCTGATAGGCCAACAATTGGTCCGGAGTTGCATTGCCACTAGGACAGGCAGGAAGAGGTGCTTCAAGGACATTCGCAAGCTTTTCAACCTTGAGAACAATTCTCAGGTTGAATCCAAAAGTCAGTCTAAGAAGTTCGACCCAGTCAATTTATTTGAATCCAAAATAGAGTGCAAATTCAAAGATGTCATCATCAAGCGATTAATCTAGAAATACAAAAGGAGCATATATGAGAAAGTTGATTTAAAATGCATCAATATACATTCATAAATCTCATTCATTTTTCAAATTTCAAAAAACCCAAAAATCACTTCGGGATATCATAGGTCCATCTCCGAATGGACTGATATCCAACATAGATATGAACAACCTTGGAGAGAGTCCAACAAGTCATTCATAACTACGATGGTAGATATTAAATATACCAATTGCATATCACATATATGTAACTATCACAATGTGCTATCAACTAATTGAATGTTCACACATACATCGGGTTGTTAACTCATTAACAAGTATGCATCATATGCATAGCACCCAACTTCACCTCCCTTCACATCGACCTTGGAGAGAGTCCAACAAGTCGATGCTCCAGGTTAAAGCCAACCCATTAATCGAGAAATAGTTTTAATATGGTTAGAGCACATTCAACCAATTAGCCCGGCTTGGAGAGAGTCCAACAACCAAAGATAATGATTGACCTCTGACTCTTACCATATTAGTATTAAACTATTTCATGGTTTGAACATGTTCAGGTTCGAGCCTGGCTTGGAGAGAGTCCAACAACTCAAACAAGAAACAGAACTCTGATTCTAACCATATTAATGGAAGGTGTAAGCTTTAATATTGAGTAAGGGTTTTTATCTCTCATCCTCTTTGCATGCAAATAACTATTATCTACATGACATGACATAATGATATGCATCTAATGCAATTACATGGCATACAATTATGACATGTACAAAATTTCCTTATATGTCATAACTATTTATGGAAATAAAATATGTTAAAGATTTGATTCCCAAAATCAAATCATGATTAAATTAGGAAATAAATTTCCAAATCTAATCACATATTTTATTTATGGAAGGTCTCAATTAAGGAAAGTCAAATTTAATTTAGGAAATAAATTTCCTAAATTGTCAAAACTATTTATGGAAATAAAATATATTTTAGATTTGATTTCCCAAATCAAATCATGAGTAAATTAGGGAACAAATTTCCAAATCTAATCAAATATTTTATTTATGGAAAGTGTTAATTTCCATAAATACTTCTAATTTTCCAAAAGTAGAAGATTTCCATAAATACTTCTAGACTTTCTAAAATTAGAACATTTCCATAAATACTTCTAAACTTACAAAAGTAGAAAATTTCCATAAATACAATTACGACTATCGTAAAACAATTTTACGATAATGTCGAAACACAACTTGGGCTCTGATACCACTGTTGGGTTTCCGGCATCGCGGCGAGTGTGTGTTCGCACATGTTTCATAAACATGTGCACAGCGGAAGAAATAAAAAACAATAAATCTAATTTATTACAACACACACACCACACGCATGCATAGTACAACATGTGTAGACATAATCGTAGTTTCAAATTTTGCAATAAAAGGAAATTACTCTACATATACCTGACGTATCACATGTAGCGGGAAAGGCATCAACCGGAGCGACTCTCGCTAGAATCGCCTCTATCCGTATCCACGCCGAGTATCGTTGGGATGACTTCACAAAGCCACGAGCCTAATCTTCGTACGAGTAACTAGCCTCGTGTCGAAGACGATGTGATCGAGAGAAGATCACAATCCGAATCAAAATTTGGATTCAAAAATGACTCCCCAAAACTCGCTTCTCCGGAGAGGTATTTGTCAACCGTCTGACGAATCCTTCGTCCTCCACCTATGAAGATTATCCGAGATCGAATCCCCAGTAAGGTAGCCGCTATCGGAGCTCCAAACGTCATCCAAATGGCACTCTGACACGAAGGATACAAGCTGTCCAGAAAACTGGACAGCTTGGTGGAGGATGTTGCACCGGCCAAAGAGGATGACCGGCCAACCCTTGGCCGCCGGAACCAAGGTGAGTCGCCAAAGGGTCGCCGACAGCAGCTGGACACCGACAACAAGGGTGGACGACGGCAAAAATCTGGGCGGCATGGAACCCTTGGGCGGTGGCAAGGAGAAGAGAGGGAGAGGGTGGCTAGATTTTCCAACTCCAAAAGTTATCCACGAAAAACCCTTATGTCATGTTTTTTATAGAGAACACATTCTCCTAACATTTATTGGTTCATAATCAAAACCTGTTAACCCCCTCCAATAACTTAAGTTAAAATAAACCAAACAACATTGGTCTATTTTAAGTTAAAATGAACCAAATCAACTTTGGTTCATTCATTTAAAACAAACAAAACCCCTTTGGTTTATTCTTCACCATTGGATTAGAACCAAACCAATTTGGTTCATCCATCATGTCTTCATAAGACATGGCCCATCCACGCTTCCATTGCGACTGAAACGATTTCATGCAGGATCCTTGTTTGGTCCAACCAAACCTAGTTTCTCTCGGTCTGAGAATCTCATTTTCAAGCTTATTTTAAATCATTTGGATTATGCTCGTTGTGCCTGTGACCAAATAGGTTCTCGGTTTATGTTGGTTGTCTATAATTAACCATTAATTATAGAATGATCATGAGTGTCACCTAGTAGTACATCATGATCCCCAATTAACCGAAATATCAACGGTTGATCCAGAACTATTTATGAAACCCTTCAACAGCTACAATGAATCGTGCCTCATTCCCTTCATACATCTTATACCCACTTGGTTCGGGACATGGTCTATAGTGTCAGTCCCCACTAGGTTGACTACGTCACACCTAGCCCAAGTATCATTTCCTCGTCCTACGGATTCTAGTTACTACACATATCTAAGAGTACCTTACTCTAAACATGTAATGCTTTAGGCAAAGACTTTAGTAACAATCCGACGAGAGGCCATGGGTATACATCTCCTCGCAAGGAGTGGTGAATCCTTTATAGGCTATTCAAACACCTTCGATCACTTTGACTTATGCCCAATCATCCCGGGTCCACATCTCCTCATATATGCTTGCTTAAGATGTCAAAGCATAAGTCTTCATGACCAAGATGACTTGAATACTACAAGTCAAAGAAACATCGCACTTAAGCTGCATTAAGAACTTCATTGACATATCTATATATGTAGAGAACCATATGATGTTTTACAGCTAGTCACTCTAATGAACTAGTTACCATAATTAGCATCCACGATTAACTCCGGACATCACAATGTCTCTAGCCAGTGAGAATTAGCTGGTTGGATACACCAAGGAATATACCTCGTGCTAGTCTCGAAATAATTGATGGTGTCCAAATCCATCAATTCATCGACTAGGGATAATTCCAATACATCACAATTACACATGTAGAGATACCCACTAATTGAGATCCAATCACAAATTCTCTCATGTTGTGAATCGTATCGTGGACATTCAGTAAATGAGTTTAAGATCTAATCAAATACATGAAAACATGTATACTCAAATAGTGAAATTTCATTTATCATATAAATGGTTCAACCATAAGGCGATTGCCTTAGGACACCTCTCATATATTACTAACAGAATAGCCTATAAACGATTCACCACTCCTTGCGAGGAGATGTATACCCATGGCCTCTCGTCGGATTGTTACTAAAGTCTTTGGCCAAAGAATTACATGTTTAGAGTAAGGTACTCTTGAATACATGTGCAGTAACTAGAATTCGTAGGATGAGGAAATGATACTTGGGCTAGGTGTGACGTAGTCAGCCTAGTGGGGACTGAGACTATAGACCATGTCCTGAACTAAGTGGATATAAGATGCGTGAAGGGAACGGGGCATGATTCATTATAGCTTCTTAAGGGTTTCAGAAATGGTTCTGGATCAACCGTTGATTTTTTGATTAATTGGGGAACATGATGTACTACTAGGTGCCACTCATGATCGTTCTATAATTAATGGTTAATTATAGATGGCCAACATAAATCGGGAACCTATTTGGTCACACACACAACGATCATAATCCGAAGAATTTAAAACGAGCTTGATAATGAGATTCTCAGACTGAGAGAAACTAGGTTTGGTTGGACCAAACAAGGAGCGAGTATAAAATTATTTCAGTCACAATGGAAGCATGGATGGGCCGAGTCTTATGAAGACATGATGGATGAACCAAATTTATTTGGTTCTAATCCAATGGTGGAGAATAAACCAAAGGGGTTTGGTTTGTTTTAAACGAATGAACCAAAGTTGGTTCGGTTCGTTTTAACTTAAAATAGACCAACGTGGTTTGGTTTATTTTAACTTAAGTTATTGGAGCGGGTTAACGGGTTTTGGTTATGAACCAATAACCGTTAGGAGAATATGTTCTCTATAAAAATATGGCTTAAGGGTTTTTCGTGGATAACTTATGTAGTGGAAAACCTAGCTACCCTCTCCCTCTCTTCTCCTTACCACCGCCCAAGCAGCCCACGCCACTAGCCTTTGTGCCACCGTCCACCTTGCTGTCGGCGTCCAAGCTACTATCGGTCATCCTCCGCAACCCTCCAGTGACTTTCCTTGGCTCCAGTGACCAAGGTGTAGCCGTCCATCCTCCTTTGGGCCGGCACAACTCCTCCACCAAGCTGTCTAGTTTTCTGGACAGCTTCATTCCTTTCGTGTCGGAGCATCGTTTGGACGATGTTTGGAGCTCCGAAAGTAGCTACCTTGTCGAGGATTCGGTCTCCAGTAATCCTCATAGGTGGAGGATGAAGGATTCGTCAAACGGTTGACGAAAACCTCTCCGGAGAAGCGAGTTTTAGGGACTCGTTTTCGAATCCAAATTTTGATTCGGATTGTGATCTTCTCTCAATAACATCATCTTCAACACGAGGCTAGTGACTCCTATGAAGACGAGGCTCGTGGCTTTGTGAAGCCATCCCGACGATACTCGATGTCAATACAGATAGAGACGATTCTAGCAAGAGTCGCTTCAGTTAATGTCATTCTCGCTACACGTGATACGTCAGGTATAACTACAGTAATTTCTTTTTATTGCAAAATTTGAAACTACGATTATGTCTACATATGTTGTTCTATGCATGAGTGTGATGTGTGTGCTATAATAAATTAGATTTTTTACTTTTTAATTCATCCGCTGTGCACATGTTTATGAAACATGTTCGAACACACACTCACCGCGGTGTCGAAAATCCAACACTAAGGGAGGTTATCCATAGTGAGTATCTAGTAAACCCAAGGAGCTCTAATAGGTTTTGACTTCCTAGGAGAGTGATCCCTTCATGCTAGATGGGTTTAGGGTGTGTCAACTTTAAATGGATGGGTATTTAACCTAACCATGGTAGAGTTGATACTTTAGGATATTTTCAAGGTAATGTGATACCTTGGAAATGAGTTTAGAAATATATCCTAGAAGGTTTTAGAATGTGCCAATAGAAATTATGAAGATAAAAAATTGATCAAAATTGGTACAAATAGATTAAAGTCAAGAATGTGTCAAGCTGGGAGTTTGGTACACTCATAGGAGTTAGTTGGTCATTATGGCAAATTGATATAATTCTAAAAAATGACAATTTGGTTTAAGACTTGGGTATTCTATACCTTTGTATTTTATATAGTTGTCATGCTTTGTTTGTTATATGTCATGTCATGACATCATATTTCATATGATTATCTAAAATGTCATGATACTACTTAGGTTTTTATTATGCTATGATATCATGCATCATTGGCAATGTCTTAAATTATACAAACTATTTATGCAATGATCATAATTCATTTATTAAGGTTAATCAAACTAAATTTAAGGACAAATAACATTATTTGATGTCCTAGATAAAGAAATCAAATGGATATGCCTAGATATAATACATTAACCCTTAGATTTAGGGAAGAACAAATCCACATCTCACAAAAATCTTAATATGATATGTGTGTGTATTGATACAACCTAGAGACATGTGAGTGTTAGAAAAATGAGTTAAGTTCAATGTGCTTGTATGGTACATCAATATGAACTTAGAACTCATTAAATCATAAGGATAAATCATGAGGAAAGCTAATGTACAAATCATGTGCATTTAGCCCATAGACCATGATTAAAAATAAATTTTGAAAAATATTTCAAAAAATATTTTGAAAAACCTTGATGAAGTCTATCTTTTGATAGAAACTACTATTGACAAGATTGACACAAAGTTTGACAAAACATTGAAGGTTTCAATACTTTTGAACTTTGTATCAATTCTTCAAATTAATGGATATTTTTATAGAAAACTATTTTTCTCCCATACTAATTGACATAAGTATTATATGTATAAAATTTTAAGAATTTTCAAAAGCCATATAATTACTTATGTATTTTCAAAATTCATTTTTGAAAATTATTTTCTGCAACTGCAACAACTAGTCAACTGTTAGGGATGGTAGTCGACTGATTGCTGATACAGTCAAATATCGATGATGATTTTAGCAGAACAAGGATTGTTTAGCTCATTATCAGCACCCCTATGTACCCTAACTACTCCTAACTCTATGATATGCTTAGAGAAGCATTGAAAGCGAAAAATGTTCATTGAAAATGAATTGGAGAGTTGATTAGGGTGAGGATCAAATTTTTAAGGGAGGTTAAAGTTCAAGTTTGAACTTTTACTCTTATTTTTGATGGTTTAGATTTCCTATAGGCTTAGGAACTCTCCAAGGATATTGTTGGTGCAATGATCAAAGGGAAGTAAGCCTTTAGAGAGAGTTTGTCCATCAAGGGATGATAGATGAATGTTAAAAGGGGAGAGTACTGAAGTATTGCCTTTCATTGGAATAAAGACATTTAAGATGATTTTATACCAAAGGGGATGATGAATGATCTCATTGGTAGATGTGACATGAAAACCTTCATTATGTCAAAGTGGGAGAAATGAGGGTTTAAGTTAGGTAAACCTTCATTATGCTTTGACATATGAAGAGTTAGTTGGGCTTATGGGTTAGCCTAACTTAAAGATATTATCAAACATCAAAAAAGGGAGATTGTTGGTACAATCAATCCAGGTCACGATTGACCAGACTTGAGTGGGACACGAATAGTATTTTGATGTTTGCCAATATAGTTTGTGTTAGTAATATATGAGAGGTGTCCTAAGGTAATCGCCTTATGGTTGTACCATTTATTTGATAAATGAAGATTCACTATTTGAGTATACATATTTTCATGTATTTGATTGGATCTTAAACTCATTTACTGAATATCCGCAATACGATTCACAGCATGAGAGAATTTGTGATTGGATCATAACTAGTGAGTATCTCTACATGTGTAATTGTAATGTATCAGAATTATCCCTAGTCGATGAATTGATGGATTCGGAAGCCATCAATTCTGTTGAGACTATCACGAGGTATACTCTTTGGTTTATCCAAGCAGTTGTTTCTCACTGGCTGGAGACATTAGGATGTTCGAAGTTGATCGTGGATGCTAGTTATAGTAACTAGTTCATTGAAGAGACTAGCTGTAAGACTTCATATGATTCTCTGCATATATGGATATGTCAATGAAGTTCTTACTGCAGCTTAAGTGCGATGTTCCTTCGACTTGTGGTATTCAAGTCATCTTGGTCATGGAGACTTATGCTTTGACATCTTAGGCAAGCATCTCCGAGGATATGTGGACCCGGGATGATTGGGTATAAGTTGAAGTGGTCGAAAGTGTTTGAATAGCCTACAGAGGATTCACCACTCCTTGCAAGGACATGTATACCCTATGGCCTCTCGTCTGATTGTTACTAAAGTCTTTGGCCAAAGCATTACATGTTTAGAGTATGGTACTCTTGGATACATGTGCAGTAATTAGAATCCGAAGGACGAGGAAGTAAATACTTGGGCTAGGTGTGAAGTAGTCAGCCTAGTGGGGACTGACACAATAGACCATGTCCTAAACCAAGTGGTTATAAGATGAGTCAAAGGAATGGGGTAGGATTCATTGTAGCTGCTGAAGGGTTTCAAAAATGGTTCTAGGATCAACCGTTGATTTTTTGGTTAATTGGGGATCATGATGTACTACTAGGTGCCACTCATGATCATTCTATAATTAATGGTTAATTATAGACGACCAACATAAACCGGGAACCTATTTGGTCACACGCATAACAAACGTAATCTGAATGATTTAAAATGAGTTTGAGAATAGGATTCTCAAATCGAGAGTGACTAGGTTTGGTTGGACCAAACAAAGAGCGAGTATGAAATGGTTTCAGTCGCATCGGAAGCATGGATGGGTCGTGTCTTTTGAAGACATGATGGATGAACCAAATTGGTTTGGTTCTAATCTAATGGTGGAAAATAAACCAAAGTAGTTTGGTTTGTTTTAAATGAATGAACCAAATTTGGTTCGGTTCGTTTTAACTTAAAATAGACCAACGTGGTTTGGTTTATTTTAACTTAAGTTATTGGAGCAGGTTAACGGGTTTTGGTTATGAACCAATAACTATTAGGAGAATGTGTTCTCTATAAAAATATGGCTTAAGGGTTTTTCGTGGAGAATTAATTGGTTCAAGGGTTTTGGAAACCCTAGCCTCCTTCTCCTCCTTCTTGCCGCCCAAGCCATGGTAGTTGTCGCCCACCTTTGTGCCACCGCCACCCATTGGAGCTGCTGCCTCTTCTCACCGCCGGCCATCCACCAGCCGCCGGTGTCCCTTGGTCCACCCTCAGTCGTAGGCCAACCTCCCTTGGCCGCCGACGACCAAGGAGTAACTAGCCAAGCCTTTGGCCAGCCCCTTTTTCCTCCACAACAAGCTATCCAGTTTTGGACAGCTTGATCTCCTTCGCGTGGAGAGGCCATTTGGTCAGTGTTTTGTGCTCCGACAGCGGTCTACTTGCCGGGGATTGGATCTCCGACAATCCTCATAGGTGGAGGGTTAAGTTTTCGTCAAACGATTGACGAAAACCGCTTCCGACAAGTGAGTTTGTGAAACTCGTTTTGGGATCCGAATTTATTTCGTATTGCCATCGTCTCTCGAATCACATCGTCTTCGACTCGAGGCTAGTGACTTTTGCGAAGACGAGGCTCGTGGCTTTGTGAAGCAATCCCAATGATTCTCGGCATGGATACGGATAGAGGCGATTCTAGTGAGGGTCACTATGGTTGATGTCATTCCCGCTACACGTGATATGTCAGGTATAACTAGAGTAATTTCCTTTTATTGCAAAATTTTAAATAGCAATTATATCTACACATATTGTATCCTGCATGCGTGTGATGTGTGTGTTGTAATAAATTAGATTTATTACTTTTATTGCTTCCGCTGTGTGTATGTTTACGAAACGTGTTCGAACACACACACTCATAGTCGGGAAACCCAACAAGAGTATCGAGCCACTGTGTTCGACATAATCGTAAAATTATTTTGTGATAGTCATAATTGTATTTATGTAAATTTTCTACTTTTGGAAAGTTTAGAAGTATTTATGGAAATTTTTTACTTTTGGAAAGTTTAGAAGTATTTATAGAAATTTTCTACTTTTGAAAAGTTTAGAAGTATTTATGGAAATTAACACTTTCCATAAATAAAATATGTCATTAGATTTGGAAATTTGTTTCCTAATTTAATCATGATTTGAATTGGGAAATCAAATCTTAGACATATTTTATTTCCATGAATAGTTATGACAAATAAGTAAATTCAAATTGGAAATTTCCTAATATGATTAGGAAATTATAATTTAGCAAATTTGTTTCCTAAATTAGATTTTGACTTTCCTTAATTAACACTTTCCATAAATAAAATATGTGATTAGATTTGGAAATTTGTTTCCTAATTTAATCATGATTTGATTTGGAAAATCAAATCTAAAACATATTTTATTTCCAAAATAGTTATGCCAAATAAGGAAACTATTTGTACATGTCATAATTGTATGTCATGTAATTGCATTAGATGCATATCATTATGTCAAGCGTGTCGTGACATGTAGATGTATGTCATGTGTGTCATGCCATGTAGATAATAGTTATTTGCATGCAAAGAGGATGAGACATTAAATCCCGTACACAACATTAAAGCCTACACCTTCCATTAATATGGTAAGAATCAGAGTTTCGTTTCTTGTTTGGGTTGTTGGACTCTCTCCAAGCCTGGCTCGAACCTGAACATGTTCAAACCATTGGAATAGTTTATTACTAATATGGTAAGAGTCAGAGGTCAATCGTTAGTTTGGGTTGTTGGACTCTCTCCAAGCCTGGCTAATTGGTTGAATGTGCTCTAACCATATTAAAACTATTTCTCGATTAATGGGTTGGCTTTAACCTGGAGCATCGGCTTGTTGGACTCTCTCCAAGGTGGATGTGAAAAGAGGTGAAGTTGGGTGCTATGCATATAATGCATACTTGTTAATGAGTTAACAACCCGATGTATGTGTGAACATTCAATTAGTTAATAGCACATTGTGATAGTTGCATATATGTGATATGAAATTGGTATACTTGATACCTACCATCATAGCTAAGAATGGCTTTGTTGGTCTCTCTCCAAGGTTGTTCTTATCTATGTTGGATATCAACCCATTTGGAGATGGACCTATGATCTCATGAATTAATTTTGAGGGTTTTTGAAATTCAAAAAATGAATGGGATTTTGTAAATATATGTTGATGCATTTTAAAATCATTTTCACATATATGCTTGATTTGTATTTCTAGGGTAATCGCTTGATCATGATGTCTTTGAATTTGCGCTCTATTTTGAACTCGAATAAATTGACTAGGCCGAACTTCTTGGACTGACTTAGAAACTTGAGAATTTTTCTCAAGGCGCAAAAGCTTGTGTATATCCTCGAAGAGCCTCTTCCTGCCCGTCCTAGTGATGACGCAACTCTGGACCAATTGTAGGCCTATCAGAAACATGTGAGTCTGAACTAGTGAGTTGCATCATGCTAGCCGCGATGATACATGAGCTGTAACGCCCGTAAAATTTCTAGCAATTTTACGAGAATTTTTGGCTTTACGATGATGGGCTTTATGTGGGCCTTTTCGAAAATAAAAGGAAAATAAGCCAAAAAAAAGAGATGCAAGGCCTAGGAATTGAACCCCAAACCTCTAGAGATAGCCAAGCCCTATAGATGCACCCACTAACCAGAAGCCCAATAGGATTAGATCATTAGAGGAAGGGGGGAAATTGTAGATAAGTGTGATGGGGGTAAATGAAGAGGCATGGAAAAGAGAAGAGAAACTTCTCTTCCTCCCTTTATAAAGAAGAGGGAAGTTTCCACTTGGCCACTTCTTCTTCTCTTCTTCTTCCTCACCGAAAACCATCTCTCCCCCTCTCCATTTTCACCCTTTGGTCGAACCTCATCCAAGCAAGGGAAGGCTAGTTCTTGGCTTCCATTAGGTCATCTACCAACTAAAAGCAAGCGAAGGATGTAAGATTCCCTCACCTGCAGTATATTAGTTCTTGTAGGACATGATACATGAAAGGAATAGGATGCTTGATACCCTACTTGTTTCGGCCAACCAAGGTTTTTGGGGGCTAGGGTTGCATGAAAATGCTTCTAAGAAAAACTTTGATATGTTGTATGCTTCATGTAGGAATTTTAGGGACAAAATACAAGTCTTGTTGCCCTTGCAAGTTTCGGCCAACCAAGTATTTTTGGGCTAAGGTTGCATGAAAATGCTTCTAAGGAAAACTTTGATATGTTGTATGCTTCATGTAGGAATTTTAGGGACAAAATACAAGTCTTGTTGCCCTTGCAAGTTTCGGCCAACCAAGTATTTTTGGGCTAGGGTTGCATGAAAATGCTTCTAAGAAAAACTTTGATATGTTGTATGCTTCATGTAGGAATTTTAGGGACAAAATACAAGTCTTGGTGCCCTTACAAGTTTCGGCCAACCAAGGTTTTTGGGGCTAGGGTTGCATGAAAATGCTTCTAAGGAAATTTTGATATGTTGTATGCTTCATGTAGAAATTTTTAGGTGACAAAAATCCAAGCTTTGTGCCCCTATATGTTTACCAATGGTTTTAGGGTTAGGGTTTCATTAAAATACCCTTATGAAGTTGTATTAGGTGGTATGCCTTCAAGTAGGAGTTTATGTAACAAAAAAATAAAGAAAATGGTGCCCTACATGTTTCGGCCAACATTAGGTTTAGGGTTAGGGTTTCATGAAAATACCCCTTATGAAGTTGTATTAGGTTGTATGCCTTCAAGAAATATGTTTATGTGATGAGCATGATTATGATTTTTATGTGCCATGAAATAAGTTTATGTGAGGAACATGATTATGATTTTTATATGCCATGAAATATGTTTATGTGATGAACATGATTATGATTTTTATGTGCCATGAAATAAGTTTATGTGAGGAACATGATTATGATTTTTATATGCCATGAAATATGTTTATGTGATGAACATGATTATGATTTTTATGTTCCATGAAATAAGTTTATGTGATGAACATGATTATGATTTTTATATGCCATGAAATATGTTATGTGGATGATTATAATATGCCATGAATTATGCCTATGTGATGAACATGTTTATGATGTAATATGCCATGAAATATGCCTTTGAGATGAACATGTTTTATGATTTAATATGCCATGAATATGCCTCTGAAATATGCTTATGTGATAAACATGTTTATGCTTTAGGACCCCTTTAGGGTACTCTTATGTTATGAATGCATGTATGCTATGAAATGTCTAAGATGGAGATGCTTCCCTTTCAAGTAGGGATTAAGAGCTCTCCTTATGATAAGATAAGATGGAGATGCTTCCCTTTCAAGTAGGGATTAAGAGCTCTCCTTATGATAAGACAAGATTGAGATGCTTCCCTGTTTATGTTGGGGATTAAGAGCATTCTTTATGATATGACAAGAAAGAAAGGAATTAAGTATTTTACTTTGTAAGAGGTTAAGTACCCGACCGTCGGTGGTCGTTAATCAAATCCATAGGGACATAAGAAGGCGTAAGAGGTCTTGCCTGGTAAGCGTAAGAGGTCTTGCTCTAGTAGGTCAGTGGCTCGCTACTGACCTATTAGGGAACGCGCATTATGTGGTACTTAACACGGGCCCCCATTCAAGTGATGATTATGTTAAAGTACCTATATGTATATGTTTTGAAAAGAAAGGACTTTTATGAATGCTTATGTTAAGTTTAAGAATGCTTATGATTATGTCCCTGATGCTTGTCTATGATTTATGAAATTATGAATGCTTATGTTAAGTTTAAGAATGCTTATGATTATGTCCCTGATGCTTGTCTAAGATTTATGAAATTAAGAATGCTTATGTTAAGTTTTAGAATGCTTATGATTATGTCCCTGATGCTTGTCTAGGATTTATGAAATTATGAATGCTTATGTTAAGTTTAAGAATGCTTATGATTATGTCCCTGATGCTTGTCTAGGATTTATGGAATTATGAATTCTTATGTTAAGTTTAAGAATGCTTATGATTATGACCTTTATGCATGTTAGAATTGAAATTATGAATGCTTCTGTCAAGTTTAAGAATGCTTATGATTATGTCCTTTATGCATGTTTAGGGTTGATGATGCCATGAATGCTTATGGTTTAATTTATGCCCTGCTTAGATTTAATTATGTTTAGCATGCTATGTAAATTGTATGTCATGCTTATGTTCTCATTCGTTGGTAAGTTGATGCATAGTGTTGTTATGAAATACTTATGCTATTTATGCTAGTATGCTCCGCTTTCTATTTGTTTGATGAAGTTTGTGGCTTTTGTGAGTAGACAAGAATCTTACTAAGCTATATGCTTATAGTTTATGTTGTCCATATCTGAGATAAAGGAAACATGAACTAAGAGGAAGTAGCGAGGAGGGGCCAAGTGTGTGTGATAGTGGCATGGTGGAAAATGACCCTATTACTATCCTATATTTATATGCTCTGAACACCTTAAGACATTTGCTTCCACTTATAAGACTTGAGATTTATTAGTACCATGTTGAATGTTGCTTAGTTATATTCTTTGTTCAATTACTTATAAAAGTTTGATATGATAGAACTCATGAATAGATCTTCATGTTATGCATGTGGTAAAATGAGATAGGATATGGAACATGCCAAATTATGAATATGAAATGTGATGCATGTTATAAAAGAAGCTATGATATGTTAACATGCTAATTATGAATATGATGTGTGATGCATGCATAAAAGAAGCTTTAGGTCATTTTAACATGTCTAAGTATGTAGATTGTGAAATGATCCCTATATGTCATGTTATAAAAAAAAGAAGAAGAAAAAGTAGCGCCGCCCTGAGAGCAGATAAGGGCGGGCGTTACACGAGCTGTGGAAGCAGCATGAGCATATGGATGCGCATACCATAGTCTTTCATCTTTATGAGTTGTTTGATGAGCAAGTGAGATCCGAAAGGTTCGAAGTCTTCAAGCTCCTCTTCACCTCTGAGATGCAAGAAGGTTCATCTGTGGTACTTCTCAACATCTTTGAAGGCGTGGAGGCTTCTGTGAAGCATGAGCAGGGGACGGTGTTGTTAGTTGATTCCTCGAAGAAAGGTTCTAAGAGGAAGTCAAAGGAACAGCAGAAGAGGAAGAAAAAAAGGCTAAAAAGGCAGAATCAGGTCAAAAGGACACTTGCCATCATTATGGCAAGGAGGGTCATTGGCGAAGAAATTGTAAAATTTATCTTGAGTCCGTGAAGAAGAATAAGGCATCTTATGCCCCATCTTCTTCAGATATCTTCGTTATTGATTGTCATTCTATTTCCTCAGAAACTTGGGTATTGGATACTGGGTGTGGCTCACATATATGTAATGACATACATGTTGGAACGTCGGTGGCCGGTTAGGGGGGGTGAATAGCCCTTAATCGGCGTATACGGTGAAAGTCGATCGTTCTTCGCGTGCTCGTCTACAATTCTTGTTAATGCACAGCGGAATGATAATAAAACAAATACACAACAAGAATACAAAAGACAACACACGATATACGTGGTTCGAAACCTTAGGGTTCCTACTCCACGGGTGAGCTCAACGAGCTCGAGTTATGCGCACGATACTAACCAAACACCTTCTCGACTACAAGTCGGAGGTGGAGAAACCTCGTACAAGCAATTACATAAGTAATATAAAAATACAAGCAAATACAAAGAACACAAATGAAATCTTTACACAAATGGTTTTGACCACTTTTGCTTGTTGCTTGCTTTGGTTTACCTCTTGAAGGTCTGGAATGCAGCAGCAATTCCCCTCAAAAATCTCCCCAAAAACTCTCTTGTTGAAATCCTCCCCCAAGTTCCTCCTTTTATGCTTGCCTCGGGCTGATTTAAAGTGTCGATCATTGCTCGTGACCTCCAATCATTGTTCTTGTGTCATCCGTTGTCTCAATGGCGAATCACGTTGGCAAAACCCAATGGATAACCATCGATCGGATGATCATACCCATCGATCGTAACATCGATCAGTGCTCGGCGCAATCACTCAATTGGAAAGTGTTCTGTGCCCGAATTCGCCCCTATCAGTCGACTGATCTCCATCATCAGTCGACTAATGGTGTCTTCAGTCGACTGTCTTCCCTCGACAGTCGACTATTCGGCCAGAACCTGGTCAGTCGAACACCGATCGAGTCCAATCGACTTAGAACAGTCGACTGGTACCTATACCAGTCGACTGATGTCGAGTAAAACCTTAAACACCAAGTTGTTTGAGCATCCGACCGTCGGATAAACCCTCAAACACCACGTTTGAGCATTCGATACTCAGTCTTAGCCACTTGGTCAAGTCCACCTCATCCTCTCATGGAGTTCCCCACCGAAGCTCTCTTACCTCGGCCTACGTCCCTCGGATGCACCAAGCGCACGACTTCGCAATGTCATCCTTCGTGTCTCTTTCCCTCGAAGTATGCTTCCCTTGGACCTCACTCCATTCACTCCCCATCTGGCGGTCTCTCGGATGCACCAACCGCACGACTTCACAATGTCATCCTTCACCGACTCAAGGACCCCGAGCCTAGTGAACTTGCCAAGTCCTCAAGACTTCCCACACCAAGCCTCATGCTTAGACTTTCACCGTCAAGGCTGCACACTTGGACTTACGTGGCCAATCCATGTTGGACATTCCAACACCAAGCCCTATGCTTGGATTTTCCTAACACCAAGCCCCATGCTTGGACTTTTCACCACCAAGGCTACACACTTGAATTTACGTGGCCAACCCATGTTGGACTTCCTATGACAATCCCATGTCATACGTTTTGTCTAACATCAAAGTACAGCTCGAGTCAAACTCGAGTCCTGGGCTGATTGCACCAACAATCTCCCCCTTTTTGATGTTGGACAAAACCAAACTCAAGTCTACCAATTATCCCCAATTGGCAATTCTCACATCCCAATGAGAATTCTAAGTTAACAATTGGTAGCTTCTCCCCCTTTTTGACATACATCAAAAAGATCCTCCCCAAGGGTATGAATGTCTCATATCCCAATGAGATCTTACAATCTCTCCCTTGGAGGAACAAACATGCCTACAATCTTTCTAGTGATAAGTCTCATATCACTTAAGAGAGGCATTCCCTCAATTTTCCTCCCATGAGGAAGTACACATCCATCTTCCCATGATGGATACCTCCCCCTAAAGGCTTGCTCCCCCTTGACCATTGCACCAACAATGTCCTTGGAGAGCCCCTAAGCCAATAGGAACGCTAAACAATCGAAATTAAGGCAAGTTCAACAATGAACTCTCATACACCTTAAATCTCGATACACACCCTAAACACTTCTCCTAATCCATGTCCAATGGATTTCCCCCCTTTCTAATGCTCTCCCAAGCATGCCCTAGGGTAAGGAGTGGTTAGGGAACCAAAACATGGTTGAACATGGGCCTAACAAACCTTGTTTACCCAAAATCAGTATTGGCAGTCAACTCTCTCAGATACTCGATCATTGCCACATCACGATCATTATCCATGGCTGATGATAATCGATAAATCTAGTTTTTCAATTATCAAAAACCAATTTTCGAAATACATAAGTAAATATACATAAGTTGAAAATTCATGAAAATTCATAGTATAATACTTATAACAAACACTATGGGTAAAAAATATTCGAAAATTATTTTACCCATTAAATAAGAAGATTGACACAAAGTTCAAAAGCTATTGAAAGTTCAAAGTTTTAACCAACTTTGTATCATCTCCTTCAATGGTGATTGCTATCAAAAGATAGACTTCACCAAGGTTTTTCAAAATGATTTTGAAATGTGTTTAAAACCTTTAAATTCATTTTCCTAAACATCTCACTTGTATCTAAATATGTAAAACACATACAAGTCAAGTATTAGTGAGATGTGGGGTCTTTGTTATTTAGGGTTTCATGCATATCTCTAGGCAACAATATTTTATTCCCTTCAAATCATGCCTTAGTCCTTAAATCCATTTTATTTATGTATGAATGATGATTATGGCATAAATGATACAAAGATAAGAGCATGTGCCAAAATCATGATGTCATGGCATGTGAATGAAATCTAAGCATACATGACAAATAGAAATAACCCTAAAAACGATCATGACATTTTATATGATAAAAGTAAATATGATGTCATGTCATGGCAAGGCAAATAAAGCATGGCAATTATAAAATACTAAGGTATAGAATACCTAAGTGTTAAGCCCAAATTGTCATTTCTAAAATCAAATCCATTTTTGCCTTAATGCCAATTATCCCCCTAGTGTGCCAAAAGCCCAAAATGGCACACCATTACTCCTAAGACCTAATTGTGCCAATTTAATCATTTTTCATCTCCTCAAATCACATTGGCACATCTTAATGTGTCAACTCTACCATGGCTAGGTTAACTACCCATTCACTTAGGGTTGACACACTCTAACCCATCTAGCATGAATCGATCACGCTCCTAGGAACCCAAAACCTATTGGAGCTCCTTAGGTTAATAATGTATTCATTAGGGATAACTTCCCTAGATATGTTCCTAATGACCCTTTTTGGTTTTGACACCTTAGTCAATTGAGTCTTTTCTAGGTCAACTCTAGAGGTGACTCCCCCTTTGACCTTCTTAGTGGCTACTTTAGTTTTTCTTGAATCCTTAGCCACTAAACAAACACCATGGTTAGTCTTAGGGATAACTTCCCTATTAACCTTGGTTTTGCTTGACCTAGATTTAGTTCCATAATCAAATGGAACATTATGATAGGACTTAGGTTTGTGACCCAAACATTTATTGCCCTTAACAAGTTCTTGTCTCCTAGGTCTTACATTTTGATCCTTTGACCCCTTAAATGATTTTGTCATTTTTGCTAGGGTCTTCTCCAATTTCAAGCCTTGACCTCAAGGTTTAGTTCTCCACCTCTAATCTTCCCAATTTTGATCTATCATTAGATTTTTGGGAATTGTTTTTCCTCTTAGGCATGTGTCTACCCTTCTTAGGGTTTATGCCTAAGTTCTCTTCTATTCTCCTAATGGACTCCTTAGGTAAGATTGGTCTAGAGTTGTGGTGTCTAGGTTTATCCTTGGGTAAATCGACATGCTTGGCACCTAGACAAATATATTTATTCCTACTAGCATGCTTTTCATTGATAATATCAAGTGAACTAAAGTAATTTCTAGCATGCTTCTTAGTCCTAGAAATTGAAGGTGCATTAATTAAATTTACCTTAGGGTTAGCTTTAGAAGCTCCCCTTACATGAGATGCCCCTTCTTGCCCTTTCTTCTTCCCCCTAGGGCATTGGCTTCTATATTGCCTCCTTTGATTGCATTTGAAGCACACAATGTGCTCCTTGATTCTACTTGTGGGGACACCGGCATCTTTCACCTTTGGTACCGGTTGAGCCTTCTTCACCTTCTTGGGACACTTACTTTTATAGTGTCTTTGCTCCCTACACTCAAAGCATATTATGTGACTTTTATTTTTAATTATAATGCATGAGTTACCTAGGGAGGTGGAATCCTCTTGATCTTCACTTCTCCCGGATGTAGATGCTTCGTCTTGATCTTGTTTTGGGATGGAAGACCTCTCCTCCCCCTCAATGCTAGAGGTGGAGGTCTCCACCAAGTCATCCACATTGTCGAATGTAGATGGCAATTCTTCAACATCCTCGGATCCGGATGTTGATGGGTATTTTTCCTCGGCCTCCTTCTCCAATTGAGTCGGTTCGGGATGTTCATGAAATTTGACTAATTTGTCCCATAAATCTTTGGCATCCCGGTATTCACCTAGCTTGCACAAGATATGGTTAGCTATTAAATCTAATAGCATATTCGTTACCTTAACCATTTTCTTGAATTCTTGACGTTGCTCTTGTGTCCATTTTGATTTTTCCATCGGCTTTCCCTCTTTGTCCCTAGGCACTTCAAAACCGCTTTCCATGATTAGCATAATATCGAAATCGGTTTCGAAGTATACCTCAATCATTTTCTTCCACCAAGAAAAGTCTCCATCGAATTTTGGTGGATGGATGTTGAAGTCGGCCATCTTGTTGTGCTTGTGTTGGCAATTAGTCCTCGACAAGATCCTCGCTCTGATTCCACTTGTTGGAACGTCGGTGGTCGGCTAGAGGGGGGTGAATAGCCCTTAATCGGCGTATACGGTGGAAGTCGATCGTTCTTCGCGTGCTCATCTACAATTCTTGTTAATGCGCAGCGGAATGATAATAAAATGAATACACAACAAGAATACAAAAGACAACACACGATATACGTGGTTCGGAACCTTAGGGTTCCTACTCCACGGGTGAGCTCAATGAGCTCGAGTTATGCGCACAGTGTTGGTGCAACAATGCTCCAAGCATTTATATATGTTTTGATGTTTGGATAATCATCTAAGTCAGGCAATATCTTGTGATCTAATTGCGAAAATTCTTAAGTGACAGGGAAGTCCAAGTATGATCTTGGCAAAGGAAGTACAAGGGATGGACTTGGCAGCGTAAGACCAAGCTTGTAGTCTTGGCAGCGTAAAGTCCAAGTGAACCTTGACAAAGGAAGTCCAAAGTAAAGTCTTGGCAGCATAAGTCCAAGCTTGTAGTCTTGGCGGCGTAAAGTCCAAGCATTTGGCAACCCAAGACATGACGAAACCGAAGGAAGCTCTTGGAAGCAAAGCGCAAAGGATGAACAAGTCGCGGACTCGGAGGGATCCTGAAGGCGCAAGGCTTATTGAGGAGCTAGAAGGTTGAGTCTAGGTATAGGGTATAAAATCAAGTATGAATTACTCATACTTGATGAGTATCAGTCGACTGATACGATGTATCAGTCGACCGTCAGCTCGATCGAGTCGGTGTAACCTCGACCATCACCGACCGCCTTAATCGAGCAATCGATCGATCGCGATCGATCCGACAAGGGCATCATCGATCGGTGATCAAGGGAATATCGCAACAAAATGCGATCTCGATCGCTGCCTTGATCACTGATCGATCACCCCATCCCGATCGATGGAGGATCATCCGACCGATCACCCGCCGTTGGAGATTGCGCTACGAATCTCCACGGAGATCGCGTTTGGCCGTTGCTTGGCGGCGCAATGACCGATGATGGTATGCATCAGTCGACTGATCGACGCCCAACGGGAAAAATAGCCCCTCTTCTATAAAAAGGGGCCATGGGGAGCTTGGTGAAGCTAGTGCTCTTGCTCCTAACTATACTCTCGTGCTCACCAAGCCTTCCAAGTGTTTTTAAGTGATTTAAATCCTCCTCTTCTCTTGTTCTTGATCATCCATCATTGTAAAGAAGAGGAGAGCATTGTAAGAAAGGTTTCTCCACCTTGGTTCATCCAAAGGAGGTTCTAGTGAAGATTGATTAGGGCTAATCCACCTTACGGATTGCCGTGGAGTAGGAGCGTCATCTCCGAACCACGTACATCGGGTGTTAGCTTTGTTCTTGCTTTGATTTGTGTTTATATTTTGTATTGCTTCCGCTAACGCTTTTTCTAGAAAAGAAGAAAGGCTAATCACCCCCCCCTCTAGCCATTCCAAGGGTCCTAACAAGTGGTATCAGAGCCCGGATAGCTTGGAAGATCTCACCATCAACCAAGACATCAATGGCTCTTCAAGAGGGATATAGCATCGCCAAGCCACCGCTCTTCGATGGGAGTCATTTTGCGTATTGGAAAGGTAGGATGAAGTACTATCTTATGAGTAATATTGAAATTTGGCATAGTGTTGTAGATGGCTTCGAGGAACCGGTGGATGAGCATGGACATCCTATTCCAAGCAAGGATTGGACAAGAGAAATAAACAAGAAATTTGAATCAAATGCAAAGGTCGTCCTCACCATCCAATGCGGCGTCACAATGGAGCAACTCAACAAGGTGGGGCCTTTTGAATCCGCCAAGGAGCTATGGGAAAAGCTCATTGAGCTAAATGAAGGTTCCAAGGAGTCAAAGAGGGCCAAGAAGGACCTATTAATTGGACAACTTCAAGCCTTCCAAATGAAGATGCATGAAACCGTAAGTCAAATGCATGGAAGGTTCAAGGAAATTGTAAACGGACTCCATATCATAGGTGAGCGAGTTGACAACCGGTATTTGGTAAGGTATATGTTTCAAGCATTTCGTAGAAATTCTTTATGTTCTTCTTTAGTTGATGACATTAAGGTAACTAGGGTTTTATCTCAAATTAAAATTGATGAATTATTTTGTGAGTTTGAATTACAAGAGCAAACTAACATGTCCTCTAATCACAAGGGATTAGCTCTATGTGTTGAAAATAACCACAAGAAAGAAAAGAAGAAGAAGTAAAAAAAACAAACATCATCATAATCCGAGTCGGAGGATGAGTCAAGTAGCGATGGGGACTCATCTAGTGAAATGGCAAATTTCGTTAAGAAGCTTTATAGAAAGTCAAGAGAGTTCAAGAATAGAGAAGCAAGGAAGGGGTCTCATTCCTCAAAAGGTAAATTTAATGGTAATTCAAGTTTTAGCAATAATGTGATTTGCCATGCTTGCAATAAGAAGGGGCATATAAAGCCGAATTGCCCGGAGCTAAAGAAGAAGGAGGAAAAGAAAAAGAAAAAGAAGGACAAGAAGGAAAAGAAGAAGAAGGAGGCCATGGTGGCTCAAACCACATGGGACACACCAAGTGTTGAAGACTCTTCCTCTGATGATGAGCTTTGCCACATCACACGCCATGTGGCACTCATGGCATTAGAAGATGATTCCGGCACATCAAGTCAAGAAGATTCTTCAAGTGATGAATTGTCATCTAGTGACGATGAGGTAATGAATTCTCCCAAGGTTATGCTTCTCTATAAATCAATTGCTTATCTTAAAGAATCTCTAGATAAGTCAAAATCTAAGGTTAAGAGCATGAAGGTAGAACTAAAGGCCATTAGGAATGAAAAGCCGTCACATATTGACTCTTGCATGCTTAGGGAAGAAAATGACAAACTTAAGGATGAGGTTAGTGAATTGAAAGCATATTTAGAAAAATTTTCAAATGGCTCATAGTGTCTTGATATGATTCTTAGTAGGAAAAGAGCGGTTTATAACAAGGCCGGTTTAGGATATAAGCCAAAAGAAAAAGAAGTTGCTTATATTTCATTAATTAATAGGAAAGCAACCATTAAGGGTAAGGTTAAGAAAGCTTGGGTACCTAAGAAGTTTTTACTTAATGTTACCGGTCCAAATGTTTGGGTACCAAAAGCTTGTGTTTTTCATGTGATTTAGGTAGGAGAGCGAGGTATGTGGATTGTGGATAGCGGTTGCTCAACACATATGACCGGGGATGTGAGCAAGTTCTCCACAATTAAATATGTGAAGAAGGGAGCGGTGTCCTTTGGGAATAGTGGAAAACTCAAGATATTAGGTAGAGGTACAATTGAGGTATCCCCTAAAATTATTATTCACAAAGTATTGCTAGTTGAAAATATGAAATTTAATTTATTAAGTGTTAGTCAACTTTGTGATGCAAACTATCATGTCTCCTTTGAATCCTCTAAATGCATGATTAGACACAAGGAATTAAATGATTGCATGTTAGTTGGATATAGGAAATCAAATATCTATTATGTTGATCTTTCATATGCTTCTAACATTTCTACTAAGTGTTTTGTTGCAAAAGAAGAGGAAAGTTGGCTATGGCATAGAAGATTGGGGCATATCAACATGAAAAACATAGCCAAGGTAGCCAAGATGGAGTTGGTCAAAGGGCTACCAAAGATCAAGTATGTCAAGAACAAATTGTGTGATGCATGCCAAGAAGGAAAACAAACAAAGGCATCACACAAAGGTAAAACCCTAACCAATACCTCTTTACCATTAGAATTATTGCATCTTGACTTATTTGATTGCCATAGTACTCCATCTTTAAATGGTAATAAATATTGTTTGGTTATAGTAGATGATTTTTCTAGGTATACTTGGGTCTATTTTATGAAACATAAGGATGATACCTTAGAAATAATCATAGGATTTAGTAAAAGGGTTGAAAATGAAAAGAGTCTCAAAATCAACCGGATCCGTAGTGATCATGGTGGTGAATTTGAAAACTTAAAATTTTCACAATTTTGTTTAGAACAAGGGTACAAGCATGAGTTCTCTTGTCCTAGAACACCCCAACAAAATGGAGTGGTGGAAAGGAGAAATCGTGCTCTACAAGAGGCGGCTAGGACTATGCTTAATGCATATTCTCTACCTAGCTACTTGTGGGCGGAAGCGGTTAATACCGCTTGCTATATCCAAAATAGGGTTCAAATCCATAGGTTTTTAGGAAAAACACCATTTGAATTATGGAATGGGACTATACCCACAATTCATTATTTCAAAGTCTTTGGATGTAAAGTTTATATTCTAAACACCAAAGATAACTTAGGAAAATTTGAATCAAAAGCGGATGAGGGAATCCTAGTTGGATACTCATCTACAAGTAGAGGGTATAGAGTCTACAATAAGAGAACCAAAGGGATTGAGGAGTCTTCCAATGTTTAATTTGATGAAACTACTAGTACCTACCCTAGAAAGTCCTCCATTGATAAGGATATTAATGACAATAATCAAGACATTACCCAAAAACTTCAAAATTTGACCATTAGGGGTAATGATCAAGGGGGAGGAAGAGGAGACTCCGATGATGAAAGAAGGGTGGAAGATAACAATGATCAAATTGAAACCCCTTCTAGAAACCTAAGAATTCATCAAGATCATCCACTTGACCAAGTAGTAGGAGATCTATCTCAAGGAGTAAGAACTAGGTCATTTCATAGACCTCCTACTAGTCAAGTTGCTCTTATCTCACAAATTGAGCCCAAATCGATCAATGATGCATTACATGATCCGGATTGGATTTTGGCAATGCAAGATGAATTGGCTCAATTTGAGAGAAGTCAAGTGTGGGAATTAGTACCTAGACCCAATGATAGCACCATAATTACTACAAGATGGGTCTTTAGTGTTGGTGCAATCGGCCCAGGTCACGATTGACCAGACTCGAGTTTGACTCGAGTGATGTTTTGATGTTTGACAAAGTATGTTTGACATTGATGTTGGACATTGATGTCGGTTAATATGTTGGGGAGATTGTTTATACAATCGATCCAGGTTATAATTGACTTGATGGTTGACCAGGGTTGACCATGTGATTATGGGAAAGTCCAAGCATGGGTCTTGGCAAGGGAAAGTCCAAGTCTTGAGCTCTTGGCAAATGAGAAGTCCAAGCATGGGTCTTGGCAAATGGAAAGTCCAAGCATGGGTCTTGGCATGGAAAGTCCAACATGGGTTGGCAAGGGAAAGTCCAAGTCTTGAGCTCTTGGCATATGAGAAGTCCAAGCATGGGTCTTGGCAAATGGAAAGTCCAAGCATGGGTCTTGGCATGGAAAGTCCAACATGGGTTGGCAAGGGAAAGTCCAAGCTTGAGTCTTGGCATTTGGGAAGTCCAAGGGGATTGATATTGGCGGCGTAAAGTCCAAGCGGAGTCTTGGCAGTGTAAGTTCAATGTGCCTTGGCGGTGTAGACACCGTTAGCATGACATAGCCGATGGAAGCACCTGGAAGCTAGCGCGATGGATGAACAAGTCATGGATGACTTGGAGGGATCTGAGAGGCGTGAGGCTAATGGAGGTGGCTAGAAGGCTTAGGTCTAGGCTAAGGGTGGTCTAGCAAGTATGGGGGCACCATACTTGGGTTAAAACCTCATTCTTGAGGTTGGCGACCGCATTACGGCCGTTATTCGATCGCCGGAGTCGACTCGAGTTCGACCTGAGAGCTTTATAGGATCGCTCATGGGAGCACCGATCGGACGGCAATGATCGGGGATGGCAATGATCACGGCCGAAGTCATGAGTTACGCTCCGTAGCCGATCGGGCAATGAGATCGGTGAGAGTCCCGCTGGAACTTATCCAACGTGGATTGAGCCGTTGTCTCACGTTGGCAATGAGATTTATGGCATAATCCAGCGAGATAAAAGGAAGTGTGAGATTGCGTGATTTGTGGGAGCTTACTTATTTGAAGGCGATTTGCAGGTGCATTTCAGGGCCCTTCAACCTCATCCAAGCAACCAAGAAGCAAAGCGCTCAAACCCTAGTTTGTAAAGTGTTCTTTACATTTCCTTTGTATTTGCTTGTATTTCTTTAGATTATTGTTGTAATCTTGTGTACGAGGTTTCTCCACCTCCGACTTGTTGTCGAGAAGGAGTTTATTGATTAGTGATTGCATTGGCGTCGCTAGAGCTCGTTAGAGCTCGATCCGTGGAGTAGGAACCGTTACGGTTCCGAACCACGTTATATGATCGTGTTGTGATTGTGTGTCTTGTTATATTTATTTGTTATTACTATTCCGCTGTGCTAACAAGATTGTAGACGATCGAACGCGAAAGAATTTCATCTACGTACGGTATCACGCTATTCACCCCCCCTCTAGCGGGCGTCAAATCTCCAACATTTAGGAATAAGCTAGATGATCAAGGAAATATCACTAGAAATAAGGCTAGGTTGGTTGCTAGGGGATTCAATCAAGTTGAGGGGCTTGACTATGATGAGACTTATGCCCCAGTTGCAAGGTTAGAATCTATTAGGATTCTCTTAGGGTATGCGTCCTACATGGGATTTAAACTTTACCAAATGGATGTTAAATCGGCATTCTTAAATGGTTTTATTAAGGAGGAAGTATATGTAGAGCAACCACCCAGATTTGAGAACATAGATTATCCAAATCATGTATGTAAGCTTAGGAAAGCATTATATGGGTTAAAACAAGCTCCCCGGGCATGGTATGAAAGATTGTCATCCTTCTTAATTTCTAAGGATTTTAGAAGAGGCCAAGTAGACCAAACTTTGTTTATAAAGTCAACATTAAAAGATATATTCATAGCCCAAGTATATGTTGATGATATTATTTTTGGGTCAACAAATGATGATCTTCTTCAAGACTTTATAAAAAATATGGAAAATGAATTTGAAATGAGTTTGGTTGGAGAGCTTACATTTTTCCTAGGTTTACAAGTCAAACAAACCAATGAGGGTATTCATATTTATCAAACCAAATATGCAAATGAAATGATCAAGAAATTTGGTTTGGAAAATGCCAAAATTGTAACCACTCCCATGGCCACCAAAGACTAGAATAGATAGTGATCATGAAGGTAAATCAATTGATCTTAAACTATATAGGAGTATGATTGGTAGCTTACTATACCTAACCGCTAGTAGACCCGACATTTTATTTGCGGTAGGTATGTGTGCAAGATACCAATCTTGTGCCAAAGAATCACATTTGGTAGCCGTCAAAAGAATATTAAGATATATTAAAGGCACCCTAAATGTAGGACTTTGGTATCCTAGGACTAAGTCATTTGAATTGCTTGGTTATACCGATTCCGATTATGCCGGGTGCAAATTAGATAGGAAAAGTACTAGTGGTGGATGCCAATTTCTTGGGTCCTCCCTAGTTAGTTGGAGTAGTAGGAAGCAACATTGTGTTGCTTTATCAACCACCGAAGTCGAATATGTGGCTATGGGTGGTTGTGTAGCTCAATTACTTTGGATGAGGCATACTCTTGTGGACTATGAGCTACACTACTCTAACATTAAAGTTTATTGTGATAATGTGAGTACCATCAACTTGACCAAAAATCCGGTACATCACTCTAGGACCAAGCACATTGAAGTGAAACATCACTTCATAAGAGATCATGTGGCAAGAGGGGACATTGAACTTAATTATGTAGAATCTAAGTCCAACCTTGCCGATATCTTCACCAAAGCTCTTCCCGAAAATGAATTTTCATCTTTAAGGAGAGAGCTTGGTATGTGCTTTGTAGAGTAAAATTCTAGGTTTGCATGATCCCATGTTTATATCTTATCTTTATACCTTGATACATCTCACCAAAAGCCTTAAGAAACCTTGATTTTTGTATTGAGACACTTAGAACCATATGAGATGATAGGGAAGGTGTACTTGGCTCATCATGCTTGTTATGATGCATTACTATGAGCCAATGACACACCTAGAGACATAAATACCTTATGGATCAACCATTGGGAAGGCTTGTATTCAAGTAATGAGTACATAGCTCTAAGAACATGGTTGGAAATTCCAAATCATATATATTTTAAACCATGTTCATTATATTTTGGAAAACAGTTTTCAAGTAAATCACAAAAGTGATACAAAGTTTGAAAATTCTTTAGAACTTTTGTAAGTTTCCAAATTTGTATCAATCTTGAAATCTGGAAAACATATATTTTTCAAATTATTTTTCCTTAATAAAGTATGATTTCAGAAATGTGTACGCAAAATTTCGTGATTTTTTGAGATTTTTGGAATTTCTCCATATATCCAAAATGAAATTTGAAAAATTTGAAATTTCGATTAGTAATGATAATAAGCTCCATTTTCTGATATTTGGTGTACCGTTGATGTTCTAACACTATAGTATGATAATATTAGCGTATAAACAAGATTTAGGAGTGACTAATGCAGTGTTTTAGGGGGAGTTTTCATAAATTATATCTTTTTCATTCCCAAAACCATTGTTGGTGCAAAGTTAGGACTTAATTTTTTGAATTTTTGGTATGCTTTGTTTCAACTATTGTTTATACATTATAAAGCATATCTTGGATTAAGGGGGAGCTTAATTTCAATATTGTACCTTAGTCAAGATCTAACACATTATTTCCTTCATGTTTGAATCCTTCTCTTTTTGATGTATGTCAAAGGGGAGAAGGAGTGTTTAATAATACATATTGAAAATTTGATTATGTGTGTATTTAAAGACCTAACTCAAATGATTGCCAAACATCAAAAAGGGGGAGATTGTTGGTGCAACAATGCTCCAAGCATTTATATATGTTTTGATGTTTGGATAATCATCTAAGTCAGGCAATATCTTGTGATCTAATTGCGAAAATTCTTAAGTGACAGGGAAGTCCAAGTATGATCTTGGTAAAGGAAGTACAAGGGATGGACTTGGCAGCGTAAGACCAAGCTTGTAGTCTTGGCAGCGTAAAGTCCAAGAGAACCTTGACAAAGGAAGTCAAAGTAAAGTCTTGGCGGCATAAGTCCAAGCTTGTAGTCTTGGCGGCGTAAAGTCAAGCATTTGGCAACCCAAGACATGATGAAACGAAGGAAGCTCTTGGAAGCAAAGCGCAAAGGATGAACAAGTCGCGGACTCGGAGGATCTGAAGGCGCAAGGCTTATTGAGAGCTAGAAGGTTGAGTCTAGGTCTAGGGTATAAAATCAAGTATGAATTACTCATACTTGAGTATCGATCGGCCCGATATGATGTATCGATCGGTAGTCGGCGTTCGGAGTCGAGTCGGGGTGAAACCACGACCATCGATCCGCTTGGTTAGATCGCAATGATCGTGCGACGATCACCGACCGACAAGGGCATCACGACCGATCAAGGGAATATCGCCACGAATGTAGTCTCACTCGATCGCCTTGATCACTGATCGATCACCCATCGGGCCGATCGATGGAGGGATCAGTCGACTGATCACCTGGCCGTTGGAGATTGCGGCTACGAATCTCCGTGGAGATCGCATTTGCCGTTGGCCGGCAATGATCGATGGTATGCATCACGACCGATCGACGCCTAACGGAAAAAGCTTACCCCTCTTCTATAAAAAGGGGTCATGGGGAGCTTGGTGAAGCTAGTGCTCTTGCTCCTAACTATACTCTCGTGCTCACCAAGCCTTCCAAGTGTTTTTAAGTGATTTAAATCCTCCTCTTCTCTTGTTCTTGATCATCCATCATTGTAAAGAAGAGGAGAGCATTGTAAGAAAGGTTTCTCCACCTTGGTTCATCCAAAGGAGGCTCTAGTGAAGATTGATTAGGGCTAATCCACCTTACGGATTGCCGTGGAGTAGGAGCGTCATCTCCGAACCACGTACATCGGGTGTTAGCTTTGTTCTTGCTTTGATTTGTGTTTATATTTTGTATTGCTTCCGCTAACGCTTTTTGTAGAAAAGAAGAAAGGCTAATCACCCTCCCCTCTAGCCATTCCAAGGGTCCTAACACACGACACTAACCAAACTCCTTCTCGACTACAAGTCGGAGGTGGAGAAACCTCGTACAAGCAATTACACAAGTAATATAAAAATACAAGCAAATACAAAGAACACAAATGACTTTGATCACTTTTGCTTGTTGCTTGCTTTGGTTTGGCGCTTGAAGGTTTGGAAAGCAGTAATTCCTCTCAAAAATCTCCCCAAAATCTCTCTTGTTGAAATCCTCCCCCAAGCTTCTCCTTTTATACTTGCCTCGGGCTGATTTCGCGTCAATCAGTCGACTGCTCGTGATCTCTAGTCAACTGCTGCAGTATCCATTGTCTCACAATGGCCGAATCTACGTTGGAAAAATCCCAACGGATAACCATCAGTCGACTGATCATACCCATCAGTCGACTGGTAACCCCATCAGTCGAGTGCTCGGCCCAATCACTCGACTGGAAAGTGTTATGTGCTCAAATTCACCCCTATCAGTCGATTGATCTCCATCATTAGTCGCTTCGATCATTGCCCTCGCCTCGACATCAATGTTCGACCAAACCTAGTCGATCGAACATCGATCGAGTAAATCGACCTAGAAACGATCCGTGATACGTACCCGGTCGTGATATCGGGTAAAACCTCAAACACCAAGTTGTTTGAGCATCCGACCATCAAGTAAACCCTTAAACACCACGTTTGAGCATCCGATACTCTGTCTTAGCCACTTGGCCAAGTCCACCTCATCCTCTCATGGAGTTCCCCACCAAAGCTCTCTACCCTCGGCCTACGTCCCTCGGATGCACCAAGCGCACGGCTTGGCAATGTCATTCTTCGCGTCTCTTGCCCTCGAAGTATGCTTCCCTTGGACCTCACTTCATTCGCTCCCCATCTGGCGGTCCCTCAGATGCACCAAGTGCACGGCTTTGCAATGTCATCCTTCACCGACTCAAGGACCCCGAGCCTAGTGAACTTGCCAAGTCCTCAAGACTTTCCACACCAAGACTCATGCTTGGATTTTCCATGCTAAGCCTCATGCTTGGACTTTCACCGCCAAGGCTACACACTTAGACTTACGTGGCCAACCCATGTTGGACTTTCCAACACCAAGCCCTATGCTTGGATTTTCCCAACACCAAGCCCCATGCTTGGACTTTTCACCACCAAGGCTACACACTTGGATTTAGTGGTCAACCCATGTTGGACTTCCCATGACAATCCCATGTCATACGTTTTGTCTAACATCAAAATATAGTTCGAGTCAAACTCGAGTCCTGGACCGATTGCACCAACAATACATGGGCTAAGGAATAGAAGAAGACTCGTCAAGGGAGAGTCAAATTTACGTGTTGGGAATGGAGCAAAGGTTGCTGCACTCGCCATCGGAACGTATTTGTTGAGACTCCCTACAGGACTTATCTTAGAACTGGACAATTGCTTTTATGTTCCTTCGTTGATAAAGAACATCATTTCTATTTCTTGTTTAAATAGAAATGGGTACCATTTGACTTTTAGTAACAACTGTTGTTACATAACTTTGAATGGCGTGCTTTATGGGACTGGAATATTATGCAATAGTATATATATGTTAGACATATCCAGTGACATTCTCAATATCGAAGTGAGCAACAAGCATGCTCGAAAAGATAATCAATTAGACTCTTACATGTGGCATTATCGTCTTGGCCATGTGAGCAAGAAACTCATGTCCGAATTACACCGATTTAGAATTCTGGAATCGTTTGAATTAGATTCATATGATACATGCGAATCATGCTTAAAAGGCAAGATGACTAAGTTACCTTTTACGGGAAAAGGTGAATCGGTGGGAGAGTTGCTTGGTCTAATACATACTGATGTATGCAGAACTATGTCAACTCAAGCTCTAGGAGGCTATAGCTACTTCATTACCTTCACCGATGATCACTCACGGTTTGGGTATGTGTTCTTGATGAAACACAAGTCTGAAGCCCTTGAAAGGTTCAAAGAATTAAGAAATGAAGTAGAGAAATAACTTAGCAAGAGTATTAAAATACTTCGATTAGATCGAGGTGGTGAATACTTGAGTCAAGAGTTTTTGGATTATCTAAGGGACAATGGTATATTGTCTTAATGGACTCCGCCGTATACACTACAGCATAATGGTGTATCTGAGAGGTGAAACCGAACCTTGTTGGACATGGTTAGGTCGATGATGAATCATGCGAATTTTTCCAAGTCCTTTTGGGGATATGCACTTCAGACTGTTGTTTACTTGTTAAAAAGAGTCCCGACCAAGGTAGTCTCTACTGCTCCATATGAGATATAGAATAGTAAGAAACCTCATTTATCTTACTTAAAGATATGGGGTTGTCTTGCTTATGTGAAACGGACTGTATCAGACAAACTGGATGCTAAGTCTGATAAATGTCTATTTATTGGATACCCTAAGGAAACGAGGGGTTACCAATTCTATCATCCTGTGGAACAAAAGGTGTTTGTTTCAAGGCATGTTGTGTTTCTAGAGAAAGAGTTTCTCTTGCAAGAAAATAGTGGGAGCGTTGTTGAACTTGAGAAGGTTCAAGAGACTCTAGTAGACATTGAGGAGATGCCTGGTCAAGCACCTCGACCGATGACTCATAGTGATGAGACATCGACTGAACCTATTGTCACACCACATCTTCGTAGATCTGGTAGGACACGCAACATTCTTGAGATATATGGATTTCTCCTAAGTGAATCGAACGACATATTACTCATTGACGATGAGGACCTACCAATTATGAAGAAGTTCTGAAGAGTTCAGAAAGGGACAAATGGCTTGAAGCCATGAAGTCGGAAATGGATTCCATGTATGAAAATCAAGTTTGGAACTTGGTGGACCCACCTAAAGGCATTAAGCCTATAGGTGCAAGTGGGTTTTCAAGAAGAAAACCGACATGGATGGTAATGTAATTACCTTTAAGGCTAGATTAGTGGCGAAAGGCTATCGTCAAAAACAATGTGTTGATTATGACGAAACCTATTCACCAGTTGCTATGCTTAAATCCATTCGGATGCTCCTAGCCATAGTGACTCATTATGATTATGAGATATGGTAGATGGATGTGAAAACGACTTTCCTTAACTGGAACTTACTCGAAGATGTGTATATGATACAACCCGAGGGTTTCACATCGGTTGATAAAACCAAGGTATGCAAACTTCGACGGTTCATATATGGACTGAAGCAAGCATCCATGAGTTGGAATATCTCTTTTGATGAGACAATCAAAAGATTTGATTTCTCATAAAATCCAAACGAACCCTGTGTGTACAAGAAGGTTAGTGTGAGTACAGTCGTGTTCCTAGTGTTGTATGTCGATGACATATTACTTATAGGAAATGATATATCTGTCTTACAGTTGGTTAAAATTTGGTTATCCAAAACATTCTCCATAAAAGACCTAGGAGAAGCGACCTACATCCTCGGGATTAAGATCTATAAAGATAGATTGAAACGGTTGCTTGGTCTTTCATAGTCTACATATATAGACCGAGTGCTAAAGAGGTTTAGCATGTCGGAATCCAAGAAAGGTTTCCTTCCCCTCAGGCATAGCATACACCTTTCGAAGCCTATGTGTCTGCGCATAGAAGACGAAAGGATTTGCATGAGTAAGTTTCCCTATGCATCCGCAAGACGAGGCCCGATGTATCATATGCTCTGAGTGTCATGAGCAGATACCAGTCTGATTCAGGAATGGATCATTGGGCAGTTGTTAAGACAATCCTTAAGTACTTAAGAAGAACTAAGGATGTGTTCCTAATATATGGAGAAGGTGATATGGTAATATATGGGTATACGGATGCCAGCTTCCAGACAGACAAGGATGATTTCAGATCTTAGTCTGGGTACATATTTACCTTAAATGGAGGCACAATAAGTTTGAAAAGTTCCAAGCAAGATACTATAGTAGATTCTGCCACTGAGGCAAAATACATTGTAGCTTTGGAAGCAACAAAGGAAGCGGTTTGGATCAAGAAGTTCGTCTCTGAACTTGATGTGGTCTCATCAATAATCCAAACATGTGCTTAGCCGCTATCATTTGATCAGAGAGATCATAAGTAGGAAGGAAATACAAATCGAGAAGATTTCCATTGAAAGGAACTTAGCAGACCTTTTAACTAAGGTCTTACCTCAAAGTAAGTTTGAGGGTCATGTTAGAGCTTATGGTATTGGATACCATGGCGATTGGCACTAGGCCAAGTGGGAGTTTGTTAGTAATATATGAGAGGTGTCCTAAGGCAATCGCCTTATGGTTGTACCATTTATTTGATAAATGAAGATTCACTATTTGAGTATAAATGTTTTCATGTATTTGATTGGATCTTAAACTCATTTACTTAATGTCTACAATACGATTCATAGCATGAGAGAATTTATGATTGGATCACAACTAGTGAGTATCTCTACATGTGTAATTGTGATGTATTGGAATTATCCCTAGTCGATGAATTGATGGATTTGGAAGCCATCAATTCTGTTGAGACTAGCATGAGGTATACTCTTTGGTTTATCCAAGCAGTTGTTTCTCATTGGCTGGAGACATTAGGATGTCTGGAGTTGATCATGGATGCTAGTTATGGTAACTAGATCATTGGAGTGACTAGCTGTAAGACTTCATATGGTTATCTGCATATATAGATATGTCAATGAAGTTCTTACTACAACTTAAGTGCGATGTTCCTTCGATTTGCGGTATTCAAGTCATCTTGGTCATAGAGACTTATGCTTTGACATCTTAAGCAAGCATCTCTGAGAAGATGTGGACCCGGGATGATTGGGTATAAGTTAAAGTGGTCGAAGGTATTTGAATAGCCTACAGAGAATTTGTTGGGTTTCCGGCACCGCGGCGTGTGTGTGTTCGATCATGTTTCGTAAACATGAGCACAGCGGAAGCAATTAAAAAATAATAAATCTATATTTATTACTACACACACAACACACGCATGCTATTACAACAAGTGTAGACATAACCGTAAATTAAAATTTGCAATAAAAGGAAATTAAACTACGTTATACCTTCCGTATGACGTGTAGCGGGAACGGCATCAACCGGAACGATCCTCGTAAGAATCGTCTCTATCCGTATCCACGCCGAGCTCCTCGGGATGACTTCGCTAAGTCACGAGCTTCGTCTTCGTACGGGTTACTAGCCTCGTGTTGAAGACGACGTGATCGAGAGATGATCACTATCCGAATCCAAATTCGGACCTAAAAACAAGTCCTCAAGACTCGCTTCTCCGGAGAGGTATTCGTCAACCGATTGACGAATCCTTCGTCCTCCACCTCAGAGGATTACCGGAGATCAAATCCCCGGTATGTTAGCCGCTGTCGGATCACTAACCGTCGTCCAAACGACGCTCCGACGAGAGGAGAAGAAGCTGTCCAGAAAACTGGACAGCTTGGTGGAGGAGTAGGCGCCGGCCAAAACAAGGAGAGAAAAGGCTCACCTTGATGCCGAACCTATAGGAGATCACCGGAGGGTCGCCGGAGGTTCACCGGCTGGAGCTTGGACGCCGGCAAGGGTCTTGGACGGCGGCACAAAGCTGGGCGGCGGCAGCTCTAGGGTTGGCGCCGATTAACTCCTCCAAGGAGTGGGCGGCAACTCAAAGGGGGGCTAGGGTTTGGATTAGTTAGGGTTTAACAATCTCTTAAGCCCACTTTTATAGAAAACTAATTCTCTTAATGGTTAATGGATCATATCCATAAAGCCCGTTAACCCGCTCCATTAAGATAAGTTAAAATAAACCAAACCATGATGGTTTATTTTAAGTTAAAACGAACCGAACCAACCTTTGGTTCATTCGTTTAATATAAACCAAACCCTTTGGTTTATTCTAATCCATTGGATTAGAACCAAACCATTTTGGTCCATCCATTATGTCTTCATAAGACACGGCCCATCCACGCTTCCATTGCGACTGAAACAATTTCATGCTCGCTTTATGTTTGGTCCAACCAAACATAGTTTCTCTCGGTCGGAGAATCCCATTCTCAAGCTCGTTTTAAATCCTTTGGATTACACTCGTTGTGCGTGTGACCAAATAGGTTCTCGGTTTATGTTGGCCGTCTATAATTAACCATTAATTATAGAACGATCATGAGTGGCACCTAGTAGTACATCATGATCCCCAATTAACCGAAAAGATCATGATTGATCGAACAACTATTTACAAACCCTTGATAGCTTGAATGAATCGTGCCCCATTCCCTTCACTCATCTTATACCCACTTGGTTCAGGACATGGTCTATTGTGTCAGTCCCCACTAGGCTGACTACGTCACACCTAGCCCAAGTATCATTTCCTCGTCCTACGGATTCTAGTTACTCCACATGTATCGAAGAGTACTTTACTCTAAACATGTAATGCTTTGGCCAAAGACTTTAGTAACAATCCGACGAGAGGCCATGGGTATACATCTCCTCGCAAGGAGTGGTGAATCCTTTATAGGCTATTCAAACACCTTCGATCACTTCGACTTATACCCAATCATCCCGGGTCCACATCTCCTCGGAGATGTTTGCTTAAGATGTCAAAGCATAAGTCTCCATGATCAAGATGACTTGAATACCGCAAGTCAAAGGAACATCGCACTTAAGCCACAGTAAGAACTTCATTGACATATCTATATATGCAGAGAACCATATGAAGTCTTACTACCGGTCACTCCAATGAACTAGTTACCATAACTAGCATCCACGATTAACTCCGGACATCACAATGTCTCCAGCCAGTGAGAATCAGCTGCTTGGATACACCAAGGAGTATACCTCGTGCTAGTCTCGACAGAATTGATGGTGTCCAAATCCATCAATTCATCAACTAGGGATAATTCCGATACATCACAATTACACATGTAGAGATACTCACTAGTTGTGATCCAATCACAAATTCTCTCATGCTGTGAATCGTATCGTGGACATTCAGTAAATGAGTTTAAGATCCAATCAAATACATTAAACATGTATACTCAAATAGTGAATCTTCATTTATCATATAAATGGTTCATACATAAGGCGATTGCCTTAGGACATCTCTCATATATTACTAACAGAATTCACCACTCCTTGCAAGGAGATGTATACACTATGGCCTCTCGTCGAATTGTTACTAAAGTCTTTGGCCAAAGCATTACATGTTTAGAGTATGGTACTCTTGGATACATGTGCAGTAACTAGAATCCGGAGGACGAGGAAGTAAATACTTGGGCTAGGTGTGATGTAGTTAGCCTAGTGGGGATTGACACAATAGACCATGTCCTGAACCAAGTGGGTATAAGATGAGTGAAAGGAATGAGGCACGATTCATTGTTGCTGCTGAAGGGTTTCAAAAATTATTCTGAGATCAACCGTTAATTTCCCAATTAATTGGGGATAATGATGTACTACTAGGTGTCACTCATGATTGTTCAATAATTAATGGTTAATTATAGATAGCCAACATAAACCGAGAACCTATTTGGTCACATGCACAACAAGCGTAATCCGAAGGATTTAAAACGAGTTTGAGAATAGGATTCTCAGATCGAGAGAGACTAGGTTTTTTTGGACCAAACAAAGAGCGAGTATGAAATGGTTTCAGTCGCATCGGAAGCATGGATGGGTCGTGTCTTTTGAAGACATGATGGATGAACCAAATTGGTTTGGTTATAATCTAATGGTGGAAAATAAACCAAAGTGGTTTGGTTTGTTTTAAACGAATGAACCAAAAGTTGGTTCGGTTCGTTTTAACTTAAAATAGACCAACGCGGTTTGATTTATTTTAACTTAAGTTATTGAAGCAGGTTAATGGGGTTTGGTTATGAACCAATAACCATTAGGAGAATGTGTTCTCTATAAAAACACGGCTTAAGGGTTTTTCGTGGAGAATTAATTGGTTCAAGGGTTTTGGAAACCCTAGCCTCTTTTCCTCCTTCTCCTCCTTTTTGCTGGCCAAGCCAAGGTGGTTGTCACCCACCTTTGTGTCGCCACGCCCATTGAGCTATCGCTCTCCTCGCCGTCGGCCATCCACCAGCCGCCGCCGTCCCTTGGGCCACCCTCAGTCATTGGCTAACCTCCCTTGGCCGCTGGCGACCAAGGAGTAACCGACCTAGCCTTTGGCCAGCCCCTTCTTTTGGACAGCTTGATCTCCTTCACGTGGAGAGGTTGTTTGGTCAGTGTTTTGTGCTCCGACAATGGTCTACTTGTCGGGGATTGGATCTCCGACAATCCTCATAGGTGGAGGGTTTAGTTTTCGTCAAACGGTTGACGAAAACTGCTTCCGACAAGCGAGTTTGTAAAACTCGTTTTGGGATCCGAATTTATTTCGGATTGTGATCGTCTCTCGGATCACATCGTCTTCGACTCGAGGCTAGTGACTTTTGCGAATATGAGGCTCGTGGCTTTGTGAAGCTATCCCGATGATACTCGACGTGGATACGGATAAAGGCGATTCTAGCGAGGGTCGCTACGGTTTATATCATTTCCGCTACACGTGATACGTCAAGTATAACTAGAGTAATTTTCTTTTATTGCAAAATTTTAAATAGTGATTATGTCTACACATGTTTTATCCTGCATGCATGTGATATGTGTGTTGTAATAAATTAGATTTATTACTTTTATTGCTTCCATTGTGTGTATGTTTACGAAACGTGTTCGAACACACACTCGCTGCGGTGTTGGGGAAACCCAACTGTTACACCATAGACTAGTGGATGATTGGGATATCCAAGTTTATATGGGTGAGATTGTTATGAGAAGATTGTTAAAGCAATCGACCTCAGGTCAAGGTTGACTAAGCTCGAGTGAAACTCGAGTAGAAGTCCAAGTATGGATATTTGGTAAGGAAAGTCCAAGAAAGGATTCTTGGCAATGAAGAAGTCCAAGTATGGATACTTGGTAATGAAAAGTCCAAGTATGGATACTTGGCAAGGAAAAGTCCAAGGGTGAAGTGTTGGCAAGGGAAAGTCCAAGTATGAATACTTGACAAAAGAAAAGTCTAAGGGTGTAGTCTTGGTCATGTAAGTCCAAGAGTGTAGTCTTGGCGACGAAAGTCCAAGCATTGAGGCTTGGAAATGGAGAAGTCTCGAAGGCACGACCTCTTGGCAAAGGTAGACCCATTAGCATGACATAATCGATGGAAGCACATGAAGGCTAGAGACAAGGGTGAGCAGTCGTGGACTCGAACAAAGGGCTTGAGGTTGATGGAAGTGGCTTGAAGGCTTAGGTCTAGGCCAAGAGTATGCTATGACATGAAGAAGCCGATAGAAGCACCTGAAGACTAGCGCGAAGGGTGAAGGAGTTGTAGAGGATTCAGATGGACCTTGAGGGCATGAGGCTGATGGAGGTAGCTAGAAAGCTTAGGTCTAGGCCTAGGGTGAGTATCAAGTATGAGGAGATTATACTTGGATTAAACCTTAGTTTTGAGGTTTAGCAATCAATTGGGGTTTTGGACTAGTCGACTAGTCGAGTGCACAACACTCGGGAGGCTTAGTTGACTCGAATAGTTGATTGGGATTATGACCCAATCGATTGATCGAGTAGTGAACTGAGGCTCGACTACTGACATGTGACTCTGACAGTCGACTGGTGGAGTTGAGCAGTCGAATGATCACTGACAGTCGACTGCTAGGTATGAGAAGTTGACTGACCATATGTGGATAGGGCACAGAAGGGTTCATAATCGACTGGTGGACATGACATTCGATTGCTAGGTAAGGGCAGTCGACTGGTTGGGTCGAATCCAACGTCGATTAGTCCGTTGTGAGACGGTAATCGTAGACGATCGACTGGGTAAGGACAGTCGACTACCAAGTAGAAATCCAGCCTATGCAGAGCTTTAAATGGAGGACGCGAGGAGCTTCTTCAACAGTGGTTCTTGGGTGATTTTAAGGCGAAGTGCTGCTGCATTTCAGGTCTTTTAAAGGCATCCAAAGCAACCAAACAAGCCCTCAAGCAAAGCTCACTTCTTGTAAAATGTTTTTACTTTGCCTTGTATTTCATTTATATCTTGTTGTTTGGTTGTAAGCTCATCATTGTAAGAGGTTTCTCCACCTCGGTGTCATATCGAGAAGGAGAAATTCATAGTGAGAGTGGATCACTAGAGCACCGTCGTGGAGTAGGACCTAGGGTTCTGAACCACGTAAAAATCCTTTGTGTTGTGCTTGTTTGTTTTGTATTATTTCATATTTGTGTGTATTTGTATTTATTTTTTGTATATTCCGCTGTGCACTACTATTGGTGTATACAAGCATGAACACGATAGAGTGAGATCAAAGAAATCGATCGACGCTATTCACCCCTCCCTCTAGCGCACCAAACAGTCCCCAATATGCAGTCAACTGGTCTCTCGAGCGCTGCTTGCCCAAGCACCAGAGCGCCTCTTCCTCGTCACCTGAGCAACTTGTCGAGTATTGAGTCCCTTAGCGCCCGAGCATCGACTTCCCATCGCTCGAACAACATACCTTAGCTCGCGTGCCTCGAGCACCTTTCCTATCGGTCGAGCACCACTTCCTCGGTAGAGAGTCACGGTGCCGAGCACCACTGCTCATGGCCTTAGCACTCATCAAGGCTCGCTTCCCATCACCCAGCACGGACTAGTCATTGGTCTATTGGTACAATTAACCTCAAATCAAGGTTGACAAAACTCGAGTGAGACTCGGGTTGAGTTTCGATGTTTGATAATATAACATGAAGTTGATGATGAGTGATAGTAGTGAAGAGATTGTTGGTGCAATCAATCTCAGGTCAAGGTTGATCAAGCTCGAAGGAGGTCGAGTAAGAGAGGGAGATTGTTGGTGAGCGAAAGTCCAACAGGGAGTTGATACGTAGAAAGTCAAGTGGGTCAAGGTTGACCGAATATTTGGTATAGAAAGTCCAAAGCGAGTCAAGGTAAACTAGATGTTTGGTGACAAAAAGTCTCGACAAATCAAGGTTGATCGGATGTCAGACATTTGAAAAAAATTCCAAGCAGGTCAGTGATAAAATTGTTTGCGCTACGGTATCAAACAAATTACTGAACCCCCTAACTAATATAGTATATGATAACTCAGATCGTCTCCCAATGAATGTAATGGAAGGATAATAATTTTAAGATCAATTTATTAATAACTAGAAATTTTTCGATTTTGAATTGTAATTGGAGGGTTGTTTAAGTGTGAAATAAAATTGGAAACAAGACAAAGAAACTAAAACAATCACTTAACGAAATCATGAAAAGTAACTTGATTAGAAATCAAACTGCCCGAAACGAGAGCAAGGCAAAAACTCAACCATGAATCAAACTTACAATTCTCCCAAAACGGTAGAGTTTACAAACTGACATCAATCATAGATTGATCTAGGGAATCCCTCAGCTTCAGTTCATGCTTGGATTGACTGTGATCGGAGAAGAAGCATGGAGACGGATCGAGATTGGAGAAAACAAGGGAAGATCACCGGCGGCAATTAACTCATCCGTGGCTACACTCATGTTAAATTGGTGATGAAATAAATGAAAGGAAGGTGGCTTGGGTCTTCCTGAAGGAGTAGGGAATCCCCTTGCTGCTTCTTGAAGTCCGGCGATGATTGAATTGGCTTGGCGGTGGATCAGCAGCGGTGGCAGTCGCGTGGTCGAAGAAAGCTATGTAAAGCTGATGGTGGCTTGGAATTAATCAACGGAGAAGGAGGGAAACCGCTTTCCTCTCCGGCGATCCAATTCCAATGATCAGAAAGGAATGGAAGCTCGGTGGAAGAAGATCGCCGGTGTTTTCTCCTATTTCTGCTCGCCCAGGAGAAGAGAATGCGGAATGAACCGTAAAATCGCGAGTGAACAGTAACCCTTGCGTACTGTAGCAGATCTGATCTAACATCTGAAATTGCTCTGAATCATAATGAGTGGATGTAATCAGATCCCAATGAGTTATCAAGATCAAATTGATATGGATGAAAAGCTAGGATAGATCTGAGTGTATAGATCGGATCTCTTCATATCTAGATAAATATTTCAAAATCAATCAAATCTCATCGAACGATTAGAATTGAGCAGATTTAGATTCTTGATTAAATTGTTTTAGATCTTGATGAAGGTCTAGATTAATTCAGCTCGAAATGTCTCTTTTAATCATAGATTAAGTCATCTTTGATTCAACTCGAGTCTAGCCATAGCTAATTCTTGATCTCCTACAAACAAGGTGTAAAATTTGCATACAAGTTTATAAATTTAAGAGAAATTATAACAAGATCCAAAATGAATTCAATCTCATAAAATATGATAATGATCGCAAATAATCACTCGAGAGGATTAAAAATGTCGAATTAAGGACCAAAATAATATGACAAAATAGTAGTTATCAAATTCCTCCACATTTATTCTTGTATGTCCCGAGCAAACGAATAAAATTAAGAAAAGTAAATTCATCTTCTAAATAGATTCCTAATAGTACTTTGAAAATAGTAAAAGATAGTTACCTAGAATCATCAAATTTTGCAAAGATCAAAGCATTCATGAATCCAATCCTTACATTAATCAATCAAGCATGGCAACTTCAAACTACTTAAATAGACTAAGCATGAGATCCTCATGAGGTAAATGTCTCTCTTGAACTCTCAAAAGCATACATGTAAATGGAGTTCCACTCTAGAATTACTCATAACACTTCACTACTATAAGCTTGCTTATTTTCTACTTCTCCACCACTGTAAATGCATAGCAATATGAATTAAAAGGATTTATCAAGAATACAAATGAAATGAAACAAATAAAGTGGCAAGAGAAGAAAATAAGGCGAGAATGAGAGTTTTGAAAATAACCCAATGATGAATGTATCATGCCCCAAGTCTAATCACTGATTTTATCCAAATAATAATTTGAAGTCTGTATTGAATCCATATTCCCTTCTCCATAATCCTTTCACAACTTTTGGAAGTCCAAAAATTCAAGAAAAACAAAAGAAACAACTTGTCCATAATAAAAGGAACCTCTCTTGACCTTCCACTTCAACATTTTCTAAACCTGATCATTCCTTTCAATTAGCTCAACATGTGATCATTTCTATTTCATTCTCAGATGTATTGAATGCTATAAACCTCAACCCATAGTTTCAAATTGCAAAAATCAAATAGTTAAGTTCAATGAATCAACTTTGATACCTTCTTGAACCATCACCTTCACAACATTTTTTTCACTGATTAAAATCATGAAAAACTTCAGAAAGGTAGAAAAACTATTCCCAGTGACAGAACAAGGCTTAACTTGAATTTCCACTTATTAAAATGGCTGTAAAGGAGTATTTGGCACAAACAACTCAACTTGAAACTTAAATTACAGCTTTTTAACCAATTAACTTCTCAACATCTTCCACACTTTGTTTTGTTCTTTTTCTATGCAGATAACCTTTCTTTCTAGTGTATCTTGAAGTTGGTATTCACCTTACATCATTTAGAAATCAAAATCGAATTTGTGATACACCAAACAACCCCTTGAAACTCTGATTTCAGAATTCCAGAATTCCCTTTTTTTCCTTTCCTTTCCTTCATTTTGTGCCATGAAACAATCTGAAGTTCTTCCCAAAAATTTAGGGATTAATCTACCTTAAGTTATTCTCAATTGAGGCTAGTTGAATTGATGAAATTAATGGATTTTGAATCTCAAATCAGTCCAAACAATCCTAAACTCAAAACTGGACAGATTTCTGAAATTCTGAGTTCAGTTTCAATATCCGAATTCCCAATGGGTTTTGGCTCAATTCATGCTGGACTATACTTGGAATAAGATCTCATTTATCAATACATTGATGAGGAATTGAATTCATCTTGATTCGGATCAGAAAAGATGTTGTAAAGTTGGCACAAACAGGTCTCTTGACAGAAAACAACTATAACTGCAGGTTTTGCATTCTAAACTCAATTTCAGCCATTTCCTTTGATATTTCTTCCAATCTTGAGGTTTGGGAATGCACTACACTTCTTATACTAGAAATTAAAAGATCAATTGGATCATTTTACCAACAATTCAGTGTCATAAAGGTTTTTTCAAACTGAACAGAAAACTACAGTGAGCAAATTCAGCTTTTCTCTTCTACTACTGCGTTTCTGATTTCTTTTTTCTTGAAATTCAGCTTTTCTCGTCTACTACTGCAACAAATATGGATTGCATTATCATTCACAAGTGTATCACATGAAGTCTCAATCCTGGTTTTTATTGGGCAAAATTCAAACAACATCAGCTCCAGAAAAATAAAAAACAGTAGGCCTCTCCATTTCTGAATTTTCTGAACTCAGGTTTCCATTTTCTACTTCTCAGTTGATTGTTTTTTTTTTTTTTCAAATTTGGCAATGTAAACAGAAAGAATAGCTATAAGACATCCAGGATCCTCTCTCAGAGTTGTTAATTGCCAAAGAATGGAACCAAAATGGGTTTGAGATCCCGAAATCAATCCAACAGATTTTCAACAGTTTTTTTCAGATTTAGGTTCCTCCTTTTTCAATGCATTTTCAAATTATCAACTGATACTGCTATAATATGACTTAAAAGCTAGAAAAATAAATTATGATTGATAGGATGAAATAGGAGGGAAGGATCATAATATGGGATATATGTTCTAATCCGGCAAGATCTGACTCGGGAAATAGGCCGAGTTGATGAATTGACAACTTGGGGAAGGGAGAGGAAGTACGGTGGTTAGAATGAAACTAGATAGTGACTTGGGAAATTGAGCCGGGTTGAGGGGAAGCAACTCGGGAAATAAAGGTGGGGTATAAGTACATGTGCCCAGTGGAAAAAACAAAGTCAAATAGTAACTCGGAAAGACGAGTGGAGTTATATGCACCTCAGCTTAAACGACTAGAATGGTGTAGGGAAGCAAGTCAGGAAAATAAGCCTAGGGCAAGTCGGGAAACAAAGCCGAGTTGAGGTAGGGACAAGAAGGAGTGACTAGGGAAGATAAGGGTCCCATGGTAAGGTGAGGGTAAAGAAAAGGGGAAGGTGCTCCTTATAATGCTTTCTTATGAGAGTTTGTTACGCGATATAACAAACCAAGGCACTTAGAGGACCCCGCGGAAGATTCTTATTATCCTTTACTCACTAATATCATAACAACATTATTCTTCAGGTGGGAAGAACCTTCTACGTGGATGGTGATCCGGGTGGTTTATTATGCAACAGCTGGCTTCAGCAGCAGTAAGTATAAAAGGAGGAAAGGAAGGAAGAAGAAAGGGCTTCAACCTTTGGACACGGGAACTTTCTCACTCTCTCTCACTCTTTTTGGTGGAGGAGCTTGCTGAACGAGGATTGATCACTGGAAGGAAGAGAACATATCCCGGGAGGGAGAAAGAGGCGGAGAGATATACAAGTCTTACTTTCTTTACCTTGTAGAAGTTTCTATCTGTAAAGGGTTTTCTCCACCTCCGGAAGTACTTTCGAGAAGGAGGGATTATAGTAAAGGTGTTTAGTGTCGGAGCTCACTCTAGAGCTCACCCGTGGAGTAGGAATTGGAATTCCGAACCACGTTAAATCTCTTGTCATCATTCTCATTTTTATCTCTTTCATTTTTTACTATTGCTGCCGGAGAGGACCCCCGTACCTCCTTGATCTCTTCGGTCTAAAGGAGGTCGAAAATCCGTACCGCATCACTCGGTGCATTTGCAAGAAATCCTTCTTCCCGCAGCTTCTTCTGCAGAGGAAACCCCAGTTACTTTGTTGCCATCCCAGCTGAAGACTCTGATAGATATGGCAGTTTCTGAAGCTTTGACAAGAGAAATATAAAGGATGGGATATCTCCATCCTCATTATGGTGAACCCTCTTAGAGGGAGCTTCCACCTGAAGGACCTTCTCACATGCCTCCGCCCGGTCCTCAAGAGATGGAGGTGTTGCTTAGAGAAGGGCTAGTAGGGGGGCATATCCGTATCCTCTCCCTGTACCGCCGATGAGACGGGAGGATCAGGGAGAAAGTCATTCTACCAAGGCTCTAGAACCTTATGAGCCTTGCCCCTTCACAGCCGATATAGTCCTAGAGTTGCCGTCAGCCCACTTTCGCAATCTGCAGGTGGGTATGTATGATAGTACCTCTGATCCAGAGGAACACTTGTCTCAATTTGAGGGTGCAGCTTCCCTACACTGTTATACAGATGCTCTTAAATGTCGAGCCTTCCGCATCACTTTGAAGGCGTCTGCTCAAAGTTGGTTTAGCTCGTTACCTCCTAGCTCTATCACCTGTTTTGCAGATTTAAAGAGAGTTTTTCTCAAACAATTTGCCAGTTGTATAAAGTATAGGCATGATGCTTCCATCCTGCACTTAAAGCAAACTAAATATGTAAGGTTATATACACCACTTCACTACTTATGCTCGAAATACCTTGGCCAACACAGCTACTTGCTATTCCTCATGGTCTTAAAGAAAGACCATTTCTCATCTCTCTATTGTGGAAACCAGCTATTAGTTACGAAGAATTGCTTGGCCATGCAGAAGAGTATATTAATGAAGAAGAGGGGTTGCGAGTAAGGAGAGTTGAGAAGAAGTCTACCTCTACCCCTGCAGAAAGAAATCCTCTCCTTATTCAGCGGGGACCTCCTAGAAGGAAGTATGTTAGGCCTTTTCTGTCGGAAGTACCTCGGCCTAGACCCCTCAGGATAGAAGGTCATCCTCACCCTCCCCTCTGAGTCATGGCTACTGAAGCTCTACCCTTGCCCCAGACTTGGAAGGAGCGGGAGATGGAAATTTATGATCGTGAGGTGTTCTCCAACGCCTCTGGGGTATAGAGGAGTTCCCATAATCCTCCAACCTCTTATTTTTGTCGATACCATATGGATTATGGGCATGTCGGTGATCGGTGCTTGAGCTACAAAGTGAATTGGAGCACATCGAGTCATCCATCGCACTTACAGATTCAAGGAACAAGCGGGGAGAGGACATCGATTTAATGCTGCTCGTCCTGGACCTTACAACAGAAGGCCTCAAGTCCTTCCTCCACCAGGGCGAATACCGCCCAAAGCTGAAATTGTCCCTCAAGAAGGATCAGCAAATGAAGGGACCTTGGTCATTGCAAGTGATGCCCCCACTAGAGGGGTTATTAATGTTATTGCAGGAGGACCCACTGATGGAGACTCCAATAGAGATCGAAAATCCCTTGCTCGTATGTTGGAGAGTTTAGCCATTGGAGAAGACCGAGCTACTTAAAATACACCTCGGATACATTTTCAGGCCTGAGAACCTTCAAGGTATTTTGTTGCCCCACACTGGTGGACTCGGGGAGTTCGGTTAACATTCTCTTTCAGAATGCTTTTAGCCAGATGCAGCTCGGGAATGCCCAGTTGGAGGATATATCAACCCCTTTGTCTGGGTTTGCTGGGCATGTGGTGCACCCTCTAGGGAAAATAACTCTGCCCCTTACTTTGGGAGTGAGGCCGAGTCAGAGGACCAACAAGACCTCTTTCCTAGTGGTGGATGCTCCTTCTGCTTATAATGCTATTTTGATTCGTCCTTTTTTGTCAACTTTTCAAGCGGTGGCTTCTCCTTATCATCAGAAGATAAAGTTTCTGGTGGGCTAACTCATTGGAGAAGTCCGAGGTGAATAGAAAATAGCTCGGAGTTGTAATGTGCAAATGGTCAGGGACAACAAGAAGAAGGCTAGAGTAGAAGACACCAAGGGGAAGGCCATTGTCGCTTCAGAAGCATATGTGCTAGAAGAAACCCTGCCCAAGAAGAAGTTAGAAGAAGAAGCTGTAGAAATAGCTCCAGGGAAAGTGACTTTAATAACACAATAGCTGGAGGTGAAGGAAGAACTCATTGCTTGTTTACGGAGGAATGAAGATATATTCTCAAAAGATGTGTATGATCTGACTGGAATCGACCCCCGAGTTGCAGAGCACCGTTTGAACATCCTTCCTGGAGCACGACCTGTCTAGCAAAAGAGGCGACACTTTGGGCCGGAGAAGGACAAGGTCATCTCTAAAGAGGTGGATAAACTACTGGAAGTTGGTCACATAGAAGAAATTCAATTCCCCGAGTGGGTATCTAATGTAATGTTGGTTCCCAAGCCCTCTGGGAAATGGAGAATGTGTATTGATTTTCGTGATTTAAATAAAGTCTACCCTAAAGACTGCTACCCCTTATCTCGTATTGATCAATTAGTGGATTCTACTGTGGGATATGAAATTGTGTCGCTTATGGACGCTTACTAGGGGTATCATCAAATTCCACTGGCTCAGGAGGATAGAAGGAGGGTCAACTTTGTGACATCTAGAGGACTGTATGCCTACGTGTGATGCCCTTTGGGTTGAAGAATACTAGAGCCACTTATCAAATGTTAATGGACATGATATTCACTGAACAGAAGGGTAGAAATGTGGAGGTATACATTGATGATATTTTAGTAAAATCAAGACTCACTCAGAGTTTGGTGCAAGACTTGGAGGAAACCTTTGCTACCCTCAGACGCTACAACATGAAGCTGAATCCAAAGAAGTGTTTGTTTGGGATAAAGAGTGAAAAATTCCTGGGATATATCATGACTGAAAAAGGATTGCAGATTAACCCAGAAAAAGTACAGGCCTTGTGCAATATGAAATCCCCTACCAACTTGCGGGAAGCCCAGAAGCTGATTGGGAGGATTGTTTCATTGTCTCAGTTCATTGCCAGATTGACATATCGGGGTTTACCCTTTTTTCGAATTCTGAGAAAGGGCACTCAGTTTCAATGGGATGAGAAGTGTGAGCAAGCTTTCCAAGATCTAAAGAAATACCTAGCGGGGCTCCCGTTACTAGCTAAACCTATTTCGGGAGAATCATTGTGGATATACTTGCTATATCTGAGGGAGCCATCAGTACAATTTTATTAAGGCAAGAAGGTGCACAACAACAACCTATTTATTATACAAGTCACATACTGAAGGGGGTTGAGTTGAGATATACCGAATTAAAGAAGTTGACATATATACTAATCTTAACTGCCCGCAAATTGAGGCCATATTTCCTGGCTCATCCGATTAATGTGTTGACAAATAGTGAATTGGACCGAGTAGTCACTAAACTAAATTCTTCAGGGAGAATAGCTAAGAGGGATGTGGAGTTAAGTGAACATGACATGCACTACCATCCCCGAACTGCTATCAAGGCTCAGCCACTAGCTGAAGTACCAATGGGTGTGGAGAATAGTTTGGCGAAAGAAAAAGAGGGGAAGAGTGCATAGAACATCTTTGTGGATGGATCTTCAGGAGCCGGAGGAAGTGGGGTCGGAGTAGTACTCATATCTCCATCAGATGAAGAGACTCATATATCCATTCGTTTGGATACAAAGAGTCTAACAATAAGGCAAAGTACGAAGCTATTCTGGCTAGATTACAGGCAACTCGGGCAGTGGGGTCACTTCGGTCATAATCCACTCGAATTCTCAACTGATAGTGTCGCAACTCAAGGGTGCCTTTGCCATTTAGGAGGATAGGTTGCAGAAGTACTTCGCAGCTTTTGAAAAAGGAAAGACTCATTTTCAGGAGGTATCCCTATAACAAATTCCAAGAGAGGAAAATAGAAAGGCAGATGAATTGGCTCAACTAGCTAGTGCCTTAGATGGGTGGATACTTCAAGATTTTTTATGCATAGAAGTCCCTCATTCCATGGTGGTGCTGTTGGGTTTTCGGCACCGCGGCGTGTGTGTGTTCGATCACGTTTCGTAAATATGAACACAGCGGAAGCAATAAAATAATAAATCTACATTTATTACAACACACACAACACACGCATGCATATTACAACAAGTGTAGACATAACCGTAAATTTAAATTTGCAATAAAAGGAAATTTATCTACGTTATACCTTTCGTATGACGTGTAGTGGGAACGACATCAACCGGAACGATCCTCGCTAGAATCGTCTCTATCCGTATCCACGCCGAGTTCCTTGGGATGACTTCGCTAAGCCACGAGCTTCGTCTTCGTACGGGTTACTAGCCTCGTGTTGAAGACGACGTGATCGAGAGATGATCACGATCCGAATCCAAATTCGGATCCTAATACGAGTTCTCAAAACTCGCTTCTCCGGAGAGGTATTCGTCAACCAATTGACGAATCCTTCGTCCTCCACCTCAGAGGATTACCAGAGATCGAATCTCCGGTAAGTTAGCCGCTGTCAGAGCTCTAACCGTCGTCCAAACGATGCTCCGACGAGAGGAGAAGAAGCTGTCCAGAAAACTGGACAGCTTGGTGGAGGAGTAGGCGCCGGCCAAAACAAGGAAGCCAAGTGCTCACCTTTTCACCGAGGCCTAGGAAGATCACCGGAGGGTCGCCGGAGGGTTCACCAGCTGATGCTTGGACGCCGGCAAGGAGCTGGACGGCGGCACAAGGAGCTGGGCGGCAAGCTTAGGGTTGGCGCCGAAAACTCCTTCAATGGGGTGGGCGGCAACTTTTGCTAGGGCTTCGATTAGGGCTTAATTATCCCTTAAGCCCTCTTTTATAGAGAACTAATTCTCTTAATGGTTATTGGATCATAACCATTAGGCCCGTTAACCCGCTCCATTAAGATAAGTTAAAATAAACCAAACCACAATGGTTTATTTTAAGTTAAAACGAACCGAACCAACTTTTGGTTCATTCGTTTAAAATAAACCAAACCCTTTGGTTTATTCTCCTCCATTGGATTAGAACCAAACCATTTTGGTTCATCCATTACGTCTTCATAAGACTCGGCCCATCCATGCTTCCATTGCGACTGAAACGATTTCATGCTCGCTTTATGTTTGGTCCAACAAAACCTAGTTTCTCTCGGTCTGAGAATCCCATTCTCAAGCTCGTTTTAAATCCTTTGGATTACGCTCGTTGTGCGTGTGACCAAATAGGTTCTCGGTTTATGTTGGCCGTCTATAATTAACCATTAATTATAGAACGATTATGAGTGGAACCTAGTAGTACATCATGATCCCCAATTAACCGAAAAGATCAACGGTTGATCCAGAACTATTTCTGAAACCCTTCAGCAGCTCGAATGATTCGTGCCCCATTCCCTTCACTCATCTTATACCCACTTGGTTCAAGACATGGTCTATAGTGTCAGTCCCCACTAGGCTGACTACGTCACACCTAGCCCAAGTATCATTTTCTCATCCTACGGATTCTAGTTACTCCACATTTATCAAAGAGTACCTTACTCTAAACATGTAATGCTTTGGCCAAAGACTTTAGTAACAATCCGACGAGAGGCCATGGGTATACATCTCCTCGCAAGGAGTGGTAAATCCTTTATAGGCTATTCAAACACCTTCGATCACTTCGACTTATACCCAATCATCCCGGGTCCACATCTCTTTAGAGATGCTTGCTTAAGATGTCAAAGCATAAGTCTCTATGATCAAGATGACTTGAATACCGCAAGTCAAAGGAACATCGCACTTAAGCCACAGTAAGAACTTCATTGACATATCTATATATGCAAAGAACCATATGAAGTCTTATGGCTGGTCACTCCAATGAACTAGTTACCATAACTAGCATCCACGATTAACTCCGGACATCACTATGTCTCCAGCCAGTGAGAATCAGCTGCTTGGATACACCAAGGAGTATACCTCGTGCTAGTCTCGGCGAATTGATGGTGTCCAAATCCATCAATTCATCGACTAGGATAATTAGATACATCACAATTACACATGTAGAGATACTCACTAGTTGTGATCCAATCACAAATTCTCTCATGCTGTGAATCGTATCGTGGACATTCAGTAAATGAGTTTAAGATCCAATCAAATACATAAAACATGTATACTCAAATAGTGAATCTTCATTTATCATATAAATTGTTCATACATAAGGCGATTGCCTTAGGACATCTCTCATATATTACTAACAGACTCCCACTTGGCCTAATGCCAATCGCTACGGTATCCAATACCATAAGCTCGAACATGACCCTCAAACTTATTTTGAGGTAATGCCTTAGTCGAGGATCCGCTAAGTTCCTTTCAGTGGGAATTTTCTCGATTTGTATTTCGTTCCTACTGATGATCTCTGATAAGATGATAGCGGCGAAGCACATGTTTGGATCGTTGATGAGACCTTGGCTCTTTCGCCTGTACAATTGCTCCATTGTTGTTGCAGTAGACCGGTATTGCTTCAACAATGGCCGGAATCACACCAAGTTCATGAATGAACTTCTTGATCCAAACCGCTTCCTTTGCTGCTTCCGAAGCTGCAATGTATTCTGCCTCAGTGGTAGAATCCGCTACAGTCTCTTGTTTGGAACTTTTCCAACTCACTGCGCCCCCATTCAAGGTGAACACGTATCGGTGAGACACAGGAATCATCCTTATCTGTCTGGTGGCATCTGTACCCGTATCACCATGTCCCCTTCTCCATATATTAGGAACACATCCTTAGTTCTTCTCAAGTACTTAAGGATCGTCTTAACAGCCGCCCAATGATCCATTCCCGGATCGGACTGGTATCTGCTCGTGACACTCAGAGCGTACGATACATCGAGCCTTGTACATAACATAGCATACATGATAGATCCTATTGCGGATGCATAGGGAATCTTACTCATGCAAATCCTCTCGTCTTCTGTGCGCGGACACATAGACTTCGAAAGGTGTACCCCATGCTTGATGGGTAAGAAACCTTTCTAGGATTCCGACATGCTAAACCTCTTTAGTACTCGGTCTATATATGTAGACTGCGAAAGACAAAGCAACCGTTTCGATCTATCTCTATAGATCTTAATCCCGAGGATGTAGGTTGCTTCTCCCAGGTCTTTCATGGAGAATGTCTTGGATAACCAAACCTTCACTAACTGTAAGATTGAAACATCGTTTCCTATAAGTAGTATGTCATCGACATACAATACTAGGAACACGACTGCACTCCCACTAACCTTCTTGTACACACAAGGTTCGTCTGGATTTTGTGAGAAATCAAATTTTTTGATTGTCTCATCAAAACGGATATTCCAGCTCCTGGATGCTTGCTTCAATCCATAAATGGACCGTCGCAATTTGCATACCTTGGTTTTATCAACCGATGTGAAACCCTCGGTGTATCATATACACGTCCTCGGCGAGTTTCCATTAAGGAAAGCTATTTTCACATCCATCGCCATATCTCATAATCATAATGAGCCGCTATGGCGGGAGCATCGAATGGATTTAAGCATAGCTACGATGAATAGGTTTCGTCATAATCAACACCTTGCTTTTGGCGATATCCTTTCGCCACCAATCTAGCCTTATAGGTAATCACATTACCATCCATGTCGGTTTTCTTCTTGAAAACCCACTTGCACCCTATAGGCTTTATCCCTTGGTGGGTCAACCAAGTTCCAAACTTGGTTTTCATACATGGAATCCATTTCGACTTCATGGCACCAAGCCACTTATCCCTTCTACGAACTTGTTAGCACTTCTTCATAATTGGTAGGCTCCTCATCATCAATGAGTAACACGTCGTTCGATTCACTTACGAAATCCATATCTCTCGGGGAATATTGCGTGTTCTGCGGATCTCTGAAGATGTGGTGTTACAATAGGTCGGTAGATTGCTCATCACTATGAGTTGTCATGTTGTGCTTCACCGGTATCTCATTAATGTCTATTTGAGTCTCTCGAGCCTCCTCAAGCTCGACGACACTCCCACTGTTTTCTTGCAAGAGAAACTCTTTCTCTAGAAACACAGCATGCCTTGAAACAAACACCTTTTGTTCCACAGGATGATAGAATTGTTAACCCCTTGTTTCCTTAGGGTATCCAATAAATAGACATTTATCAGACTTAGCATCCAATTTGTCTGATACAGTCCGCTTCACATAAGCAGGACAACCCCATATCTTCAAGTAAGATACATGAGGTTTCTTACCATTCCATATCTATGGAGTAGTTGAGACTACCTTAGTAGGCATTACATTTAACAAGTAAGCAATGCAAGTGCATAGCCCCAAAAGGACTTGGGAAGAGTCGCATGATTCATCATTGACTGACCATGTCCAACAAGGTCGATTCGCCTCTCGGATACACCATTATCTTTGTGGTGTATATGGCGAGTCCATTGAGACAATATACCATTGTCTCTTAGATAATCAAGAAACTCTTGACTTAAGTATTCACCACCTCGATCCGATCAGTATTTTAATACTCTTATCATGTTGTTTCTCTACTTCATTTCTGAATTCTTTGAACCTTTCAAAGGCTTCAGACTTGTGTTTCATCAAGAACACATACCCAAACCGTGAGTGATCATCGGTGAAGGTAATGAAGTAGCTATAGCCTCCTAATGCTTGAGTTGACATAGGTCCACATACATCAGTATGTATTAGTCCTAGTAACTCTCCCACTCGTTCACCTTTTCCAGTAAAAGGTAACTTAGTCATCTTGCCTTTTAAGCATGATTCGCATGTATTGTATGAATCCAATTCAAACGATTCCAGAATTCCACATTGGTGTAATTCGGACATGCGTTTCTTGCTTATATGGCCAAGACGACAATGCCACATATAGGAGTCTATTTGATTATCCTTTCGAGCACGCGTGTTGCTCGCTTCGATATTGAAAATGTCACTGGATACGTCCAACGTATAAATGTCATTACTCAAAGTTCCAGTTCCATAAAGTACACCATTCAAAGTTATATAACAACAATTGTTACTAAACGTCAAATGGAAACCATTTCTATTTAAGCAGGAAATAGAAACAATGTTCTTTATTAGAGAAGGAACATAATAGCAATTGTCCAGCTTCTAAGACTAGTCCACTAGGAGCTTCAAAGAAATAAGTTCCGATGGCATCCGCAAAGAACCTTTGCTCCATTGCCAACTCGCAAATTTGACTCTCTCGACAAGTCTTCTTCTATTCCTTAGCCCTGTATGTCATTACATATATGTGAGCTACACCCAAGATCCAATACCCAAGTGTCTAAGGAAATAGAATGACAATCAATAACGAAGATACCAAGAGGATGGGGCATCTGATGCCTTCTTCTTCTTCATGGACTCAAGATAAATCTTGCAGCTTTCTTCGCCAAAGGGCCTTCCTTGCCACAAAGGATGGCAAGTGCCCTTTATACCGGGTTCCGCCTTCTTTGCCTTTTTGTTCTTTCCTTTCTTCTGTCTTTTGCCTTCCTCTTAGAACCTTTCTTTGAGGAATCAACTAATGTAACCGCCTTCTCCTCATGCTTCATGTAAGGCTCCACAGTCTTCAAGATATCGAGGAGCTGAATGGTGGATTCCAATTTGTTCATCCGATAGTTCATCACAAATTGAGAGAAACTCTTGGCAAACAATGCAATTAAGTCAATACTTAACTCATGATCCATCACAAAACCGAGGGTAGCTAGCCGCTCGATGTACCCATTCATCTTTAGCACAAACTACTATACAGATGAACCTTCTTGCATCTTCGTGGTGAAGAGGAGCCTAGAGACCTCGAACCTTTCGGATCTCGCTTGCTCATCGAACAACTCATGAAGATTGAAGACCATAGTATTAGCATCCATATGCTCGCCGCTAGTAGCATGATGCAACTCGCCAAATGACCGCCACATGCTTCGATAGACCAACATTTGGTCTGAGTTGCATCGCCCTTAGACGGTCAGAAGAGGCTCTTCAAGGACATATGCAAGCTTTTCCGCTTTGAGAACAATTCCTCGTGTTTCTAAGCCACCCAGAAGTTAGGCCCAATACTTTGTTCAATCCAAAATAGTGCGCAAATTCAAAGACGCTATGATCAATTTATTGACCTAGAAATACAAAACGAGCATATATGAGAAAATGATTTTAAAATGCATCAATATACATTTATAAATCCCATTCATTTTTCAATTTCAAAACCCCAAAATCACTTCGAGATCGTAGGTCCATCTCCGAATGGTTGATATCCATCATAGTTATGAACAACCTCGAGAGAGTCCAACAAGCCATTCATAACTACGATTAGGTATCATCTATACCGATTGCATATCACGATATGCAACTATCACAATGTGCTATCAACTAATTGAATGTTCACACATACATCGGGTTGTTAACACATTAACAAGTATGCATCATATGCATAGCACCCAACTTCACCTCCCTTTACATCGACCTTGGAGAGAGTCCAACAAGCCGATGCTCCAGGTTAAAGCCAACCCATTAATCGGGAAATAGTTTTAATATGGTTAGAGCGCATTCAACCAATTAGCCCAGCTTGGAGAGAGTCCAACAACCAAAGCTAACGATTGACCTCTGACTCTTACCATATTAGTATTAAACTATTCCATGGTTTGAACATATTCGGGTTCGAGCCGGGCTTGGAGAGAGTCCAACAACCCAAACAAGAAACGGAACTCTGGTTCTAACCATATTAATGGAAGGTGTAGGCCTTAATATTGTTTAAGGGTTTTTATGTCTCATCCTCTTTGCATGCAAATAACTATTATCTACATGGCATGGCATACATGACATACATCTACATGTCACGACACGCATGGCATAATGTTATGCATCTAATGCAATTACATGGCATACAATTATGTCATGTATATATTTCCTTATATGTCATAACTATTTATGGAAATAAAATATGTTTAAGATTTGATTCTCCAAATCAAATCATAATTAAATTAGGAAACAAATTTCCAAATCTAATCACATATTTTATTCATGGAATTATTTGATTAAGGAAAATCTATTTAGGAACCCAATTTCCTAAATCATTAAAACTACTTATGGAAATAAAATATTTTAAGATTTGATTTCCCAAATCAAATCATGATTAAATTAGGAAACAAATTTCCAAATCTAATCAAATATTTTATTTATGGAAAATATCGATTTCCATAAATACTTCCAACTTTCCAAAAGTGGAAGATTTCCATAAATACTTCTAGACTTTCCAAAATTGAAAAATTTCCATAAATACTTCTAAATTTCCAAAATTAGAAAATTTCCAGAAATACATTATGACTATCGCAAAACTATTTTTACGATTATGTCGAAACACAACCTGGGCTCTGATACCACTGTTGGGTTTCCGACACCGCGGCGTGTGTGTGTTCGATCATGTTTCGTAAACATGAACACAGCGGAAGCAATAAAAATAATAAATACTCCTATTTATTACAACACACACAACACACGCATGCTTATTACAACAAGTGTATACATAACCGTAAATTTAAATTTGCAATAAAAGGAAATTTATCTACGTTATACCTTTCGTATGACGTGTAGCGGGAACGACATCAACCGGAACGATCCTCGCTAGAATCGTCTCTATCCGTATCCACGCCGAGTTCCTCGGGATGACTTCGCTAAGCCACGAGCTTCGTCTTCGTATGGGTTACTAGCCTCGTGTTGAAGACGACGTGATCGAGAGATGATCACGATCCGAATCCAAATTCGGATCCTAAGACGAGTCCTCAAAACTCGCTTCTCCGGAGAGGTATTCGTCAACCGATTGACGAATCCTTCGTCCTCCACCTCAGAGGATTACCGGAGATCGAATCCCCGGTAAGTTATCCGCTGTCGGAGCTCTAACCGTCGTCCAAACGACGCTCCGACGAGAGGAGAAGAAGCTGTCCAGAAAACTGGTCAGCTTGGTGGAGGAGATAGGCGCCGGCCAACAAAGGAAGACAAGTGCTCACCTTTTCACCGAAGCCTAGGAAGATCATCAGAGGGTCGCCGGAGGATCACCGGCTGAAGCTTGGACGCCGGCAAGGACTTGGACGGTAGCACACAAGCTGGGCGGCGGCAGCCTTTTGGTTGGCGCCGAAAAACTCCAAGGTGGAGGTGGGCGGCAACTCAAGAGGCTAGGGTTTTGGATTAGGTTAGGGCTTAACAATCCCTTAAGCCCTCTTTTATAGAGAACTAATTGTCTTAATGGTTAATGGATCATATCCATAAAGCCCGTTAACCCGCTCCATTAAGATAAGTTAAAATAAACCAAACCATGATGGTTTATTTTAAGTTAAAACGAACCGAACCAACTTTTGGTTCATTCGTTTAAAATAAATCAAACCCCTTTGGTTTATTCTCATCCATTGGATTAGAACCAAACCATTTTGGTTCATCCATTACGTCTTCATAAGACGCGGCCCATCCACGCTTCCATTGCGACTGAAACAATTTCATGCTCGCTTTATGTTTGGTCCAACCAAACCTTGTTTCTCTCGGTCTGAGAATCCCATTTTCAAGCTCATTTTAAATCCTTTGGATTACGCTTGTTGTGCGTGTGACCAAATAGGTTCTCGGTTTATGTTGGCCGTCTATAATTAACCATTAATTATAGAACGATCATGAGTGGCACCTAGTAGTACATCATGATCCCCAATTAACCGAAAAGATCAACGGTTGATCCGTAACTATTTCAAACCCTTCAAGAGCTCGAATGATTCGTGCCCCATTCCCTTCACTCATCTTATACCCACTTGATTCGGGACATGGTCTATTGTGTCATCCCCACTAGGTGACTACGCCACACCTAGCCCAAGTATCATTTCCTCGTCCTACGGATTCTAGTTACTGCACATGTATCGAAGAGTACCTTACTCTAAACATGTAATGCTTTGGCCAAAGACTTTAGTAACAATCCGACGAGAGGCCATGGGTATACATCCTCGCAAGGAGTGGTGAATCCTTTATAGGCTATTCAAACACCTTCGATCACTTCGACTTATACCCAATCATCCCGGGTCCACATCTCCTTAGAGATGCTTGCTTAAGATGTCAAAGCATAAGTCTCCATGATCAAGATGACTTGAATACCGCAAGTCAAAGGAACATCGCACTTAAGCCACAAAGAAGAACTTCATTGACATATCTATATATGCAGAGAACCATATGAAGTCTTACGGCTGGTCACTCCAATGAACTAGTTACCATAACTAGCATCCACGATTAACTCCAAACATCACTATGTCTCCAGCCAGTGAGAATCAGCTGCTTGGATACACCAAGGAGTATACCTCGTGCTAGTCTCGACAGAATTGATGGTGTCCAAATCCATCAATTCATCAACTAGGGATTATTTCGATACATCACAATTAAACATGCAGAGATACTCACTAGTTGTGATCCAATCACAAATTCTCTCATGCTGTGAATCGCATCGTGGACATTCAGTAAATGAGTTTAAGATCCAATCAAATACACGAAACATGTATACTCAAATAGTGAATCTTCATTTATCATATAAATGGTTCATACATAAGGCGATTGCCTTAGGACATCTCTCATATATTACTAACAAAAACTTTAGGGCACTTTGGGAGAGTTTAGAGCATGAACATTAGGCTCCCAAAGTGTTGGATCGAAGCGGTTCGCTAGAGGGGGGGGGTGAATAGCGAAAAACCCTTTTTTTTCTTTTCGAGTTCGTATCAAAACAATTAAGTGCAACGGAAAGATAAATGAAATAAAAAGAGACAAGATATTTTTTTACTTGGTTCGTAGCCTTCGGCTACTACTCCAAGGCCCTAACGGTCCTAGACCGTGTACGGAGGGCAATTCACTAAAACACTCCTCCTCATTGGAGGTAGGAGTTTGACGATTACAAAAACCTTCGAAGCAAAAAGATAGAGAGACAAACCCTCTCTTCTATTTAAGTAAAATGAAATGATAGAAAACCTCGATTAAAAAGAATTGCAATATTGAAAGCAATAACAAAGTAAGATTATACCAACAACTAGAAAAAAAAACTTAAGCTAGGGTTGTTGGAAGCACTTCGTTGTTGTAGAGTCGTCGGAGAGTCGCAACGTTGTGGAGGCTTTTGAGCACTTAGAATTGATGAAGAAACCCTAGGTTAGGACCTCCTTTTATAGCCTTTGAGCCCCTTTTCGAGAGGAACCCTAGCCAATCATATTTGAGCACCACTCCTTTGAAATTTGGTGATAAGCCTTGACTCCTCGAAGCTGATCCTTTGACCATCAGTCGACTGATGGCCATCATCAGTCGACTGATGGCAGCATCAGTCGAGTACTAACCTCCGGTAGTCGACTGATTGACGGCAATCGAGTCCTCCAAGCTGGCAGTCGACTGATGCTTGCTGTAAGTCAAAGTTAGCTCAACAAAAATATAGTTTCAACAGTCGTCGACCGTCCGATCTCGACCTAGACCATCTATAGGATGTCTTTGGTCGGATCTACGCTTAAGATCATCCCCGTAAAGAGGATACGACCTCACTTACGCTCACACACACACGAGCTTACCTCGATACTTACTGTGTCGCTTTCGCTTCCGGCCTTCCACCCGATTCCTTCGGCTCCCTCCGAAGTCACCCGAGTGTCGCCCGACCACCGCGGCTTCCTCCGGGTGTCGCTAGCCTTCAGCTCTAGCTATAGCAATTTTCTGCACACTCGATTCAGCTCGTGAGATAACGACATGAGCTTAACTTTGTATCGTTTGCTATAATCAAAACTCAGGTTCGACTTAGGTGCCTACTGCACCAACAATCTCCCCCTTTTTGATTTATGGCAAACCCACATACAAAGTTAAGAAAAATAACTTAAGTGCATTAAGCAAAATGAGTAAGAGATATGCATGAATGAGCATGAGTATAAAAACTTTTATCCATGAATGAGCAGGAGTATATAAAAACTTTTTGTTCAAGTGCTCCCCCTTGAGGAATCCTCCCCCTTGACCGAGGGTGAGTACTTGAGAAAGAGTTTTAACTCTCCCCCTTTGTCTTGAGAAAGAGTTTTAACTCTCCCCCTTGGTGTTTGCTACTAAAAAAAAGAATTAAGTAACCAAAATTACTTAATATTGGCCATAGTGTTTAAAATAAGTTTTAAGTTAAGAGATCAACCTTGGCCTTTACTTCCATTTGTTAACAAGTTAACTTAAAGTTAAGTAAGCCTTTGCCATACAAAAAAAAAAGATCCCTTTACTTTGGCCTTTTTCTCCCCCTTTTGCCATATATCGAAAAGAGTGAGGGTGTGTGTGAAATAAGTATTAATTTTAAAGTCCAAGCATGTTTCACATTATTTTGAAAATAATATACTGAAAATAAGTTCATCTATAAAATGTTTGACTCATATTTGGCTTGATTGATATGAAAGATCAACCAGTCCTGGTCAGAGTCGGTTAGTATGTATGATTATACTCCGTGGTTCATAGCGATGCACTAGCTCTACATCTGGAACCAGGAGTAAGGTCCTAACATCTCACGCCCATCTACATGGCTAAGTACACAAACACATTAGTCCTATGTGTTGTGAGATGTACTGGCTCCTTAAATCTATAGGTGCATGATATCTAAGGTATGTCCTATGCTAGTTCCATAAAAATGAAAATTAAGAAATAGTAGTAAGAAAATATAATTTGCAAGTTCCTATTCTACTACGCACATGCCCAATTTTCGTCTTAATAGACTAAATTCGGCTTCGGGTAGGGGTTTAGTAAATAGGTCTGCTAAGTTAGACTTTGATTCGACGTATTTGAGTTGTATGGCTCCGTTGGCCACATGTTCTCAAATGAAATGGTGTTTGACCTCTATATGTTTGGTCCTAGAGTGACATATCGAATTCTTTGTAAGATTAATTGAACTAATGTTATCTACGTGAAGTTTAGTATTCGTAAAGTCTAACTTAAAGTCGCGGAGAGTGTGTTTCATCCAAAGAAGCTGAGTGACACACTCACCCATCGCGATGTATTCGGCTTCGATGGTAGATAAGGTAACACAGTGTTGCTTCCTACTGCACCAACTCACTAGACTCGAGCCAAGAAGTTGACAACAACCACTCATACTCTTTCTATCGAGCTTACTACCGGCATAGTCCGAATCGGAGTAGCCAGTTAGTTCGAACTCGGTAGATCTAGGATACCAAATACCGACATTAAGTGTACCCTTTAGATATCTAAGGATATGCTTGACTAGAGTTAGGTGAGACTCCTTGGCACAGGTTTGAAACCTTGCGCACATACTTACTGCAAATAAGATATCAGGTCGCCTTGCAGTTAAGTAAAGGAGACTCCCTATTACGCTCCTATAGTATTTTAAATCAATTGGGTTCCCAATTACATATTCTTCTATATTAACATTAGTTGCCATTGGGGTATTAATAATTTTACCGTCTTGCATTCCAAAGAGTTTAATTAATTCTCTAGTATATTTGCGTTGATGTAGGTATATTCCATCTTTAGTTTGTTTAATTTGTAGACCTAAAAAAAAACTTAACTCACCTACTAAATTCATTTCAAAGTCACTTTCCATAAGTGAAATGAACTCATTTAGTAGGATTGAGTTGGTGGTTCCGAAAATAATATCATCTACGTAGATTTGGGCTATGAATATGTCTTTACCTAAGGTTTTTACGAAAAGGGTTGGATCAACTACACCTTGGTTAAAGCCTTTGGACTTAAGATAAATCGAAAGTCTCTCGTACCAAGCTCGAGGAGCTTGTTTAAGTCCATAAAGAGCTTTCTTTACATGATCGGGTTTGTCTAAACTTTCGAAACCGGGGGGTTGACTAACATAAACTTCTTCTTTAATGTATCCATTTAAGAATGCAGATTTCACATCCATTTGAAACAACTTAAATCCTCGATGTGTTGCATATGCTAATAGCATTCGAATGGACTCTAATCTAGCTACTGGGGCATAGGTCTCGTCGTAATCTAAACCTTCGACTTGACTAAACCCTTTAGCAACTAGTCTAGCTTTATTTCTAACTACTTCACCTTTATCATCAATTTTATTTCTAAACACCCACCTTGTTCCAATGATTGTTTTATCTTTAGGTGGTGGTACTAATTCTCATACTTCGTTCCTAGTGAATTGAGCCAACTCTTCTTGCATTGCAATAATCCAATCGGGATCAAGAAGAGCTTGGTCAATTGTTTTGGGTTCAATTTTAGAAATCAAAGATATTTGACTAAGGTTTCTGTATGAGGCTCTAGTTCGAACTCCTAGACTTGGATCACCTATCACTTGGTCGATAGGATGATTCATTTGAGTCCTAGTTGGATTTGGGTTTGAGTCTACAACTTGATCCATAGGATGACTCGTTTGAGTTCTAGTTTGGTTGGAGTCATCTATCACTTGGTTGATAGAGCGACTTGGTTGACTTAGGTTAGGATTAACACTAGACCTGATCTCCAGATCAGAGTTAGGTCTAGTATGAGTCGGCTCGCTAATTGGGGTTGTCGGGGGTTTTGTAGGTTCGTGTCCTTCATCAAATACTACATTGATAGTATCCTCGACTCTAAGGGTGTCGTGGTTATATACTCTATAAGCTCTGCTTGTAGTCGAGTATCCTAGAAAGATTTCGATCGTGATTTTGGATGTAAATTTCCCTAGGTAATCCTTAGTGTTTAGGATATGTACCTTACACCCAAATACCCTAAAGTACTTGATGTTAGGTATTTTATCGTGATAAATCTCGTATGAGGTCTTAAGGTGCCTCTTTACCATAAGGATCCTATTTTGGACACTACTGGCTTCCGCCCAAAACCTATCGGGTAGGTTATACTCATTTAACATTGTCCTAGCGGCTTCTTGTAGGTTCTATTTTATGCTCTACTAGGCCATTTTGTTGTGGAGTTCTAGGGCAAGAGAACTCATGGTGGTATCCATTTAGGTTACTGCACTCGTAAACCTATGGTTTTAATTCACCACCATGATAGTCCTAAGTCTTTTGATTTTAATGTTTTGTTGATTTTCTATTAACTTAAATAGGTTGATTAATTGATCTAGGGTATCACTTTTGTGTTTGATGAACCTAACCCAAGTAAATCTAGAGTAGTCATCAATAATGACTAAATAGAATTTACTTCCTTTAAGTGACTTAGCTCCGTGTGAATCAAATAGATTCATGTGTAGGAGCTCAAGCACACTTTTGGTTCATTCTTGATTAGTTAGTTGATGTTGTGTCCTAGATTGTTTACCTTGTTGACAAGCATTACATATTTTATTATCCAAGTTATTGAGGTTAGGCAAACCTCTGACTAAGTCACTCTAACTCATCTTGTGGATGAGTCTTGGGTGTGAGTGACCGAGTCGTCGGTGCCACAACCATGATTCCTCTTGCCGTGTCATAAGACACTTAGTTGAGGAGTTAGTTAAGTTAATAGTGTAAATGTTGTTATTTCTAGTTCCCTTAAGAATTGTTTTTGAGGTTTCATTTGTATTAATTACGATTCATTTTCTAGAAATATGACCTTATAGTTATTATCACACAATTGACTTACACTAAGTAATTATATTGAAAATTTTCTACTAATAAAACATTTTGAATAAAAAATTTGAGTTAAGCTCAATATCACCCGATCCGATGATTTTGAGCTTGCGTTATTTCCAAGGCTACCGATCCTTATCGCTTGAATCAAGCTTCAAAAACTTGAGTTGATCCCCTGGCCATGCTCGAGCAACCACCGGCCCAACATCCATTGATCCTACATGCAAGGTAGTTGGATCGGATATTGGATTTATTAAAGATTAGTTGAAAATTATTAACCTAAATCATCTCACCCATGTCTACATGATCAAACACGTTAACCCTATATGTTCTTGTGAGATGACTTCCAATTTTACTTGATTTAAATTTAATGACTTAAACACTTGTCAACCTTGCGTTAGATTCGGATTTGACCTTAGGCTTATCAAGTCACTTTTTCAAGATCATGGCTTCAGTGTGCGGGCGAGGCAGAGGCCTTCTTTGATCGGAACAACGACCACTTCCTTAGACAAAGCCATTTTCAAGAAAATAGTAACTTGACTGACCTAAGACCACTTCCTGGTCTAACTAGTCTAGGATACGGCGAGGTAGCTTCAACTAGTTCCACTCGGTCAAGTGAACCGAACTAGATACGCCTTATCTAGCTCGAATACATGAGACTCCGTTTTCCTAGCGTACTAACATCTCGTCGCGTCGTGGTACTATATTATCAAGTGTTGACGAGTTATAGTTCTTTCTAACCATTCTAAAAAAAATCAAACTAAATAAAAAACTAAGCATGCAATTTCTAAGTTAAAACACAAACAAATTTCGTACTAGCTCCCCCTGGACCGTTGAATCGATTCGGTCTCTCCACATAGTGGATTTGGTCCTTGGGAACCCAGTACTGGTTTGATCCTAAGTTTGAAATCAAGGTGGTCTTAGGGACCCATGCTTGGACACATTTTTTATGTCAACTTACAATCGACATATACGACTTATTGGTCGTGTTTGAGCTAAACCCTAGCCTGGCCTTGTTGTACACGGCCCTTTGCGATCCAAGTAGGAGGTCAAGTCCTTTGGATCCCAAAGTAAACCTTTCCAACATATTCCTAAGATCTTCGACTTGACTCTTCAAGAGTGAGTTCTCAACTTCGAGTTTTTCATCCCGAGTTGAGTCCTTCTCTTGAACTCGACTAGTCGAAGAGGTTAGGGAGACCTCGTGTTTGAGGAGTTTAACTTCCTCAACTAGGGTCTCGACCTTGGACTCGGACTTAGCTAACTTTTTATTTAAAAACTTAATTGCACTATAAAGTGTAGTAATGAGAGACCGACTTACCTTGAGTGTATCTTTTGAACTGGATGTGTATCCGTGGCTTGTCTTGAATAGTGCTTCGCAGTCCGACTCGTCTTCGGTTTCCGATTCAAGTTCCGGTTCTGACTCCGTCTCCGATTCCACCAGTTTAGCCATGAGGACTCGATCACCGTCTTCTTCCTCGGAAGCTTCTTCCCAAGTAGCATTGAGTGCCTTTTTGTATTTTGGTGCCTTGCTCTTGAGTTTTGGGCATTCGGACTTGATATGTCCAAACCTGTTGCATTCATAACATCTAATATTTGAACTTTTAGGCTTACCTTCGTTGGGTCGAGTGACGGTTCATTTTCAGCCCTTGACTATCCTCCGAACTAGGTTGACTAGTTCGGCCTCCATTTCCGAGTCGACCTCCGAATCCAACTCATCCTCTTCTTCCTTCGGGGGTGGCTTGCTAGCGGTTTTCTTCATTGAACCTACAAATAGTGCTATACCTTTCTCGGGTTCCGAGTTAGACTGCTCATGAAGTTCGAAATCAGAAAAAAGTTCATCTAACCTAAGTTTAGAAAGATCCTTGGAGACCTTGTAGGCATCGACCATGGATGCCCACAAGGTAGTCCTCGGAAAGGAGTTTAGGACATACCTTATAAGGTCGCGGTTTTCGACCTTTTGCCCGATTGCGTGTAGATTATTGACTATGTCCTGGACGCGGGCATGGAGTTGCGTCGCCGTTTCATGTTTTTGCATTTTTAGACTATATAATTTATTAAATAAAAGGTCGCGCTTACATACCTTGGCTTCATCGGTCCCTTCGTGTAGCTCCACTAGCTTTGTCCAAAGGTCCTTTGCGCTGATGAAGGGGCCGACGCGATTTAACTCCTCCTTGGACAAGCCGCATTGGAGGATTTGTGTTCCCTTGGCGTCGGCTTCGACTTGTCGTTTTGTCGCAATGGTCCATTGGTCATAACCCAAGGATTCACCCACTTCGTTAGTCGGAAGTGTGAAACCCGTTTGGATTATGATCCACATCTCGATTTGGGTTTTGAGAAAGCATTCCATCCGACCTTTCCAGTAACGGAAATCATCTCCGTTGTAAAACGGAGGTCGGACGGTGCTAAAACCCTCGAGATGGGCCATTTATAAGGGAAACCTTGCACAAAAAAAAACCAAAAAAAAACGAAAAATGTTCCAAGACTTCGCCTTGGATTAGTAATGTAGGAAATGAAAAGAAACAAAAGGAATAAACGAGAAATAACCAACTAAAATAAAAGATGAGCACTTACAACCTTCGATGTCCCAGAAATGGTACTGAGCGATGGTTTTTGGGGATGAATACAACTTGTTACGAGGGTTTACCCTCATAAGAAGTGTAGATCTTTCCGAGAGCTTCATTTTGGTAGGTAGACCATTTTGTGTGTCAACTTGTACGAAAAGTTATGCCCGTTTTTTTACCGTTGGCTACTCCAAAAGCGAATACTTGCAAAACAAAACCAAACGAAGAGTACCAAGACTTCGTCTTGGATTAGTAGTGCGGGAGAAAAATTTAAATGAATGAATAACAAATCTGTAAAAAATGCTAGATTGGTGGTTTCACCAAATCTAAGCGCCTTCGGTTCTGATACCAATTGTTGGATCGAAGCGGTTCGCTAGAGGGGGGGGTGAATAGCGAAAAACCCTTTTTTTTTTCTTTTCGAGTTCGTATCAAAACAATTAAGTGCAGGGGAAAGATAAATGAAACAAAAAGAGACAAGATATTTTTTTACTTGGTTTGTAGCCTTCGGCTACTACTCCAAGGCCCTAATGGTCCTAGACCGTGTACGGAGGGCAATTCACTAAAACACTCCTCGTTGGAGGTAGGAGTTTGACGATTACAAAAACCTTCGAAGCAAAAAGATAGAGAGATAAACCCTCTCTTCTATTTAAGTAAAATGTAACGATAGAAAACCTCAATTAAAAAGAATTGCAATATTGAAAGCAATAACAAAGTAAGATTATACCAACAACTAGAAAAAAAAACTTAAGCTAGGGTTGTTGGCAAGACTTCTGTTGTAGAGTCGCTGAGAGTCACACAGTTGAGGCTTTTGAGCACTTAGAATTGATGAAGAAACTCTAGGTTAGGACCTCCTTTATAGCCTTTGAGCCCCTTTCAAGAGGAACCCTAGCCAATCATATTTCCCTTGAAATTTGGTGATGAGCCTTGACTCCTCGCAGATGATCCTTTGACCATCACCGATCGATGGCTATAATCACCGATCGATGGTAGCATCAGTGCTAACCTCCGCAAATAATCGATTGACGGCAATGAGTCCTCCAAGCTGGCAATCGACTGATGCTTGCTGCAAGTCAAAGTTAGCTCAACAAAAACATAATTTCGACAGTCGTCGACCGTCCGATCTCAACCTAGACCATCTATTGGATGTCTTTGGTCGGATCTACGCTTAAGATCATCCCCGTAAAGAGGATACGACCTCACTTACGCTCACACATACACGAGCTTACCTCGATACTTACTGTGTCGCTTTCGCTTCCGGCCTTCCACCCGATTCCTTCAGCTCCCTCCGAAGTCACCCGAGTGTCGCCTAACCACCGCGGCTTCCTCCGGGTGTCGCTAGCCTTCAGCTCTAGCTATAGCAATTTTCTACACACTCGATTCAACTCGTGAGATAACGACATGAGCTTAACTTTGTATCGTTTGCTATAATCAAAACTCAGGTTCGACTTAGGTGCCTACTGCACCAACACAAAGCCCCAAACCCCTCCTCTTTATAGAAGAAGAGGGTTTCTTCCCGTTGACATAGGATCAGTCGACTGGTCCTGTAGTCATTGCCCAATAACGACTGCTTTCCATGTTGGATTCCATCCAACGACACCATCATCAGTCGACTGATCGACCTATAAGTCGAGTGCTCACGAGCTCGACTCGCTTCTGTGTCCGAAACCCTTGTGACCAGTCGACTGATTCCTTAATCAGTCGACTGGTGGTCTCGCAGTCGACTGCCATTCCATGGCAATCGACTGTTGGCACTTGAACCGACTCGAACACTAGTAGAGTCATAGTTGACTTAGAGTAGTCGACTACCATTCAATGGTAGTCGACTAATGATGGGAAATAACATCCGACACTAATCCAAATGGCCAAGTTTCACCTAAGAGCACTACCCCTTCCCGCCTACATTCACGACTCTCATCCCCTGAGTCCTCGCTTTGAAGTTATCTTTGTCCGCCAAATCCTCTGGATGCGCCTGCTTAACTCAAGAAGGCCATCCTTCGCGTCTCGCCCTGAAGTCTACTTCCTCCGACTTAACTCCAAGCTCCTCGTCCGGCGGTCCCTCGGATGCTTCAAGTGCACGGCTTTCGCAAAGCCATCCTTCACCGACTCAAGGACCGAGTCATGAGAGGTAAAACTCACCAAGGCTCCATGTGCAAATTACTATGTCCTGCAAGACTCCAACGCACATATCAAATCCAAACATCCTAACTTAAACCCTTTGTCACACACATCAAAACCATATCAAGGGTTGATTGCACTAACAATCTCTCCCTTTTTGATGTGTGGCAATCCGTTTAAGTTAGGTAAAACATTTGATAAAAATACTAAGGGAAGAAAGCATGTAAATAACATGATTAGCAACTCTCCCCCTTAATACATGAAACTCCCCCTAAATATAATTCCCCCTTACTTAAACTAATATATTTTTCCCCCTTTGACACCATCAAAAATATTAAACAAAGTTTATCTAAGCATGGTATCAAGTTTAGAGGGAAACAAAAGCTAAAACATGCCATAAAATCGGATAAAAGAGGTTATTGGGCATGTTATCAGACGATCAGTCGACTGGTTCAGACTACCAATCGACTGACACATGCATTTCAGGTTTTTTTGATTTTCGGGAAGAATTTCAGAAATGCATTAGAAAATCTATAAAATTCGAAAAATCATGAAATTTGGGGAACATATTTTTTTAAGGTCCTTTATCAGTGAAAAATAGTTCTCCATGAAAAATCATTATATTTTCAAGTATTTGCCAAAAATCCAAAAGTTTCAAAATCAACTAGGTTTTTGATCAAGTTTGTATCACTTTTACCACCTAGTTTTGCTTTAAATTGTTTCAAAACATGAACACTCAGATTTTAAAGTAAGAAATTGTTTTGAAAACATATGAAATATCCAACCATGATCTTTGGGCAATATGTCTATGAATTAAACATACGCTTTCCCCATGATTGGTCTATTATTGCTATTTTGATACCTTAAATGACCATCTAAATGCCATAGGCATTAGTGGACATTTGTATCATCCTAACATCTCACTCATGCTAAATTTTTCAATCAAGGTAGCCTATGGTGAGTGTGAGATGTATCCTAAAGGTATTTGTATATACTTAACCATTATTTTCATGCAATTCTATACAAGGTTAAGTATCATCCTAACATACCACATGATCATAAGGACATATATGAATTGATTTTACATTATGATCATGAAACAAATGTATTCATCAAAGTGTAATCATGCATTAGGTATGAAACATGATAATAAGTCAAATATCACTTAAAGCGTGATTTCTATTATCTATGGGTGCATTATCATCACCCAACACTATTTCAAAAATATTGTCCCACCATCCTAAGTCAACCAAATAATAAGATATAGATAAATTCCATATGGTTGACTATCCTAGGGTTTTCTTAACCCTTTAGGATGGATTTAGGAACCCAATACAAGTTCTTTCCTATGGGGTTCACTAAAAATTCCTTAGGGATCCATTTTCTAGCAATTGTCTTCTTTTTATCTTGACCCCTAGCAATTAAGCATTTATAGGTCTTTTCATTTTTCTTTTCCTTATATCCTAGGCCTTTCTTGTTGAAGCTTGCCCTTTGGCTCCCTATAATCATGTTAAGGGTGTTGGAGCCAATAGTGAATTTTTCTAGGGCTTTGGTTAAGTGATCTACCTTTTCCCTTAAGGCCCTATTTTCTTCAATGCATGCATCATTGACATCAAAGGGCATATATTCATGTGAGCATGCATCATTAAGACTAGAGGAAATATTATCATTTACATTTAAGCATGCTTTTTCTAATTTTTCTTCTAAGTCCTTAATTTGATCTAGCATGCATTTGTTCTTTTTCTTTGCCCTAAACAAGTCCTTAGTGAGGCTAGAAATAATTGACATAACTTTCTTGGGGGAAAGATTGGTTACCTCACTTACCAAATCCTCTTCCGATGATGAGGATGTAGAAGAAGCTCCCCCTTCACTCGAGCTCTCCTCACTTGAGCTTGCTTCTTCATTTTCGGAGGAGGAGGAGTCTAGGTCGTCAAATGCCATTAGGGCAAGGTTTGAGTAGACATGTTCTTCCTCTTCTTCGGATAAGGATGATGAAGAAGAGGGATCATCCCATGTCCTTGCTTTTAGTGCCTTTGCCTTCCCCTTTTCCTTGGCCTTCTTCTCTTCCTTCTTTTTGCTCCCCTTCTTCTTCTTCTTTTCTTCTTTCTTTCTCTTCTCCTCTTTGCTCTTGTTCAAGAGGGGACAATTATCCCTTATGTGTCCCTCTCCTTGACAATTGTAGCAAATAACCTTCCCCCTTGGTCTTCTCCTCCTATCATTAGATTTATTAAATTTGAAATTTTTCAAAGCACGTCTTACCTTCCTTACCATGTAAGCTTCTTCCGTGCTATCCATGGAGGAGGAGGAGTATGCTTCATCGGAGGAGGAGAGAGTCTCAATCTTCTTCTTCCCTTTATTTGCTAATAGGGCTACTCCTCCTGATGGCTTGATACTTAATTCTTCAATTACTCCCTCAAGTCTTGTTTCATGGAGCTCCATGGTTGAGAAGAACTCCTCCAAGGTGCTCACTTCTAAATTCTTTGACATGTAGAAGGAGTCCACCATTGAGCTCCATTGTGAGGACCGAGGGAAGGCATCTATTGCCTTCATGAGCATGTCCCTATTTGAAAGCTTCTCCCCTACACTAGATAAACCGGTTATTATCTCTTTAAATCTAGAGTGTAGTGAGGTTACCTTTTCCCCCTTTTCAAGTTTGATATTCGTTAGTTGGGAGCAGAGGAGGTCTCTCCTTGCAAGCTTGGCCTCCGAGGTACCTTCATGAAGCTCTACTAGCTTCTCCCATATCTCCTTAGCACTAGAGCATTCCCCAATCCGGTTTACTTCTTGTTGGGGGAGTACGTTGAGAAGATGGTGCTTAGCCTTTGAATTTGTAAGGTGCTCTTCTCTTTGCTTTTTAGTCCACCTTGATTTGTCTAGTATTCTCCCCTCTTCATCCCTAGGCATCTCAAAACCGTTTTCCATTATAAGCATGATATCGAAATCGGTTTCAAAGAATACCTCCATTCGCTTCTTCCACCAAGCGAATTCCCCCTCGAACTTCGACGGATGAATTTTGAGTCGGCCATCTCTTGATGAACTGCTTGTTGTGGCGGTTATTCCTTGACAAGCAACTTGGCTCTAATACCACTTGTAGGGTCGATGTGGTTGTGTTGGTTGGCTAGAGGGGGGTGAATAGCCTAATACGTAGACAGTGGAATTTTCTCGTCGATTACTCGTCTACAAATTCGTCAGCGCAAGCGGAAAGTATAAACAATAAAGACAAATCAATAACAAGAATACAAACGCTAACAAAGGATGTAACGTGGTTCACGGCTACGCCGCTAATCCACTGTCTGATTTGTCCACGGTGAATCACTCCGCAAGCTTCCACTATTCTCTCCTTTGCACCAAGCTAGGTGGAGGTAACCTCTTTACAAGAATTCACTCCTCTTACAAATATGATGTAAATAAAACCAAGTAAGAGGATGGAAAAACTTTAGGGCATTTTGGGAGAGTTTAGAGCATGAACATTAGGCTCCCAAAGCCCCATACCCCTCCTCTTTATAGAGGAAGAGGGTTTCTTCGATCGATGTCCCAATCACCGACCGGTCTCGTAGTCGTTGTTCAATAACGGCTGCTTTCCATATTGAATTCCATCCAATGACACCATCATCAGTCGAATGATCTTACCATCAGTTGACTGATCGACCTGTCAGTCGAGTGCTCACGAGCTCGACTCACTTCTGTGTTCGAAACCCGATGCGACACCGATCGATGCCTTAATCACCGACCGTGGTCTCGCAATGACTTTCATTCTATGGCAATGATCGGCACTAGAATCAGACTCGAACACTAGTCGAGTCACAGTCGACTTAGAGTAGTTGACTACCATTCCATGGTAGTCAATTGATGTTGGGAAATCCCATCTGACACTTTGCCAATTGGCCAAGTTTCACCTAAGAGCACTACCCCTTCCCGGGTTACATTCGCTCACTCTTATCCCTCGGAGTCCCTCGCCTTTGAAGTTATCTTCGTCCGGCCATGTCCCTCAGATGCGCAAAGCGCATGGCTCTGCAGCACCATCCTTTGCGTCTCGCCTTGAAGTCTACTTCCTCCGGCTTCACTCCAAGCTCCTCGTTCGGTGGTCCCTCGGATGCTCCAAGCGCACAGCTTCCGCAAAGCCATCCTTCACCGACTCAAGGACCGAGTCATGAGAGGTGAAACTCGCCAAGGTTCCATGTGTGAATTACTAAGTCCTGCAAGACTCCAACGCACATATCAAATCCAAACATCCTAACTTAAACCCTTTGACACACACATCAAAATCATATCAAGGATTGGTTGCACTAACACTGAGATTACAGTCGACTGCCAAGCCGATCGTTGGATGGTGATGACTATGATTGGATGGCATCGAGTCGTTGCAAAGCGTTGTGGTCGATCGATGGCATGCGCATCGTGATCGATGGCATGCGAGTCGATCGATGGCATGCAAGAATGACGCTCTCTACAAAAAGAGGGTGTGGGCTTTAGGGAGGTTAATGTTCATGCTCCCAAGTATCCCCTAAGTGCTCCACAAGATTCCTACTCCTTCTCCTTGCTTTTATTTCAATCCTATTGTAAGAAGAAGTGTTTGTTGTAAGAAGGTTTACCTCCACCTTGCTTGGGCAAAAGGAGAGATCTAGTGGATTAGATTGAGGGGTGATTCACCTGAACAAATCAGTCGTGGATTAGCGGCAAGGGTCGTGAACCACGTTACATCCGTGTGTTCGAGTTTGCATCTTCTTCCTTCTTGTGTTTTGTCTTAATTGTTTTATTTAGCTCTATATTTTTGTTGCGCTAACTAGCCGGCCACCGATCCTCCAACACTTGAAAATCCACTTGCACCCTATAGGCATTATGCCTTCGAGTGGGTCTACCAAGTTCCAAACTTGGTTTCCATACATGGATTCCATTTCTGATTTTATGGTTATTAGTCACCTATCACTATCTGAACTATTCAGTGCCTCTTCATAACTAGTGGGTTCCTCATCCTCTATGAGCAACACGTCATTAGATTCACTTATGAGAAATCCATATCTCTTAGGAATTCTACGTGTCCTACAAGGTCTATGAGAAAGTGGTGTATTATCAGGTTCAACTATTACCTCATCTGAATGAGTAATCAGTTGTGGTTCTTGACTAGGCATCTCTTCTGTGTCAACCAGAGTCTCTTGAACTACGCTTAGTTTAATCTCACTCCCACTGTTTTCCTATAAGAGAAACTCCTTCTCTAGAAATATAGCATGCCTTGAAACAAACACCTTTTGATCTAAGGGATGATAGAATTGGTAACCACTTGTTTCCTTAGGGTAACAAATAAATAGACACTTATCAGACTTAGCCTCCAGCTTTTCTGATATTGTCCTCTTCACATAAGCAAGATAGCCCCATATCTTCAAATAAGATAAATGAGGTTTTCTACTATTTCATATCTCATATGGAGTAATAGAGATTGCCTTAGTTGAGACTCTATTTAACAAGTAAACAGCGGTCTCGAGTGTATGACTCCAAATGGTTTTTGGAAGACTTGCATGTTGCATCATTGACCTAACCATGTCCAACAAGGTTCAGTTTCGCCTTTCAGCCACACGATTATGTTGTGGAGTGTAAGGTGGAATCCTTTGGGACAAGATGTCATTGTCCCTTAGATAATCTTGAAACTCTTGGATTAAGTATACACCACCTCGATTTGATCGAAGTACTTTAATACTTTTCCCAAGTTGTTTCTCTACTTCTTTTCTGAAATCTTTAAACCTTTCAAAGACTTCAGATTTGCATCTTAACAGATACAAATACCTATATCGTGAATAATCATCGATAAAGGTAATGAAGTAGCTATAACCTCCTATGACATGAGTTGACATTTGTCCACATACATCAGTATGTATAAGGCCCAATACCTCAACTGCCCGTTCACCATTTCCACTAAAAGGTAACTTAGTCATCTTTCCTTTTAAGCATGAAACACATGTGTCTAATGAATCTGATTCATAAGACTTCAAAATGCCAAGCTTATGCAGTTTGGACATGCGTTCATTACTTATATAGCCAAGATGACAATGTCATAATTGCGTGGTTAACTGATTATCTAACTTAGCACGTTTGTTATTTGATTTGATATTAAATATCTCGTTGGATGTATCTAACGTGTAGATTCCATTATTTAACATTCCAGTAGCATAAAGAACATCATTTAACGTAATGTAACAAAAATTATTACTAAACGTCAAATGATAACCTTTCTTATTCAAACATGAAATAGAAACAATGTTCTTTATTAATGCAAGAATATAAAAACAATCATCCAACTTTAAAACTAGTCCCGTAGAAAGTCGCAACATATAAGTACCCTTTTCTACAACAACAACTTTTGCTCCATTTTCAACCCTTAGATTTGTTTCTCCCTTAACTAGTCTTCTTCTATTCCTAAACCCCTGTATGTCATTACATATATGTGAGACACACCCAATATCCAATACCCAAGTGTTAGAAGAAATAGTATGACATTTAATAACAAATATACCTAAAGTAGATTGAGCATCAGATGCCTTTTTCTACTTCAGTGACTCCAAAAACTTCTTGCAGTTTCTCTTCCAATGCTCATCCTTGCCACAATGATGGCAAGTGCCCTTGGGAGTTAATTCTTCCTTCTTTGCTTTTTCTTCCCTTTGGCTTTAGTTTTTTTACTTCATCTTAGTTTCTTTTTTTGAGGAGTCAATCAGCATCACTGCCTTCTGTTCTTTAGCAACAGATGGCTCCACTGTTTTGAGCATATTGATCAATTCAGGAATAGTGGACTCAATCTTATTCATCCTATAGTTCATCACAAATTGTGAATAGCTACCGGTCAGATTGTGAAAAATTAAGTCAATACTTTATTCATGATCCATGAAAAATCCTGATGATCCCAATCGCTCAATATAGCTATTCATCCTTAGTGAAAACTACACTACAGATGAACCCTCCCGCATCTTTGATTGAAAGAGGAGTTGGGTGACCTTAAACCTTTCAGATCGCGCCTACTCATAGAACAACTCTCGAAGATGGAAGACAATTGTATTAGCATCCATATGCTTATGTTGCTTCTGCAACTCAGGAGACATCAACGCTAGCATAATGCAACTCGGCATCTTAGAGCCAGCAACATGTTTCTGGTAAGCCAACTTTTGGTCACTAGATACATTGTCTGCAGGAGGTTGGGGAAGAACCTCTTCACGGACATAAGCGAGCTTTTCAGCCTTGAGAACAATTCTCAGGTTGCGAAGCCAATCCAAGAAGTTTGGCCCAGTCAATTTGTTGTTGTCCAAAATAGAATGTAAGTTAATGGAGGTCGACATGTTGTTCTAATTAGTACCTAGACAAACAAAAAGAGGTGTATAAGAGAGATTAATTTATAGTAATGCAAACAATTTACATTAACAAGAAACTTCCATTATTTTTATCAAATTCAATAACCCTCACTTTGAATTCGAGAGATGGTAGGTTATTTCCTTGTGGGTTGATATCCATTATGACTAAGAACAACATTGGAGAGAGTCCAACAAGCCATTCATAGTCATAATATTAGGTATCAATAGTACCCATTATATATCAAATATATAACTATCACTTTATGCTATCAACTAATTGAATGTTTACATATACATTAGGTTGTTAACTCATTAACATATATACATCCAATGTATATCACCTAATTGCACCTATGTTCACATTGACCTTGGAGAGAGTCCAACTAATCAATGCTTTCAGTTAGGGTCGGCCCATTAATCGTGAAATCGAATTTAAATGGTTTGAACACATCCAATTTACAAGCCAGGCTTAGGGAGAGTCCAACAACCCAAACTTTAAATTGACCTCTGGTCCTTACCATTTAAAATAAACATCGAATCTCATATGAATTGAGCATGCTCGATGTCATGCTAGGCTTAGAGAGAGTCCAATAACCCAAACACAAAAAAGAATTCTTGTTCAACCATATTAATGGAAGGTTTTAGCCCTAATATTTGCACGAGGGATTTCAGATTATACTTGGTCTCATCTATAATAGGAACATGAGGCGAACAATTGACGCACATGCCATTTTAAGAATTAGATACATGCATCGCACAATATATTCCCAACGCATGGCTAGTCTATTCTTAGGCTCTAACGACGCGGCCAACACCTTCGGTGTTTCTAGGCGTATCCTTGGTATTTCCTTTTCGGATTACAAACATATCCTATATGTAAAATCATGCATACTCTAATCTATCATATAGAAAAACATCGCACAGGTATATTAAAACATCAAACTTGCTTTAAATATTCTCCTACAACATGCGATCTATGTCAAACAAACAAGGTGGCTCTGATACCACTTGTTGGAGATTTCGGGATCATGCGCTGCAGAATAAAGCGAATAAAATAATTTTTATTACATCCCAGACATCCCCTAGGGGCCAGGAAAACTTGCTTTGGCATAATCATATGAAAACACACAAAAGGAGAAGGAGAAGTTATACCTTCGAGATTCTTTCGAATCCATCAAAACCACAAGCAAGACCAACGGGCCTTGCCTTTATCAGTATCCACACCGAGATTACCTGAGACAACTCCTAGAGCAGCAAGCCTTTGTCTTCGATGGGTGCTAGCCAACCAGCGGAGACAAGAGAAGAAGAGAGAGGAAGACGACTACCAAGGAAGAAAACCTAAGATTAGAACCCCTCCTCCAAAGATTATCAAGGGATCTATTTATAGATCTCTTGATTAGGTCATCTTAGGAGGCTTAAATGGAACCTATCTTACCATAACTATTCCATAATTAAGGTAAGAACAACCTAGGAAATTTTCTTAAGAGAAATCTCTAAAAATGGAGGAACCGTGACACAGTCATGTGTCTTACACACGATCGTGCTAGGACACATGGCCAGCCATGTGTCCTTCTTGTAAGGATTATTGTCGCGCTCGAAACACTTTACAAGCAATAAGTAGCGAAAAACCCAAGATCCCTCCAGAGATCCATGAAAAAACTATATACTCATTTTTATCGATTCTAACCTATGAGAATCGTGATTACCTTCGCTGCATGCCCTTCGCAATCCCGTCAGAAACACTTGAGTACAGATCTCAGCGCAGTCAGTACGTCCGCACCTCTACGGTATCCACATGAACCGTGAAGTGGAGAAGAACCACACTGTGGTGCTAGCCACAAGATAGGTTTGGCCAAGAAGGTAGAAGAGGAGGAAGAAGATGATCACCACCTAAATCACCCTCAAAACTAATGTGCACGAAAAAAATATCACCTTGAGTCTCATCCAAATTCCTCTTTTATATTCAACCATTGAATATGAAGAGTTTTGACTTTTGGTTTCCATGGAATTAAAATCTCATTAATTCCATCTTAATGATCATGCAACCCCTTCTTAAAGGTGAGTCTAACTCAATTCGAATATAACTTGAGTCTAACTCGAGTCAGATTCATTGGGTATGAATCTGTCTTGAGTCTAACTCGAGTCAGATTCATTGGGTATACCTTGAGTCCTACTCAATCCGAATTTGACTTGAGTCTAACTCGAGTCAGATTCATTGGGTATACCTTGAGTTCTACTCATTGAGTCTAATCTACATTAGACTCAACCTGATGGCCCAATGGCTCATCATTCATCTCATGATTGGCACTAAGGACTGACACTAACACTTCTAGGCATCACCAGCTTTTGTCTATTTTTGGCCAGAGCCAGGCACGGCCCGTGCCAAGTTAGAACAGCTGTGTGAGGCTCTGTATGGTCCGTTTGAGTTTGTTTAGGTGTGATATGGTCAAGCTAAGTCCAACAAGGTCATAGGAGGTTCCATAGCCTTCGTTTCGCACCCCCTTGGTCTGGTCACCAGATATATCCTCTCTCATCGAGAATCTCATTCTCAGACTTGTTTTACATCTCGAGATCACCCATAGTGCGTGTGACCCAATAGGTTCTCGGTTATGTTGGTCATTCATAATTAACCTCTTAATTATGAATAGATCATGAGTGGCACCTAGCAGTGCATCATGACCCCCAATTGACCAGCAAGTCTAAACCAACTCCAGAACGTTTCTGAACCCTTTAGCAGCCTTAGTTGTTCATTCCTCATTCCTTTCACTCATCCTATACCCACTTGGTTCAGGACATGGTCTATGTGTTCGTCCCTACTAAGCTGACTACTTCACACCTAGCCCAAGTTAGTTTCCTTGTCCTATGGATTCAAGTTACCCCTACATGTTTCCAAGAAGACCATCTTCTTAACATGTTTGCTCTAGCTAGAGACTTCTGAGTAACAATCCTGACAAGAGACCTAGGGTATACATCTCCTTTATCAGGAGTTGTGAATCCTCTATGGGCTATTCAAATACCTTCGATCACTTTGGCTTATACTCAATTATCTCCGAGTTACACCTCATATTGAGATGGCTGTGAAGAAGTCAAAGTATAAGGCCCCACAACCAAGATGACTTGAATACCTCAAGTCTAAGGAAGCTCACACTCGGGCTGCAATGAGATCTTCAATGACATATAGAACCATATGAATTCTCATAGCAGGTCACTCCAATGAACTAGTCATCATAACTAGCATCAACATGTTCACTCTCAACATCCCTATGCTTCCATTCAGTGAATACTGAATGCTTGGATAAACCAAGGAGCATAACATATGCTAGTCTCACAGAGTTGATGATTTTCAATCTCATCAATTTATCGACTAGGGATAGTTTCAATACTTACATGATTACATATGATAAGATACCCACTAATTGTGATACAATCACAATTTTTTTCATCTCATGCATCGTATTGTGGACTTCAATACATGAGTTTAAGATCCAATCAAATACATAGATAATATATACTCAAATACTAAATTTTATTAATAACTTCTAAGGCGATTGCCTTAGGACACCTCTCAATTACATCAACAACAACACGATCCACATTGGATTTCAGTGCACCAGTCAATTTCCATACATCCATCAGTTGACTACCATACATCCATCAGTTGACTACTAAGCCACCAGTTGACTCGAGCTACTATTTCTTATTTTTTTGAGTCGCCCGAGCACCACAGTCACTGCCCCGAGTATACACAGTGCCAAGCACTTTTTCTTCGCGTGCTCGTGCACTCATAGCGTCGAGCATTGTTTCTACATCACCCAAGAACTCACAGTGCCCTAACACTGTTTCTATGTGCACGCCTACGCAGGCTTCCCAAGTCCTGAGTGTAAGTCTCGAGCCCCACTCGGGACGGACATCCTGATCCCCACTCGGGACTTCCTGAGCATCACTCGGGATTTCTGTTCCTCTGCGTGCGCCCGAGAATCCGATTCCTTAAACTCGGAATTTCCTCATCGTGTGCCCGAGCACCTTTTCTAAACACTTGAGTGCTCGAGTGTCGCATGCCCAAGCAACCACTCACGCCTTTGAGCACCCGCTCGTGCATCCGAGCACCCGCTCGCGTCTCCGAGCACCCACTCACTTGCCCGAGCACTCGCTCGCCCGCCCGATCACCCGTTCGCATGCCCGAGCACCCACTCACATACTCGAGCATCGGCTCGTGTGCCTAATCACTTGCACGCATGACCGAGCAACAAGTCCTTAGCCCCATTCGAGAAGGACTTCCCGAGCCCATTCGAAACTTTCCAAGCACCACATGCCTCTACGTTCATGGGCACCTGAGTCCCTGATTTGAGATTTCCCAATCGCCCGAGCAACTCGACTACCAGTAGAGTTGCTTGTCAAGGATAGCTCACTTTTTTTTGCCTGCAACAGTGACCAGTCGACTAAAACAAAACATCAGTCGACTGGTACACCTCAAAACTGAGGTTTAACACATCAAGTACGATCCTCTCCTACTTGACACTCACCCTTAGTCTAGACCTACACCTTCAAGCTTCTTTCATCAACCTCACACCTTTAGGATGAATCCGAGTCCACGATTGATGCGCGTATATCGAGTCTTCAACTATGAGGTCAAAGATTGACTTGCACTCAACTACCACAAGTGCACGGTTATCGTCAGGTAATAAAAATATCAATCCCACAGGGACTGGTAAATCAAGTACTAGTTTGCTAAGTGAATGTAGATTTTCTAGACCGAATTAGTTGGTGGAGAAATAAAGAGTTAAAAGCAAAAGACGGGGAGCAAGAAGGTTGAAAGATCACTTTCACAGGGATACCACTGACACTGGGTCCCTGTTAATTACATTTCCCAACCTAGAGATTCCCTTTTGGATCGACAGAGCTCAAGGGGTTACTATAAATGGGTTTCCCTTGTCTTGGGTCCCACAACCCCTCCGAGTTGTTTTCTCCTACTTCGCAACCTCTAGATGGAATAAGTTCATGGAGCTCTAGGATGTCCTATGTTCTCCCCACGAATAGGTAGACCTTCCTTCATGTCCAACTCTTTCGTATCTTAGGATCTATGGTTACCGGGGTAAAGCTCACCTTTTGGGTCCTCTTGATTCCCCTAGATTTCGATATGAATGCTTTTGACACCCATGATGACTAAGCATGGTAGACTAAGATTAAAATCAAACATCTTCATCAAACTAGGAATTTTATGTTGCAAAAAAAAAAAAAATAGAGAAACTCGTAATTCATTGCAAGATAAAGTTCAGTGCATAAGTTACTCCTAATCCTAGTCTCGAATTCACTCCACAAAGAGAGAGTCACACCACAAGACATTGAAAAACAATATTAAACCAAAAGGAATTGTAATAAAGGAAAAAGTGGGCTTAGTCTTGATTTTGGAAGATCTTTGGATGCAGGTCACTTTCAAAACTAGAGTTGTGGCATCTAAATCTTCTTGCTAGTGGTGAAGAAGAATTCGAGTGGCGTCCTCTAGCAGTTTGGGGGCCTTTGGACGACCCCTTTTGGGGCTTGGGAGCCCTAGGGCGGATCCCTTCATGATCCCCAACCTCTTAGATGAGCTCCTTTATATAGAGGCGGATCTGGCTTTCCATAAATATGAAAAATACCTAATTCCTCGAAATCGCGGTGTCGCCACACCAGGAATTTCACACCACGGCCATGTGTCACTCTAGAAGCTCATCTGGAAAATGGCACAGTTGTGTGTAAAACACACGGTCGATCATGTGTCCCTTGAGAGAAAAAGGCCCATCATGATGAGAACCCATGGACGACTGTGTTCACACCAAAATGGAGCATGGTAGTGTGAATTTCACATGGCCCGCCATGTTCTTCTCTAGATCATCTGTGAACTTTGTTTCTTTCATCCAGGAACATGCTCGTGTCTTGGGACACAACCAGAGCATGTACCCTATAGTCCATGCCCCGCATAATGCTTCATTTCGCTTCAAATCTTTGCCCTATCAAGACTAATAAACAAAAGCATATTTTCAAACAAAGATAATAGCAAAATGAAGTAAACAAAGATAATATGAAATGAATATCATAAAAATGAGGTATGATGTGAGCTAAAATGATGACTAAAATCCTATATATAATGCGCACATCAACAACTCCACACCCTTTGTCCTTGCATTCAAATACTTCCTTTGGCTTTGTCATGTCATCGGGTCTTCCTTTGCCAAGAGGCTATGCCTCCGGGACTTTTCTTGCCAAGTATTTATACCTGGACTTTCCCTTGCTAAGTCTCCAAACTTACACTTTCCTTTCCAAGTTTTTATTCTTGGATTTTTCCTTACTAAGTCTCCATACTTGGACTTTCCTTTCCAAGTTTCTATTCTTGGATTTTCCCTTACTAAGTCTCCATACTTGGACTTTTCTTGCCAAGAATAGTCACCCTTGATCTGCTGGGACTTCACTTGCAAAGTACAATCTTCTAGACCTACTAAAACTTCACTTTTGCTGACTCTCAATTGAACTTTACTCATCCAGTCATATTGTCAAACATTGAAACTCTACTAAAGTCCCACTCGAGCTTGGTCAACCTTGACCTGAGGTTGATTGCACCAACAATCTCCCCAACACTGGAGATAGCAGATGCAAGGGTTTCGAAGATCGATGGCTTTCACCCTCGAGGAGTCATAACGGGGTTCTTTAGTAAACTCGACCCATGTATAGTTAGCACTAATGTCTTAAGGCTCTCTCCTCTCCTTGCCACAAATTTGCTCCAAATTCAACTCATGCTCAGTGTTAAAAAGTCAAAAAGTGATACGACTTTCATCACATCCCTCTCTTGATAGCACATTTACCTCTACTAAGCTTAAGAACTCTAGGGAAATATGGGTATAATTTGGGCTTTTGAGCCTCATGAATTCTATCCACCCAACTCTATCAAGCATCCAGTATACATCTTCCTTCAAACCTAAGATCTCTAGGGCATTGTCATCTATGTATCAAATATTCATGATATTATGTTGAAATAAGGCATCATCCTAGATTTATGAGCATTATCCCCAAAAAAGATACGATGAGGGTTAGGTTCGTTATCATGTTCTTTGTGTTTCCCCTTTGATTTGGAGCTTATTCCTTCATCCCCACAATGCCTCTTTAAAGCCATGAATGGAATTCTTGAATCAAGTAGCTCGAGAAGAGGTGCAAAGTCTGGAAATTTGTTGGAAAAACACTATGCCATATCACTGGAGTTGTCATGTCAGATCGCCATAGTTCCTTGTTGGAGGTCCTGGAAGGAGCACCCTTGAGCCGGATTGAAATCTTGGACTATGAGAAGCTAGGTTGGAGAGTTGGAGCTCAAAAAAACTTCACCGGAGCTTGCCGAAAAAAAACATGCCAAATCATCAAAGTTCTTTGTTGGCCTCACCAAAGGAGGCTGGAGAAGGCGCCACATGTTGGGAAGTCACTGGCGGTGATGTTCCTGGCCACTGAAGCCTTGTATATCAAAGTGCATCGAGGTGGAAACCTGGGAATGTCATCGGTGATCGAGGGGCAACTAGGGCTTTAAATGAGGTCATCGGAGCAACTTAAAGGGTTGAAACTCAAAAAGGAAGCCCAAAAACACTCAAATCTGATCAAATGTTGGCTGGAGCGAGGCTGAGAAGAGTTCGGAATGCCAAAGTAAGAGGTTATCGGAGGTGAGGAAAGAGGTTTAGGGTTTTTTCATGCATGGGAGAAGTGTCCGACCCCTTTTAAAATGGCATTCCACCATCGTGGATCACACCATGTTCTGACCATGGCGTGGACTATGGTATCAGCCCAAGGAAACCACCATCTTGGTCTTTGCCACGGTCAACCCATGGAATGTCCTATGGACTTGGTTCTTCCTCTAGAATAGTCCATGGTCATGGTAGACTCATGGGTAGCCCAAGGAACTAACGCAAGAGGGGTAGTGAATGGGCTATTCCTTCCACGTGCGTGGTTAGAAGAGAGGTGGCAGGATAACATAAGAGGAGGGAACTCAAAAAAATAGAGGGCTCGCCTCTAGGGTTTAACAAATCCAAAATAACTTTATTAATAAAAAAAGAATCCCCGACATGAGATATAGCCCAGGTTTAAATAGAAAATAAAGATAGAAAAAGTCATAACGAACAAAAAAAATAAGAAAATTCAAAAGAAATCAAGAAAAGGGTAAAAAAAAAATTAATCATTCATGGTGATGTTGAACGACGAGTGTGTCGAGTGTGTCGAGCGGCAAGACCGAGGCATGCCAAGTTTTGGAATTTTGGCTAATAATCTGGCATGGGCTTGTCAGGCGACACAGTTGGGGCATGCCAAGTTCTGAAATTATGGATGATGGTCAAACATGGGTTGGTGATATGGTCGGGGTGTGTTGGCAAACAAGGGCATATCGGGCGACACTATCAAGGTGTGCCAAGTTTGGAATTATGGCTGATAGTGTGACATGGCTATGTCGAGAAACACGCTCGGGGAGTGTTGGCTGGCACAGGTGTGTCGGGTGACATGGCCTGGATGTGCCAAAATCTGAGACTTTGTTGCAGGGAGGAGAAGAATACTTTGTATTATGTTATATGCCCCTGCATCAGGTGGGCGGGGTTGAAAAGGACTCGTCCTCGAGTTCAGAGGAGTACCATCACTTGTTCCTGGGTAAGGACTCAAATGCTTCACATTGAACACGTCAGATGTTTTCATATTACTAGGGAGGCACAATCGATAAGCATGGTCATTAATCTTTTGTAAAATTTTATAAGGCCCTATCTTTTGCTCCTCCAGTTTGTTGTATTCGCCATAGAAAAGCGATCACTGACTAATACAACCCATACTAAGTCCCCAACTTTAGAAAGTCCCAAACGACGATGATGATCCACTTACTCTCTATACTTGATGCTATTTCTTTTGATAGCCAACTTGACTTAATCATGGATGGCTTGAAGATGGTCAGTCATTTCTTCCGCCTTAGGGTTGTGCTTAGTGTAAGGGATAGGTGCTAAATCTAGTATACCGGATGGGTTTCGTCCATAGACTATCTCAAAATGGGTAAACCCAGTGGTTCTTTTCTTGGACTTGAGGTAGAGTTAAATGATGTGAGCAAAACATATAGGGTTTTAGGAGTAGTTTTCGCTCATATCTTATTACATTTTGTGATAGTTTCATGCATATGTTACTCTATTTTTACATGCATTTCCTATTTTCTAGTTCGGAGGTCTGCTCATTGTTCTTTTGTATGCAGGTTGGCTTTTCAGGAGAAAAAGACGCATTTTCGGAGCGAAAGAAGGACATTTCATGCTAGACGCAGAGTGGAACATGGCCAGGGCGTGTGGATTCACACGGCCGTGTCCGATGGGCGAAGATCAGCACACCAGGGCCGCACACGGCCTGGCCATGTGGAAACACACGGTCGTGTGGCAGCCCAATGGAGTTGCACGACTAGGGTTTTTTCCCGATTTTGCAGCGGGCCGAGGCGACATCTATATAAGGATGGCTCTGCCCAAACCCTAAGGGGGAGGCACGATGGCTAGGATGACACTCCGAAGCCCTAAAAAGCTTCGGTAACTCGCAGCGGGGAGGAGGAACGTCGCCAGAGGTCCACCACTTGCAATACAACGCCGGAGAGAAGGTCACAATGCATTGCAATCTCTATTTCTGCACTCTCTTTATATTTTAATTGAACTTAAACATGTGTTGTGATTCTTCCTTCGAGTTTATGGAGTAGAACTTTTGTTTCTAGGATTAGGAAGTAGCTTGTGTTCATAGACAATGTTAGTTCATATTAAATTATGGCCAAAAGTTTGATTTGACAATTGGATGTTGCTCTTTATTATACCTACGTGTATTTGGCTTTCTTTCCGCTGTGCTTAGGTGATACGAGGTGGTGACAACCCTCGCAAATCTAGATTTAAGAGGTTTAATCAAGGAACCTAGGGATAAACCTGACCTCCCGTAACTACAGGGAAAAGGGAGCGGTGGAATCGGAAACGGTCCACCACAAGAATTGATTTGGCATCCTCGTACCCTCTATCCTGTCCTTTTGGGCGAGGATAGCTCCCGGTGAATGCGGCGGCTCTGCGGGAGAGTGTATGATGTCCCTTCCCCAAAACCATAAGTAGAAGTTTAGACGACGCCAATTGACAACATTGTTCTATGGTACACAAGTGAAACCGAAGTCCTAGAATCTCCTTTTTAAGACCCCGACACACTCTTTTCCTCCTCCGTGGGACATCGCACTGAGTAGGGTCCTCCGATAGTCCTCACCAATCGACTCTCACTGAGATTTAGTCTGAACAATCGCAACCACTTAGCGTATTGGTACTCGAATCCCAGTCCCTGTGGGATAGATAATCTATTTATTACTTGACGACATCCGTGCACTTGTGGGCGTTGAGCACGAGCGCATACTTTGAGTCTTCGACGGTCTCCATTGCGAGATTTAAGGTCGCGACCGTGCGCATCAAGTTTTTGGCGCCGTTGTCGAGGACTGTCAATTCGATATCAATCGAACGGTGGTAGATTGGATCGGACTTAGGATTAGATTAATTTCCTGCTTTATTTTTCTTTTGGTTTATTTTATTTTCTTTAGTTTTATTTTCCATATTTAGATTTATTATTTTTCAGTAGTAATTTCTTGTTTACTTATTACAATCTTAGGTTTTTATTTATTAGATTTATTTTCTGCTTTAGCGTTAGGTTAGCACTCTTACTTTTGTGTGTTAGTTTGTCATATGCTTAGAAGTCTAGGGTCGCAAGGTCTAATTCTGATCGATTTAGAGATAGAGCGAACCTTTCATCGTCGGAGAGCAGTACAATGAAAAATGAAAGATCAAGCTGCTTCCAAGGTGAACATGGGAAGTCGACCTCTGCGGGACTAAGCAGCTTCGAGCGCTAGAGGATTTAGGCCGAGCATAGCTGGACCATCCATATCGGCGAATAACTTTGAGCTGAAGCCGGCACTCATACATATGGTTCAACAGAGCCATTCGAGGGAGCTGCAACTGAAGACCCGAATCGACATCTTGAGGCTTTTCTAGAAATCTGCTCAACGATGAAACTGAACGGAGTCCCTTCTGACATGATCCGCCTGAGCATGTTTTCGTTTTCACTGCGGGATAAGGCTAAGGCTTGGCTTCACTCCTTACCCTCTGGCAGCATCACCACATGGGAGCAATGTGAGCAGTAGTTTTTGAATAAATACTTTCCACCAAGTAAGACTGCTCACATGCGCCATCTTATCACTAGCTTTCGCCTGAAGAGGGGGAGTCCCTATTCGAAGCATGGGATCGCTACAAGGGGCTACTTTATCAATGTCCACACCACGGACAGGAGAGGTGGCTGGTGATCCACATTTTCTATAATGGGACCGCTTACGCCATGAAAATGTCCTTAGATTTTGCCGCAGGAGGAGCCTTAATGAACAAGACCATCGAGGAGGCAGAGGATCTTATCGAAGAGGTGGCACAAAACCACAATCAATGGGCCTCCGAACGTGGTCAACCCACGTCTGCAGCGGGACGTTATACTGTCAACTCCATGGACCATCTTTCAGCAAGGATGATGGACGCTAAGCGAGCAGTTTGACTCTTTGAATCCTTCATCTGCATGCGTGGCCATTGACTTTGGAGGGGGGCGGCAGCATATCGAGAGGACCACTTTATAGGGCATGGGACTTCAGACGAGTAGATCGAGCATTGTGACACGATTGGGGACTATGATCAAAGGCCCCACAACCCGTACTCTAATACCTACAATCCTGGATGGAGGAGTCACCCAAATTTCTCCTACAAAAATAACTCGGGAAGCCCCCAACCATCCGGAGGATACGGGCAGTAGCAGGGCAATGGGCAGCGACCACAGAAGTCCAGACTGGAACAAATGATGGAGGACTTCATCGCTACCCAAACTAAGGCCAATGAAGAATTCCGTTGCCAACATCAAAAGTCTGAAGAAGCACTGAGGGACTTGAAGGCCACCGTTGACGGCCTTGCAAGTCATACCAAGATGTTGGAGACACAAGTGGCCCAAATAGCCTAATCTGTGTCACAACCTGTGAAGAACTCTCCGCCAAGCCAGGGAAAAGAGGAAGGAGTAGGGCAAAGTAGCCAATTCGCCAAGGGGTGTGCAGCCATGATTTCCACCCTACCTGACCAAGCTGAGTTTGAAGAGAAAATCCCAAGATGACGAGGACTCACGTGAATTCTGCTATTCCCTGCTCGATTTATGGGGAGAGTTTCGACGAAGCGCTATGCAATTTGGGATCATCAGTCAGTGTGATTCCCTACGTATATTATCTGAAGATGGGATTGAGCGGGCTCCAACCAGTGAATCTTGGTTTTCGCATGGGAGATGATTCAGTGAAGGAGCCCGTTGGCCTGCTACCACACGTTCCTGTGATGATAGAAGATTTTGTGATACCCACGAACTTCATCATACTGGACACAGGACCGAATCCCCAGAATCCCATCATTTTGGGAAGGCCTTTTCTAGCAACCGCAGGGGCGTGCATTGATGTGAAGGCACACCAGATCTCCGTGAAGGTAGACGATGAGATCATTCTTTTAAATCTTTCGGAGCAAAGAGCTTCCTACTTTGATGGCTTCACGATTAGCAGATTGAAGCCAGAACCTCCAGATGCAGATCCTGAAACAGATGAATGGAGGTTCACTGAACCACCGGAGCCAAGTTGATAGAAGAGTGTGGACGAGATAAACGACCTTAAACGAAGCGCTTCTTTGGAGGCAACCCAAGTTTAGTTGTAGATTTCCTTTTTTCTATTGCATTGCATACATGTGTTAGATTTTAGTTTTGATTTCCATCACATTTAGAGTTAGGAGTAGAAAAGAACTTTGCTAGGCAAAAATGAAACCCATATTAGTCTACACAGCGAAGGGTATGAGCAAATTCAGGCCATGGTGTATAAAAGGGGCAAAAAATGGGGGCACACGGCCTGGCCGTGTGTTTTCCTGGCCACATGCTCGCTGACCGAGGCACACATGGCCTGGCCGTGTGTTTTCACACGGCCATGGTGTGCGAGGTTAAAAGGGGCGAGCCATGTGTTTTCACCTCATTTGCGCCGTGTGCTTCAAAAGTTCTTGCCCTAGCCATGTGATTTCGATTTCCCCTTCCTCTAGGAGCATTTTCAACCTCTTTAGAAGCCAAAAGGAGCAAGGATGAGGAGGACCAAGACCGTAGCATCCCGATCCAGTGCCTCAGAGCGACGAACAAGAAGAGTCGATGCTCCTCAGGCTCCAAAAGAGGGTAACGCCCTACGCCCTCTAATTTTTCGCAATAATGAGCATAGAGATAGGTTCAATATGCTCTCTACTCATAAACTTACTGCTACTAGGTACTTAGATGAGGATTTGCTAGCATCTTTAGAGTTGTTAGGTGATATGCAAACCCTATTTGCAAAAATGTGGTGGGATGAGATTATTGGAATAAGACACCTAACCTACCCAAGGATAGTTTTAGAAATTTTGAGTTCTTTAGAGGCCGAAGTTTTGACGGGTAGAGAGAGCGAGGAGGGTAGGATAACTTTTAGACTTTTCAATATTGAGCATGAGTGGACCCTTCACCAATGGAACTCATGCTTTAGCTTGCCAAGTGGGGGAGAGAGAAGAACCCCTAATGGGTACAACTCTTTTTTTATTTTAACTGAGTTGATAGGGGAGCACGTTTATGGCCCTTCTAGGGCCAAAGTGTCGCGCCTCCAAAACCCCGTCTTTCGATACCTTCACCATGTCATGGCTAGTACTATATTTGGTCGTGAGGAGAGTGACGGTGTAGTGAGAGCCAGTGAGTTGCTTTGCCTATGGGACATGCTACAAGAAAGGAGTAGCATCGATGTAGGGTCCCACTTCATTAGACACTTAGTGAAGATGGGCAAAGCAGCACGCGGAGAGATCCATGTGGGAGGCCTACTTACCCACATTTGCTATAGGATGGGGTACGATTACACAACATTGGAAAGTATAGAGGGGATCCCTAGGATCGACATAGGAGTATGCATGGCCATGAAAATGATTGTAAGAGAAGGAGATTCCTTATGCTTTGTAAGGAAAAATCTTACGGCTCTTAGGCTCCCTGACCCGGATCGTACCACCATCGCTATACGCGCCAATTAGCGCTTAGACCTGATAGTGGAGTCCCCTCCATATGAGAGACCATCCACATCAACACCCATCTCTCCACCTTTGTATCACTCTCCCTCCAGCCCACGCCGACATGAGCCTACACCTGTGTCACCATCTTTTTCTACTTTTATGCAGGATGTAGGTACATCGGCATATGATTTCTCGGAGTTTCGATCGCGCCTCGATGACATTTACACTGAGCAGCAGACGCAGAGGTAGCGATGGGAGGAGTAGAGCACCCTACCGGCGAGCGAGTTCAGGATTCCGGGAACATTTCCAGCGGGCGGAGGAGTTCTACGACGAGACCCGCATATACTTCCAGGAGGAGGCCGCTCGTCGTCAGGATGAGGCAGCCTATCGCAGGGAGATGAGGTGGCCTATCGCACGCCTAGCAGGCACAGTGGGCTAGGGAGGAGGAGCACCGAGCATCCCCTGCATCCACTAGTTCCCAAATTGACCACATGTATATGTGGCATCAGCGGCTCAGCAGCAGGTTCTCCTAGGATCCAGAGATGCCGAGGCTCCCGGAATTTTCACCTCGTCCACCTTATTAGAGGTATATTTTTGTTTAAGTCTGGGGGGACCCCAAACTATATTTTGTTTTGTTTCCTAGCGGTAGTTTCTTTTCTAGTATTTTCATTTGTTCATGCATGCATGAGTTGTTTAGTTTCTTTCAGTACTTAATTTTTGATGTCTATAAAGCTACCTCAGTATATTTTTGAAAGTTACTTGCATGAAGTGTTCCCATAAGTAGCTTAACTCCATTTATCTTGTGGTTTTTTATTCTATGTGCTCTATTGAATGTTCTAGACCTACACTGGTTAGCTCTGTTTTTGCCCTCACACATGTTGAACATTCTGAAAGGGAGAATTTAGTACATAACTAGTTATGATTCACTTCAGTAGTCTAGTACTTTGGAATCCATAGGTGACTAGGTTTAGCATTTTAGTTACTAGAGATGCTCGGATTGTGTAAGCCCATTCGGAAAAATCAAAATCCCTGTGAGCCAAAAAATAAAAGAAAAAGAACAGAGAGAGAGGAAAAGAAATGACAAAGAAAAAAAAGAGAGAGATTGAGAGGGATAAAAAAATAGTTGTCGTGGGTGGAAATGGCTAGGTGCCCCTTTGAGACTGAGTTAGGTTACTTGGGAAACACCTCCCAATTTCTCTCAATACCGAGCACGCCTTTGAGACTTTATGCTAGATCTAGGGAACGACCCTCCCTTTGGGCAGGTAAGTGCCTAAGGGCCAGAAACCTTAGGAAAGCTATGGGGTGACGACTTAACTCACCATGGAACAAGCATCCCCTAAGAATGATTCACCTAGCACGAGCACGAGGAGCTAACTTAGTGAATTTTTAGAACATATCTATTTTGCTTTGATTGCAAATACCACCTGATAAATTTAGTTAGCATGCTAATTATGGAACAATATCTTTTTAAAATTGCATGGCACTGAGGTTTGCTTGAGGACAAGCAAAGATTTAAGTATGGGGAAGTGATGTGAGCAAAACATATAGGGTTTTAGGAGTAGTTTTCGCTCACATCTTATTATATTTTGTGATAGTTTCATGCATATGTTACTCTGTTTTTACATTCATTTCCTATTTTCTAGTTCGGAGGTCTGCTCGTTGTTCTTTTGTATGTAGGTTGGCTTTTCAAGCGGAAAAGACGCATTTTCAGAGCGAAAGAAGGACATTTCATGCTAGACGCAGAGTGGGACACGGCCAGGGTATGTGGATTCACACGACCGTGTCCGATGGGTGAAAATCAGCACACCAGGGTTGCACACAACCTGGCCGTGTGGAAACACACAGCCGTGTGGCGGCCCGATGGAGTTGCGCGACTAGGGTTTTTTTCCGATTTCGCAGCGGTCCGAGGTGATGTCTATATAAGGATGGCTCCGACCAAACCCTAGGGGGGAGGCACGATGGCTAGGAAGGCACGCCGAAGCCCTAAAAAGCTTTGGTAACTCGCAGCGGGGAGGAGGAACGCCGTCGGAGGTCCACCACTTGCAATACAATGCCAGAGAGAAGGTCACAACGCATTGTAATCTCTATTTCTGCACTCTCTTTCTATTGTAATTGAACTTAAACATGTGTTGTGATTCTTCCTTCGAGTTTATGGAGTAGAACTTTTGATTCTAGGATTAAGGAGTAGCTTGTGTTCATAGACAATGTTGGTTCATATTAAATTATGGCCAAAAGTTTGATTTGACAATTGGATGTTGCTCTTTATTATACCTACATGTATTTGGCTTTCTTTTTGCTGTGCTTAGGTGATATGTGGTGGTGACAGCCCTCGCAAATCTAGATTTAGGAGGTTTGATCAAGGAACCTAGGGGTAAACCTGACCTCTCGTAACTGCGGGGAGAAGGGAGCGGTGGAATCGGAAACGGTCCACTGCAAGGATTGATTTTGCATCCTCGTACCCTCTATCCCGTCCTTTTGGGTGAGGATAGCTCCCGGTGAATGTGGCAGCTCTGCTGGAGAGTGTATGATATCTCTTCCCCAAAATCGTAAGTAGAAGTTTAGACGACGCCAATTGACAACGACGTTTTGTGGTACACAAGTGAAATCGAAGTCCTAGAATCACCTTTTTAAGACCCCGGCACACTCTTTTCCTCCTCCATGTGACACCGCACTGAGTAGGGTCCTCCGATAGTCCTCACCAACCGACTCTCACTGAGATTTCAACCGAACAATCACAACCACTTAATGTATTGGTACTCGAATCCCAGTCCCTATGGGATCGATAATCTATTTATTACTTGACGATATTCATGCACTTGCGGGTGTTGAGCGCGAGCGCGTACTTTGAGTCTTCGACGGTCTCCATCGTGAGATTTAAGGTCGCGACTGTACGCATCAATAAATCCCACTGTTTGACTTAGAACCCACTAGGCACCTCAACAAGTTGCCCAAACTTCTGTTGACAACCTTGGTCTGTCCATCAATTTGTGGATGGTAGGCATTGCTAAAATTTAATTGAGTCCCCATTTTACTCAATATGCTCTTCCAAAATTGACTAATAAACTTGGTGTTTCGATCAGAGGTAATAGAATGTGGAATGTCATGTAGTCGAACCACCTCCTTGAAATACAAGTGTGCAATCCATATTGCATCCATAGTTTTCCTGCAAGCCACAAAGTGGGCCATCTTGGAGAATCTATCGACGATCACCAGGATAAAATCTGATGTCATCTGGGTGCGGGGTAGTCCAAATATGAAATCCATGCTAACATCCATCCATGGAGCATCGGGAATAGGTAGGGGGTATATAAATCAGCATTAGTGAGGGTCCCCTTAGATTGCTGACACACATAACATTTTGCCACAAAATAGGTCACATCACTCCCTAATTTTGGCCAATAAATATCAAATGATATGATGACCAATGTCTTGTCTCGATGTTCCTCATTATGTAATTCTCTCAAAATCTATTGCCTCAAAGAACAATCTAGAATGCATAGCTATAGTACTCAAAATAAGAAATCATCTTGTACCATGAAGTCATGATGAAGACCTTCTGCAACTTCTTAAAATATCTTACCAAAAGATGGGTATGCTTCATATAATTCTATAAAAGATTTGAACCCCATAATTCGGACCCACATGTTGGTAAGTAAGGAAGATCGTCGGCTCAAGGCATCCGCTACGCGATTCAGGACCCTTGCTTGATGTCGAATTATGAATGTTCATTCCTGCAAAGAGGCCACCCACTTGGCATGTCAGTTGGGGACTATTTGGTGGGTGAATAGCGATGATCGATTTCTTTGTTCGATTTCTTTCACGTGTTCTTGTCTACAAAACATTAGCACATCGGAATACACAAAAACAATACAAGAACACGACACAATCACAACACTAAGTTTTTATGTGGTTCAGAACCCTAGTTCTTACTCCGACACTCTAATGATCTACCCTCACTAAAACTTCTCCTTCTTAGTATGACACTGGAGGTGGAGAAACCTCATACAACAAGTGTTTACAATAATAAACAACAAAAACACAACCAAATCAAGAGGCAAATGAAACAAGAAGTGAAAACACTTTACACAAAATTGTGATTGCTTGACTACTTGTTTGGTTGCTTTAGATGGATTTGAAGACTTGAAATGCAGTAGCACTTCGCCACAAAATTGCCCCAAAAACCGCTGCCAGAAAACTCCACCAAAGGCTTCTTTTATAACTGCATCGGGCTGATTTTCTACCTTCTAGTCGACTGCCCTTACCTAGCGATCACTACTATTGTCTTACAAATGACTAACCCATGTCGAAGTGCTCGATAGGATCGTCCTAACCCGTGATCGCCATAGCCACCAATCGACTGCCATGAGCCAGCAATCCACTACGAAATCTTCTGTGCTCTGCCCACTTAATTTCAGTCGATTAACCCTAGCAGTCGACTTCCATGTTGGTGTAATCAACCCAGGTCATGATTGACCAGACTCGAGTTTGACTCGAGTAGTATTTTGATGTTCGACAAAATGTATGACAATGTGATTGTCATGGGAAAGTCCAAGCCATGGGTACTTAGCATGGAAAGTCCAACATGGTTTGGCATGGAAAGTCCAAGCATGGGTCTTAGCAAGGGAAAGTCCAAGCTTGAGTCTTGGCAATTGGAAATTCCAACATGGGTTGGCAAGGAAAGTCTAAGGGTTGATATTGGCAGCGTAAAGTCCAAGCTGAAGTCTTGGCAGTATAAGTCCAATGGTTGGCAGTGTAAAGTCCAAGCGGTAGTCTTGGCAACATAAGCCCAATGTGCCTTGGCGATGTAGACCAACTTAGCATGACATAGCCGATGGAAGCACCTGAAGGCTAGCGTATGGATGAACAAGTCATGGATGACTTGGAGGGATCCAATAGGCGTGAGGTTGATGGAGGTGGCTAGAAGGCTTAGGTCTAGGCTAAGGGCGGTATAGCAAGTATGAGGGCATCATATTTGGGGTTAAACCTCATGATTAAGGTTATCAGTCGACTGGGGCTTTGGACCAATCGATTGATCAAGTGTTTTGACATTTAGCGTAAGTCGACTTGTAGCATCATCGATTATGATCGATCGATGGGAGTCGATCGGCATTCGACCGCGGGCAAAAGCCTTGGCAAGGCTTAAGTAGTCGATTGCCATGGAGGGCAATTGACTGATGGTCGAGGTAACAGACACAGAATGTTTTTGAGTCGACTGTTAGTGTTCGACAGTCGACTAGAGGCATGACCAGTCGACTGATGGTCTATTCGTTGGAACTTATCCAACGTGGCTTAAGTCATTGTCTCACAATGGCTACAGGAGCAGTCGACTGATAGTCATGATCAATCAACTGCTAGGTAGAATCTAGCCCAAATGCATGTTATAAAAGCAACTCGTGGAGAAGGATTTGGCAATGGTTTTTTGAGACGATTTGGAGGGGATTTGCTGCTACAATCTAGACCTTCAAGGCTCTTCTCAAGCAACCAAAGATCAAGCAATCCAAAGCTCTTTGTAAAGTTTTCTTTACTTGTATTTTAGTGTATTTGCTTGTATTTGTTTTGTATTACTTTTATAATCATTGTAAGAGGTTTCTCCGCCTCCGACTTGTTGTCGAGAAGGAGTGTTTGTGATTAGTGGTGGTGTTTGCATCGCTAGGGCTCATTTGAGCTCAATCCGTGGAGTAGGAACCCTAAGGTTCCAAACCACGTTACATCCTTGTGTATTGGTGTGTTTGTTATATTTCGTTATTGCTTTATTCTATATTTCACTGCGCTAATAATGATTGTAGACAAGCACGATCAAATTCCCAGCAATGATGACGAACGATCATCTCTAGCGATCACGGATGTTCCTACAATTGGTATCAGAGTGGGTCACTCTTCACTAGCTTCACATCCATGACAGCAAACACGCTAGAGGGAAAGATGGAGTTTAAAGAAAAATTGGGATGAGACATCAACACCCCAATCCCATATGCACTCTATGAACGAGAAGACTTCAATCAATGGAAGGCAAGGATTGAAGACTTCATGATGATGAGGCACTTTGAAGAATGGATCATCTTGATAGATGGATTCAATTATCCAAGAGAGCCAAAGGGAGGATTCTTCAAGATGAAGAAGTGGACCAAGGAATAAATCCAAGAATTCGAGAAAAATAAGAAGGTAATTAAATTCTTGGTTTATTTAATTCCTAATGACATTTTGTACAGTTTAGGTGATTACATGGATGTCAAGAAGCTATGGAGCCAAGTGGCAAGATTCTATGAGAACTCGCAACCGGTCCAAGAAAAAGAGGAAGAAGAGGAATGCTCATCGGCTCAATCGGAGGAGGCCGAAGAATCAAGCTCATCCTCACAAGAAAGTGAGGAGTCGAAAGTTGAGAAGGAGGCAACTTCCTGATCGGTGGAAGAGGAAGAAGTAAAGGAAGCATCCACCTCTAGGATTGAGGGGGAGGAGATTAGATCACAGGAGCAAGGGCAAGAGCAAGAGGAAGCTTCTACCTCCGAGAGCCAAGGACACATCCAAAATTCCATCACCACCCTAGGTAACTCGAGCATTTCAATTAAAAATAAAAACCATATCATATTCTTTGAGTGTAGAGAACCCGGGCACTATAAGATCAAGTGCCTTGAAAAGGTCAAGAAGACGGCACAAGTCATACCAAAGTCCAAGGAAACATGTGCCCCAAAACATAAAATCAAGGAGCACGTGGTGTGCTTCAAATGCAATCAAAAGGGGCATTATAGGAGTCAATGTCCTAGGAGGAAGATAACCAAGGGCCAATAAGGAGCATCACATGTAGGGGGAGCTAAGGCAAACCCTAAGGTAACCTTTAATTATGTTCCTTCCTTACTTAATAGGCAAAATTATGCTATGAATTTTATTGCTATTGTTCACGAACAAAAGCATACTAGAAATAGATTTTATTGCCTAGGTGCAAAATCATGTAATTTTTCAACTAAGGAGAAATTTGGGACTAATGTCCCTAGAAAAATTCTACCTAAGGCAAGTATTAGGAAAATAGAAAACCATCTAGGCTTTAGTCAAAAGAAATCTAGACATATGCCTAGGAAGAGCAAAAATGATCAAAGAAACAATGGGCCCACCAAAATAGAAAAATTGGAGTTAGAGAATCAAGTTTTGAGGTCAAAACTTGAGAAGATGGAGAAGACTCTTAGGAAAATACAAAACCAAATGCAAGGGTCAAATGGTCAAAATATGGGATAAAGGAGTCAAAGCCTAGAGTCTAGGAGGCAAGGCTCATCTATGGGCAAGAAAGGCTTAAGCCACAAGCCTAGGTCCAAGGTAGATAAGCCTACCTATCACAATGTTCCATTCGATTATGGAACTAGTACTAGGTCTAGGAAAACCAAGGTTACTAGGGAAGTTATCCCTAAGGGTAACCATGGTATGTTCCTAGTGGCTAAGGTTTCAAGGAAACCTAGGGAGGTCACTAAGAAGGTTACTAGGGAGGCAACCCCTAAGGTTAACCATGACAAGACCACAATGACCAAGGCTACCAAGCCTAGAAGGGTCATTAGGAGGGTATCTAGGGAAGTTATCCCTAAGGAATACCTAGTAGACCCAAGGAGCTCCAATAGTATTGGGTTCCTAGGAGCGTGGTCGATTCACGCTAAATGGGTTAGGTTGTGCCAACTTTAAATGGATGGGTAGTTAACCTAACCATGGTAAAGGTGGCACTTTAGGTCATTTTCAAGGTTTTGGGATACCTTGGAAATAAGTTTTGATCATAATCCTAAAGGTTTTTAGGATGTGCCAATATATTTTGAGAACTATGAAAAATTGATCAAATTGGCACAAACAAGATTTAGAGGTTATGGTGTGCCATTTTGGGTTTTGGCATACTTGGGAGATAAGTTGGTAATATGGCAAAATAAACTTAATCCTAACAAATAGCAACTAATATTAAAATTTAGGTATTCTTATGTCTTATATTTTATTTATCATGCCTTGATTACCATATAACATGTCATGACATCATATCTTATTTTTATCATATAAAATGTCATGATTATGCTTAGGGCTTATCTTTTATGTCAAGTGTATTTAGATTTAATCATATGTCATTACATCATGATTTTTGGCAGTCCTTATCTATATTATCATTTATGCCATGATCATTCATGCATTATGTAAAATTTATTTAAGGACAATGGCATGACTTGAAGTCCCATGTATAAGGGAATCAAGTAGTGTTGCCTTAGAAAAATGCATGAGACCCTAGATTAGGACGAACAAAACCCACATCTCACATCACATTGACATGTGTCTGTATTGATACACCCTAGACACATGTGAGATGCTAGGAAATGAGTTAAATTCAAGGTGCATAGTTTTTGCATCTAGATGAACTCAAACTCATCTTAAACCATGGATGAATCATGAGGAAAGCTTATGTACAAGTCATGTGCATTAATCCCATAGACCATGGTTCAATATAAGGTTTTAAAAACATTTCAATGGTGTAGTCTATCTTTTGATAGAAGTCACCATTGATAAAGTTGATACAAAATAGAGCCAAAACATTGAACTTTACAATTGTTTTGAACTTTGTGTCAATCTCTTTATTTTATGGGTATTTTATTTTTCTAATATTTTTCACCCATAAAGATTGACATAAGTATTATACATATGAATTTTCATGATTTTTCGTATTATGTATAATTACTTATGATTTTCCGAATCCCATTTTCTGAATTTGATTTCTGCATTTTATAGATATCACCAATCGCCACTTGTGGCGGTCAATGATCATATAGGGCAACGATCGTTGACTAATGTAGTCGATCGTCAATGTTGATTTCGCAAACAAGGATGTTTAGCCCATGTTTCAGCTATGTTAAGCTGCCCTAACTACTCCTAACCCTAGGATATGCTTTGGAAAGCATTATAAAGGGTGAAAATCCATTGGATATGGATTAGGAGAGTTGTTTAGGTGTGTATCAAGTTTAAGGTGTGTGAATGTTCAAGGTTGAACTTTTGACCTTAATTTTGATGGTTTAGTGTTTCTATAGGCTTAGAGACTCTCCAAGGACATTCTTGGTGCAATAGTCAAGGGGGAGCAAGCCTTTAGGGGGAGGTTATCCATCATGGGATGATGGATGTGTTCTTCCTCATGAGGGGGAGAATTGGGAAAATTTGGAGAAATGAGGATTGCCTCTCTTGAGTGATATGAGACTTATCACTAGGAAAAGTGAATGCATCCAGGATATATTTGGACCAAGGGGGAGATTGTAAGATCTCATTGGGATATGAGACATTGACACCCTTGGGGAGAGCCTTTTTGATGTATGTCAAAAAGGGGGAGAATTGATGTGGGAGAATTTAGAAATTCCCAAATTGGGAGGATTGTATTGAGTTAGTGTTCTAACTCAAAGATGTTGGTTTTTGTCAAACATCAAAAAGGGAGAGATTGTTGGTGCATTCGGCCCAGGTCACAATTGACCAGACTCGAGTTTGACTCGAGCGGTATTTTGATGTTCAACAAAATATATGACAATGTGATTGTCATGGGAAAGTCCAAGTCATGGGTACTTGGCATGGAAAGTCCAACATGGGTTGGCATGGAAAGTCCTAGCATGGGTCTTGGCAAGGGAAAGTCCAAGCTTGAGTTTTGTCAATTGGAAAGTCCAACATGGGTTGGCAAGGAAAGTCCAAGGGTTGATATTGGCAACATAAAATCCAAGCAAGAGTCTTGGCAGCATAAGTCCAATGGTTGACAGCGTAAAGTCCAAGCGGTAGTCTTGGCAGCGTAAGCATGATGCACGCGATCGCGACCTCAAATCTCACGACGGAGGCCGTCGAAGACTCAAAGTGCGCGCTCGCGCTCAATGCCCGCAAGTGCACGGATGTCGTCAAGTAATAAAAGATTATCGATCCCACAGGGACTGGGATTCGAATATCGGTATGTTTAGTGCTTGAAATTTTTCGGACGAAAACTCTAAGGGGTTTTGACTTGTGAGGTTTGTCGGTGGACTATACTCTATACGGTGTCACACGGAGGAGGAAGGGAGTGTGCCGAGGTCTTCAAAGGTGATTCTAGGACTTCAGTTTCTCTTGTGTGTCGCATATCAATGCTGTTAATTGGCATTGTCTAGACGTTTAGCTATGGTTTTGTGGAAGGGACATCATACACTCTCCCGATGAGCCACCACATCTACCGGGAACTATCTCCACCTAAAGGATAGGATAGACAGTATGAGGATGTCAAATCAATCCCTACAATGAACTGTGTCCGGTTCCATTGCATCCTTCTACCCACGGTTACAGGAGATCATGTTTACCCCTAGGTTCCTTGTATAAAATCCCCTAAATCTTAGATACGAGGGTTGTCACCCCTCGTATTGCCTAAGCACAGCAGGTAGAAAACCAAACACACATAGATATAGTCGAAACAACTACTAATTGCCAAATTAAACTCAAAGATAGAATTTAACATGAACCAACATTGTAATGTACACACAAGCTACTCCCTAATCCTAGAATCGAAAGAACTACTCCATGTATATGAAGGAGGAATCACAAAGCATGTACATGTTCGAATATAGCAGAGATAAAACGTAGGAACAAGGGATTACAATGCTTTCGTGGTCTTCTCTCCGGTGTTGAAGTGCAAGGCATAGACCTCCGGCGGCATTCCTCCTCCCCGTTGCAAGTTCACGAAGCTTTTTAGGGCTTCGGTTGGCCATCCTAGCCGTCGTGCCTCCCCTCTAGGGTTTGGGTGAAGCCATCCTTATATAAACATCACCTCGGACCCTTGTAAAATTCGGAAAAAGCCCTAGTCATGCAAATCTGGCGGGCCACCACACGGTCATGTGTTTCCACATGGCCAGGCCATGTGTGGCCCTGGGTTAGCTGATCTCGCCCATTGGACACGGTCGTGTGTAGCCACACGCCCTGACTGTGTCCCACTCTGCGTCTAGCTGCAAAATGTACATCTTTTGCTTCGAAAGCATGCCTTTTTCTCCTGAAATGCTAACCTGCACCCAAAAGTACAAAGAGCATACCTCCGAATCGGAAAATAGGAAATGCGTACAAAATAGAGTAACATATGCATGAAACTAACATAAAATGTAATGAGATGTGAGCGAAAACTACTCCTAAAACCCTATATATTTCGCTCACATCACTTCCCCCAGACTTAAATCTTTGCTTGTTCTCAAGCAAACCTCAGTACCATGAAATTTAAAAAGACATTGTTCCATACTTAGCATGTCAACTAAATTTATCAAGTGGTATTACAGTAAGCGAGAATAAATATGATCTAGAAATTCACTAAGTTAGCTCCTCATGCTCGTGCTAAGCAAATCATTCTTAGGGGATGCCTGTTCCATGGTGAGTTAAGTCTTCAGCCCATAGCTTTCCTAAGGTTTCCGACTCTTCGGCACTTACCTGCCCAAAGAGAGAGTCGTTCCCTAGATCTAGCATAAAGTCTCAAAGGCGTGCTCGGTATTGAGAGAAATTGGTAGGTGTTTCCCCAGTAACCTAACTCGGTCTCAAAGGGGCACCTAGCCATTTCCACCCGCGATAACTGTTTTTTTTATCCCTCATAATCTTCTCTCTCTCTCTTTTTTTTTCTTTATCTTTGTTTTCTTTTTCATCTTTTTCTCTTTCTCTCCCCTTTTTTTTTCTTCTCACTGGAATTTTGATTTTTCCAAATGGGTTTACACAATCTGAGTATCTCCAGTAACTAAAATGTTAAACATAGAGTCACCTATGGATTCCAAAGTACTAGACTACTGAGATGAATCATAACTAGGTATGTACTAGATTATCTCTTTCAGAATTTTCGACATGTGTAAGTGTAAAAATAAAGCTAACCAGTGTAAGTCTAGAACATTCATTAGAGCGAATAAAATAAAATACCATGAGATAAATGAAGTTAAACTACCTATGGGAACAACTCATGTAAGCAACTTTTTATAAATACTACTAAGGCAACTTTACAGATAACAAAAACTAAGTACCGAAAGAAACTCAATAACCCATGCATGAATAAATGAATGAAAATACCAGAAAAGAAACTACTACTAGGAAACAAAACAAAATAAACTTTGGGGGTCCTCCCCTTAGACTTAAACGAAAATATACCTCTAGTATGGTGGACGAGGTGGAAAGTCTGGGAGCCTCGACATCTCAGGATCCTGGGAGAACCTGCTGCTGAGCCGCTGATTCCACATGTACATGTGTGGACGCAGCCGCTCGATGCTCCTCCTCCCGCCCACTATGCCCATCGGGCACGCATGTCCGCCGCATCTCCCGGGCGAGGTGGCTTCCTCCTGGCGTCGGGCATTCTCCTCTTGAAAGTAAATATGGGCCTCGTCGTAGAAGTCCTCGGCCCATTGGAAGTGCTCCCGTAAGCCTGTAAACTCCGCCTGCATATAGGAGTTATAATCATCCCATCGCTGCCCCCACATCTGCTACTCGGCGTATATGTCATCGAGGCACGATCGGAACTCCGAGAAATCATAGCTAGAAGTACCTGCATCTGCTCAAAAGTAGGAAAAGAAAATAGTGCAGGTGTAGGCTTTTCACGTGGACTAGGGGCGCGACACGGCTGTGTGAAATCACATGGCCTGACCATGTGCGCCTCTGGAAGTCAAGGCACGGCAGTGTGAAAACACACTGCCTGACCATGTGCGACTCTGGAAGTCAGGGCATGGCTGTGTGAAAACACACATCCTGGCCGTGCGCCCTTTGTTTCGTTTCTCATGGTGCACAATGGTCTGATTTCTCTCACTCACTTCACCGTATTAACTTAAAATGACTTTTGTTTTTACCTAGAAAGTTCTTTTCTTAGTCCTAATTCTAAATGAGATGGAAATCAAAATTCGAATTAACTAAATGCATGTTATACGATCAAAGGAAAATCTAAAACTAAACTTGGGTTGCCTCCCAAGAAGCGCTTTGTTTAAGGTCTTTTAGCTCGACCATACCCCTACGTTTCATTTGTTGTGTTTGAATCTTGCTCATGGGGGAGCAAGATATTTGCTCACTTTATGCCTCTTGCCTGGTGGTCCTCCATCACTATATCCCTTAAATCTTGCTCGTGGAGGGGCCAGATACTTTCTCACCTTTCGCTTCCTGCCTTTTTTTGGTCCTCCATTGCTATATCTTTTAAATCTTCCTCGTGGAGGGGCAAGATACTTGGGTGCTGCTTTCCTTGACTCGAGGTTTAACATGCTTAGCCTCAACGAATCATCAATAGTTTGATCATTATATTCTACATGTTGTAAATAATTTAACTTACCATAGACATTCTCACCAATAGATTGATTAGTAGATTCTATTATATCGAATGAAATTTTATCATTATCAATCACCAAAAGGGTTTTGTTACTAGTAACTAAAGTTTCAGTGAGGGTTAAGGTAGGCTCTTCTAGATCCTTGAGGTTAGGAGGTGTTTTGATTGAAGCAATGCACTCCTCGATTAAAGTATCAATTAAATAATCCTCAAGTTCTTCTTCAAGTGGTGATTGAATGGATTGCCCTTCTTTACTTCCTATGTCATCTACGTCTTCCTCATCCATTCGAACAAAGTGAGTCTCTGCCATATTAGATGTATTCCAGTCATCGAAGGCACCTTCTAGTCGTTTGGTTTCTTCCATGAATTGTAGACTATGCTCCTTGCATTCCCTAGTAGAATTGTCTAGCACAGCTTCTAAGTGGGGACTTGATTCTGGATAAAATTCCCATGGTGATTCATAGCTCTCGTTCTCACTTGGGAAACAATATTGAGTCTTCGTCTGCGAATGCCGCCGTTGGAATTCAACGTTCGCCGCTTGTTTTGTTCGAATGAAATCTTCCATCATCTGCTCAAGTCGGGATTTAAGCGGACAATATTGAGGGTTTAAGTACCCAGGGTCATAACTATATGAATAGGAATCATCTTGTGGTCACTGGTTGTAATTGTTGGTAACATCTTGTTGTTCAAATTGTGAAGGTTTGAATATATCTGGACAATCGTTAATGGTGTGCCATGTTTCACCACAATGTTCACAATAAATATTACCAAAACTTACAGCATTCAATTGACCATAATCATGGGTAAAAGCATGCATCGTTATATGCAGGAAATTATAAATAAGGAAAGAGCAACTGAATAAACAAAACTGAAATGAAATAAAATAAAATAAAACAAGAAAAGTAAATCTATCCTAAGTCCGATCCAATTATCCACTTCCCGATTCGATATCGAATTGATCAGTCCCCGGCAACGGCGCCAAAAACTTGATGCACGCGATCGTGACCTCAAATCTCGCAACGGAGGCCATCGAGGACTCGGCACGCGACTCAGCGCCAATGCCCACAAGTTCACGAATGTCATCAAGTAATAAAAGATTATCGATCCCACAGGGACTGGGATTCGAATATCGGTATGTTCAGTGGTTGAAATTGTTCAGACGAAAACTCTAAGGGGTTTTGACTTGTGAGGGTTATCAGTGGACTATACTCTATACGGTGTCACACGGAGGAGGAAGGGAGCATGCCGAGGTCTTCAAAGGTGATTCTAGGACTTCGGTTTTGCTTGTGTGTCGGATAACAATGCTGTCAATTGGCGTTGTCTAGATGTTTAGCTATGGTTTTGTGGAAGGGACATCATACAGTCTCCCAATGAGCCGCCGCATCTACCGGGAGCTATCTCTGCCTAAAGGACGGGATAGACGGTACGAGGATGTCGAATCAATCCCTACGATGAACCGTGTCCAGTTCCATCGCATCCTTCTACCCACGGTTATAGGAGATCAGGTTTACCCCTAGGTTCCTTGTATAAAATCCCCTAAATCTTAGATACGAGAGTTGTTACCCCTCGTATGGCCTAAGCACAGCAGGTAGAAAACAAAACACGCATAGATATAGTAAAAACAACTAGCAATTGCCAAATTAAACTCAAAGACAGAATTTAACATGAACCAACATTGTAATGTGCACACAAGCAACTCCCTAATCCTAGAATCGAAAGAACTACTCCATGTATATAAAGGAGGAATCACAAAGCATGTACATGTTTGAATATAGAAAAGATAAAACGTAGGAACAAGGGATTACAATGCTTTTGTGGTCTTCTCTCCGGCATTGAAGTGCAAGGCGTAGACCTTCAGCGGCGTTCCTCCTCCCCGTTGCGAGTTCCCGATGATTTTTAGGGCTTCGGTTGGCTATCCTAGCCGTCGTGCCTCCCCTCTAGGGTTTGAGCGAAGCCATCCTTATATAGACATCACCTCGGACCACTGTAAAATTCAAAAAAAGCCCTAGTCGTGCAAATCTGGCTGGCCACCATGCGGTCGTGTGTTTCCACACAGCAAAGTCGTGTGCGGCCCTAGGTTGACTGATCTCGCCCATTGGACACGGCCGTGTGTAGCCACACACCCTGGCCGTGTCCCACTCTGTGTCTAGCTGTAAAATGTTCGTCTTTTGCTCGAAGCGATCTTTTCTCGTAAATGCTAACCTGCACCCAAAAGTACAAAGAGCAGACCTCCGAACCAGAAAATAGGAAATGCGTACAAAATAGAGTAACATATGCATGAAACTAACATAAAATGTAATGAGATGTGAGCAAAAACTACTCCTAAAACCCTATTTGTTTTGCTCACATCAAAGCCTAATGTGCCTTGGCGGTGTAGACCAGCTTAGCATGACATAGTCGATTGAAGCACCTGAAGGCTAGTGTATGGATGAACAAGTCATGGATGACTTGGAGGGATCCAATAGGCGTGAGGCTGATGGAGGTGGCTAAAAGGCTTAGGTCTAGGCTAAGGGTGGTCTAGCAAGTATGAGGGCATCATACTTGGGGTTAAACCTCATGGTTAAGGTTATTAGTTGACTGGGGGATTGGATCAGTCGATTGGTCAAGTGTTTTGACACTTGGCAGCCGAGTCGACTTGTAGTAGTCGAATGAGATTATGATCAGTCGACTGGAGATCGACTACGACAAAAGGCCTTGGCAATCGACTGACAGCCTTGGGCAGTCGACTGATGGCTTGAGCAGTCGACTGCCATGAAGGGTAGTCGACTAATGGTCAAGGTAATGGAAAAAGAATGTTTTCGAGTCGACTGTTAGAGTTCGACAGTCGAATGGAGGCATGACCAGTCGACTGATGGGTATAATCAGTCAACTGATAGTATATCCGTTGGAACTTATCCAATGTGGCTTAAGTCGTTGTCTCACAACAGCTACAAGAGCAGTCGACTGATGGTCGCGATCAGTCAACTGCTAGGTGGAATCTAGCCCGAATGTAGGTTATAAAAGCAACTCGTGGAGGAGGATTTGGCAATGGTTCTTTGAGGCGATTTGGAAGGGATTTTCTACTGTAATCTAGACCTTCAAGGCTCTTCTCACGCAACCAAAGATCAAGCAATCCAAAGCTCTTTGTAAAGTTTTCTTTACTTGCATTTTAGTGTATTTGCTTGTATTTGTTTTTTATTACTTTTGTAATCATTGTAAGAGATTTCTCCGCCTCTGACTTGTTGTCGAGGAGTGTTTGTGATTAGTGGTGGTGTTTGCATCGCTAGGGCACATTCGAGCCCAATCCGTGGAGTAGGAATCCTAAGGTTCCGAACCACGTTACATCCTTGTGTATTGGTGCATTTGTTATATTTTGTTATTGCTTTATTCTATATTCCGCTGCGCTAATAATGATTGTAGACAAGCACGATCAAATTCCGTCAATCAATGAAGAACGCGCCATTCACCCCCCCCTCTAGCTCTCACGGACGTTCCTACATTCCAGTGGTCAGTCGACTGGTCTAACCCACCAGTCGACTGTCATAGTCATAGGTTAGCAATCTAGCCTCAGTCAACTATTCGACCAGTTGACTGGGTCATAATCTTAATCAATTGTCTGAGACAACTAAGCCTCCCGAGTGTCGAGCACTCGACCAGTCAACTAGCCAATGCCATCAGTCGACGCGTACACCTCAAACATGAAATTTAACCCGTGTATGATCCTCTCATACTTGATACTCACCCTAGTCCTAGACCTAAGCCTTCAAGCCACCTCCATCAGCCTCACGCCCTCAGGGTCCTCCACAACTCCTTCACCTTTCGCGCTAGCCTTCAGGTGCTTCCATCGGCTTCGTCATGCCATCGGGTACCCTTAACCTAGACCTCAACCTTCAAGCCACTTTCATCAGATTTAATCCCTTGGTTCAAGTCCATGACTCCTCACCCTTGGCCTTAGCCTTCAAGTGCTTCCGTCGGCTTTGTCATGCTACGGATCTCCTTTGCCAAGAGGTCGCATCTCCGGGACTTCTCCATTGCCAAGCCTCAATGCTTGGACTTTCACTGCCAAAACTACACCCTTGGACTTTTCCCTTTGCCAAGTATTCATACTTGGACTTTCACTGCCAAGACTACACACTTGGACTTTTCCTTTTGCCAAATATTCATATTTGGACTTTACCTTGCCAAGACTCCACCCTTGGACTTTTCCTTATCAAGTATCCAAATTTGGACTTCTCCATTGCCAAGAATTCAATCTTGGACTTCCCTTGCCAAGTATCCATACTTGGGATTATCCATTGCCAAGAATCCAATCATGGACTTCCACTCATGTCACACTCGAGATTGGTCAACCTTGACCTGAGGTTGATTGCTTTAACAATCTACCTCATGACAATCTATCTCATATGATCTTGAATATCCCAATCATCCATTAGTCAAATGATCAATATATGGTCAAACCATATTGTCAAATACATTGTCAAACCCATTATCAAATATCAAAACCCTACTAGAGTCTGGTTAATCGAGACCTGGCCGATTGCACCAACAATCTCTCCCTTTTTAATGTTTAACAATACCTTTAACTTAGGCTAACCCATAAGCCCAACTTGATTCTTCTTATGCCAAAGCATAATGAAGGTTTACCTAACTTAAATCCTTCATTTCTCTGAAGGTAGGAAATTTTTCTTCCCACTTCAACTCGGTCACTTGTTCATGGCGATCCCTTCTACGTCCCCAGATAAAAAAAATTTATCCTTGACAAGAGGGATTACCCAAGCTCCCATTTCATCGTCGTGCTATTCGATTAGAGTGGTTACTTGAACAAACTTGTTGTTGAAGCAACTAACCTCTATTCTACGATTAGCCACGGAATAGACGATGTACGGATCACAAGATTTTGTGTTTGTATTCAGGGTCTAAGTTAATTTAACCACAAAATAGAATATACAACATGTATATGATTGAAAAACAATTATAGACATGTTACCAAAGAATATAAACAAGCGTTATACCTCTCGATCTTCTATTGTATGTCCTTCCTCCTTTTTGACGGTGTTGTTGGATCGAAAGTGTCGCTAGAGGGGGGGGGTGAATAGCGATACGGTGTCGTTAAAAACTTTTGCAATAAGTAAAAAGCAAGTAGAGAATGCACAGCGGAAATATAAAGTAGACAAGATATTTTTACGTGGTTCACAATCTTTCGATTGCTAATCCACGGCCCTAGTGATCCTTGATCACGTACGGAGGGCAATTCACTAAAACCACTCCTCTTCGTTGGAAGTAGGAGCAACGATTGTTGGGAGTATGGGGAATACAATCAAAGTCCCACATTGGTAAGACATGGAAAAGATCATGTGCTTATAAGAAAAAAGATATCTCCATTGGCATGAGGCCTTTTGGGTAAAGCCCAAAAATAAAACCATGAGGGCTTAGACCCAAAGTGGACAATATCATGCCATTGTGGAGATATGTGGAGCTTATAAGCACTAACAATTGGTATCAGAGCCATGGTCCATGTCAAGCCATGAACCTCGAACGAAGGAAGTTGAGCTCCCACGTCCGGATCAAGAGAACCAGACATCAGGAAGGAAGTCTAGTTGGGTCGGGGGGAACGAACAACTGGCAGGAAGTCCTGGTGGGTTGAAGATCGGACATCAAGCAGAGAAAATCCTTCGAGGAGGGATAGGCTTGAGAGGGGGCCCAATGTGGTCCTTCGTTTGAGGGGGGGATTGTTGGGAGTATGGGGAATACAATCAAAGTCCCACATTGGTAAGACATGGAAAAGATCATGTGCTTATAAGAAAAAAGATATCTCCATTGGCATGAGGCCTTTTGGGTAAAGCCCAAAAATAAAACCATGAGGGCTTAGACCCAAAGTGGACAATATCATGCCATTGTGGAGATATGTGGAGCTTATAAGCACTAACAATTGGTATCAGAGCCATGGTCCATGTCAAGCCATGAACCTCGAACGAAGGAAGTTGAGCTCCCACGTCCGGATCAAGAGAACCAGACATCAGGAAGGAAGTCTAGTTGGGTCGGGGGGACCGAACAACTGGCAGGAAGTCCTGGTGGGTTGAAGATCGGACATCAAGAGAAAATCCTTCGAGGAGGGATAGGCTTGAGGGGGGGCCCAATGTGGTCCTTCGTTTGAGGGGGGGATTGTTGGGAGTATGGGGAATACAATCAAAGTCCCACATTGGTAAGACATGGAAAAGATCATGTGCTTATAAGAAAAAAGATATCTCCATTGGGATGAGGCCTTTTGGGTAAAGCCCAAAAATAAAAACCATGAGGGCTTAGACCCAAAGTGGACAATATCATGCCATTGTGGAGATATGTGGAGCTTATAAGCACTAACAACGATTACAAAAAGAAATCAAGGCAAAGGGACACTCCCCCTTTCCTTGTTACGATTAAAGCACAAAGACAATTTAAAGAAGTAGAACTTAAATAAATATACCGACAACTCTTATAAGTAGAAGATGTAGCTTTCGTTGTCGGCGGCACTTCGTCGTAGCAAATGTGAGTAGTAGTAGCGGCGTTACGACGGCGTGTTGAGAGCTCTTGAATTCTTGTAATTTGCTTGGCTTGAACATGTCTATTTATGGATATTGATCTATGAATTTAGACATAGGTAGTGTCCAAGGTGAGGTTCTTATCCCCCAAGACTTGTTCATCCACATCCTTTGCGCCAACTCAAGGATGAGGTGTTTCATCCAACCACCTTGTGCCACCTCCAACCTCCTTGTGCGCCAACTCAAGGATGAGGTGTTTCATCCAACCACCTTGTGCCACCTCCAACCTCCTTGGGCGCCAACTTGAGGATGAGGTGTTTCATCCAACCACCTTGTGCCACCTCCAACCTCCTTGGGCGCCAACTTGAGGATGAGGTGTTTCATCCAACCACCTTGTGCCACCTCCAACCTCCTTGGGCGCCAACTTGTTGGAGCCATTCAACTTGTGCCACATCATGGGAGCCAACCATCTTGTGCCAACTCACCTTATTTTGGGCGTCCACCACAAGGAAGCTTGGTGATGGTTTGGATGTCCACCTTGATGCCACATCACCCTTTGTACCAAAACACGAGTCAAGTCCAAATTCACCCCTTGAAATTCGAGCTCTTCTCGAGGTGGAACTTGACTAGCGTTGATCTGTAGTCAAAGGGTTTTGGGACTGCAGCATACAAGTTAGCTTAAAATATAAAATACGATGGTTCTAACCATCGATCTCGACCTAGACCTTCCATTGGAGGTATTGGGTCGGATCTACGCTAACGACCTTGCTTCGCTTTCACACGAGCTTACCTTGTAGCCTCGCTTCCGGTCTTCACCCAGTACCTCGGCTTCCTCAAAGTCCTCTCTGGCGTTGCCCGACCACCTCGGTTCCCACCGGTGTCGCGACCTTCCGCTCAACTTTAGCATTTACGCACATTGAGCTCGTAAGATAACAAATATACCCTTAACTATTGAGCCTTTTGCCATAATCAAAATCTGTTCGACTTTGGTGCCCACCGCACCAACAATCTCCCCTTTTGATTCATGGCAAACCGACACAAAAGTTAAGGAAAAATTAAGCATAACAAAGAAGCTAGCATAATGATTAAGCATGAATGAGCTAGCATAAAGATTAAATATGAATGAGCTAGCATAATGATTAAATATGAATGAGCTAGCATAATGATTAAATATGAATGAGCTAGCATAATGATTAAGTATGAATGAGCTAGCATAATGATTAAATATGAATGAGCTAGCATAAAGATTAAGCATGAGTGAGCTAGCATAAAGATTAAGCATGAGTGAGAAATATTATTGTTTCAAGGTCTCCCCTTGAGGTAACCTCCCCTTGACCGAAGGTGAGTTCTTGAAAAATAATTTTTACTCCCTTAATAGTTGCTTAAGTAAACGGAATTACTTAATATAAAGGTAATAATTTTGTTTACTTTCTTCCTTACTTTGTGACTTTCTCCCTTTTGCCTTAACTCAAAAGTTTGTAAATATATTTTAAGGTTTGTAAGTCCAAGCAAGTTCCCAATATAAATATATATATTTTTTTAAATAATAATAAGCTTGAAAATATGTTCATCTAAAATGTACAACTCCGGTTGGACTTGATTGATATAGAATGATCAATAAGTCTTGAAGGAGTTGATTAATTTTAAATTATTATACTCCCTGGTTCATATCGATGCCCTGTCTCTACATCTGGAACCAGGAGTAAGGTCCTACCATCTCACGCCCTTCTACGTGGCTAAGTACACAAACACCTTAGTCCTATTTGTTGTGAGATGTGTTGGCTCCTTAAATCTATAGGTGCATGATATCTAAGGTAAGACTTAGGCTAATTTCATAAAAGAAGCAAAAGTAGAGTACATATATAGAAAAATTTAAATCCTACTCTATTACGCACATACCTAACTTTCGTCTTAATAAACTAAATTCGGCGGGTAGTGGTTTGGTGAAGATGTCCGCTAGGTTTGATTTGGACTCAACATACTCTAGTTGTATAGTTCCATTAGTTACATGTTCCCTAATGAAGTGGTGTTTAACTTCTATATGTTTTGTCCTAGAATGACATATTGGATTTTTAGTTAAGTTAATTGAACTAATGTTATCTATGTAGGTTTTAATGTTGTTAAAGATTAAGCTAAAGTCTTGGAGAGTGTGCTTCATCCACAGTGAGAGACACACTCACCCATCGCATAGCGTATTCGCCGGTGGTAGATAAGGCAACGCAATGTCGCTCTTCACCGCACTAACTTACTAGACTGCTCGGGGATTTGACAACAACCACTCGTGCTCTTTCTATCGAGTTTACTACGGCATAGTCGGTCAGAGCGATTAGATTAAACTCGGTAGATCTAGGGTACCAAATACCTACGTTTAGCGTGCCCTTTAGATATCTAAGGATACGCTTGACTAGGGTTAGGTGAGACTCCTTAGCGCACAGGTTTGTAACCTTGCGCACATACTTACGAATAAAATGTCGGGTCGGCTCAGGTTAAGTATAGGAGACTTCTATTGCGCTCCTATAGTATTTTAGGTCAGCGGGTTTCCTTCTACATCTTCGTTTATATTACCATTAGTTGTCATAGGTGTATTGATTATTTTAGCATCTTGCATTCCAAATCGATTTATTAAGTCCTTAGTATATTTTTGTTGATGTAAATATATTCAATCTTTAGTTTGTTTAATTTGTAAACCTAAGAAGAAACTTAACTCTCCCACTAAATTCATTTCAAATTCACTTTCCATAAGTGAGATGAATTCGTTTAGCAGGATCGAGTTGGTAGTTCCAAAAATTATATCATCTACATAGATTTGGGCTATAAAGATTTCTTTTCCTACGGTTTTGAATAAGGTTGGGTCGACTAAACCTTGGTTGAATCCTTTGGACTTAAGATAGATCGAAAGCCTTTCGTACTCAAGCTCTTGGGGCTTGTTTGAGTCCATATTGGGCTTTCTTAAGTCTAAGGACATGGTCGAGTTTATCTAGATTTTGAATCGGGAGGTTGGTAGCGTAAACTTCTTCCTTAATGTATCCATTCAAAAATGCTGACTTGACATCCATTTGAAACAATTTAAAACCTCGATGTGCGGCATATGCTAACAACATTCGGATGGACTCTAGTCTTGCTACAGGCGTAGGTCTCATCGTAATCTAAACCTTCGACTTGACTAAACCCTTTTCGACTAACCTAGCTTTATTTCTAACTACTTCACCTTTATCATCAAGTTTATTTGAAATACCCACCTTGTTCCAATAATTGATTTTTCTTTAGGTGGTGGTACTAATTCCCGGACTTCATTTCTAGTGAATTGAGCTAGCTCTTCTTGCATAGCAATAATCCGTCGGGATCAAGAAGTGCTTGTTCAATAGTTTTGGGTTCGATTTTGGAAATTAACGAGATTTGACTAAGGTTTCGATATGAAGCTCTAGTTCGAACCCTAAATTTGGATCACCTATAACTTGATTGATAGGATGATTTGTTTGAGTCTTAGTGTGACTCGGGTTAGGGTCATCTATCACTTGGTCGATAGGATGACTTGGGTGAGTTCTAGTTTGACTTGGGTTAGAGTCATCTATCACTTGGTCGATAGGATGACTTGGGTTAGATTCAAGTTCAAGATCGAGTCGGGTTAGCTATAAGTTGATTTGCTAGTTGGTTTTGTTAAGGATTGAGCGGGTTCGTGTCCTTCGTCGAAAACTATATTAATGGTTTCTTCGACTCTAAGAGTGTCGTGATTGTATACCTATAAGCTCTCTTGGTGGTTGAGTATCCTAGAAAGGTTCGATGAGGTTTTGGATTTGAATTTCCCTAGGTAATCCTTAGTGTTTAAGATATGTACCTTGCATCCAAATACCTAAAGTACTTGATGTTATTTTATCGTGATAAATCTCGTCTGAGGTCTTTTGGTGCCTCTTTACCATAAGGATCCTATTTTGGACATAGCAAGCCGTACTAACGGCCTCTGCCCCAAAATCTATCGGGTAGGTTATACTCGTTTAACATTGTCCTAGCGGCTTCTTGTAGGGTTCTATTTTTCCGTTACTAACCCATTTTGTTGTGGGGTTCTAGGACATGAAAACTCATGGTGGTATCCGTTTAGGTTCTGAAATCTGTAAACACAGTGGTTTTCAATTCACCACCATGATCGCTTCTAAGTCTTTTAATCTTAAGGTTCTTTTGATTTTCGATTAACCTACAAAGATTGATTAGTTGGTCTAGGGTATCATTTTTATGTTTGATAAACCTAACCCAAGTAAATCTAGAATAGTCGTCAATTATGACTAAGCAAAATTGACTACCATTGAGTGACTTAGCTCCATGTGAATCAAATAGATCCATGTGTAGGAGCTCAAGAACACTTTTGGTTCGTTCTTGATTAGTTAATTGATGTTGTGTCCTAGATTGTTTACCTTGTTGACAAGCATTACATATTTTATTATCCAAGTTGTTTAGTTTAGGCAAACCTATAACCAAGCCACTCTGACTCATCTTGTGGGCGAGTCTTGGGTGCAGTGTCAGAGTCTTGATTGCCATAACCAAGATTCCTCTTCTTGCTGTGTCATAAGACACTTGGTTGAGGAGTTGGGTAAATTTATTGTGTAGATGTTGCTACTCCTAGTTCCTTTAAGTATTATTTTAGATGTTGCATTTATTTTGATTACGCATTCATTTTCTAGAAATATGACCTTATAATTGTTATCACACAATTGGCTTACACTAAGTAAATTATATTGAAAGTTTTCTACTAATAAGACATTTTGAATTGTAAAGTTAGAGTTGAGCTCAATATCACTGATCCGATGATTTTGAGCTTGCCGTTATTCGAAGGCTCACAGATCCTTGTCGTTTGAATCGTAACCGAAAATTTGAGTTGATCCGGTCATGTGCCGAGGCAACCACATCCATTGATCCTACACATAAGGTAGTTGGATCGGATATTGGAATTACTAAAGGGTTGTTTGTAAGTTTTAAACCTAAATCATCTCACCAATATCTACATGATCAAAACATGTTATTCCTATGTGTTATTGTGAGATGACTTTCAATTTACTTGATTAATTTTAATGAATTTAAATTAACCAACATTAGGTTAGATTCGATTTAGTCTAAGCTCATCAAGTAATCTTTTCAAGAGATTAGCTTCAGTCGTGGCGAGGCACAGAGGCCTTCTTTGATCGGAACAACGACCACTTCCTTAGACAAAGCTAATTTCAAGAAATTGATAACTCGACTTACTTGAGACTACGTCTTGGTCTAACTAGTTATTTTTGAAAAGAGGCTCCCCGAGGCTCAATCTTTTAAATAGGATTTTAGTTGGTTTATTTTGAAAAAGAGGCTCCCCGAGGCTCAATCTTTTCGCAGGATTTTAGTTGGTTATGAGTCCTATCTAACCATTCTAAAAATAAAGGAAAAACTAAGCATGCAATTTCTAAGACTTAACAAAAATACATTTTGTATTGGCTCCCCCTGGACCATTGAATCAGTGGGTCTATTCACATAGTGAATTTGGTCCATAGGAACCCAATACATGTTAGATCCTAAAGTTGAAATCAAAGTGGTCTTAGGGACCCATGCTTGGACATTTTTCTTATGTTGGTTTACTATAGACATATATGACTTATTGGTTGTATTTGAGTTAAACCCGAGTCCGGCCTTGTTGTACACGGCCCTTTGTGATCCAAGTAAGAGGTCAAGTCCCTTGGATCCCAAAGTGAACCTTTCCAACGTGTTCCTAAGGTCTTGACTTGTGTTTTCAAGCGAGTTCTCAACTTCAAGCTTTTCAGCAGTTGAGTCCTCCTCTTGAATCTGAGTAGTCGAAGAGGTTAGGAGACCTCATGTTTGAGAAGGTTAACCTCCTCAATTAGGGTCTCGACCTTGGACTCGGACTTAGCTAGTTTCTTATTTAAAAATTTAATTGCACCATACAAAGTATTAAGTAACGACCGACTTACCCTTAATGATTCTTTTGAACCGGATCACGGATCAGTGGCTTGTCTTGAATGGAAGCTCATCGCCGGATTCGGACTCGGACTCTTCTTCGGTTTCGGAGTCGTGCTCGGTCGGCTTGGCCATTAGAGCTTGGATATTGTCTTCTTCCTCCGACAACTCCTCCCAAGTAGCGTTTAGCGCTTTCTTGGTCTTTGATGCGTTATTCTTTAGCTTTGGGCACTCGGACTTGATGTGGCCGAACACTGTTGCACTCATAGCATCTAAAATTAGAAGTATTTGAATTAGGTTTAGGCTTACCTTGAGTTGTTGGTCATTTTCGTCTCTTGATCATCTTCGAACTAGATTGACTAGTTCGGATTCTATTCAGTCTACTTCCGATTCGGACTCGTCTTCTTCCTTGGGGTGGCTTGCTTGCGGGCTTCTTCTTCTTGGAACCTGCAACTAACGCAATACTCTTCTCTCGGCACGGACCACGTTAGTTTGCTCATGTAATTCAAGTTAAAACAATTCGTCTAACCTAATTTTAGAAAGGTCCTTGGAGGCGTTGTAGGCATCGACCATGGATGCCTACAAGGTGGTCCTAGGAAGCGAGTTAAGAGAATACGATAAGGTCGCGATTCTCGACCTTTTGTCCGATGGCATGGAGTTGGTTGACGATGTCTTGATACGAGCATGTAGTTGAGTTGCGGTCTCGTTTTCCTGCATTTTCAAGTTATACAATTTATTTAAAAGTAAATCTCTTTTACATACCTTCGTCGGTGCCTTCGTGTAGTTCCACTAGCTTGGTCCATAAGTCCTTTGCACTAATGAAGGGGCCGAGCGGTTGAGCTCTTCCTTGGACAACCCACATTGCAAGATTTGAGTTGCCTTGGCATCGGCTTCTACTTGTTTTTCATGGAATTTGACCATTGATCGTAACCCAAAGATTCACCATCTTCATTAATAGGAAGTGTGAAACGGTTTGGATTACGATCCACATCTCGATTTAGGGTTTTAAGAAAGCATTCCATCCGACCCTTCCAATAGCGAAAGTCATTACCGTTGTAAAGCGGGGGTTGAGTGCTAAACCCTTCGAGATGGGCCATTTAAAAACAAGAAGAAGAACGACGAAAAGAATCTTACAAAACACACGAAAGAATATTCCAAGACTTTCGTCTTGGATTAGTAGTCTTGAGAAGTAAAAAGATATATAAAATGTAACTTGCAAAAGAAATAAACAATCAAATGCGAATGTCGTTGAAGTTCCGGAGGATAACCTTACTCGGGATCTAACAGAAGGACAACCTTATCCGGATCCTAAAGCCTCTAATGCAATTCTATATGTAGGAGAAGATAAGCAAGTGAAATAATTATACGAAAACAGAAATAAATAAATAAAAAATCTGTAAAAAGAAAAACAAAGCTAGATTGGTGGTTTCACGAATCTTAGCGCCCACTCGATACCAATTGTTGGATCGAAGTGTCGCTAGAGGGGTGAATAAGCGATCTGATTGTCGTTAAAAACTTTTGCAATAAGTAAAAAGCAAGTAGAGAATGCACTGAAATATAAAGTAGACAAGATATTTTTACGTGGTTCACAATCTTTCGATTGCTAATCCACGGCCCTAGTGATCCTTGATCACGTACGGAGGGCAATTCACTAAAACCACTCCTCTTCGTTGGAAGTAGGAGCAACGATTACAAAAAGAAATCAAGGCAAAGGGACACTCCCCCTTTCCTTGTTACGATTAAAGCACAAAGACAATTTAAAGAAGTAGAACTTAAATAAATATACCGACAACTCTTATAAGTAGAAGATGTAGCTTTCGTTGTCGGCGGCACTTCGTCGTAGCAAATGTGAGTAGTAGTAACGGCGTTACGACGGCGTGTTGAGAGCTCTTGAATTCTTGTAATTTGCTTGGCTTGAACATGTCTATTTATGGATATTGATCTATGAATTTAGACATAGGTAGTGTCCAAGGTGAGGTTCTTATCCCCCAAGACTTGTTCATCCACATCCTTTGCGCCAACTCAAGGATGAGGTGTTTCATCCAACCACCTTGTGCCACCTCCAACCTCCTTGTGCGCCAACTCAAGGATGAGGTGTTTCATCCAACCACCTTGTGCCACCTCCAACCTCCTTACGCCAACTTGAGGATGAGGTGTTTCATCCAACCACCTTGTGCCACCTCCAACCTCCTTGGGCGCCAACTTGAGGATGAGGTGTTTCATCCAACCACCTTGTGCCACCTCCAACCTCCTTGGGCGCCAACTTGTTGAGCCATTCAACTTGTGCCACATCATGGGAGCCAACCATCTTGTGCCAACTCACCTTATTTTGGGCGTCCACCACAAGGAAGCTTGGTGATGGTTTGGATGTCCACCTTGATGCCACATCACCCTTTGTACCAAAACACGAGTCAAGTCCAAATTCACCCCCTTGAAATTCGAGCTCTTCTCGAGGCTGGAACTTGACTAGCAGTTGACTGTAGTCAAAGGGTTTTGGACTGCAGTACAAGTTAGCTTAAAATATAAAGTACGATGGTTCTAACCATCTGATCTCGACCTAGACCTTCCATTGGAGGTATTGGGTCGGATCTACGCTTAACGACCTTGCTTCGCTTTCACACGAGCTTACCTTGTAGCCTCGCTTCCGGTCTTCACCCGAGTACCTCGGCTTCCTCCGAAGTCCCTCTGGCGTTGCCCGACCACCTCGGTTCCCACCGGGTGTCGCAGACCTTCCGCTCAACTTTAGCATTTCTGCACACTTAATTGAGCTCGTAAGATAACAAATATACCCTTAACTATTGAGCCTTTTGCCATAATCAAAATACCGGTTCGACTTTGGTGCCCACTGCACCAACAGGTGTGTGGGCGACGAACCTCCAAAAGTAGAAGCCTCCTAGATCACAATCTTCCTTTCCTTGCTCACTCCAAACAAGAGGAAGTATAGAAACAAAACTCTTCTCCTTCCTTTAGCCAACCACCAAACACCAACCTTGATGCTTGCCGTCGGCCAACAAGAAGAAGAGATGAGGAAGTGGGCATCGGCCAAGAGCTCCAAGGAATTACCCTAACCCTTGTTTCCACCGGCCAAGGAGAAGAGAAAAAAGAGCTTGAACGCCGGCCAAGGAGAGGAAAAGCAAGTCTTGGGCGCCGGCCAACAAGAAGAAGAAGTGAAAGGAAATATTTGTTGGTGCAATCGGCCCAGGTCACGATTGACCAGGACTCGAGTTTGACTCGAGTGATGTTTTGATGTTCGACAAAAACATATGACAATGTAATTGTCATTTGGTAAAGTCCAAGTCTTGAGTACTTGGCACATGAAAAGTCCAAGCATGGGACTTGGCTGTTGGTAAGGGAAAGTCCAAGCTTGAGTCTTGGCATTTGAGAAGTCCAAGGGGTTGGTATTGGCGGCGTAAAGTCCAAGCGGGAGTCTTGGCAGCATAAGTCCAATGATTGGCGGCGTAAAGTACAAGCGGAGTCTTGGCGGCGTAAGTCCAATGTGCCTTGGCGGTGTAGACACAGTTAGCATAACATAGCCGATGGAAGCACCTGAAGGCTACCGCGATGGATGAACGAGTCATGGATGACTTGGAAGGATCCGAGAGGCATGAGGCTGATGGAGGTGGCTAGAAGGCTTAGGTCTAGGCTAAGGGTGGTCTAGCAAGTATGGGGGAACCATACTTGGGTTAAAACCTCATGTTTGAGGTGTGCCAGTCGACTGGTGCCATGTGGCAGTCGACTGGACCGAGTCAACTAGGGTTTAATTGCGGGTTATGGCCTAGCAGTCGACTGACAGAGGTGGGCAGTCGACTGATGGCTCGAGCAGTCGACTGATCGTGTGATCAGTCGACTGGTGCTCGAGAAATCAGCCACAGAATGGAGTCGAGACTCGACTGGTCGAGTGAGGACTCCATCAGTCGACTGATGGGTATGATCAGTCGACTGATGGTAGATCCGTTGGACTTATCCAACGTGGATCTAGCCGTTGTCTCACGACACGATGGCATCATCGATGGTCCCAATCGATCGGCCCGATCAACCTTTTCGGCCTATAAGGAGCTCGTGATGGAGGAAAAGATAGCGATTTTCTTGGGCGAAATTGAAGGGGGAAGTTGGTGCTTTCCAGTCCTTCAAAGCTAGTTCAAGGCAATCAAAGATCAAGCAATCCAAAGCTCTTGTAAAGTGTTTTTCCTTTACTTGCATTTGTATTTCATATTGTATTTGCTTGTATCTAATTGATTATTATTGTAATCAATATTGTACGAGGTTTCTCCGCCTCTGGATTGTTCCGAGGAGTATTTATTAGTGGTTGCATGTGGATCACTAGAGCTCATAGAGCTCAATCCGTGGAGTAGGAACCGTGCAGTTCCAAACCACGTTATATCGTTGTGTTAGCGTGTTGTGCATTTCGTTATCGTTATTACTTTTCTATTTCCACTGCGCTAACGAAATTGTAGAAACAAACGCGAACAAATTCCATCTTCGAACGAATTCTCCGCTATTCACCCCCCTTTAGCGGCGTCAAATCTTTTACAATATTTTCCTTAATTGTGGCCACCCAAGCCTCCAAGCCCTAGCCGCCCAAACCCTAATCCCTTCTTCCTCTATTCCTACTTTCCGCCCACCATTAGGCCCATATTTATAGAGTTAGGCTTAAGCCTCCTTTTAATCTCCACCGTCGGTTCTAGGGATTTAATCTCAACAGTCGGATATAGAGATTTAATCTCAACCGTCGGATCTAGAGATTTAATCTCCACCGTCGGATCTAGAGATTTAATCTCAACCGTCGGATCTAGCGATTTTCTTGGGCAAAATTAAATGGGGAAGTTGGTGCTTTCCAGTCCTTCAAAGCTAGTTCAAGGCAATCAAAGATCAAGCAATCCAAAGCTCTTGTAAAGTGTTTTTCCTTTACTTACATTTGTATTTCATATTGTATTTGCTTGTATCTAATTGATTATTGTTGTAATCATTATTGTACGAGGTTTCTCCGCCTCCAGATTGTTCCGAGAAGGAGTGTTTATTAGTGGTTGCATGTGCATCACTAGAGCTTATAGAGCTCGATCCGTGGAGTAGGAACCGTGTGGTTCCGAACCATGTTATATCGTTGTGTTAGCGTGTTGTGCATTTTGTTATCGTTATTACTTTTCTATTTCCGCTGCGCTAACGAAATTGTAGAAACAAACGCGAACAAATTCCATCTACGAACGAATTCTCCGCTATTCACCCCCTCTAGCGGCGTCAAATCTTCTACAATTGGTATCAGAGCTCGGTGGCTCTTCAACGGATTAACAATCGGGAGCAAGACGCTAGAGAGTGAAGATGGAATTCCAAGACAAGCTTGGATGGGATATCAACACACCTATCCCTTATACCTTCTATGGACAAGAAGGATTCAATCAATGGAAGGTGAGGATTGAGGAATTCTTGATGATGAAGGACTTTGAAGAGTGGGGCATTTTGATGGAGGGATTTCAATATCCAAAAGGGCCCAAGGGAGGAATTCTCAAAATGAAGAAGTGGACCGAGGAACAAATCCAAGAGTTCGAAAAGAATACAAAGGTAATTAAATTCTTGGTTGATTTGATTCCTAATAAAATTATGTGTGAGTTAGGTGAATACAAGGATGCCAAAGAGCTTTGGAGTCAAGTGACAAAATATCATGAAGGCTCACAACCGATCCAAGAGGAAGAGGCCGAAGAGGCTAATTCATCATCCTCACAAGAAAGTGAGGAGTCAACCTCCGGATCGGAGAAAGAAGAGGTGGAAGAAGTATCCACTTCTAGGATTGAGGAGATTAGAGCATCCTCAACACCGGAGCAACAAGAAGTAACATCTACATCCGGTGAAGAGGAAGAACAAGATCATGAGATCCTCATCACTGAACTAGGTAACTCAAACACTCAAATTTCAAATAAAATCCATATATTGTGTTTTGAGTGTAGGGAGTATGGGCACTACAAGAGCAAGTGCCCAAAGAAGGTTAAGAAGACTCCTCCGGTGCCTAAAAGTCAACAAAAGTCAAAGGATGCCGGTTCCCCATCATCTAAAAACAAGGAGCATATCATTTGCTTCAAATGTCAGCAACCGGGACATTACCAAAATCAATGTCCTAGGGGGAGCAAGAAGAAATATCACAAGTAGGGGGAGCTACTAAGGCAAACCCTAAGGCACTTTTTCATAATGCTCATTCTTTAAATTCTAAGCAAAAGCATGCTAGAGTTAATTCAAATAATGTTGCTATTACTCATGAATCGAAGCATGCTAGGAATGATAACTCTAGGCCTATTTCAAAGAAGGAGAAATTTGGGACTAATGTCCCTAGAAATATCATTCCTATGAAAGCAATTAAGAAAATCAAAAATCATTTAGGTATCAATTCCAATAAGAGTAAACATATGTCTAAGGAAAATGATAATTCCAAAAAACCTAATCAAAAATCATTTGGGCAATTAGAATTAGAGAACCAAGCTTTAAGGTCAAGGCTTGAAAAACTAGAAAAGACTCTAAATAAGCTACAAAATCAATTTCAAGGGTCTAATGGTCAAAGTCAATGGTCAAGGTCTCAAAGTCAACACTTAGGACCCAAAAGACAAAAGTCAATCGAGGGAAAGAAAGGTTTGGGTCACAAACCTAAGTCTAAGGTGACTTATCATTGTGTTCCATTTGACTATGAAACACAAACTAGGTCTAGGAAGACCAAGGTTGCAAGGGGAGTTACCTCTAGAGTCAACCTAGGTAAGACCGCAATGACCAAGGCTAACAAGACTAGGAAGGTATCTAGGGAGGTTATCTCTAAGGAATACCTAATTAATTCAATGAGCTCAAATAGATTTTGGGTTCCAAAGAGCGTGGTTGAGTCACGTTAAATGGATTAGAATGTGTCAACCATGATTGGATGAGTAGTTAACTCAACCATGGTAAAGATGGCACTTTAGGTTATTTTCAAGGTTATGGGTGCCTTGGAAATACATTTGAGATTTGAATCCGAAAGGGTTTTAGGATGTGCCAATATAGTTTTTGAAAAACATGAAAATCAATAAAATTGGCACAATCTAGATTTAGAGATCATAGTGTGTAACTTTGATTGTTGGCACACTTCAAAAGTTCATGTAAAAGTAACATCAAGAGTGATACTCAAGTGTCACACAACTTGATGTCTTGTACTCACCATGCTTCATATGTTTTACCATATGTTTGCATGGAAGGAATGTCTAGGATGGATTGCATCTCACAAAACAAGTCTTTTACCTTGATTGTGCATTTTAACACTTAGAAAGGGTGAGATGTTAGGATTTGGAAATCATTGAATGTTAATGTTTGCAAAAATGAAATAAAACATTAAAATACATTAACGAAGACATGAATATAATTATAACATCAATATGTTCGATATACAAGAATAAACATGATAAAATGGAATAAATTAATGAAGAAATCGAGATTTTGATTTGAAGCGAAATCGATATCGATCGATATCTGATTATCGATCGATAACACTATAACACGATACGATCGGTCATCATCGAGTGCTAGCTTCATGACTCATTGCTTGAACATCGATCGTGATGGGATACATCGATCGATGATGGTACCTTATTCACCGGTGAGGTCATCGATCGAGTGCTCGACGAGCGATCGAGTAATGCACACATCGCCGATCGTGAGCACATCGATCGTGATATTCGTAGCATGTATCCGCGAAGGTTCAGATCGATTGCCGGGATCGATCGTCCCGGCTCGGTAAACCCGAACAAACCATGATCGTCGATGATCGCATCACGATCACCGATCGCATTTTTATAATGTCGAACCGCTAGGGTTTGGCGTCTTCACGCGATGCGCCTTCAGCGTTTCTTCTCCTCTCTAATCGCCATCTCCTTCTCCGACCAACCCTTCCGGACGTGCCAGCCGTCCAAGCTTTTAGGTTTGATAGATAAACCCTTTTTCTTGCGTTTTTCACTTATTTCAAGCCTTAGTTCACTCGTTCTAGGGTTTGATTCCTTGTTTCCGATTAGGATTCCGGCGTTTGAGTCCTCCGACGAACTTTCCGGCGACCCCTTCAGCGATATCTGAGCATCCCATCGTCACACCTCCAAAATGGCGCCTAAGTAACACTCTTCTTACCCAAGCCCTAATTTGCCTTTCCATTATAATTTAGTTTTATCTAATCATGTATTATTGTCCTTGCATGTCATATCATTACATTGCATTCATAATAGAAGAGCTCGTAGGAATGATCCACCCGAGGGTGAATCTCGATTGTACCAACCTATGTTGGTTAGGTACATCGATAGAGACTTTTTCATTGTAGTGATGTCATGGAATTATTTGCATACTATAATCTCATGAAAATTGTTTTATGCACGCATCCCATTAATGATGACCTCCTTAAGGAGTTTTATCAGAACCTGAAAAAGGTGGATGACGGTCTTACCTACACTACTCGCATTGCAAAATGTGAGTTAGAGTTCACTCCTGCGATACTGCAGGAGTTTCTCGAGTGTAAGCCCTCAGATGACACCTTTATTTTTTTCCCTACCATGGATTTTCCTTTACCTGAGCCCTTTGACCATATCTCTATGAAGTCCATGCATGAGCATATCTTTGGTTATCCTCGTCCACCGGCCCAGAATTTATTCCCTATCACTGAGTTATCTGCACCTGACAATGTACTTTACAAGGTCATTGTTGGATGTTTTCTTCCTATCGTCACTCGGGGTCTGGCCAAGATTCGGCCTCCCCATCTCTTTCTTCTATACGCCATGCATCATAGGTTAGACATTAACTTTGCATTAAACATGTTTCACTGCATTGTGCATTTCACTTCCCCTGTACAAGGGAAAGTGCATATGCCATATGGTCATATCATCACAGCATGGCTAGAGTCCGTAGGCGTTAACATCCACAGGGGTTCTCTGAGAGCGCTATCTGAGGTGTACGACTGTATATCAGTTCGTAACTTCTCGTTAGCAAAGCTACGGATGGGGCCTGGACAGATGGAGTTGGCGCCTCGACCACCACCGCACGCGAAGAGCCTCCTCCGGCACCGCGAGGCGGCAGAGGACTACGAGGATGCAGACGCCGCTGATGAGGATGATCATATGCCGGCAGATGCATCAGCGGTGGGTCCATCACATCGTCGTGGCCAGCTGGAGTCCAGATTTCAGGACTACTCGGTCGATTGACTCTAAGGTATCGGAGATATTGGCGAGCCAAGCATCCTTCGCGCACATCTTGATCGGATGGAGAGTCCCAGAGCCTCATAGAGCAAGTCGGCTCGATATATTAGAGATGATGCGGGCTGGACCTTGAGTCGAACCTCCTCCCGCCACCTCCTGCGACGATTAGATATTGAGGATGTTAGATTTTACGTGGTTGTCGGTTTTGTAGTGAGATTGAGCATAGCCAATCTCCATTTTGAATGTAAAAGACTAAATTTTTTTTTAAGTTAAATGAAATTTTTATTTGTGAAAATCTTGTGTGTTTGGATGAGTATTTGTATTATTGTATTGCTTATGAAAGTTGATATATCATTACATGAAATTGCATCCTATCATATACCATGTCATGTCATTGTTTAGGATTATTTTAGATGTCATGTGTTCTTAAAGTTCATCATATGTCATGACATCATGATCATTGGTCATGTTTTTTTATTTTGCCATCACTATGCCATGATCATTTCATGCATTAATTTGATTGAACATTGATTCAAGGAAAATGGCATGACTTGAAGTCTCACTTATAAGGGAATCAAGTAGGGTTGCCTAGGAAATGCATGAAACCCTAGATAAAGTGAATCAAAACCCACATCTCACATCACATTGACATGTATGTGTATTTATACACCCTAGATACATGTGAGATGCTAGGATAATAAGTTAGGTTCAAGATGCATGGGTAGTGCATCTAGATGAACTCAAACTTATTTTAATTATCACCAAGAATCATAAGGAAAGCTAATATACAAGCTATGTATATTTAGCCAATAAATTATAGTTCAAAATAGGCTTTCAAAAACATTTTAAAATCAATTTGGAAAACCTTGGTGAAATCTATCTTTTGATAGCCATCATCATTGTAGAAGTTGATACAAAGTGGATCAAAAACTTTAAAGTTTTTAATAGTTTTGAACTTTGTACCAATCTCCTATTTCAATGGTAAAAATATTTTTCCAAAAATTTTCACCTATTGTATTGGTCATAAGTATTATACGTATCAAATTTCGTGATTTTTTCGATATACGTATAATTATTTATGATTTTTTGAAATTCAACTCTGATAATTGAAATTCAGAAATTTTAGTTATCAGTCGACTGCCATTGGTGGCGATCGTGATAAGTGCCGATCGTGATTTTGAATCACTCATTGGTAGCCTATTCGTAAACAAGGTTGTTTAACCCGATTTCAGCTACGGTTATGGTCCCTAATCATTCCTAACCCTAGGATATGCTTTGGGTAGCATTATAAAAGGGTGAAAATCCATTGGATATGGATTAGGAGAAGTGTTTAGGGTTTGTATCAACTTTAAGGTGTTGGAAAGTTCAATATTGAATTTCTAACCTTAATTTTGATGGTTTAGAGTTCCTATTGGCTTAGGGACTTCTCAAGGACATTGTTGGTGCAATGGTAAGGGGGAGCAAGCCTTTAGGGGGAGGTATCCATCTTGGGATGATGGATGTGTTTTTCTCCTTGAAGAGGAGAAGTTATTGGGAGAATATGACATCAATTGGGAAATTGATGGGACTTTTGAGAGACCCAATTTGGAAATTGGGAGAGTAAATGGGATTGCCTCTCTTGAGTGATATTGGCCTTATCACTAGGAAGATGGTAGGCATCCTAAATATTTTTGGACCAAGGGGGAGATTGTAAGATCTCATTGGGACATGAGACATTGACCTCCTTGGAGAGAAACCTTTTGATGTTAGTCAAAAAGGGGGAGAATGTGTGGGGGACAACATTTGGAGAGTATTTACCAATTTGGGATAATTGGTAAGGGATTTGAGTTAGTGTTCTAACTCAATAATTTGTTTGGTTTTTGTCAAACATCAAAAAGGGGGAGATTGTTGGTGCAATCGACCCAGATCACGATTGACCAGGACTCGAGTTTGACTCGAGTGATGTTTTGATGTTCGACAAAAACATATGACAATGTAATTGTCATTTGGTAAAGTCCAAGTCTTGAGTACTTGGCACATGAAAAGTCCAAGCATGGGACTTGGCTGTTGGCAAGGGAAAGTCAAAGCTTGAGTCATGGCATTTGAGAAGTCCAAGGGGTTGGTATTGGCGGCGTAAAGTCCAAGCGGGAGTCATGGCAGCATAAGTCCAATGATTGGCGGCATAAAGTCCAAGCGGAGTGTTGGCGGCGTAAGTCCAATGTGCCTTGGCGGTGTAGACACCGTTAGCACGACATAGCCGATGGAAGCACCTGAAGGCTAGCGCGATGGATGAACGAGTCATGGATGACTTGGAAGGATCCGAGGCGTGAGGCGATGGAGGTGGCTAGAAGGCTTAGGTCTAGGCTAAGGGTGGTCTAGCAAGTATGGGAACCATACTTGGGGTTAAAACCTCATGTTTGAGGTGTGCGGTCGGCCCAGTGCCATGTGGCGGTCGGTGGACCGAAATCAACTAGGGTTTGATTTGCGGGTTATAGCCTAGCGATCTGCGGAGGTGGGCGGTCGGTGATGGCTCAGCGATCGGCCCGATCGTGTGATCGTCGGCGGTGCTCGAAAATCGACCCGCGAGAATGGAGTCGAGACTCGGCCGGTCGAGTGAGGACTCCATCGATCGGTGATGGGTATGATCGATCGTGATGGTAGATCCGTTGGACTTATCCAAGCGTGGATCTAGCCGTTGTCTCCACGACAACGATGGCATCGATCGTGATGGTCCCAATCGATCGGTGATCAACCTTTTCGGCCTGAGTTGAAGCTATATAAGGAGCTCGTGATGGAGGAAAAGATAGCGATTTTCTTGGCGAAATTGAAGGGGAAGTTGGTGCTTTCCGGTCCTTCAAAGCTAGTTCAAGGCAATCAAAGATCAAGCAATCCAAAGCTCTTGTAAAGTGTTTTTCCTTTACTTGCATTTGTATTTCATATTGTATTTGCTTGTATCTAATTGATTATTGTTGTAATCATTATTGTACGAGGTTTCTCCGCCTCCGGATTGTTCCGAGGAGTGTTTATTAGTGGTTGCATGTGCATCACTAGAGCTCATAGAGCTCAATCCGTGGAGTAGGAACCGTGCGGTTCCGAACCACGTTATATCGTTGTGTTAGCGTGTTGTGCATTTCGTTATCGTTATTACTTTTCTATTTCCACTGCGCTAACAAAATTGTAGAAACAAACGCGAACAAATTCCATCTTCGAACGAATTCTCCGCTATTCACCCCCCTCTAGCGGCGTCAAATCTTCTACAATATTTTCCTTAATTGTGGCCACCCAAGCCTCCAAGCCCTAGCCGCCCAAACCCTAATCCCTTCTTCCTCTATTCCTACTTGCCACCCACCATTAGGCCCATATTTATAGAGTTAGGCTTAAGCCTCCTTTTAATATCCACCGTCGGTTCTAGGGATTTAATCTCAACAGTCGGTTATAGAGATTTAATCTCAACCATCGGATCTAGAGATTTAATCTCCACCATCGGATCTAGAGTTTTGTTTTCAACCATTTGATCTAGGTTTCATAAGGTTTTAATAGCCTACAATAGGGACCATGAGGAGGAGTTGGATCTTGGCCACCCAATGGATCAAGCCCACATAAAGTCTGATCCATTAATGATAATCCATTCCACTAGAGGATTATCATTGATCTACCTCACCAACCCCCATAAGTCAATATGGGCTCTATATATTATTTGTACATTTATCTCCCCGTGTTTAAGATCTCGAATGTCCGTCGATTATTTAATTTACTAACAATTAATTAATCAATATCTAACTCCATGAGTAGTACCACTCAACCTTATCATCATGTCGGACCAAGTCCACCTACAGGGTTTACATGATGAACCTTTATGAGCTCCTTATGGGGACATCATCATCCTAATATATGAGACACGGTTTCCTCCTATAATCAACGACACACCATATAAATAATATCACTTCCCAACTTACTGAGCCTATCGATTTACTCTATAAATCTCACTCATTGATAAATCAAAGAAATGAATACTAAGTATATGTGCTTGTTATTATATCGGGATTAAGAGCATGTACAATATAATATCTGTAGTCCGATTCGATTATGTAGTCAGTAATGATTCGAATCACCTCTAAGTCGGTCCTGCTCAATACATACAAAATGTACTAGTGTGATTCTATGGTCAAGACAAACCAATATCAAATCACACTACAACCATACCAATGGTTTGTCCAAAGCCATCTCGATTGTGAGCCTTTATTTATACTCTACAAGGAGTTGATAACATGATCTACCGTGTGACACTACACACCATGTATTAGACAATATGCATAACCATAAATATGCAAACAATGATCATGTGATTCTTATTCCAAAAATAAAGATGTTTATACAAAAGAAAGACTTTTCAGTATACAGCCCAACAATCTCTCACTTATACTAAAAGACTTTGTTGTCCTCAAACTGCCATACATCTGATTCCCATTCCCTCCACATGCCTATCAAAAGCTCTCGCCGGAAGGGCCTTAGTGAAAGGGGCTGCCAGGTTATCCTCTGATGCAATCTTGGCCACAACAACTTCTCCTCGCTTTACGATTTCTCGTATCAGGTGGTACTTACACTCTATGTGTTTACTTGCCTTATGGGCTCGTGGTTCCTTCGAGTTTGCAATTGCACCACTATTATCACAATAAATTGTGATAGTTCTGGGAAAACCAGGCATCACATCCAAGTCCATCAAGAAGTTCCTGAGCCACACAGCTTCTTTGGCCGCCTCAGAGGCTACCACATGCTCAGCTTCCATGGTGGAGTCCGCCAAGCATTTCTGCTTGACACTCCTATATACAATGGCTCCACCTCCCAAAGTAAATACAAAACCTGAGGTAGACTTATTGTTATCCCTGTCTGATTGGAAGTCGGAATCTGTGTAACCCACAGGGAGTAATTAGTCTGCCTGGTAAACTAGCATATAATCTCTAGTCCTTCTCAGGTACTTCAATATATGTTTTACCGCAGTCCCAATGTCCCCTGTCTCGATTACTCGATATTCTAACCATGCCACGCAAAGCGATATCCGGTCTCGACATATAGATAACATACATGAGGCTTCCATCACAAGCATAAGGAACCGCCTTCATCTTCTCTATCTCCTCAGATGTTCTAGGACACATCTCCTTAGATAAAGGAACTCCATGCCTGAAAGGTAGAAAACCCTTCTTGGAGTTCTACATGCTAAAATAAGCCAAAATGGTGTCTATGTATGAAGCTTGAGATAAACACAACATCCTTTTCCTGCGATCTCTTATAACCTTGATCCCAAGGATATGTCCCACTTCTCCCAAGTCCTTCATATCAAACTGTTTGGACAACCATACCCTTACGTCCGATAACACCTTGACATTGTTGCTGATTAACAAAATGTCATCTACGTATAGCACAAAAAATACCACTATGTTTCCGTCACATGTCTTGTATACACAAGACGCATTCGGACTTTGAATAAATCCATAAGACTGGATTACCTCATCAAAGCGGATGTTCCAAGACCTCGAAGCTTGCTTCAATCTATAAATGGACCGATTAAGCTTGCACACAAGATGCTCTTTACCCTTTGCAATGAATGCCTCTGGTTGCTTCATATAGATGTTTTCCTCAAGATTTCCATTAAGGAACGTTGCCTTGACATACATCTGTCATACCTCATAATCCATATGAGCAGCAATGCATAAGAGAATCCGGATAGACTTAAGCATGGCTACCGGCGAAAAAGTCTCCTCATAATCGATACCCTCTTTCTAAGTATACCCTTTCGCAACAAGCCTTGCTTTGAAGGTCTCAACCTTCCCATCTATTCCTCTCTTTCTTTTGTAGATCCACTTGCAACCAATGGTTTTTACACCATCGGGTAGTTCTACTAGCTCCCAGACCTGATTTGAATCCATATATTCAATCTTAGTATTCATTGCACTTTGCCAAGATACCGCATCTTTATTTTGGATTTCCTCGTCATATATCCAGGGATCAGGTTCATGTTCGCCAAAGACCAAATCAGAAGATTCTCCCAAGAACATGAATCTATCAGGTTGTCTCACAACCCTCCCACTACGATAAGGTATCACCTATGTATCCTCTGTGACACGCGGTGCAGTGACTTGTGGTATATCCTCTTGTACCGGTGGTACTGAAGAAGTGACTTCCCCTTTCAATTCCTCCAGAACAATCTTACTCATGGGCTTGTGGTTCATCACATAGTCTTCCTTTAGAAATCTGGCGTTCGTGCTAACGATCACCCTCTGATCTCTAGGACTATAAAATAAACCTCCTTTCATTCCTCTAGGATATCCAATGAACATGCGTACTTCTGTACGAGGTTCCAACTTACCAAAGATTCGCTCAAAGACATGTGCCGACTTCAACCGAATATGTCTAGACTAGGCTTACCACTATAATTCTCTGGGAGTAGAAGGCACTGATTTAGATGGTACCAAGTTCAGAATATACACTGTCGTATCTAGAGCATATCCCCAGAATGAATCTGGCAACTCATAATAACTCATCATCGATCTAACCATCTCGATAAGAGTCCTATTCCTTCACTCTGCTACACCATTCTGCTGGGGTGTGTCAGGTGCAGACAATTGGGATTGAATCCCAGCCTCTGATAAGTAATTCCTAAACTCTCCCAAGAGGTACTCACCACCACGGTCAGATCGTAGTGTCTTGATACTTTTACCTTGACGTTTCTCCACATCAGCCTTGAATTCATTGAACTTGTCAAAGCATTCAAACTTGCGGCGCATCAAGTAAATGTATCCATATCTTGAATAATCGTCTATAAAGGAGATGAAATATTAAAAACCACCTCTTGCCTGGATAGACATAGGACCACACAAATCAAAATCAACCAACTCCAACACATCTTTGGCTCTATACCCCTTGGCCTTAAAAGGCCTCTTGGTCATTTTACCCTCCAAGCAAGATTCGCAGGTTGGGAAATCTTCCACCACTAATGAACCCAGAGGTCCATTGGCTATCAACCGTTGAATTCTACTTAGGTTAATATGACCAAGTCTTAGATGCCAAAGATATGTTTGGTTCATCTTCGAAGGTTCTTTTCTCTTATTGGAATTAGAAGATGAGTTATTAACTTCTATTTGCATCGTGGGAGCTTTTGGTTCAAGTGTATATAAATTTTTTATCAATGCACCAGAACAGATAATCTCCCTATTCCTTTTTATAACAACTCTGTCATTAAAAGAAATAGAAGAGCCATCCATAAACAATTTAGAAACTGAAATCAAATTCTTTCTAAATAAAGGTACATAAAGGCAATTCTTAAGAACCAAAACTTTATTTTTCTCAAAAGACAAATAAACATCTCCCACTGCAATAGCCGCCACCTTTGTGGCATCACCCAAGTATACGGTAATCTCCCCCTCAGCCAGTCGTCTGGTTTCCTGGAACCCCTGCAAAGTATTGCAGACATGATCGGTGGCTCCCGTATATACACACCAGGTGCCGGTAGATAACACCGCTAAACATATTTCAACAATTAGACCAAAAGATATACCTTTGTTCTGCTTTCGGTTGGGGCAGTCCTTCTTCCAGTGTCCAGTCTGCTTACAAGTGAATCACTTGCCTTTTGGCTTCTTCACTCCTCCCTGAGTTCCTCCCACCGCCTTTGCCCCAGCTTGTTTCTTCTTCTTCTTGCCTTTTGGCTTAGAAGTAGAAACCTTTTGGGCAACCATGGCTTCTTTAAGCACTCTACGAAAAAGCCCTCTGCCGAGTTACAGCCGAAGCTCATGATGAATACAACCTCTTGATCATGTTGTAGTTTAGGCAAAAATGCTCAAAACTCCTAGGTAGAGACTGGAGAATGATGTCGACCTAGGTTTCCTCATCGATCTCAGCTCTGAGGACTTCCAGCTCATTCAAATGAGCCATCATCTTGAGAACATGATCCCTTACGAGTGTTCCCTCGATCATGGTGGTCGTCATCAAGTTCCTCATGGCTTCCTGCCTAGCAGCCCGATTCTAGTGTCCGAAAAGCTCTTTGAGATTGAGCATCATGTCATAAGCAGTGGACAAGGCTTGATGCTGATGCTGCAGTACATTTAACATAGATGCTAAAATGTAACACCGCGCCATCTCATCGGCCTTAATCCACTTCTTATAACTCTCCTTCTCCTTTTCCTCAGAATCATCTGCAGGCTTAGGAGGGCACTCTTCGAGGAGTACATATTTGTATTCCTCAATAGTCAAGACAATGTCAAGATTCCTCTTCCAATCAACATAGTTGGGTCCAGTAAATTTATTTTCTTTCAGTATCACAGTAAGCGGGTTGAAAGTCATTTTGAAAGAAAACCTAAGAATCACATAGATCAAAAACATTAGATTTCAAAAAATTATTGATTCCTCAAACAATAAAATTTTAAAATCAACCAACACCTCAAAACACCGAGAATATTGTATGCCACGATAGTGTGGACGTATATGAATTCTACATTTATAAGAGGAGGTTTTACCCATTAATTTTACTATCTTGTCAACCTAACCTTTTGATAATTAAAATTAATAGTTGGTTTCTCTTCGGCCCTACAAATAAAAGCAGTAACTCCGATGGGGAGGATACTTATATTTGTATCTAAGTGTTCACCATTACTTAGTACTAAGGTAATTATCTCGGGTTATATGCCTTCCGATGGGGAAGTACACACGCTCCTTAATAATTTCCTATAACCATATTCAACCTTGTGATCTGCAAACAAACTCATCCGATGGGGAGGAAGGCACTCAGAGCCGACGCGCAAGTTTGTTTGCATCACATGTCAAATCGTAATGGAGGTCGTGGGAATTTATAAAAATATCCCTCTCCCACTTAGTAATTTAAAATTGAAGAATTTTCTAGCCTACGACATTCATATCAAACAATAAGCAATAAATATGAAAAATAAATATTTTCCAACTATTATGGCTTTTGTCTTCAATATGTCTCCCATCGTATCGCCATATCGTCCACTCCTCCCTACGCCATGTACAAGCCATACGGAGATCCGAGCTGAGAAAAACTATTTTAATTTACATCCATCGATCCTATACTCCACGAGGGAGTGTACATGAAATCTAGATCGAAAGTAAACTAAAATAAAAGGAGTGGCTAAACAATGTCATATCTAATTACAAAAATTAAATACTAGCCTCGTCAACCCCGAGGATTCAATAAAATATACAATTACACACATACAATCACATACACACATATGGCCATAATAGTTGGATCCTATGTCTGCAACCAAAAAGTTAACCTACGCACATCTTACTATTATCAGGCACATATAATATATGAAAAGTGCATAAAAGTAACCGAATCCTAAACACACAGAATCGGAAACCATGGCTCTAATACCACTTGAAGGTAGGAAACTTCGCTTCCCACTTCAACTCGGTCGCTTGTTCATGGCGATCCCTTCTATGTCCCTGGATAAAAAAAAAATTCCTTGACAAGAAGGATTACCCAAGCTCCCGTTTCATCGTCGTGCTATTCGATTAGAGTTGTTACTTTAACAAACTTGTTGTTCAAGCAACCAACCTCTATTCTACGATTAGCCGCGGAATAGACGATGTACGGATCGCCGACTTTTGTGTTTGTATTTGGGGTCCAAGTTAATTTAACCACAAAACAGAATATACAACATGTATATGATTGAAAAACAATTATAGATATTTTACAAAAGAATATAAACAAGCGTTATACCTCTCGATCTTCTATTGTATGTCCTTCCTCCTTTTGGACGTCGTGTGGGCGATGACCATCCAAAAGTAGAAGCCTCCTAGATCACGATCTTCCTTTCCTTGCTCACTCTGAACAAGAGGAAGTATAGAAACAAAACTCTTCTCTTTCCTTTAGCCAACCACCAAGCACCAACCTTGATGCTTGCCGCCGGCCAACAAGAAGAAGAGATGAGGAAGTGGGCGCCGGCGAAGAGCTCCAAGGAATTACCCTAACCCTTGTTTCCACCGGCCAAGGAGAAGAGAAAGAAGAGCTTGAACGCCGGCCAAGGAGAGGAGAAGCAAGTCTTGGGCGTCGGCCAACAAGAAGAAGAAGAGAATGGAAATATTTTCCTTAATTGTGGCCGCCCAAGCCTCCAAGCCCTAGCCGCCCAAACCCCAATCCCTTCTTCCTCTATTCCTACTTTCCGCCCACCCTTAGGCCCATATTTATAGAGTTAGGCTTAAGCCTCCTTTTAATCTCCACCGTCGGTTCTAGGGATTTAATCTCAACCATCGGATCTAGAGATTTAATCTCCACCATCGGATCTAGAGTTTTGTTTTCAACCATTGGATCTAGGCTTCATGAGGTTTTAATAGCCTACAATAGGGACCATGAGGAGGAGTTGGATCTTGGCCACCCAATGGATCAAGCCCACATAAAGTCCGATCCATTAATGATAATCCATTCCACTAGAGGATTATCATTGATCTACCTCACCAACCCCCAGAAGTCAATATGGGCTCTATATATTATTTGTACATTTATCTCCTTGTGTTTAAGATCTCGAATGTCTGTCGATTAATTAATTTACTAACAATTAATTAATCAACATCTAACTCCATGAGTAGTACCACTCAACCTTATCATCATGCCGGACCAAGTCCACCTGCAGGGTTTACATGATGAACCTTTATGAGCTCCTCAAGGGGATATCATCATCCTAATATATAGGACACGGTTTCCTCCTATAATCAACGGCACACCATATAAATAATATCATTTCCCAACTTACCAAGCCTATCGATTTACTCTATAAATCTCGCCCATTGGTAAATCAAAGAAATGAATACTAAGTATATGTGCCCGTTATTATATCGGGATTAAGACCATGCACAATATAATATTTGAGGTCCGATTCGATTATGTAGTCAGCAATAAATCGAATCACCTCTAAGTCGGTCCTACTCAATACACACAAAGTGTACTTGTGCGATTTTATGGTCAAGACAAACCAATACCAAATCACACTACAACCATACCAATGGTTTATCCAAAGTCATCTCGGTTGTGAGCCTTTACTTATACTCTACAAGGAGCTAATAACATGATCTACCATGTGACACTGCACACCATGTTATCTACAATGTAATGTATTAGACAATATGCATAACCATAAATATGCAAACAATGATCATGTGATTCTTATTTCAAAAATAAAGGTGTTCATACAAAAGATAGACTTTTCAGTATACATCCCAAAATTCTCTCCATTTGGCATACATCAAAAAGTCTACCAAGGTTTTCAATGTCTCATCTACCAATGAGATCATTCATTCTCCCCCTTAGTCCAAAATCATCTTAGATGTCTTCACTCTTCTTAGTGACAACTTTTATCACTAAATGAGAGGCAATCATTCATTCTCTCCTTATTAACATTCATCATCCCTTGATGGACAACCTCCCCCTAAAGGCTTGCTCCCCCTGACCATTGCACTAATAATATTCTTGGAGAGTTCCTAAGCCTATAGGAAATCTAAACCATCAAAAATAATGATAAAAGTTCAAACTTGAACTTTAACCTCCCTTAAATTTTGATCTTCACCCTAATCAACTCTCCAATTCATTTTCAATGAACATTTCTCCCTTCCAATTCTTCTCTAATCATATCATAGGGTTAGAAGCAGTTAAGGTACATAGGACTATTGATAAATAGCTAAACAACTCTTGTTCAGCCAAAATCAGCATCAACAATCGACTGCCACTACCTCTAGTTGACTACTCCATGAGGAAGTCGACTGGTTTCTAAAGATTGCAGAAATCAGATTTTTAGAATGAAATTTAAAAAATCATAAGTAATTATACGTTTTTCGAAAAATCTTGAGATTTCATACATACAATACTTATATCAAACATTATGAGTGAAAAATAATTTTATATTAAAATATCCATTATACAAAGTTCAAAAGCATAGAAAACTTCAATATTTTTACCTAACTTGTATTAATATTCTCAATGGTAATTGCTATCAAAAGATAGACTTCACTAAGGTTTTTTAAAATGGTTTTCAAAACTTATTTTCAATCATGGTCTATGGGCTAAGTATACATGACTTATACACTAGCTTTCCTCATGATTTCTTTCTATGATTGAAAGAGTTTAAATTCATTTTGATGTATCATATAAGCACATTGAACTTAACTCAATTTCCTAGCATCTCACATATGTCTAAGGTGTATCAATACACACACATGTCTCCTTATGGTCTTTTATAGATGTAAGTTTGATTATTTTTTCCCCCTACATCTAAGGGTTCATGCATTATTATCTAGGCATATCCATTTGATTCCTTTATCTAGGATATCAAATAATTTCATTTGTTCTTAATTCAATTTTAATAAATCTAATGCATGAATTATGATCATGGTATAAATGATTTGCATAATTAAAAACATTTGTCCATGATACACGATGTCATGACATAATAAAATATAACCTAGGTACTAACATGACATTTATCAATATAAATATTATCATGACATTTTAAATAATCATATGAAGCATGATGTCATGACATGGTATATGGCAAACAAAGCATGGAAAATATATAAAATACAAAGGTATAAAATATCTAAGTCTTAAATCAAATTGTCATTTCTATCAAACACCACTTTGCCATAATGACACCTAACTCCCATGAATGTGCCAAATCCCAAAATTTTGGCACACCATACATCTAACCTAATTTGTGCCAATTTTAATCAATTTTTCAAATGTTCAAAATTTCTATTGGCACATCCTAAAATCTTTTAGGATCAATTTCTAAACACAATTTTAAGGTATCACATTACCTTGAAAATGTCCTAAAGTGTCAACTCTACCATGGTTAAGTTAACTACCTATCCATTTAAGGTTGACACGCCCTAAACCCATCTAGCAGAAGGGATCATGCTCTTAAGAATCCAAAATCTATTGGATCTCCTTGGGTTTACAAGGTACTCACTAAGGATAACCTCTCTTAGTACCTTTCTAATGACCCTTCTAGGCTTGGAAGCCTCGATCATTGTGGTCTCATTAAGGTCAACCCTAGGGATATCTTCCCTTGTAACCATTTTAGTGACTTGTCTAGGCTTCTTCGAAGCCTTAGTCACTTGACTCTTACCATGGTCAACTCTAGGGATGGCTTCCCTTGTGACCTTGGCACTCCTAGACCTAGTATTAGTTCCATAGTTAAATGGAACACTATGGTAGGTTTGCATGTTTCCCTTGGACTTAAGTTTGTAATCTATACCTTTCTTGTCCTTAGTTGGTTCCTTCCTACCAACACCTAGACCTTGCCCCCTAACTCTTAAATTTTGACCATTTGACCCCTTTATCATATTTTCCATCCTATAAAGGATCTTTTCTATTTTATCAAATTTTGATCTCAAAACTCGATTTTCTACCTCTAACTTATCCAATTTTTATTTTTTATTCATTCCTTGGACATATTTCTTCCTTCTAGGCAAATGTCTACCCATCTTAGGGTAATGCCTAAATTGTTCTTATCATGGTTATCTCTACGGTTCTCCTTAGATGTTGACTTGTCCTTAACCCTAAATTCATGAGATTTAGCACCTAAACAAAAATATTTGTTTCTAAATTAGTCCTTAGGCTTACTTTCATGATATCTAGCATTTAGACAATAAATATTATTATTAACATGCCTTTTATCATGACATAAAGGAAGAGCATTATTAAAATATACCTTAGGGATTGCCTTACCTCCCCCTACATATGAGCTCTTTGTTAGTAATATATGACAGATGTCCTAAGGCAATCGCCTTATGTTTGAACCATTTATATGATAAATGAAGATTCACTATTTGAGTATACATGTTTTCATGTATTTGATTAGATCTTAAACTCATTTACTAAATGTCCACGATACGATTCACAACATGAGAGAATTTGTGATTGGATCATAACTAGTGAGTATCTCTACATGTGTAATTGTGATGTATCGGAATTATCCCTAATCGATGAATTGATGGATTTGGACAACATCAATTCTGTCGAGACTAGCATGAGGTATACTCCTTGGTGTATCCAAGCAGCTGATTCTCACTGGCTGGAGACATTGTGATGTCCGGAGTTAATTGTGGATGCTAGTTATAGTAACTAGTTCATTGGAGTGACCAGCCGTAAGACTTCATATGGTTCTCTGCATATATAGATATGTCAATAAAGTTCTTACTGCAGCTTAAGTACGATGTTCCTTTGACTTGCGATATTCAAGTCATCTTGATCATGAAGACTTATGCTTTAACATCTTAAGCAAGCATCTCTGAGGAGATGTGGACCCGGAATGATTGGGTATAAGTCGAAGTGATCGAAGGTGTTTGAATAACCTATAAAGGATTCACCACTCCTTGCGAGGAGATGTATATCCATGGCCTCTCGTCGGATTGTTACTAAAGTCTTTGGCCAAAGCATTATATGTTTAGAATAAGGTACTCTTGGATACATGTGCAGTAACTAGAATCCGTAGGATGAGGAAATGATACTTGGGCTAGGTGTGACGTAGTCAACCTAGTGGGGACTGACACTATAGACCATGTCCTGAACCAAGTGGGTATAAGATGAGTGAAGGGAATGGGGCACGAATCATTATAGCTGCTGAAGGGTTTCAGAAATAGTTCTGAATCAACCGTTGATCTTTTCGGTTAATTAGGGATCATGATGTACTATTAGGTGCCACTCATGATCGTTCTATAATTAATGGTTAATTATAGACAGCCAACATAAACTGAGAACCTATTTGGTCACATGCACAACGAGCATAATCTGAAGGATTTAAAATGAGCTTGAGAATGAGATTCTCAGACCGAGAGAAACTAGGTTTGGTTGGACCAAACAAGGAGCGAGCATGAAATCATTTCAGTCGCAATGGAAGTATGGATGGGTCATGTCTTATGAAGACTGATGGATGAACCAAATTGGTTTGGTTCTAATCCAATGGTGGAGAATAAACCAAAGGGGTTTGGTTTGTTTTAAACAAATGAACCAAAGTTGGGTCGGTTCGTTTTAACTTAAAATAGACCAAATCGGTTTGGTTTATTTTAACTTAAATTAATGGAGCGGGTTAACGGGTTTTTGGTTATGAACCAATAACCATTAAGAGAATTTGTTCTCTATAAAAATATGGCTTAAGGGTTTTGTGAAAACCTAATCTAATCTTGCCGCCCCTCTCCCTCCTCTCCTTGTAGTCGGCACCCAAGCCCTTGCCGCCGCCCACCCCTTGTGTCGCCGTCCAAGTTGTTGCCGGCGATCCTTTGGCGACCCTCCAGTGATCTTCCTTGGCTCCGACGACAAGGTGAGCATCTAACTTTCCTTAATTGGCCGGCGCAACATCCTCCACCAAAGTTGTCCAATTTTCTGGACAGTTTGTTTTCTTCTTGTCGGAGCGTCGTTTGGATGACGTTTGGAACTCCAACAGAGGCTTCCTTGCCGGGGATTCGATCTCCGGTAATCCTCATAGGTGGAGGATGAAGGATTCGTCAAATGGTTGATGAATACCTCTCTGGAGAAGCAAGTTTTGGGGACTCGGTTTTGAATCCGAATTTTGATTCGGTTTGTGATCTTCTCTCGATCACATCGTCTTCGACACGAGGCTAGTGACTCATACAAAGACGAGGCTCATGACTTTGTGAAGTCATCCTGAAGATACTCGGCGTGGATATGGATAGAGGCGATTCTAGCGAGGGTCGCTCTGGTTGATGTCTTTCCCGCTACACGTGATATGTCAGGTATACGTAGAATAATTTCCTTTTATTGCAAAATTTGAAACTATGGTTATGTCTACACATGTTGTACTATGCATGCGTGTGGTGTGTGTGATGTAATAAATTATATTTATTTCTTTTTATTTATTCCATTGCGCACATGTTTACGAAACATGTTCGAACACACACTCGCCGCGGTGCCGGAAACCCAACACTCTTTCCCTTGTCCTTTCTAGGGTGACTCCCCCTCAGACAATGGCTTCTATAGTGGCCCATGAATTGGCACCAGAAGCACACTATGTGTTCTTTGCTCTTGCGAATTGGGGCTTCAGCCTCCTTGGGCTTCACCTTGGCCTTTGACACTTGAGCCATCTTCTTAACTCTTTTTGAGCACTTTCCCTTGTAGTGACCCTTCGCCCTACACTCAAAACACATTATATGATCTTTATTTTTAGTAGTTGTGTTTGAGTTAGCTAGCTCGATGGTATAAGTCCCTTGAGTTTGTTCTTTGTGGGCTCCTGAGGTATATGTCTCCTCTTGTGAAGGTTTTGCCTGGATGCTCTGATACCAATTGAAGGGTTTTGCTTATCGAGTCCGTGAGGGGAAACTTCGCTTCCCACTTCACCTTAGTTATTTGTTCATGGCGATCCCCTCGATGTCCCTGGATTAAAAAAATTTAGTCCTAGACAAAAGGGATTGCCCAAACAACCAAGTCATCGTCGTGCTATTTGTTTAGAGAGATCACTTGAACAAACTAATTGTTCAAGCGACCATCCTCTATTCTACGAGTAGTCGCGGAATAGACGATGTCCGGATCGCCGGTTTTTATGTTTATGCTCAGGATCCAAGTATTATTTAGCCATATACAGATTTATAACATGCTTATAATTGAAAAACAAATACAAACATGTAACATAAGAGAAAAGAGAATAGATATACCTCTTGATCTAACTCCTTGAGTAGTACCACTCAACCTTGTTTCTATTCTTCCTCTTACTTTGGATAGTACCACTCAACGAGAATTGGGGCTTCAGCCTCCTTGGATAGTAAACTAATTGATACAAATACAAACTTGTATCAAGAGGGAATAGATAGACCTTGTTTCTATTCTTCCTCTTACTTTGGAAGAGCAAGGAAGGAAGATTTGCAATCTAGGAGCTTCGACTTTTGGTAGATCGTCGCCCACACGACGTCCAAAAGGAGGAAGGTATACCTCTTCATCAAATACAACATCTAACTCCTTGAGTAGTACCACTCAACCTTTTCATCATGCCGGACCAAGTCCACCTGTAGGGTTTACATGATGAACCTTATGAGCTCCTCAAGGGGACATCATCTTCCTAATATATAGGACACGGTTTCCTCCTATAATCAATGACACACCATATAAATAATATCATCTCCCAACTTACCGAGTCTATCGATTTAATCTATAAATCTCGCCCATTGGTAATTCAAAGAGATGAGTACTAAGTATATGTGCCCGTTATTATATCAGGATTAAGAGTATGTACAATATAATATATGAGGTCCAATTTGATTATGTAGTTAGCAATAAATCGAATCACCTCTAAGTCGGTCCTGCTAAATACACACAAAGTGCACTAGTGTGATTCTATGGTCAAGACAAACCAATACCAAATCACACTACAATCATTCCGATGGTTTGTCTAAAGCAATCTCGGTTGTGAGCCTTTACTTATACTTTTCAAGGGGTCGATAACATGATCTCCTGTGTGACACCACACACCATGTTATCTACAATATAAAGTATTAGACAATATTGCATAACCATAAAAATATGCAAACAATGATCATGTGATTCTTATTTCAAAATAAAGATGTTCATACAAAAGATAGACTTTTCAGTATACATCCTTACAATCTTCCACTTATACTAAAAGACTATGCTGTCCTTAAACTGTCATACATCTGATCCCCATTCCCTCCACATGCCTATCAAAAGTTCTCGCCGGAAGGGCCTTAGTGAAAGGATCTGCCAGGTTATCCTCCGATGCAATCTTTGCCACAACAACTTCTCCTCTCTTTACGATTTCTCGTATCAGGTGGTACTTGCGCCCTATATGTTTACTAGCCTTATGGGCTCGTGGTTCCTTCGAGTTTGCAACTGCACCACTATTATCACAATAAATTGTGATAGTTCTGGGCAAACCAAGAATCACATCCAAGTCCATACGAAGTTCTGAGCAATCTGACTTCTTTTGTGCCTCGGAGGCGCCACATACTCGACTTCCATGGTGGAGTTCTTCTTCTTGACACTCCTCCATGTGGCTCCACCTCCCAAAGTAAACACAAAACTGAGGTAGACTTACTGTTATCCCTATCGATTGGAAAGTCAATCATGTAACCCGAGGAGTAATTAGTGCAGATAAACCGATATAATCCCTAGTCCTTCTCAGGTACTTCAATATATGTTTTACCGCAGTCCAATGTCCCTGTCTTGGATTACTCTGATATCTGCTGACCATGCCCACGGTAAAGCAAATATCTAGTCTCGTACAGAGCATCACATACATGAGGCTTCCTACTGCCGAAGCATAAGGAACAGCCTTCATCTCCTCTATCTCCTCAGATGATCTAGGACACATCTCCTTAGATAAAGGAACTCCATGCCTGAAAGGTAGAAAACCCTTCTTGGAGTTCTGCATGCTAAAATGCTCTATAGTCGTGTCTATGTATGAAGCTTGGGATAAGCACAACATCCTTTTTCTGCAATCCCTTATAACCTTGATCCCAAGGATGTGTCCCACCTCTCCCAAGTCTTTCATATCAAACTGTTTGGACAACCATACCCTTACATCCGATAACACCTTGATATTGTTGCCAATCAACAAAATGTCATCTACGTATAGTACAAGAAATACTATTACGTTTCCGTCACATCTCTTGTATACACAAGACTCATCCGAACTTTGAATAAATCCATAAGACTGGATTACCTCATCAAAGCGGATGTTCCAAGACCTCGAAGCTTGCTTCAATCCATAAATGGACCGATTAAGCTTACACACAAGATGGTCTTTGCCTTTAGCAATGAATCCCTCTGGTTGCTTTATGTAGATGTTTTCCTCAAGACTTCCATTAAGGAAAGCTGTCTTGACATCCATCTGCCACACCTCATAATTCGTGTGAGCTGCTATGCATAAGAGCTCCCAGACCTGATTTGAATCCATAGATTCAATCTTAGCATTCATTGCACTTTGCCAAGATGCTGCATCTATATCTTGGATTGCCTCGTCATATGTCCAGGGATCAGGTTCATGTTCGCCAGGGACCAAATCAGAAGATTCTCCCAAGAACATGAATCTATCAGGCTGTCTCACAACCCTCCGACTATGATGAGGTATCACCTTTGTATCCTCTGTGACACACGGTACAATGATTTGTGGTATATCCTCTAGTATCGGTGGTACAAAAGAAGTGACTTCCCCTTTTTAATTCCTCCAGAACAATTTTACTCTTGGGCTTGTGGCTCATCACATAGTCTTTTTTTATAAATATGGCATTCGTGCTAACGATCACCCTCTGATTTCTAGGACTATAAAATAAACCACCCTTCGTTCCTCTAGGATAGCCAACGAACATGCGTACTTCTATACGAGGTTCCAACTTACCAGCATCTACCTTCAGCACATGTGCTGGACTCCCCCATATCTGAATATGTCTTAGACTAGGCTCTCGCCCAGTCCACAATTCTATGGGAGTTTAAGGCACTGATTTAGATGGAACCAAGTTCAAAATGTACACCGTCGTATCTAGAGCATATCCCCAGAACGAATCTGACAAGTCAGCATAACTCATCATCGATCTAACCATCTCCATAAGAGTTCTATTCCTTCACTCTGCTACACCATTCTGCTGAGGTGTGTCAGGTGCAGTCAATTGGGATTGAATCCCAACCTCTGATAAGTAGTTCCTAAACTCTCCCAAGAGGTACTCACCACTATGATCAGATCGTAGTATCTTGATACTTTTACCTTGACGTTTCTCCACATCAGCCTTGAATTCTTTGAACTTGTCAAAGCATTCAGACTTTGCGGCGCATCAGGTAAATGTATCCATATCTTGAGTAATCGTATATAAAAGAGACGAAATACTCAAAACCACCTCTTGCCTAGATAGACATAGGACCACACAAATCAGAATGAACCAATTCTAACACATCTTTGGCTCTATACCCCTTGGCCTTAAAAGGCATCTTGGTCATTTTACCTTCCAAGCAGGATTCGCAGGTTGGGAGATCCTCCACCACTAATGAACCCAAAGGTCCATTAGCTATCAACCTTTGAATTCTGCTTAGGTTAATGTAACCAAGCCTAAGATGCCAAAGATATGTTTGGTTCATCTTGGAAGGTTCTTTTCTCTTATTGGAATTAGAAGATGAGTTATTAACTTCTATTTTCATCATGGGAGCTTTTGGTTCGAGTGTATACAAATTTCCTATCAATGTACCTGAATAGATATTCTCCCTATTCCTTTTTATAATATCTCTGTCATTAAAAGAAATAGAATATCCATCCGTAAATAATTTAGAAACTGAAATTAAATTCTTTCTAAATAAAGGTACATAAAGGCAATTCTTAAGAACTAAAACTTTATTTTTCTCAAAAGATAAATAAAACATCTCCCACTGCAATAGCCGCCACCTTCATGGCATTGCCCAAGTAAACGGTAATCACTCCCTTAGCTTGTTGTCGGGTTTCCTGAAACCCCTACAAAGTATTGCAGACATGATCAGAGGCTCCCGTATCTACACTCCAGGTGTCGGTAGATAACACCGCTAACCACGTTTCAACGACTAGACCAAAGGATATATCTTTGTTCTATTTCGGATTGGGACAGTCCTTCTTCCAATGTCCATCCTACTTGCAAGTGAAGTACTTGCCTTTCGACTTCTTCACTCCTCCCTGAGATCCTCCTACCAGCTTTGCTCCACCTTGTTTCTTCTTCTTCTTGCCTTTCGGCTTTAAAGTAGAAACTTTCTGAGCAACCATGGCCTGAGGACACTCTTCGAAGAGTGCATACTTGTACTCCTTAGCAGATAAGACAATATCTAGATTCTTTTCCAATCATCATAATTATGTACAGTAAGTTTATTTTCCTTTAGTATCATAGCAAGTGGACTGAAAGTCAATTTTGAAAATCCTAAGAATCACATAGATCATTACTGTAGATTTCAAAAAATTATTGATTCCTCAAACAATAAAATTTCAAAATCAACCAACACCTCTAAACACCGAGAATATCGTATGCCACAATAGTGTGGACGTATACGAATTCTACATTTGTAAGAGGAGGTTTTACCCATTAATTTTGCTATCTTGTCAACCTAACTTTTTGATAAGTAAAATTAATAATTGGTTTCTCGTCAGCCCTACAAATAAAAGCAGTGACTCCGATGGGGAGGATACTTATATTTGTATCAAAGTGTTCACCATTACTTGGTACCAAGGTAATTATCTCGGGTTATGTGCCTTACGATGGTAAAGTACACACGCTCCTTGATAATTGCCTATAACCATATTTGACCTTGTGATCCACAAACAAACTCATCCGATGGGGAGGAAGACACTCAGAGCCAACGCGCAAGTTTGCTTGCATCACATGTCAAATCGTAATGGAGGCCGCGGGAATTTATAAAAATATCCCTCTCCCACTTAGTAATTTGAAATTGAGGAATTTTCCTAGCCTACGACATGCATATAAAACAAAAAGCAATAAATATGAAAAATAAATTATTTTCCAACTATTATGGCTTTTGTCTTCAATATAACTCCCATCGCATCGCCATCTCGTCCGCTCCTCCTACGCCATGTACAAGCCATCCGGAGATCCAAGCCGAGACTAAGACCTATTTTAATTTACATCCATCGATCCTATACTCCACGAGGGAGTGTACATGAAATCTAGATCAAAAGTAAACTAAAATAAAGAGTGGCTAAACAATGTCGTATCTAATTTACAAAAAATTAAATACTAGCCTCGTCAACCCCGAGGATTCAACAAAATAAACATTTACACACATACAATCACATACACACATATGGCCATAATAGTCGGATCTTATGCCTGCAACCAAAGAGTTAAACTACGCATATCCTACTATTATCCGGCACATATAATATATGAAAAAGTGCATAAAAATTAACCGAATCCTAAACACACAAAACCGGAAACCTTGGCTCTGATACCAATTGAAGATTTTGCCCGGAAGCTCTGATACCAATTGAAGGGTTTTGCTTATCGAGTCCGTGAGGGGAAACTTCGCTTCCCACGTCACCTTAGTCGTTTGTTCATGGCGATCCCCTCGATGTCCCCGGATTAAAAATATTTAATCCTAGACAAAAGGGATTGCCCAAACAACCAAGTCATCGTGATGCTATTCGTTTAGAGAGGTCACTTGAACAAACTAGTTGTTCAAGCGACGATCCTCTATTCTACGAGTAGCCGCGGAATAGACGATGTCTGGATCGCCGGTTTTTGTGATGCTCAGGATCCAAGTATTATTTAGTCATATACAAATTTATAACATGCTTATAATTGAAAAATAAATACAAACATGTAACATAAGAGAAAAGAGAATAGGTATACCTCTTGATCTTCTAATGTATGACCTTCCTCCTTTTGGACATCGTGTGGGCGACGATCTACCAAAAGTTGAAGCTCTTAGATCACAAATCTTCCTTCCTTGCTCTTCCAAAGCAAGAGGAAGAATAGAAACAAGGTTTTTCTCCTCCCTAAAACCAACCAACAAGGAGCACACAAACTCCTTGCCGCCGGCCAACTAGAATGAGATGTTTGTGGTGGAATCCGGCCAAGACACCAAGGGAAGCCCTATATCTTGTTTCCACCACCTAAGGAGAAGGAGAAGAGAGGCTTGGCTGCCGATCAAAGGCTGGAAGAGGGCTGGAAAACAAGCTGGACACCGGCCAATGAAGGAAGAAGAAGAAAAGAGAACCTTCCTTATTTGGTGCCGCCGTTGCCTCCAAACCCTAACCCTAATCCTATCTCAACTAGGATTCCTTCTCTTGCTGCCCAAAACCCTAGCTCTCTTGGATTTAGTTCACGCCAACTCCCTTGCCCTCCTTTTATAGAGTTAGGGATAAGTCATGAAATAATCTCCTCTAATGGTTCTAGGGATTTAATCTCAACCGTCGGATCTAGAGATTTAATCTCAACCGTCGGATCTTAGAGATTTAATCTCTACCAATGGATCTTAGAGTTTTGTTTCTATCCATTGGATCTAAGCTTCATGAGGTGTTAATAGGCTACATTAGGGACCATGAGGAGGAGTTGGATCTTGGCCACCCATGGATCAAGCCCACATAAAGTCCGATCCACTAATGGTGATCCAATCCACTAAATGATCATCATTGATCTACCTCACCAACCCCCATATGATAATATGGGCTCCATATATTATTTGTACATTTTTCCCCCGTGTTTAAGATCTCGAATGTTCGTCGATTAATTAATTTACTGACCATTAATTAATCAACATCTAACTCCTTGAGTAGTACCACTCAACCTTTTCATCATGCCGGACCAAGTCCACCTGTAAGGTTTACATGATGAACCTTATGAGCTCCTCAAGGGGACATCATCATCCTAATATATAGGACACAGTTTCCTCCTATAATCAACGGTACACCATATAAATAATATCATCTCCCAACTTATCGAGCCTATCGATTTAATCTATAAATCTCACCCATTAGTAAATCAAAGAGATGAGTACTAAGTATATGTGCCCGTTATTATATCGGGATTAAGAGTATGTAAAATATAATATCTGAGGTCTGATTCGATTATGTAGTCAGCAATAAATCGAATCACTTCTAAGTCGGTCCTGCTTAATACACACAAAGTGCACTAGTGTGATTCTATGGTCAAGACAAACCAATACCAAATCACACTTCAACCATTCCTATGGTTTATCCAAAGTCATCTCGGTTGTGAGCCTTTACTTATACTTTTCAAGGGGCCGATAACATGATCTCCTGTGTGACACCACACACCATGTTATCTACAATGTAAAGTATTAGACAATATTGCATAACCATAAAAATATGCAAACAATGATCATGTGATTCTTTTTTCAAAATAAAGATGTTCATACAAAAGATAGACTTTTCAGTATACATCCTTACATCTTACTCTTAAATCGACATTGAAGACCTATCCTTCCTCTTAATCCTAGAGGTGGAGGCTTCCTCAACCTCTTTTTCCGACTCGAATGTTGAGCACCTCTCAACCTCCGACTCGTCACGTTCTTGGGATGATGATGAGCTTTCTTCTTCTCCGAACTTGTCATCATCCTTGCTTTGAGCCGGTGAAGGTTATTCATGGAACTTCACCAAGTTGTTCCTTAAATCCCTTGCGTCCTTATAACCACCTATCTTGGACAAAATATCATTAGGTATTAAATTAACCAATATTTTTTCTACCTTATCATTGGTCTCAGACCTTTTAAGTTGCTCCTCGGTCCATCTCTTCTTCTTAAGAAATCCACCTTTCTTACCCCTTGGAGCCTCAAAACCCTCTACAAGGATAAACCAATCTTCTATATTACACATAAGAAAATACTCCAACCTACCTTTCCAATACTCGAAATTCTCACCGTCGAAGACGGGTGAAATTTGTGTTGTAGCCTAGTCCATCATTGGGCAACTCCATTATTTTCTTGAGCTTGCTCCCTTGGTGATTAGTCCTTGAAGAGTGGCCTCGCTCTGATACCACTTGTTGGGAACCATTTGGTGCACTAGAGGGGGTGTAAGTAGAGATGATTGATTTCTTCGTTCGATTTCTTTCACGTGTTCTTGTCTACAAAATGTTAGCACAGTGGAATACACAAAAACAATACAAGAACACCACACAATCACAACACCAAGTTTTTATGTGATTCAGAACCCTAGTTCCTACTCTACGGTGGTGCTCTAATGATCTAACCTCACTAAAACTTCTCCTTCTTGATATGACATCGGAGGTGGTGAAACCTCATACAATAAATGTTTATAACAAAAGCATAACCAAATACAAGAGGAAAATGAAACAAGAAGTGAAAACACTTTACACAAAATTGTGATTGCTTGAATGATTGTTTGGTTTCTTTGGATACCTTTGAAGACCTGAAATCCAACAACACTTCGCCTCAAAATCGCCCCAAAAATCACTGCCGAAAAACACCACCGAAGGCTTCTTTTATAACTGCATCTAGCTGATTTTTCGCCTTCCAGTCAATTTCCCTTACCTAGAAGTCGAATGGCCACTATATCATTGTCTCACAATAGACTAATCCACGTCATAAAGTGTCCGATCAGTCAACTGCCCTGATCCAACAATCGACTATCATAGCCACCAGTCAACTGCCATAAGCCAACAATCGACTACGAAACCTTTTGTGCTCTGCCCACTTAATTTTAGTTGACTAGTCTAACCCACCAGTCAACTGCCATGGCAATAGGTCATCAATCGAGTCTCAGTCGACTACTTGACCAATCGACTAGGTTATAATCTCAGTTGACTGCCCAAGCCAACTGGGCCTCCCAAGTATCAAGCACTCGACTAGTCGACTAGCTAATGCCATCAGTCAACTGGTACACCTCAAACATGAGGTTTAACCCAGGTATGATACCCTCATACTTGATACCCATCCTAGGCCTAGACCTAAGCCTTCAAGCCATCTCCATCAACCTCATGCCCTCATGGTCCATCCGAGTCCTCCATGACTCCTTCACACTTCATGCTAGCCTTCAGGTGCTTCCATCAACTTTGTCATGCCATTGGGTACCCTTAGCCTATACCTCAACCTTCAAGCCATTTCCATCAGTTTCAAGCCCTTAGTTTGAGTCCACAACTCCTCACCCTTTGCCCTAGCCTTCAAGTGCTTTCGTTGGCTTTGTCATGCTAATGAGTGCCCTTTGCCAAGAGGTCATGCCTCCGAGACTTCTCCATTATCAAGCCTTAATGCTTAGACTTTCACCGCCAAGACTACACCCTTGGACTTTTCCCTTTGCCAAGTATCCATACTTGGACTTTTGCCGCCAAGACTACACACTTGGACTTTTCCTTTTGCTAAATATCCATATTAATACTTTCCCTTGCCAAGACTCCACCCTTGGACTTTGCCTTACCAAGTATCTAAACTTGGACTTCTCTATTGCCAAGAATCCAATCTTGGACTTCCCTTGCCAAGTAACAATACTTGGACTTCTCCATTGCCATAAATCCAATCTTGGACTTCCACTCGAGTCTCACTCGAGCTTGGTCACCCTTGACCTAAGGTTGACTGCTCCAACAATCTCCCTCATGATAATCTCTCTTAAATGACCTTGGAAATCCCAGTCATCCACTAGTCATATGATCAACACATGGTCAAATCATATTTTCAAACACATTGTCAAATCTATTTTCAAACATCAAAACTCTACTCGAGTCTCACTCAAGTCTGGCCAATCGTGACCTAGGTCGATGTTGGGGTTGATCCGTGAGGGGAAACTTCGCTTCCCCTTCACCACGGTTGCTTGACCATGGTGATCCCTTTGATGTCCCCGGATTAAAAATTTAATCTTAGACAAAAGGGATTCCCAAAGCAACCAAGTCATCGTCGTGCTATTCATTTAGAGAGGTCACTTGAACAAACTAGTTGTTCAAGCGACCATCCTCTATCCTACGAGTAGCCGCGGAATAGACGATGTCCGGATCGCCGGTTTTTGTGTTTGTACTCGGGATCCAAGTATTATTTAGCCTATTTACAGAAATATAACATGCTTGTATTTTGAAAAACAAACACAAGCAATGAATAAAAGAGATAGAAGAATAGTTATACCTCTTGGTCTTCTAATGTATGACCCTCCTCCTTTTGGACGTCGTGTGGGCGACGATCCACCAAAAGTCGAAGCTCCTAGATCGCAAAACTTCCTTCCTTACTTTCCCAAGCAAGAGGAAGAAGAGAAACAATGTTTTTATCCTTCCAAAACTCAACCAACAAGGAATCAATCCCTTCCTTGCACGGCCAAGTAAATGAAGGAGATGGTGGTGGGAAGCAACCAAGATACCTAGGAAACCCTATATCTTGTTTCCACCACCTAAGGAGAAGAAGAAGGAGGCTTTGGGCGTCGGCCAAGGCTGGAAAAAGCTGGGAGAAGTTCTTTGGATGTTGGCACAAAGAGGAAGAAGAAGAGAAAGAACCTTCCTTATTTGGTGCCACCCTAGCCTCAAAACCCTAACCCTAATTCCAATCCTATCTCAACTAGGATTGCCCTATTCTTACCGCCCAAGCCTTGCTCACTCTCTATGATCATCTTCACGCCAACCCCATGCCACCTTTTATAGAGTTTGGGGATAAGCCATGAATTAATCTCCTCCATTGGTTCTAGGGATTTAATCTCAACCGTCGGATCTAGAGATTTAATCTCAACCGTCGGATCTTAGAGATTTAATCTCTACCAATGGATCTTAGTGTTTTGTTTCTATCCATTGGATCTAAGCATCTTGAGGTGTTAATGGGCTACATTAGGGACCATGAGGAGGAGTTGGGTCTTGGCCACCCATGGATCAAGCCCACAAAAAGTCCGATCCACTAATGATGGTCCAATCCACTAAAGGTCCATCATTGATCTACCTCACCAACCCCCATATGATAATATGGGCTCCATATATTATTTGTACATTTTCTCCCCTTGTTTAAGATCTCGAATGTCCATCGATTAATTAATTTTGACCATTAATAATCGACATCTAACTCCATGAGTAGTACCACTCAACCTTTTCATCATGCCGGACCAAGTCCACCTGCAGGGTTTACATGATGAACCTTATGAGCTCCTCAAGGGGACATCATCATCCTAATATATAGGACACGGTTTCCTCCTATAATCAGCCGCACACCATATAAATAATATCATCTCCCAACTTACCGAGTCTATCGATTTAATCTATAAATCTACATTGGTAAATCAAAGAGATGAGTACCAAGTATATGTGCCCGTTATTATATCGGGATTAAGAGCATGTACTAAATAATATCGAGGTCCGATTCGATTATGTAGTCTGATAAATCGAATCACCTCTGTGTCAGTCTGCTCAATACACACAAAGTGCACTAGTGTGATTCTATGGTCAAGACAAACCAATACCAAATCACACTACAACCATTCCGATGGTTTGTCCAAAGTCATCTCGGTTGTGAGCCTTTACTTATACTTTACAAGGAGCCAATAACATGATCTCCCGTGTGACACCACACACCATGTTATCTACAATGTAAGGTATTAGACAATATTGCATAACCATAAAAATATGCAAACAATGATCATGTGATTCTTATTTCAAAATAAAGATGTTCATACAAAAAATAGACTTTTAAGTATACATCCCTACAATCTCCCACTTATACTAAAAGACTATGCTGTCCTCAAAGTGCCATACATCTGATCCCCATTCCCTCCACATGCCTATCAAAAGCTCTCGCCGGAAGGCCCTTAGTGAAAGGATCTGCCAGGTTATCCTCCGATGCAATCTTGGCCACAGCAACTTCTCCTCGTTTTACGATTTCTCTTATCAAGTGGTACTTGCGCTCTATGTGTTTACTAGCCTTATGGGCTCGTGGTTCCTTCGAGTTTGCAACTGCACCACTATTATCACAATAAATCGTGATAGTTCTGGGCAAACCAGGAATCACATCCAAGTCCATCAGAAAGTTCCTGAGCCATACAGCTTCTTTGGCCGCCTCAGAGGCCGCCACATACTCAGCTTCCATGGTGGAGTCTGCCACGCACTTTTGCTTGACACTCCTCCATACAATGGCTCCACCTCCCAAAGTAAACACAAAACCTGAGGTAGATGTTGGATCTATTTGAGCGCTAGAGGGGGGGGTGAATAGCGCTAAGAAAAAACTTTTCGTAATCGTTCGAATTGGCACGAGTAAACGCAGCGGAAAGATAGCAATAAATAAATAAAAACACGAGGGGTTTTTACTTGGTTCGTAGCCTACGGCTACTACTCCAAGGCCCTAATGGTCCTTGACCACACACGGAGGTCAAATATTAAACGAACTCCTTCTCGATAGAGATAGGAGTTAAGCGAATACAAAAACTCAATAAAGATTCAAGGTAGAGGGACACTCCCCCTCTCCTTGATATGATTTAAAGCTTGAAAATAAAGACAACTTATACAAAATTAAAGATTATACGTGACTTCAAGGATTGGAGGTTGAAGCTTTAGTCGTCTCAGCTTCGTAGGGATGTCGAGAGTCGGAGCGTATCAAGCACTTGGAAGCTTTTGAATTGATGAAAAACCCTAGGTTTGGCCCTCCTTTTATAGCCTTTAAGCCCCTCAACGAATGGGTCTTCAACCAATCACAAATGGGCACAAAACTCCTTGAAAAATGGTGATAAAGCTTGACTCCTGAGGCTGATTTTGACCACCGGTTGAATGGCGGTTGAAGGCACTTGAAGCGGTTGAGCCTGCCGGTTGAATGGCGGTTGAGCGCAGCCACGATTTTTGACTAAAAAGGAGTTTAGCTCAAAATACAAGTGAATTCGACGGCCACTTGTCGTCCGATCTCAACATAGACCTTCCATAGGAAGTCTTGGGTTGAATCGTCGCCTAGAGCGTCCGTACAAAGGACACGACCTCACTTACGCTTGCACACGAGCTTACCTCGATACTTACTTGCTTCCGGCCTTCCACTCGATTCCTTCGGCTCCCTCCGAAGTAACTCGAGTGTCGCCCGACCACCGCGGCTTCCTCCGGGTGTCGCTAGCCTTCAGCTCCAGCATTGAGACTTTTCTGCACACTTGATTTAGCTCGTCAGATAACAATATAAGCTTAACTTTGTATCGTTTGCTATAATCAAAACATAGGTTCGACTTAGGTGGCACCAACAATCTCCTTTTGATTTATGGCAAACCACATACAAAGTTAAGCAAGCATGAAGAATAATAATGTGCATGAGAGAAAAATAAAGATTAAGTTGGAGTAGTAAGGATTTTCTTCAAGTACTCCCCTTGAGGAAACCTCCCCCTTGAGAGGTGAGTCTTTGAAGAAAGACCTTAATCCTCCCCCTTGAGTGTTACTTTAAGTAATTAACATTACTTAAAATTAGCTTTAGTAAAACGTTTTAAAATTAGCTTTAGTAAAACGTTTTAGTTAAGCCCTTTCTCCCCCTTAAGTAAAACACTAACGACATAAATAAGTTAAGAATTCTCTTAACTTGGCCTTTTGTCAAAAGTTAAATAAGTTCTCAAAACCTAAAGTTAACTTTTGGTTTAAACATGAAGTAAGAGTTAAGTTATCAAAAAATTTGAAAAATTTGACCCCTTAACTTTGGCCTTTTCTCCCCCTTTTTCTATATCGAAAGAGTAAGGGTGTGTGGAAATCAAAATAATTGCTAAATTTAAAGTCCAAGCATGTTCCACATTTTTATTAAAATAGTATATTGAAAATAAGCTCATCTATGAAATGTTAGACTCATTTGGCTTGATTGATATGAAGGATCAACCAGTCTCGGTTAGTATGTATGATTATACTCCATGGTTCATAGCGATGCACTAGCTCTACATCTAGAACCAGGAGTAAGGTCCTAACATCTCACTCCCATCTACGTGGCTAAGTACACAAACACATTAGTCCTATGTGTTGTGAGATGTATTGGCTCCTTAAATCTATAGGTGCATGATATCTATGTTAGAATGTATACTGAAAGCCTAGCTCTTTTTGTATGAACATTTTATTTTGAAATAAGAATCACATGATCATTGTTTGCACTTTATATATTTATTATATGTGTGTGCATATTGTCTAATATTTTACATTGTAGATAACATGGTGCTTGGTGTGGCACAGAAGATCATGTTATCAGTCCCTTATAAAATATAAGTAGAGGCTCACAACCAAGATGGTTTTGGACAAACCATTGGCATGGTTGTAGTGTAGCTTGGTATTGTTTTATCTTGAACATAGAGTTACACTAGTACACTTAGGTGTATTGAGCGGGACCCGACATAGAGGTGATTCAATTTAGTGACTACATAATTGAATCGGACCTCGGATATTATGTTGTACATGCTCTTAATCCCGATATAATAACGGGCACATGTACTTAGTATTTATTTCTTTGATTTACCAATAGGTGAGATTTAGATGGATTAAATCAATATGACAGGTAAGTTGGGAAATAATATTATTTACATGGTGTGTCATTGATTATAGGAGGAAACCGTGTCCTATATATTAGGTTGATGATGTCCCCTTGAGGAGCTCATAAGGTTCATCATGTAAACCCAGCTGGTTGACTTAGTCAACATGATGATAAGGTTGAGTGGTACTACTCGAGGAGTTAGATGTTAATTAATTGATGGTCAGTAAATCAATTAATTGTGGACATTCGATATCTTAAACACGGGAGATTAATGTACAAATAATATATGGAGCCCATATTGATTTATGGGGTTGGTGAGGTAGTTCAATGATGATCCTCTAGTGGAATGGAACATCATTGATGGATCAAGTTTGTGTGGTTCCGATCCATCGGGTGGCCGAGACCCAACTCCTCCTTATGGTCCCTATCGTAGCCTAATATAATCCTTATGAAGTCTAGATCCAAGAATGTAAAACAAAACCTAGAACTAACGGTTGGATTAAATCCATAGATCCGATGGTTAGGATGAAACCCTAGAACCAACGGTTGGATTAAATCCATAGATCCGATGGTTAGGATGAAACCCTAGAACCAACGGTTGGATTAAATCCATAGATCCGATGGTTAGGATGAAACCCTAGAACCAACGGTTGGATTAAATCCATAGATCCGATGGTTAGGATGAAACCCTAGAACCAACGGTTGGATTAAGTCCATAGATCCGATGGTTAGGATGAAACCCTAGAACCAACGGTTGGATTAAATCCATAGATCCGATGGTTAGGATGAAACCCTAGAACCAACGGTTGGATTAAGACCATAGATCCGATGGTTAGGATGAAACCCTAGAATCGACGGTTGGGATTAAATCCCTAGATCCGACGGTTGGTATAAAACCCTTGATCCGACGGTTGGGATTAAATCCTAGATCCTATGGTTGGGATGAAATCCTAGATCCGACGGTTGGGATCAAATCCCTAGAACCGACGGTGGAGATTAAATCCCTAGAACCGACGGTGGAGATTAAATCCCTAGATCCGACGGTGGAGATTAGAGGAGGCTTAAGCCTAAATTCTAGAATTAGGGTTGGCTCATCCTTGGTTAGGCAACAAATCTTAAAGGGATAAGGTTGGGCGGCAAGAATATAGGAGTTAGTTCCTATATTTTAGGCTAACCAACTTTCTCCTAAATTCTATAAATAAAGGCTTAGGCATTGGGCGAAAATAGGTTTTTTGGATTGGAGATTTAGGGTTTGGCTCATCCAAGAGTTAAGGCAACAAACCCTAGAGGAGCTAGGGTTTTGGGCGGCTAAGAAAGTGGGTGGCAAGGTGATTGTTCTCCCTAAGGTTTTTGGCACTCTTTCCCTTCTCATCCTTGGCGGTTCTCTTCTTCCTCCTCTCTTGCTCCTTGGTGCGGCGGATCTCCAACAATTGGTGGCCGTGCTTCTCCAACATCTAGGTGGCGGCAACAATACAACAAGATCTCTCTTGTTTGGTGGCGGTTCTAGAAAGGAAAGGTTTGGTGGTTCTTCTCTTTGTTCGCGCGGACAAGGAAGAGAAGAAGCGTGATCTAGAAGGCTTCTACTCGTGGAGGATCTTTCCACGAGAAGGATAGGACATACGGTAGAAGATCGTAAGGTATAAAGTTTTATAACTTTAATTTCAGATCTGAGCATGTTCTTATATATGATGATTATACATGTGTATATGAATATATATTGTATAATTATGGACCCGAAGACAAACACAAAAACCGGCGATCCGTCGTCGTCGTCTCTTCGCGGCTAACCAACTAGAAGAGTTGTGTTGCTTGAAGCGACTAGTTTGTTCAAGCGACCACTCGAGTTGTTAGCACGACGACGAATAGGTGTTGCTAAGGAAGCTCATCCCATCCGGATTAATCCTTTCATTAGTGAAAATTTTAATCCGGGGACATGGGAGCCAATGAGCCTCCGAAGCGACATCCATCAATTGGTATCAGAGCAACGGTTTCCGGTTTTGTGTGTTTAGGATTCGGTTATATTTTTATGCATTTTTCATATATAATATGTGCCGGATAATAGTAGGATATGCGTAGTGGAACTCTTTGGTTGCAGGCATAAGATCCGACTATTATGGCCATGTGTGTGTATGTGAATGGATGTGTGTAAAAATTTATTATTTGAATCCTCGGGGTTGACGAGGCTAGATTAGTATTTAATTTTTGTAATTAAATACGGCATTGTTTAGCCGCTCATTTTAGTTTACTTTCGATCTAGATTATTTGTACACTCCTTCGTGGAGTATAGGATCGATGGATGTAAATTAATATGATTTATCTCGGCTCGTAACTCTTTGGTGACTTGCGCAGGAAAGATGGAAGCGGGACGAGGTGGCGACGGCCAGGATGCGTATTAGAGAATAATGCCATAATAGTTGGAAAAATTCTGATTTTTCCATATTTATTGCTTATTTGTTTTATATGCATGTTGTGTTTGTTTTTAAAATTCCTCGATTTCAATTTACTAAGTGGGAGAGGGACATTTTAATTAATTCCCGTGGCCTCAATTACAATTTGACGTGTGATACAACAAACTTGCGCATTGGCTCTGAGTGCCTTCCTCCCCATCGGATGGGTTTCTTTGCGGATCACTAGGTCAAATAATGGTTATAGGAAATTATTTAGGAGCGTGTGTACTTCCCCATCGGTAAGGCACATAATCCGAAATAATTCCCTTAGTATCGTGTAATGGTGCACACTTAGATGCAAATAAAAATATCCTCCCCATAAGTCACTTGCTTTTATTTGTAGGGCCAAGAGGAACCAACTATTAATTTTATTTGTCAAAGTAAGGTTGACAAGATAATAAAATTAATGGGTAAAACCTCCTCTTACAAATGTAGAATAATTCATTATCGTCCACACACACAGTGGCATACGAAATTCTCGGTGTTTTGAGGTGTTGGTTGATTTGATTTTATTGTTTTGAGGAATCAATAATATTTGAAATCTAATATTTTGATCATTGTGATTCTTAGGATTTTCAAATGGCTTTCAACCCACTTGCTATGATACTAAAGGAAACAAACTTACTATACCCAAATTATACTGATTGGAAAGAAAAATGGATAGTGTCTTAAGCTATGAGTGTCCTCCTAGGGTTGCGAATGATTAGGGAAAAGGAACTTTTGATACGAGAATCAAGTGCTAGGAAGGAAGCCATGGTTGCTCGAGAAGGTTTCTACTTCTATGCGAAGGCAAGAAGAAGAAGAAACAAGGTAGAGCAAAGGTGGTGGAGTGGACCTCGAGAGAGGAGTGAAGAAGCCGAAAGGCAAGTACTTCACTTGTAACAGATTTGGACATGGGAAGAAAGACTTCAACCTAAAGAAGAACAGAGGTATATCTTCTCGCCTTAGTCGTTGAAACATGTTTAGTGGTGTTATCTACGACTGATGTGTGTAGATACGGGAGCCATTGATCATGTCTGCAATTATTTGCAGGGGTTCCAGGAAACCCGACGACTAGCTGAGGGAGAAATTACCGTCTACATGGGCAATGCTTCAAAGGTGGCTGCTATTGCAGTGGGAGATGTTTATTTATCTTTTGATAGGAATAAAGTTTTGGTTTTGAGAAATTGTCTTTATGTACCTACATTTAGAAAGAATTTGATTTCGGTTTCTAAATTATTTGTGGATGGATATTCTTTCTTTTAATGTGAGTTGTTATAAAAAGAAATAGAGAGATTATCTGTTCAGGTACATTGGTTGGCAATTTGTATACTCTTGAACCAAAAGTTCCCACGATGCATATAGAAGTGAATAACTCATCTTCTAAGTCTAATAAGAGAAAAGAACCTTCGAAAATGAACCAGACATATCTTTGGCATCTAAGGCTTGGTCATATTAACCTGAGTAGAATTCAAAGGTTGATAGCTGATGGACCTTTGGGTTCATTAGTGGTGGAGGATCTCCCAACCTGCGAATCTTGCTTGGAAGGTAAAATGACCAAGAGGCCTTTCAAGGCCAAGGGGTATAGAGCCAAAGATGTGTTAGAATTGGTTCATTCTGATTTATGCGGTCCTATGTCTATCCAGGCAAGAGGTGGTTTTGAATATTTCGTCTCTTTTATAGATGATTATTCAAGATATGGATACATTTACTTGATGCGCCGCAAGTCTGAATGCTTTGACAGGTTCAAAGAATTCAAGGCTGATGTGGAGAACCGTCAAGGTAAAAGTATCAAGACATTACGATCTGATCGTGGTGGCGAGTACCTCTTGGGAGAGTTTAGGAGTTACTTATCAGAGGCTGGGATTCAATCCCAATTGTCCGCACCTGGCACACCCCAGTAGAATGGTGTGGCGGAGCGAAGGAACAGGACTCTTATGGAGATGGTCAGATCTATGATGAGTTATTCTGAGTTACCTGTTTCGTTCTGGGGGTATGCACTGGATACGGCAATGTACACTCTGAACTTGGTTCCATCTAAATCAGTACCTTCTACCCCTGTAGAATTGTGGACTGGGCGAAAGCCTAGTCTGAGACATATTCGGATATGGGGGAGTCCAGCACATGTGCTGAAGGATGATGCTGGTAAGTTGGAACCTCGTACAGAAGTGTGCATGTTTGTTGGCTACCCTAAGGGAACGAAAGCTGGTTTGTTTTATAATCCTAGAGATCAGAGGGTGATCGTTAGCACGAACGCCAGATTTCTAGAGGAGGATTATGTAATGAACCACAAGCCCAAGAGTAGGATTGTTCTTGAGGAGTTGGCGAAGTCCGACTTGATTACCACGGTACAAGAGGAGACACCACAAGTCACTGCACCGCGTGTCACAGAGCATACACAGGAGGCACCTCGTCGTAGTGGGAGGGTTGTTAGACAACTCGACAGATTCATGTTTTTGGGAGAGTCTTCGGACTTAGTCCCTGGTGAACATGAACCTGATCCCTGGACATATGATGAGGCACTCCAAGATAGAGATGCGGCATCTTGGCAAAGTGCGATGAATTCAGAGATAGAATCTATGGATTCTAATCAGGTCTGGGAGCTAGTAGAACCATCCAATGGTGTAAAAACCATTGGATGCAAGTGGATCTACAAGAGAAAGAGAGGAGTAGACGGGAAGGTTGAGACCTTCAAAGCTAGGCTTGTTGCGAAAGGGTATACTCAGAAAGAGGGCATCGATTATGAGGAGACCTTTTACCGTAATATGCTTAAGTCTATCCGGATTCTCTTATCTATAGCTCATATGGATTATGAGATTTGGCGGATGGATGTCAAGGCGACTTTCCTTAATGGAAGTCTTGAGAGAACATCTATATCACGGCAGCGGAGGATTCATTGCTAAAGGCAAAGAGCATCTTGTATGTAAGCTTAATCGGTCCATTTATGGATTGAAGCAAGCTTCTAGATCTTGGAACATCCGCTTTGATGAGGTAATCCGTCATATGGATTTATTCAAAGTCGGATGAGCCTTGTGTATACAAGAGATGTGAGCGTAGTGGTGTTTCTTGTACTATCGTAGATGACATTTTGTTAGTTGGAAACAATATCAAAGTGTTATCGACGTAAGTATAGTTGTCAAAGCAGTTTGACATGAAGGACTTGGGAGAAGTGGGACACATCCTTGGGATCAAAGTTATAAGGGATCGCGAAAAGGATGTTGTGCTTGTCTCAAGCTTCATACATTGACACTATCCTTGCTCGTTTTAGCATGCAGAACTCCAAGAAAGGTTTTCTACCTTTTAGGCATGGAGTTCCTTTATCTAAAGAGATGTGTCCCAAAACATCAAAGGAGATAGAGGACATGAAGCGGTTCCTTATGCTTGGTGATGGAAGCCTTATGTATGCTATGCTATATGCGAGACGGATATCTGCTTTGCGTGGGCATGGTTAGCGAATATCGAGTAATCTGACGAGGACATTGGTGCGGTAAAGCATATATTGAAGTACACGAGAAGGACTAGGGATTATATCTTTGGTTTCTGCAGGCGGATCAATTAGTCCACATGGGTTACGATTGGATTTCCAATCGGATAGGGACAAGAGTAAGTCTACCTCGGGGTTTGTGTTTACTTTTGGAGGTGGAGCCATAGTATGGAGGAGTGTCAGCAATGCGTGGCGGACTCTACCATGGAAGGTGAGTATGTGGCGACCTGCGAGGCGACCAAAGGAAGCTGTATGGCTCGGGAACTTCTTGATGGACTTGGATGTGATTCTGGTTTGCCCGAACTATCACAATTTATTGTGATAATGTGATGCGATTGCAAACTCGAAGGAACCACGAGCCCATAAGGCAAGTAAACACATAGGCGCAAGTACCACCTTATCACGAGAGATCGTAAAGCGAGGAGAGAAGTTCTTTATTGCATCGAGAGGATAACTGGCGGATCCATTCACTAAGGCCCTTCGGTAGCGTTTGATAGGCATGTGGAGGACATGGGGATCGGATGTATGGCAGTGATGGACTTAGTCTTTTAGTATAAGTGGGAGATTGTTAGAATGTATCTTTGAAAGCCTAGCTCTTTTTGTATGAACATTTTATTTTGAAATAAGAATCACATGATCATTGTTTGCACTTTATATATTTATTATATGTGTGCATATTGTCTAATATTTTACATTGTAGATAACATGGTGCTTGGTGTAGCCACGAAGATCATGTTATCAGTCCCTTATAAAATATAAGTAGAGGCTCACAACCAAGATGGTTTTGGACAAACCATTGGCATGGTTGTAGTGTAGCTTGGTATTGTTTTATCTTGAACATAGAGTTACACTAGTACACTTAGGTGTATTGAGCGGGACCGACATAGAGGTGATTCAATTTATTGCTGACTACATAATTGAATCGGACCTCGGATATTATGTTGTACATGCTCTTAATCCCGATATAATACTTGGGCACATGTACTTAGTATTTATTTCTTTGATTAACATTGGGTGAGATTTAGATGGATTAAATCAATATGCCTGGTAAGTTGGGAAATAATATTATTTACATGGTGTGCCGTTGATTATAGGAGGAAACCGTGTCCTATATATTAGGTTGATGATGTCCCCTTGAGGAGCTCATAAGGTTCATCATGTAAACCCGGCTGGTTGACTTAGTCAACATGATGATAAGGTTGAGTGGTACTACTCGAGGAGTTAGATGTTGATTAATTGATGGTCAGTAAATCAATTAATTGACGGACATTCGATATCTTAAACACGGGGAGATTAATGTACAAATAATATATGGAGCCCATATTGATTTATGGGGGTTGGTGAGGTAGTTCAATGATGATCCTCTAGTGGAATGGAACATCATTGATGGATCAAGTTTGTGTGGTTCCGATCCATCGGGTGGCCGAGACCCAACTCCTCCTTATGGTCCCTATCGTAGCCTAATATAATCCTTATGAAGTCTAGATCCAAGAATGTAAAACAAAACCTAGAACCAACGGTTGGATTAAATCCATAGATCCGATGGTTAGGATGAAACCCTAGAACCAACGGTTGGATTAAATCCATAGATCCGATGGTTAGGATGAAACCCTAGAACCAACGGTTGGATTAAATCCATAGATCCGATGGTTAGGATGAAACCCTAGAACCAACGGTTGGATTAAATCCATAGATCCGATGGTTGGGATGAAACCCTAGAACCAACGGTTGGATTAAATCCATAGATCCGATGGTTGGGATGAAACCCTAGAACCAACGGTTGGATTAAATCCATAGATCCGATGGTTAGGATGATGAACCATAATCCTAGATCCGACGGTTGGTAAAAAACCCTTGATCCGACGGTTGGTTTTAAATCCTATATCCTATGGTTGGGTTGAAATCCTAGATCCGACGGTTGGGATAAAATCCCTAGAACCGACGGTGGAGATTAAATCCCTAGAACCGACGGTGGAGATTAAATCCCTAGATCCGACGGTGGAGATTAGAGGAGGCTTAAGCCTAAATTCTAGAATTAGGGTTTGGCTCATCCTGGTTGGGCGGCAACAAATCTTAAAAGGGATAAGGTTGGTTGCAAGAATATAGGAGTTAGTTCCTATATTTTAGGCTAACCAACTTTCTCCTAAATTCTATAAATAAAGGCTTAGGCATTGGGCTAAAATAGGTTTTTGGATTGGAGATTTAGGGTTTGGCTCATCCAAGAGTTAACAACAAACCCTAGAGGAGCTAGGGTTTTGGGCTAAGAAAGTGGGTGGCAAGGTGATTGTTCTCCCTAAGGTTTTTGGCCTCTTTCCCTTCTCATCCTTGGCCGGTTCTCTTCTTCCTCCTCTCTTGCTCCTTGGTGGCGGCGGATCTCCAACAATTGGTGGCGGTGCTTCTCCAACATCTAGGTGGCAAGGCAACAATACAACAAGATGGCGGCACTCATCCAATCGTTCCTTGTTGCATCAAACTCTCTTGTTTGGTGGCCGGTTCTAGAAAGGAAAGGTTTGGTGGTTCTTCTCTTTGTTCGCAGACAAGGAAGAGAAGAACGTGATCTAGAAGGCTTCTACTCGTGGAGGATCTTCGTCCACACGTCGTCCACGAGAAGGATAGGACATACGGTAGAAGATCGTAAGGTATAAAGTTTTATAACTTTAATTTCAGATCTGAGCATGTTCTTATATATGATGATTATACATGTGTGTATATGAATATATATTGTATAATTATGGACCCCGAAGACAAACACAAAAACCGGCGATCCGTCCGTCGTCTCTTCCGCGGCTAACCAACTAGAAGAGTTGTGTTGCTTGAACGACTAGTTTGTTCAAGCGACCACTCGAGTTGTTAGCACGACGACGAATAGGTGTTGCTAAGGAAGCTCATCCCATCCGGATTAATCCTTTCATTAGTGAAAATTTTAATCCGGGGACATGGGAGCCAATGAGCCTCCGAAGGGACATCCCATCAATCTAAGGTATGACCTATGCTAGTTTCATGAAAAAGTAAGAAATAGTAGTAATATAATTTGCAAAACCTATTCTATTACGCACATGCCTAATTTTCGTCTCAAGAGACTAAATTCGGCTTCGGGTAGTGGTTTAGTAAATATGTCTGCTAGGTTAGACTTCGAGTCAACATATTCGAGTTGTATGGAGCCGTTGGCTACATGTTCTCAAATGAAATGGTGTTTTACCTCTATATGCTTTGTTCTTGAATGGCATATAGGGTTCTTAGTTAGATTTATCGAACTTATGTTGTCTACAAAAATTTTAGTTTTGGTGAAGTCCAACCTAAAGTCTCAGAGAGTGTGCTTCATCCAAAGAAGCTGAGTTACACACTCACCCATCGCAACGTATTCGGCTTCGGTGGTAGATAAGGCAACACAATGTTGCTTCCTACTGCACCAACTCACTAGACTTGAGCCGAGTAGTTGACAACAACCACTCGTGCTCTTTCTATCGAGTTTACTACCGGCATAATCCGAATCGGAGTAGCCGATTAGTTCAAACTCCGTAGATCTAGGGTACCAAATACCAACGTTAAGTGTACCCTTAAGATATCTAAGGATACGCTTAACTAGGGTTAGGTGAGACTCCTTAGCACAGGTTTGAAACCTGGCGCACATACTTACTGCGAATAGGATGTCGGGTCGACTCGCAGTTAAGTATAGGAGACTTCCTATCGCGCTCCTATAGTACTTTAAGTCAATGGACTTACTTTCTAGGTCTTCTCCTATGTTAACATTAATCGCCATTGGGGTGTTTATTATCTTAGCGTCTTGCATTCCAAATCTTTTAATTAACTCCTTAGTGTATTTTTGTTGATATAGGTATATACCATCCTTAGTTTGTTTAATTTGTAGACCTAAAAAGAAACTTAACTCGCCTACTAAGTTCATTTCAAACTCACTTTCCATGAGTGAAACGAACTTGTTTAGTAAGGCTGAGTTAGAGGTTCCAAAAATTATATCGTCTACGTAAATTTGAGCTATGAATATTTCTTTACCTAAGGTTTTTACGAAGATAGTTGGGTCAACTAAGCCTTGGTTAAACCCTTTTGACTTGAGATGGATTGAAAGTCTCTCGTACCAAGCTCGAGGAGCTTGTTTAAGTCCATAGAGAGCTTTCTTAAGTTTTAGAACATGGTCGGGTTTATCTAGATTTTCGAATCCGGGGGGTTGGCTAACATAAACTTCTTCTTTAATGTATCCATTTAGGAATGCCGACTTAACATCCATTTGAAATAGCTTAAATCCTCGATGTGCGGCATAAGCTAGCAACATTCGAATGGATTCGAGTCTAGCTACTGGGGCATAGGTTTCGTAAGTAATCTAAGCCTTCGACTTGGTGAACCCTTTGGCGACTAACCTAGCCTTGTTTCTAACTACTTCACCTTTATCATCAAGCTTATTTCTAAACACCCACCTTGTTCCAATTGTCGTTTTGTCTTTAGGTGGTGGTACTAATTCCCACACTTCATTCCTAGTAAATTGAGCTAGCTCTTCTTGCATTGCAATAATCCAATCGGGATCAAGAAGAGCTTGTTCAATTGATTTAGGTTCTATCTTTGAAATTAAGGAAATTTGACTAAGGTTCCTATAGGATGCTCTAGTTCGAACTCCTAGATTAAGATCTCCTATCACTTGATCGATAGGGTTGTTAGTCCGAATCCTAGATTGGGTTGGGTTTGTGTCACCTAATGCTTGATCAATGGGGTGACTTGGTTGAACACTAGTTTGACTCGGATCACTTGTCACTTGGTCGACAAGAGAAGTTGGTTGATGTGGATTAGACTCGATTTGGTCAGAGTTAGGTCTAGTATGAGTAGGCTCGCTAATTGGGGTTGTCGGGGTTTTGTAGGTTCGTGTCCTTCATCAAATACTACATTGATAGTCTCCTCGACTCTAAGGGTGTCGTGGTTATATACTCTATAAGCTCGGCTTGTAGTCCAGTATCCTAGAAATATTCGGTCATGGTTTTGGATGTAAATTTCCTAGGTAATCCTTAGTGTTTAGAATATGTACCTTACACCCAAATACCTAAAGTACTTGATGTTAGGTATTTTATCGTGATAAATCTCATACGAGGTCTTAAGGTGCCTCTTTACCATAAGGATCCTATTCTGGACATAGCAAGCCGTGCTAACGGCTTCTGCCCAAAACCTATCAGGTAGGTTATATTCGTTTAACATGGTCCTAGCGGCTTCTTGTAGAGTTCGGTTTTTCCGCTCCACTAGGCCATTTTGTTGAGGGGTCCTAGGGCAAGAGAATTCATGGTGGTATCCGTTTAGGTTACAGAAGTCGGTGAACCTTTGATTTTCGAATTCACCACCATGATCTAAGTCTTTTAACCTTAAGGTCTTTTTGATTCTCGATTAATTTGAATAGATTGATTAATTGATCTAGGGTATCATTTTTATGTTTGATGAACCTAACCTGTAAACTCGAGTAGTCGTCAATTATGACTAAGCAATATTGACTTTTATTGAGTGACTTGGCTCCATGTGAATCGAATAGATCCATATGCAGGAGCTCAAGTACACTTGAGGTTCGTTCTTGGTTAGTTAACTTGTGTTGTGTCCTAGGTTGTTTTCCTTGTTGACAAGCATTACAGATTTTATTAACCAAGTTGTTGAGGTTGGATAAACCTTTGACTAAGCCACTCTGACTCATCTTGTGGACGAGTCTTGGGTGCGAGTGACCGAGTCGTCGGTGCCACAACCATGATTCCTCTTCCTGTGTCATAAGACATTTGGCTGAGGATTTGATTAAGTTCATTGTATAAATGTTATTTGTCCTAGTTCCTTTGAGTATTGTTTTAGCTGTTTCATTTGTTTTAATTATACATTCATTTTCTAAAAATACGACCTTATAGTTATTGTCACACAATTGGCTTACGCTAAGCAGGTTATATTCAAAATTCTCTACAAGTAATACATTTTTAATAACAAAATTCGAGTTAAGCTCGATATCACCTGATCCGATGATTTTGAGCTTGCCGTTATTCCCAAAGGCTACCGATCCTTGTCGTTTGAATCGAAGCTTTGTGAATTTGAGTTGATCCCCGGTCATGTGTCGGGAGCAACCACTGTCCAACATCCATTGATCCTACACACAAGGTGGTTGGATTGGATGTTAGATTTTTATTTTTAAATTGGTTGTAAGTTGTTAAACCTAGGTCATCTCACCAGTCTATATGATCAAGCATGTTATACTTATGTGTTTTTGTGAGATGACTCCCAATTAAATTTATTAAGTGGATTTAGGTTTAAGTGATTTTATGTTGAGATGATTTTCAATTAAATTGATTAAGTGGATTTAGGTTCAAGTAATTAGGATTTAGGTTCAAGTAATTTTATATTGAGATGATTTTCAATTAAGTTGATTAAGTGGATTTAGGTTCAAGTAATTTTATGTTGAGATGATTTTCAATTAAGTTTGATTAAGTGGATTTAGGTTCAAGTAATTAGGATTTAACCCAAGGCTTGTCAAGTTTACCTTTTCAAGATCATGGCTTCCGTGTCGTGGCGAGGCACGAGGGCCTTCTTTTATCGGATCATCGACCACTTCCTTAGACAAAGCCATGTTCAAGAAAATGATGACTTGACTCACCTAAGACTATTTCCTAGTCTAACTAGTTATTTTTGAAAAGAGGCTCCCCAGGCTCAATCTTTTCGAAGGATTTTAGTTGGTTATTTGAAAAGAGGCTCCCCGAGGCTCAATCTTTTCAAGGATTTTTAGTTGGTTATTTGTGTATTCCAAGTGAGTTAAAAAACAACAAAAAAACTAAGCATGCAATTTCTAAGTTAAAGCACAAACATGTTTTATCTTGGCTCCCCCTAGACGGTTGAATCGGTTCGGTCTATCCACATAGTGGATTTGGTCCTTGGGAACCCAGTACGAGTTAGATCCTAGAGTTGAAATCAAAGTGGTCTTAGGGACCCATGCTTGGACACATTTTTTATGTCTACTTACGATTGACATATACGACTTATTGGTCGTGTTTGAGCTAAACCCTAGTCCGGCCTTGTTGTACACGGCCCTTTGCGATCCAAGTAGGAGGTCAAGTCCTTTGGATCCCAAAGTAAACCTTTCCAACGTATTCCTAAGATCTTCGACTTGACTTTTCAAGAGTGAGTTCTCAACTTCGAGTTTTTCAACCCGAGTTGAGTCCTTCTCTTGAACTCGACTAGTCGAAGAGGTTAGGGAGACCTCGTGTTTGAGGAGTTTAACTTCCTCAACCAGGGTCTCGACCTTGGACTCGGACTTATCTAACTTCCTAGACAAAAACCTAACCGTATTATGTAAAGTATTAAATAAAGTATGACTCACCTTAAGGGTATCTTTTGAACCGGATGCGTATCCGTGGCTTGACTTGAAGGTTGCTTCGTAGTCCGAATCATCCTCCGGTTCTGACTCAAGTTCGGGTTCGGTCTCCGTGTCTGACTCAATTGATTTCGCCATGAAGACGTGGTCTTCGTCTTCTTCGGATGATGCTTCTTCCCATGTCGCGTTGAGGGCCTTCTTGTGCTTAGGTCCTTGGTGGTTGAGCTTGGGGCACTCGGACTTGATATGTCCAAACCTGTTACACTCATAACACCTAATATTAGAACTTTTAGGTTTACCTTGGTTGGGTCGAGTCGTGGTTCGCTTTCGTCCCTTGGCTATTCTTCGAGCTAGGTTCATTAGTTCGGCAGTCAATTCCGGGTCAACTTCTTCTTCGGACTCGTCTTCCTCCTCGGTTGGTGGTGGCTTGCTTGCGATTTTCTTCTTCTTTGATCCTGCAAATAAAGCTATACCCCTCTCGGGTTTCGAGTTGGATTGTTCATGTAATTCAAAATCGGAAAAGAGTTCATCTAACCTAATTTTAGAAAGATCCTTGGAGACCTTGTAGGCATCGACCATGGATGCCCACAAGGTAGTCCTCGGAAAAGAGTTTAGAACATACCTTATAAGGTCGCGGTTTTCGACCTTTTGCCCGATTGCGTGTAAGTTGTTGACGATGTCCTGGACACGGGCGTGGAGTTGCGTCGCGGATTCGTGTTCCTGCATTTTTAGTGTGTACAATTTATTGAATAACAAATCACGCTTACATACCTTGGCTTGATCCGATCCTTCGTGTAACTCGATTAGTTTAGTCCAAAGATCCTTTGCGCTTATGAAGGGGCCGACGCGATTTAACTCCTCCTTGGATAGGCCGCATTGGAGGATTTGTGTTGCCTTGGCGTCGGCTTCGACTTGTCGTTTTGTTGCAATGGTCCATTGATCATAATCCAAGGAGTCACCCACTTCATTAGTCGGAAGTGTGAAACCCGTTTGGATTATGATCCACATCTCGAGTTGGGTTTTGAGAAAGCATTCCATCCGACCCTTCCAATAACGAAGTCATCTCCGTTATAAAGCGGAGGTCGGACGGTGCTAAAACCCTCGAGATGGGCCATTGAAACAAAAAGACAAAAGAGACGAAGACCGAAAAACTAGCAAAGACAAAAACTCAAAAACAAGTACCAAGACTCGCGTCTTGGATTAGTAATCTTGGGAGAGAATTTAACAAACAAAATAAATAGAAATAAACAGAATTAAAAGAAAATAAATCTGTAAAAAGCTAGATTGGTGGTTTCACCAAATCTTAGCAACCCGACTCGATACCAATTGTTGGATCGATTTGAGCGCTAGAGGGGGTGAATAAGCGATAAGAAAAAACTTTTTAAATGTCGTTCAATTAGTACGAGTAAGTAGCAATAAATAAATAAAAACACGAGGGGTTTTACTTGGTTCGTAGCCTACGGCTACTACTCCAAGGCCCTAATGGTCCTTGACCACGCACGGAGGGAAAATATTAAATGAACTCCTTCTCTATAGAGATAGGAGTTAAGCGAATACAAAAACTCAATAAAGATTCAAGGTAGAGGGACACTCCCCCTCTCCTTGATATGATTTAAAGCTTGAAAATAAAGACAACTTATACAAAATTAAAGATTAGACCGACGACTTCAAGGATTGGAGGTTGAAGCTTTAGTCGTCGTCTCGGCCTTGAGTAGGGATGTCGTTTGGCCCTCCTTTTATAGCCTTTAAGCCCCTCAGCGAATGGGTCTTCAACCAATCACAAATGGGCACAAAACTCCTTGAAAAATGGTGATAAAGCTTGACTCCTCGAGGCTGATTTTTGACCACCGGTTGAAGCTGGCGGTTGAAGCTGCTTGATTGGCTGAAGCCCGGTTGGTCGGTTGAACTGGCAGTTGAGCTGGCCACGATTTTTGACTAAAAAGGAGTTTAGCTCAAAATACAAGTGAATTCGGCGGCCACTTGTCGATCTCAACATAGACCTTCCATGGGAAGTCTTGGGTCGGATCGTCGCCTAAGATCATCCCCGTAAAGAGGATACGACCTCACTTACGCTTGCACACACGAGCTTACCTCGATACTTACGTGTCGCTTTTGCTTCCGGCCTTCCACTCGATTCCTTGGCTCCCTCGAAGTAACTCGAGTGTCGCCCGGCTTTCATGGCTTCCTCACGGGTGTCGGCCTTTGACTCGGCATTGAGACTTTTACGCACACTTGGTTGCTTCGTGAGATAACAATGTGTCGCCCGACCACCGCGGCTTCCTCCGGGTGTCGCTGGCCTTCAGCTCCAGCATTGAGACTTTTCTGCACACTTGATTTAGCTCGTGAGATAACAATATAAGCTTAACTTTGTATCGTTTGCTATAATCAAAACATAGGTTCGACTTAGGTGCCCACTGCACCAACAGTAGACTTACTGTTATCCCTATCAGATTGGAAGTCGGAATCCGTGTAACCCACAGGGAGTAATTGGTCTGCCCGGTAAACCAGCATATAATCCCTAGTCCTTCTCAGGTACTTCAATATATGCTTTACCGCAGTCCAATGTCCCTGTCCTGGATTACTCTGATATCTGCTGACCATGCCCACGGCAAAACAGATATCTGGTCTCGTACAGAGCATCGCATACATGAGGCTTCCTACTGCCGAAGCATAAGAAACCGCCTTCATCTCCTCTATCTCCTCAGATGATCTAGGACACATCTCCTTAGATAGAGGTACTCCATGCCTGAAAGGTAGAAAACCCTTCTTGGAGTTCTGCATGCTAAAACGCTCCATAATCGTGTCTATGTATGAAGCTTGGGATAAGCACAACATCCTTTTCTTGCGATCCCTTATAACCTTGATCCCAAGGATGTGTCCCACTTCTCCCAAGTCCTTCATATCAAACTGTTTGGACAACCATACCCTTACGTCCGATAACACCTTGATATTGTTGCCAATCAACAAAATGTCATCTACGTATAGTACAAGAAATACCACTACGTTTCCGTCACATCTCTTGTATACACAAGACTCATCCGGACTTTGAATAAATCCATAAGACTGATCACCTCATCAAACCGAATGTTCCAAGACTAAGCTTGTTTCAATCCATAAATGGACCGATTAAGCTTACATACAAGATGCTCTTTTCCCTTAGCAATGAATCCTCTGTTGCTTCATGTAGATGTTTTCCTCAAGACTTCCATTAAGGAAAGCTGTCTTGACATCCATCCGTACACCTCATAATCCATATGAGCGCTATGCATAAGAGAATGGATAGATTTAAGCATTACTGCAAAAGGTCTCCTCATAATCGATACCCTCTTTCCGAGTATACCCTTCGCAACAAGCCTCGCTTTGAAGGTCTCAACCTTCCCATCTATTCCTCTCTTTCTTTTGTAGATCCACTTGCATCCAATGGTTTTACACCATCGGTGGTTCTACTAGCTCCTGAGACTGATTTGAATCCATAGATTCAATCTCAAAGATTCATTGCACTCGCCAAGATATCGCATCTTTATCTTGGATTGCCTCATCATATGTCCAGGATCAGTTCATGTTCGTTAGGGACCAAATCGTAAGATTCTCCCAAGAACATGAATCTATCAGTCGTCTCACAACCCTCCCACTACGACGAGGTATCACTGTATCCTCTGTGTCACGTGGTGTGATGACATGTGGTATATCCTCTTGTACCGTGGTACTAAAGAAGTGACTTCCCTTTAACTCCTCCGAACAATTTTACTCGTGGGCTTGTGGTTCATCACATAGTCCTCCTCTAGAAATCTGCATTCGGCATCGTACTCACGATCACCTTCCGATCTCTAGGACTATAGAACAAACCACCTTCCAACTTACATCCCTGCCTTCACATGTCTTGGACTCCCCATATCCGAATATGTCTCGAGACTAGGCTTTCGCCCCACAATTCTACGGAGTAGAAGGCACTGATTTAGATGGAACCAAGTTCAGAATGTATACCGCCGTATCTAGAGCATATCCCCAGAACGAATCTGGCAAGTCAGAATAACTCATCATTGATCTAACCATCTCCATAAGAGTCCTATTCCTTCGCTCTGCTACACCATTCTGCTGGGGTGTGCCAGGTGCAGACAATTGGGATTGAATCCCAGCCTCTGATAAGTAATTCCTAAACTCTCCCAAGAGGTATTCACCACCACGATCAGATCGTAGGGTCTTGATACTTTTACCTTGACGGTTCTCCACATCAGCCTTGAATTCTTTGAACCTGTCAAAGCATTCAGACTTGCGGCGCATCAAGTAAATGCATCCATATCTTGAATAATCGTCTATAAAAGAGACGAAATATTCAAAACTACCTCTGCGATAGACATAGGACCATAAATCAGAATGAACCATTTCTAACATATCTTTGGCTCTATACCCCTTGGCCTTGAAAGGCCTCTTGGTCATCTTACCCTCCAAGCAAGATTCACAGGTTGGGAGATCCTCCACCACTAATGAGCCCAAAGGTCCATCAGCTATCAACCTTTGAATCCTGCTTAGGTTAATGTGACCAAGCCTAAGATGCCAAAGATATGTTTGGTTCATCTTCGAAGGTTCTTTTCTCTTATTGGATTTAGAAGATGAGTTATTAACTTCAATTTGCATCGTGGGAGGTTTTGGTTCAATTGTGTAAAAATTTTCTATCAATGTACCCGAACAGATAATGTCCCTATTCCTTCTTATAACAACTCTGTCATTAAAAGAAATAGAATATCCATCCATAAACAATTTAGAAACTGAAATTAAATTCTTTTTAAATAAGGGTACATAAAGGCAATTCTTAAGAACCAAAAGTTTATTTTTCTCAAAAGATAAATGAACGTCTCCCACTGCAACAGCCGCCACCTTTGTGGCATCGCCAAGTACACAGAATCTCCCTTCACCTGTCTGTTTCGAACCCCGCAAAGTATTGCAGACATGATCAGTGGCTCCCGTATCTACACACCAGGTGCCGGTAGATAACACCGCTAAACATGTTTCAACGACTAGTCCAAAAGATATACCTTTGTTCTACGGTTGGGCGTCCTTCTTCCAGTTGTCCACCGCTGCATAAGTGAAGCACTTGCCTTTCACTTTCTTCACTCCTCCTCGAGTACCTCCCACCGCTTTGCCCGATTTGTTTCTTCTTCTTCTTGCCTTCGCTTAGAAGCGAAACCTTCGGGTCATCACGCATGCACGAGCACTGATGAAATAGTCCCTTCCGCCTGAGTTCTCCGTAAGTTCCGCCAATGAATACAACCTCTTGTTCATGTTGTAGTTGAGGCAAACCGCTTCAAAACTCCTAGGCGTAGATCGAGTATGATATCGACCTGGGTTTCCCCATCGATCTCAGCTCCTAGGACCTCCAGCTCATTCAAATGAGCCATCATCTTGAGAACATGATCTCTCACGGGTGTTCCCTCGATCATGGTGGTCGTCATCAAGTTTCTCATGGCCTCTTGCCTCGCAGCCCGATTCTGGTGTCCGAAAAGCTCCTTGAGATTGAGCATCATATCATAGGCAGTGGGCATGGCTTGATGCTGATGTTGGAGTACATTTGACATAGATGCCAAAAATGTAACACCGTGCCATCTCATCGGCCTTGTTCCACTTCCTATAGCTCTCTCTCTCCTTTTTCCCCAGAATTATCTGTAGGCTTGGGAGGGCACTCTTCGAGGAGTACATATTTGTACTCCTTAGCAGATAAGACAATATCTAGATTCTTTTCCAATCAACATTATTTGGGTACAGTAAGTTTATTTCTTTTAGTATCACAACAAGTGGACTAAAAGTCATTTTGAAAATCCTAAGAATCACATAGATCATTACTTTAGATTTCAAAAAATTATTGATTCCTCAAACAATAAAATTTTGATATCAACCAACACCTCAAAACACCGAGAATATCGCATGCCACGCAGTGTGGACGTATATGAATTCTACATTTGTAAGAGGAGGTTTTACCCATTAATTTTATTATCTTGTCAACCTTACTTTTCGACAAATAAAATTAATAGTTGGTTCCTCTTTGGCCCTACAAATAAAAGCAGTGACTCCGATGGGGAGGATACTTTTAATTTGCATCTAAGTGTGCACCATTACACGATACTAAGGGAATTATTTCGGATTATGTGCCTTACCGCTGTGGAAGTACACATGCTCCTAGATAATTTCCTATAACCATTATTTGACCTAGTGATCCGCAAACAAACTCATCCGCAGGGAGGAAGGCACTCAAAGCCAACACGCAAGTTTGTTGCATCACACGTCAAATTGTAATGGAGGCCGCGGGAATTAATTAAAATATCCCTCTCCCACTTAGTAAATTAAAAATGAGGAATTTTCCTACGACATGCATATCAAACAAAAAGCAATAAATATGAAAAATAAATTATTTTCCAACTATTATGGCCTTTGTCTTCAATATGGCTCCTGTCAGATCGCTTATCTCGTCCGCTCCTCCTACGCCATGTACAAGCCCTCCGGAGATCCGAGCCGAGACTAAAACCTATTTTAATTTACATTCATCGATCCTATACTCCACGAGGGAGTGTACATGAATCTAGATCGAAAGTAAAATAAAATAAAGAGTGGCTAAACAATGCCGTATTTAATTTACAAAAAAACTAAATACTAGCCTCGTCAACCCCGAGGATTCAACAAAATAAATATTTACACACATACAATCACATACACACACACGGCCATAATAGTCGGATCTTATGCCTGCAACCAAAGAGTTAAACTACGCATATCCTACTATTATCCGACACATATAATATATGAAAAAGTGCATAAAATTAACCGAATCCTAAACACACAAAACCGGAATCCTTGGCTCTAATACCAATTGTTGGGGTTGATCCGTGAGGGGAAACTTTGCTTCCCCTTCACCTCGGTTGCTTGACCATGGTGATCCCTTTGATGTCCCCGGATTAAAAATTTAATCTTAGACAAAAGGGATTCCCAAAGTAACCAAGTCATCGTCGTGCTATTCATTTAGAGAGGTCACTTGAACAAACTAGTTGTTCAAGCGACCATCCTCTATCCTACGAGTAGCCGCGGAATAGACGATGTCCGGATCGCCGGTTTTTGTGTTTGTACTCGGGATCCAAGTATTATTTAGCCTATTTACAGAAATATAACATGCTTGTATTTTGAAAAACAAACACAAGCAATGAATAAAAGAGATAGAAGAATAGTTATACCTCTTGGTCTTCTAATGTATGACCCTCCTCCTTTTGGACGTCGTGTGGGCGACGATCCACCAAAAGTCGAAGCTCCTAGATCGCAAAACTTCCTTCCTTGCTTTCCCAAGCAAGAGGAAGAAGAGAAACACTGTTTTTCTCCTTCCAAAACTCAACCAACAAGGAATCAATCCCTTCCTTGCCGCCGGCCAAGTAAATGAAGGAGATGGTGGTGGGAAGCAACCAAGATACCTAGGGAAACCCTATATCTTGTTTCCACCACCTAAGGAGAAGAAGAAGGAGGCTTTGGGCGTCGGCCAAGGCTGGAAAAAAGCTGGGAGAAGTTGCTGGACGTTGGCACAAAGAGGAAAAAGAAGAGAGAAAGAACCTTCCTTATTTGGTGCCACCCTAGCCTCAAAACCCTAACCCTAATTCCAATCCTATCTCAACTAGGATTGCCCTATTCTTGCCGCCAAGCCTTGCTCCTCTCTATGATCATCTTCACGCCAACCCCATGCCACCTTTTATAGAGTTTGGGATAAGCCATGAATTAATCTCCTCCATTGGTTCTAGGGATTTAATCTCAACGGATCTAGAGATTTAATCTCAACCGTGGATCTTAGAGATTTGATCTCTACCAATGGATCTTAGTGTTTTGTTTCTATCCATTGGATCTAAGCATCTTGAGGTGTTAATGGGCTACATTAGGGACCATGAGGAGGAGTTGGGTCTTGGTCACCCATGGATCAAGCCCACATAAAGTCCGATCCACTAATGATGGTCCAATCCACTAAAGGTCCATCATTGATCTACCTCACCAACCCCCATATGATAATATGGGCTCCATATATTATTTGTACATTTTCTCCCCGTGTTTAAGATCTCGAATGTCCGTCGATTAATTAATTTACTAACCATTAATTAATCAACATCTAACTCCATGAGTAGTACCACTCAACCTTTTCATCATGCCAGACCAAGTCCACCTGCAGGGTTTACATGATGAACCTTATGAGCTCCTCAAGGGGACATCATCATCCTAATATATAGGACACGGTTTCCTCCTATAATCAACGGCACACCATATAAATAATATCATCTCCCAACTTACTGAGTCTATCGATTTAATCTATAAATCTCGCCCATTGGTAAATCAAAGAGATGAGTACCAAGTATATGTGCCCGTTATTATATCGGGATTAAGAGCATGTACTAAATAATATCTGAGGTCCGATTCGAATGTAGTCACAATAAATCGAATCACCTCGTGTCGGTCCTGCTCAATACACACAAAGTGCACTAGTGTGATTCTATGGTCAAGACAAACCAATACCAACTCACACTACAACCAGTCCGATGGTTTGTCCAAAGCCATCTCGGTTGTGAGCCTTTACTTATACTTTACAAGGAGCCGATAACATGATCTCCCGTGTGACACCACACACCATGTTATCTACAATGTAAGGTATTAGACAATATTGCATAACCATAAAAATATGCAAACAATGATCATGTGATTCTTATTTCAAAATAAAGATGTTCATACAAAAAATAGACTTTTAAGTATACATCCCTACAGTCGATTGCACCAACAATGTCGTTTACTCAACTTGTGATGTCCATTAATGTACTTCAAAACCTCATGATTCATGAAGAGAATGAATCCCCGTTGTATGAGGTAGTGTCACTAAAGTTTTAAGGACTGAATGATTACGTAGAACTCGACATCGTAAGTAGAGTAATTTTGTTTGGAGTTGGATGACTTCTCACTGAAGAAATCTACGGGTCATCCAACTTGATTGAAAACTCCTCCAATGTCGATGTCGGATGTGTCACAGTGTACCTCGAACACTTTCTCAAAATCTGAGAGTGCTAGGAGGGGAGCTTTAGCCATCTTTTGCATGATTAACTGAAAGATGGCCTTGGCTACTTTGATCCACTTGAAAATTTTCCCTTTGAGACATTCAGTGATAGGAGATGCCAAAGTGTTGAAGTCCTTGATAAATCAATGATAGAAAGAGACTATCCCATGAAAGTTTTGAACATCATGCAAGCCCTATGGTGATGGCCACTTTAGGATGGTGTCAATCTTCAAGGGATCCATATGTTGGCATCATTAGCAGTTATGCTGCTTGCTGTTATTACATGCACTTGATGCACAATTTCCATCCAGGCATGCACATAGTGCACGTGGTGCATTACTCCATCTCTACCAAAACACCCTTAAAAGAGATTCATCCAAGTTTTGAAGGAGGAGAAAAAAAACATTGCGAAAGCATTGGCGAAGAATAAAGTGATGAGATTGTTGAGACTGTGTGTCCTGCATTCGTGAAGAATATCCAAAGAGCGACTGGGATTTGTTTGTGGAAGTGTAAGGATGGTTCAATTGTGTAATCATTTTTCAAATCCTAAGCATCAAATCGAAAGATCGACTCCTCAGAACATATTGAAAGGTTTTGGTAATCGACAAAAATCACTGTAAGTAGTTTACAATTCTCAATAAATATAATAATTCATGCAAGAATTTATATTTGTATTTACTACATTGGTATCAAAGCACTGTTACATGAGTTGCATGAATTTATTTTGATTTTTATCTATTCCTCATGTTCTTTGTGAGGAACATGAAAAACAGTGTCGAAAACCTAGTTTTTTGGCACAAATTGTTGAGTGGATGCCTGAGTGGGAAATCCTAACTCCTGCACTACCGAGTAGGAAAAGTGCTATCAAAAGTGGGAAAAGTGTCGCCCGAGCACTTTACGTGCTCGGGATAGAGGAGCATGAAGCACTCAACTTTTCTCCAAGATTTTTCAAGTGAGAATCAGATGACTCCCGACTAAGAAACAACACTTACGAGTGGGAACAGTGTTGTTGCAAGTGAGAAAAGTAGCCCGAGCACTTTACGTGCTCAGGAAAGAGGAGCGCAAGCTTCTCGACAAAGGACTGCCTCAATCGAGCACTGTAGGTCCTCGACATTGAGGAAAAGTGCTCAACACTGAGGAATGAGTAGATCACTAATATTGTGCATGCTCAAATGTCTGAGTTCGAATATAAAGGTACTCGGGAATGTTCTCGTGCTTAGGCGACAACTCTAGTGGTGCTCGGGCATAGGATGTTTGGGCGACAAGAAGCGCGGTGCTCGGGCTATGTGCTCAAGCGATATGGTGCTCGGGCTGGGCGCTCAGTGTTCAAGCTCAGGAGCTAAAAAGATTGAATGGTATTCAGGTTGTGAGATGCGCAATAAGGTACTACACACTCGGTCGGGAAAGATCGTGCAAGTAGAAGGTGCTCGGGCTATTCACTCGACACTCGGGCATGCAGGTGCTCGGGCGACAAGGCACTATGCTCGGCATAGTGCTCGGGTTCTAAGCTGCTCGGGCGAGTTGTGTGGTGCTCAGGCATGCAAGTACTCAGGTGACAGAGGCATGTGGTGCTTGTCTCGATGAGGAAAATGTGGTCCTCAGGATCATGCAATTCTCAAACATGCATTGCTCGACACAAGGAACAGTAATGTGGTCCTTGGCTCAAAAAAGAACCGAGGATCTTGGGATGCTTGACATAGTGCTCACGGTGCTTGAAAGAGGTTGTGCTGGTACTTGATCGAGTAAGCATAGTATTCGGCACTCAATGATCTCGGAAGGGTACTAGGAATTTTCCTAGGTACTCGGACGAAACAAGAGGTTCTCAGGACACCATGTGGTGGTGCTCGAGACATCATAGTCATGCTCAAGATGCTGTGAAAAGTTCTCGACTGAGTGATCAAGATCTTAAAGCACTCGACAAAGAGTGCTATGGTTGAGAAACTTAGTCAACATTGGCTGACTGGTATAGTTGACAATGGTCAACTAATCTCATAACTGAAATGTCGAATAGCTGTTAGAATAACTTATACTCGGAACAAAAAAATCAAAACAGGCTTAGTACACTAGGGTTGGTGGCTCGGGATGTTGAAAAGATAGGATACTGTTGGAACTTCGGTGAGCACTAGAGGGGGGGTAAATGGCACGTTGTTATTCGTCAATGGAATTCGATTGCTTGCTTGCTACACCATTAATGTACGCAATAATACAAATGATAGAAAACAAATACTTTTAAATAGAACAATCGAAGATAGCAATACGCAAGGTTCGAACCTTTGGGTTCCTACTCTATAGGGGGAGCTCAATGAGCTCTAATGATGTACACACCACTAATAAATCTCCTTCTCGACAACAAGTCGGGGGTGGAGAATTCTCATACAAGTGTTTACAACAATAAACAAGATACAACAAGCAAATACAAATGAAATACAACAAAAGATGTAAAGAAAACATTACAAATGGTTGCTTTGAATGCATGCTTGTTGATCGCCTTGGACTAGCCTTGAAGGACTGGAAAGCACCAACTATCCCCTTCAAATCGCCAAAGAAAATCGCTATGGAAATTCTCACCGTTGAGCTCCTTTTATGTCTCCGCACAACCTGAATTTCCGCCTGGCCATTGACTACCAACAGTGTCATTGTCTCACAATGGACTTGATCCACGTTGGAATTCAAGCCAACGGATACACTAGCGATGATCGTCATTCCCGAGTCGATCGTCAAGCTATAGTTGATCGCTGCGGCCATCGAGCGCTTCGCCGCGACCAAAACCGAGTTGGCTACCCTCCATGGTAGTTGATCGCTCATGGCCGATCGCCAATCGGGCAAATGACCGCTAAGGTCACTTTAAGCAATGACTCGTGACGATCGGATCGTCATAATCCTAATCAACTGCTCAGTTTTGACTCGATTGTCAAGTGTTAAAATACTTGACCAGTCAACTGGTCCATAACCCCAATCGAATGCAAAAACTCAACCAGGAGGTTTAACCCCAAGTATGATGCCCTCATACTTGCTAGACCACCCTTAGCCTAGACCTAAGCCTTCTAGCCACCTCCATCAGCCTCACGCCTATCGGATCCCTCCAAGTCATCCATGACTCGTTCATCCATACGCTATCCTTCAGATGCTTCCATCGGCTATTGTCATGCTAAGTTGGTCTACAATGCTAAGGCACATTTGGGCTTATGCTGCCAAGACACATGCTTGGACTTTACGCCGCCAACTATTGGACTTAAGCTGCCAAGACTCCACCCTTGGACTTTACGCCGCCAGTATCAAATCTTGGACTTCCCAAATGCCAAGTACCCATGACTTAGACTTACATGGCCAAGACAACACCCTTGGACTTTCCTTGCCAACCCATGTTGGACTTTCCAATTGCCAAGACTCAAGCTTGGACTTTCCCTTGCCAAGACCCATGCTTGGACATTCCATGCCAAGTACTCAAGACTTGGTGTGAGATATCGGAAAATAAAATAATAATAAAATATCCCTAGTTAATTAGGAAACTATCTTATAGAATTTTAAGAAATTTTAGAAATTTTTCTGAAATTAAAATTGATGTTTTTATGACAGTTAATGGGGAAAGATCGAAAAGGCTTTTATAAAGTTTGATTGGATTAATTGTGTGGAGTTAATTGGGTCAATTAGCCTATAGTTGAGTTATAAACCTAGGTTTTAAAGTTCTTTTCATTTTCTTTGCCTATTTTCTGTCGACACAACTTTCTCTCTTTTCCCCGATCCACCACGATTTCCTCTTCTCCCAATCCCATTCGAGCGTCACCTGCTCCATCTCTTCTTCCGATTCTTTCTCTTCTCCACCCCGAGCTCTCATCGTCGCCTTTCTTCCTCGGTGTCGGTGCTCTTCTCCCCTGTGGTCTATTGCCAACCACGCCGGAGATCTGCACCTGCAGTCGCCGCGAGCTCCATTTGCTGTCATCGTCGTCCCCACTCACTGCGAGATCGATCTGCCACTGGTCGTCCCTAAGCCCTTTCTCATTGTCGCCCATATTCGCGTGAGTTTAGCTCGGTGAGGATGTCGTTGTGCTGGATCGACACCGCCTCTTCTTCTCCTCTCTTCACTGTCACAAATTTGTGTTCCTTCCTCCACGCAAGCAACGTCGATGCCTCTGCCTCAGCCACTGACCTTTCCTCTTCCTCCGTTGCAGCCACAGCTTCGTGCTCAACGTTGATCGAGCTGTCTGTCTCCACCCCGATATGGGCTTCGTGATCCCCGTACGAGTCTAGTCGGTGATTTTACATCTACATGACAATTTCTGCTCTGGAGCACAATATGTTCATGTCGGCGATTTGTGCTTGTGGAGGGTTCCTATTGTGCTGCCATCGTGGTTGGGAAGAGCATTATCACAGCTGCTCAAAGTGGTTTGAAGCTTTAGATCGATGAATCGACAGTTCTTGTTCCCTACAACATCTACACCCGCTTCTGGTAAATATTGATATCCTTGCTTTGTATTATTAATGTGAAGATGCTATAGCAGAGGGAACTTGAATATCCTATGATTACAGGTGTAAGGGTAATTGAAATGGGGTTTTGGTTGCAGTTCAATCAAATGATTCATATCAGAGAATTTTAGGTGGATCAACAAGATGTGAAGCATTGTAAGGTAAGTTTTAATTTGGTTATGTTATGGTAATGAACTACATTGTGGCAGTAGAATGGATATGGATTGATTTGTTGTAGAATTGTAGCTATGAGTTAGTGTGGTGGTTAATTATAGCAAGTATGTCATCATGGTGATAAAGTGGATATTATGTGGGATGGGTGAATGAGACCTTAGTTAATATTCGTTTAGTAGATTGGAATACAAAATCGATGTAAGATTCGATTTGATCATTCGTTGTACGATAAAACTAAATTGTATTATGTATGGTGTACAGGACCTTGATACGAGGCGACTTCGCGAACATGAAGACAGTTAGGGTTCTACATACCAGGTGGGTAATATTTCCTAGCCTGGTCAGGTAGTTGATTGTTCTTAGTGCATGAGTTTCTATATGGTTGATATCGTACCTTGACTCCACTCATGTTATTCTGTGCTTGATATTTAGTCTTTGCACTTTGAGATATATTGTTGTTGTTGTTATATTTCGTTCATCATTGCTATAAATTACCGATGTTATGGTATGTGGATCTTTAGATGCTTAACCATGTGTATGTAGCTGGGTATGGTTGTTGATTTGACTCGTGTCATCAGGAATAATCATCCGGGGGTGGGTGATGTCCTTAATGTAGAGTTGGTTGTTGTATCATCTTACCTTTCGTTGTATAACTATTACGGATCATATGTCTGTACATGGTAGTGTGGGTTGTCGACGGTGTGTCACTACGGACTGGAGGTTCTAGCATGGTCGATTGTTAGTTGTGTATGACTCTCTGTGGTATAGAGAGTGCGTTGTGGATGTATGTGTGGTTGTGTATTCATTCCATTTAAATGCATTCTAGCGACTTGGTCTCCCTTGTGGTTGAGAGGGTCGTCAGTCATCCTGCCTCCATGGTTACCCGTGGTAATAGTAACTGGTGTGAGGGCAGTTCATTTGTTGTGCCGCACTAAATCACTATTGATAGTGGTAGTTGGAGTTGCATGCAGTTGTCCTGTGTGTGTGTGGCACTCGATCACTCATGGGTAGTGTCAGTCGGAGTGGCCAGCAGTAGGGACCCTCATTGTGTAGCTTATAGCTCTTTAGCTCATTGCTACTTATTCATACTGCCCACTCGACCACTTGAGAGTAGTGTGTCACGCCCGCCCTTTTCCGACCAGAAGTCCGGAGGGGCGGCGCGTGACGTGACCGTACATACATACACTTCTTACTACTTACAGCGGAAGACTTTAGACACATTTTTTTTCTTTTAAAACATAACATGCATTGACATATATAGATACTTCTTCTTCTTAACATAGAGCATGCATCATAACATATATAGATACTTCTTCTTACTTCTTCCTTACTTCTTCTTATTAACATAGAGCATGCATCATAACATATATAGATACTTAGTGCTTAGTTAAAGTTCATAAACATCATAATCATAAGGAGACATAAATAAGGACATCCATAACCGTCATCATCATAGGGAAACATATATATAAGGACATAACGGATCTTCTCCACCATGCCACTACCACACACATTTGGCCCATCCTGCTGCTCCCTTTAGTTTATCCATCCCTTACCCTTATCTGCAGTACGAGGGAAAGATAAACTATAAGCACATAGGCTTAGTAAGATCCTGTCCTACTCACAAAAACCATACATCGACATTAATCATGGCATGTAACATTCATAACATATAAGCAACATAACATGTAACATACGTGACGTAAGCAACTTAACATGTAGCATAAGTAACATAAGTAACATAACATGAATCATCTATAACATAGCAGCATAACATGTATCATCTATAACATAGCAGTATATCATGTAAATATAGGACTTAATCAAACATAACATGCAACATATATAACATAGCAAATCAACATAACATACAACATATATAAACATAGAGGCATAAACATGACATTTCAAACATAACATGCAACATACATATGACATATCACATAGCATGTGAACATAGCAATCAAATCATGTAAACCTATGCAGGATGTTTTTGAAAACATATATTATAAGTACGTAAACATAATCTCAACATATTTGGGCCCGACATTGTACCACTTCTTCATTATCATAGCGCGCATCCCTAAATAGACCCGAGGTAGCAAGTCTCGAACCTACTAGGTTACTAGGCCCGATCTTAGTTCGTCGACCTAGGGCAATCATCATAGCGTAGAAGCCCATCCTAGGTCTGAGTCTTACTCCATCGAACTAGGGCATCTTGGAGTCCATCCCGTAGTAGGCCCGATCTTAGTTCGTCGACCTAGGGGCAATCATACATAGAGGCCCATCCTAGGCTCGAGTCTTACTCCATCGACCTAGGGCATATTAGGAGCCCATCCCTTTGGACCTTGTTAAGGTCTTGGTACAAGTCATGCAGAAGGTAAAATACTTATATGCTTTTATTATAACATAGCTTATTTCATTTTGCAAACATAGCATACTTCATTTCATAACATATCATACTTCACTTCATGAACATATCGTTTTTCATTTCATAAACAATCATACTTCATTTCATAATCATATCATATTCATTTCGTGAACACATCATTTTTCGTTTCATGATCATATCGTATTTCATTTCATAACATATCTTAAATATCACATACACATAGGGCATGGCATAAGGCATAAACATCAAGAGTAAGTAAACACTAACTTAAAGCATATTATCTTCATCTAGCATCATTTAATATCACAAGTCAACCTGAATTGACCCAACATAAAACACATGTTAACCTAACCTAGAGCATGTTAAAGGACAAGGGTTGGCCGAATGGTTCATGTAGGTTTTTAGGGCTAGTCTTTTAACCTAATTCAATTAACATACTAACAACATCATATGCATACAAACATGGAATAAAACTTCATTGGAGCATCCATACAAGGGGGGTGGCCGAATGGTCCTTGTTGGTTTTTAGGGCTAGTCTTTTACCCTAATTTAATTAACATACTAACAACATCATATGCATACAAACATGGAATAAAACTTCATTGGAGCATCAACACAAGGGGGTGGCCGAATGGTCCATGTAGGTTTTTAGGGCTAGTCTTTTAACCTAATTCAATTAACATACTAACAACATCATATGCATACAAACATGGAATAAAACTTCATTGGAGCATCCATACAAGGGGGGTGGCCGAATGGTCCTTGTAGGTTTTTAGGGCTAGTCTTTTACCCTAATTCAATTAACATACTAACAACATCATATGCATACAAACATTGAATAAAACTTCATTGGAGCATCAACACAAGGGGGTGGCCGAATGGTCCATGTAGGTTTTTAGGGTTAGACTTTTAAACTAATCCCTCTAACATACTAACATCACCCTATGCATACCATACATAGTATAGAACTTCAATTAATCACCAAAAATACATGATGGCCGAATGGTTCATAGAGGTGTTTAGGGTTAACTTTTAACCTAATTCATTCTACATCCTAACATCATCATTTGCATGTAAAACAAGATATAGAACTTCAATAAAACACTAAAAATCCATGTTGGCCGAATATATCATAGGGATTCTTAGGGTTAACTTTTAACCTAATTCATTCTACATCCTAACATCATCATTTACATGGAAAAAAAGATATAGAACTTCAATAAAATACCAAAAATCCAAGTTGGCCGAATGGTTCATGGGGGTTCCTAGGGTTAACTTTTAACCTAATTCATTCTACTTCCTAACATCATTATTTGCATGTAAAACAAGATAAAGAACTTCAACAAAACACTAAAACCCATGTTGGCCGAATATATCATATGGATTTCTTTTACAAAACATCAATCGAAGCTACTCGTATGCAGGTGAGAGATACTTACATCCTTCGCTTTGCTTTTAGTGGAAAGAAGACCTAAGGAAAGCCAAATCTAGCCTTCTCCTTTCTTGGATGAGGTTCGGCCAAAGAAATGGAGAGGGGAAGCTCTAGGATTCGGTGAGGAAGAAGAAGAAGAGGAGAAAACAAGTTTGGTAACTCATGCCCCCTCATTCCCCCTATTTATTCACTTGAAGAGTCCCTTCATCTCCTTTACCTCTAACTATAATTTCCCATGTTCTTCTAACAATATATTCTTGTTGGGCTTCTGGTTAGTGGGTGCATCTATAGGGTTTGGCTATGTCTAGAGGTTTGGGGTTCAATTCCTAGGCCTTGCATTATTTTTGGATTATTTTCTTTTATTTTTGAAAGAGCCCACATAAAGCCCACTATAATCATACAAAAATTCTTATAAAATTTCTAGAGCTTGGGATGAAAAAGGGAGGAAAGGGAAATGGGGAATTCGGCCAAGGATGAGGAAGAAGGAGAATGAAGAAGGAAAGTGGGGTTTTACTTCCTCTCTTTTCTTAATTCTCCTCTTTAATACCTAGGGAATGAACACTCTTCATCCTTTCGTGGGAGGGGATGAACCAACTCCTCATCTTCCCATCTATATTCTTTGTATATTCTTTATATATCTTATCCATGAATCATCCTATGGTCTTGTACATTCTTTATATATCTTATCCATAAATTATCCTAGGGTCTAGTGGTGTCAAGGCTACCTCCCTCTTAGGAGGTTCATGGTTCAAATCCTACCTACAACAATCTTTTATTTTATTTTATTTTAAACCTTTTATGGCCTTAAAACCTATATAATTACTTTGCATAGTTTAGAATTTTACGGGTGTTACAATCCTTCATACCTATAAAAGTTTCGTCCTCGAAACTTAGAACAACTCTGGATTCTTTTATTTCATGTCATCTTCGCGTTGCTAAGTTGCTTCTTCAAACTTTTGATTTTGTCATATGACTTTCACTAAGGGTACTTCTTTGGTTCTCTATTTCTTGATTTCTCGATCTATTGTCTGAATAGGTCGACTTTCATAACTTAAATCTTCATGAACTTGTACCGTTTGTTGCTAGATCACATGGTCTTATGAACTCTATGCAATCTGATCACCTCCTCAACATACAACTGAGCTAGTTGTTCCATTGATTACGATACTTGATTGCTAGAAAATAGGCAGATTTTTGTCAATCTTTCAACAATCACCTAAATAGCTTCATAACCATTAGTTGTTTTGGGTAGTCCTATTATCCATAGCTATATCTTCCCACTTCCATTCTGGGATTTGAATAGGCTACAGAACTCCTGTAGCTATCCCTGGAGTTCCATAACCACAAGCATAAGATCAGGTGGGGGTACTGTCTCATCGACTCTATTACTACGTCTCCCTGTCATGCTTATCTTCATATATTATAATAAGGCTAGCATAAGATTATCATACATATATTCATGCATATTTAAACTAAAAACATTTCTTATCATACACTTATCTTATACATATATTCATGCATATTTAAACGAAAAGCATTCCTTATCATACATAAGCATAAGATTATCATACCTATATTCATGCATATTTAAACTAAAACATTCTTTATCATACACTTATCTTCATATATTATAATAAGGCTAGCATAAAGTTATCATTCATGTTTCCATGCATAATTTGAGCTAAAGGCATTTCATATCCTACATGAACAAATTAAGCTAAAGGCATTTCATAAACAAAATAAGCTAAAGGCATTTCATATCATACATGAACAAATTAAGCTAAAGGCATTTCATAACATACATGAACAAAATAAGCTAAGGCATTTTATATCATACATGAACAAAATAAGCTAAAAGCATTTTATATCATACATGAACAAAATAAGCTAAATTAGAGTAGACATAGAATTCTTACTTGGAGCGGCAGGATTTGGAGCTTGATGTGTGTGTAGTGGAAAGGCAGATCCGCTCTGATACCAACTTGTCATGCCCGTCCTTTTTCGACCAGAAGTCCGGAGGGGCGGCGCGTGACGCGACCGTACATACATACACTTCTTACTACTTACAGCGGAAGACTTTAGACACATTTTTTTTCTTTTAAAACATAACATGCATTGACATATATAGATACTTCTTCTTCTTAACATAGAGCATGCATCATAACATATATAGATACTTCTTCTTACTTCTTCCTTACTTCTTCTTATTAACATAGAGCATGCATCATAACATATATAGATACTTAGTGCTTAGTTAAAGTTCATAAACATCATCATCATAAGGAAACATAAATAAGGACATCCATAACCATCATCATCATAGGGAAACATATATATAAGGACATAACGGATCTTCTCCACCATGCCACTACCACACACATTTGGCCCATCCTGCTGCTCCCTTTAGTTTATCCATCCCTTACCCTTATCTGCAGTACGAGGGAAAGATAAACTATAAGCACATAGGCTTAGTAAGATCCTGTCCTACTCACAAAAACCATACATCGACATTAATCATGGCATGTAACATTCATAACATATAAGCAACATAACATGTAACATAGGTGACGTAAGCAACTTAACATGTAGCATAAGTAACATAAGTAACATAACATGAATCATCTATAACATAGCAGCATAACATGTATCATCTCTAACATAGCAGTATATCATGTAAATATAGGACTTAATCAAACATAACATGCAACATATATAACATAGCAAATCAACATAACATACAACATATATAAACATAGAGGCATAAACATGAAATTTCAAACATAACATGCAACATATATATGACATATCATATAGCATGTGAACATAGCAATCAAATCATGTAAACCTATGCAGGATGTTTTTGAAAACATATATTATAAGTACGTAAACATAATCTCAACATATTTGGGCCCGGCATTGTACCACTTCTTCATTATCATAGCGCGCATCCCTAAATAGACCTGAGGTAGCAAGTCTCAAACCTACTAGGTTACTAGGCCCGATCTTAGTCCGTTGACCTAGGGCAATCGTCATAGCGTAGAAGCCCATACTAGGTCTGAGTCTTACTCTATCGAACTAGGGCATCTTGGAGCCCATCCCGTACTAGACCCGATCTTAGTCCGTCGACCTAGGGGCAATCATACATAGAGGCCCATCCTAGGCCCGAGTCTTACTCCATCGACCTAGGGCATATTAGGAGCCCATCCCTTTGGACCTTGTTAAGGTCTTGGTACAAGCCATGCAGAAGGTAAATTACTTATATGCTTTTATTATAACATAGCTTATTTCATTTTGCAAACATAGCATACTTCATTTCATAACATATCATACTTCACTTCATGAACATATCGTTTTTCATTTCATAAAAAATCATACTTCATTTCATAATCATATCATATTCATTTCGTGAACACATCATTTTTCGTTTCATGATCATATCGTATTTCATTTCATAACATATCTTAAATATCACATACACATAGGGCATGGCATAAGGCATAAACATCAAGAGTAAGTTAACACTAACCTAAAGCATATTATCTTCATCTAGCATCATTTAATATCACAAGTCAACCTGAATTGACCCAACATAAAACACATGTTAACCTAACCTAGAGCATGTTAAAGGACAAGGGTTGGCCGAATGGTTCATGTAGGTTTTTAGGGCTAGTCTTTTAACCTAATTCAATTAACATACTAACAACATCATATGCATACAAACATGGAATAAAACTTCATTGGAGCATCCATACAAGGGGGGTGGCCGAATGGTCCTTGTAGGTTTTTTGGGCTAGTCTTTTACCCTAATTCAATTAACATACTAACAACATCATATGCATACAAACATGGAATAAAACTTCATTGGAGCATCAACACAAGGGGGTGGCCGAATGGTCCATGTAGGTTTTTAGGGCTAGTCTTTTAACCTAATTCAATTAACATACTAACAACATCATATGCATACAAACATGGAATAAAACTTCATTGGAGCATCCATACAAGGGGGGTGGCCGAATGGTCCTTGTAGGTTTTTAGGGCTAGTCTTTTACCCTAATTCAATTAACATACTAACAACATCATATGCATACAAACATGGAATAAAACTTCATTGGAGCATCAACACAAGGGGGTGGCCGAATGGTCCATGTAGGTTTTTAGGGTTAGACTTTTAAACTAATCCCTCTAACATACTAACATCACCCTATGCATACCATACATAGTATAGAACTTCAATTAATCACAAAAAATACATGATGGCCGAATGATTCATAGAGGTGTTTAGGGTTAACTTTTAACCTAATTCATTCTACATCCTAACATCATCATTTACATGTAAAACAAGATATAGAACTTCAATAAAACACTAAAAATTCAAGTTGGCCGAATATATCATAGGGATTCCTAGGGTTAACTTTTAACCTAATTCATTCTACATCCTAACATCATCATTTACTTGTAAAACAAGATATAGAATTTCAATAAAATACCAAAAATCCAAGTTGGCTGAATAGTTCATGGGGGTTCCTAGGGTTAACTTTTAACCTAATTCATTCTACTTCCTAACATCATTATTTGCATGTAAAACAAGATAAAGAACTTCAGCAAAACACTAAAACCCATGTTGGCCGAATATATCATATGGATTTCTTTTACAAAACATCAATCGAAGCTACTCGTATGCAGGTGAGGGATACTTACATCCTTCGCTTTGCTTTTAGTGGAAAGAAGACCTAAGGAAAGCCAAATCCAGCCTTCTCCTTGCTTGGATGGGGTTCGGCCAAAGAAATGGAGAGGGGAAGCTCTAGGATTCGGTGAGGAAGAAGAAGAAGAGGAGAAAACAAGTTTGGTAACTCATGCCCCCTCATTCCCCCTATTTATTCACTTGAAGAGTCCCTTCATCTCCTTTACCTCTAACTATAATTTCCCATGTTCTTCTAACAATATATTCTTGTTGGGCTTCTGGTTAGTGGGTGCATCTATAGGGTTTGGCTATCTCTAGAGGTTTGGGGTTCAATTCCTAGGCCTTGCATTATTTTTTGCTTATTTTCTTTTATTTTTGAAAGAGCACACATAAAGCCCATTATAATCATACAAAAATTCTTATAAAATTTCTAGAGCTTGGGATGAAAAAGGGAGGAAAGGGAAATGGGGAATTCGGCCAAGAATGAGGAAGAAGGAGAATGAAGAAGGAAAGTGGGGTTTTACTTCCTCTCTTTTCTTAATTCTCCTCTTTAATACCTAGGGAATGAACACTCTTCATCCTTTCATGGAAGGGGATGAACCAACTCCTCATCTTCCCATCTATATTCTTTGTATATTCTTTATATATCTTATCCATGAATCATCCTATGGTCTTGTACATTCTTTATATATCTTATCCATAAATTATCCTAGGGTCTAGTGGTGTCAAGGCTACCTCCCTCTTAAGAGGTTCATGGTTCAAATCCTACCTACAACAATCTTTTATTTTATTTTATTTTAAACCTTTTATGGCCTTAAAACCTATATAATTACTTTGCATAGTTTAGAATTTTACGGGCGTTACAATCCTTCATACCTATAAAAGTTTCGTCCTCGAAACTTAGAACAACTCCGGATACTTTTATTTCATGTCATCCTCGCGTTGCTAAGTTGCTTCTTCAAACTTTTGATTTTGTCATATGACTTTCACTAAGGGTACTTCTTTGGTTCTCTATTTCTTGATTTCTCGATCTATTATCTGAATAGGTCGACTTTCATAACTTAAATCTTCTTGAACTTGTATCGTTTGTGGCTCGATCACATGGTCTTATGAACTCTATGCAATCTGATCACCTCCTCAACATACAACTGAGCTAGTTGTTCCATTGAGTACGATACTTGATTGCTAGAAAATAGGTAGATTTTGTCAATCTTTCAACAATCACCTAAATAGCTTCATAACCATTAGTTGTTTTGGGTAGTCCTACTATCCATAGCTATATCTTTCCACTTCCATTCTGGGATTTGAATAGGCTACAGAACTCCTGTAGCTATCCCTGGAGTTCCGTAACCACAAGCATAAGATCAGGTGGGGGTACTGTCTCATCGACTCTATTACTACGTCTCCCTCCCATGCTTATCTTCATATATTATAATAAGGCTAGCATAAGATTATCATACATATATTCATGCATATTTAAACAAAAAACATTTCTTATCATACACTTATCTTATATATATATTCATGCATATTTAAATGAAAAGCATTCCTTATCATACATAAGCATAAGATTATCATACCTATATTCATGCATATTTAAACTAAAACATTCTTTATCATACACTTATCTTCATATATTATAATAAGGCTAGCATAAAGTTATCATTCATGTTTGCATGCATAATTTGAGATAAAGGCATTTCATATCCTACATGAACAAATTAAGCTAAAGGCATTTCATAAACAAAATAAGCTAAAGGCATTTCATATCATACATGAACAAATTAAGCTAAAGGCATTTCATAACATACATGAACAAAATAAGCTAAGGCATTTTATATCATACATGAACAAAATAAGCTAAAGGCATTTTATATCATACATGAACAAAATAAGCTAAATTAGAGTAGACATAGAATTCTTACTTGGAGCGAGCAGGATTTGGAGCTTGATGTGTGTGTAGTGGAAAGGCAGATCCGCTCTGATACCAACCTGTCATGCCCGCCTTTTTCCGACCAGAAGTCCAGAGGGGCGGCGCGTGACGCAACCATACATACATACACTTCTTACTACTTATAGCGGAAGACTTTAGACACATTTTTTTTCTTTTAAAACATAACATGCATTGACATATATAGATACTTCTTCTTCTTAACATAGAGCATGCATCATAACATATATAGATACTTCTTCTTACTTCTTCCTTACTTCTTCTTATTAACATAAAGCATGCATCATAACATATATAGATACTTAGTGCTTAGTTAAAGTTCATAAACATCATCATCATAAGGAGACATAAATAAGGACATCCATAACCGTCATCATCATAGGGAAACATATATATAAGGACATAACGGATCTTCTCCACCATGCCACTACCACACACATTTGGCCCATCCTGCTGCTCCCTTTAGTTTATCCATCCCTTACCCTTATCTGCAGTACGAGGGAAAGATAAACTATAAGCACATAGGCTTAGTAAGATCCTGTCCTACTCACAAAAACCATACATCAACATTAATCATGGCATGTAACATTCATAACATATAAGCAACATAACATGTAAAATACGTGGCGTAAGCAACTTAACATGTAGCATAAGTAACATAAGTAACATAACATGAATCATCTATAACATAGCAGCATAACATGTATCATCTATAACATAGCAGTATATCATGTAAATACAGGACTTAATCAAACATAACATGCAACATATATAACATAGCAAATCAACATAACATACAACATATATAAACATAGAGGCATAAACATGACATTTCAAACATAACATGCAACATATATATGACATATCACATAGCATGTGAACATAGCAATCAAATCATGTAAACCTATGCAGGATGTTTTTGAAAACATATATTATAAGTACGTAAACATAATCTCAACATATTTGGGCCCGACATTGTACCACTTCTTCATTATCATAGCGCGCATCCCTAAATAGACCCGACGTAGCAAGCCTCGAACCTACTAGGTTACTAGGCCCGATCTTAGTCCGTCGACCTAGGGCAATCGTCATAGCGTAGAAGCCCATCCTAGGCCCGAGTCTTACTCCATCGACCTAAGGCATCTTGGATCCCATCCCGTACTAGGCCCGATCTTAGTCCGTCGACCTAGGGGCAATCATACATAGAGGCCCATCCTAGGCCCGAGTCTTACTCCATTAACCTAGGGCATCTTAGGAGCCCATCCCTTTGGACCTTGTTAAGGTCTTGGTACAAGTCATGCAGAAGGTAAAATACTTATATGCTTTTATTATAACATAGCTTATTTCATTTTGCAAACATAGCATACTTCATTTCATAACATATCATACTTCACTTCATGAACATATCGTTTTGCATTTCATAAACATATCATACTTCATTTCATAATCATATCATATTCATTTCGTGAAAACATCATTTTTCGTTTCATGATCATATTGTATTTCATTTCATAACATATCTTAAATATCACATACACATAGGGCATGACATAAGGCATAAACATCAAGAGTAAGTAAACACTAACCTAAAGCATATTATCTTCATCTAGAATCATTTAATATCACAAGTCAACATGAATTCACCCAACATAAAACACATGTTAACCTAACCTAGAGCATGTTAAAGGACAAGGGTTGGCCGAATGGTTCGTGTAGGTTTTTAGGGCTAGTCTTTTAACCTAATTCAATTAACATACTAACAACATCATATGCATACAAACATGGAATAAAACTTCATTGGAGCATCCATACAAGGGGGGTGGCCGAATGGTCCTTGTAGGTTTTTAGGGCTAGTCTTTTACCCTAATTCAATTAACATACTAACAACATCATATGCATACAAACATGGAATAAAACTTCATTGGAGCATCAACACAAGGGGGTGGCTGAATGGTCCATGTAGGTTTTTAGGGCTAGTCTTTTAACCTAATTCAATTAACATACTAACAATATCATATGCATACAAACATGGAATAAAACTTCATTGGAGCATCCATACAAGGGGGGTGGCCGAATGGTCCTTGTAGGTTTTTAGGGCTAGTCTTTTACCCTAATTCAATTAACATACTAACAACATCATATGCATACAAACATGGAATAAAACTTCATTGGAGCATCAACACAAGGGGGTGGCCGAATGGTCCATGTAGGTTTTTCGGGTTAGACTTTTAAACTACTCCCTCTAACATACTAACATCACCCTATGCATACCATACATAGTATAGAACTTCAATTAATCACCAAAAATACATGATGGCCGAATGGTTCATAGAGGTGTTTAGGGTTAACTTTTAACCTAATTCATTCTACATCCGAACATCATCATTTGCATGTAAAACAAGATATAGAACTTCAATAAAACACTAAAAATCCATGTTGGCCGAATATATCATAGGGATTCCTAGGGTTAACTTTTAACCTAATTCATTCTACATCATAACATCATCATTTACATGTAAAAAAAGATATAGAACTTCAATAAAATACCAAAAATCCAAGTTGGCCGAATGGTTCATGGGGGTTCCTATGGTTTACTTTTAACCTAATTCATTCTACTTCCTAACATCATTATTTGCATGAAAAACAAGATAAAGAACTTCAACAAAACACTAAAACCCATGTTGGCCGAATATATCATATGGATTTATTTTACAAAACATCAATCGAAGCTACTCGTATGCAGGTGAGAGATACTTACATCCTTCGCTTTGCTTTTAGTGGAAAGAAGACCTAAGGAAAGCCAAATCTAGCCTTCTCCTTTCTTGGATGAGGTTCGGCCAAAGAAATGGAGAGGGGAAGCTCTAGGATTCGGTGAGGAAGAAGAAGAAGAGGAGAAAACAAGTTTGGTAACTCATGCCCCCTCATTCCCCCTATTTATTCACTTGAAGAGTCCCTTCATCTCCTTTACCTCTAACTATAATTTCCCATGTTCTTCTAACAATATATTTTTGTTGGGCTTCTGGTTAGTGGGTGCATCTATAGGGTTTGGCTATCTCTAGAGGTTTGGGGTTCAATTCCTAGGACTTGCATTATTTTTGGCTTATTTTCTTTTATTTTTGAAAGAGCCCACATAAAGCCCATTATAATCATACAAAAATTCTTATAAAATTTCTAGTGCTTGGGATGAAAAAGGGAGGAAAGGGAAATGGGGAATTCGGCCAAGGATGAGGAAGAAGGAGAATGAAGAAGGAAAGTGGGGTTTTACTTCCTCTCTTTTCTTAATTCTCCTCTTTAATACCTAGGGAATGAACACTCTTCATCCTTTCATGGGAGGGGATGAACCAACTCCTCATCTTCCCATATATATTCTTTGTATATTCTTTATATATCTTATCCATGAATCATCCTATGGTCTTGTACATTCTTTATATATCTTATCCATAAATTATCCTAGGGTCTAGTGGTGTCAAGGCTACCTCCCTCTTAGGAGGTTCATGGTTCAAATCCTACCTACAACAATCTTTTATTTTATTTTATTTTAAACCTTTTATGGCCTTAAAACCTATATAATTACTATGCATAGTTTAGAATTTTACGGGCGTTACATAGTGGTTGTTGTTGAGTTGGGACAGTTATCATGTCGTGCCACCTAGGCCACACTAGGGGCGTGGTAGCGAGTGGGGTGCGCAGGCATGACCATGCATTTGCATTGTCATGTGTGAGGGCATTTTCATATATATACATATACATATTTATGTATATATATGTGTGTGAGTGTGATTAGTATATATAGATACAGTCTATATATGCTTGTTGTGTTGTTGCATTTGTTTGTGCTATGTTTGCTGCATTTGGTTGTACATCATCCTGCATGTTATTTGAATGATCTATACTGTTGTGTGTGAGATACCAGTGTATGAGTTGGACCGAACTATTGTATGCCTATGATCAGTATTATGATGTTGTATAGGGTTGATTAGGTACATTGACGATGTTGCTTATAGGTTCATAGGGTAGTGTGTTGATTACATGCTTAGTGATGTTCTTTCATGTTGTATGGGTTATATTGTGACTTATGTCTTTTTGGGTTGTATGAGTTGTAGAGCGGCAGAGCTCCAGATATGACAGTACCTTGTGTTGTTCAATTGATCCTTTTAGTTTACACATTAGTTATATTATATTAGTGATTATTTATTGTACCCTAAGATTGTATATCGTTGACTCTCATATGATATATGATATACATTCACTTTTTCCATATTACCGCTGAGTTTTATACTCACCACCACAGACCCTGGGTTTCTTGTCGCCCAGGTAACAGGTAGAAGATTCCTTGGATGCTCGGAGCACCGCCAACTGATCTCATCTCACCTTGAGTATTTGGATTGTAATCCATATTGGCATTGTATTACTTTGGATTGAGTGTTTTGGGATTTTATCCTATGTTGTTCCACATTTTTGGTTTATGGTTGTGTTGTATGTATTTGACCTTGATTATGGATTTAGTTTGGATATTAGTCGATTATATTTTATTGTTGTGTCAAAGTCACTCCAGAGTGCATATTTGAGTCTTTATATTCTTATTATTTATTGGTGTATTCTGTTGTGTTTTATATCTTATGTGTATTAGTAGATATTTGGGCAAGTGTATTGGTATTGTATCTTATATTGTCACAAGAGGGTACCGTCCGGTTGATGGACATAAATACTCTCAGGGCATGACACTTGGACTTTACCATTGCCAAGACTCATGCTTGGACTTTCCATGTCAAGTACTCGACTTGGACTTCTCCATCATATGGTCAACCATATAGTCAACCCATTGTTAAACAATGGTCAACTCATTATCAAACATCAAAACAATACTTGAGTCAAACTCGAGTCAAGTCAATCGTGACCTGGGCCGATTGCACCAACAGATACCACACGTAGTGCTTGGGTGTCTGGGGTGCTTAAAGCAGAGAATGCGGTGTTCAAGTTCTCATAGAACATTGTCGAGTCAAATTTCTAAGGTACTAGTTGACTGGTCTGAGGGGATAGTCGACTGATAGAATATTAAGAGGTGTCAGTTGACGAAAGATGTTTTAATCGACTTATATGGGTGTCAATCGACTAGTAAATGGGTCAGTCGACTAAAACTCTAAAATATCAAGAAGATTTAGTTTTTTCTTGATTACTTGTGTTGGTTATATGCCTGTATAAATTGAATTAAGTCAGTTTTATACTGGTTAATCAGTTTTGTATTAACTTGATTAATTTTAATTTTCAAATGGCATGGATGATTACTACGATAACTTGTCGCGACTTGTTGCAAAATGAGCTAAGGGAAGCTATTCAAGAGATAGTGTATGACACTGCTTATGGAGTCATCTATTCTAGAGACTCGAGATGGAGAAGTTTTCTATTCTGGATAATTATCAAATTTGGCCTTTTGTTTGTTCACTGTCGGTAAATCTCAGTGTAGTTGCACATCATGTATGGGGGTGCTATGAGGGATGTATCACATATGCAAAGTTGTGCATAGAGAAGCTTCACTTTGTGGATCAGAAGGATCATGCTAAGAGTGAAGAGGATCCAGAAGAAGAACCTGAAGAGAAGCCTAATGTGAGTTCTATAGAGAATCTTGTAGTTGGTCAGCCTGAGAGTGCTCTATCTGAGCATGCCCAAGTTGTGCCTAGAAGGATAGGGATTGTAATGATTACTACTACGCTAGTGTTTATCCTAGTGAGAGTAGTAATTATTTGTCAATTTTATTAGAGTTGTTTAGGTTATGAGTGGTAAAGAATGTTATGTGTTGACAATCTTTATGCAGTTTAATATGTGTTAACAAAATTTCTACATGTAAATGATTAGTTCATTTATGTAATATCATGATTAGTTCATTTGATGATGAGTTCATTTTATATTGTATCATGATATGTTAATGATAAGTTCATTAGATGGGGTGTATGTAATATAGTTGATCAATATTGGTTAGATTGATACATACGAATGATGAGTGGAAACAATATTGCCACTTGATTTTGTAAACCAACTCATATTGATATTGAATCAATCAGAAATTGCATACATATAACTTACACTGAATATCTAAATAATATTGGTGCAATCGGCTTAGGTCACGATTGATTAGACTCGAGTAGGACTTTGATGTTTGACAATAGGATTTGTGATAACTCATATTTTGATGCATTATTTTGATTCATTCCTTAACATTTTAATCCACTCGTATGCTTAAATTGTCGTATTTTATCATGTTTTATGAATGTGGATCATTTTACCGCTTTAATGCAAATATATGTTAACTTAATACCCTTGACACTAATTGGTTTATACTTTTATTTTGTTGGGCATTTGAGTGAAAATCACAAATAATACTGTAGCAGCGCTACTGTAGCAGCATTGTAGCTACAGTGAAATCACTGTAGTGACAAGGAAAAGAGATCATAATCAAGCACGACCACCCGTGCCTTTTTGGCATGGTGTGGTACTGTAGCTACAGTAAAATATTTGTACCTATAGTGAAATTACTGTAGCAAATTACTATAGTAGTAGAAAGATTTTTTTCACAGAATGCAACATGGTCGACGGTGTCTTTTTGGCACGGTCGTGTCGCGGTGAAAAACCTCCATTTGGGCAGCTATAAAATGGATTTTCAAGGGTTTTTATGGCATCTTCTCCACTTTTAAGCCCTAGCAAACATCGTCACAGCCCTCCATCACCATTTCTTCATCAGATTCGACGAAGAACCACTCCATCGGAAGAATCCGACGATGTTCTCAACCTTCCAATCGACTATCATCTCCTCTTTTCCTTGTCACTATAGTGAAATCACTGTAGTGACAAGGAAAAGAGATCATAATCAAGCACGACCACCCGTACCTTTTTGGCACGATGTGCTACTATAGCTACAGTAAAATCTTTGTAGCTATAGTGAAATTACTATAGCAAATTACTATAGTAGTAGAAAGATTTTTTTCGCAGAATGCAACATGGTCGACGGTGTCTTTTTGGCACGGTCGTGTCGCGGTGAAAAACCTCCGTTTGGGCAGCTATAAAATGGATTTTCAAGGGTTGTTATGGCATCTTCTCCACTTTTAAGCCCTAGCAAACATCGTCACATCCCTCCATCACCATTTCTTCATCGGATTCGACGAAGAACCACTCCATCGGAAGAATCCGACGATGTTCTCAACCTTCCAATCGACTATCATCTCCTCTTGTGGATTCACTGAGGAGTTCCGCCTCGACGATATCATCCAAGCTTCACCGGATTTGGGAGAGCAAGGAGTCACCACCAAGCTTCTAGATTTAGGAGTTTGCATCATATTCGCCATTTATTTCGCTCTGGAGACTCGATCGAGCTCCGTCGAACGTAGTTAGAGTATTCTATTCATTATTTGGGAAAATCTTAGTGGGATGATCATTTACTTCATTTTATTGCTTGTTACACTTACTTTATAGTTACCAATTCCTTTACATTTGAAATTGGATGAATTTTCAGTTGTGTAGTTGTTTAGTTATTTTGCATTCAATGTGTTCGATGAATTTCTTCTTAGAATAGCCTTTACTTCAAGTATATTTAATTGTTAGTTGTAGAATTTACCTAGCTTCATTGTTATAGTTTATTTCTTTAATTCCTATTATCTTGTGTAGTTGCATAATCCTCAAATCCAAACCCCCATCCTATTAAGAAAAACCTTTACTCTAGAGCCGACTTTCACCATTGTCTTCCGTGGGAGAGGATCCGGGCCATTCCCTATGCCATTTTGACATAGAGAGGGTTTGGTAATTAAATTGATAGTAGTGATTCATCGCCGCCTCTTATCACTTTGATAATGGGTTTGAAAATGGTTTTACAATATGGTTTGACCATATGTTAACCATATGACTAGTGGATGATTGGGATATCCAAGATCATATGGGGGAGATTGTTATGAGGAGATTATTGAAACAATTGGTCTCAGGTCAGAGGTTGACCAAGCTCCAGTAAGACTTGAGTGGAAGTCCAAGAATGGAGTCTTGGCAATGGAGAAGTCCAAGTATAGATACTTGACAAGGGAAGTCCAATAATGGATTCTTGGCAATGGAGAAGTCCATCCATACTTGGCAAGGAAAAATCCAAGAGTGAAGTCTTAGCAAGGGAAAGTCCAAGTATGGATACTTGGCAAAAGAAAAGTCTAAGGGTGTAGTCTTGGCGGTGAAAGTCCAAGTTTGAAGATTTGGCAAACGTAGACCCATTAGCATGGCATGGCCAACAGAAGCATTTGAAGGATAGGGCCTAGGGTGAGGATCCATGGACTCGAACAAGGGATTAAGGCTGATGGAAGTGGCTTGAAGGCTTAGATCTAGGTTAAGGGTACCTAATAGCATGACATAGCCGATGGAATCACTTGATTGCTAGCGCGAAGGTTGAAGGAATCATGGAGGACTCGAATATATCCTAAGGGGGTGAGGCTGATGGAAGTGGCTAGAAGGCTTAGGTATAGGTTATGGGTGAGTGACAAGTATGAAGGGATCATACTTAGGTTAAACCTCAATTTTGAGGTTTACTAGTCTACTTGTGGCATTGGTCAGTCAATTGGTCAAGTGTTCGGTACTCGAGAGGCCTAGTTGACTCGTGCAATCGATTGGGGTTATGACTCAATCGACTGGTGAGTAGTTGACAATGGCTCGACTGCTGAATGTGGCTCTAGCAGTCGACTAGTGGGTTAGACTAGTCAACTGACATTATTGGACATGAGCACAGAAGGTCTCGTAGTCGACTGATGGCAATGGCAGTCGACTGCTCGAGTATTCGTTGGCAAAAAGTCGATGTTGGTTAGTCCGTTATGATACAACGGATAGGTGGTCAGTCGACTGGGACTTTTGGCAATCGACTGCTAGACCAAAAATCAGCTCTAGCCAAACCCTTAAATGCAGGTTTAAGGGAGAAGGAAGGGAAGTCAATTTTTTAGTGATCTTGAAGGGGAATTGATGTTGCGTTCCAAACCTTCCAAGCTCATCCAACGCAACCACAAGAAAGCAATCAAATGTTCGAGCATTCTTATGTAACATGTATTTCGCTTTCATTCTTTACACTTGTTGTTGTATTTTTGTATAAACTCTTACTTGTAAAAGGTTTCTTCACCTTCAGATTGTTTTCGAGAAGGAGAAAATTTAGTGGTGGTGTGCATCACTAGAGCTCGACTAGAGTTCGGCCATGGAGTAGGAAATAGGGTTCCAAACCACGTAAAATACTTGTGTAGTGGTTGTGATTCTTGTCTTGTATTTTATTTGTGTTATTTTTGTATATTTCACTGTGCACTAACGATTGTAGACAAGCACGACGAATCGAATCAGTGAAATGGAAGAAACGTTATTCACCCCCCTCTAGCGCATCACAACAATCTCCAATAAGTGGTGTCAGAGCGAGGACGCTCTTCAAGGACTCATCGTCGTGGGAGCACAAGCGCTAGAGGAGTAGAAGATGAAGTTGCCCAATGATGGACATGGATATGACATCTACACTCCACCGCCCTATAGATTCTACAAAGTAGGGAGATTTGATCTATGGGTGGCAAGGATCGAGACATTCTTTCAAATGGAAATTGGAGATTGGATCGTCTTGAAGTGTGGCTTTGAAGCTCCAAGGGGCAAGAAGGGTGGATTCCTCAAGATGAAGAAATGGACTGAGAAACAACTCCAAAAATTTGAGACAAACATTAAAGCAACAAAATTTCTAATTAATTTAATCCTTAATGATATCTTGTGTAAATTAGGTGATTATAAGGATGCCAAGGAGTTGTGGAGCAAATTGGCAAAATTTCATGAAAATCCCTCATCCGCACGAGTAGAGGAGGAGTCCAAGAAGAAATGCTCACCCTCTTAAGCTCATGAAGACTTGGAGGTCGAAAGATGTTCAACTTCTGAAGAAGAAGTAGAAGAGTTGGAGGAAGTCTCCACCTCTAGGATTGAGGGGGAGGTTAGAGCTTCAACACTGGAACAAGAAGAGGAACCTTCCACCTCCAAAGCAAATGAGGAACAAGTTCAAGGTTCCTCTATAGGTAACTCAAATGCATTTATTAAAAATAAATATCATATAATGTGCTTTAAGTATAAAGAGAAGGGTCACAAAAAAAGTAAGTATCCTAAATTTATCAAGAAAAAGGCACAAGTGGTGCCAAAGGCGAAGGAGAAGATCAAGGAGGTCATAGTCCTGATTCGTAAAAGCAAGGAGCATATAGTGTGATTCAAGTGTCAACAAAAGGGATATTACCGAAGCCAATGTCTGAGGGGGAGACATCCAACCAAAGACAAGGTTGAGAGCTTAAGTGTAGGGGGAGCTCATATGGCAAAGCCTAAGGTAACTTTTAATAAAGTCATTTCAATTATAAATGATGAAAAGCATGTTTTTAATTCACTTGCAATTGTTTATAATTAAAAATATGCTAGAAAAAAATATGTTTGTTTAGGTGCTAAACATTGTAATATTATACCTAAAGATAACTCTAGGACTACCCTACCTAAGGAAAAAAAGGATAGGAAGGTAAAAAACAACCTAAGCATTAATCTAAAGAAAGATAAACACATGCCTAGGAGAAAGAAAATCCAAGGAAATAATGGAAGATCAAAAATAAAAAAAATTAGAGATAGAAAATCAAGCTTTGAGGTCAAAGTTTGAGAAATTGGAAACGACCCTAAAAAGAATGAAAAATATGATTCAAGGGTCAAATGGGCAAGGTCTAGGTGTTGGTAGGAAGGAACCAACTAAGGACAAGAAAGATTTGGGTCACAAACCTAAGTCCAAGAAGACCATGCACACCTACTACAATATTCCATTTAACTATGAAACTAACCATAGGTCTAGGAAAGTGAGGGTCACAAGGGAAGTCATCCCTATGGTTGACCATGATAGGTGTCTAGTGGCTAAGGTTTCAAAGGAGCCTACCCTTCTTAGGGTTAATGCCTAGGTAATTCTCTACCTTCGTAATGGACTCCCTAGGTAGAATAGGTCTAGAGTTATTGGTTCTAGGTTTGTCCTTAGGTAAACTAGGCCTAGTATGATCCATAGGCCTAGAATTACAACCCTTAGCACCTAGACAAAAATACTTATTGTTACTTCTAGCATGCTTTTCATGATTATGCACAATTGCAAGAGTATTAAAAGTATTTCTAGCATGCTTTTACCTATTACTTAAAGAATGAGCATTATTAAAATTTACCTTAGGGTTTGCTTTAGAATCTCCCCCTACATTTGATGCTCCTTCTTCACCCTTGCTAGGCTTCCTCTCCTTAAGGCATTGGCTTCTATAATGTCCCTTTTGATGGCACTTGAAGCACACAATGTGCTCTTTGCTCTTCTTAATGGAGACTCTGGCATCCTTAGGCTTCTCATTTACTTTTGGTGTCGGTGCTTTCTTCTTAGCCAATTTTGGGCACTTACTCTTGTAATGCTCGGCTTCCCTACACTCAAAGCATATGATATAATTTTTATTTATAATTAAGATGCTTGAGTTACCTAGGGTGGTGGTGAAGACCTCTTGAGCTTGTTCATCACTTCTCCCGGAGGTTGATGGCTCCTCTTGATTTTGCTCTGGCATTGAGGATGAACTCTCCTCCCCCTCAATCCTAGAGGTGGAGTCTTTTTCCACCTCTTCTTCCTCCTCGAATGTTGAACACCTCTCGACCTCTGGATCCTCACTTTCTTGTGAGGATGAGTTTCTTCCTTCTCCTTTGATTCTTCTTTATCCTCTAGGACTAGTTGGGGCTCCTCATGGAATTTTGCCAATTTGCTCCATAGCTCCTTGGCATCCATGTAATCACCTAAACTACACAAAATATCATTAGGAATTAAATCAACCAAGAATTTTATTACCTTTTTATTTTTCTCAAATTCTTGGAGTTTTTCTTCGGTCCACTTCTTCATCTTGAGGAATCCTCCCTTCGACCCTCTTGGATGTTTGAATCCGTCCATCAAGATGGCCCAATCTTCGAACTCCCTCATCATTATGAATTCTTCAATCCTTCTCTTCCATTGATTGAAGCCTTCTCGTCCATAGAGAGTGTATGGGATTGGAGTGTTGATGTCTCATCCAAGTCCATCTTTTGGCAACTCCATCCTCTAGCGCTTTTGCTCCCGTAGAAGAGCTCCTAGCTTTGATACCAATTGTAGGTATCGGAGCGTCTTCTTCTTCTAAGATCCATCGGGCTCTGATACCAATTGTAGGAACTTCGGCGAGCGCTAGAGGGGGTGAATGGCGTGTTTCGTTCACTTGATTGAATTCGATCATCGCTTGATCGCTTGTGTGCTCGTCTACACAAACTTATTAATGCGCAGTGAAAATAATAATTAAAAAACAAATAAAGATAAACATGCAACACACACGCACAAGCGATGTAACGTGGTTTAGAACCCTAGTTCCTACTCCACGGGGTGAGCTCAATATCATGCTCAAGTGATGCACACCACCACTAATCAAAAATACTCCTTCTTGACAACAAGTCAGAGGTGGAGAAACCTCTTACAAGTGATTACAAAAGTAATACTACAAAATACAAGCAATTACAAATGAAATACAACAAAAGATGTAAAGAGAACTTTACAAAAACTCTTTTGAATGCTTGCTTGGTTAATCGCTTGAGCCGCACTTGAAGACTCTGACTTGCACCAGCAAATCGCCCAAGAAATCACTGTGGAAATCCTCCCCGTCGAGCTCCTTTTATGCCTCCATGCGACCTGGATTTCCACCTGACAGTCGACTGCCAAAAGGCCTTAGTCGACTGCTAATAGTGTTGTTGTCTCACAACGGATTTGATCCACGTTGGCATTCAAGCCAACAGATACACTAGCAGTCGATTGTCATTTCCAACAATCGACTACTCAAGCCCATAGCCGACTGCTCGTCGGCTACTGAGCATTCTGTCCTCATGACCAAACCCAACAATAGTCGACTACCCTCTATGGTAGTCGACTACTCATGGACAGTCGACTGCCCAATGCTGGCAGTCGACTGCCAAGGCCTCTTGTCACAGTCGAACGCCAGTCGACTCATGGCAGTCGATCGGTCATAATCGTAGTCGACTGTTCAGTGTCGACTCGGTTGCCAAGTGTCAAAACACTTGACCTGTCGACTAGTCCATAACCCCAGTCGACTGTTATACCTCAACCATAAGGTTTACCCCAAGTATGATACCCTCATACTTGCTAGACCACCCTTAGCCTAGACCTAAGCCTTCTAGCTACCTCCATCAGCCTCACACCTATCGAATCCCTCCAAGTCATCCATGACTTGTTCATCTATATACTAGCCTTCAGGTGCTTCCATCAGCTATTGTCATGCTAAGCTGGTCTACACCGCCAAGGCACATTTGGGCTAATGCTGCCAAGACACACTTTACGCTATCAACCATTGAACTTACGCTGTCAAGACTCTACCCTTGGACTTTATGCCGCCAATATCTACCCTTGGACTTCCCAATTGCCAAGTACCCATGACTTGTACTTTCACCGCCAAGACTATACACTTGGACTTATGTGGCCAAGACTACACCCTTGGACTTTCCTTTTCAACCCATGTTGTGTTGGTGCAGTAGGCACCTAAGTCGAACCTGAGTTTTGATTATAGCAAATGATACAAAGTTAAGCTCATATTGTTATCTCACGAACTAAATCGAGTGTGCAAAAAAGTGCTAAAATTGGAGTTGAAGGCTAGCGACACCCGGAAGAAGCCGCGGTGGTCGGGCGACACTCGAGTGACTTCGAAGGGAGCCGAAAGAATCGAGTAGAAGGCCAGAAGTGAAAGCGACACCGTAAGTATCAAGGTAAGCTCGTGTGGGTAAGCGTAAGTGAGGTCGTATTCTCCTTATGGGGATGATCTTAAGCATAGATCCGACCAAAGGCATCCTATAGGTGGTCTTGGTCGAGATCGGACGGTCGGAGGCCGTCAAAATAATGTTTTTGTTAAGCTAACTTTGCCTTGCAGCTAGCATCACGATCGCCACTTTGAGGACTCGATCGTCGCCCATCACCGATCGCCAAGATTCGATCGATGTTGTCCGATGGTCAAGGATTAGCTTCGAGGAGTCAAGGCTTATCACCTCATTTCAAGGGGGGTGGTGCTCAAATCTTATTGGCTGAAGTTCCTCTCGAAAAGGGGCTCAAAGGCTATAAAAGGAGGGCCTCTTCAAGGGTTTTCTCATCAATTCTAAGCTTCCAAAAGCCTCTGCAAAGCTACTACTCTCCGACAACGAAGTGCTACCTCTCCGACGCTCTAGGTTTAATTGTTTATTATTTTCCGTCAGTATAAGCTTCAATTCATTTTGTCTTTTATATATTATTGTCTCAAAGTTTTTATCGTAACGAGGAGAGGGGGAGTGTCCCTCTACCTCAAGGTTTGTGATTTTGTGTATTCGTTTAACTCCTACCTCCAACGAGGAGGAGTTCATTTAGTGTTTTGCCCTCCGTGCATGGTCAAGGACCACTAGGGCCTTGGAGTAGTAGCCGAAGGCTACGAACCAAGTAAAAAATCCATTTGTCTTGTTTATTTTTCATTTATCTTTCTGCTTCATTTAATTGTCTACTCAACGAATTCGTACGAAAAATTTTATCACTATTCACCCCCTCCCCCTCTAGCAATCCACTTGATCCAACAATTGGTATCAGAGCCAGGGTGCTAAGATTTGTTGAAACCACCAATCAAGGTTTCTACAAAGTTTCTTTTGATTTATTTTCTTTTTATTTAGATTTTTTTTCTTTTCTCATTTGTGTAGTCATTTTCCTCCTGCACTACTAATCCAAGACGCGAGTCTTGGGACATTTCCGTTGTTTGTGGTTTTAGGTTTTTTTCACTTCATTCTTTTGTCTTTTTTGTTTCAATGGCCCATCTCGAGGGTTTTGGCACCATCTGACCTCCGTTTTACAACTGAGATGACTTCCGTTATTGGAAGGGTCGAATGGAATGCTTTCTTAAAACCCAAATCGAGATGTGGATCATAATCCAAACAGGATTCACACTTCCAGCTAACGAAGTGGGTGATTCCTTGGATTATGACCAATGGACCAATGCAACAAAAAGACAAGTTAAAGCCGATGCCAAGGCAACTCAAATCCTCTAATGCGGCTTGTCCAAGGAGGAGCTTAATCACGTCGGCCCCTTCATCAGCGCAAAGGACCTTTGGACAAAGCTAGTGGAGCTACACGAAGGGACCAATGAAGAAAAGGTATGTAAGCGCGATATTTTGTTCAATAAGTTATATAACCTAAAAATGCAGGAACACGAGACAGCGATGCAACTTCACGCTCGCGTCCAAGACATAGTTAATAACCTACACGCGATCGGGCAAAAGGTAGAAAACTGCGATCTTATTAGGTATGTTCTTAACTCATTTCCTAAGACTACCTTGTGGGCATCCATGGTCGATGCCTACAAGGTCTCCAAGGATCTTTCAAAACTTAGATTAGATGAGTTGTTTTCTGATTTCAAACTTCATGAGCAGTCTAACATGGAACCCTAGAAGGGTATAGCAATTTTTGGAGGTTCGAGGAAGAAAACCGCGAGCAAGCCACCCCCGAAGGAAGAAGAAGATGAGTTTGATTCGGAGGTCAACCCGGAAATGGAGGGCGAACTAGTCAACCTAGTTCGGAGGATAGTCAAGGGCTGAAAGCGAAGCATCACTAGACTCGATGAAGGTAAGCCTAAAAGTTCTAATATTTGGTGTTACGAATGCAACAGATTTGGACACATCAAGTCCGAATGTCCAAAGCTCAAGAGCAAAGCACTGAAACATAAAAAGGCACTCAACGCTACATGGGAAGAAGCGTCCGAGGAAGAAGACGATGATCGCGTCCTCATGGATAAACTGGTTGAATTGGAGACGGAGTCAGAACTGGAACACGAATCTGAAATCGAAGACGAATCGGACTGCGAAGCGCTATTCAAGACAAGCCATGGATACGCATCCGGTTCAAAAGATACACTCAAGGTAAGTCGATCCCTTATTAGTACGCTTTATAGTGCAATTAAATTCTTAACTAAGAAATTAGCTAAGTCTGAGTCCAAGGTCGAGACCCTAGTTGAGGAAGTTAAAATCCTCAAACACGAGGTCTCCCTAACCTCTTCGACTAGTCGAGTTCGAGAGGAGGACTCAACTCGGGTTGAAAAACTCGAAGTTGAGAACTCACTCTTGAAGAGTCAAGTCGAAGATCTTAGGAACACATTGGAAAGGTTTACTTTGGGATCCAAAGGACTTGACCTCCTACTTGGATCGCAAAGGGCCGTGTACAACAAGACCGGACTAGGGTTTAGCTCAAATACGACCAACAAGTCGTATATGTCGATTGTAAGTCGACATAAAAATTGTGTCCAAGCATGGGTCCCTATGACCGCTTTGATTTCAAACTTAGGGTCGAACCAGTACTGGGTTCCCAAGGACCAAATCCACTATGTGGAGAGACCGAACCGATTCAACGGTCCAGGGGGAGCCAGTACAAAACTTGTTTGTGTTTTAACTTAGAAATTGCATGCTTAGGTTAGTTATTTATTTTTCTTTTTAGAACGGTTAGATAGGACTATAACTCGTCAATACTTGGTAACATAGTACTAGGACGTGGCAAGATGATAGTACGCTAAGAAAGCGGAGTCTTACGTATTCGGGCTAGATAAGGCGTATCTAGTTCGGTGCACTTGACCGAGCGGAACTAGCTGAAGCTACCTCGCCGTATCCTAGACTAGTTAGACCAGGAAGTGGTCTTAGGTAAGTCAAGTCTCTATTTTCTTGAAAATGGATTTGTCTAAGGAAGTGGTCATTTTTTTTTATCAAAGAAGGCCTCTGTGCCTCGCCACGACCTGGAAGCCATGATCTTGAAAAGGTGACTTGATGAGCCTAAGGTCAAATCCGAATCTAACGCAAGGTTGACGAGTGTTCAAATCATTAAATTTAATCAAGTAAAATTGGAAGTCATCTCACAAGAACATATAAGGTTAACATGCTTGATCATGTAGACATGGGTGAGATGATTTAGGTTAATAATCTTCAACCAATCTTTAATAAATCCAATATCCGATCAAACTACCTTGCGTGTAGGATCAATAGATGTTGGACAGTGGTTGCTCCCGACACATGACCGGGGATCAACTCAAGTTTTCGAAGCTTCGATTCAAACGACAAGGATCGGTAGCCTTCGGAAACAACGGCAAGCTCAAAATCATCGGATCAAGTGATATTGAGCTCAACTCTAACTTTATTATTCAAAATGTCTTATTGGTAGAAAATTTTTAATATAATTTACTTAGTGTAAGCCAATTGTGTGATAATAACTATAAGGTCATATTTCTAGAAAATGAATTTATAATTAATACAAATGAAACTTCTAAAACAATCCTTAAGGGAACCAGAAATAACAATATTTACACTATTAATCTAACTAACTCCTCAACCAAGTGTCTTATGACACAGCAAGAGGAATCATGGTTGTGGCACCGATGACTCGATCACTCACACCCAAGACTCATCCACAAGATGAGTCAGAGTGACTTAGTCAGAGGTTTGCCTAACCTCAATAACTTGAACAATAAAATATGTAATGCTTATCAACAAGGTAAATAATCTAAGACACAACATCAACTAACTAATCAAGAACGAACCAAAAGTGTTCTTGAGCTCCTACACATGGATCTATTTGATTCACATGGAGCTAAGTCACTTAATGGGAGTAAATTCTGCTTAGTCATAATTGATGACTATTCTAGATTTACTTGGGTTAGGTTCATCAAACACAAAAGTGATACCCTAGATCAATTAATCAACCTATTTAAACTAATAGAAAATCAACAAAAGCTTAAAAACAAAAGGCTTAGGACTGATCATGGTGGTGAATTTGAGAACCACAGGTTTACAGAATTCTGTAACCTAAATGGATACCACCATGAGTTCTCTTGCCCTAGAACCCCATAACAAAATGGCCTAGTAGAACGTAAAAATAGAACCCTACAAGAAACCGCTAGGATAATCTTAAACGAGTATAACCTACTCGATAGGTTTTGGGCGAAAGCCGTGAGTACGACATGCTATGTCCAAAATAGGATCCTTATGGTAAAGAGGCACCTTAAGACCTCATACGAGATTTATCACGATAAAATACCTAACATCAAGTACTTTAGGGTATTTGGGTGTAAGGTACATATCCTAAACACTAAGGATTACCTAGGGAAATTTACATCCAAAACCTCGACCGAAATCTTTCTAGGATACTCGACTACAAGTAGAGCTTATAGAGTATATAACCATGACACCCTTAGAGTCGAGGAGACTATCAATGTAGTATTTGATGAAGGAAACGAACCTACAAAACCCCCGGCAACCCCAATTAGCGAGCCGATTCATACCAGACCTAACTCTGATCCGGAGATCAAGTCTAGTATTAATACTAACCTAAGTCAACCAAGTCAGTCTATCGACCAAGTGGTAGATGACTCTAGTCAAACTAGGACTCAAACGAGTTATCCTATTGACCAAGTGGTAGACTCAAATCCAAATTGAACTAGGACTCAAACGAATCATCCTATCGACCAAGTGATAGGTGATCCAAGCCTAGGAGTTCGAACTAGAGCCTCATATAGAAACCTTAGTCAAATCTCCTTGATTTCCAAAATTGAACCCAAAACTATTGACCAAGCCCTTCTTGATCCCGATTGGATTATTGCAATGCAAGAAGAGCTGGCTCAACTCACTAGGAACGAAGAATGGGAATTAGTACCACCACCCAAAGATAAAACAATCATTGGAATAAGGTGGGTGTTTAGAAATAAACTTGATGATAAAGGTGAAGTAGTTAGAAATAAAGCTAGATTAGTCACTAAAGGGTTTAGTCAAGTCGAAGGTTTAGATTACGACGAGACCTATGCCCCAGTAGCTAGATTAGAGTTCATTCGAATGTTATTAGCATATGCTGCACATCGAGGATTTAAGTTGTTTCAAATGGATGTGAAGTCAATATTCTTGGATGGATATATTAAAGAGGAGGTTTATGTTAGTCAACCCCCCAGTTTCGAAAGCCTAGATAAACCCGATCATGTCCTTAGGTTAAAGAAAGCTCTCTATGGACTTAAACAAGTTCCTCGAGCTTGGTACAAGAGACTTTCAGTTTATCTTAAGTCCAAAGGATTTAACCAAGGTGTAGTTGACCCAACCCTTTTCGTAAAAACCCTAGGTAAAGACATATTCATAGCTCAAATCTACGTCGATGATATCATCTTCGAAACCACCAACTCGATCCTACTGAATGAATTCATTTCACTTATGGAAAGTGAATTTGAAATGAATTTACTAGGTGAGTTAAGTTTCTTCTTAGGTCTACAAATTAAACAAACTAAAGATGGAATATACCTACATCAACGCAAATATACTAGGGAATTAATTAAACGCTTTGGAATGCAAGACGCTAAAATTATTAATACCCCAATGGCAACTAATGTGAATATGGAAGAAGATGTAATCAGAAATTCAATTGATTTAAAATACTATAGGAGCATAATAGGGATTCTCCTTTACTTAACTGTGAGCCGACCTGATATCTTATTTGCAGTAAGTATGTGCGCGAGATTCCAAACCTGTGCCAAGGAGTCTTACCTAACTCTAGTCAAGCGCATCCTTAGATATCTAAAGGGTAGACTTAATGTCGGTATTCGGTACCCTAGATCCGCCGAGTTCGAACTAACCAGCTATTCCGATTCGGACTATGCCGGTAGTAAGCTCGATAGAAAGAGTATGAGTGGTTGTTGTCAACTTCTCAGCTCGAATCTAGTGAGTTGGTGCAGTATGAAGCAACATTGTATTGCCTTATCTACCACCGAAGCCGAATACATCACGATGGGTGAGTGTGTTACTCAGCTTCTTTGGATGAAGCACACTCTCCGCGACTTTAAGTTAGATTTTACGAACACTAAACTCCACGTAGATAACATTAGCTCAATTAACCTAACTAAGAATCCGATATGTCATTCTAGGACCAAACATATAGAGGTCAAACATCATTTCATTCGAGAACATGTGGCCAACGGAGGCATACAACTCGAATACGTCGAATCGAAATCCAACTTGGCAGACCTATTTACTAAACCTCTACCCGAAGCCGAATTTAGTCTATTAAGACGAAAATTGGGCATGTGCGTAATAGAATAGGAACTTACCAATTATATTTCCTTACTACTATTTCTTACTTTTCATTTTCATGGAACTAGCATAGGACATACCTTAGATATCATGTACCTATAGATTTAAGGAGCCAATACATCTCACAACACATAGGACTAATGTGTTTGTGTACTTAGCCACGTAGATGGGCGTGAGATGTTAGGACCTTACTCCTGGTTCCAGATGTAGAGCTAGTGCATCGCCATGAACCACGGAGTATAATCATATATATTAACCGACTCTGACCAGGACTAGTTGATCTTTCATATCAATCAAGTCAAATATGAGTCGAACATTTTATAGATGAGCTTATTTTCAGTATATTATTTTCAAAATAATATGAAACATGCTTGGAATTTAAATTTAATACCTATATTTGTTTTTCACACACCCCAACTCTTTTCGATATATCACAAAAGGGGGGAAAAAAGGCCAAAGTTAATGGCTCAAATTTTTTGATAACTTAACTCACTTCATATTTATTCACATGGCCAAAAGTTAAGTAAATGTTTACTTAATTTTAAGTTTTGAAAATTTACTTAACTTGTTTGAGGTAACAAAAAGAAATAAAGGCCAAGTTAAGAGAATTCTTAACTTAAACTTATTTTTAATACTATGGCCAAGTTAAGAAGTCCTCTTAACTTAAACATTTTACTAAGGCCAACTTTAAGTAATGTTAATTACTTAAACTCTTCCTAAATAGCAACCATCAAGGGGGAGGATTAAGGTCTTCTTTCAAGACTCACCCTCGGTCAAGGGGGAGGTTTCCTCAAGGGGGAGTACTTGAATAAAATCCTTACTACTCCTACTTAATCTTTATTCCTGTTTCTCATGCATATTGTTTTTTTTCTTCATGCATATTATTTTCTTAACTTTGTATGTGGGTTTGCCATAGATCAAAAAGGTGGAGATTGCTGGTGCAGTAGGCACCTAAGTCGAACCTGAGTTTTGATTATAGCAAACGATACAAAGTTAAGCTCATATTGTTATCTCACGAGCTAAATCGAGTGTGCAGAAAAGTGCTAAAGCTGGAGCTGAAGGCTAGCGACACCCGAAGGAAGCCCGGTGGTCGGGCGACACTCGAGTGACTTTGGAGGGAGCCGAAGGAATCGAGTGGAAGGCCGGAAGCGAAAGTGACACGGTAAGTATCGAGGTAAGATCGTGTGGGTAAGCGTAAGCGAGGTCGTATCCTCCTTATGGGGATGATCTTAAGCATAGATCCGATCAAAGACATCCTATAGGTGGTCTTGGTCAAGATTGGACGGTCGGAGGTTGTCAAAATAATATTTTTGTTAAGCTAACTTTGCCTTGCAGCTAGCATCAGTTGACTACCAGCTTAGAGGACTCGACTGTTGTCCATCAGTCGACTACATGTGGTCAACATTTGACTGATGGTCAAGTATCAACTTCGAGGAGTCAAGGCTTATCACCTCATTTCAAGGGGGGTGGTGCTCAAATCTTATTGGCTGAAGTTCCTCTCGAAAAGGGGCTCAAAGACTATAAAAGGAGGGTCTCTCCTAGGGTTTTCTCATCAATTCTAAGCTTCCAAAAGCCTCCGCAAAGCTACTACTCTTCGACAATGAAGTGCTACCTCTCCGACGCTCTAGGTTTAATTGTTTATTATTTTCCATCGGTATAAGCTTCAATTCATTTTATCTTTTATACATTATTGTCTCGGAGTTTTTATCGTAACGAGGAGAGGGGGAGTGTCCCTCTACCTCAAGCTGTGATTTTGTGTATTTGTTTAACTCCTACCTCCAACGAGGAGAAGTTCATTTAGTGTTTTGCCCTCCGTGCGTGGTCAAGGACCACTAGGGCCTTGGAGTAGTAGCCGAAGGCTACGAACCAAGTAAAAAATCCATTTATCTTGTTTATTTATCATTTATCTTTCCGCTGCATTTAATTGTATACTCAACGAATTTGTACGAAATTTTTTATCGCTATTCACCCCCCCCTCTAGCGATCCGCTCGATCCAACATGTTGGACTTTCCAAATGCCAAGACTCAAGCTTGGACTTTCCCTTGCCAAGACCCATGCTTAGACTTTCCATGCCAAGTATACAAAACTTGGTCTTTACCATTGCCAAGATCCAAGCTTGGACATTCCATGCCAAGTACTCAAGACTTGGACTTCTCCATCATATGGCCAACCCCATATCAACCATATAGTCAACCCATTGTCAAACAATGGTCAACTCATCGTCAAATATCAAAACACTACTCGAGTCAAACTCGAGTCTAGTCAATCATGACCTGTGCCGATTGCACCAACAGAAAATTGCAATTAAATTTAAAATTTAGGTATTTGTATACCTTTACCTTATAATATTTGTCATGCTTTGTTTGTCATATGTCATGTCAGACATCATGCTTAATATGATCATTTAAAATATCATGATAATACTTAGATTGATTAATGTCATGATTATACTTAGGATTATATTTTATTATGTCATGACATCATGAATCATGAGCAAATGTCTTAAATTATGCAATCATTTATGCCATAATCATAATTCATGCATTAAGGTTAATCAAATTTAATTTAAGGACAAATGGAATTATTTGATGTCCTAGATAAAGGAATCAAATGAATATGTCTAGATATAATGAATGAACCCTTAGATTTAGGGAAGAACACATCCATATCTCATAAAACTCATAGGATGACGTGTGTGTATTGATACACCCTAAACACATGTGAGATGTTAAGAAATTAAGTTGAGTTCAATGTGCTTATATAATGCATCAAAATGAACTTAAATTCATTCGATCATAAGATAAATCATGAAGAAAGTTAATGTACAAGTCATGTACATCAAGTCCATAGACCATTATTGAAATTAAGATTTGAAAACAATTTCAAAAACATTTTGAAAAATCTTGGTGAAGTCTATCTTTTGATAGAAACCACCATTGACAAGATTGACACAAAGTTAGGCAAAACATTGAAGGTTTAAATGTTTTAGAACTTTGTATCAATTTTAGAAATTAATGGGTATTTTCATATAAAACTATTTTTTACCCATAATGTTTGACATAAATATTGTATGTATGAATTTTCATGATTTTTCTAGACATGTATAATTACTTACTGATTTCGGCTGAACAAGATTTGTTTGGTCATTTATCAGCACCCCTATGTACTCTAGCTGCTCCTAACCCTATGATATGCTTATACAAGCATTGGAAGAGTGAAATATTCATTGAAAATTATTAGAAGAGTTGATTAGGGTGGAGAATCAAATTTTAAAGGAGGTTAAAGTTCAAGTTTGAACTTTTACCCTTATTTTTGATGGTTTAGATTTCCTATAGGCTTAGGAACTCTACAAGGACATTGTTGGTGCAATGGTCAAGGGGGAGTAATCCTTTAGGGGAGTTTGTCCATCAAGGGATGATGAATGATGTTTAAAAGGGGGAGAATAAAAGATTGTATCTCATTTAATGATAAAGGTTTTGTCACTAAGAAGAGTGTAGGCATCTAAGATGATTTTGGACCAAGGGAGAGAATAAAAGATCTCATTGGAAGATGAGACATTGAAGACCTTGGTAGGTTTTTTATGTATACCAGAGGGGGAGAAATGAGGGTTTAAGTTAAGTAAACCTTCATTATGCTTTGACATAATAAGAGTCGAGTTAGGGTTAATGGATAGTCGAACTCGGAGGTATTGTCACCTAACTTAAAGGTACTGTCAAACAGTAAAAAGGATTGACCAGACTCGAGTGGGACTCAAGTAGGGTTTTGATGTTTAACAATAGGCTTTGACAATGGGTTTGATAATGGTTTTACAATATGATTTGACCATATAACTAGTAGATAATTGGGATATCCAAGGTCATATGGGGGAGATTGTTATGAGGAGATTGTTGGAGCAATCAGCCTCAAGTCAAAGGTTAACCGAGCTCAAGTGAGACTCGAGTGGAAGTCCAAGAATGGAGTCTTGGCAATGGAGAAGTTCAAGTATGAATACTTGGCAAGAAAAAGTCCAAGGGTGAAATCTTGGCAAGGGAAAGTCCATGTATGGATACTTGACAAAGGAAAAGTCTAAGGGTGTAGTCTTGGTCGTGTAAGTCCAAGGGTGTTGTCTTGCTGGCAAAAGTCCATGTTTGGAGACTTGGCAAAGGTAGACCCATTTGTTGGGATGTATACTGAAAAGTCTATCTTTTGTATGAACATCTTTATTTTTGAAATAAGAATCACATGATCATTGTTTGCTTAATTATGGTTATGCATATTTGTCTGATACATTACATTGTAGATAACATGGTGTGTAGTGTCACATAGGAGATCATGTTATCAGTTCCTTGTAGAGTATAAGTAAAGGCTCACAACTAAGATGGCTTTGAACAAACCATTGATATGGTTGTAGTGTAATTTGGTATTGGTTTGTCTTGACCATAGAATTATACTAGTACACTTTGTGTGTATTGAGCAGGACCGACTTAGAGGTGATTCGATTTATTGTTGACTACATAATTGAATCAGACCTCAGATATTAGGGTGTACATGCTCTTAATCTCGATATAATAATGGGTACATGTACTTAGTATTTATTTCTTTGATTTACTAATGGGCGAGATTTATAGATTAAATCGATAGGCTCGGTAAGTTGGGAAATGATATTATTTACATGGTGTGTCGTTGATTATAGGAGGAAACCATGTCCTATATATTAGGATGATGATGTTTCCTTAAGGAGTTCATAAGGATCATCATGTAAACCCTACAGGTGGACTTGGTTTGGCATGATGATAAGGTTGAGTGGTACTACTCATAGAGTTAGATGTTGATTAATTAATTGTCAGTAAATTAATTAATTGACCGAGATTCAAGATCTTAAACACGGGGAGAAATTTGTACAATTAATATATGGAGCTCATATTTATTTATGGGGGTTGGTTAGGTAGATCAATGATAATCCTCTAGTGGAATGGATTATCATTAATGGATCAAATTTTATGTGGGTCGGATCCATTGGGTGGCCAAGATCCAACTCCTCCTCATGGTCCCTATTGTAGCCTATTAAAACCCTCATGAAGCCTAGATCCGACGGTGGAGATTAAATCTCTAGATTCGATGGTGGAGATTAAATCTCTAGATCCGATGGTGGAGATTGAAAGGAGGCTTAAGCCTAGCTCTATAAAAAGGGGGCCAAGGCTTGGGTGGCATAGAGAACTAAGAGAGGCTAGGGTTTGCTTCCAAAGCTTTGGGTGGAAACTAGGTTTTGGCTAGGGTTTGTTGGTCGGCAACTAGGAGGTGGCTAGGGTTTGCTTCTCATCTTGGGCGGCGGCAACCTAGGGTCGGCTTCTCCTTTTGGCCGGCGGCAACAAGACCCATCATCAAGACTTGGTCGGTGCCTCTCCCTCTCCTTTGGCCGACGACAAGATATTAATCTTGGCCGGTAAATCCTCTCCCTCTCCTTAAGGTCAGTGGACATCAAGTTGTTGCTTGGTGGTTGGCACAAGTAAGGAGAAGAAGGGAGCCATGTATTCTTCCCTTTGTTCGGAGAGAGCAAGGAAGGGAAGAACGTGATCTAGGAGGCTTCGACTTTTGGAAGATCGTCGCCCACACAACGTCCAAAAGGAGGAAGGACATACAATAGAAGATCTTGAGGTAAACAAGAGGTATAATTCTTGTTTTGGTTTACTTTTGTTTCTTTGTATGATGTATGTAATTGCATGTGGCTAATTTACTTGGACCCCGAAGATAAACACAAAAATAGGCGATCCGTACATCGTCTATTCCATGGCTAATCGAAGAAAAGGGGTAGGTTGCTTGAACAACAAATTTGTTCAAGTGACCACTCTAATCGAATAGCATGACGATGGATCGGTTGCTTGGGTAATCCCTCTTCGTCAAGGATTAATTTTTTTTAATCCGGAGACGTAGATGGGATCGCCATGCACCAGCAACCAAGATGAAGTGGGAAGCGAAGCTTCGACCTTCACCATTATCATGACTTGGCCGATGGAAGCACTTGAAGGCTAAGGCTAAGGGTGAGGAGTCGTGGACTCGAACCAAGGGCTTGAAGCTGATGGATGTGGCTTGAAGGCTTAGGTTTAGGCTAAGGGTACACAATAGCATGACATAGCTGATGGAAGCACTTGACAGCTAGTGCGAAGGGTGAAGGTTTCGTGGAGAACTTGGATGGACCCTGAGGGCATAAGGCTGGTGAAAGTGGCTAGAAGGCTTACCCCTAGGCTATGGGTGAGTGATAAGTATGAAGGGATCATACTTGGATTAAACCTTAGTTTTAAGGTTTACCAATGGACTGGTGGCATTGGCTAGTCAACTGGTCGAGTGTTCGATACTCGAAAGGCCTAGTTGACTAAGGCAGTCGACTAGGGTTATGACCCAATTGACTGGTGAGTAGTTGACTGCAGCTTGACTATTGAATGTGGCTCTAGCAGTTGACTGGTGGGTTAGACCAGTAGACTGGCCATTGATAGTTGACTACCATGGATGGGCAGTCGACTGACATTAGTGGACATGAGCACAGAATGTCTCGCAGTCGACTAAAGGCATGGCAGTCAATTAATGGTAATGGAAGTCGACTGCTCAAGTATCCGTTGGTAGAAAGTCGACGTGGATTAGTCCATTGTGACACAACGGATAAGTGGGCAATCGACTACTAGGCAGAAAATCAGCCCAAGTTAAACCCTTAAATGCATGTTATGAGAGAAGGAATGGCAGTCGATTTTTTGGTGATCTTGAAGAGGAATTGATGCTGCATTCTAGACCTTCCAAGCTCATCCAAAGCAACCAACAAGAAAGCAATCAAGTGTTCAAGCATTATAATGTAACATGTATTTCATTTTCATTCTTTACACTTGTTGTTGTATTTTTATATAAACTCTTGCTTGTAAGAGGTTTCTCCACCTCCGAATTATTTCCGAGAAGAAGAAGATTTAGTGGCGGTGTGCATCACTAGAGTTCGATCGTGGAGTAGGATCTAGGCTTCTGAACCATGTTAAATACTTATGTAGTGGTTGTGATTCTTGTCTTGTATTTTGTTCATGTTATTTTTGTATATTTCGCTACACACTAACGATTGTAGACAAGCACGACGAATCGAATCAACGAAATCGAAGAAACACTACTCACACCCCTCTAGTGCATCACAATGATCCACAACAAATAATTTGTTTATTTATGGTAGATTACAGCAACTAAAAATATCATAGCTAAACTCAACAATGATGAGATATTAAATGTGGAAAACTACAAGATCTGGCATCTCAAGATACAATATCTTCTTGAGGAACAAGAAGTTTTGAAGGTTGTTCATCTGGTTATAGTAGAACCTATTGAGGGTCCCACTGCACAGCATAGATGAGATCTTAATGCCTATAGGGCATGGAAAAAGGACTCCACTGCTAGCGACATATTGATTTGTTCGATGGTAGACGACATAGTTTTTAAGTATGAGTCATATTCATCGGCTCATGCAGTCTGGGTATCCCTTAGGGAGAGATACAGTGGAATTAGTCTAAGAAAGCCTCCATAGTGACAATCAAGTTTGACAGCTACAAGAAGCACTCGAATGTCTCCATGGTTTAACACCTGAGGGAGATGTCTAACATTATTCAGGAGATTAAAATTGTAGGTCATGAGTTGACCGATGAACAACAAGTTCAAGGAATTATTCGTTCCCTTCCAGATTCTTGAGAAATCATGAAGAAGAACTTAACTCACAATGAGATTATCAAGACTTTCATAGATGTCTCACGCCATGTAGAATTGGAGACGAAGAGAATGAAACCCGTGAGGATTTCTGGACTAGCTTATATAGCTATTGGCTCTGCTAGATCATCTAGATCCAAGAAGAAGAAATGGTTCAAGAAGGAAAGGGAAAGAAAAAGGAAGCTACTGCTGCTGTTGGAAAAGGCTCAAACAAGAAGAAGGGAAAGAAGACCGAGAAGAAACCTAAAAGTAAGATGACTTGCTTTAACTGTGGCAAGAAGGGCCACTTCGCTCGAGAGTGTACTGAGCCAAAAAAGGTAAATCCATGTTTGTCTTCTTTTTCTGAGCATTTTATTGCTAGTTCAGTGTTGTTAGCTTATTCATATCCTTTGTGGATTATAGATTCGAGAGGAACCAACCATGTAGCTCGGGAGTGAGTTACATTCGTGGAGTATCTTCGGGTACCAGCTATTAACAAATGGATCTATGTAGGAAACAATACAGGAGTTGAAGTCAAAGGAGTCGGCACTTGCAAACTTAACCTTTTTGGTGGAAGTATTTTGTTTCTACATAATGTCTTGTATGCTCCTAAGATTTGACGGAATCTAGTTTCTATCACGTGTCTTCTTGATTTGGGTTATTGTATTAATTTTTACAACCGATGTGTTGAGCTTAAAATTGACCCTGTGTCAATCGGATATAGTTTTTTAGCAAATGGTTTTATGCTTCTTGATATATAACCATATATTCATTAGGATATATAAAACAAAAACTAATGAATTAGTTACCTAGAGAGGGTTGGGCACTTGTGCTAGGATTACCTTGTCAATATGTGAGCATTGTTTTACTGGAAAAGCAACTGGGAGACTATTTGAAAAGTTTGTCATTTTATAATTATATATGATGATATGCTAATAGAAGGAAATGACATAGGTGTTGGAAGATCGTGGCCCGGCTAGAAGGGGGGGTTGAATAACCCCGATGTTCATCGATGAAATCGTTCGCTTAATCGTCTACAATCAAGGTTAGCACAGCGGAATATAGATAATAAAGCTAACAACAAAAACAATTAAGCTAAACAAATGGAGAGAAGAGGCAAACGCAAACATGTCGATGTAACGTGGTTCACGACCCTTGTCGCTAGTCCACGGATGATTCGTTCGGCGAATCACTCCCTCAAACCAATCCACTAATCTCTCCTTTTGCCCAAGACAAGGTGGAGATAACCTCTTTACACCAACTCCTCTTCTCACAAATAATATGAGTGAAAATAAAGAATAAAGAAGTGAAAAACACTTGGAAGGCATGGGAGCACTTAGAGCATGAATAGGAGTGGAAGCATTAACCTCCCAAAGTCACCCAAGCCCTCTTTTTATAGAGAAAAGGGATTTCTTCCCGTTGGGCATGCAACAGTCGACTGCTGCATGTCATCAGTCGACTGTTTCTCTAATGGTCGACACCTAACGGCTTCTGACTTGACGTCGTCACCATCCAATGGTAGGCTTGGCAGGTGACTGTTGCTATCAGCAGTCGACTGCTGCCTACGTAGTCGATTGATCAGTCGGCTATGAGCGATTATGTGCCCACGACTACCTTCAGAATGACTCCGCCCCTTGGCAATTCGATCGATGATCGAATCGATCGGCCGAGCCGTAATCCCTTGATCAAACACCGCTGACTTTCACGATTAGAGAAGTCGATCGCTATCTATAGCTGATCGGTGTCGGTAAAACCTCAAACAAATACTTGTTTGAGCATCCGATGGTCGGGTAAACCTCAAACATCTTGTTTGAGCATCCGACACTTCCATTCATCGGATAGAAATCTCAAACTCATGTTTGAGCATCCGGCTTATCCAATTGTCGGGTAAAACTTCAAACACAAGTTTGAGCGTCCGACTTGTCGGGTAAAATCTCAAACCTAAGTTTGAGTGTCCGACACTTGACTTAGCCATTCGGCCAAGTTCACCTAGCTGAGTTACCCCGTCCTGGGTTACAATCGCTCACTGTCATCTCCCATGAAGTCCCTCGCCTCGAAGCTCTCTTCAGCCTGCATTCCTCGGATGCACTAAGCCCTCAACTCCTCCGATGTCATCCTTCGCATCTCGCCACGAAGTTTGCTTCCTCCGGCTTCACTTCATTTGCTCCTCGTCCGGTGGTCCCTCGGATGCACCAAGCGCACGACTTCCGCAATGTCATCCTTCACCGACTCAAGGACCCGAGCCATGAGATGGTGAACTCGCCAATGCTTTATCAAGCTAACACATGTGCGATTCACTTAAGTCATGCATAACTTAAACACACACATTAAATCATAGAACAACCTAACTTAAACCCTTTACCACACACATCAAAACCAAACCATACTTGGGTTGATTGCCCTAACAATCTCCCCCTTTTTGATGTGTGGCAACATGTTTAAGTTAGGTAAAATATTAACAAAATACACTAAGGCAGGAAAGCATGTAAATATAACATGAGTATCAAAACACTCCCCCTTAATCATGCAACTCCCCCTTAACACATGCTATTTTCACCCCTAGCATAATTAACTTAAACACTCACATTTCTCCCCCTTTGACACTATTAAAAACATCATACAAATATTATACATCATGGCATCAATATCTAAGGGAATAAAAATATCAAAAAATCATATTTTAAAACACAAAAAACCCAGTTTTTACACGTAGCAGTCGACTGGCATTCTTCATCAGTCGATTGGTAGCTGAAAGTTCAAAATTTTGATTTCTGAAGCCAATTCAAAAATGCATTAAAAAATACAAAAAAATCAGAAAATCATGAAATTTGGGGAAAATATTTATTATAAGTCCCTTTATCAATGAAAAAACAAATTTCATGAAAATTCAATCAATTTTCAAAAATAAGGCAAAAACTCAAAAGTTTGAAAAAGACTCAATTTTGTATCAACTTGAAAGCTAGTTTTGCCTTAGAAACTTTCCAAAGCATGAACTCACAGTTTATAAAATATAAAATGATTTTAAATCATTTAAAATATCCAACTATGATCTATGGGCAATATGTCCATTGATTAAACATTTGCTTTCCCCATAGTTGGTCTATGATTGCTATGTTATGATACACCTAATGACCCATCAAAATGTCATAAGCATAAGTGAGTCATTTGTATCAACCTAACATCTCACCCATTGCTATGTTATCAATCAAGTTAGCCTTATGGTGAATTGTGATATGTGACTAAAGGTATTTATACTTAACCATAAATTTCATGCAATTCTATCAAGGTTAAGTATCATCCAAAACAACCAACATGATCATAACACAAATATTATCATAATTGCATATCATAATCATAAATCAAGTATTATCACTAAATGCACATTATGATCATTAATCAAATATTATCACTACATCATTATCATAAAGATCATAAGTCAAATATCACCCATAGATACACATTATGATCATAAATCAATCATCATCACCCAACATCATAAGTCAATCATTTAACATGATATAAAATAAATTCACTTATGGTTGACTATCCTAGGGTTTTCCTAACCCTTAAGGATTGACTTGGCAATCCAATATAAATTTTTTCCAATAGGGTTCACCATGTACTCCTTAGAGATCCATTTCCTAGCTACCATTTTTGTTTTAGATTGTCCCCTAGCAATTAAACAATGGTAAGCCTTCTCATTTTTTGATCCCTTATAACCTAAGACCTTCTTATTGAAACTAGCCCTTTGGCTCCCAATAATCATGTTTAGGGTGTTGGAGCCAATTGTGAATTTTTCTAGGGCCTTAGTGAGAAATTCTACCTTTTCCCGTAATACCTTATTTTCTTCTACACATGCATCATTAGTACTAGAAGAAATAGCATTATCATCATGTGAGCATGCATTCTTCAATTTTTCTTCTAGATCCTTAATTTCATTTTGCATGCATTTGTTTTTCTTTTTCATTCTAAATAAGTTCTTAGTCAAGCTAGTAATCATGGAAATAACCTTTTTGGGAGGGAGATTTGTTACCTCACTTACCCAATCTCCTTGTTTCGAATCCGATGAAGATGATGCTCCCCCTACACTTAAGCTCTCATCCTCACTTGAGCTTGTTTCTTCTTGTTCGGATGAGGTGGAGGCTGCATGATCCATTCCCATTAATGCAAGATGCGTGAAGATTTCTTCTTCTTCCGATGATGATGGAACATCCCATGCGGCTTTCAAATTGTGGGCTTTTGACTTCCCTTTTTCTTTCTCCTTTGACTTCTTCTCTTCCTTCTTCTTGATTTCTTTCTTCTTATCATGCCTCTTCTTTTCTTCTTTACCCTTGTTCAATAAGGGGTATTCATCCCTCATGTGTCCCTCTCCTTGATAATTGTAGCATATCACCTTTCTTCTTCTCCTCCTATCATGAGATTTGTTAAATTTAAAAGTTTTTAATGCACATCTCACCTTTCTTACTATGTAAGCCTCTTCATCGGTGTTCATGGAGGAAGATGAGTCGTCATCCGATGAAGTGGGTGGAGTCTCCTTCTTCTTCTTTTCTTTGTCAGCCACTAATGCTACTCACCTTGATTGCTTGATTGGATCTTCAACTATTTCTTCAAGCCTAGTTTCATGTAATTCCATGGTAGAAAAGAATTCTTCTAGAGTACTTACCTCTAGATTCTTTGAGATGTAGAAAGAATCTACCATGGAGCTCCATTTTGATGATCGGGGGAATGCATCTATTGCCTTCATGATCATATCCCTATTGGAGAGTTTCTCCCCTACACTTGACAATCCATTAATTATTTCCTTAAATCTTGAGTGTATAGATAATACCTTTTCTCCTTTTTCTAGTTTGATATTGTTAAGTTGAGAGCGGAGAAGGTCCCTTCTAGCTAGCTTGGCTTCGGATGTGCCTTCATGAAGCTCCACTAGCTTTTCCCACATCTCCTTAGCGCTAGAGCACTCTCCAATCCGGTTGATCTCTTATTGAGGTAGCACATTGTAGAGATGGTGTTTTGCTTTTGAATTTGCCAAGTACTCCTCTCTTTGCTTCTTGGTTCATCTTGATTTCTCCAATAGTCTCCCTTCTTCATCCCAAGGCACTTCGAAACCATTTTCCATAATAATCATAATTTTAAAATCCATTTCGAAGAATACCTCCATCCGTTTCTTCCACCAAGAGAAGTCGCCTTCAAATTTGAGTGGATGGATGTTGGAGCCGGTCATTTTGTTGATTGTTGCGGTGGTGAGTCCGGCGACAATCTCCTCGCTCTGATACCACTTGTTGAAGGATCATGGCCCAGCTAGAAGGGGGGTTGAATAGCCCCGATGTTCGTCGATGGAAATCATTCGCTTAATCGTCTACAATCAAGGTTAGCGCAGTGGAATATAGATAATAAAGCTAACAACAAAAACAATTAAGCTAAACAAATGGAGAGAAGAGGCAAACGCAAACACGCTGATGTAACGTGGTTCACGACCCTTGTTGCTAGTCCATGGACGATTCGTTCGGTGAATCACTCCCTCAAACCAATCCACTAATCTCTCCTTTTGCCCAAGACAAGGTGGAGGTAACCTCTTTACACAAACTCCTCTTCTCACAAATAATATGAATGAAAATAGAGAAAAAAGGAGTAAAAACACTTGGAAGGAGTGGGAGCACTTAGAGCATGAATAGGAGTGGAAGCATTAACCTCCCAAAGTCACCCAAGCCTTCTTTTTATAGAGAAGAGGACTTTATTCCCATTGGGCACGCAACAATCGACTACTGCATGTTATCAATCGACTGCTGCTCTAATGGTCGACTCCCAACAACTTCTGACTTGTCATCGTCCCCGTCTAATGGTAGACTTGGTAATCAACTACTGCTATCAGTAGTCGACTGCTGCCTATGTAGTCGACTAATCAGTCGGCTATGAGCGATTCTGTGCCCACGACCACCTTCAACCGATCATCGCCCTTGCGGTTTGATCGATGGTCGCGATCGACTCCCAAACCCTAGCAATGATCACGAGCTGGGATCTTCGATCGCTATCTATAGCAATGATCCGTGTCGTTAAAACCTCAAACAAATACTTGTTTGAGCATCCGATGGTCGGGTAAACCTCAAACCTCCTATTTTGCGGACCTATGAGCGATTATGTGCCCACGACCATCCGCCATTAGACATGGTCGTGTGTAGCCACACGCCCTGGTCATGTCCCATTCTGCGTCTAGCAGCAAAATGCCCTTCTTTTGCTCCGAAAGTGCGCTTTTTTCCTCGGAATGCTATCCTGCACGCAAAAGTACAAAGAGCATATCTCCAAACCAAAAAATAGGAAATGCATGCAAAACAAAGTAACATACGCATGAAACTAACATGAAATGTAATGAGATGTGAGCGAAAACTACTCCTAAAACCCTATATGTTTTGCTCACATCACTTCCCCCAGACTTAAATCTTTGCTTGTCCTCAAGCAAACCTCAGTGCCATGAAATTTTAAAAGGATATCATTCCATACTAGCATGTTAACTAAATTTATCAAGTGGTATTTGCAATCAAAGCAAAATAAATATATTTTAGAAATTCACAAAGTTAGCTCCTCTTGCTCATGCTAAGCGAATCATTCTTAGGGGATACTTGTTCCATGGTGAGTTAAGTCATCATCCTATAGCTTTCCTAAGGTCTCCGGCTCTTAGGCACTTACCTGCCCAAAGCGAGAGTTGTTCCCTAGATCTAGCACAAAGTCTCAAAGGCGTGCTCGATATTGAGAGAAATTGGCAGGTGTTTCCTCAATAACCTAACTCGGTCTCAAAGGGGCACCTAGTCATTTTCACCCATGATAACTATTTTTTATCCCTCATATTCTATTTTTTTTCTCTCTCTCTCTTTTATTTTTCGGCTCACTGGGATTTTGATTTTTTCAAATGGGCTTACACAATCCGAGCATCTCCAGTAACTAAAATGTCAGTCTTAAGGTCACCTGTGGATTCCACAGTATTAGACTACTGAGATGAATCATAACTAGGTATGTACTAGACTCTCCCTTTCAGAATGTTCGACATGTGTAGGTGTAAAAATAGAATCTAACCAGTGTAAGTCTAGAATATTCATTCATAGATAATAAAATAAAATACCACGAGGTAAATGAAGTTATACTACTCATGGAAACAACTCACGAAGAAGACATTAAAAATACTACTGAGGAAGCTTTACAGATAACAAAAACTAAGTGCTGAAAGAAACTCAACAACCTATGCATGAACAAATGAATGCTAACAATAATGCAAATATCAGGAAAGAAACTTCTGCTACAAACAAAATAAAATTTGCCCCCCCCCCCCGACTTAAATGAAAGTATACCTCTAGTATGGTGGATGAGGTGGAAAGTCTGGAAGCCTCGGCATCTCAGGATCCTGGGAGAACCTGTTGCTGAGCCACTGATGCCACATGTACATGTGGTCGATCTGAGAGCTGATGGATGCAGCGGCTGCTCGGTGCTCCTCCTCCCTAGCCCACTGTGTCTGCTGGGCATGTATGTGCTGCCGAATCTCCTGGCGGTAGGCGGCCTCATCTTGGTGATGGGTAGCCTCCTCCTGGAAGTAGATGTGGGCCTCGTCATAGAACTCCTCAACCCACTAGAAGTGCTCCTGAAAGCCTTGGAACTCCGCCTGTGTGTAGGCACTCTACTCCTCCCATCGCTGCCTCTGTGTCTGCTGCTCGACGTATATATCGTTGAGGCGCGATCGGAACTCCGATAAATCATAGGCCGATATACCTGCATCCTGCTCAAAAGTAGAAAAAGGTGATGTTGACGTGGACTAGGTGGGCTCCTATGCATGTGTGGACTGGAGGGAGAGTGATGTAAAGGGGGAGAGATGGGCGCCGATGTGGATGGTCCCTCGTGTGGCAGGGACTCCACTATCAGGTCCAAGCGCCAGTTGGCGCATGTGGTGATGGTGGTATGATCAGGGTTGGGAAGCCTAAGGGTCGTCAGGTTTTTCCTTACAAAGCATAAGGAGTGTCGCTCTCTTACAATCATTTTCATCGCCATGCACACTTCTAGGTCGGTCCTAGGGCTCCCCTCTATACTCTCTAATGCAGTGTAATCGTACCCCATCCTATGACAAATGTGGGTAAGTAGGCCTCCCACATTAATCTCTCCTCTTGCTGCTTTGCCCATCTTCACTAAGTGTCTGGTGAAGTGGGACCCTACATCGATGCTACTCCTTTCTTGTAGCATGTCCCAAAGGCAAAGTAGCTCGCTAGCTCTTACTACACCATCACTCTCCCCACGACCAAATATAGTACTGGCCATGATTCGGTGGAGGTATCGAAAATGGGGTTTTGGAGATGCGATGCTTTGGCCCAAGAAGGGTCATAAGCGTGCTCCCCCATCAACTCGGTCCAAAATATCTGAGAGTTAAACCCAATAGGGATTCTTCCCTCTCCTCCACTCGGCAAGCCAAAGCATGAATTCCATTGGTGGAAGGTCCATTCATGCTCAATGTTAAATATCCTAAAAGTTATCCTACCCTTTTCGCTCTCTCTACCCGTTAAAATTTATGCCTCTAAGGAACTCAAAAATTCTAGAACTATCCTAGGGTAGGTTGGGTGTCTTATTCCCATTATCTCTTCCCGCCCCATTTTTGCAAATAGGGCTTGAATGTCACCCAACAACCCTAAGGACTCTAGTAAATCTTCATCAAGGTACCTAGTAGAAGTGAGTTTACGAGTAGAAAGCATATTATATCTATCTCTATGTTCATTGTTGTGAAAAAGAAGGGTTGGTAGAGCGTTACCCTCCTCCAGAGCTTGAGGGGTGTCGGTTCTCCTTGCTCGTTGCTTTGAAGCACTGGATCGAGGCACCACAAACTTGGTCCTCCTCATCCTTGCTTCTTTTGGCTTCCTTGAATGTTAGAAAAGCTTCTAGGTGGCGGGGAAGAAGAAACCACATGACTAGGGCAAGAGAAATCGAAGCACACAGCACAAATGGGGCGAAAACACACGGCTCGCCCTACTTAACCCTTGCGTGACATGGCCGTGTGAAAACACATGGCCAGGTCGTGTGCACCTCAAGTCAGTAGGGCACGCCCGTAGGAAAACACATGGCTAGGTCGTGTGTCCCCTTTCTTCTCCCCTTTTTGCACCATGGTCCGAATTTCCTCATACGCCTCGCCGTGTAAGCTACTATGGATTTTATTTTTACCTAGCAAAGTTCTTTTCTAGTCCTAATGCTAAATGAAATCCAAAGTTCAAATTAACTAAATGCATGCAATACAATCAAAGAAAAATCTAAAAACTAAACTTGGGTTGCCTCCCAAGAAGCGCTTTGTTTAAGGTCGTTTAGCTCGACCACACTCCATTGTCAATTTGGCTCCGGAGGTTCAGTGAACCTCAATTCATCCATCTCAGAATCTTCATCTGGGGGCCTTGGCTTTAACCTGCTGAAAGTGAAGTCGTCTAGGTAGGGGGATCTACACTCTGAAAGGCTGAAGAGGATGATCTCCCCATCTACCTCTAGGGAGATCTGGTGTGCCTTAACATCTATGCATGCCCCTGCAGTTGCTAGAAAAGGCCTTCCTAAAATAATGAGATTCTGAGGATTTGGTCCTATGTCGAGTATGATGAAATCTGTATGGATCACGAAGTTCTCGACAACCACAGACACGTGTGCTAGCAAGCTGACGGGTTCCTTAACTAAGTCATCCCCCATACGAATATCAAGATTTGTTGGTTGGAGCCCATTCAGTCCCATCTTCAGATAGTATGCATAGGACATCACACTTACTGATGACCCCAAGTCACACAGTGCTTCATCGAAGCTTTCCCCATATATCGAGCAGGGGATAACAAATTCACCGGGGGCCTCAAGCTGTGGTGGAATCTTATCTTCAATTTCATCTTGGTCAGGTAGGGTGGAAATCATGGCTGCACACCCCTTAGTGAATCTGTTTCTCTACCCCACTCCCTCATCTTACACTCCTTCCTCTTTAGCCTGACTTGGCTTGGGTACTGATAGAGAACTATCCATAGATTTTGATACGGTTTGGGTTATCTGGGCCACTAGTGTCTCCAACATCTTTGTGTGACTTGCAAGACCATCAATGATGGCCTTCAAGTCTCTGAGTGACTCCTCTATTTTCTGATGTTGGCAACGAAATTCCTCATTGGCCTTTGTTTGGGTAGCAATTAAGTCTTCCATCATCAGTTCCAGTCTAGACTTCTGTTGCTACTGTTGCCCATTGTCCTGCTGCTGCCCATACCCTCCTGATGGTTGGAAATTCCCTGAGTTATTCTTATAGGAGAAATTCAGGTGATTCCTCCATCCGGGATTGTAGGTACTGGAGTATGGGTTGTTGGGCCTTAGATTGTAGTCCCCAACTGCATCAACATGCTCAATCTGCTCTTCTGAGATTCCCTACCCTCTATAGTGGTCCTCTCGATACGTTGCTGCTCCCTCTTCAAAGTCAATGGTCGCGCATGCAGGTGAAGGATTCAAAGATTTGAACCTTCTACTGAGTGCATCCATCCTTGCTGCTAGGTGGTCCATGGAGTTGATAGTGTATCGTCCCGCTGTAGGAGCTGGTTGACCACATTCGGAAGCCCACTGATGATGGTTCTGGGCCACCTCTTCTATCAGCTCTTCTGCTTCCTCTATGGTCTTATTCATAAGTGCTCCACCTACAACTGAATCCAGGGACATCTTCGTGGTGTACGTGATCCCATTGTAGAAGATGTGGATCACCAGCCACCTTTCCAGTCCGTGGTGGGAGCATTGGTAGAGTAGCCCCTTGTAGCGATCCCAAGCTTCGAATAAGGACTCCCCCTCCTTTTGACGGAAGCTCGTAATAAGATGGCGTATGTGAGACGTCTTGCTTGGTAGGAAGTATTTGTTCAAAAACTGCTGCTCACATTGCGCCCATGTAGTGATGCTTCCCGAAGGTAGGGAGTGAAGCCATGCCTTAGCCTTATCCCGTAATGAGAACGGGAATAGGTGCAGGCGGATCATGTCAGCAGGGACTCCGTTCATCTTCATTGTTGAGCATATTTCCAAAAATATCTCTAGGTGCCGGTTCGGGTCTTCAGTCGCAACTCCCCCGAATTGACTCTATTGGACCATATGTATAAGTGTTGGTTTAAGTTCAAAGTTACTTACCGAAATAGATGGTCCATCTATACTCGGCCTAAATCATCTAGTGCAAGGAGCTAAATAATCCTGCAGAGGTCGGCTACCTATATGTGTTAGTAATATATGAGAGATGTCCTAAGGCAATCGCCTTATGTATGAACCATTTATATGATAAATGAAGATTCACAATTTGAGTATACATGTTTCATGTATTTGATTGGATCTTAAACTCATTTACTGAATGTCCACGATACGATTCACAGCATGAGAGAATTTATGATTGGATCACAACTAGTGAGTATCTCTACATGTGTAATTGTGATGTATCGGAATTATCCCTAGTCGATGAATTGATGGATTTGGACACCATCAATTCTGTCGAGACTAGCACGAGGTATACTCCTTGGTGTATCCAAGCAGCTGATTCTCACTGGCTGGAGACATTGTGATGTCCGAAGTTAATCGTGGATGCTAGTTATGGTAACTAGTTCATTGGAGTGACCAACCGTAAGACTTCATATGGTTCTCTGCATATATAGATATGTCAATGAAGTACTTACTGTAGCTTAAGTGCGATGTTCCTTTGACTTGCGGTATTCAAGTCATCTTGATCATGGAGACTTATGCTTTGACATCTTAAGCAAGCATCTCTGAGGAGATCTGGACCCGGGATGATTGGGTATAAGTCGAAGTGATTGAAGGTGTTTGAATAGCCTATAAAGTGTTAGGGCAATCTCTTGTCATGATAAGGTTTTGATGTGTGTGGCAAAGGATTTAAGTTAGTTTGTTATGTTGATTTGATATGTGCTTTGAAGTCGTGCAGGACTTAGTAATTTGCACATGGAGCCGTGGCGAGTTTCACATCTCATGACTCGTGCCTTGAGTCGGTGAAAGATAGCTTTGCGGAAGCCGTGCGCTTGGAGCATCCGAGGGACCGTCGGACGAGAAGCTTGGAGTGAAGCCGGAGGAAGTAGACTTCGAGGCAAGAGACACGAAGGAGAATTGCAGAGTCGTGCGCTTGATGCTGCCGAGGGACGTGGCCGCGAACGAAGAGAACTTCGAAGGCGAGAGACTCCGAGAGATGAGAGTGAGCGAATGTAACCCAGGAAGGGGTAGCTCTTAAGTGAAACTTGGCCATTTGGCCAAGTGTCGGATGAGTTTTCGACACGATCGCCATGTCATGGCTAGCTCTGGTCGATGGTTCGATCGGTGGTATAAGACGATTTAGTGCTTAGCGATCATTGCCATGGGCGATCAATGATATCGAGGATGATCATTGCCGAGAATGGCGATCGGATGGCACCGCGAACCGCAGAATGGAGTCGACTCCATTGAGCACTCGACTGATCGAGCATCAGTCGACTGATGGTAGGATCAGTCGACTGATGCCAATACCGTTGGATGGAATCCAATGTGGAAAGGGGCCGTTATTGGGCAACGGCTACGGGATCAGTCGACTGATCCTGTGTCAACAGGAAGAAACCCTCTTCCTCTATAAAAAGGAAGGGGTGGGACTTTGGGAGGCTAATGCTTATGCTCTAATACTCTCCTTCCTAAAGCTTTCCATCCTCTTACTCAAGCTTATTTCCATTATATTTGTAAGAGGAGTGTTTTTGTGTAAAGAGGTTACCTCCACCTAGCTTTGTGCAAAGGAGAGATCTAGTGGATAGATTGCGGAGTGATTCACCGTGGACGAATCGGACCGTGGATTAGCGGCATAGTCGTGAACCACGTTACATCTCGTGTTTGTATTTCTTGTCTATCTTTTGTGTTGTCTTTATTTGTATTTGTATATTCCGCTTGCGCTGACGCATTGTAGACGAAAGAATTCCGACATCCATCGAAAGAGGGCTATTCACCCCCCTCTAGCCGGCTAATCGATCCCCTACAAGTGGTATCAGAGCCAAGGAAAGCTTGTCGAGGACTAACCGCCACAACAAACAACATTCAAAATGGCCGGCTCCAACATTCATCCACCGAAGTTTGAAGGAGAATTCGCTTGGTGGAAGAAGCGAATGGAGGTATTTTTCGAAACGGATTTTGATATTATGATTACAATGGAATCCAGTTTCGTTTTTCCTAGGGATGAAGAGGGGAAGCCAATAGAAAAGTCAAGATGGACCAAGAGGCAAAGAGAGGAGCACCTTGCAAACTCAAAAGCCAAGCACCATCTATACAATGTGCTTCCTCAACAAGAAATAAATAGAATTGGAGAATGCCTAAGTGCCAAGGAGATGTGGGAGAAGCTAGTAGAGCTTCATGAAGGCACTTTGGAGGCAAAGCTAGCAAGAAGAGACCTCCTCCGCTCCCAACTATCCAACATTAAATTAGAAAAGGGAGAAAAGGTAACTTCCTTACATTCTAGGTTTAAGGAAATTTTGATTGGACTAACAAGTGTAGGTGAAAGGCTCTCAAATCGCGATATGATAATGAAGGCCATAGATGCTTTCCCCCGATCATCCAAGTGGAGTTCAATGGTGGACTCATTTTACATTTCAAAGAATCTAGAGGTAAGTACTCTAGATGAATTTTTCTCCACTATGGAATTACATGAATCTAGGCTTGAAGGAATACAAGAAGAGCCAAAAATACAACCCTCAAGAGGAGTAGCATTGTTGGCAAACAAGGGGAAGAAGAAGATGGAGATCCCCTCTTCCTCCGATGATGAAGCATCCTCATCCTCCTCCTCCATGGATAGCACCAAAGAAGCCTATATGGTAAGGAGGGTAAGACGTGCTTTAAAAGGTTTTCATTTTCATAAATCAAATGATAGGAATAGAAGACCAAGGGGGAAGGTCATATGCTACAATTGCCAAGGAGAGGGGCACATAAGGGATAATTGTCCCCTCCTAAACAAGAGCAAGGAAGAGAAGAAAAAGAAAGAAGAAAAGAAGAAGAAAAAGGGGAGCAAGAAAAAGAAGGAAGAGGAGAAGAAGACAAAAGAAAAAGGGAAGACCAAAGCTCTAAAGGCAAGGACTTGGGATGACCCATCCTCATCCTCCTCATCATCATCGGATGAGGAGAATGCCTTTGTCACCAATTTGGCCTTGATGGCCTTTGATGACTTGGATTGCTCTTCCTCCGAAAATGAAGGATCAAGCTCAAGAGGAGAGAGCTCAAGTGAAGGGGGAGCTTCTACATCCTCCTCATCCGAAGAAGAAGAAGAGGATATGGAAACTATGGTAACGAATGCCTCTCCTAAGAAAATAGTTTCCATAATTTCTAGTTTAACTAAGGACTTATTTGGAATGGAAAAGAAAAATAAAAGCATGCTTAATCAAATTAAGGCATTGGAAAATAAGCTAGAAAATGCATACTTAAATGATAATATTTCTTCTAGCTTAAATGATGCATGCTCACATGATCTTTATGTGCCATTAGATGTTAGTGATGCATGTATAAATGAAAATAGGGCCTTAAGGGAAAAGGTAGATTATTTGACAAAAGCCCTAGAAAAATTCACTATAGGCTCCAACACATTGAATATGATAATTGGGAGCCAAAGGGCAAGTTTTAATAAGAAAGGCCTAGGTTATAAAGAAAAGAAAAATGAAAAGGCCTATAAATGCCTAATTGCTAGGGGACAAGATAAAAAGAAGGTAATAGCTAGGAAATGGATCCCCAAAGAGTATTTAGTGAACCCCATAGGCAAAAATCTATTTTGGGTTCCAAAATCCATCCTTAAGGGTTAGGATAACCCTAGGGTAGTTAACCATATGCAATTGACCTATATCATATTTTGGTTGACATAGGATGGCGGGACAACATTTTTAAATAGTGTTAGGTGATGATAACGTGCCTATAAGTAGTTAATAATGCTTAAATCATGATGATTAATGTAATTGTTACACATGTTTGCAATCATGATTTATGATTTTGAAATTTGGCACATCATCATGAGAAATAGGATTTAAATCATGCCTTAGGTGATATCTTGTTTATAATCATATGCATTATTATAATTTGATGAATACATGTATGTCATGATCATAATGTAGAATTCATTCATATATGCCTTTATGATCATGAGGATTATTAGGTTGATACTTAACCTTGATAGAATTGTATGAATATAATGGTTAAGTATATACAAATACCCCCTAGGATGCATCTCACACTCACCATAGGCTACTTTGATTGAAAACTTAGCATGGGTGAGATATTAGGATGATACAAATGTCCACTAATGCCTATGGCATTTAGATGGTCATTTAAAGTATCAAAATAGCAATAATAGACCAATCATGGGGAAGGCTTATGTTTAATTCATAGACATATTGCCCAAAGATTATGGTTGGATATTTCATATGTTTTCAAAATAATTTATTAATCTAAAATCTATGTATTCATGTTTTGAAACAATTGAAACCAAAACTAGGTGTTAAACTTGATACTAGAATAGTCAAAAACCTAGTGGTTTTTAAACCTTTTGGATTTTTGGCAAAAACGTGAAAATATGATGATTTTTCATGAAAAATTATTTTTCACTGATAAAGAACCTTACAAGAAATATGTTCCCCAAATTTCATGATTTTTTGAATCTTCTGGAATTTTTAATGCATTTCTGAAATTCGGTCCGAAATTCAGAATTCCTGAAAATCATGTGCCAGTCGACTGGTGTTGGATCGAGAAGCGTCGCTAGAGGGGGGGTGAATAGCGATCGTAAAACTTTCGTTTTCGTTCGTTCGATACGCAAAGTAAACGAGTAAACACAGCGGAAAATAAAATGACACGTTTATTTTACTTGGTTCACAACCCAGTGGTTGCTACTCCAAGGCCCTATCGGTCCTTGACCGCGTACGGAGGGCAAAGCACTATAACGTCTCCTCCTCGTTGGAGGTAGGAGACAACGATCACAAAATCCGGAAGTACGAGGATGAGGCAACAAGCCTACCTCACCTCGTTACAAAAAAAAACAACGAATACAATAATAAAAAGTATTACTAGATGCTGCTGCTGACGAAGAAGATCTGAGGTTGTCGTCGCGTCGACGTTATGACGGTGTTGAAGCGTTGGCGTTGTAGGAGCACTTGATGAATAATTGATGTGATTTGGAGTGGAATCCTCCCCTCCTTTTATAGACTTTGGCCTCTGAAATTGTCTCCTATTTCTTTGGAACGGATCATGGATTTTTCCAAATTTTATCGCAAGTGGCGCGTCAACGTTATCCATTTGACCTAGCGCAAAGCCGAGTCGTCGCCATCGATCGATGACTCCCATCGATCGGTGATGGGCATCGATCGATCGCTATATGTCCGTGATGATCGCCGCCACTTCACGCAATAAGAGGTTAGCTCAGAAAATGATAAATGCGACGGTTTCTGACCGTCCGATCTCGACCTAGACCTTCCACGGGAAGTCTTAATCGGATCGCCGCCTATGGTCGTCCCCGTAAAGAGGACACAACCTTACAATCTCTCACTCACACGAGCTTACCTCGATAGTAGCTCTCGCTTCCGGCCTTCCACTTGATTCCTTCGGCTCCCTCCGAAGTCACTCGAGTGTCGCCCGACCACCGCGGCTTCCTCCGGGTGTCGCTAGCCTTTAGCTCCAGCTTTAATACTTTTCTGCACACTTGATAGCTCGTGAGATAACGATGTAAACTTAACTTTGTGTCTTTGCCATAATCAAAAGTGCCCCTGCACCAACAACTGGTAGTCTGAACGATCGTGGTAGCTTTTAAATAATTTTTGTATTTTTCTTCTATTAGACTTGATACCATGAGTTTATAACTTAGTGTTAATCTTTTTGATAGTGTCAAAGGGGAAGAATTGATTATGTTTAAGTAAATTATGATAGGGGGAGAAAATTGAGAATTTGTAGAGAGAGTTTCATGGATTAAGGGGGAGTTGCATGTTGCTATATCATGCTTATGTTTACATGCTTTCCTTCCTATAAAATTTTTATCAAATATTTTTACCTAACTTAAACGGATTGCCACACATCAAAAAGGGGGAGATTGTTAGGGCAATCTCTTGCCGTGATAAGGTTTTGATGTGTGTGACAAAGGGTTTAAGTTAGTTTGTTATGTTGATTTGATATGTGTGTTGAAGTCGTGCAAGACTTAGTAATTCACACATAGAGCCGTGGCGAGTTTCACATCTCGTGACTCGTGCCTTGAGTCGGTGAAGGATAGCTTTGTGGAAGCCGTGCGCTTGGAGCATCCGAGGGACCGCCGGACGAGAAGCTTGGAGTGAAGCCGGAGGAAGTAGACTTCGAGGCAAGAGGCGAAGGAGCATTGCGGCCGTGCGCTGATCTTTGCTTAGGGGCGTGGCGTGCGAGAGAACCGAAGGCGAGGACTCAGAGATGAGAGTGGCGATTGTAACCCGGGAAGGGTAGCTCTTAGGTGAAACTTGGCCATTTGGCCAAGTGTCGGATGAGTTTTCGACACACCGACCGCCATGTCATGGCCGATCGCTTAGTCGATGGTTCGATCGGTATAAGACTTTAGATGCTTGGCTCGATCGCCATGGATCGGCAATGATGATCGATGTCGTGATCGATTATCGCCGACAGAATGATCGCCAGTGAATGGCGATCGATGGCACCGCAGAATGGAGTCGACTCCATTGAGCAGTCGACTGATCGAGCATCAGTCGACTGATGGTAGGATCAGTCGACTGATGCCAATACCGTTGGATGGAATCCAACGTGGAAAGCGGTCGTTATTGGGCAATGGCTACGGGATCAGTCGACTGATAGAGGGCATCAGTCGACTGATCCTGTGTCAACGGGAAGAAACCCTCTTCCTCTATAAAAATGAAGGGAGTGGGGCTTTGGGAGGCTAATGCTTATGCTCTAATACTCTCCTAAAGTTCCCTAAAGCTTTCCATCCTCTTACTCAAGCTTATTTCCATTATATTTGTAAGAGGAGTGTTTTTGTGTAAAGAGGTTACCTCCACCTAGCTTTGTGCAAAGGAGAGATCTAGTGGATAGATTGCGGAGTGATTCACCGTGGACGAATCGGACCGTGGATTAGCGGCGTAGCCGTGAACCACGTTACATCTTGTGTTTGTATTACTTGTCTATCTTTTGTGTTGTCTTTATTTGTATTTGTATATTCCACTTGCGCTAACGCTTTGTAGATGAAAGAATTCCGACATCCATTGAAAGAGGGCTATTCACCCCCCTCTAGCCGGCCAATCGATCCCCTACATAAAGGATTCACCACTCCTTGCGAGGAGATGTATACCCATGGCCTCTCGTCGGATTGTTACTAAAGTCTTTGGCCAAAGCATTATTTAGAGTAAGGTACTCTTCGATACATGTGCAATAACTAGAATCCGTAGGACGAGGAAATGATACTTGGGCTAGGTGTGACGTAGTCAGCCTAGTGGGGACTGACACTATAGACCATGTCCTGAACCAAGTAGGTATAAGATGAGTGAAGGGAATGGGGCACGATTCATTCGAGCTGCTGAAGGGTTTCAGAAATAGTTCTGGATCAACCGTTGATCTTTTCGGTTAATTGGGATCATGATGTACTAATAGGTGCCACTCATGATCGTTCTATAATTAATGGTTAATTATAGACGGCCAACATAAACCGAGAACCTATTTGGTCACACGCACAATGAGCATAATCCGAAGGATTTAAAACAAGCTTGAGAATGGGATTCTCAGACCGAGAGAAACTAGGTTTGCTTGGACCAAACAAGAAGTGAGCATGAAATCGTTTCAGTCGCAATGGAAACGTGGATGGGTCGTGTCTTATGAAGACATAATGGATGAACCGAAATGGTTTGGTTCTAATCCAATGGAGGAGAATAAACCAAAGGGTTTGGTTTATTTTAAACGAATGAACCAAAAGTTGGTTCGGTTCGTTTTAACTTAAAATAAACCATCATGGTTTGGTTTATTTTAACTTATATTAATGGAGAGGGTTAACGGGCCTTATGGTTATGATCCAATAACTATTAAGAGAATTAGTTCTCTATAAAAGAGGGCTTAAGGTGTTGTTAAGCCCTAATCCAAAAACCCTAGCCTTAAGTTGCCGCCCACCTCCTCCTTGAGATTTTTGGCGCCAACCTAGGCCGCCGCCCAACCTCTTGTGCCAGCATCAAACTTGTTGCGGCGACCAAGCTTCAGCGGTGAACCTCGGCGACCCTCGGTGATCTCCTTGGCTCCGGTGATAAGGTGAGCTTCCATCTCTCCTTATTTGGCGGTATTCCTCCACCAAAGCTGTCCAGTTTTCTGGACAGCTTGTTTCTTGTCGGGCGTCGTTTGGGCGGCGTTTGGAGCTCCGACAGCGGCTAACTTACGAGATTTGATCTCCGGTAATCCTCTGAGGTGGAGGACGAAGGATTCGTCAAACAGTTGACGAATACCTCTCCGGAGAAGCGAGTTTTGAGGACTCATTTTTGGATCCGAATTTGGATTCGGATCGTGATCCTCTCTCGATCACATCGTCTTCAACACGAGGCTAGTAACCCGTACGAAGATGATGCTCATGACTTAGTGAAGTCATCCCGAAGATACTCAGCGTGGATACGGATAGAGACGATTCTAACGAGGATCGTTCCGGTTGATGTCGTTCCCGCTACACGTGATACGAAAGGTATACGTAGTTAAATTTCCTTTTATTGCAAAATTTAAATTTACGGTTATGTCTACACATGTTGTACTATGCATGCGTGTGATGTGTGTGTTGTAATAAATGTAGATTTATTATTTTTATTCCTTCCGCTGTGCACATGTTTACGAAACATGTTCGAACACACACTCGCCGCGGTGCCGGAAATCCAACAAGTGGTATCAGAGCCCAGGTTGTATTTCGACATAATCGTAAAATGGTTTTGTGATAGTCATAATGATATTTCTGGAAATTTTCTACTTTTGGAAAGTTAGAAGTATTTATGAATTTTTTTTTCAATTTTGGAAAGTCTAGAAGTATTTATGGAAATCTTCCACTTTTGAAAAATTGGAAGTATTTATGGAAATTGATATTTTCCATAAATAAAATATTTGATTAGATTTTGGAAATTTGTTTCCTAATTTAATCATGATTTGATTTGGGAAATCAAATCTTAAAATATTTTATTTCCATAAATAGTTTTGATGATTTTGGAAATTGGTTTCCTAAATTGACTTTCCTTAATCAACCATTTCCATAAATAAAATATGTGATTAGATTTGGAAATTTGTTTCCTAATTTAATCATGATTTGATTTGGAGAATCAAATCTTAAACATATTTTATTTCCATAAATAGTTATGACATATAAGGAAATTATATACATGACATAATTGTATGTCATGTAATTGCATTAGATGCATAACATTATGCCATGCGTGTCGTGACATGTAGATGTATGCCATGTATGTCATGCCATGTAGATAATAATTATTTGCATGCAAAGAGGATGAGACATAAAAACCCTTACTCAATATTAAAGCCTACACCTTCCATTAATATGGTTAGAACCAGAGTTCCGTTTCTTGTTTTGGTTGTTGGACTCTCTCCAAGCCCGGCTCGAACCCGAACATGTTCAAACCATGGAATAGTTTAATACTAATATGGTAAGAGTCAGAGGTCAATCGTTAGCTTTGGTTGTTGGACTCTCTCCAAGCTGGGCTAATTGGTTGAATGCGCTCTAACCATATTTAAAATATTTCTCGATTAATGGGTTGGCTTTAACCTGGAGCATCGGCTTGTTGGACTCTCTCCAAGGTCGATGTAAAGGGAGGTGAAGTTGGGTGCTATGCATATGATGCATACTTGTTAATGTGTTAACAACCCGATGTATATGTGAACATTCAATTAGTTGATAGCACATTGTGATAGTTGCATATACGTGATATGCAATCGGTATAGATGATACCTACCGTCGTAGTTATGAATGGCTTGTTGGACTCTCTCCAAGGTTATTCATATCTATGATGGATATCAGCCCATTCGAGATGGACCTACGATCTCGAAGTGATTTTGGGGTTTTGAAATTGAAAAATGAATGGGATTTATAAATGTATATTGATGCATTTTAAAATCATTTTCTCATATATGCTCGTTTTGTATTTCTAAGGTTAATATATTGATCATGATGTCTTTGAATTTGCGTTCCATTTTGGATTGAATAAATTGAGGGAGAACTTCTTGGACACTTGAGAATTGTTCTCAAGGTGAAAAGCTTGTGTATGTCCTCGAGCGCCTCTTCCGTCCTAGTGACGATGCAACTCTGGACCAATTGTTGGTCTATCGAAATATGTGAGTGATTACGAGACAGAGTTGCATCATGCTAGCGCGATGGAACCCAAGCTACAGTAGCATGAGCATATGGATGCTCATATCGTAGTCCTTCATCTTTATGAGTTTTTGATAAGAAAGTGAGATTGAAGGTTCGAAGTCTCCAAGCTCTTCTTCACCTCTGAGATGCAAGAAGGTTCATCTGTGGTACTGCTCAACATGCTGAAGACTGTGGAGCCTTCTGAGAAGCATGAGCAGGGGACGGTGTTGTTAGTTGATTCCTCGAAGAAAGGTTCTAAGAGGGAGTCAAAGAAACAACAGAAGGGGAAGAAGAAAAAGGCTAAAAAGGAAAAACCAGCTCAAAAAGGGCACTTGCCATCATTATGGCAAGTAGGGCCATTGGCGAAGAAATTGCAAGATTTATCTTGAGTCCGTGAAGAAGAATAAGGCATAAGATGCTCCATCTTCTTCAGGTATCTTCGTTATTGATTGCATTCTATTTCCTTAGACACTTGGGTATTGGATACTGGGTGTGGCTCACATATATGTAATGACATACAGGGGCTAAGGAATAGAAGAAGACTCGTCAGAGGGGAGTCAAATTTGCTAGTTGGCAATGGAGCAAAGGTTGCTGCGGTCGCCATCGGAACTTATTTGCTGAAGCTCCCTAGTGGACTAGTCTTGGAACTGGACAATTGCTATTGTGTTCCTTCTCTAATAAACAACATTGTTTCTATTTCCTGTTTAAATAGAAATGGTTTCCATTTATGTTTAGTAACAATTGTTGTTATATAACTTTGAATGGCGTACTTTATGGAACTGGAACTTTGAGTAATGACATTTATACGTTGGACGTATCCAGTGACATTTTCAATATCGAAGCGAACAACACGCGTGCTCGAAAGGGTAATCAATTAGACTCCTATATGTGGCATCGTCGTCTTGGCCATGTAAGCAAGAAATGCATGTCCGAATTACACATATGTGGAATTCTGGAATCGTTTGAATTGGATTCATACGATACATGTGAATCATCCTTAAAAGGCAAGATGACTAAGTTACCTTTTACTAAAAAAGGTGAACGAGTGGGAGAGTTACTAGGTCTAATACATATTGATGTATGTGGACCTATGTCAACTCAAGCTTTAGGAGGCTATAGCTACTTCATTACCTTCACCGATGATCACTCATGGTTTGGGTATGTGTTCTTGATGAAACACAAGTCTGAAGCCTTTGAAAGGTTCAAAGAATTCAGAAATGAAGTAGAGAAACAACATGACAAGAGTATTAAAATACTTCGATCAGATCGAGGTGGTGAATACTTAAGTCAAGAGTTTCTTGATTATCTAAGAGACAATGGCATATTGTCTCAATGGACTCCACCATATACACCACAGCATAATGGTGTATCTGAGAGGCGTAACCGGACCTTGTTGGACATGGTCAGGTCAATGATGAATCATGCGAATCTTCCCAAGTCCTTTTGGGGCTATACACTTCAGACAGCTGTTTACTTGTTAAACAGAATGCCAACCAAGGTAGTCTCTACTACACCATATGAGATATGGAATGGTAAGAAACCTCATGTATCTTACTTGAAGATATGGGGTTGTCCTGCTTATGTGAAGCTTTGCATCGAGATAAATTGGATGCTAAGTCTGATAAATGTCTATTTATTGGATACCCTAAGGAAACAAGGGGTTACCAATTCTATCATCCTATGGAACAAAAGGTGTTTGTTTCAAGGCATGCTGTGTTTCTAGAGAAAGAGTTTCTCTTGCAAGAAAATAGTGGGAGTGTCGTCGAGCTTGAGGAGGCTCGAGAGACTCAAATAGACATTGATGAGATACCTGGTGAAGCACAACAGCCGACAACTCATAGTGATGAGCAATCGGCTGGACCTATTGTAACACCACATCTTCGTAGATCTGGTAGAACACGCAACATTCCTGAGAGATATGGATTTCTCGTAAGTGAATTGAATGACGTGTTACTCATTGATGATGAGGAGCCTACCAGTTATGAAGAAGTGCTGACAAGTTCAGAAAGGGATAAGTGGCTTGAAGCCATGAAGTCGGAAATGGATTCCATGTATGAAAACCAAGTTTGGAACTTGGTTGACCCACCTGAAGGCATAAAGGCTATAGGGTGCAAGTGGGTTTTCAAGAAGAAAACTGACATGAATGGTAATGTGATTACCTATAAGGCTAGATTGGTGGCGAAAGGATATCGTCAAAAACAAGGTGTTGATTATGACGAAACCTATTCGCCTGTAGCTATGCTTAAATCCATTCGGATGCTCCTGGCCATAGCGGCTCATTATGATTATGAGATATGGCAGATGGATGTGAAAACAACTTTTCTTAATGGAAACCTGCTCGAGGACGTGTATATGATACAGCCTGAGGGTTTCACATCGGTCGATAAAACCAAGGTATGTAAATTGCGACGGTCCATTTATGGATTGAAGCAAGCATCCAGGAGCTGGAATATCCATTTTGATGAGACAATCAAAAAGTTTGATTTCTCACAAAATCCAGACGAACCTTGTGTGTACAAGAAGGTTAGTGGGAGTGCAGTCGTGTTCCTAGTATTATATGTCGATGACATATTACTTATAGGGAACGGTGTTTCAATCTTACAGTCAGTTAAGGTTTGTTTATCCAAGACATTCTCCATGAAAGACCTGGGAGAAGCAACCTACATCCTCGGGATTAAGATCTATAGAGATAGATCGAAACGGTTGCTTGGTCTTTCGCAGTCTACATATATAGACCAAGTGCTAAAGAGGTTTAGCATGTCGGAATCCAAGAAAGGTTTCCTACCCATCAGGCATGGGGTACACCTTTCGAAGTCTATGTGTCCGCGCACAGAAGACGAGAGGATTTGCATGAGTAAGATTCCCTATGCATCCGCAATAGGATCTATCATGTATGCTATGTTATGTACGAGGCCCGATGTATCGTATGCTCTGAGTGTCACGAGCAGATACCAGTCCGATCCAGGAATGGATCATTGGGCGGCTGTTAAGACGATCCTTAAGTACTTGAGAAGAACTAAGGATGTGTTCCTAATATATGGAGAAGGGGACATGGTGATACGTGGGTATACGGATGCCAGCTTCCAGACAGACAAGGATGATTCCAGGTCTCAGTCTGGATACGTGTTCACCTTGAATGAGGGCGCAGTGAGTTGGAAAAGTTCCAAACAAGACACTGTAGCGGATTCTACCACTGAGGCAGAATACATTGCAGCTTCAGAAGTAACAAAGGAAGCGGTTTGGATCAAGAAGTTCGTTTATGAACTTGGTGTGATTCCGGCCATTGTTGAAGCAATACCAGTCTACTGCGACAACAATGGAGCAATTGCACAGGCGAAAGAGCCAAGGTCTCATCAACGATCCAAACATGTGCTTCGCCGCTATCATCTTATCAGAGAGATCATCAGTAGGAATGAAATACAAATCGAGAAAATTCTCACTGAAAGGAACTTAGCGGATCCTTTGACTAAAGAATTACCTCAAAGTAAGTTTGAGGGTCATGTTAGAGCTTATGGTATTGGATACCGTAGCGATTGGCATTAGGCCAAGTGGGAGTCTGTTAGTAATATATGAGAGATGTCCTAAGGCAATCGCCTTATGTATGTACCATTTATATGATAAATAAAGATTCACTATTTGAGTATACATGTTTCATGTATTTGATTGGATCTTAAACTCATTTACTGAATGTCCACGATACGATTCACAGCATGAGAGAATTTGTGATTGGATCACAACTAGTGAGTATCTCTACATGTGTAATTGTGATGTATCGGAATTATCCCTAGTCGATGAATTGATGGATTTGGACACCATCAATTCTGTCGAGACTAGCACGAAGTATACTCCTTGGTGTATCCAAGCAACGGATTCTCACTGGTTGGAGACATTGTGATGTCCAGAGTTAATCGTGGATGCTAGTTATGGTAACTAGTTCATTGGAGTGACCAGCCGTAAGACTTCATATGGTTCTCTGCATATATAGATATGTCAATGAAGTACTTACTGTAGCTTAAGTGCGATGTTCCTTTGACTTGCGGTATTCAAGTCATCTTGATCATGGAGACTTATGCTTTGACATCTTAAGCAAACATCTCCAAGGAGATGTGGACCCGGGATGATTGGGTATAAGTCGAAGTGATCGAAGGTGTTTGAATAGCCTATAAAGGATTCACCACTCCTTGCGAGGAGATGTATACCCATGGCCTCTCGTCGGATTGTTACTAAAGTCTTTGGCCAAAGCATTACATGTTTAGTGTAAGGTACTCTTCGATACATGTGCAGTAACTAGAATCCGTAGGACGAGGAAATGATACTTGGGCTAGGTGTGACGTAGTCAGCCTAGTGGGGACTGACACTATAGACCATGTCCTGAACCAAGTGAGTATAGGATGAGTGAAGGGAATGGGGCACGATTCATTCGAGCTGCTGAAGGGTTTCAGAAATAGTTCTGGATCAACCGTTGATCTTTTCGGTTAATTTGGGATCATGATGTACTACTAGGTGCCACTCATGATCGTTCTATAATTAATGGTTAATTATAGACGGCCAACATAAACCGAGAACCTATTTAGTCACACGCACAACGAGCATAATCCGAAGGATTTAAAACGAGCTTGAGAATGGGATTCTCAGACTGAGAGAAACTAGGTTTGATTGGACCAAACAAGAAGCGAGCATGAAATCGTTTCAGTTGCAATGGAAGCGTGGATGGGCCGTGTCTTATGAAGACATAATGGATGAACCGAAATGGTTTGGTTCTAATCCAATGGAGGAGAATAAACCAAAGGGTTTGGTTTATTTTAAATGAATGAACCAAAAGTTGGTTCGGTTCGTTTTAACTTAAAATAAACCATCATAGTTTGGTTTATTTTAACTTATATTAATGGAGCGGGTTAACGGGCCTTATGGTTATGATCCAATAACCATTAAGAGAATTAGTTCTCTATAAAAGAGGGCTTAAGGTGTTGTTAAGCCCTAATCCAAAAACCCTAGCCTTAAGTTGCCACCCACCTCCTCCCCTTGGAGATTTCGGCGCCAACCCTAGGCCGCCGCCCATCTTCTCCAACCGGCCACCAGTTGCTGCCGTCTTCTCCCATTGCCGGCGTCGAGCTGCTGCCGGAAGAGTTCCGGTGATCCTCCTTGGCTCCGGCGACAAGGTGAGCAAGCCGCTTTCCTTATTTGGCCGCCGCAAGGTCTCCACCAAAGCTGTCCAGTTTTCTTGACAGCTTGTTTCCCTCTCGTCGGAGCATCATTTGGATGACGTTTGGAGCTCTGACAGCGCTTTACTTACCGGAGATTTGATCTCCGGTAATCCTCATAGGTGGAGGACGAAGGATTCGTCAAACGGTTGACGAATACCTCTCCGGAGAAGCGAGTTTTGAGGACACATTTTTGGATCCGAATTTGGATTCAGATCGTGATCCTCTCTCGATCACATCGTCTTCAACACGAGGCTAGTAACCCGTACGAAGATGAGGCTCGTGACTTAGTGAAGTTATCCCGAAGATACTCGGCGTGGATACGGATAGAGACGATTCTAGCGAGGATCGTTCCGGTTGATGTCGTTCCCGCTACACGTGATACGAAAGGTATACGTAGTTAAATTTCCTTTTATTGCAAAATTTAAATTTACGGTTATGTCTACACATGTTGTACTATGCATGCGTGTGATGTGTGTGTTGTAATAAATATAGATTTATTATTTTTATTCCTTCCGCTGTGCACATGTTTACGAAACATGTTCGAACACACACTCACCGCGGTGCCGGAAATCCAACAATATGTACTTCGAATGCAGCTTGGTCCTCCATCCTCTTCTATTCTGCTTTCCAGCGATGAAAGGTTCATTCGATTTCTAAGTCGATCGGAATCAGGCCTTCCGATCCTAAGTGTCTAAGCATACGAATAACCGAGCCACAAAAATTAGGAGTGCTACCTAATACTAAGAAACAGGAAATAAACAAATCTAGCTAATAAAATCAAAGAGGCAATAAGGAAATAGAAAACTACTGCTAAAATAAAAAGAAAACTAAATCTAAATATGGAAAATATAAAACTAAAATAAATGAAGCAAACTAAAAAGAAAATTAAACAAGTAAATAAATCTAATCCTAAGTCTGATCTAATTTTCCACTTCTCGAATATCGAATCGATCTCCGCAAGAACGGTGCAAAAACTTAATGCATGCGAACGTGACCTCAAATCTCGCGACGGAGACCGTCGAGGACTCGAAGCACGCACTTGCACTAAATGCCCGCAAGTGCATGGATGTCATCAAGTAATAAAGATTATCAAGCTTGTGGATTGAGATTCGTGTACGATTTATTCAGTGGGTGAAATTGTTCAGAGGTAAAATCTAAGGGTTTCGATTGTGAGGGTTATCGGTGAATAAACTCTAGTACGGTGTCACACGGAGGAAGAAAGGAGCGTGCCGAGATCTTTAAAAGGGATTCTAGGACTTTGGTTTCACTTGTGTGTCACAAAAAATGCTATCAACTGGGCGTTGTCTAAAGGTCTAGCTATGGTTTTGTGGAAGGGACATCATACACTCTCCTAATGAGCGACCGCATCTATCGGGAGCTATCTCTGCCTTACAAGGACGGGATAGGCGGTACGAGGATGCCAAATCAATCCCTGTGACAAACCGTTTCCAGTTCCATCGCATCCTTCTACCCACGGTTATAGGAGATTAGGTTTACCCCTCGGTTCCTTGTATAAAATTCCCTAAATCTTAGATATGAGGGTTTTCACCCCTCGTATCGCCTACGTACAGCAGGTAGAAAACCAAATACTCATAGATATTGGTATAAACAATTTCCAATTGCAAATTTAAACTCAGAAACAGAATTCAATTTGAAGCAACATGTCATGCGTACACAAGCTACTCCCTAATCCTAGAATCGAAAAAACTGCTCCATATATAGAAGAGGAGAATCACAAGGCATGTTCATGTTCGAATATATCAGAAATAAAATGCAAGAACAAGAGGTTACAATGCCAATGTGGCCTTCTCTCCGGCGTTGAAGTGCAGAACTTGGATCTCCGGCGGCGTTCTTCCTCCTCATTGCGAGTTCTCGAAGCTTTTTAAGGCTTCGGTGTGCCGTCCCAGCCGTCGTGCCTCCCCCCTAGGGTTTGGGCAGAGCTCTCCTTATATAGACATCACATCGGATCGCTACAAAATCCAAAAAAAAAAACTAGCCGCGTCAATCTGCTAGGCCGCCACACGACCGTGTGTTTCCACACGGCCAGGCCGTGTGCGGCCCTGGGGTGGCTGATCTCGCCCATTGGACACAACTGTGTGTATCCACACACCCTGGTCGTGTCCCATTCTGCGTCTAGCTACAAAATACCCTTCTTTTGCTCTGAAAGTGCGCCTTTTCCCCCGGAATGCTATCCTGCATGCAAAAGTACAAAGAGTAGATCTCCGAACCAAAAAATAGGAAATGCATGCAAAACAAAGTAACATATGCATGAAACTAACATGAAATGTAATGATATGTGAGCGAAAACTACTCCTAAAATCCTATATGTTTTGCTCATATCATTAAGTCTTTTTATTTCTTACTTATTACTTGCTAGAGGAGAGGTAGGTTTGTTACCTCTTCCTATACATCCTTTGTTTTGTAATTGTTTGTCTCTTACCTCCAACGAGGAAGAGACTTTTAGTGTTTTGCCCTTCGGAAGCAATCAAGGATTGCAAGGCCTTGGATTAGCAGTCGGGTGGTTGTGAACCAAATAAAAATCATTGTGTCTCTTGTTTTATTATTTTTGTGTTTTATGCTGCATTTAACTTTGTTTTTAGAAGAAAAAAAGTTTTAAAATACGCTATTCACCCCCCCCTTCTAGCGTCTTTTCTTGATCCAACAATTGGTATCAGAGCGAGGACACTCATATTCGGTGCAACCACTGGTCGAGTTTTTTTTTTTCTTTTCGTGTCTTCAACATTTAAGTTATTTTTTACTTCCCGCACTACTAATCCAAGACCAAGTCTTGGAACTCTCTTTGTTTTTTGTGTTTTTGCAAGGAATCTAAATGGCCCACCTTGAGGGGTATAGCACCGCCCGACCTCTATTTTTTTTAATGGAGATGACTTCTGTTATTGGAATGGTCAGATGGAGTGTTTTTTAAAAAACATAAGTCGATATGTGGATTATAATCCAAACCGGATTTTCTTTACCAACCAATGGCCAAGGGGAACCATTGGACTACGACAAATGGACCAATGCAACGAAGAGGCAAATCGAAGTCGACGTAAAGGCATCCCAAATCTTGCAATGTGGCTTATCCAAGGAGGAGCTCAACTGAAGTGGTCCATTTATCAGCGCCAAGGATCTCTGGAACAAGCTCACCGAACTTCATAAAGGGACATCCGATGCAAAGGTATGTAAAAGAGATTTGTTAGTCAATAAATTATACAATTTGAAGATGCAAAATAATGAGCCCGTGATCCAACTCCATGCTCACATCCTAAACATCCATCATGCCATCGGACAAAAGGTGGAGAACCGCGACGTGATAAGGTATGCTCTAAAAGCTTTTCCTAGGACCACTTTGTGGGCATCAATAGTTGATGCTTACAAAGTATCTAGAGATCTCTCTAAAATTAGATTAGATGAGTTATTTTCTGAATTTGAATTACATGAGCAATCTAATTTGGCCCTGATCGAGAAGGGTATTATTTTGTATGCAGGACGAAGAAAGGTAAAAAGCAAGTCTCCTCCCTAAGAAGATGAGTCCGAATTGGATGTAGACGAAGAGATGGAGACCGAACTAGTCAATCTAGTTCGAAAAATGATCAAGCATAGAAGGAGACCAACCAAACCAACAACATAGAAAAAACCCAACCCGAGTCAAAGCTACAAGTGCAATGAGTGCAATAAGAAGGGGCACTTCAAGTCCGATTGTCCGAAGCTAAAGAACAAGAAACCACAAATCAAGAAAGCACTCGATGCAACGTGGGAGGAATCATCAAAGGAAGAAGAAGACCAAATCAACAACTTAGCCTTCATGGCATGACCAACGGAGTTCGAGTTCGAACCCGAAGTCGACAACGAGTCCGAGTCTGAGTCTGATTCTGGATCCAACACCAAGTCCAAATTCAAGACAAGCCACAGATTCATATCTGGTTCAAAATATTCAATTAAGGTGAGTCAGTAATTAATTAATATTTTATATGATGCAATTAAGTTTTTGGATAAGAAATTAGCTAAATCCGAGTCTAAAGTCGAGTCATTGCATAAGGAGGTTAAACTCCTCAAGCATGAGGCTACCCTAACCTCTTCAACTAGTCAAGTTCAAGAGGGAAACTCAACTCAAGTTGAAAAACTTGGGGAAGAGAATTCTCTCTTGAAAGGGCAAGTTCAAGAGCTTAGGAAATCATTGGAAAGGTTCATCTTGGGATCTAAGGGTCTTGACCTACTTCTTGGATTACAAAGAGTCATTTACAACAAGGTTGGACTCGGGTTTAGGACAACAAATAGATCTTACATGTCAATCGTAAATCATAATAGTAGAAGAATCCAAGCATGGGTCCCTAAGACCATTTTAAAATCACAACTAGGTTCGACCAAGTATTGGGTTCCCAAGGATCAAATCAACTATGTGGATAGACCGTATCAATTCAATGATCTAGGGGAAGCCAAAACTAAAATTGTGTGCTCAATTACTTGATTAATTTAGCCTTGCATGCCTAGTTAGTTATTATTATTTTCTTAATTTAGAATGGTTAGATAGGACTAATGGTTAATTAATTTTGACAACATAGTATTAGGATGCGGTGAGATGATAGTTTGTTAGGGAAACGAAGTCTCGTGTATCTGGGTTGGTTAAAGAGTATCTAGCTTGGTACACTTGGCTAAGTGGAACTAGCTGAAGCTACCTCACCACATCCTAAACTAGTTAGACTAGGACTTAACCCTAAAGTTAATTAAGTGTACAATTTTTTGAGTTGGCTTTGTCTAAGGAAGTGGTCATTGTTCTGATCAAAGAAGACCTTTGTGCCTCACCACAACCTGGAAGCCATCTTTTGAAAGGTTCACTTAACTAACTAAAGGTTAAATTCAAATCTAACCCCAAGGTTAATTAATTTTCAAATCATTAAAATTAACTAAGTAAAATTGAAATTCATCTCACAAAACATATACGGATAACATGATTGATAATGTAGAGAGGGTGAGATAAATCTTAGGTTAAAAACTTCTAAAGTGATTTAAAATTCCAATATCCGATCCAACAACTATATGTGTAGGATTAATGGATGTTGGACAGTGGGTGCTCCCGACATATGATCGAAGACTGACTGAAATTTACAAAGCTCAGATTCAAAAACCTAGGATCGGTAGCTTTCCGAAACAACGGAAAACTCAAAATCATCATATCATGTGATATTGAGCTAAACTTGAATTTCATAATACGCAAAGTCTTATTAGTAGAAAACTTTGAATTCAATCTTTTAAGTGTTAGTCAATTGTGTGATACTAGTTATAAAGTTATATTTTTACCAAATGAATGTTTAATTAAGAATAATGATTGCTCAAAAATCATACTTAGGAGAATTAAGAATAATAATATTTACACAATAAATCTACCCAACTCCTCAACCAAGTGTCTAATGACATAGCAAGAGGAATCATGGTTGTGGCACAGACGACTGGGTCACTCCCATCCAAGACTTATACATAAAATAAGCCATAATGGTTTAGTTAGAGATCTACCCAAATTAGATAACCTAGAAAAAAATGTAATGCATATCAACAAGGAAAACAAATTAAAACTTCACATAAATTAACTAATCAAGAGAGAACTAAAAATGTTCTTGAGCTCCTACACTTAGACCTCTTTGACTCACATAGAGCCAAGTCACTAAATGGTAGTCAATATTGTTTAGTAATAGTGGATGATTACTCTAGGTTTACTTGGATAAAATTCTTAAAACAGAAAAATGAAAACTTGGATCATTTTGCTAATCTATGCAAGCTACTAGAGAATGAAAAGAACTTAAGGATTAAATGAATTAGGAGTGATCATGGTGGAGAATTCGAAAATCTTAAGTTTACTGAATTTTATAATCAAAACGGATGCCACCATGAATTCACTTGCCCTAGGACACCTCAACAAAATGGGTTAGTTGAACGGAAAAATAGAACCCTACAAGAGGCTGCTAGGACCATGTTGAATGAATATAATTTACCTAAAAGTTTTTGGGCAGAAGCAGTCAATAATGTTTGCTATGTCCAAAATAGAACTTTAATAATTAAACGACACCAGAAAACTTCTTATGAAATATACTATAAAAAATTACCCAACATTAAGTATTTTAGAATATTTGGATGTAGGGTACACATACTAAATACAAAAGATTGCTTAGGAAAATTTACCTCTAAAACAACAACTGACATATTTCTAGGATATTCAACCACTAGTAGATCCTATAGGGTATATAACAATGAATCCTTAAGAATTGAATAAATAATTAATGTAGTATTTAATGAAGAAAACAATCCTACAAAATCCGAAGTAGACATTGAATTAAACAACAAAGACTTAGAAAGTGAAGTTAGACCTGAACCTAACCCACAAAGTGAATCAAGTGAAAACCCTAATCCAAACCAATCTAGAGTACAAATTGATCATCCAATTAATCAAGTGTTAGGTGACCCAAATTTAGGAGTTCAAACTAGGGCATCCTATAGAAATCTAAGTCAAATTTCACTCATATCTAAAATCGAACCTAAAATTATAGAACAAGCTCTTCTTGACCTAGATTGGATTATTGTCATGCAAGAAGAGTTAGCTTAATTCACTAGGAGTCAATTTTGGGAATTAGTACCCCAACTTAAAGGAAAAACAATCATAGGAACAAGATGGGTATTTCAGAATAAACTTGATGACAAAGGTGAAGTTATAAGGAATAAAGCTAGATTAGTAGCAAAAGGATTTAGTCAAGTAGAAGGATTGGATTATGATGAGACCTATGCACCCGTAGCTAGACTTGAATCAATTAGAATGCTGCTATCCTATGCTGCATATAGAGGATTTAAATTATTTCAAATGGATGTCAAGTCAGCATTCCTAAATGGATTTATCAAAGAAGAGGTGTATGTTAGCCAACCACTAGGATTTGAAAACTTAGACCAACCTAACCATGTACTTAAACTTAGGAAAACCCTATATGAATTAAAGGAAGCACCTAGGTCAAGGTATGAAAGACTATCTATCTATCTAAAATCTAAAGGATTTCAAACTTTATTCATAAAAACTATAGGAAAAGAAATATTTATAGCACAAATCTATGTAGACAATATAATATTTTGAACAACAAACACAACACTTCTAAAGGAATTTATTTCATTAATGGAAAGTGAGTTTGAAATGATTTTAGTAGGTGAACTCACTTTCTTCTTAGGCTTACAAATAAAACAAACAAGAGAAGGAATCTATATGCATCAACATAAATACACTACAGAGTTAATTAATAAATCTGGAATGCAAAATGCTAAAGAAATTAATACACCTATGGAAACTAATGTAAACATTGGAGAAGATGTAGAAGGAAAAACTATATATTTAAAATACTATAGGAGTGCAATAGATAATCTTCTATACTTAGTTGCAAGCCGACCTTATATATTTTTTGTAGTAAGTATGTGTGCAAGATTTCAGTATTATGCCAAAGAATCACACCTAACCTTAGTAAAAAGAATCTTTAGATACATAAAAGAAACACAAAATGTAGGAATCTGGTACCATAGGTCGAATGAGTTTAAACTAATCGACTACTCTGACTCAAACTATTGTTGGTGCAACAATGCCCCAAGCATTTTGTATTTTGATGTTTGGATAATCATTTATAGTTAGGAAATATTTGTGATCTAACCATGAATGTGTTAAGTAACAGGAAAATCCAAGTGTGAAGACTTGGTAAAGGAAAGTCCAAGTGTGATCTTGGCAAGGGAAGTCCAAGGGAAGGTCTTGGTAGCATAAGCCCAAGCATGTAGTCTTGGCGGCGTAAAGTCCAAGAAGACCTTGGCAAGGAAGTCCAAAGGCAAGGTCTTGGCAGCGTAAGTCCAAGCATGTAGTCTTGGTGGCATAAAGTCCAAGCAGACTTTGGCAAAAGAGAAACCCGAGACATGACGAAACCGAGGGAAGCTCTTAGAAGCAAGTGCAAGGATGAAGGAGTCGCGGACTCGAAGGAATCCTAAAGGTGCAAGGCTAAAGGAAGAGCTAGAAGATTGAGTCTAGGTCTAGGGAGTCAATTTCAAGTATGATTTGATCATACTTGAAGTGTGTCAGTCGATTGGTACTTTGTCTCAATCAACTGATCACCCAGTTAACTGAAGTCAACTGAGTTCTATGGTCCAACAATGATCGTTAAGGTTTGGCAATGACTTGTCCACCATCGGGCCGATCACATACCTCGACAAATGATCGTTATAAGTGGACACGGGCACAAAAACATTTTGAGTCGACTGATTGCTTGGAGCAATCGACTAATGGCTCGATCAGTCGACTGCTAGTGTACTGATCAGTCGACTGATCAAGGTTTCGTTGAGCTGTGACAATCGCAGATCAGGCTTCTTCAGAAGTCGTTAGATGAGGTCACCATGACGATCACCAACCGATGGCTCGATCAATGAATCAGCCTCTTCTCTATAAAAAGAGGCCTTGGGGAGCTTGAGAGGGCTAGTTATCTCATTCCTAACTCTACTCTCAAGCTCTCCAAGTCTTCTCAAGCTTTCTATTGTGTTTTAATCTCCTCTTCCCTATTTCTCACTTCTATCATTTGTAAGAAGAAGAGTGCATTGTAAAGAAGGCTTCTCCACCTTGGTGTGATCATCAAAAGGAGATCTTAGTGAAGACTTGCTAGGGTTGATCCACCTTACAGATCGCCATGAAGTAAGAGCATAATCTCCGAACCACGTTAAACACCCTTGTTAGCACTTGTGTTCTTTTTATCTTTTGATTTCATCTATATTTATTTTTGCTTCCGCTAACTTTAATTGTAGAAGTCAAGAGAGTCTATTCACCCCCCCCTCTAGCCATTCAAGGATCCCCAACAAGAGGTATCAGAGCCCAGATCACATTGGAGGATCTAACCATCAATCGAAGCAATGGTGTTTCAAGAGGGTTATAGCACGGAGCGACCACCTTTCTTTGACGGTAACAACTTCGCATATTGGAAAGGTAGAATGGAATATTATCTTATGAATGACATTGAAAATTGGTTTAGTGTAGTGGACGGATTCGAGAAACCGGTGGATGAATGTGGAGCACCAATACCAACTAAAGATTGGACAAGAGAAATGGCGAAGAAGGCTCAAGCCAATGCCAAAGCAATAACCACACTCCAATGTGGTCTATCCAAAGAACAACTAAGCAAGGTCAGACCTTTCGACTCTGCTAAGGAGATTTGGGAAAAGCTCGTTGAACTCAACGAAGGGTCAAAGGAGACAAGAAGAGGCAAGAGAGACCTATTGATAGGTCAACTTCAAAGCTTTAGTATGAAGACCAATGAGACCGTGAGCCAAATGCACGATAGATTTAAGGAGATCATCAACGGATTACATGTTATAGGTGAGAAGGTAGACAATCGCGACTTAGTAAGGTACATTCTTCAAGCTTTCCCTAGGACAACCTTATGGGCATCAATTGTAGATGCTTATAAAGTTTCTAGGGACCTTTCTTTAGTTAAATTTGATGAATTGTTTTGTGAGTTTGAATTGCATGAGCAAGCTAACACTTCATCAAAGGATAAAGGTATAGCTCTTGTTGTAGGTAAGAAGGAGAAGAAGGTTTCTTCATCATCCGAGTCGGAGGATGAGTCTTCTAGTAGTGATGAGGAGTTGTCAGCAAGTGAAGTGGCGCACTACATCAAGAGGTTTGGTGGGAAGTCAAGGAAGCTCACCAAAAAGGATGTTAGGAGGATGTTCAAATCCTCCAAAGGTAAATCAAGTAGCAATTCAATTTCTACCCCTAATGTCACTTGGTATGCTTGCAATAAAAAGGGGCACATCAAGCCAAATTTCCCGGAGCTAAAGAAAAAGGAAGAAAAAGAAAAGAAGAAGAAGGACAAGAAGGAGAATAAAAAGAAGGAAGCCATGGTAGCACAAACATGGGACACACAAAGTATGGAAGACTCATCCGATGATGAGGAACTATGCCACATCACATGCCACATGGCCCTCATGGCTTTGGGAGAGGAAGCCGAAAGCTCAAGTCAAGAGGAGTCCTCATCAAGCGACGAATCGTCCTCTAGTGACGATGAGGTAAAAGACTCCCCTAGAGTAGAATTATTATATGAACCCATTGCCTATCTTAACAATGCTTTGGATAAATCAAAATCTAGGATTAAGGACTTGAAGGTAGAAATTAGGGCAATTAAAAATGAAAAATCCTCATGTAATGATTCTTGCATGTTTAGAGAGGAAAAGGAAAAACTCCAAAATGAAATTTGTGAACTAAGAGCATGTTTAAAAAAATTCACAAATGGATCTAAATACCTTGACATGATACTTAGGGACCAAAGGGTCATTTATAATAAGGCCGGCATAGGATATAGACTTAAGGAGAAGGAAGTATCTTATACCTCCCTAATTAGTAGAAAAGCAACAATTAGGAGCAAAGTTAAAAAGGCATGGGTTCCCAAGAGATTTGTGATTGATGCTACCGGTCTAAAAATTTAGGTACCTAAGGCTTTTGTTTTTCATGTTGTTTAGGTAGAAGGAACAAGTATGTGGATTGTGGATAGTGGTTGCTCAAGACATATGACCGGAGATGTGAGCAAATTTTCCACAATCAATTACCTTAGCAAGGGAACCGTGTCCTTTGGAAATAGTGGTAAACTCAAAATTCTAGGTAAAGGCACAATTGAGGTATCCTCAAAACTTATTATTCATAAAGTCTTTCTAGTTAAAAACATGAAATTCAACTTGCTTAGTGTTAGTCAACTTTGTGATGCCGATTTTAGTGTTGAATTCAATTCCTCAAAATGCTTAATTAGACACAAAATCTTGAATGATTGCATGTTAGTTGGATATAGAAAATCGAATATCTATTATGTTGATTTATCCTATGCTTCTAACATTTCTACTAAATGTCTTATGGCAAAAGAAGAGAAAGGGTGACTATGGCATAGAAGGTTAGGGCATATCAATATGAAGAACATAGCCAAGGTAGCTAAAATGGAGTTAGTGAAGGGGTTACCAAAGATCAAGTACATTAAAGACAAAATGTGTGATGCATGCCAAGAAGGAAAGCAATCAAAGTCATCACATAAGGGTAAAACTTTAACTAGTACTTCTTTACCTTTAGAGCTTTTACATTTAGATTTATTTGATTGCCATAGTACTCCCTCTTTGAATGGTAATAAATATTGTTTAGTCATAGTTGATGATTTTTCTAGGTATACATGGGTTTATTTTATGAAACATAAGGATGATACCCTAGAAATAATCATAGGTTTTAGCAAAAGAGTAGAGAATGAAAGAAATCTCAAAATCAACCGGATCCATAGTGATCATGGTGGAGAATTTAAGAATTCAAACTTCTCAAAATTTTGCTTAGAACAAGGGTACAAGCATGAGTTCTCTTGTCCTAGAACACCCCAACAAAATGGAGTGATGGAAAGGAGAAATCGTGCCCTACAAGAGGCGGCTAGGACTATGCTTAATGCATATTCTCTACCTAGCTACTTATGGGCGGAAGCGGTTAATATAAACACTATATCCAAAATAGAGTCATAATCCATAGGTTCTTAGGGAAAACACCATTTGAATTATGGAATGGCACAATTCCTACAATTCATTATTTCAAAGTCTTTGGATGCAAAGCCTACATTTTAAACACCAAAGACAACTTAGGAAAATTTGAGTCCAAAGCGGATGAGGGAATCCTAGTTGGATACTCATCCACTAGTAGAGGATATATAATCTACAACAAGAGGACCCAAAGGGTTGAGGAATCCTCTAATGTTCAATTTGATAAGACCTCTAACACTTACCCTAGGAAATCCTCCATTGATAAGGATATCAATGAAAATAATCATGACATTACCCAAAAACTTCAAAACATGACATTAGGGGGTAATGATCAAGGGGGAGGATTAGATCAAGGGGGAGGAAGAGGAGACTCCGATGATGAGAGGAAGAAGGAAGACAACCATGATCAAAATCAATTTGAATCACCTCCTAGAACAATAAGGATTCATCAAAATCATCCCCTAGACCAAGTTGTAGGATAACTATCCCAAGGAGTGAGAACTAGATCCTTTCATAGAGCTCCTACTAGTCAAGTAGCTCTCATCTCCCAAATTGAGCCCAAATCAATCAATGATTCATTACTTGATCCGGATTGAATTTTAGAAATGCAAGAAGAATTAACTCAATTTAAGAGAAGTCAAGTGTGGGAGCTTGTCCCTAGACCCAAGGATAGCACCATTATTACCACAAGATGGGTCTTTAGGAATAAGCTAGATGATCAAGGAAATAAAACTAGAAACAAAGCTAGGTTAGTTGCAAGGGGTTTCAATCAAGTTGAGGGACTTGACAATGATGAAACTTATGCCCCGGTTGCTAGGTTAGAGACAATTAGAATACTATTAGGATATGTCTCTTACATGGGATTTAAACTTTATCAAATGGATGTAAAATCGGCATTCTTAAATGGATTTATTAAGGAAGAAGTGTATGTAGAACAACCTCTCAGGTTTGAGAGTGTAGACTATCCAAACCACGTATATAATCTTTTATATGGGTTAAAACAAGCTCCCCGGGCTTAGTATGAAAGATTATCTTCTTTCCTAATTTCTAAGGACTTTAGAAGAGGCCAAGTAGATCAAACTCTTTTCATTAAGTTAAAATCAAAGGATATCTTTGTGGCCCAGGTGTATGTTGATGACATCATTTTTGGGTGAGCAAATGATGAACTCTTTCAAGACTTCATCAAAAATATGGGAAATGAGTTTAAAATGAGTTTAGTAAGAGACTTAAATTTCTTCTTAGGTTTACAAGTCAAACAAACCAATGAGGGAATCCACATATACCAAACCAAATATGCCAAAGAAATGATCAAGAAATTTTGTTTGGAAAATGTTAATGTAGTATCAACCCCAATGGAAACTAACACTAAAATAGACAATGATCATGAAGGTAAATCAATTGACCTAAAATTTTATAGGAGTATGATTTGTAACCTATTATACCTAACTGCTAGTAGACCCGATATCTTATTTGTGATAGGTATGTGTTCAAGATATCAATCTTATGCCAAAGAGTCTCACTTAGTGGCCATTAAGAGAATCTTAAGATATATCAAAGACACACTAAATGTAGGACTTTGGTACCCTAAAACAAAGTCTTTTGATTTAGTTGGGTATACCGATTCTGACTATGCGGTATGCAAGTTGGATCGGAAGAGTACTAGTGGTGGATGCAAATTTCTTGGGTCCTCCCTAGTTAGTTGGAGTAGTAGGAAGCAACCTTGTGTTGCTTTATCCACCATCGAGGCCGAGTATGTGGCTATGAGTGATTGTGTAGCTCAAATGCTTTGGATGAGACACACTCTAGAGGACTATGAGCTACAATACTCCAACATTAAGATTTATTGTGATAATGTGAGTACCATTAATTTGACCAAAAATTCGGTATATCACTCTAGGATAAGCACATTGAAGTGAAGCATCATTTCATTAGAGATCATGTGGCAAAGGGGAACATTGAACTCAACTACATAGAATCTAAGTCCAACCTTGCCGACATCTTCACCAAGGCTCTCCCCGAAGCGAATTTTTCATCACTTAGGAGAGAACTTGGAATGTGCTTAGTAGAGTAGAGGTTTAGGGTTGCATGATCCTATAGAAAATCTAGGACTATACCTCTAAGCATCTCACAACACACCTAAGAATCCATGATTTTTGTATTGAGACACTTAGACATCATGTGAGATGTTAGGAAGATGCACTTGGTTCATCATACTTGTTATGATGCATTACTATGAGCCAAAGTGTCATCTAGAGACATTGATCCTTCATTGGACCAATCATTAGGAAGACTTGTGTACAATTGATGTGCATATATCTCTAAGAACATGATTGGAAATGTCAAACAAAATATATTTTAAACTATGTTTATCATATTTTGAAAAACAGTTTTCACTTGGTAAACAAAAGTGGCACAAAGTTTTGAAAAACCTTAAAGCTTTTGCTAGTTTTCAAATTGGTGTCAATTTCTAAATCTGGAAAAGATATATTTTTCAAATTATTTTTCCTTGATATAGAATAACTTTAGAAATGTGTCCATAAAATTTCGTGATTTTTTGATGTTTCTTGAATTTTTAATGCATTTATGAAGTTAGGCTGGAAACCTGAACTTGGTGTTTCAGGGTTGGCAGTCGACTGCATTAGTATTCAGTCGACTAACACACTGATTTTTTTTGCAAAATCAGCCTTGACTCTTGTCTTGAGTCCAATGTTAGGTGTCCTAACCCTATGGTATGTTAAGCACAACAAATAAGGGGGACTAGGACTAACTGATGCAAGGATTTAGGAGGAGTTTTATTATGCAATCTTCTTCATCCCCAAAATCTATATTTTGTTTATTATTGGTGCAAAGTAAAGATACATTTCTTATCTATTATTTCATGCTTTGCACAACATGCATTTTACACATCATGAACTGTCTTGGATTAAGGGGGAGCCCTATATCTATCTTATACCTTAGTTCAAGACATAACCAATTTAATTCTTTCATGAACTTATCTTGTATGAGTCCTTCTCTTTCTGATGTGTGTCAAAGGGAGAGAAGGGGACTTTAAGTTAGAATTCATATCGGGACATATGATGTTTTTATTATGTGCATATTACAAGACCTAACTTAAATGATTGTCAAACATCAAAAAGGGGGAGATTGTTGGTGCAACAATGCCCCAAGCATTTATGTATTTTGATGTTTGGATAATCATTTATAATTAGGCAATATTTGTGATCTAACCATGAATGAGTTAAGTAACAGGAAAATCCAAGTGTAAAGACTTGGTAAAGGAAAGTCCAAGTGTGATCTTGGCAAGGGAAGTCCAAGGGAAGGTCTTAGCATCATAAGTCCAAGCATGTAGTCTTGGCGATGTAAAGTCCAAGCGGACCTTGGCATGGAAGTCCAAAGGCAAGGTCTTGGCAGCGTAATTCCAAGCATGTAGTCTTGGTGGCATAAAGTCCAAGCGGACTTTGGCAAAAGAGAAACCCGAGACATGACGAAACTGAGGGAAGCTCTTGGAAGCAAGTGCAAGGATGAAGGAGTCATGCACTCAGAGGGATCCTGGAGGCGCAAGGCTAAAGGAAGAGATAGAAGGTTGAGTCTAGGTCTAGGGATTCGATTTCAAGTATGATTTGATCATACTTGAAGTGTGTCAGTCGACTGGTGCTTTGTCCACGATCGACCGATCACCAATCAAGTCGGTGAGTTCTATAGTCCAACAATGATCGCTAGGGTTTGCATCGATCGGTGGTCACCATCAATCAACCGTACCACTCGGCATGATTGTTATAAGTGGACACGAGCATAGAAACATTTTGAGTCGACTGATTGTTTAGAGCAATCGACTGATGGCTCGATCAGTTGACAACTAGTGTGATCAGTCGACTGATCAAGGTTCCGTTGAGCTATGACGATCGCAGATCGTGCCCGTCGGATGAGATCAACTATAGCATCACGATCATTTGCCCCAACGGTAAAACCAACCTCTTCTCTATAAAAAGAGGCCTTGGGGAGCTTGAGAGGGCTAGTTCTCTCATTCCTAACTCTTCTCTCAAGCTCTCCAAGTCTTCTCAAGATTTCTATTGTGTTTTAATCTCCTCTTCTCTATTTCTCACTTCTATCATTTGTAAGAAGAGGAGTGCATTGTAAAGAAGGCTTCTCCACCTTGGTGTGATCATCAAAAGGAGATCTTAGTGAAGACTTGCTAGGGTTGATCCACCTTACGGATCACCGTAGAATAGGAGCAAAATCTCCGAACCACATTAAACACCCTAGTTAGCGCTTGTGTTCTTTTTGTCTTTTTGATTTCATCTGTACTTGTTTTTGCTTCCTCTAACTTAATTGTAGAAGTCAAGAGAGGCTATTCACTCCCTCTAGCCATTCAAGGATCTCCAACAACTATGTCAGTAGTAAACTCGATAGGAAAAGCACAAGTGACTGCTACCAACTTCTAGGATCAAGTCTAGTTAGTTGGTGTAGTAAAAACAACATTATATTGCATTGTCTACTACTGAAGCAGAATATGTAGCCTTAGGTGAGTGTGTAGCTCAACTACTTTGGATGAAGCACACTCTAAATGACTTCCAACTAAACTATAGCAATACTAGAGTCATGATTGACAATATTAGCTCAATTAATCTAACTAAAAATTCTATACATCATTCTATAACCAAACATATAGAAGTAAAACGCCACTTTATATGAGAACATGTGGCTAATGGAGACATAAAACTTGAATACATGAATCTAAATCAAACCTAGTAGATATTTTTACTAAACCATTATCGGAAGCAGAGTTCAGTTCACTTAGACGAAAACTATGTATGTGCGTAGTAGAGTAGGGATTATGTTTACTTATTATTTATCATTTTATTTTATGCTACATGGAACTAGCATAGGACTTACCTTAGAAAGCATGAATCTATAGTTTTAAGGAGCCAACACATTTCACAACACATAGGTTTAATGTGATTGTGTACTGAGCCACGTAGATGGGCGTGAGATGTTAAGAACTTACTCCTAATTCCAGATGTATAACAAGTGCATCAACATGAATCATGGAGTATAATTTTTCAAAGTGAACAACTCTAACCAAGACTTATTGATTATCTAATATCAATTGGGTCAGAACAGAGTTGAACATGCTTATAAGGACAATTTATTAGATGAGTTATTTTGAATATATTATTTTACAAAAGGACACATGCTTGGATTCATAAAGGCATTTAATTATTTCTTTTATCATTTAATCTTATAATGTTGTTTCGAAAAGTTTATTAGAGTTTTCTTTTCCTTTACATATTGGTAACTCACATTTTAACATGATATTTTTTATTCATTCCTCGATGTTTTGATCCATTCGTATGCGTAATTTGATATATTTATCATATTTTACGAATATGGATCATTTTAGAGTTTTAATGCAAATACATGCTAATTTGATGTCTTAAATACTAATTTGTTATATACTTTATTTTGTAGGACATTTAAGAGCAAATCGAGGAATGCACATTGAAAAAAATGGGAAGTTACTATAGCAAAGTTACTGTAACAGAGTACTGTAGCAAAGTTATTGTAGTAGGTACTGTAGCAAAGTTACTATAGCACCATTTTTTTTTTCTCCAGAAAAAGACACGGCCCGGTCATGCCAAAAGGCACGACCCGGCCATGCCAAAAGGCACGGTCGTGTCGCGGGTCCAGATTTAGGGTTGGAGCACGTTTAAAAGCAAGAAAGGTCGAACAAAATGTCATCTCTTCTTCCCTTAAGCCCTAGCAGCCGCCGCCACCTCCCTTCCATCCATTTTCCTCCTCATATTCGAGGAGGAACCGCTTCATCGAGGGATTTAGGTGACGTCTTCCATCTCCATAGCACATCCACCTTCTCTTTCGGATTCGAGGAGGAGTTCCGCCCCGACGACACTTCTTCGAGCTCAACCAGATCAATGAGAGTTCAGAGCATCCATCAAGCTACTGGATTCAAAAGTTTGCATCGTCCCACATCCACCACCGTTTGTGGAGTCTCGATCGAGCTCCGTTGGACTTAGCCAGAGGAACTTGTTGATACACCGGGCAAATCTTGGGTTGATTAGATCATTTATTTTCTTGTTTATTTACTTTAACTTTAATTTTGTATGCATGTCAATTGTTGGGTTAATTTCCCCTTACAATTATGGTAATTTTGGGTTATGCACATTAGGTGTTTGGTTTAATTCTTATTCTGATTTTGTTCCTTTAACTCGCAATTAACTTGTTTATTTAATTTACATTGTTTTACTTGTTGAATGCTTTAATTACTTGCATTGTTAGATTAGCATTTTAATTACCTGCAATCATAGGTTAGAAGTTAAATCACAACCCCCCCCCCCAGTTACCTTAGAAAACCCCATGCAAGAATGGACACGAACTAAAGAAAACCATTCTACCAATTACATTCGTTGGGATACGACCCAAGTCATCTCTATGCTATATTAGTGTAGAGGGGGTTCGATTTAATTATAAATTTTGTTTTGTAACGGTACCACGACAAAAGACCGTTATCAATTTTTGGCGTCGTTGTCGGGGAGTGTAATGGTTCTTGGTAGACTTAGGATTGTTTACCCATTTTCTGAAAAAAAAAATCAAAAATCTAAAAATTTTGTTTAGGGCTTCATTCTTTTATTCTCTTGTATATCCATGTATCTTATCATGTATACTTCCTGTGTCTTTTGATTTGTTTGTTAGTGTTTCAGGAAAGAACAGGAAAATTCTTTAAACATGGATCCATATTATCAACGATTTGGAGACTTCAATCAGGATTATTATTCAGATCAAAGTGAGCAACAGAGTGTATTTCCTATTGAGCCTCAGAGTTATCCATGACAATATCAGGACATATATGATCCAACTCCTAGTTCTTATAGTTATGATTGGGGAGATCCTTCAATTCAATTTTATCAATCCCAACAAATTTTAGAGCAACATGAGTACTTCCAGCCTCAACAGCAAGATAGGTATGAATCATTTTTTCAAATACCTATAATTATGGTTGGATGGATCATTCAGGGTTCGAGTAAGGAAACACACCACAGAACATATCTCAACCTCAATTCAACAATTCAGAGTGGACTGATCATCAGAGCTTTGATAATGGGAAAGATCAACAACTGTATGATCAACCTTTTCCAACATATCAGAGTCCATTATATCAAGACTATAGTGAAGAAACCCTTTCTCCCAATCAAGAACTTGCACGGATGCTAGAAAATCTTTTGTAGCTAGCATCTTTGTTGCAACAACATTAGCAACAAATGAGCAATAGCTAGCAGCAACAACAACAAAGGATGCAAAATCTTTTGTCCAACCCAGAGGCGGCGGCGATGATCGATGGTGATCGGTCGGTGGCGATGATCGGCGGCGATGATCGGGGCGGTCCACGATCAATGGCCTGGCCGGCCCGGCGTGTGGCGACCAACCGATCAATCAACGGGCAGGCAATAGTTCGTCGACCGTAGGGCGGCGATCGATCAACTAGCGGACGAGTGGTCGGCTTGCCGGCCGATGTGCAATGATCGACTGGAGAGCAGGCGACGGCTATTCATCCAGCGGGCGACGATCGATGGGCTGGTGATGGCCGACCGACGGGTGGGTTGCGACTAACCAACAGGAGAGCGACGGTCGACCGACGACGAACTATGAAAAATAAAATACAACATTATCTAATTAATAAAAAAAAAGTAAACTGGGATTTAAATTTCGGTTATTCATCCTCTCTCATCTATTTTGATAAATAATTTTAAATTTATTTATTTTTGTAATAAGTTTACTGTTGCTACTTATTTTAAAAAATTTCCCATTAATTGACATCTCTAAGAGTTTTGAAAGTAAAATGTTTTTTATTTGCATGTTAGTCAATAAAAAATCTTCAATAATCGATCGGATGTTATTTAATTTTTTTATTAGTACTAGAGTGTTTGAGCCTTTGACCCGATTATTTTATAAGATAGTCAGCTCGACACTATGATTCTATGGAGACACATCTTCGACAACTAAGTCAAAAGAGATCAGAGGCCCAATGGATGTCCACCAACCATCTGGATATATCAAAAAAAACACTTGCATCTTAGCGGGCTAGTCCGAACTCCGCAGTCATATCATCCCTGAAAGACTATCCAACATCGAAACCTTACTCTATCCGTTGAACAAACTCCTACACGCCTCAATAAATTTTTTCGAAATACGTCATTGAACATTGTCTCGACAAAGGATCAAACCGTGTTCTCCTATGGCAGGGTCTGCCTGGGTCAGGGCAAATGGGGCACCCGCTCAGAGTCAAAAAGTTATTCCTTAAAATATCACAAGTAAAAGAGCTCAAATTTCATCAAAAAAAAAATTCATATATAAAAGGGTTCAATTTATATTAGTTTGCTCAGGACTTTTAAATATCCTAGGCCGACTTTATCCTATGAAATATCTTTTTATTTTTATCATTTCACTGTGTGCCTTGAGGACAAGAATGATGATAGGAAATCCTTTGAAACCATTATGTATAATATTATTGGATCGAATATTTACGTTTTAAAACAATCATTCAATTAGACCATATGAGTGGAAGCATCACACTAGTTTCTTGAGATGAAATTTATAACTAGATATATATGCTTCATTAGGGATGTTTGGGATATAATAATACATGAAAATTCTGATTGATGCTATCAAATGCTCCAAAAAAACTCCAAAAGCTTGATACCGCCAAGGTTTAAATCTTAAGTTTTCAAACTTTAGAAGTGATCTTGCTTTCTCCCTTATGTTATCTACATTCTTTATGGAGCGAAGTGAGGCTCGTTAGATCTCTTTTGCTTATTTTTGCTCATTCTCTTTAGAGAGCTTGGTTCTTATGTTTTAAGGAACTTGATACTATCACTATCTAGTTCAGTGATCAAAGTGAAAGAATCCACGTGGAAGACACTGTCTGAATCGAAGGATTAGTTCGGTAAAGTTGGTCTGCGAGAATTGGTTCGGTGAAGCAGGACTGAGGGATTAGTTCGGCAAAGTAGGTCTGTGAGAATTGGTTCAGTAGGGTAGGTCGGGGGAATCGGCTCGGCAAAGCGAATTTGGAGATTGGCTCTGTAAGGAGAGTCTAGGAATTAGCTCGGGCTATTATAAGAAGTCTGAGGTATGGGGTCTAAGAGCTATACTAAGCCTAGGTGTCAGGCTTAGGCTAACCTTACAAAGGGAGAGGGGGTGAAAAGGAAAGATTGGAATATTTCCCGAAATGTTTGTAGTAGTTTGTTACCTAACCGACTAGGACCCCACATAATATTCGGAGGAGTCTCCACTCCCTATTTCTGTAACAGAATGATTCTCCAGGTAACCAAGGTGGCCACGTGTACGGTGATGGGAGGGGTTCGTTATGTGATAGTTGGCAAAGAAGGAGGAGGAGGATAAAAGGCAGAGGAGGGGCGAGAGAGAGGGGGATCCAACTTCCAAGAGAGAGAGACAAAGGCACAGAAGAGCAACGAGCGAAGACATCGCCGTAGAAGAAGAAGAAGAGGAGACAAGGAGAGTAGTGAGCTCCATTCTTTCGGTCTTTGTACGTTGAAGTAAATTGTAAGAGGTTTTCCCTCCACCTCTGGAAACTCTTTCCACGAAGGAGGAATTTTATAGTGAAAGTTCTTTGGCACCGTAGCTCGTGAGAGAGCTCACCCCATGGAGTAGGAATCTTCATTCCGAACCACGTAAAACTCTGTGTCTTGACTCTTTATTTTGGTTGTTGGCATCTTCTACTCGTGTTCTATTACTGTTGCGGCTGGAGAGAACTCTAAGTCTCCTGTACACCTCTTAGCGTTGAAGAGAGGTGAGAAAATCCGTCTACGACCGCATTAGTTGGCGTCGTCTATGGAAACTTACTGAGCAAGACGTTGAGATGCAGCCAGAAGAGATACAATATCCAGCAGCCTCCTCTGCCAAGGAGAACCCCATTACATTGTTACCATCGCAGCTAAGGGCCATGGTGGACATTACTGTGGCTGAAGCCTTAGCCAAAGAAAGGAAGAGGACAGGATATCTCCATCCCCATTCAGATGTGTTGGTGCAACAATGCCCCAAGCATTTATATATATTTTGATGTTTGGATAATCATCTAAGTTAGGCAATGTTTTGTGATCTAATTGTATACATGTTTAAGTGACAGAAAAATCCAAGTATGAAGACTTGGTAAAAGATAAGTCCAAGTGTGATCTTGGCAAAGAGAAGTCAAGGAAAGGTCTTGGCAGCATAAGTCCAAGCATGTAGTCTTGGCGGCGTAAAGTCCAAGCAGTCCTTGGAAAAGGAAGACCAAAGGAAAGTCTTGGCAGCATAAGTCCAAGCATGTAGTCTTGGCGGCGTAAAGTCCAAGCATACTTTGGCAAAGAAGAAACCAAAAGCATGACGAAACCGAAGGAAGCTTTTGAAGGCAAGCGCATGGATGGAGTCGTGGACTCTGAGAAATCCTAGAGGCGCAAGGCTGATGGAGAAGCTAGAAGGTTAAGTCTAGGCTTAGGTTATGTTTTCAAGTATGAATTAGTCATACTTGGAGTGTGCAATGACCGAACATGGTGTCGGTCGAATCGCCCTTAAAATACAAAGATTAGAGGTTGAAGGTTGTTATCACGATCAGTTATCGAATCGGTACGACAGACTGACGCAGATACAAGCCGGCAATTTCCATTATTGCGCCGATCACATAAAGAATGGCCCGTAGCCGATCGCCATTCGGGTTATTTAGCAAGCGATTTCACCGAATCGCCATCGCAAGGCCGATCGATAGTCTTCCGTTGGTGATGGCGACGGCAAATCCCGCAAATTCGGCTGGCCGTTAGAATCGGGCGATACGATCGATGTAAGTCATCAATGATCGGATAGACCTCCAACGGAAAAAGAGGCTCTTTCCTATAAAAAGAGCCCAAGGGAGCAAGAAGGGGCTAATGCTTACATTCTGATCTTTCTTCTAAGCTCCTACAAGTTTTCCAAGCTTTCTAAGTGTATTAATCTCCTTTCTCCTCTCAAATCTTAATTGTCATCTTTTGTAAGAAGAGGAGGTCTTTGTAAAGAGAAAGCTTCTTAGTGAAATTGCTTGGGTTGATCCACCTTAAGGATCGCCGTGGAGTAGGTGCGTTATCTCTGAACCACGTAAAGGCTTTGTTAGCATTGTCTTTTTGTTTTTACATATATTATTTGTGTTTGCTTCCGCTAATTACTCTTGTAGAAAGCGCTATTCACCCCCCCCCCTCTAGCTGTCAAACGATACCAAACAAGTGGTATCAGAGCCCGGATCGCATCGGAAGATCTAGCAATCAACCGGAGCAAAGATGACATTTCAAGAGGGGTATAGCACGGCGAGGCCTCCGTTCTTCGACGGCAACGATTTTGGATATTGGAAAGGTAGGATGGAGTATTATTTAATGAACGATATTGAAAATTGGTTTAGTATTGTAGATGGTTTTGAGAAGCCGACGACTGAGCACCACTACCGACACATGATTGGACACGAGAGATGGCCAAGAAAGCACAAGTGAATGCAAAAGCAATGACCACACTTCAATGTGGTCTATCCAAGGAGCAACTATCTAAGGTCAGGCCATTCAACTCTGCAAAAGAGCTTTGGGAGAAGCTCATCGAACTCAACGAAGGATCCAAAGAGACAAGAAGGGCCAAGAGGGATCTTTTGATTGGCCAACTCCAAAGCTTCACTATGAAGACAAATGAAACGGTGAGCCAAATTCACGGGTGCTTCAAGGAGGTAGTCAACGGACTACACGTTATAGGTGAAAAGGTCGACAACCGAGACCTTGTGAGGTATGTACTACAAGCCTTCCCTAGGACCACCTTATGGGCCTCAATGGTAGATGCCTATAAGGTCTCTAGGGATCTTTCATTAGTTAAATTAGATGAGTTATTTTGTGAATTTCAATTGCATGAACAAGCTAACACTTCATCCAAAGAGAAGGGTATAGCTCTTGTTGTAGGAAAGAAGGAGAAGAAGAAAAAGGAAAAGAAGGAGGTGTCTTCCTCATCCGAATCCGAGGAGGACTCATCAAGTAGTGAGGATGAGTTGTAGGCAAGTGAGGTAGCACACTACGTCAAGAAATTTGGTGGGAAGTCAAGGAGGCTCACCAAGAAAGATGTGAAGAGGATGTTTCAATCCTCAAGAGGTAAATCTTCTAACAATTCAAATTCTATTTCTAACGTGACGTGTTTTGGTTGCAACAAGAAAGGGCATATAAAGCCCAATTGCCCGGAACTAAAGAAAAAGGAGGAGAAGGATAAGAAGAAGAAGGAAAAGAAGAAGAAGGAGGCGATGTTGGCACAAACGTGGGACACTCTAAGTATGGAGTGTTGGGTTTTTCCGAGCCGCAAAAACCGCTTTTTGCGTTGCGGAAACCTCGGAAGCCCCGGCCACGGATCCGTGCGAAGATGTATTAAAACAAAACATGTATGTGTTTATATAAAAACCCTAGATCTACCTTAGATCTAGAAGGTGAGAGTGTTACCCTCGTAGCGACGCCCTTCGCTTATCCCGCTCATCCAAAAGGTTCGCCGGAACTCGAGAGTGTCAAGTGTACACTCCTCTATCGGTATCCACACAAGCAATAGGTGGAGAAAAGCATCCTAGAGTGTGCTAGCACCCCTTGGACGTTCATGGCTAGATGAGGAAGAGAGAGCTTGAGGGAAGAGAAGAGGAAGAAGATGAAGTTACACAACTTAACTTCACATCATCCATAACCCACTATAAGGGGGTTACATGCATGCATGTAACTCCAAGAGCCACGGGCTCTTGGTCTCCCTTATGAGGTGGCACCCCATGATGTGTCCATGATGATGTGGAACATCATCATTGGCCGGCCATGCCAAGTCATCATCATGACATGACATTTGGTCAAGTCAAACTTGACCTTTCATCTTCCCTCTCAAGTCAAGTCAAACTTGACCTCATATCTCCCATGGTTGATCAAATCCAACCATTTGATTCAAGTCAATTTAATTTAATGAATCTCTATTCATTTAATTTAAATTGATTTGATTAATCAAATCTAAATTAGACTCATTCAACACTTGAATCAACTTGAGTCTAACTCAATTAGTCTAATTTGGATTACTCTTAATCCAATTTGGTTCATCCCATGAACCTAATCCTCATGGTTCATCATATGAACCTAATCTCCATCTAATTGCTCTTATGTGTGTGACCCTATAGGTTCTTGTAACGTTGGCAATGTCCCTAAACCGATTTAGGAACATAAGCAATGAGCGTATCTAGCAACACATCATTGCTACCCAAGTTACAAGAATGTTGAGCTCCAACATCACCTTTGTGACTACTAATTGTGACTCACAATATGTGACAATGTCCTCTATCCTTGACATCTAGATTGACCAATCGAGGCATAGACCGTGTCATCCTCGGTACAATCTAAATCTTGAACTCCAAGTAGACTCACTCTAATCAAATGAGCTCAATATCTCATATTGACTCATTTGGGCATGGCCATGCACTTCGTGGTCTCACTCTATCAAGAATATCGATGTCACCTCGTCATATAGGAGGGATAGATCCCATCTACATCACTCACATCCTCCGCATAATTCGCTACATACCCAAGAATCGCTTTATAGTCCACCCATTTACGTGACGCTTGACGGCCAAAGTATGCAACTCCTTATGTAGGGAACCATGGTGACTTCAGTGTCTAAGGACTAATAGTCATACTAATAGCCACATGAGAAAGTATATGACACTCATATAACGATCCATGATACTTTCTCATGGGTCATTCAAGATACATTCTCCAATGCATACCCATGTGTCAACTTGATATCTCATATCCATGACTTGTGAGATCAAGTCATCTTGTTGACCTACATGCTAGTCTCTACGCATTAACATTGTCCCCGAATGTTAATACTGACTAGGAATGATTAAGAGTAGTGTTCTCTATATCATCTCATTATCGATTCAACCAATCGATTGATATAGATAAGAACCTACTACTCAAGGACATTATTATATTTAGTTATTTGGCACCAATACAAGTAAATATAATAACCATGCCTTTATAAATAGGAATATGATACAATAAAGTCCATACAACAATTACCACATGATTGGCTCTAGGGCTTTCACTAACAATCTCCCACTAGCACTAGTGCCAATCACCGTAGTATCTAATACCCAATGACCTAGTGTGACCATCATGCTTTTTCTGTGCCAAAGCCTTGGTCAAGTGATCTGCGATGTTAGCCTCTGTGGGTACTGCAAATCTTCACATCTCCTCGATCGACAATCTCACGAATGAGATGGAAGCACTGATATATTCGGCCTCTATTGTAGAATCAATAACTGTATCCTACTTGGAACTCTTCCAGCTCACAGTGCTACCTATTCAAGCAAAACACGAACCCTGACTGCGATCTATAATCATCCTGGTCAGTTTGGAAGCTGGCATCACTGTAACCCTTTACAGCTAGCTCCTCATCGCTTCCAAATATCAAGAAATATTCTTTAGTTCTTCTCAAGTACTTAAGAATATTCTGATCGCCATCCAAAGCTGACCACCGATCTCGATCGGTATCTACTCGCCTTGCTCAAAGCATACGAGACATCGTGACGAGCACACGCACGGGCGTACATGATAGATCCTATAGCAGATACGTAAGGGATCTTATCCATGCGATCTCTCTCCTCTCTAGAAGAGGGACTTTGAGTCTTCGAAAGACTCACACCATGTGACATCGGCAGAAGTCCTTTCTTGGAATTCTGCATGGCAAACCGAAGTAATACTGTGTCAATGTATGTACTCTGACTTAGGCCAAGCAATCTCTTAGATCTATCTCTATAGATCTTGATGCCTAGAATACAGGCTGCTTCACCTAAGTCTTTCATTGAGAAGCACATCCCGAGCCAAGTCTTCACAGACTGTAGCGAAGGGATGTCATTCCCAATGAGCAGTATGTCATCCACATACAATATAAGGAAGACAACTGTGTTCCCATTAACCCTCTTGTAGACACAGGGTTCATCTTCATTCTTGATGAAACCAAACTGTTAGATCGCATCATCGAATCGAAGATTCCAGCTCCGAGAAGCTTGCTTTAGCCCATAAATGGACCTTTACAGCTTGCATACCTTCCCAGTATGCTGTGGATCTACAAAACCCTCAGGTTGTGTCATGTACACATCCTCGAGTAAGTTTCCATTCAGAAACGCGGTTTTGACATCCATCTGCCAGATCTCATAATCGTGGTATGCTGCAATAGCAAGCAAGATCCGAATGGACTTAAATATCGCCACTGGAGAAAAGGTTTCATCATAGTCAATACCATGAATTTGCTTGAAACCTTTAGCCACCATTCGGCCCTTATAGGTATGCGTAAGTCCATCCATGTCAGTCTTTCTCCTAAAGACCCACTTACACCCAATGGGTTTGACCCTTCGTGGATCAACCAAAGTCCATACTTGGTTAGTGTACATGGATTCCATCTCGATCTCATGGCCTAGCCATTTCTCGTAACTGGCTCATCACAGCTTCGATAGGAGGTAGGCTCATTCTCAATGAGCATAACGTCATCATGGTCGACAAGAGAAATGAGTATCTCTCAGCCGACGACGACCTATCGACCGCGAGGAGGTAGGTCTACTGAACAGTGGTTGTTCTACAACTCTTGTGCAATAACCTCATCACCCACAACACTTTGTGGTTCTTGTTCAACCTCCATCAAGGCCTCAATGGTCCTTATTTTGAATTTCTTCAAGATCGAAGGTATTCCCACTAATTTTCTAGAAACAAAATTCCTTTCTAGAAAAACTCCAGTCTTACCACAAACACTTTGTGCCGATGAATGTAGAAGTAATATCCCTTTGTATCCTTGGGATATCCAATAAAATAGCACCTATCGGATTTGGGTCCCGCTTGTCCGAGACTTGTCGTCAACGTAAGCCTCACAACCCCAAATCCTCATAAAAGACATCATGGGATTTCTCCCCCGTCATATCGTATATGGTGTCTTTACCACAGCCTTGGATGGTACACGGTTAAGGGTAAAGGTTACTATGTCCAGAGCATATCTCCAAAAGGATATAGGAAGATCTGTGTGACTCATCATAGATCGTACCATATCCAATAGGGTACGATTCCTCCTTTCGGATACACCATTCCACTGTGGTGTTCCAGGAGGAGTGAGTTGGGATAGAATCCCACACTCGCTAGATAGTCACGAAACTCATGGCTAAGGTATTTACCACCTCGATCCGATCAAGTATCTTAATACTCTTGCCAAGATGGTTTTGTACTTCATTCTTGAATTCTTTGAACTTTTCAAAGGATTGATTTATGTGTCATAAGATACACATAACCATATCTCATCAAGTCATCAAGAAATGTAATGAAGTACCAGAACCACCTCTAGAAAGAATATCAAAGGGCCACATACATCACTATGTATAAGTCCTAACAAATCTGTTGCTCTTTCGCTGTGTCAACTAAAGTGAGTCTTGGTCAACTTGCCTAAAAGGCAAGACTCGCATGTCTCATATGATTCAAAATCAAATGAGTCTAGCACCCATCCTTATGGAGTGAGATACTCTCATTTATGTGACCTAAGCGACAATGCTGTAGATAGGTTTGGTTCAACTCATTTGACTTGAACCTCTTGGTACTTATGTTATAGATAGGGCTCTCTAAGTCTATTTAGTAGAGTGCGTTCATTAGTGTTTGACTAAAATAGATCTAATAATTTAAATAAACTGAACAAAATTTTTTCTTTATTATAAATGAAAATCCTTTCTTGTCCAAACAAGAAACTGAAATGATGTTCTTAGTTAAGGCAGGCACATAACAACCTTCATCTCCTTCTAGTACTCGCCAAGAGGGCAGAGATAGATCATAAGTTCCTACAAAGAAAAGACAACCCTTGCTCCATTGCCTACTCAGAGGTCCACCTCGCCTTTGTCAATGCCTTGCTATTTCTCACGCACATTGGTACAAATGTGAGATGCACATCCTGTATCTAATACCCATGATGAAGAAATAGATTTCTTCTATAACATTTATACAAGAGAAGTCTCACTTCTTCTTCTTAAGATCTTCCGTTTTTTGCGCTTAAGCTTCCAAAGTTCCCGCTTCCTCTGCGAAGCAAGCCCTTCCTCGCTACCCCTCCTTTGGGTTTAAGTTCTTTGCCTTTGCCCTTGGCTTGGGACTTCCCTTGCCTTTAGGCTTGCCCTTGCCTTTCTTCTTCCGCACCATCAAAATGGTGTCGATTTACCCTTCTTAAGGTTAAGCTCAGTTCTCAACATGCCGAGCATTTCAGTAATGGCTTATCAATTTCATTCATGTTATAATTCATGACAAAGGCAAAGATTGCAAGATTAGGTCGGGCCACTCTGGCCAAGTGGGAATCCCAAATTTGTAGGTTTTCTACGCCAATCATCTTGAGTACATATGTACCTACTGAGTCCTTCTTGCATTTTGGACCCAAATAATGCCTTAGAGACTTCATATCTCTCATGCCTAGCTTGTCCTTGATATAGTTGACGAAGATGTCCAACCATATCATAAGCATTCATGACGTGTTGCTTCTCAAGCTCGTAGTTCATGGTCGCGAGCATTAGACATGACACATCTAATGCATCATCTTGATGCTTCTTGTAAGCATCTTTGTCACCGCAAGGCATTGGCGTGAGGTGCCTCCGAATGGGCCGCCCAGACGATGCACTTCCTTTCTTGGGTGAGAACAATTCTCAGGTTCCTGTACCAGTCCAGGAAATTTGCTCCATTGAGCTTGTCCTTCTCAAGGACAGATCGCAGAGAGAGAGTGTTCGTGTTTGTTGACATAGTAATCTACAACATACAATGCAGAGGATTAATATCATATTCCTTTATCATTTAATTAGGCCTTTAATCAAATGATGCTCCCACTAAATTATAGGAATTTTGTAGAATCGAGTTATGGATGTGGTCAAACCACTTTTACTAGATTCATACAAACTAGCTATAATTCTTATGGACAAGATCCACATCATACTAAGCCTTGAGTTAGCTTTGGCTAAATCGCCCAAGACTTAGTACGATCGGTGGGTAACACATTACCGATTACATCTCTATGCAACTCTTGTTTATAGGATTAAGACCCACATTTACAAAAGACCTTGAGTTAGCTTTGGCCAAATCCCAAGATTTAGTGTAAATGCGATCTTAACCTATCTTTCCAACGATTGGAATATGCCTATAGTTCTACTCGATCCAATTGAGTTAACTAGTTTTGCTCAATCTAATTGAGCTTACTCTAACCCGAGTCGTGATAGGCGGGACCAAGATTGTCCCTCCGCACCCTACCAAGATAATATGCGCTGCTCTCGCTTTGGCGATTCAACAACAACAAATGATCGAGGTAGTGATGGGTATCAAGGCTAGGCATTTTCGAGTTGATTCGATTATGATCTAATCTAATCGTAATGTGTATCTTATACGCATTTAGGCCTTTATTATCCTATATTAGCATGCATCATATACATACATTAATTATTCTAGCATGCATCATATACATACAAGAAAATTAACCTAGCATGCATCATATACATACAAACATTTTTTCTACTAGCATGCATCACATACATACAAGCAAAATCAATTAAATATACATATATATATATCAACATATATATATATCATTAAATGTGATATAGTCATGGCCCTACTACGATCTTCTCAAGCCAATGAGAAGATCGGACGGTCAACCTAAGGCTAGCGGCTTCTCCAAGCGCTTCCTTTGACCGCCATGTGTCGTGCACCCTTCTCGTAATCTCGCCTCTTCGAGTGGACTTTCCACCGCTCCATTTTGTACATTACAAATACGAAACTCGAGTTACATTCGAGTCTAAAACTATTTACAACTAGAATATTAAAAGAATAGGTGCGACGCGCAGGTCGCAAACACTTTACAACACGCACAACCACAAAACGGCACGCAGGCCGTATTATGAATTACAACACACATAATCCAATCCAATTGGGTTATTGGGCCATGACAATCACAGAATTATACATAATTCTAAATTATGTATTTTTACAGAAAATTTCTATAATTTTTCCTAATTTATTTTGAATTTATGAGTCACCCCTCCGAAACGGTCCCGCTTAAGCGTTTCGGCGCGATCAAGGACATGGCCCTTTCGGGATAGGGCAGCGCCTACTCGCAAAAATAAACTTCATAAGTGTCCCTACAATGATCTTACAGTGACTTAAGTCGCTGTCCCAAAAACCTAAAGCGAGAACTCACTGATTCGGAGAGTTTTTCTCGACGGTTGAAGCCTACGAGTGTCCCAACACTCGTTGCTTCGACTCTACGAGAAAAATACCCAAAAATTCTATAAAATAAGAAAATTTACAGAAACATATAAATCTGTAATTTTTATATCTATTATAAAACTACAAAACGAAACACATACATGCTTCGCAGTGGCTCGATACCATTTGGTTTTTCCGAGCCGCAAAACCGCTTTGCGTTGAAACCTCGAAGCCCCGCCACGGATCCATGCGAAGATGTATTAAAACAAAACATGTATGTGTTTATATAAAACCCTAGATCTACCTTAGATCTAGAAGGTGAGAATCCCGCTCGTCCAAAAGGTTCTGAACTCAAGAGTGTCAAGTGTACACTCCTCTATTGGTATCCACACAAGCAATAGGTGGAGAAAAGCATCCTAGAGTGTGCTAGCACCCCTTGACGTTCATGGCTAGATGAGGAAGAGAGAGCTTGAGGGAAGAGAAGAGGAAGAAGATGAAGTTACACAACTTAACTTCACATCATCCATAACCCACTATAAGGGGTTACATGCATGCATGTAACTCCAAGAGCCAATGGCTCTTGGTCTCCTTATGAGGTGGCACATGATGTGTCCATGATGATGTGGAACATCATCATTGGCCGCCATGCCAAGTCATCATCATGACATGGCATTTGGTCAAGTCAAACTTGACCTTTCATCTTCCCTCTCAAGTCAAGTCAAACTTGACCTCTTATCTCCCATGGTTGATCAAATCCAACCATTTGATTCAAGTCAATTTAATTTAATGAATCTCTATTCATTTAATTTAAATTGATTTGATTAATCAAATCTAAATTAGACTCATTCAACACTTGAATCAACTTGAGTCTAACTCAATTAGTCTAATTTGGATTACTCTTAATCCAATTTGGTTCATCCCATGAACCTAATCCTCATGGTTCATCATATGAACCTAATCTCCATCTAATTGCTCTTATGTGTGTGACTTATAGGTTCTTGTAACGCTGGCAATGTCCCTAAACCGATTTAGGAACATAAGCAATGAGCGGTATCTAGCAACACATCATTGCTACCCAAGTTACAAGAATGTTGAGCTCCAACATCACCTTTGTGACTACTAATTGTGACTCTCACAATATGTGACAATGTCCTCTATCCTTGACATCTAGATTGACCAATCGAGGCATAGACCGTGTCATCCTCTGACAATCTAAATCTTGAACTCCAAGTAGACTCACTAATCAAATGAGCTCAATATCTCATATTGACTCATTTGGGCATGGCCATGCACTTCGTGGTCTCACTCTATCAAGAATATCGATGTCACCCTGGCCATATAGGAGGGATAGATCCCATCTACATCACTCACATCCTCCGCATAATCTGCTACATACCCAAGAATCGCTTTATAGTCCACCCATTTACGGGTGACGCTTGACGGCCAAAGTATGCAACTCCTTATGTAGGGAACCATGGTGACTTCAGGTCTAAGGACTAATAGTCATACTAATAGCCACATGAGAAAGTATATGACACTCATATAACGATCCATGATACTTTCTCATGGCGGGTCATTCAAGATACATTCTCCAATGCATACCCATGTGTCAACTTGATATCTCATATCCATGACTTGTGAGATCAAGTCATCTTGTTGACCTACATGTTAGTCTCTACGCATTAACATTGTCCCCGAATGTTAATACTGACTAGGAATGATTAAGAGTAGTGTTCTCTATATCATCTCATTATCGATTCAACCAATCGATTGATATAGATAAGAACCTACTACTCAAGGACATTATTATATTTAGTTATTTGGCACCAATACAAGTAAATATAATAACCATGCCTTTATAAATAGGAATATGATACAATAAAGTCCATACAACAATCATCACATGATTGGCTCTAGGGCTTTCACTAACATGGAGGAGTCTACCGACAATGAAGAAGTTTGCCATTCAACCCGGAACTTAGCCCTCATGGCATTGGAAGAAACCGGAAGCTCAAGCGAGGAGTCTTCTTCCTCTTCAAGTGATGAATCATCATCAAGTGATGATGATGAGGTAAATGACTCACCCAAAGTAGATTTACTTTATAAGACTATTGCATGTTTACAAAATGCTTTAAATAGATCAAAAACTAGGATTAAGGATCTAAAATTAGAAATCAAATCATTTAAGAATATAGATGCATCATGTGATAAATCATCTAGTGATGATGATTGTACTCTTAGGGATGAAAATGATGAGTTAAGAAAAGAAATAAGTAAATTAAGAACATGCCTAGAAAAGTTCACTAATGGTTCCAAATATCTAGATATGATTATTAAGGACCAAAGGGCAATTTACAATAAGGCCGGTTTAGGATATAGACCTAAGGAGAAAGAGGTAGCATTTGCATCCCTAGTTAGTAGAAAATCCATGATTAAAAGCAAGGGAGAAAAGCATGGGTACCAAAGAAATTTATAATTAATGCTAGTGGTCCTAAGATTTGGGTACCTAATGATTGTGTTTTTCATGTGACATAGGTAGAAGAACCAAGCTTGTGGATAGTTGATAGTGGGTGCTCAAAGCATATGACCGATGAGAGAAAATTCTCCACTATCAACCACACTAGCCAAGGAAAAGTGTCTTTGCTAATAGCGGCAAACTTAAAATTTTAGGAAAGGGCACCATTGAGGTATCTCCCAATCTTGCTATTCATAAAGTTCTATTAGTTAAAAATATGAAATTTAACTTACTTAGTGTAAGCCAATTATGTGATGCAAATTTTGATGTTAAGTTTGATTCTCAAAAATGCTTTATAAGACACAAAACTATAAATGATTGCATGTTAGTAGGATTTAGAAAATCAAATATAAATTATGTTGATTTATCTTATGCTACTAATCCTTCCACTAAGTGTCTTATTGCAAAAGAGGAAGAAAGTTGGCTTTGGCATAGGAGACTAGGTCACATAAACATGAAGAATATAGCCAAAATAGCAAAATTGAACCTAGTCAAAGGATTGCCTAGAGTCAAATATCTCAAGGACAAGATGTGTGATGCTTGTCAAGAAGGGAAACAATCAAAAACATCACACAAAGGTAAAAATTTACTTAGTACGCTTTTACCATTAGAATTACTACATATGTATTTATTTGATTGCCATAGTACCCCATCTATAATTGGTAGTAAATATTGCTTGGTAATAGTAGATGATTTTTCTAGGTTTACTTGGGTGTTTTTCTTGAAAAATAAGGATGAAACCTTAGAAATAATCATAGGATTTAGCAAAAGAGTAGAAAATGAAAGAAAACTCAAAATCAACCGGATCCATAGTAATCATGGTGGAGAGTTTGAGAATTCTAACTTTTCAACTTTTTGCTTAGAACAAGGGTACAAGCATGAATTTTCTTGTCCTAGAACATCCCAACAAAATGGGGTTGTGGAAAGAAAATCGTGTTCCTACAAGAAGCGGCTAGGACAATGCTTAATGCATATTCCTTACCTAGCTACTTAGGCGGAAGCTGTAATACCGCTTGCTATATCCAAAATAGGGTATTAATTCATAGGTTTTTAGGAAAACTCCATTTGAATTGTGGAATGGTACAATTCCAACAATTCATTATTTTAAGGTCTTTGGATGTAAAGTCTATATCTTAAATACCAAAGACAACCTAAGTAAATTTGAGTCCAAAGCGGATGAGGGAATCCTAGTTGGATACTCATCCACTAGTGTAGGATATAGAGTTTACAATAAAAGGACTCAAAAGATTGAAGAATCTTCAAATGTTCAATTTGATGAAACTTCAAATACATACCCTAGAAAATCCCCTATTGATGATGACATAAATAATGAAAATCAAGAAATTACCAAACAATTTCAAGATTTAAACTTAGGGTAATAATCAAGGGGAGGATTGGATCAAGGGAAGTAAGGGATGATTCCGATAATGAACATAGAATTGAAGTAAATCATGATCAAACTCAACTTGATACACCTCCTAGAACCATAAGAATTCATCAAAGTCACCCATTAGATCAAATTGTGGGTGAATTATCTCAAGGAGTTAGGACTAGGTCATTCCATAGGACCCCACTAGTCATATAGTTTCTCTAATTTCTCAAATTGAGCCCAAAACATTAAAGATGCATTACTTGATCCGGATTGGATCTTAGCAATGCAAGATGAATTGGCTCAATTTGATAGGAGTCAAGTGGGAGTTAGTTCCTAGACCAAGTGAAAACACTATTATTACTACAAGATGGGTCTTTAGGAACAAACTAGATGACCAAGGAATATCACTAGAAATAAAGCACGATTAGTTGTAAGGGGTTTTAATCAAGTTGAAGGACTTGATTATGATGAAACATATGCCCTTGCTAGATTAGAGTCCATTAGAATACTTTTAGCATATGCCTCCTATATGGGTTTCAAACTCCATCAAATGGATGTCAAATCGCATTCCTAAATGGGTTTATTAAGGAAGAGGTGTATGTAGAACAACCTGGTTTGAAAATATGGACTACCCAAACCATGTATACAAACTTAGGAAAGTCTTATATGGTTTGAAACAAGCTCCCGGCTTGGTATGAAAGATTGTCAACTTTCCTAATCTCTAAGGATTTTAAAAGGGTAGTATAGATCAAACTCTCTTTATAAAGTCAACATCTAAGGACATTTTTGTAGCCCAAGTATATGTTGATGACATTATCTTTGGGTCAACAAATGATGAGCTTCTTGAAGACTTTATTCAAAATATGGAAAAAGAATTTGAGATGAGTCTAGTTGGAGAATTAAATTTCTTCCTAGGTTTGCAAGTTAAACAAACTAGTGAAGGAATTTACATTTATCAAACCAAATATGCTAAGGAAATGATTAAGAAATTTGGTTTAGAAAATGCTAAGGTAGTGTCAACTCCAATGGCAACCAATACCAAAATAGATAGTGACAAATAGATCTTACCCTTTATAGGAGCATGATTAGTAGCCTCTTGTATTTAACCGCTAGTAGACCCGACATATTATTTGCGGTTGGTATGTGTGCTAGGTATCAATCATGTGCTAAGGAATCTCATTTAGTTGCCGTTAAAAGAATTTTAAGATATGTCAAGGGCACACTAAATGTAGGTCTATGGTACCCTAGGACTAGGTGTTTTGATTTAATTGGGTACACCGATTCCGATTATGCCGGTTGCAAATTGGATCGGAAGAGTACTAGTGGTGGATGCCAATTCCTTGGGTCCTCCCTAGTGAGTTGGAGTAGTAGGAAGCAACCTTGTGTTGCTTTATCCACCACCGAAGCCGAATATGTTGCTATGGGTGGTTGTGTAGCTCAACTATTATGGATGAAACATACCTTAGAAGATTATGAGCTAACTTACTCAAACATGAAAGTATTTTGTGATAATGTGAGCACCATTAACTTGACCAACAATCCGGTGCATCACTCTAGGACCAAGCACATTGAAGTGAAACATCACTTCATTAGAGACCATGTGGCTAAGGGGGACATTGAGCTTAATTACATTGAATCTAAGTCCAACCTAGCCGACATCTTTACCAAGCCTCTCCCCGAAATAGAATTTTCATCACTTAGGAGAACTTGGGATGTGCTTTTGTAGAATAAGAAGTGTAGTTTTGCATGATTCTATAGAAATACTAGGATTTATACCTTTAACCATCTCACAAAACACTTAGGAAACCATGATTTTTGTATTGAGCCACCTAGACAACATGTGAGATGTTAGGAAGATGCACTTGGTTCATCATGCTTGTTATGATGCATTACTATGAACCAAAGTGTCATCTAGAAATATTAATCCTTCATTGGACCAATCATTGGGAAGGCCTATGTACAATTAATGTGCATATAGCTCCAAGAATATGATTGGAAATGTCAAATAAAATAAAATATAAACTATGTCTATCAAACCTTGAGAAACAATTTCCTATTGATAAGCCAAAGTGATACAAAGTTTTGCAAAAATATCATAACTTTTGCAAAATCTCAAGATTGTGTCAATATCAAAATCTAGAGGTAATATAATTTTAAAATAATTTTTCCTTGATAGGAAATGATCTAACAATATTACCCACAAAATTTCGTGATTTTTTGATCTTTATTGAATTAATTATGAACGCCCGATATCGAACTTACTCGTTCGTTATCGCTCGACCGCCATTTATGGCGCCGATCGACGCGGTATTCAGTAATCGCTCAGAGGCGATCGTCGGGCTTCGATCGATAACCATCGGGCATTCGACCGCCATTTACGGCACCGATCGACGCATGTAATCGCTCATATGCGACGCCTGCTTCGACGGATCACCATCGATTGCCGATCGACTAACGGCAATGATCGGGTGTCTGCTTTTAGGGCTTTCCACCGGTTCGACTCGCCAGAACCTCTCGATTTCTCTCTTCTTTTCCTCTTCCGACGACCTTCCACCGCACCTCTTAGCCGCTTCTCCTTTGTTTTCCGCGACTTCATCGACACGTGATCCCATTTGGAGTGCTCTCAACTCGAGGACCTTCTCTTGTCACTCCGTTCGCTCCTAGTTCCCAGTCACTCGGCTAGGGTTCCGTGGTACGGCACTGATCTTTGTTCACCATGCCGCCTAGGTATATTTTCATTCCTGATCAATGTTTGTTTTGTTCCTATGATTGTATTTCACTAACCCATGCTTGTCTTGTTGTCTCTGTCCATGCATCATCAACCTACATTGTGCATATTTTTTTTGTGTTGTCTTTTCACCCATTTAGAATTAAGCACTTTGCTACGCACTCCGGCACCTCCGACCAATGAGGGCTGGCCAAACCTCAACCCTCTGTTGATCCTCGATTTCCAAATTCCGCCCTTGAAAGTGCTTTCCATAAAAACAAATTCCAACTTATTCCACCTAGATCAATGGATTCCAAGTTTCTTAAAGACTACTATTTCGACATTGTTCAAATCATCCAACATTACAACCTTGAGTCTTTAGTTTTCTGTGAACATCACGTAAATATCACCCTTCTCTCTGAATTTTTCAACAACCTACGACCGGTTGGAGATGGGCTGAGATACTAGACTCGCGTTGCTCAGCGCGATCTAGATTTCAGTCCCCAGATCTGGACCGATTTTCTCGGATGTCTTTCTTCCGAGAATGATTTCACTCTATATCCATCTTGGAGTGAACCTCTTCCATCTCCCTTTGAGGAGATTTCTTTAGATTCCCTTCATGATACTTTCTATTACTATCCTCGACCTTTGAACACCAATTTATTTCAATCACAAGAACTTTCTGTCTCTGACAATGTCCTTTATAAGGTCGTTGCTCATTGTCTTCTCCCCATAGTTACCCGTGGTTTGGCCTTGGTTCGCCCTCCACACTTACTTCTCATGCATTTCTTTCGTCAATACTTAGACATTAACATTGGTCTCAATACCTTCCAATGCATCATTCATTTCATAAGGCCAAACAATGGGAAGATTCACATACCATTTGGAAATGTCCTCACACAATGGCTCAGCTCTGTAGGCATTGATGTCAATATAGGAGTCATTAAAGTCATGAATAGAAAATATGATCAGATGACTCGATGGAGTTTCTCATTGGCTCAAGGCCGGCACAGAGGATCCGTCTCGGGACCCGACGACGGCGGGTAGCAGTGCGCTCGGCACAGAGGATGCCAGGAAGGAGTTTCGAGGGTGGTGCCGCAGGTGTTGCCGAGGACTAATGGGGGAGCTGCTGCGAGCATCTGTTCTACTGCACATCCTCGGTGCCCGCTTGATGCTTTTGGAGCGTGGGCACACGTTGTGAGGAGCTGCGCCTAGAGCATCAGGAGCTCCTCTCCCTCGTGAGAGAGGTGCATCGGCAGTAGCAGGACATCTTGGCGATTCTCCGCCCTGCTGCACCTGGACACCAACCTCACGATGGTTCATCATCTGCACCGATGGATGCTGAGGACGACGTTCGTTAGCTCGCTTATTTTCTTTGTTATTTTCTTTTTGGCCGTATGTACGGCATAAACTCCTACTTATGTAATGACTTTTGATTAATGAAATGAAATTGTGTTTTTTTTTATTCACTTCTATTAGTGCCTACAATTTGTTATTTGTCAAGTTTAGAAGTTGAGCATATAGTACGAAGTTATGAATATTGATACGATACAATTACACTTTTTGCGTCATAATTTTGTTATTTTAAATATCGTATCAATCCATTAATCTGATGAACATGTTTTTCGTCTAATATTTTTCATATGTTATATTAGTCGAATAAAATGTGTATGCCAAGTTTCGTGATTTTTGGACACCCACATAATTTTCTATGCATTTTCAAACCTTGAATGAAAAACTCGAAATTGATTTATTCGATATCACGATCGTTGTTATTGGCTTATGATCGCCAATTATTCTAGCTGATCGCTATTCCAGTCGAACCAGTGTCCCTGCTTTGGAATGGAAAGCGGTTTTTCATCGGTTAAAAGGTTCAATTTTGGACATTATATGATTTCCACAGTATATACATGATACCTTGTATGGAAAGGCGGATTTTCTTGGTGCACTGGTTTAGGGGGAGCTACATCCCTTATTTATATAATTGTTGGTGCAAGGCTAGGACATATTTGCCTATTCTATTGCTTATGTTTTGTTTCACATGTTATTTACACATCATGAAACATGTCTTGGATTTAGGGGGAGCTTCATATCAATTTTATACCTTTGTTCAAGATGTGTCAATTATAATTCCTTCCTGCACTTATTGGATAACCTCTTCTCTTGTTGTATGTCAAAGGGGAGAATGGATATTTAAGTTAGAATTCATATTGAAATATGTTTATAGAAGAAGATCTAACTTAAATGATTGTCAAACATCAAAAAGGGGGAGATTGTTGGTGCAACAATGCCCCAAGCATTTATATATATTTTGATGTTTGGATAATCATCTAAGCAATGTTTTGTGATCTAATTGTATACATGTTTAAGTGACAGGAAAATCCAAGTATGAAGACTTGGTAAAAGACAAGTCCAAGTGTGATCTTGGCAAAGAGAAGTCAAGGAAAGGTCTTGGCAGCATAAGTCCAAGCATGTAGTCTTGGCGGCATAAAGTCCAAGCAGTCCTTGGAAAAGGAAGACCAAAGGAAAGTCTTGGCGACATAAGTCCAAGCATGTAGTCTTGGCGGCGTAAAGTCCAAGCGTACTTTGGCAAAGAAGAAACCCAAAGCATGACGAAATCGAAGGAAGCTTCTGAAGGCAAGCGCATGGATGGAGTCGTGGACTCAGAGAAATCCTAGAGGCGCAAGGCTGATGGAGAAGCTAGAAGGTTAAGTCTAGGCTTAGGTTATGTTTTCAAGTATGAATTAGTCATACTTGGAGTGTGCAGATCATTGGAACATGGTGTCTCGAACGGCCCTTAAAATCGACATTAGAGGTTGGAAGGTTGTTATCCGATCGGGGGTTATCCTACCGAACCGGTGACGATCGACTCGACTGACAAGATAAGTCGATCGCCATTATTGCGCATGCGCCACAATAAATAATGGCTCGTAGCCGAGGCGATCGGCTATTAGCGATGTCCGAATCGCCATCGCTATTGGCGATCGATAGTCTTCCTGCTGCGATGGCGACGCAAATCCAACAATCGGCTGTTCGTGGCCGTTAGAATCGTGGATCGATGTAAGTCATCGTCATCATGATCGATAGACCTCCAACGGGAAAAAGAGGCTCTTTCCTATAAAAAGAGCCCAAGGGGAGCAAGAAGGGGCTATTGCTTACATTATGATCTTTCTTCTAAGCTCCTACAAGTTTTCCAAGCTTTCTAAGTGTATTAATCTCCTTTCTCCTCTCAAATCTTAATTGTCATCTTTTGTAAGAAGAGGAGGTCTTTGTAAAGAGAAAGCTTCTTAGTGAAATTGCTTGGGTTGATCAACCTTAAGGATCGCCGTGGAGTAGGAGCGTTATCTCCGAACCACGTAAAGGCTTTGTTAGCATTGTCTTTTTGTTTTTACATATATTATTTGTGTTTGCTTCCGCTAATTACTCTTTTAGAAACGAAAAGCTCTATTCACCCCCCTCTAGCTTTCAAACGATCCCTAACAAGACGAACCCTCTCCTCGAGGACAGCAACAGGAGATGCCTCCTCTAGTTTGTACAACCACAAATGTCGAGGTATTGCCCGGGGATGGGTTAGGGGGGAGAATGCATCAGAATACCATACCGGTGACACAAATCAGGTGAGAAGAGTAGGGAGAGAGCCAATCAACCAAGTCTCTAAAGACTTACGAGCCTAGTCCCTTCACCATCGACATTCTTTCTGAACTGCCACCTTCATATTTCAGAAATCCTCAGGTGAGCAAGTATGATGGCACAGCCGACCCGAAGGAACATTTGTCATAATTTGCAGGAGCCGCCTCGCTTCACTGCTATACTGATGCTCTTAAGTGTCGAGTCTTCCGTACCACCTTAATCGGCTCCGCGCAGAAGTGATTCGATATTCTCCCTCCGGGATCCATTACCTGTTTTGTTGATTTTCAAGGGGTGTTCCGCCAAGAGTTTGTCAGCTACAAGACATATAAGCACGACACTTCGATCCTACTGCATATTAAGAAGGAGCCCTCAAAATCACTCAGAGGGTTTCTTCACCGATTCACTTCTACCGCTCGAGATATTCATTCAGCCAAATCAGATGCTCTGAGGGTGGCCATCCCTCATGTGCTGAGGGAGGGGCCTTTCCTTAGCTCCTTGTTGAGAAAGCCAGCAGCTAGCTACGAGGAATTATTAAGCCGCACTGAGAAATACATAAATGAGGAGGAATGGCTGAAAGTCCGACGGGTTGAACAGGCATCTACAACGGCCCCCGCCGAAAGAAGTCGTCTCGTAGCCCCCCGAGCTCCTCCCAAAAGAGAATATGTGCGGCCCTTCATACCGGAAGCTCCTAGGCCCCAGTTATTGATGCCAGGAGCTTGTCCCACACATCCTTTACATATCATGGCCGCCGACGCCCTTCTTCCCCCAAGAACCTCACTACAACAAAGATGGAAAATAACGACGAAATTTTTTCGTCGCTAATATCAAAAATTCGTCGCTAAATAAAATTTTTGACAAAATAATTTCATCGCTAGAGTCGTCGTAATAAGCTTGTCGCAAAGATAAATTAGCGACTAATTAAGACTTTTTCGTCGTTAATATTACCGATGAAATAAAAAATGTCGCCAAAACTAAAACTTTCGTCGCAAAATCCTGAATGTCGGAAAGAGGAAAATAGGCAATATTCATGATGAAATATCACAATTTCATTGCTAAACATCAGTCGAGTGACCCGATAAAGCAGTCGACTGCCAATTTTTTATCCCGCCATAGAACCGGGAGAGACTGGACCAGCAACTCGACTGACACGTTAATGACGATAAAATCTCATTTTGTCACTAAATATCAATCGATTGTCGCAAGAAATGACTCAACTGTCTTTTTTTTGGCTAGCCACAGAATCGGGAGACCCTCAACTGACGACTTGACTGGAGACTTATTTGCGACGAAATATATAAGTTTCGTCGCTAATGTCCTGCAGCAAGCGAGCATGTCAACTAGCACCTCGACTGATACACCAAACTTTAGTGACGAAATTACTAATTTCATTGTTAAATCTCAAATTTCTGATGTCGTATATCGAAAGTTAGCGACGAAATGGAAAATATTCGTCGCTAACCATGAAAATATAGATTTTCGAAATTCATTTAATTTGTATTCGAAATCCTGTAATACAATATCAACAATAATTTAACTTAACAACATACAACTCAAATAATACAACCAACATATACATTTAAAAACAACTAACATAACATCGAATTTAAGGTCCAAAACATCCAATTTAAACTCTAAAACATCCAATTTCACAAATCCATAGTATTCAAATGCAAAAACATTAAATGTTACAAACTCTAAGATGGAGGAGGAGGTGGAGATGAAGATGACTCATGCATCAATGATTGTAATGCTCCAGGTGAAAGCCGATTCAGAATTGCTTCAAACATATCTTGTCTTGATCTCATTGATGCCAACTCATCTTGGGTGCTAGCTAATTGAGCCCAAGTGTTTGCTAGCTCCTCTTCCGTCCCTTCTAATCTTTGCTTGGCGGATTGAAGTTGTTCACGCAGTGTTGCGTTAGTTGTTCTGGAGGAGGAACTGGCATCTGAAGAAGTGGACCTAACTGGTTTTGGCCCACTTCCAAGTCCTCTAATATATCCAGAGCGAACACCGAGGACTTGATCACAAATCTGATCTGCAATCTGAATAGCATCGATGTCATCTTTGATTTCTTGTGATTGGATGTGTTCATCTCACAATCTCACCATATCACCCTAAGAATAACAAATATATTATTAATATATTTACAAATAATTATGCAAATTTAAAAATAACTTTACTAAATTTTATCGATTATATCTTACGTATGCAATTTCTCGCCTCTCCCCACTCCATCCTTTTGACGAGTTATAGTGGGTTGTATTGAAGACAGTAATCCGATCTTTTCTCTGAGACTGATCGGTCTGAAAAATATTATAATGTGTTAATATTTAAAATATCAAACAATATACTGTAACTATAAAGTTTGTACTTACACCGTCGTAACTGTATTGGATGAATGATTTAGAGCCACCTCGATGGGTAAATGGTAGTTGTGCTCGATTTTGAGCATTTGTTGTCGATCGTGTCTATAATATAAAAATTTATTAAGATAAAACGTAAAACATGAGTTATAGAACAAATATTTTAATTTGTATAGATTGAGTTACTTGAAATTTCTCTGATTCAAACAGATCACACATATAGTTCCAATCTTCTTGTGTCTCACAATACTCGATCGACATATGATGTCGGCGCTCGGTAGGGGGAAGATACAGTAGGCTCTTATAATAAGTGTGTATCTTATTTCTATTGTCTCTATACCTTGCACTCATTAGCCTATCGGTCTCCTTTCTTACCGACGTTGCCTCGTCGGCAAAACTGATATCGAAAGCAGCCTGAAAAAAATACCAATATTGAAATTTATTAACGAATGATGGTTGATTATATAAATATCAAATTACTTGTACTTACTGCTAATCGGTTATATATCATCTGTTTATTGTCCACAGGAATATGCTTCCAGCTCTTAGCTTGTAAGGGAGCGAACTTCTTAATTGACAACCCTAACTCTGTCATAAAAGTCTCACTATCAATTTCACTATCATCATCATCAGCAATACGATTACTTTGAGCACCCATATCTAGATCAACTTGTGCATTTGCCATATTAATTTGGTGATGCTCATCATCTAATCGACAAAGTTGAGTTATTGCTAAGTCTTCACCGACTACTAAAGTTGAATCATTGGATGAAATCTCTTGGTTTGGCTCCATGATCAAGATATTTCCACCTTCAAAATCTTCAGACACTTCATCAACTTCAGTTACTTCATATATATCTCAGTGGTGAACCCTTTGCACGACCTTCCAATGACCTCCACATTTGATATCATTTAAATAATACACTTGATTTGCTTGGTTAGCCAAAATGAATGGGTCATCATCATACCATGTTTTAGAAGTGTCAATACACAAAAGATTATACTCTTCCACCAACGATTTTTTTTTGCATTACATTGGAACCATTGACACCAAAATAATTGAGCTTTATACTTGAAAGAGTAAAATATTTGGACCACATCCTTCAACACACCAAAAAAATCCAAATTGTCCCCATCGTCAGAGGATGGTACACTGACCCCACTATTCAGAGTAGTTCTGCGTGAATCACGGGACATCGTATGATATCGAATCCCATTTACTATGCATGCATCATATAGTTGAACTTCAGCATCAGGTCCCATTGATAAATAATACAACTCATCTGTGATCTTTGAATTTGTTAAATTTTGTAGCGCTACAATTTTATCCCTAAACGACAGTGAAAAATCTCGCTCATGATTTTGCATCACTGGATCATCATGAACCTTTTGGGACACAAGTTATAGATGCTCACTGTATAAAACTTAATAAATTTAAACTCTGTGAATGAAATAGAATTAAAGTAATAACTTAATGTAAACACTTACTTTCTATATCGGTCGACTTCTTTACAATTGTTCAGAATGTACTAATGTGCTTTCTTAAATAATGACAATGGTAATTTTAGACTTTGTTGGTTGCCAAAGACTCTTATTTCCTGTGAGAAAACATTTAATTTTCATTTTGATGGTTGGACATCTTTATTCTGTTCCGGCCTAAAAAAACTTGTTTCAATCTGACTCATATATAACGAACTGAAAGTTAAGGCCTCATTTACAATATACCCCTCTGCAATAGATCCTTTAGGTCGTGCTTTATTACGAACATATTTTTTTAGCCTTCCCAAATATCGCTCAAAGGGATACATCAATCGTGACGAAACTGGCCCAACCAACATAGCTTCACGAGGTAAATGAACTGTCAAATGGACCATAATGTCAAAAAATATCGGAGGAAATATCCGTTCCATCTTACACAATATCAGAACTATTTGCTCCTCCATTTTACATATGTCCGCTGTGTGTAAAGATCTTGCAGTTGTTGGAATGTATACTGAAAGCCTAGCTCTTTTTGTATGAACATTTTATTTTGGAATAAGAATCACATGATCATTGTTTGCACTTTATATATTTATTATATGTGTGTGCATATTGTCTAATATTTTACATTGTAGATAACATGGTGCTTGGTGTGGCATAGAAGATCATGTTATCAGTCCCTTGTAAGATATAAGTAGAGGCTCACAACTAAGATGGTTTTGGACAAACCATTGGCATGGTTATAGTGTAGCTTGGTATTGTTTTGTCTTGAACATAGAGTTACACTAGTACACTTAGGTGTATTGAGCAGGACCGACATAGAGGTGATTCAATTTATTGCTGACTACATAATTGAATCAGACCTCGGATATTATGTTGTACATGCTCTTAATCCCGATATAATAACGGGCACATGTACTTAGTATTTATTTCTTTGATTTACCAGAGGGTGAGATTTAGATGGATTAAATCAATATGCCCGGTAAGTTGGGAAATGATATTATTTACATGGTGTGCCGTTGATTATAGGAGGAAACCGTGTCCTATATATTAGCTTGATGATGTCCCCTTGAGGAGCTCATAAGGTTCATCATGTAAACCCAGCTGGTTGACTTAGTCAACATGATGATAAGGTTGAGTGGTACTACTCGAGGAGTTAGACGTTAATTAATTGATGGTCAGTAAATCAATTAATTGACGGACATTCGATATCTTAAACACGGGGAGATGAATGTACAAATAATATATGGAGCCCATATTAATTTATGGGGGTTGGTGAGGTAGTTCAATGATGATCCTCTAGTGGAATGGAACATCATTGATGGATCAAGTTTGTGTGGTTCCGATCCATCGGGTGGCCAAGATCCAACTCCTCCTTATGGTCCCTATCGTAGCCTAATATAATCCTCATGAAGTCTAGATCCAAGGATGTAAAATAAAACTCTAGAACCAATGGTTGGGATTAAATCCCTAGATCCGATGGTTGGGATGAAACCCTAGAACCAACGGTTGGGATTAAATCCCTAGATTCGATGGCTAGGATGAAACCCTAGAATCGACGGTTGGGATTAAATCCCTAGATCCGACGGTTGGGATAAAACCCTAGATCCGACGGTTGGGATGAAACCCTAGATCCGAAGGTTGGGATGAAATCCTAGATCCGACGGTTGGGATGAAACCCTAGATCCTACGGTTGGGATAAAACCCTAGATTCGACGGTGGAGATTAAATCCCTAGATCCGACGGTGGAGATTAAAGGAGGCTTAAGCCCAATTCTATAAATAGAGGGCTTAGGTTGGGTGGCAAGTAATGGTTCAATTGGATTAGGGTTTTGCCTCTCAAGTGCTTTAGGCGGCTAGGGTTTTTGGATTTGGTTTGGGCAGCAACTAGAAAGGAGATTAGGGTTTCCTCCTTTTCTCCTTGGTGGCCGGCGCTCACTCCTTCCTTCTCCTAGCTTTGGCCGGCCCTCTTCCTCCTCCTTTGCTCCTTGGTGGCCGGCGGTTCTCCAACTCCTTGGTGGCCGGCACTTCTCCAACTTCTAGGTGGCCGGCGGCAAGATTGCAACAAGTTGGCCGGCGCTCATCCATTCATTCCTTGGTCGGCGGTTACATCGAGCTCTTTTGATTGGTGGCCGGTTCTAGAAAGGAGGAGTTTTTGTTTTGTTCTTCTCTTTGTTCGCAGCGAACAAGGAAGGGAAGAACGCGATCTAGAAGGCTTCTACTCGTGGAGGATCTTCGCCCACACGTCGTCCACGAGGAGGATAGGACATACGGTAGAAGATCGTGAGGTATAAAAGTTTTACAACTTTATTTTCTGATCTTAGCATGTTCTTTTATGTGTTGATTATACAAGTGTGCATTTGTATATATTTTGTATAATCATGGACCCCGAAGACAAACACAAAAACCGGCGATCCGTCCGTCGTCTCTTCTGCGGCTAACCAACTAGAAGAGTTGTGTTGCTTGAACAACTAGTTTGTTCAAGCGATCACTCAAGTTGTTAGCACGACGACGAATTGGTTGTCCTAAGGAAACTCATCCCATCCGGATTAATTCTTTCATTAGTGAAAATTTTAATCCGGGGACATGGGAGCCAATGAGCCTCCGAAGTAACTCCCTTCAAGTGGTATCAGAGCCACGGTTTCCGATTTTGTGTGTTTTGGATTCGGTTACTTTCATGCACATATCATATATTGAGTATGCCGGATAATAGTAGGATGTGCGTAGGCTAACTTTTTGGTTGCAGGCATAAGATCCGACTATTATGGATATTTGTTTGTATGTGATTGTTTTGTGTGTGATTGTATGTATATTATTTGAATCCTCGGGGTTGACGAGGCTAGATTAGTATTTAATTTTTGTAATTAAATACGACATTGTTTAGCCGCTCATTTTAGTTTACTTTCGATCTAGATTATTTGTACACTCCTTCGTTGAGTATAGGATCGATGGATATAAATTAAAATGATATATCTCGGCTCGGATCTCTTTGGTGACTTGCGCACGGGAAAAGATGGAGCGGACGAGGTGGCGACACGACGGGATGCGTATTGAAGAACAATGCCATAATAGTTGGAAAAATTCTATTTTTTTTTCCATATTTATTGCTTATTTGTTTTATATGCATGTTGTGTATGCTTTAAAATTCCTCAATTTCAATTTACTAAGTGGGAGAGGGATATTTTAATTAATTCCCGCGGCCTCCATTACAATTTGACGTGTGATGCAACAAACTTGTGCGTTGGCTTTGAGTGTCTTCCTCCCCATCGGATGGGTTTGTCTGCGAATCACTAGGTCAAATAATGGTTATAGGAAATTATTTAGGAGCGTGTGTACTTCCCCATCGGTAAGGCACATAATCTGAAATAATTCCCTTAGTATCGTGTAATGGTGCACACTTAGATGCAAATAAAAGTATCCTCCCCATCGGAGTCACTGCTTTTATTTGTAGGGCTAAAGAGGAACCAACTATTAATTTTATTTGTCAAAAAGTAAGGTTGACAAGATAATAAAATTAATGGGTAAAACCTCCTCTTGCAAATGTAGAATTCGTATACGTCCACACTATCGTGGCATGCGATATCCTCGGTGTTTTAAGGTGTTGGTTGATTTTGGAATTTTATTGTTTTGAGGAATCAATAATATTTGAAATCTAATATTTTTATCATTGTGATTCTTAGGTTTTTCAAATGGATTTCAACCCACTTGCTGTGATATTAAAAGAAAATAAACTTACTGGACCAAACTATATTGATTGGAAAAGAAATCTGGATATTGTCTTAACTGCGGAGGAGTACAAATTTGTACTCTTCGAGGTTTGTCCTCCTAAGCCCACCGATGACTCTGATGAAAAGTAGAAAGAACGTTATATGAAATGGATCAAGGAAGATGAGATGGCGCGGTGTTACATTTTGGCATCTATGTCAAATGTGCTGCAATATCAGCATCAGGCCATGTCCACAGCGACATGATGTTCAATCTCAAGGAACTTTTCGGACATCAGAGTAGGGTGGCTAGACAGGAGGCGATGAGAAACTTGATGACGACCACCATGGTCAAGGGAACACCCGTTAGGGATCATGTTCTTAAGATGATGGCTCATCTTAATGAGATGGAAGTCCTCGAAGCTCAGATCGATGGGGAAACCCAGGTCGATATCATTCTCCAGTCTCTGCCTAGGAGTTTTGAGCAGTTCCGCCTCAATTACAACATGAACATGAGGTTGTATTCGTTGGCGGAGCTTCTGACAGAACTATTAGTTATAGCCCTAGAACCAATCATGTGATGGTTGAATAGGGAACATTTTGTATCATATTCTATAAAGGCAAAGGATTGGTTATTATATTTACGTCTTGCTTGTGCCAGCTAAATTAAATATAATAATGCCCTAGAAAAGTAGGTTCTTATCTACAACACATCAATTGGCAGAATTGATTATGAGAGGCTGTAGAGAACACTTTCCTAAAATGTTCCTAGTCAAGTATTAATATGCAAGGGCAATATTAATACATAAAGACTAGCATGTAGGTCAATTGATGACTTGATCTCACAAGTCATGGATATATGAAATCAAGTTAACACATGGGTATATATTAGAGAATATATACTGAACTGACCCGCCATGAGAAATTTTCATGGATCGTCATATGAGTGTCATAAATTTTCTCATGTGACTATTGGTATGTATAGTCCTCAAACCTGAAGTCACTACGGTTCCCTACATAAGGAGTTATGTACTTTGGTATCGTCAAATGTCACCCGTAACAGGGTGGACCATAAAGGTGATTACTGGGTATATAACAAATTATGCGGAGGGATGTGAGTGATGTAGATGGGATCTATCCCTCCCATATGACGAGAGTGATATCTGTGGGCCCCTTGATTGAGTAGAACTACTAAAATGCATGGCCATGCTCGAATGAGTCAATATGAGATATTGAGCTCATTTGTTTGAGTTAGTTTACTCAGGGATCAAGAAACACATAGATTGATCGAGGATGACACGGTCTATGCCTCATTATCAACTGATATCAAGGATAGAAGGACACATCATACATTATAGTAGTCATGGAAAGGTTAGGCGGATCTTGACTTATTTCGTAACTTGGGTAGCAATGATGTATTGCTAGATGCCGCTCATTGCTTGTGTATCTAAAAGAGTTTAGATCCACTGCCAACGTTATGAGAGCCTATAGGGTCACACACAAAGAGCATGATGATTAGAAGAATTAGTGCATTCTAGTTTGACTAGAATAATTTGGGAATAAGCTTAAGTACAAAATGGTTTTTGGACTTTAAGCTTAATGAGAATTTTAGCTTATTGATTTAATGAGATTAATTCAATATGCTAAGCTTATTAATTTAATAAGATTAAATAAATATGTTATCATGATAGCCTAAGCTTAATTGATTTAATAAGATTAATTCAATATGTTACCTTATTGATTTAATGAGATTAATTCAATATGATAACATAAGCTTATTGAATTAATAAGATTAATTCAACATGCATGAATGCCACATATGTAGGGAATTCTTTATGCCAAATGGCATATGCGCAACGGAAAAATTAGGATCCCTTCCAAGTGATCCATGCGAAAGCAAACTCGTATAAAATAAATTTCTCTAAACCAAGCCTATCTTATAGGAGAGGATTACCTTTGTTGCGTGCCCTTGTTAATCCCGCTTCTTCCTTTTGTTTGTTGGATCTTTAGCACGTTCAAGTGTCCGTGCCTCTATATGTATCCACACGAGCAAGCTCTTGTCTCACAAAAGAAAACTAGAGGAGCTCTCCTTTACTTCTTGCTAGAGAAGTCCCTAAAGGAGAGGAAGCTAGGGAAAAAGAGAAGGGAAGAAGAAGACTACTCTTCTTGCTACACTCACAAAAGCCACACAACAATAAGCTCTCAAGCTCTCTCCAAGCCTCAAGCTCCCAACAACCACACCCACCATTTTTTTGGCCGGCCACTCCATGGGGTCTTTTATAGGGTTGGAAAAACCCTTTCACCTCCACACATTCAATGCAATCCATTGCATTGGGACATTTGTTTGGCCGGCCACTTAAGGAGACAAAACCATTTTGTTTCCTTCCACCTTATCTAGCTTAGGTGGATGCTTAGGTGGCATGCTTATGTGGCATGCTTATGTGGCATGCTTATGTGGCATTCTTATGTGGCATTCATGCATGTTGAATTAATCTTATTAATTCAATTAAGCTTATGTTATCATATTGAATTAATCTTATTAATTCAATTAAGCTTATGTTATCATATTGAATTAATCTTATTAATTCAATTAAGCTTATGTTATCATATTGAATTAATCTTATTAAATCAATGAGGTAACATATTGAATTAATCTCATTAAATCAATTAGCTAAAATTCTCATTAAGCTTAAAGTCCAAAACCATTTTGTACTTAAGCTTATTCCCAAATTATTCTAGTCAAACTAGAATACTCTAATTCCTCTAATTATCATGCTCTTTGTGTGTGACCTATAGGCTCTCATAACGCTTGGCGTGGACCTAAACTCGTTTAGATACACAAGCAATGAGCGGCATCTAGCAATACATCATTGCTACCCAAGTTACGAGATAAGTCAAGATCCGACTAACCTTTCCGTGACTACTATAATATATGACCGTGTCCTTCTATCCTTGATATCAGATTGATCAATGAGGCATAGACCGTGTCATCCTCGATCAATCTATGTGTTTCTTGATCCCTGAGTAAACTAACTCAAACAAATGAGCTCAATATCTCATATTGACTCATTCGAGCATGGCCATGCGCTTTAGTAGTTCTACTCAATCAAGGGGCCCACCGATATCACTCGTCATATGAGAGGATAGATCCCATCTACATCACTCACATCCCTCCGCATAATTTGTTATATACCCAAGAATCGCTTTATGGTCCACCCTGCTACGGTGACGCTTGACGATACCAAAGTACATAACTCCTTATGTAGGGAACCGTAGTGACTTCGTGAGGACTATTCATACCAATAGTCACATGAGAAAGTTTATGACACTCATATAACGATCCATGAAACTTTCTCATGGCGGGCTTCAAGATATATTCTCTAATATATACCCATGTGTCAACTTGATATCATATATCCATGACTTGTGAGATCAAGTCATCAATTGACCTACATGCTAGTCTTTATGTATTAATATTGCCCTTGCATATTAATACTTGACTAGGAACATTTAGAAAGTGTTCTCTACAGCCTCTCATAATCAATTCTGCCAATTGATGTGCTGTAGATAAGAATCTACTTTTCTAGGGCATTACTATATTTAATTTAGCTGGCACAAGCAAGACTTAAATATAATAACCAATCCTTTGCCTTTATAGAATATGATACAAAATGTTCCCTATTCAACCATCACATGATTGGTTCTAGGGCTATAACTAACAATCTCCCACTAGCACTAGTACCAATCACTATGATATCTAATACCTAGTGACCTAGTGTGACCATCATGCTTCCTCTGTACAAAGCCTCGTCAATGGATCGCGATGTTAGCTTCTATCGCACTGCAGATATCCTCACATCTCCTCTATCGATGATCTCTCGAATGAGATGGAAGCGCCAGATGTGTTTGGTCCACGATGTGATCGAGGTTCCTTAGCTCGCGGCAATAGCCCCATTGTTGTCACAATAGAGGTCTATTGGATCCGCAATGCTAGGAACTACCCCAAGTTCACTGATGAACTTACGAGCCAAACGCCTCCTTTGTCACGCATCGATGCGAATATACTGCCCGCTGTAGAATCAAGAATCGTGTCCTCGCTGAACTCTTCCACCACACTCCACTATTCGTGCAAAACACGACTCGATTGCGATCTATAGTCATCCTTGTCCGCTTTGGAAGCTTGCATCATCGTAACCTTTACGCTAGCTCCTCATTGCCTCCAAATATCGTGAAATATTCTTTCGCTTCTTCGTAAGTATTTAAGAATATTTTTGACGCCATCCGTGACTTTCACCGATCCGATCGTATCTACTCGTCATGCTCAAAGCATACGAGACGTCAGACAGTACAAAGCATGGCGCATATGATAGACCCTATAGCGTGACGCATAAGGGATCTTATCCATGCGATCTCTCTCCTCCTAGAAGAGGGACATTGAGTCTTCGAAGACTCACACCATGTGATAAAGGCGTAAATCCTTTCTTGGAATTTTGCATAGCAAAACGATCTAGCACTTTATCAATGTATGTACTCGACTTAGGCTAAGTAATCTTTTAGATCTATCTCTATAGATCTTGATGCCTAGAATATAGGCAGCTTCACTAAGTCTTCATCGAGAAACAATTCCTAACCACATCTTCACAGATCGGAGTGAGGGAATATCATTTCCGATGAGAAGTATGTCATCTACATACAAGACAAGAAATACAATCAGGTTCTCCCACTATTTCTCTTGTAGACACAAGGTTCATCTTCATTCTTGATGAAACCAAACTCTTTGATTGCATCATCGAATCGAAGATTCCAAATGAGAGGCTTGCTTTAGTCCATAAATGGACCTTTGCAGCTTGCATACCTTTCCAGATGCTTTGGATCTTCAAAACCTCGTCATGTGTCATGTACACATCCTCAGTATCTTTCCATTCGTAAAAGCGTTTTGACATCCATCCGCCAGATCTCATAATCATGGTAGGTCATAATAGCAAGTATGATCCGAATGGATTTAAGCATCGCAATCGGGTGAAAAGGTTTCATCATAGTCAATACCATGAATTTGTTTGAATCCTTTAGCCACCAATCCTTTATAGGTATGCTTATTACCATCCATGTCGCCTTTACTTTAAAGACCCACTTACACCCAATGGGTTTTACCTTCAGTGGATCAACCAAGGTCCATACTTGGTTAGTGTACATGGATTCCATTTCGATCTCATGGCCTCTAGCCATTTCTGAACTGGGCTCATCATAGCTTCTTGATAGGATGTAGGCTCGCCAAGATCGACAAGCAATACCTCTCACCATTGTCACCAAGAGAAAAGAATATCTCTCGGGTTGACGACGGATCCTCGGATCTACGAAGAGGTTGGTCTACTTGAACAGTGTTTGTTCCACAACTCTTTGGGCAACAATTTCTCATCCACAACACTTTGTGGTTCCTGCTCATTTTCCATCGAAGCCTTAGTGTTATCATCATCTTGAACTTCTTCAAGATGAATTTTACTCCCACTAGTTTTTCTAGAAATAAATTCTCTTTCTAGAAAGACAAAGATTTCTGCAACAAACACCTTGCCAAGTGTGGGATTGTAAAAGTAATATCCCTTAGTTTCCTTGGGATATCCTACAAAATAACACTTATCCGATTTGGGTCCTAGTTTATCCGAGACTTGACGCCTTACATAAGCTTCACAACCCCAAATCTTTATAAAGACATTTTGGGACTCTTCCCACCCATATCAGATATGGTGTCTTTTCTACGGCTGATGGACGCGATTAAGTGTGAAAGCTACTGCCTCTAGAGCTAGTCCTCAAAAGGAAGTAGGTAGATCTCGCTCATCATCGATCGTACCATATCTAATAGAGTACGATTTCTCCTCTGATACACCATTCCATTGTGGTGTTCCAGTGGAGTGAGTTGGGATATTATCCCACACTCACCAGTGATCACGAAACTCTTGACTAAGGTATTCACCACCTCGATCCGATCAAGTAGCTTGATACGCTACCAAGTTGGTTTTGTACTTCATTCTTGAATGCTTTGAACTTTCAAAGGATTCGACTTATGTCTCATCAAATATAAGTAGCCAAATCTACTCATATCATCGCGAAAGTAATAAAGTACTTATAGCCTCCTCTAAGCTTCGACATTGAAAGGCCCACATACATCAATATGTATGAGTCCTAACAAGTCTGTCGCTCTCTCTCCATGTCCACTAAATGGAGTTTTAGTCATCTTTCCTAAAAGGCAAGATTCGCATACCTCATATGATTCAAAATCAAATGAGTCCAATAATCCATCTTTATGGAGTTGGGATATCGTTTTCATTTATGACCTAAGCGACGAAGCGAGATATGTTTGGTTCAATCATTCGATTTAAACCGCTTGGTATTTACGTTATAAATTGGGTTTTCTAAATCTAGAACATAGAGACCATTCATAAGTGGTGCATTACAATAGAACATTTCATTCAAATAAATGGAACAACATTTGTCCTTTATTATAAAAGAAAAAATTTTATTGTCTAAACAAGATACAGAAATTATGTTCTTTGTCAATGCAGTACATATAAGCACTCCTCTAGTTCTAAGATAAGCCCGGCAAAGACAAAGAATATGTTCCTACAAGCATACAAAGAACTTTTGCGCCATTGCCTACTCGTAGGTCCACTTCGCCTTTGCCATTTGTCTACTATTTCTCCCCAGCACATTAGTTACAAATGTGAGATGCACATCCGGTATCTAATACCCATGTAGAAGAAATAGATAGATTAACTTCTATAACGTGTATACCGAGGCGTAAGTCCCACTTCTTTTATTCTTTACTTCCTCAAGGTAGACTTTGCATAGCCCGCTTCCGTCCACCTCACCGCAATGGAAGCAGTCCCCTTCCTTAGGTACTTTACCTTTACCCTTTGAAGTGGATGAATTGGCCTTGCCTTTGGCTTGGGTCTTACCCTTGCCTTTGCGCTTACCTTTGCCCTTCTTGACCATTAGTACGTTGCTAACTTTCTTTTTGAGATTGGTTCGATTCTTAACATGCCGAGAATCTCGTGCAAAGGTTTATCAATTTCATTCATGTTATAATTCAACTAATTGATTATATGCTTCTGCAACGATTGCAGGATAACATCGCTGCCAATTCTTGGCTCTGGAAAACCTAGTCTTCAAGGTTCTCAACGCGTACCAATCATTTTGAGTACATGAGTTCCTACAGTGTTCCTTCTGCATCTTGCATGCAAAAAGAGCCTTAGACACTTCAAAATGCTCGCTTCTAGCTTGTCCTTGATATAGTTGTTTCAAATGCTCAACCATATCATAGGCATCCATGTTCTCATGTTGCTTCAAGCTCAGAGTTCATGGTGCATAAGACATGACACATCTAATGCGCCATCTTGATGCTTCTTATAAGCATCCTTTTCAAGACGAGTGGCGGGCGTGTATTTCAGGGGTAGATCGCTCTAGGACATACAGTTTATGCTTCTGCTTGAGGATAATCCTCAAGTTCCTATACCAGTCAAGAAAGTTCGCTCCATTAAGCTTGTCCTTCTCAAGGACAGATCGCAAGTTGAGGGGGTGTGTCGTGTTAGATGTCATGGTGATCTACAACATTAAAATGCAAAGTTAAGTATCATACCTAAATCATTTAATTAGGCCTTTAATTAAATGAGGCTCCCACTAAATTCTCATAGCTACTATTTAGCTATAAATTTATATGGGATAAAGATCCACATTATAATTCGTCTTGAGTTAGCTTTGGCTAATCGCCCAAGACGTAGTATAATTAGGTAGGCAATCTTTTGCCAATTACATCTGATGTAACTCTTTAATAGCTTTGGTTAAGTTTTAGATTAGTTTAGTGGTTATTCCTAAACCAGCTTCCAGGCTGTGGCGAGGCACAGGGGCCTTCTTGGATATCGGAGCAACGACCACTTATAAGACAAAGCTGATGTTCGGAAATCACATAAAACTAATTTTAAAACTTATGTTCAAAGCTAATATATGCCTCTACTTTCTTAACTAATTAAGAAAACTTAATTAAGTCTTAACCAAGTTTGATAGCGGGACATCACGATTGTCCACTTGCACTCTTCCAAGATAAAATGCATTGCTTTGCTTTGGCAAACCCAATAACAAATGATCGAGGAAGTAGTGAGTACCAAGCTTTGGTAGGCATATCGTTCTTGACTTATTAAGAAATAAACATGTATCATATACATATTAGCATACATCACATATAAGCTAAACTAATCATGCATCACATACAAGCTAAACTAACATGCATCACATACATATTAAACTAAGCGTGTCATGGTTATGGCCCTTATTCTACAATCTTCTCAAGCCAATGAAAAGATTGATTGGTCAACCTAGGGATAGCATCTTCTCCTAAGTGCTTCCTTTTGGTTGTCTTGTGTGTTGACTTCCTCCTTGTAACCTCATCATTCCAATGGACCCTCCATCTTTGTTTTGTACATTACAAAAGGAGAAATACTCGAGTTACATTCGAGTCTAAAACTAATTTTACAACAAGAATTTTAGGAGGAAGGCACGACACGCAGGCCGTATTTAAGAATTACAACACACACACATTCACAAACCTTTTGGGACTAGGCCATAACCATGCACCATGTCATTTTAACTTTTAAAAGACATTGGATATTTTATTATGTTTGACAATTGCTAATGCAATTATCAACTCATAATAAAATTTATCCTACTTCTATATCACATATAAAATAGAGAAAACCTATTTTATACGATCTTTCGCAAGTGGCTCTGATACCACTGTAGGGAATTCTTTATGCCAAATGGCATATGAACGGGAAAAATTAGGATCCTTCCAAGTGATCCATGCGAAAGCAAACTCGTATAAAATAAATTTCTCTAAACCAAGCCTATCTTATAGGAGAGGATTACCTTTGTTATGCCCTTGTTAATCCCGCTGCTTCCGTTTGTTGGTTGGATGTGTAGCACGTTGAAGTGTCCGGGCCTCTATATGTATCCACACGAGCACGCTCTGGTCTCACACAAGATAACGAGAGGTGCTCTCCTTTACTTCTTGCTAGAGAAGTCCCTAAAGGAGAGGAAGCTAGGAAAAGAGAAGGGAAGAAGAAGACTACTCTTCTTGCTACACAAAAGCCACACAACAATAAGCTCAAGCTCTCCAAGCCTCAAGCTCCCAACAACCACACCCACCATTTTTTGGCAGCCACTCCATGGGGTCTTTTATAGGGTTGGAAAAACCCTTTCACCTCCACACATTCAATGCAATCCATTGCATTGGGACATTTGTTTGGCCGCCACTTAAGGAGACAAAACCATTTTGTTTCCTTCCACCTTATCTAGCTTAGGTGGATGCTTAGGTGGCATGCTTATGTGGCAAGCTTATGTGGCATTCTTATGTGGCATTCATGCATGTTGAATTAATCTTATTAATTCAATTAAGCTTATGTTATCATATTGAATTAATCTTATTAATTCAATTAAGCTTATGTTATCATATTGAATTAATCTTATTAATTCAATTAAGCTTATGTTATCATATTGAATTAATCTTATTAAATCAATGAGGTAACATATTGAATTAATCTCATTAAATCAATTAGCTAAAATTCTCATTAAGCTTAAAGTCCAAAACCATTTTGTACTTAAGCTTATTCCCAAATTATTCTAGTCAAACTAGAATACTCTAATTCCTCGAATTATCATGCTCTTGTTGTGAGCCCCTATAGTCTCTCATAAAGTTGTCATAGGACCTAAACTCTTTTAGATACACAAGCAATGAGCGGCATCTAGAAATACATCATTGCTACCCAAGTTACGAGATAAGTCAAGATCCGACTAACCTTTCCGTGACTACTATAATATATGACCGTGTCCTTCTATCCTTGATATCAGATTGATCAATGAGGCATAGACCGTGTCATCCTCGATCAATCTATGTGTTTCTTGATCCCTGAGTAAACTAACTCAAACAAATGAGCTCAATATCTCATATTGACTCATTCGAGCATGGCCATGCGTTTTAGTAGTTCTACTCAATCAAGGGGCCCACCGATATCACTCTCGTCATATGAGAGGGATAGATCCCATCTACATCACTCACATCCCTCCGCATAATTTGTTATATACCCAGTAATCGCCTTTATGGTCCACCCTGTTACGGGTGACGTTTGACGATACCAAAGTACATAACTCCTTATGTAGGGAACCGTAGTGACTTCAGGTCTGAGGACTATTCATACCAATAGTTACATGAGAAAGTTTATGACACTCATATAACGATCCATGAAACTTTCTCATGGCGGGTCAGTTCAGTATATATTCTCTAATATATACCCATGTGTCAACTTGATATCATATATCCATGACTTGTGAGATCAAGTCATCAATTGACCTACATGTTAGTCTTTATGTATTAATATTGCCCTTGCATATTAATACTTGACTAGGAACATTTAGAAAGTGTTCTCTACAGCCTCTCATAATCAATTCTGCCAATTGATGTGCTGTAGATAAGAACCTACTTTTCTAGGGCATTACTATATTTAATTTAGCTGGCACAAGCAAGACTTAAATATAATAACCAATCCTTTGCCTTTATAGAATATGATACAAAATGTTCCCTATTCAACCATCACATGATTGGTTCTTAGGGCTATAACTAACAACATAAGTTTGCCACCTAAGCATGCCACATAAGCATGCCACCTAAGCTTGATGAGGTGGAAGGAGACAAAGGGTTTTGACCTTTGGAATTTCTCCACATGTGGCCGGCCTTATTTTTCAATGCAATTGATTGCATTGAATGTGATAGGAGGTGAAAGGTTTTTTCAATCCTATAAAACACTCCATGAGGTGGCCGGCCAAGGTGGTGGAAGCTTGAGGCTTGGAGAGAGCTTGGTGGTGAGAGGCTTTGGTTGTGTGGCTTTTGTGAGTGTAGGCTAGCAAGAAGAGTGGTCTTCTTCTTCCTTTCTCTTTTTCCCTACCTTCCTCTCCTTTAGGGACTTCTCTAGCAAGAAGTAAAGGAGAGCTCTTCTAGTTTATTTTGTGAGACAAGAGCTTGCTCGTGTGGATACATATAGAGGCACGGACAATTGAACGTGCTAAAAGATCCAACAAACCCAAGGAGAAGTGGGATTAAAAAGGGCACGCAACAAAGGTAATATTCTCCTATAAGATAGGTTTTTCTTTTAGAGAAATTTATTTTTTTTGTACGAGGTTTTCTTTCGCAAGGATCACTTGGAAGGGATCCTATTTTTTCCGTTGCGCATATGCTATTTTGCATAAAAATCCATACAAAGGGTATCAGCCACTTCATGAAAGATCGTATAAAAAAAAATAGGTTTTCTCTATTTTATATATGATATAGAAGTAGGATAAATTTTATTATGAGTTGATAATTGCATTAGTAATTTTTCAAACATAATAAAATATCCGATGTCTTTTAAAAGTTAAAATTGACATGGTGCATGGTTATGGCCTAGTCCCAAAAAGTTTGTGAATGTGTGTGTTGTAATTCTTAATACGGCCTGCGTGTCGTGCCTTTCTCCTAAAATTCTTGTTGTAAAATTAATTTTAGACTCGAATGTAACTCGAGTATTTCTCCTTTTGTAATATACAAAATAAAGATGGAGGGTCCATTGGAAAATGACATTACAAGGAGGAAGTCAACAACACAAGACAACCAAAAGGAAGCACTTGGGAGAAGATGCTATCCCTAGGTTGACCAATCAATCTTTTCATTGGCTTGAGAAGATTGTAGAATAAGGGACATAACCATGACACGCTTAGTTTAATATGTATGTGATGCATGTTAATTTAGCTTATATGTGATGTATGCTAATATGTATGTGATGCATGTTTAATTTTATTTCTTAATAAGTCAAAAACGATATGCCTACCAAAGTTTGGTACTCACTACTTCCTCGATCATTTGTTGTTGGGTTTGCCAAAGCAAAGCAATGCATTTTATCTTGAAAGAGTGCGAGTGGACAATCGTGATGTCCTGCTATCAAACATGGTTAAGACTTAATTAAGTTTTTCTTAATTAATTAAGAAAGTAGAGGCATATATTAGCTTTGAACATAAGTTTTAAAAATTAGTTTTGTGTGATTTTCGAACATCATCTTTGTCTTAGAAAGTGGTCGTTGCTCTGATATCAAAGAAGGCCTCTGTGCCTCGCCACGGCCTGGAAGCTGGTTTAGGAATAAGCACTAAACTAATCTAAACTTAACCAAAGCTATTAAAGAGTTACATCAGATGTAATTGGAAAAAGATTGCCTACCTAATCATAGTACGTCTTGGGTGATTAGCCAAAGCTAACTCAAGACGAAGTATGATGTGGATCTTTATCCCATATAAATTTATAGCTAAATAGAAGCTAATGATGTAAGCAAAATGTGTTTGCCTACATCAATGATTAGCTAATATCAAAGCTATGAGAATTTAGTGGGAGCCTCATTTAATTAAAGGCCTAATTAAATGACTTAGGTATGATACTTAGTTTTGCATTTTAATGTTGTAGATCACCATGTCATCTAACACGACACACCCCCTCAACTTGCGATCTGTCCTTGAGAAAGACAAGCTCAATGGAGCTAACTTTCTAGACTGGTATAGGAACTTGAGGATTATCCTCAAGCAAGAACGTAACGTATGTCCTAGAGCAATCTATCCTCAAACACTACTCGCGCCACTGTCTTGAAAAGGATGCTTATAAGAAGCATCAAGATGACGATTAGATGTGTCATGTCTTATGCTTGCCACCATGAACTCGAGCTTCGTAAGCAAACATGAGAACATGGATGCCTATGGTATGGTTGAGCATTTGAAACAACTATATCAAGGATAAGCTAGGTACGAGCGTTTTGAAGTGTCTAAGGCTCTTTTTGCATGCAAGATGCAAGAAGGAACACCTGTAGGAACTCACGTACTTAAAATGATAGGGTACGTTGAGAACCTTGAAAGACTAGGTTTTCCACTGAGCCAAGAATTGGCAACCGATGTTATCCTGTAATCATTGCCGGAAGCATATAATCAATTTGTCATGAATTATAACATGAATGACGAGATTCTCAAAGATGTTAAGAATCACAACCAATCTCAAGAAGAAAGTTAGTAATGTACTAATGGTCAAGAAGGGCAAAGGTAAGCGCAAAGGCAAGGCCAATTCATCCACTTCAAAGGGTAAAGGTAAAGTACCTAAGGAAGGGGACTATTTCCATTGCGGTGAGACTGGACACTGGAAGCGGAACTACAAAGTCTACCTTGAGGAAGTAAAGAAGAAAAGAAGTGGGACTTCTGCCTCAGGTATACACGTTATAGAAGTTAATCTATCTATTTCTTCTACATGGGTATTAGATACCGGATGTGCATCTCACATTTGTACTAATGTGCAGGGACTGAGAAATAGTAGACTAATGGCAAAGGGCGAAGTGGACCTACGAGTAGGCAATGGCGCAAAAGTTACTGCTGTAGCTGTAGGAACATATTCTTTATCTTTGCCCACTGGACTTATCTTAGAACTAGAGGAGTGCTTTTATGTACCTGCATTAACGAAGAACATAATTTCTGTATCCTGTTTAGACAAGAAAAACTTTTCTTTTATAATAAAGGACAAATGTTGTTCCATTTATTTGAATGAAATGTTCTATTGTAATGCACCACTTATGAATGGTCTCTATGTTCTAGATTTAGAAAACCCAATTTATAACGTAAATACCAAACGGTTCAAATCGAATAATTTGAACCAAACATATCTCTGGCACTGTCGCCTAGGTCACATAAATGAAAAACGCATATCCCAACTCCATAAAGATGGATTATTGGACTCATTTGATTTTGAATCATATGAGGTATGTGAATCTTTTCTTTTAGGAAAGATGACTAAAACTCCATTTAGTGGACATGGAGAGAGAGCGACGGACTTGTTAGGACTCATACATACTGATGTATGTGGCCCTTTCAATGTCGAAGCCAGAGGAGGCTATAAGTACTTTATTACTTTCACTGATGATATGAGTAGATTTGGCTACTTATATTTGATGAGACATAAGTCAGAATCCTTTGAAAAGTTCAAAGAATTCAAGAATGAAGTACAAAACCAACTTGGTAAGCGTATCAAGCTACTTCGATCAGATCGAGGTGGTGAATACCTTAGTCAAGAGTTTCGTAATCACCTGGCTGAGTGTTGGATAATATCCCAACTCACTCCACCTGGAACACCACAATGGAATGGTATATCTGAGAGGAGAATTCGTACTCTATTAGATATGGTACGATCAATGATGAGCCAGACTGATCTACCTACTTTCTTTTGGGGTTTAGCTCTAGAGACAGCCGCTTTCACACTTAATCGCGTCCCATCAAAAGCCGTAGAAAAGACACCATATACGTTATGGACTGGGAAGAGTCCCAAAATGTCTTTTATAAAGATTTGGGGTTGTGAAGCTTATGTTAGACGTCAAGTCTCAGATAAACTAGGACCCAAATCAGATAAGTGTTATTTTGTAGGATATCCCAAGGAAACTAAGGGATATTACTTTTACAATCCCACACTTGGCAAGGTGTTTGTTGCCAGAAATCCGCCTTTCTAGAAAGAGAATTTATTTCTAGAAAAACTAGTGGGAGTAAAATTCATCTTGAAGAAATTCAAGATGAAGATAACACTAAGGCTTCGATGGAAAATGAACAGGCACCACAAAGTGTTGTGGATGAGGAAATTATTGCCCAAAGAGTTGTGGAGCAAACACCTGTTCAAGTAGACCAACCTCTTCGTAGATCTGATAGGATCCGTCGTCAACCCGAGAGATATTCTTTTCTCTTGACTAACAACGGTGATGTATTGCTTGTCGATCTTGATGAGCCTACATCCTATCAAGAAGCTATGATGAGCCCAGATTCCGAGAAATGGCTAGAGGCCATGAGATCCGAAATGGAATCCATGTACACTAACCAAGTATGGACTTTGGTTGATCCACCTGAAGGGGTAAAACCCATTGGGTGTAAGTGGGTCTTTAAAGTAAAGACTGACATGAATGGTAATAAGCATACCTATAAAGGTAGATTAGTGGCTAAAGGATTCAAACAAATTCATGGTATTGACTATGATGAAACCTTTTCACCAGTTGCGATGCTTAAATCCATTCGGATCATACTTGCTATTGCAGCCTACCACGATTATGAGATCTGGCAGATGGATGTCAAAACCGCTTTTCTTAATGGAAAGCTACTCGAGGATGTGTACATGACACACCGAGGGTTTTGAAGATCCAAAGCATCCCGGAAGGTATGCAAACTGCAAAGGTCCATTTATGGACTAAAGCAAGCCTCTCGAAGCTGGAATCTTCGATTCGATGATGCAATCAAGGAGTTTGGTTTCATCAAGAATGAAGATGAACCTTGTGTCTACAAGAGAAATAGTGGGAGCACAGTTGTATTTCTTATCTTGTATGTAGATGACATACTTCTCATCGAAAATGATATTCCCTCACTCCAGTCTGTGAAGATGTGGTTAGAGAATTGTTTCTCGATGAAAGACTTAGGTGAAGCTGCCTATATTCTAGGCATCAAGATCTATAGAGATAGATCTAAAAGATTACTTGGCCTAAGTCAGAGTACATACATTGATAAAGTGCTAGATCATTTTGCTATGCAAAATTCCAAGAAAGGATTTCTGCCATTATCACATGGTGTGAGTCTTTCGAAGACTCAATGTCCCTCTTCTAAGGAGGAGAGAGATCAGATGGATAAGATCCCTTATGCATCTGCTATAGGGTCTATCATGTACGCCATGCTTTGTACTCGTTCTGACGTCTCCTATGCTTTGAGCATGACGAGTAGATACCAGTCGGATCCAGGTGAAAGTCACTGGATAGCAGTCAAAAATATTCTTAAATACTTATGAAGAACGAAAGAATATTTCCTGATATTTGGAGGCAATGAGGAGCTAACTGTAAAGGGTTACAGTGATGCAAGCTTCCAAATGCATAAGGATGACTATAGATCGTAATCAGTGCGTGTTTTGCACGAATGGTGGTGAGTGGAAGAAGAGTTCAAGCAGGACACGATTCTTGATTCTACAACAAGCGAGTATATTGCTGCGTCTGATGCAACAAAGGAGGCTGTTTGGCTCCGCAAGTTCATCAATGAACTTGGGGTAGTTCCTAGCATTGCAGATCCAATAGACCTCTATTGTGACAACAATGGGGCTATTGCACAGGCTAAGGAACCTCGATCACATCAGCGGACCAAACACATACTGCGGCGCTTCCATCTCATTCGAGAGATCATCAATAGAGGAGATGTGAGGATATGCAGAGTACCGACAGAAGCTAACATCGCAGATCCATTGACCAAGGCTTTGGCACAGAGGAAGCATGATGGTCACACTAGGTCACTAGATATTAGATATTATAGTGATTGGTACTAGTGCTAGTGGGAGATTGTTAGTTATAGCCCTAGAACCAATCATGTGATGGTTGAATAGGGAACATTTTGTATCATATTCTATAAAGGCAAAGGATTGGTTATTATATTTACGTCTTGCTTGTGCCAGCTAAATTAAATATAATAATGCCCTAGAAAAGTAGGTTCTTATCTACGACATCAATTGCGAATTGATTATGAGAGGTCAGAGAGAACACTTTCCTAAAATGTTCCTAGTCAAGTATTAATATGCAAGGGCAATATTAATACATAAAGACTAGCATGTAGGTCAATTGATGACTTGATCTCACAAGTCATGGATATATGATATCAAGTTGACACATGGGTATATATTAGAGAATATATACTGAACTGACCCGCCATGAGAAAGTTTCATGGATCGTCATATGAGTGTCATAAACTTTCTCATGTGACTATTGGTATGAATAGTCCTCAAACCTGAAGTCACTACGGTTCCCTACATAAGGAGTTATGTACTTTGGTATCGTCAAACGTCACCCGTAACAGGGTGGACCATAAAGGCAATTACTGGGTATATAACAAATTATGCGGAGGGATGTGAGTGATGTAGATGGGATCTATTCCTCCCATATGACGGGAGTGATATCTGTGGGCCCCTTGATTGAGTAGAACTACTAAAACGCATGGCCATGCTCGAATGAGTCAATATGAGATATTGAGCTCATTTGTTTGAGTTAGTTTACTCAGGGATCAAGAAACACATAGATTGATCGAGGATGAGACGGTCTATGCGTTATTGGTCAATCTGATATCAAGGATAGAAGGACACGGTCATACATTATAGTAGTCACGGAAAGGTTAGTCGGATCTTAACTTATTTCGTAACTTGGGTAGCAATGATGTATTGCTAGATGCCGCTCATTGCTTGTGTATCTAAAAGAGTTTAGATCCACTGCCAATGTTATGAGAGCCTATAGGGTCACACACAAAGAGCATGATGATTAGAAGAATTAGTGCATTCTAGTTTGACTAGAATAATTTGGGAATAAGCTTAAGTACAAAATGGTTTTTGGACTTTAAGCTTAATGAGAATTTTAGCTTATTGATTTAATGAGATTAATTCAATATGCTAAGCTTATTAATTTAATAAGATTAAATAAATATGTTATCATGATAGCCTAAGCTTAATTGATTTAATAAGATTAATTCAATATGTTACCTTATTGATTTAATGAGATTAATTCAATATGATAACATAAGCTTATTGAATTAATAAGATTAATTCAACATGCATGAATGCCACATAAGTATGCCACCTAAGCATGCCACATAAGCATGCCACCTAAGCTTGATGAGGTGGAAGGAGACAAAGGGTTTTGACCTTTGGAATTTCTCCACATGTCAATGCAATTGATTGCATTGAATGTGATAGGAGGTGAAAGGTTTTTTCAATCCTATAAAACACTCCATGGGGTGGCCGGCCAAGGTGGTGGAAGCTTGAGGTTTGGAGAGAGCTTGGTGGTGAGAGGCTTTGGTTGTGTGGCTTTTGTGAGTGTAGGCTAGCAAGAAGAGTGGTCTTCTTTTTCCTTTCTCTTTTTCCCTACCTTCCTCTCCTTTAGGGACTTCTCTAGAAAGAAGTAAAGGAGAGCTCTTCTAGTTTTTTTTGTGAGACAAGAGCTTGCTCGTGTGGATACATATAGAGGCACGGACAATTGAACGTGCTAAAAGATCCAACAAACCCAAGGAGAAGCGGGATTAAAAAGGGCACGCAACAAAGGTAATATTCTCCTATAAGATAGGTTTTTCTTTTAGAGAAATTTATTTTTTTTGTACGAGGTTTTCTTTCGCAAGGATCACTTGGAAGGGATCCTATTTTTTCCATTGCGCATATGATATTTTGCATAAAAAAATCCCTACAAGAACTCCAGGCAGCAGAGGGGCTTTTTCGTCAAAGCGCTCAAGCCATGGTCGCTCAGAAGGTTTCTTCTTCTAAACCGAAAGGTAAGAAGAAGAAGCAAGGTGGAGCGAAGAAAGTGGCAGTGGGACCTCAGGCAGGAGTGAAGAAGTCGAAAGGCAAGTGCTTCACTTGCAAGCAGACTAGACATTGGAAGGCGGACTGTCCTCGCCGAAAGAACAAAGGTATATCTTCTTGTTTAGTTGTTGAAACATGTTTAGCGGTGTTATCTACCAGTGCCTGGTGTGTAGATACAGAAGCCACTAATCATGTCTGCAATACTTTACAGGGGTTCCAGGAAACCCGACGACTAGCTGAAGGAGAGATTACCGTCTTCATGGGCAATGCTTCAAAGGTGGCGGCTATTGTAGTGGGAGACGTTTATTTATCTTTTGATAGGAATAAAGTTTTGGTTTTGAGAAATTGTCTTTATGTACCTACTTTTAGAAAGAGTTTAATTTCAGTTTCTAAATTGTTTATGGATGGATATTCTGTTTCTTTTAATGACAAAGTGGTTATAAAAAGGAATAGGAGATTCTCTGTTCTGGTACATTGGTTGGCAATTTATATACTCTTGAACCGAAAACTCCCACGATGCATATAGAAGTCAATAACTCATCTTCTAAGTCCTAGAGATCAGAAGGTGATCGTGAGTACGAATGCCAGATTTCTAGAGGAGGACTATATGACGAACCACAAGCCCACGAGTAGGATTGTTCTTGAGGAGTTGACAGGGAAAGTCCCGACTTCAGTACCACCGGTACAAGAAGAGATACCACAAGTCACTGCACCGCGTGTCACAGAGCATACACAGGAGGCACCTCGTCGTAGTGGGAGGGTTGTTAAACAACCCGAGAGATTCATGTTTTTGGGAGAGTCTTTGGACTTAGTCCCTGGTGAACATGAACCTGATCCCTGGACATATGACGAGGCACTCCAAGATAGAGATGTCGTATCTTGGCAAAGAGCGATGAATTCAGAGATAGAATCTATGGATTCTAATCAGGTCTGGGAGCTAGTAGAACCACCCGATGGTGTAAAAGCCATTGGATGCAAGTGGATCTACAAGAGAAAGAGAGGAGTATACGGGAAGGTTGAGACCTTCAAAGCTAGGCTTGTTGCGAAAGGGTATCGATTATGAGGAGACCTTTTCGTCGGTAGCTATGCTTAAGTCTATCCGGATTCTCTTATCTATAGCTGCTCATATGGATTATGAGATTTGGCAGATGGATGTCAAGACAACTTTCCTTAACGAAAGTCTTGAGGAGAACATCTATATGCGGCAACCAGAGGGATTCATTGCTAAAGGCAAAGAGCATCTTGTATGTAAGCTTAATCGGTCCATTTATGGATTGAAGCAAGCTTCTAGATCTTGGAACATCCGCTTTGATGAGGTAATCCAGTCATATGGATTTATTCAAAGTCCGGATGAGCCTTGTGTATACAAGAGGTGTGACGGAAACGTAGTGGTGTTTCTTGTACTATACGTAGATGACATTTTGTTAGTTGGCAACAATATCAAAGTGTTATCAGACGTAAGGGTATGGTTGTCCAAACAGTTTGACATGAAGGACTTGGGAGAAGTGGGACACATCCTTGGGATCAAGGTAATAAGGGATCGCAAGAAAAGGATGTTGTGCTTATCTTAAGCTTCATACATTGACACTATCCTTGCTCGTTTTAGCATGCAGAACTCCAAGAAAGGTTTTCTACCTTTTAGGCATGGAGTTCCTTTATCTAAAGAGATGTGTCCCAAAACATCAAAGGAGATAGAGGAGATGAAGGCGGTTCCTTATGCTTCGGCAGTAGGAAGCCTCATGTATGCTATGCTATGTACGAGACCAGATATCTGCTTTGCCGTGGGCATGGTTAGCAGATATCAGAGTAATCCTGGACAGGGACATTGGACTGCGGTAAAGCATATATTGAAGTACCTGAGAAGGACTAGGGATTATATGGTTTAATGGCGATCAATTAGTCCTCAGAGGTTACACGGATTCGGATTTCCAATCAGATAGGGACAAGAGTAAGTCTACCTCAGGGTTTGTGTTTACTTTTGAAGGTGGAGCCATAGTATGGAGGAGTGTCAAGCAGAAATGTGTGGCGGACTCTACTATGGAAGCTGAGTATGTGGCAGCCTCTTAGGCAGCCAAGGAAGCTGTATGGCTCAGGAACTTCTTGATGGACTTGGATGTGATTTCTGGTTTGCCCAGAACTATCACAATTTATTGTGATAACAGTGGTGCAGTTGCAAACTCGAAGAAACCACGAGCCCACAAGGCGAGTAAACACATAGAGCGTAAGTACCACCTTATACGAGAGATCGTAAAGCGAGGAGAAGTTGTTGTCGCCAAGATTGCATCAGAGGATAACCTGGCAGATCCATTCACTAAGGCCCTTCCAGCGAAAGCGTTTGTTAGGCATGTGGAGGACATGGGGATCAGATGTATGGCAGTGTGATGACGGAATAGTCTTTTAGTATAAGTGGGAGATTGTTGGAATGTATACTGAAAGTCTAGCTCTTTTTGTATGAACATTTTATTTTGGAATAAGAATCACATGATCATTGTTTGCACTTTATATATTTATTATATGTGTATAAATAGAGGGCTTAGGTTGGGCAGCAGGTAATGGATCAATTGGATTAGGGTTTTGCCTCTCAAGTGCTTTAGGCGGCTAGGGTTTTTGGATTTGGTTTGAGCGGCAACTAGAAAGGAGATTAGGGTTTCCTCCTTTGCTCCTTGGTGGCCGGCGCTCACTCCTTCCTTCTCCTAGCTTTGGCCGGCCCTCTTCCTCCTCCTTTGCTCCTTGGTGGCCGGCGGTTCTCCAACTCCTTGGTGGCCGGCACTTCTCCAACTTCTAGGTGGCCGGCGGCAAGATTGCAACAAGTTGGCCGGCGCTCATCCATTCATTCCTTGGCCGGCGGTTACATCGAGCTCTTTTGATTGGTGGCCGGTTCTAGAAAGGAGGAGTTTTGTTTTGTTCTTCTCTTTGTTCGCAGCGAACAAGGAAGGGAAGAACGCGATCTAGAAGGCTTCTACTCGTGGAGGATCTTCGCCCACACGTCGTCCACGAGGAGGATAGGACATACGGTAGAAGATCGTGAGGTATAAAAGTTTTACAACTTTATTTTCTGATCTTAGCATGTTCTTTTATGTGTTGATTATACAAGTGTGCATTTGTATATATTTTGTATAATCATGGACCCCGAAGACAAACACAAAATCCGGCGATCCGTCCGTCGTCTTCCGCGGCTAACCAACTAGAAGAGTTGTGTTGCTTGAACAACTAGTTTGTTCAAGCGATCACTCAAGTTGTTAGCACGATGACGAATTGGTTGTCCTAAGGAAACTCATCCCATCCGGATTAATTCTTTCATTAGTGAAAATTTTAATCCGGGGACATGGGAGCCAATGAGCCTCCGAAGCAACTCCCTTCAGCAATGATCTTTTTGAAGAAATCACATAGCTCAATCAGTGGGCTACATATGTCTTTTAGGAAAAATTTACGTACAACAACTGGAAATAATCTTTGCAACAATACATGACAATCATGTTATTTTAGTCCATATATCTTTCCTTCATTTGCATGGACATGTCTAGATATATTAGCAACATACTCATCTGGAAACTTAACTGATTTTAAAATTTGATAAAATTCACGTCTTTATTCCAATGTCAACGTGTAACTTGCTTACGACTTCCTGAATTTATCTCCTACCGGGTGTAAATGCAACTCACTCCTTATCCCCATATCTTGCAAGTCTAATCTGGCTCTGAGAGTGTCCTTTGACTTTCTGTCTATATTTAATAATGTGTCAATTAAAGCTATTGGGATGTATACTAAAAGTCTAGCTTTTGTATGAACATCTTCTTTTGAAATAAGAATCACATGATCATTGTTTATATTTTATATTTAAACATGTTGTATGATACTTTACATTGTAGATAACATGGTGTGTGGTGTCACACAGAAGATCATGTTATCAGTTCCTTATAGAGTATAAGTATAGACTCACACAACCAAGATTGTTTTGGACAAACCATTGGCATGGTTGTAGTGTAATTTGGTATTGGTTTATCTTGACCATAGAATTATACTAGTACACTTTGTGTGCATTGAGTTGGACTGATTTAGAGGTGATTCAATTTATACTAACTATATAATTGAATCAAACCTCAGATATTATGGTGTACTTGCTCTTAATCCCGATATAATAACGGACACATGTACTTAGTATTTATTCCTTTGATTTATCAATGGGCGAGATTTATGTGTTAAATCGATAGGCCTGGTAAGTTGGAAAAAAATATTATTTACATGGTGTGCCGTTGATTATAAGAGGAAACCGTATCCTATACACTAGAATGATGATGTCCCCTTGAGGAGCTCATAAAGTTCATCATGTAAATCCTGCAGGTGAACTTCTTTTGGGTTTTCCGAGCTGCAAAAACCGTTTTTTGCATTGCGGAAACCTCGGAAGCCCCGGCCACGGATCCGTGCAAAGTATAAAAAATAAAACTAACATGTATGTGTTTAATACCTTTAGATCTACTCTAGATCTACATGATAAGAAGTTACCCTTGAAGCGATGCCCTTCGCTTATCCCGCTCGTCCAAATGGATTGCCGGAACTCTAGAGTGTCAAGTGCACACTCCTCTATTGGTATCCACACAAGCAGTAGGTGGAGCAAAGACAATCTTGAGTGTGCTAGCACTCCTTGAAGGTCTCGACAATGGAGGGTTTTTTTGGGAGAGCAAGAGAGGAAGAGAGCCAAGGACGAAGAAGATGTTCTAGTAACTCGCCAAAAAATGAATTCCCCATCTAATGGAGTGGTCGGGCACTTCAAGGCTTTGGAGGTTACATGCATGCATATAACTCCAAGAGCCAATGACTCTTGGTCTCCCTCATGAAGTGGCACTACATGCTAAGTCAATGATGATGTGGAGCATCATCATTGGTCGGCCATGCCAAGTCATCATCATGACATGGCATTTGGTCAAGTCAAACTTGACCTTTCATCTTCCCTCTCAAGTCAAGTCAAACTTGACCTCTTATCTCCCATGGTTGATCAAATCCAACCATTTGATTCAAGTCAATTTAATTTAATGAATCTCTATTCATTAATTTAAATTGATTTGATGAATCAAATCTAAATTAGACTCATTCAACACTTGAATCAAATTGAGTCCAACTCAATTAGTCTAATTTGGATTACTCTTAATCCAATTTGGTTCATCCCATGAACCTAATCCTCATGGTTCATCATATGAACCTAATCTCCATCTAATTGCCCTTTTGTGTGTGACCCTATAGGTCCTTGTAACGTTGGAAATGTCCCTAAACCGATTTAGGAACATAAGCAATGAGCGGTATCTAGCAACACATCATTGCTACCCAAGTTACAAGAATGTTGAGCTCCAACATCACCTTTGTGACTATTAATTGTGACTCTCACAATATGTGACAATGTCCCTCTATCCTTGACATCTAGATTGACCAATCGAGGCATAGACCGTGCCATCATATAGGAGGGATAGATCCCATCTACATCACTCACATCCCTCCGCATAATTTGTTACATACCCAGTAATTGCCTTTATAGTCCACCCATTTATGGGTGACGTTTGACGAAGCCAAAGTATGCAACTCCTTATGTAGGGAACCATGGTGACTTCAGGTCTAAGGACTAATAGTCATACTAATAGCCACATGAGAAAGTATATGACACTCATATAACGATCCATGATACTTTCTCACGAGGGGTCATTCAGTATACATTCTCCAATGCATACCCATGTGTCAACTTGATATCTCATATCCATGACTTGTGAGATCAAGTCATCGTGTTGACCTACATGCTAGTCTCCATGCATTAACATTGTCCCTGAATTTTAATACTCGACTAGGAATGATTAAGAGTAGTGTTCTCTATATCATCTCATTATCGATTCAACCAATCGATTGATATAGATAAGAACCTACTACTCAAGGACATTATTATATTTAGTTATTTGGCACCAATACAAGTAAATATAATAACCATGCCTTTATAAATAGGAATATGATACAATAAAGTCTATACAACAATCATCACATGATTGGCTCTAAGGCTTTCACTAACAATCTCCCACTAGCACTAGTGTCAATCACCGTAGTATCTAATACCCAATGACCTAGTGTGACCATCATGTTTTTTCTGTGCCAAAGCCTTGGTCAAGGGATCTGCGATGTTAGCCTCTACGGGTACTCTACAAATCTTCACATCTCCTCTATCGATAATCTCTCGAATGAGATGGAAGCATCGTAGTATGTGTTTGGTCCGCTGGTGTGAGCGAGGTTCCTTAGCCTGTGCAATCGCTCTATTGTTGTCACAATAGAGCTCTATAGGATCTGCAATGCTAGGAACCACCCTAAGATCAGTAATGAACTTGCAGATACAAACAGCCTCCTTTGCTGCCTCAGATGCAGCGATATACTCCGCTTCTATTGTAGAATCAGCAACTGTGTCCTGCTTTGAACTCTTCCAGCTCACAGCGCCACCATTCAAGCAAAACATGAACCCTGACTGTGATCTATAATCATCCTGGTCAGTTTGGAAGCTGACATCACTGTAACCCTTTACAGCTAGCTTCTCATTGCCTCCAAATATCAAGAAATATTCTTTAGTCCTTCTCAAGTACTTAAGAATATTCTTGACTGCTATCCAGTGATGCTCACCTGGATCTGACTGGTACCTACTCATCATGCTCAAAGCATACGAGACATCAGGACGAGTACACAGCATGGCGTACATGATAGATCCTATAGCAGATGCGTAAGGGATCTTATCCATGCGGTCTCTCTCCTCTCTAGAAGAGGGACTTTGAGTCTTCGAAAGACTCACACCATGTGACATCGGCAGAAGTCCCTTCTTGGAATTCTGCATGGCAAACCGTAGTAATACCGTGTCAATGTATGTACTCTGACTTAGGCCAAGCAATCTCTTAGATCTATCTCTATAGATCTTGATGCCTAGAATACAGGCTGCTTCACCTAAGTCCTTCATTGAGAAGCACATCCCCAGCCAAGTCTTCACAGACTGTAGCGAAGGGATGTCATTCTCAATGAGTAGTATGTCATCCACATACAATACAAGGAAGACAACTGTGTTCCCATTAACCCTCTTGTAGACACAGGGTTCATCTTCATTCTTGATGAAACCAAACTATTTGATCGCATCATCGAATCGAAGATTCCAACTCCGAGAGGCTTGTTTTAGCCCATAAATGGACCTTTGCAGCTTGCATACTTTCCCAGTATGTTGTGGATCTTCAAAACCCTCAGGTTGTGTCATGTACACATCCTCGAGTAAGTTTCCATTCAGAAACGAGGTTTTGACATCCATCTGTCAGATCTCATAATCGTGGTATACTGTAATAGCAAGCAAGACCCGAATGGACTTAAACATCGCCACTGGAGAAAAGATTTCATCATAGTCAATACTATGAATTTGCTTGAAATCTTTAGCCACCAATCGGCCCTTATAGGTATGCGTAAGTCCATCCATGTCAGTCTTTCTCCTAAAGACCCACTTACACCCAATGGGTTTGACCCCTTCAGGTGGATCAACCAAAGTCCATATTTGGTTGGTGTACATGGATTTCATCTCGGATCTCATGGCCTCTAGTAATTTCTTAGAATCTAGGCTCATCATAGTTTCTTGATAGGAGATAGGCTCATTCTCAATGAGCATAACGTCATCATGGTCAGACAAGAGAAATGAATATCTCTCAGGCTGACGATGTACCCTATCAGACCTACGAAGAGGTAGGTCTACATGAACAGGTGGTTGTTCCACAACTCTTTGTGCAACAATCTCATCACCCACAATACTTTGTGGTTCCTATTCAACCTCCATCAAGGCCTCAGTGCTATGGTCCTTATCTTGAATTTCTTCAAGATCGAACATACTCCCACTAGTTTTTCTAGAAACAAAATCCCTTTCTAGAAAAACCCCAGTCTTTGCCACAAACACTTTATGCTGACTGGGAATGTAGAAGTAATATCCCTTTGTATCCTTGGGATATCCAACAAAATAGCACCTATCGGATTTGGGTCCCAGTTTGTCTGAGACTTGATGTCGAACGTAAGCCTCACAACCCCAAATCCTCATGAAAGACATCTTGAGATTTCTCCCTTTCCATATCGTATATGGTGTCTTTATCACAGCCTTGGATGGTACACGGTTAAGGGTAAAGGCTATTGTGTCTAGAGCATATCCCTAAAAGGATATAGGAAGATCTGTGTGACTCATCATAGATCGTACCATATCTAATAGGGTACGATTCCTCCTTTCGGATACACCATTCCACTATGGTGTTCCAGGAGGAGTGAGTTGGGATAGAATCCCACACTCAGCTAGATAGTCACGAAACTCATGGCTAAGTTATTCACCACCTCGATCTGATCGAAGTATCTTAATACTCTTGCCAAGCTTGTTTTGTACTTAATTCTTGAATTCTTTGAACTTTTCAAAGGATTCTGATTTATGTATCATAAGATACACAACCATATCTACTGAAGTCATCAGTAAATGTAATGAAGTACCTGTAACCACCTCTAACTGTTACATTGAAAGGGTCACATACATCACTATGTATAAGTCCTAACAAGTCCGTTGCTCTTTCGCTGTGTCCACAAAAGGGAGCCTTGGTCATCTTGCCTAAAAGGCAAGACTCGCATGTCTCATATGATTCAAAATCAAATGAGTCTAGCAACCCATCCTTATGGAGCTGAGATAAGCGACTCTCATTTATGTGACCTAAGCGACAATGCCAGAGATAGGTTTGGTTCAACTCATTTGACTTGAACCTTTTGGTACTTATGTTATAGATAGGGCTCTCTAAGTCTAAAAAGTAGAGTCCATTCATTAGAGGTGCACTACAATAGAACATATCATTTAAATAAACTGAACAATATTTGTTCTTTATTATAAATGTAAATCCTTTCTTGTCCAAACAAGAAATCGAAATTATGTTCTTAGTTAAAGCAGGCACATAACAACATTCATCTAATTCTAGTACAAGCCCGTAAGGATAACGCTGTAAAATTTCTAGCAATTTTACGAGAATTTTTGGCTTTACGATGATGGGCTTTATGTGGGCCTTTTCGAAAATAAAAGGAAAATAAGCCAAAAAGAGATGCAAGGCCTAGGAATTGAACCCCAAACCTCTAGAGATAGCCAAGCCCTATAGATGCACCCACTAACTAGAAGCCCAATAGGATTATATCATTAGAGGAATAAGGGAAATTATGGTTAAGTGTAAGGGAGATCAAGGGGCTCTTCAAATGAATAAATAGGGGGAATGAGGGGGCATGAGCTATCCAAACTTCATTTCTTCTCCTCTTCTTCTTCCTCACCGAATTCTAGGGCTCCCTCTTCATCCTTTGGCCGAACCCCATTCAAGCAAGGAGAAGGCTAGGTTTTTTGTTTCCTTAGGTCAACTTCCCCCTCAGAGAAAAGCGAAGGAAGTAAGATTCCCTCACTTGCAGTATATTTGTTTTTGTAGATACATGAAAGAATATGAAGCTTATAGCCCCTACATGTTTCGGCCAACCAAGGTTTTTGGGGCTAGGGTTGCATGAAAATGATTCTGAGGATATTTTATAGGTTGTATGCTTCATGTAGGAATTTTTAGGTGACCAAAAATCCAAGCTTATAGCCCCTATATGTTTCGGCCAACCAAGGTTTTTGGGGCTAGGGTTGCATGAAAATGATTCTGAGGATATTTTATAGGTTGTATGCTTCATGTAGGAATTTTTAGGTGACCAAAAATCCAAGCTTATAGCCCCTATATGTTTCAGCCAACCAAGGTTTTTGGGGCTAGGGTTGCATGAAAATGATTCTAAGGATATTTTTATAGATTGTATGTTTCATGTAGGAATTTTTAGGTGACAAAAATTCAAGCTTATTGCCCCTACATGTTTCGGCCAACATTGGTTTTTAGGGTTAGGGTTTCATGAAAACACCCCTTATGAAGTTATATTATGTTGTGTGCCTTCATGTAGGAGTTTATGTAACAAAAATAAAGAAATTGGTACCCTACATGTTTCGGCCAACATTGGTTTTTAGGGTTAGGGTTTCATGAAAACACCCCTTATGAAGTTATATTATGTTGTGTGCCTTCATGTAGGAGTTTATGTAACAAAAATAAAGAAATTGGTACCCTACAAGTTTCGGCCAACAATGGTTGTAGGGCTAGGGGGGCATGAAAACACCCCTTAGGAAATTAGGATATGTTGTATGCCTATGTGATGAATATGTTTATGTTTTTAATATGCCATGAATTATGCCTATGTGATGAATATGTTTATGTTTTTAATATGCCATGAATTATGCCTATGTGATGAATATGTTTATGATTTTAATATGCCATGAATTATGCCTATGTGATGAATATGTTTATGATTTTCATATGTCATGAATTATGCCTATGTGATGAATATGTTTATGTTTTTAATATGCCATGAATTATGCCTATGTGATGAATATGTTTATGATTTTCATATGTCATGAATTATGCCTATGTGATGAATATGTTTATGTTTTTAATATTCCATGAATTATGCCTATGTGATGAATATGTTTATGATTTTCATATGTCATGAATTATGCCTATGTGATGAATATGATTATGTTTTTAATATGCCATGAAGTATGCCTATGTGATGAACAAGTTGATGATTTTATATGCCATGAAATATGCTTATGTGATGAACATGATTATGCTTTAAGACCCCTTTAGGGTACTCTCACGTTATGAATGCATATATGTTATGACATGTCTAAGAAATGCTTCCCTTTCAAGTAGGGATTAAGAGCTCTCCTTATGATAACATAAGATGGAGATGCTCCCCTTTCAAGTAGGGATTAAGAGCTCTCCTTATGATAAGATAAGAAGGAGATGTTTCCCTTTCAAGTAGGGATTAAGAGCTCTCCCTATGATAAGATAAGATGGAGATGCTTCCCTTTCAAGTAGGGATTAAGAGCTCTCCTTATGATAAGATAAGACGGAGATGCTTCCCTTTTTGGTGGGGGATTAAGAGCATTCTTTATGATATGACAAGAAAGAAAGGAAAGAAAATTAAGTATTTTACTTTGTAAGAGGTTAAGTACCCGACCCGTTAGGTGGTCGTTAATCAAATCCAAGGGACATAAGATGACGTAAGAGGTCTTGCCCTGGTAAGACATAAGAGGTCTTGCTCTAGTAGGTCTGGTGGCTCGCTACCCCAGCCTATTAGGGAACGCGCTTTATGTGGTACTTAGCCTGGGGCCCCCCATGCAAGTTATGATTATGTTAAAGTACCTATATGTATATGCTTTGAAAAGAAAGGACTTGTATGAAACTATGAATGCTTATGTTCAAGTTTAAGAATGCTTATGATTATGTCCTTTATGCATGATTAGGATTTATGATATTATGAATGCTTATGTTCAAGTTTAAGAATGCTTATGATTATGTCCTTTATGTATGATTAGGATTTATGATATTATGAATGCTTATGTTCAAGTTTAAGAATGCTTATGATTATGTCCTTTATGCATGATTAGGATTTATGATATTATGAATGCTTATGTTCAAGTTTAAGAATGCTTATGATTGTGTCCTTTATGCATGATTAGGATTTATGATATTATGAATGCTTATGTTCAAGTTTAAGAATGCTTATGATTATGTCCTTTATGCATGATTAGGATTTATGATATTATGAATGCTTATGATTATGTCCTTTATGCATGATTAGGATTTATGATATTATGAATGCTTATGTTCAAGTTTAAGAATGCTTATGATTATGTCCTTTATGCATGATTAGGATTTATGATATTATGAATGCTTATGTTCAAGTTTAAGAATGCTTATGATTGTGTCCTTTATGCATGATTAGGATTTATGATATTATGAATGCTTATGTTCAAGCTTAAGAATGCTTACGATTATGTCCTTTATGCATGTTTAGGATTTATGATATTATGAATGCTTATGTTTCACTTATGCCCTGCTTAGATTTGATTATGCTTAGCATGCTTATGTAAATTTTATGCCATGTTTATGTTTCATTACGTTAGTATGCTGATGTGTAGTGTTGTTATGCACTACTTATGTTGTTTATGCTAGTATGCTCATGTTGTCTAATTATTGATGAGGTTTGTGGCTTTTGTGAGTAGGCAAGAATCTTACTAAGCTATATGCTTATAGTTTATGTTGTCCATATACTACAGACAAAGGAAACATGAACTAGAGGAAGTAGCAGGAGGGGCCAAGTGTGTGTGATAGTGGCATGGTGGAAAAAGACCCTATTAATATCTGCTTATATTTATATTCTCAATGAATAACTTAAGACATTGCTTCCGCTTATAAGACTTGTGATTTGTTAGAACTCATGAATGGATCTTTATGTTATGCATGTTATAAAAAGAGACAAGATATGTTAACATGCTAACGACGAATATGAAAGGTGATGCATGTATAAAAGAAGGTTTATGTCATGATAACATGTTTAAGTATGTAGATTGTGAAATGATTCCTATATGTTATGTTAAGGAAAAAAAAAAGTAGCACCGCCCTGAGAGCAGATAAGGGCGAGCGTTACAGGTTGGTATCAGAGCGGGGTTCACCTTTCCACTATCACACATCAAGCCTCCATCCTGCTATTTCCAAGTAAGTAACTTTATGCATACCTAAGTTTCTTTTATAATGAAGAATGTCTTCTATTTAGATAGAAATAATACCTCATCATGTTTTAGTAGAATGGAATTACACTTGTGATTTAGATAGAAATAATACCTCATCATGTTTTAGTAGAATGGAATCACACTTGTGATTTAAGTAGAAATAATACCTCATCATGTTTTAGTAGAATGGAATCACACTTGTGACTTAGATAGAAACAATACCTCGTCATGTTTTAGTAGAATGGAACCATACTTGTGACTTAGATAGTAATGATACCTTACCAAGCTTTATATGATGGAAACATGTCTCTAACCTAGAAATACCACTAGAAAGGATACCTTACCTTGTTTATGATAAGAAATGTTTTTTTTTGTTTTGGCTTAAATATGCATGAATTCATGTAGGATAATCTTATGCTAGCCTAGCCTTTAGTTTGAGTAATGCATGAATATACGAATGATAGCTTTATGCTAGCCTTAGTTTAATTACGCGTAGATAAACGAACGAAAAAAAAAGAAAACTTATACTAGCTTCGCAAAAAATACTGGTGATTGGGTCAAAGGTAGACAAGTTAGGTAAATCGAAATTGATCAGCAAAAAAAAACTCCTAAAATTACGAAGATTTGATTTTCGTAATTATTGGTGTAAGGTCTATGCTCATATGAATTGAATTAAGCCGGTTTCGTACGGGTTAGTCGGTTTTGTACTGACTTCATTTATTTCAATTTCAGATGGCACGGACGATGACTACAATGACCCGTCGTGATGTGTTACGAAACCGATTGAGGGAAGCTATTGAAGAGATAGTTTATAAACCTGATGGTGGGGTCATCGGACACATGAGAAGGCTCGATGGTCTTTTTAGGAGACTCGAGCAGCAGGAGTTTCCGTTACTGGACAATTATCGGATATGGGCCTTGGTACGCTCTCTGCCAAATGATTTCATGGTAGTTGCACATCACGTATGGGGCCGCTATGAAGGGCGGATAACATATGCTGAGTTGTGCTGGGAACTACTGGAGCACAAGGTTCAAGAGAATCCTGTGGTAGAGAATCCGGTGGTAGCTGGCCTCGAGAAGAATGAAGAGAGTTCTATAAACAGTCAACTTATTGGCCAGCCTGAGACTACCCTAGTGAGGCCAAGGAAGATAGGACTAAAAATAATTACAACTGCACTAGGGTTTGTCCTAGTGGGAGTCGTAATGAACTATCTTCTCAAGTAGTTTTTTTGTTTAGATTAGAAATAAGGAATGTTATATGTTAACATTTTTCCTTCTTGTCTGAAAGTATGAATAAGAGATGATAAGTTCATTTCTTTTGAAATTAATGATGAGTTCGTTGCATGGGATGTGTATGGTATAGTTGATCAATGTCGGTTAGATTGGAACATACGAATGATGAGTGGAAACAAAGTTGCCGCTTGACTTTGTAAACCAATTCAAGTTACATTGAGTCAATCAGGGACTGCATGTGACCTATCAGTCGGCAAGGCCGCGAAGAGATTCAACTAACTCGCATGCCTATACCAGAGTTAGTCAGCACGGAAAGAGAAAGGGTCAGACTCATGCTGAAGATGCTCCAACCAGAAATAGCTCTTAATGTGGCCGGCGGAGCTCATAGACCGCAGACCACCAGAGTCTGAGATATTTCTTCACTCAGAAAGACCTAAACATGAGACAATGCAGATGGCTCGAGCTAGTCAAAGATTATGATTGTGAGATATTCTATCATCTAGAGAAGGCCAACAAGGTGGCAGATGCACTTAGCAGAAAGTCCTATGCCGCTTTGATGTCCTTATCGATGCTATCTCAGCCCTTGAAAAGGGAAATAATGAATTACGGAATAGAGATTATTTCTGGACAACTTTCCACCATGACGATAGCGCCGACGCTGTTCGATGATATAATGGGAAAGCAAGATGGTGATTCAGACATCCAGAAGATCAAACAGGAAGTCCTAGAAGGAAGGGATAATGGATTCTGCATTTCCGACAGCGGATTATTATACCTCCGGGACCGACTAGGTATTCCGGATGATCCGGAATTATGGAAGAAGATACTCGAGGAATCCCATGGAACACCTTATACCATGCATCCTGGATCTGCAAAAATGTATCAGGACTTAAGAGATAAATTTTGGTGGTCCGGCATGAAAAGGGATGTGGCTCAGTACGTCAACACCTGCCTGACCTGCCAGAGGGTTAAGGCAGAACACCAGAAACCTAGAGGATTATTGCAGCTGATACAGATTCCAGAGTGGAAATGGGAAGAAATTTCTATGGATTTCATCTCGGGATTACCCAGAACAACCAATGGTTATGATGTGATATGGGTAATCATAGACCGGTTGACAAAGTCTGCCCATTTCCTGGCAATTAAGATGACCTATCCGGTTGAGCAGCTAGCTCAATTATATGTCAAGGAAATTATCAGATTACATGGAGTGCCTAAGGCTATTATTTCTGATCGTGATGGCCGTTTTACCTCCCATTTCTGGGAATGTGTTCAGAAGGCTCTTGGCACTAAGTTGAGATTCAGCACTGCGTTTCATCCTCAGACCGACGGTCAGACAGAAAGAGTGAACCAGGTGCTGGAAGACATGTTGCGAGCTTGTGCTCTAGACTTTAAGGGGAGTTGGTGTCGATATTTGTGCTTGGCAAAATTTGCTTACAACAACAGTTACCAGGCTATTATTGGAATGGCACCATATGAAGCTCTATACGGGAGAAGATGCAGGTCTCCTATCTGTTGGTACGAGGGTGGTGAAAGGAGGGAAATGGGTCTTCAGGCCGATATTATTGACGATACCACCCGAGCTATACAGAATATCCGTCAGAGAATCGAAACTGCTCAGAGCCGACAAAAGAGCTATGCGGATATGCGACGTAGACCGTTAGAATTCGAAGTCGGGGACCTGGTATTCCTCAAAGTGGCCCCTATGAAGGGAGTGATGAGATTCGGAAGAAAGGGTAAACTGAGTCCACGCTACGTGGGACCATATCCAATATTGCAGAGGGTTGGCAAGGTAGCTTACAAGCTGGAGCTGCCTCAAGAGATGTCGGCTATACACAACGTGTTCCATGTCTCTGTGCTCAAGAAATGCATATCCAGTGCGGACCAAGTGATCGAGCCACAAACAGTACAAGTTCAAGAGGACCTGAGTATGGAAAGTCGGCCTATCCAGATATTAGACCGAGAAGTCAAGAGGCTAAGGAACAAAGAGGTGCCCTTAGTGAAGGTCCTATGACAAAATCAACGATACGAGGAAGCTACCTGGGAGAGCGAGGAGGATATGAAGCAGAAGTACCCAGAACTGTTTTAAGTTTCGAGGATGAAACTTTTACAAGGTATGGAGGATTGTAACGCCCGTAAAATTTCTAGCAATTTTACGAGAATTTTTGGCTTTACGATGATGGGCTTTATGTGGGCCTTTTCGAAAATAAAAGGAAAATAAGCCAAAAAGAGATGCAAGGCCTAGGAATTGAACCCCAAACCTCTAGAGATAGCCAAGCCCTATAGATGCACCCACTAACCAGAAGCCCAATAGGATTATATCATTAGAGGAATAAGGGAAATTATGGTTAAGTGTAAGGGAGATCAAGGGGCTCTTCAAATGAATAAATAGGGGGAATGAGGGGGCATGAGCTATCCAAACTTCATTTCTCCTCCTCTTCTTCTTCCTCACCGAATTCTAGGGGTCCCTCTTCATCCTTTGGCCGAACCCCATTCAAGCAAGGAGAAGGCTAGGTTTTTTGTTTCCTTAGGTCATCTTCCCCCTCAGAGCAAAGCGAAGGAAGTAAGATTCCCTCACCTGTAGTATATTTGTTTTTGTAGATACATGAAAGAATATGAAGCTTATAGCCCCTACATGTTTCGGCCAACCAAGGTTTTTGGGGCTAGGGTTGCATGAAAATGATTCTAAGGATATTTTATAGGTTGTATGCTTCATGTAGGAATTTTTAGGTGACCAAAAATCCAAGCTTATAGCCCCTACATGTTTCGGCCAACCAAGGTTTTTGGGGCTTGGGTTGCATGAAAATGATTCTAAGGATATTTTATAGGTTATATGCTTCATGTAGGAATTTTTAGGTGACCAAAAATCCAAGCTTATAGCCCCTATATGTTTCGGCCAACCAAGGTTTTTGGGGCTAGGGTTGTATGAAAATGATTCTAAGGATATTTTTATAGATTGTATGCTTCATGTAAGAATTTTTAGGTGACAAAAATCCAAGCTTATTGCCCCTACATGTTTCGGCCAACATTGGTTTTTAGGGTTAGGGTTTCATGAAAACACCCCTTATGAAGTTATATTATGTTGTGTGCCTTCATGTAGGAGTTTATGTAACAAAAATAAAGAAATTGGTACCCTACATGTTTCGGCCAACATTGGTTTTTAGGGTTAGGGTTTCATGAAAACACCCCTTATGAAGTTATATTATGTTGTGTGTCTTCATGTAGGAGTTTATGTAACAAAAATAAAGAAATTGGAACCCTACAAGTTTCGGCCAACAATGGTTGTAGGGCTAGGGTGGCATGAAAACACCCCTTAGGAAATTAGGATATGTTGTATGCCTATGTGATGAATATGTTTATGTTTTTAATATGCCATGAATTATGCCTATGTGATGAATATGTTTATGTTTTTAATATGCCATGAATTATGCCTATGTGATGAATATGTTTATGATTTTTAATATGCCATGAATTATACCTATGTGATGAATATGTTTATGATTTTCATATGTCATGAATTATGCCTATGTGATGAATATGTTTATGATTTTAATATGTCATGAATTATGCCTATGTGATGAATATGTTTATGATTTTCATATGTCATGAATTATGCCTATGTGATGAATATGTTTATGTTTTTAATATTCCATGAATTATGCCTATGTGATGAATATGTTTATGATTTTCATATGTCATGAATTATGCCTATGTGATGAATATGATTATGTTTTTAATATGCCATGAAGTATGCCTATGTGATGAACAAGTTGATGATTTTATATGCCATGAAATATGCTTATGTGATGAACATGATTATGCTTTAAGACCCCTTTAGGGTACTCTCACGTTATGAATGCATATATGTTATGGCATGTCTAAGAGATGCTTCCCTTTCAAGTAGGGATTAAGAGCTCTCCTTATGATAAGATAAGATGGAGATGCTTCCCTTTCAAGTAGGGATTAAGAGCTCTCCTTATGATAAGATAAGATGGAGATGCTTCCCTTTCAAGTAGGGATTAAGAGCTCTCCCTATGATAAGATAAGATGGAGATGCTTCCCTTTCAAGTAGGGATTAAGAGCTCTCCTTATGATAAGATAAGACGGAGATGCTTCCCTTTTTGGTGGGGGATTAAGAGCATTCTTTATGATATGACAAGAAAGAAAGGAAAGAAAATTAAGTATTTTACTTTGTAAGAGGTTAAGTACCCGACCCGTTAGGTGGTCGTTAATCAAATCCAAGGGACATAAGAAGACGTAAGAGGTCTTGCCCTGGTAAGACGTAAGAGGTCTTGCTCTAGTAGGTCTGGTGGCTCGCTACCCCAGCCTATTAGGGAACGCGCTTTATGTGGTACTTAGCCTGGGGCCCCCCATGCAAGTTATGATTATGTTAAAGTACCTATATGTATATGCTTTGAAAAGAAAGGACTTGTATGAAACTATGAATGCTTATGTTCAAGTTTAAGAATGCTTATGATTATGTCCTTTATGCATGATTAGGATTTATGATATTATGAATGCTTATGTTCAAGTTTAAGAATGCTTATGATTATGTCCTTTATGCATGATTAGGATTTATGATATTATGAATGCTTATGTTCAAGTTTAAGAATGCTTATGATTATGTCCTTTATGCATGATTAGGATTTATGATATTATGAATGCTTATGTTCAAGTTTAAGAATGCTTATGATTGTGTCCTTTATGCATGATTAGGATTTATGATATTATGAATGCTTATGTTCAAGTTTAAGAATGCTTATGATTATGTCCTTTATGCATGATTAGGATTTATGATATTATGAATGCTTATGTTCAAGTTTAAGAATGCTTATGATTATGACCTTTATGCATGATTAGGATTTATGATATTATGAATGCTTATGTTCAAGTTTAAGAATGCTTATGATTCTGTCCTTTATGCATGATTAGGATTTATGATATTATGAATGCTTATGTTCAAGTTTAAGAATGCTTATGATTGTGTCCTTTATGCATGATTAGGATTTATGATATTATGAATGCTTATGTTCAAGCTTAAGAATGCTTACGATTATGTCCTTTATGCATGTTTAGGATTTATGATATTATGAATGCTTATGTTTCACTTATGCCCTGCTTAGATTTGATTATGCTTAGCATGCTTATGTAAATTTTATGCCATGTTTATGTTTCATTACGTTAGTATGCTGATGTGTAGTGTTGTTATGCACTACTTATGTTGTTTATGCTAGTACGCTCATGTTGTCTAATTATTGATGAGGTTTGTGGCTTTTGTGAGTAGGCAAGAATCTTACTAAGCTATATGCTTATAGTTTATGTTGTCCATATACTATGCATAAAGGAAACATGAACTAGAGGAAGTAACAGGAGGGGCCAAGTGTGTGTGATAGTGGCATGGTGGAAAAAGACCCTATTAATATCTGCTTATATTTATATGCTCAATGAATAACTTAAGACATTGCTTCCACTTATAAGACTTGTGATTTGTTAGAACTCATGAATGGATCTTTATGTTATGCATGTTATAAAAAGAGACAAGATATGTTAACATGCTAACGACGAATATGATAGGTGATGCATGTATAAAAGAAGGTTTATGCCATGATAACATGTTTAAGTATGTAGATTGTGAAATGATTCATATATGTTATGTTAAGAAAAAAAAGTTGCGCATACGAGAGCAGATAAGGGCATAGAGATAGATCATAAGTTCCTACAAAGAACAAAGGAACTCTTGCTCCATTGCCTACTCGTAGGTCCACCTAGCCCTTTGTCAATGCCCTGCTATTTCTCACCGCCTGCACATTGGTACAAATGTGAGATGCATATCCGGTATCTAATACCCATGATGAAGAAATAGATAGATTGACTTCTATAACATTTATACCTGAAGTAGAAGTCTCACTTCTCTTCTTCTTAAGATCTTCCAGGTATGCCTTGCAGTTACGCTTCCAGTGTCCAGCTTCCTTGCAGTGGAAGCAAGCCCCTTCCTTGGCCACCCCTCCTTTGGGTTTCAATTCCTTGCCTTTGCCCCTTGCTTGGGACTTTTCCTTACCTTTAGGCTTGCCCTTGCCTTTCTTCTTTTGCACCATCAAAATGGCATCAAATTTTCCCTTCTTAAGGTTGAGCTCAGCAGTTCTCAACATGCTGAGCAGCTCAGGCAGTGGCTTATAAATTTCATTCATTTTGTAATTCATGACAAATTGATTGTAGGCTTGTGGCAAAGATTGCAAGATCAGGTCAGTGGCCAGCTCTTGGCCAAGTGGGAATCGCAATCCCTGTAGGTTTTCTACTTACCCAATCATCTTGAGTACATATGCACCTATGGGAGTCCCATCTTGCATTTTGGAACCAAACAATGCCTTAGAGACTTCATATCTCTCGTGCCTTGCTTGTCCTTGATATAGTTGACGAAGATGTTCAACCATATCATAAGCATTCATGAACTCGTGTTGCTTCTGAAGCTCAGAATTCATGGTCGCGAGCATTAGACATGACACATCTAATGCATCATCTTGATGCTTCTTGTAAGCATCTTTGTCAGCTCGTGAGGCAGTGGCAGGAGGTGCCTCCGGAATGGGCTGCTCCAGAACGTACAACTTTCTTTCTTGGGTGAGAATGATTCTCAGGTTTCTGTATCAGTCCAGGAAATTTGCACCATTGAGCTTGTCCTTCTCAAGGACAGAACGCAGAGAGAGAGTGTTCGTGTTTTTCGACATAGTAATCTACAACATACAATGCAGAGAATTAATATCATATTCCTTTTATCATTTAATTAGGCCTTTAATCAAATGATGCTCCCACTGAATTATAGGAATTTTGTAGAATTGAGTTATGGATGTGGTCAAACCACATTACTAGATTCATACAAACTAGCTATAATTCTTGTGGGACAAGATCCACATCATACTAAGCCTTGAGTTAGCTTTAGCTAACACATTACCGATTACATCTCTATGCAACTCTTGTTTATAGGATCAAGACCCACATTTATAAAAGACCTTGAGTTAGCTTTGGCTAAATCGCCCAAGATTTAGTGTAAATGCGATCTTATCTTATCTTTCCAACGGTTGGAATATGACTATAGTTTTACTCGATCCAATTGAGTTAACTAGTTTTACTCAATCTAATTGAGCTTACTCTAACCCAAGCCATGATAGGCGGGACCAAGATTGTCCCTCCGCACCCTACCAAGATAATATGCGTTGCTCTGCTTTGGCAGATTCAACAACTACAAATGATCGAGGTAGTGATGGGTATCATGGACTTGGTAGGCATTTACGAGTTGATTCAATTAAGATCTAATCTAACCGTAATGTGTATCATATATGCATTAAGGCCTTTATTATCCTATATTAGCATGCATCACATACATACAAGCATTATTCTAGCATGCATCATATACATACAAGAAAAATATCCTAGCATGCATCATATACATACAAGCATTATATATATATATATAATCAACTGTGATGTGGTCATGGCCCTACTACGATCTTCTCAAGCCAATGAGAAGATCGGACGGTAAACCTAGGGCTAGCGGCGTCTCCAAGCGATTCCTTTGACCTCCATGTGTCGTCGGCACCCTTCTCGTAACTTCGTCTACAAGTGGACTTTCCACCGCTCCATTTTGTACATTACAAATATGAAACTTGAGTTACATTCGAGTCTAAAACTATTTACAACTAGAATTTCAAACGAAGAGGCACGACGCGCAGGTCGTATACACTATACAATACGTACAACCATAAAAATGGCATGCATATGCCGACATGAATTACAACACATTAACGTCCAATCAAATTGGGGTTCTTGGGCCATGAAAATCATAGAATTATACATAATTCTAAATTATGTATTTTTACAGAAAATTTCCATAATTTTTCCTATTTTTTTTTCAATTTTATGAGACACCTCTCCGTAATGGTCTCGCTAAGCGGTTTCCGGGCACGATCACGGGACAAGGCCCCTTTTGGGGATAGGGGCAGCGCCCCTACTTGCAAAGTAAACTTTGCGAGTGTCCCTACTATGATCTTACAGCGACTTAAGTCGCTGTCCCAAAAACCAAAAGTGAGAACTCGCCGTTTCGGAGAGTTTTTCTTGATGGTCGAAGCCTACAAGTGTCCCAACACTCGTTGCTTCGACTCTTCGAGAAAAATATCCAAAAATTCTATAAAAATAGGAAATTTACAGAAACATAAAAATCTGTAATTTTTATATCTAATATAAAAACTATAAAAATGAAACACATACATGCTTCGCACGTGGCTCTGATACCACTGTTGGGTTTTTCGAGCTGCAAAAACTGCTTTTTGCGTTGCGGAAACCTCGGAAGCCCCGGCCATGGATCCGTGCGAAGTATAAAAAAATAAAACTAACATGTATTTGTTTAATACCTTTAGATCTACTCTAAATCTACATGATAAGAAGTTACCCTTGAAGTGATGCCCTTCGCTTATCCCGCTCGTCCAAATGGATTGCCGGAACTCTAGAGTGTCAAGTGCACACTCCTCTATAGGTATCCACACAAGCAATAGGTGGAGCAAAGACAATCTTGAGTGTGCTAGCACTCCTTGAAGGTCTCGGCAATAGAGTTTTTTTTTGGGAGAGCAAGAGAGGAAGAGAGCCAAGGAGGAAGAAGATGTTCTAGTAACTCACCAAAAAATGAATTCCCCATCTAATGGAGTGGCCGGCCACTTCAAGGCTTGGGAGGTTACATGCATGCATGTAACTCCAAGAGCCAATGGCTCTTGGTCTCCCTCATGAGGTGGCACCACATGCTAAGCCAATGGCCGGCCATGCCAAGTCTGTTAGGAATATTGGAACGGCTAGAGGGGGGGTGAATAAGCCAATAATGAAATTCTTTCGCGTTCGTGTCTACAATTTCATTAGCGCAGCGGAATATAGATATAATACAATAACGAAATGGACAAGCACACACAAAGACACGAAGATTTAACATGGTTCGGAACCGCACGGTTCCTACTCCATGGATCGGGTTCGTACGAACCCTAGCGATGCCAATCACACACCACTATGAAATAACTCCTTCTCGGAACAATCCGGAGGCGGAGAAACCTCGTACAATTAATCTTACAACAATAAGATACTAATACAAGCAATATACAATAATACAATGCAAAACTAGTAAAGAAAACAACTTTACAAATGCCTTTGGATTGCTTGCTTGTTGATCGCTTGAATCGTGGTTGAAGACCCTGATTTGCAACAGCAAATCACCTCAAGGCGTCCAAGAAATCGATTAGTTTTTCCTCCATCACGAGCTCCATATATAGCTTCAACCTGTGCTGGAAAAAGTCGATCAGCCGACTGATCGGGACCATCAGTCGACTGATGCCACTGTTGTCGTGAGACAACGGCTAGATCCACGCTGGATAAGTCCAACGGAACCTTCATCAGTCGACTGATTGTGACCATCAGTCGACTGATGGAGTCCTCACTCGACCAGTCGAGTCTCGACTCCATTCTGTGGCCGATTTCTCGAGCACGATCGATCGATCACACGATCGATCGATGCTGAGCCATCGATCGCCCACCTCTGGCGCAATGCTAAACCCGTAACCGCAGTCAAACCCTCGTTGACTCGGTCCAATCGACTGCCACATGGCACCAGTCGACTGGTACACGTCAAACATGAGGTTTTAACCCAAGTATGGTTCCCTCATACTTGCTAGACCACCCTTAGCCTAGACCTAAGCCTTCTAGCCACTTCCATCAGCCTCACGCCTCTCGGATCCCTCCAAGTCATCCATGACTTGTTCATCCATCGCGCTAGCCTTCAGGTGCTTCTATCGGCTATGTCATGCTAACGGTGTCTACACCGCCAAGGCACATTGGACTTACGCCGCCAAGACTCCGTTTGGACTTTATGCCGCCAACCATTGGACTTATGCTGCCAAGACTCCCGCTTGGACTTTACGCTGCCAATATCAAACCCTTGGACTTCTCAAATGTCAAGGCTCAAGCTTAGACTTTCCCTTGCCAACCCATGTTGGACTTTCCATGCCAAGTACTCAAGACTTGGACTTTACCAAATGACAATTACATTGTCATATGTTTTTGTCGAAACATCAAAACATCACTCGAGTCAAACTTGAGTCCTGGTCAATCGTGACATGGGCCGATTGCACCAACAATCTCCCCCTTTTTGATGTTTGACAAAAACCAAACAAATGATTGAGTTAGAACACTAACTCAAATCCTTTACCAATTATCCCAAATTGGTAAATACTCTCCAAATGTTCTCCCCCAAACATTCTCCCCCTTTTTGACTAACATCAAAAAGGTTTCCTCCCCAAGAGGGTCAATGTCTCATGTCCCAATGAGATCTTACAATCTCCCCCTTGGTCCAAAAATACTTGGGATGCCTACCATCTTCCTAGTGATAAGTCCAATATCACTCAAGAGAGACAAACCCATTTACTCTCCCAATTTCCAAATTGGGTCTCTCAAAAGTCCCATCAATTTCCCAATTAATGTTATATTCTCCCAATAACTTCTCCTTTTCAAGGAAAAAAACACATCCATCATCCCAAGATGGATACCTCCCCCTAAAGGCTTGCTCCCCCTTGACCATTGCACCAACAATGTCCTTGGGAAGTCCCTAAGCTAATAGGAACTTTAAACCATCAAAATTAAGGTTAGAAATTCAACATTGAACTTTCCAACACCTTAACATTGATACAAACCCTAAACAACTCTCCTAATCCATATCCAATGGATTTTCACCCTTTATAATGCTTCCCAAAGCATATCCTAGGGTTAGGAGTGATTAGGGACCTTTACCATGGCTGAACACGGGCTAACCAAACCTAGTTTTCCCGAAATCAGCCTTGGCAGTCGACTCTATCAGCTACGATCATTGCCACACTCATCACGATCGCCACTGTAGTGATCGATAACTAAAATTTCCGAATTTCAGTTATCAGAATCGAGTTTTGGAAATTCATAAATAATTATACGTTTATCGACAAATTTTGAAAGTTCATACGTATAATACTTATGACACATACAATGGGTGAAAAATATTTTAAAATTATTTTACCCATAAAATAGTGAATTTGATACAAAACTCAAAACCATTGAAATTTTTAATGTTTTGGCCCTATTTTGTATCAACTTCATCAATGGTGATTGCTATCAAAAGATAGACTTCACCAAGGGTTTTCAAAATGATTTTAAAATGTTTTCAAAACCTTATTTTGGATCATATTCCTTGGGCTCTATGCACATGACTTGTACACAAGCTTTCCCAATGATCCACAAATAAAATTGAATGAGTTTTAGTTCATCTAGATGCAAAAACTATGCACCTTGAACTTAACTCATATCCTAGCATCTCACATGTATCTAGGGTGTATAAATACACATACATGTCAATTGGATGTGAGATGTGGGTTTTGGTTCATTTAATCTAGGGTTTCATGCATCTTCTAAAGCAACTCTACTTGATTCCCTTATAAATGGGACTTCAAGTCATGCCATAGTCCTTAAATCAATTTTAATCAAGTTAATGCATGAATGTATGATCATGGCAGAAATAATAGCATTATTAAAACATGGCCAATGATCATGATGTCATGGCATATGATAAAATTTAAAAACACATGACATTTAAAACCTTAAACCTAAGCATAATCATGACATATAAAAATGATTAAAAAAAATATGATGTCATGGCATATGGCAATCAAGGCATGGCAAATAAAATATATAGGTATGGTAATACCTAAATTTTAATATTAATTGCCATTTGATATAATTAAGTATATTTTGCCATATTAACCTAAATTTTCCCAAGTGTGCCAAAAACCCAAAATGGCACACTACGACCTCTAAACCTAAATTGTGCCAATTTGACCATTTTATCAAGCTTCTCAAATAATATTGGCACACCCTAAAATCTTTTAGGATGATAATTCAAATCTATTTCCAATGGTATCCATAACCTTGAAAATAACCTAAGGTGTCACCTTTGCTATGGTTGAGTTAACTACCCATCCATTTAAGGTTGGCACACCCTAACCCATCTAGCGTGAATCAATCACGCTCTTAGGAACCCAAAACCGATTTGAGCTCCTAGGGTTAATTAGGTATTCCTTAGGGATAACCTCCCTAGATACCTTCCTAATGACCCTCCTAGGCTTATTAGCCTTGGTCATTTGGGTCTTACCTAGGTTGACTCTAGGGGTAACTCCCCTTGCAACCTTTTTAGTGGCCACCCTAGGTTTCCTAGAAACCTTAGCCACTAGGCACAACCCTTGGTCAACTCTAGGGATGACTTCCCTATTGACCTTAGTCTTCCTAGACCTAGTTTGTGTTCCATAATCAAATGGAACACTATGGTAAGCCACCTTAGGCTTAGGTTTGTGACCCAAACCTTGCTTGCCCTTGGTTGACTTTTGACTCTTAGGTCCTAGGTGTTGACTTTGACTTTTGGACCTAGAAGTTTGACTAATTGACCCTTGCATTTGATTTTGCATAACCTTAAGGGTCTTTTCAAGTTTTTCAAGCCTTGATCTCAAGGCTTGATTTTCCTTTCTAATATCTCAATTTTGATTTTTCATTTTCTCTTGAGATATTTTTATTTCTAGGCATATGTCTAGATTTCTTAGCATTAAAGCCTAGATGTTCTCCTATTTTCTTAATGCTTTCCTTAGGTAATATATTTTTAGGGACATTAGTCTCAAATTTCTTCTTATTTCCTAAGTGAACACTCTTAGCTCCTAGGCAAATATATCTATTATTTCTAGCATGCTTTTCATGCACAATAGCAAGACTATTAAAATTATTCCTAGCATGCTTCTTATCGCTAGAAATTGAAGGTGCATTAATAAATTTTACCTTAGGGTTTGCCTTGGAGGCTCCCCCTACTTGTGTTGCTCCTTCTTGCCCTTTCTTCTTTCCCCTTGGACATTGACTTCGATAATGTCCCTTTGAGTTGCACTTGAAGCATATAATATGCTCCTTGCTCTTTTGACTTGAGGGACCGACATCCTTGGCCTTTGGTGCCGGTGGAGCTTTCCTAACCTTCTTTGGGCACTTGCTCTTATAGTGCCCAAATTCCCTACACTCAAAACACATAATATGATTTTTATTGGAAGATAAAGTGTTTGAGTTACCTAGGGTGGTGGTAGGTGCCGGAGTTGAATTTTGAGCTTCCTCATCTTGATCGGATGTTGAAGGCTCTTCTTGAGGTTGCTCCGGTGTAGAGATGGTCTCTCCTCCTCAATCCTAGAAGTAGATGCTTCTTCCATCTCTTCTACTTCTTCTTTCTCCGATCCGAAAGTTGACTCCATCTCAACTTCTGATTCCTCACTTTCACTTGAGGATGAACTCTCCTCATGGAATCTTGCCAATTTTCTCCATAGCTCCTTGGCATACATGTAATCCCCTAGCTTGCACAAAACATCATTAGGGATTAAATCTTCCAAAAGTTTCGTTACCTTAATTTCGGTCTTGAGCTTTTGGCGTTGCTCTTGGGTCCACTTTTTCAATTTTAGGACATTTCCCTTCTTATCCCTAGGGGGTTCAAGGCCTTCAACGAGGATGAACCAATCCTCTATGTTCATCATCAAGAATGTTTCCATTCTTGCTCTCCATGCCGGAAAATCTTCTAGATCATATGGAGGTGGAGTGTTGATATCCCATCCAAGCTTGTCTTGGAATTCCATCTTCACCCTCTAGCCTTTTGTCTTAGCTCCAGGCGGTTAGTCCGTAGAAGAGCCCCGGGCTCTGATACCACTTGTTAGGAATATTGGAACGGCTAGAGGGGGGGTGAATAGCGTCAATGGAATTCTTTCGCGTTCGTGTCTACAATTTCGTTAGCGCAGCGGAATATAGATATAATACAATAACGAAATGGACAAGCACACACAAAGACACGAAGATTTAACATGGTTCGGAATCGCACGGTTCCTACTCCACGGATCGGGTTCGTACGAACCCTAGCGATGCCAATCACACACCACTATGAAATAACTCCTTCTCGGAACAATCCGGAGGCAGAGAAACCTCGTACAATTAATCTTACAACAATAAGATACTAATACAAGCAATATACAATAATACAATGCAAAACTAGTAAAGAAAACAACTTTACAAATGCCTTTGGATTGCTTGCTTGTTGATCGCTTGAATCGTGGTTGAAGACCCTGATTTGCAATAGCAAATCGCCTCAAGACGTCCAAGAAATCGATTAGTTTTTCCTCCATCACGAGCTCCATATATAGCTTCAACCTGTGCTGGAAAAAGTCGATCAGTCGACTGATGCCACTGTTGTCGTGAGACAACGGCTAGATCCACGCTGGATAAGTCCAATGGAACCTTCATTAGTCGACTGATTGTGACCATCAGTCGACTGATGGAGTCCTCACTTGACCAGTCGAGTCTCGACTCCATTCTGTGGCCGATTTCTCGAGCACCAGTCGACTGATCACACGATCAGTCATCGCTCAGCCATCGATCGGCCCGCCCACCTCGCGATCAGCTAGGCCATAACCCGCAGTCAAACCTCGTTGACTCGGTCCAGTCGACTGCCACATGACACCAGTCGACTGGCACACCTCAAACATGAGGTTTTAACCCAAGTATGGTTCCCCCATACTTGCTAGACCACCCTTAGCTTAGACCTAAGCCTTCTAGCCACCTCCATCAGCCTCACACCTCTCGGATCCCTCCAAGTCATCCATGACTTGTTCATCCATCGTGCTAGCCTTCAGGTGCTTCCATTGGCTATGTCATGCTAACGGTGTCTACACCGCCAAGGCACATTGGACTTACGCCGCCAAGACTCCGTTTGGACTTTACGCCGCCAACCATTGGACTTATGCTTCCAAGACTCCCACTTGGACTTTACGCTGCCAATATCAAACCCTTGGACTTCTCAAATGTCAAGGCTCAAGCTTGGACTTTCCCTTGCCAACCCATGTTGGACTTTCCATGCCAAGTACTCAAGACTTGGACTTTACCAAATGACAATTACATTGTCATATGTTTTTGTCGAAACATCAAAACATCACTCGAGTCCTGGTCAATCGTGACCTGGGCCGATTGCACCAACAAAGTCATCATCATGACATGGCATTTGGTCAAGTCAAACTTGACCTTTCATCTTCCCTCTCAAGTCAAGTCAAACTTGACCTCTTATCTCCCATGGTTGATCAAATCCAACCATTTAATTCAAGTCAATTTAATTTAATGAATCTCTATTCATTAATTTAAATTGATTTGATGAATCAAATCTAAATTAGACTCATTCAACACTTGAATCAAATTGAGTCCAACTCAATTAGTCTAATTTGGATTACTCTTAATCCAATTTGGTTCATCCCATGAACCTAATCCTCATGGTTCATCATATGAACCTAATCTCCATCTAATTGCCCTTTTGTGTGTGACCCTATAGGTCCTTGTAACGTTGGCAATGTCCCTAAACCGATTTAGGAACATAAGCAATGAGCGGTATCTAGTAACACATCATTGCTACCTAAGTTACAAGAATGTTGAGCTCCAACATCACCTTTGTGACTATTAATTGTGACACTCACAATATGTGACAATGTCCCTCTATCCTTGACATCTAGATTGACTAATTGAGGCATAGACCATGTCATCCTCGGTACAATCTATATCTTGAACTCCAAGTAGACTCACTCTAATCAAATGAGCTCAATATCTCATATTGACTCATTTGGGTATGGCCATGCACTTCGTGGTCTCACTTTATCAAGAATATCGATGTCACCCCCGTCATATAGGAGGGATAGATCCCATCTACATCACTCACATTCCTCCGCATAATTTGTTATATACCCAGTAATCGCCTTTATAGTCCACCCATTTACGGGTGACGTTTGACGAAGCCAAAGTATGCAACTCCTTATGTAGGGAACCATGGTGACTTCAGGTCTAAGGACTAATAGTCATACTAATAGTCACATGAGAAAGTATATGACACTCATATAACGATCCATGATACTTTCTCACGGTGGGTCATTCAGTATACATTCTCCAATGCATACCCATGTGTCAACTTGATATCTCATATCCATGACTTGTGAGATCAAGTCATCGTGTTGACCTACATGCTAGTCTCCATGCATTAACATTGTCCCTGAATTTTAATACTCGACTAGGAATGATTAAGAGTAGTGTTCTCTATATCATCTCATTATCGATTCAACCAATCGATTGATATAGATAAGAACCTACTACTCAAGGACATTATTATATTTAGTTATTTGGCACCAATACAAGTAAATATAATAATCATGCCTTTATAAATAGGAATATGATACAATAAAGTCCATACAACAATCATCACATGATTGGCTCTAGGGCTTTCACTAACAACTTGGTCCAACATAATGATAAGGATGAGTGGTACTGCTCATGGAGTTAGATATTGATTAATTAAATTGTCAATAATTTAATTAATTAATGGACATTCGATATCTTAAACACGGGAAGAAATTTTGTACAAATAATATGTGGAGCCCATATTTAATTATGGGGGTTGGTGAGGTAGATCAATGATGATCCTCTAGTGAAATGGATCATCATTAATGGATCGGGTTATATGTGCTTCGGATCCATTGGGTGGCCAAGATCCAACTCCTCCTCATGGTCCCTATTGTAGCCTATTATAAATACCTCATGAAGCTTAGATCTATAAAAGGTGGTGGAGAGGCTTGGGTGAAAAAAGGTTAGGGTTTGGCTTCCTTAGGGCCGGTGGCAACAAGAGAGCTAGGGTTTTCCTTCTCCATTGGTCGGCGCCTCCTCTCCTTCTCCAAGGGCCAGGGACAACAAAGGCTAGGGTTTTTCCTTCTTCCTTTGTCTTGGCCGGCGTCTCCTCTCCCTCTCCTAGGGTCGGTGGCAACAAGCAAGGAGGAAGGCTCTCTTCCTCAATCTCCTCTCCTCTCCTAGGGCCGGCGGACATCACCTCTTGGAGTTTTGGTGGTCGGTACAAGCAAGGAGAAGAGGAGAAGGCTTAGTGTTTGGCACAAGATAGAAGAAGAAGGGAGGGTTTTCTTCCCTTGTTCGGAGCAAGCAAGGAAGGGAAGATACGTGGTCTAGGAGGCTTCAATTCTTGGAAGATCGTCGCTCACACGATGTCCAAGAAGAGGATAGGAATATAATAGAAGATCAAGAGGTAAAACAAGAGGTATAATCTTGTTTAATTTTAATTCTTGTTCTTTTATATTTTGCATGTTGTTGATTGACATGGACCTCGATTATAAACATAAAAACCGGCGATCCATTCATCATCTATTCCGTGGCTAATCGAGGAAAAGAGTTAGGTTGCTTGAACAATAAGTTTGTTCAAGCGACCACTCAAATCGAATAGTACGATGATGAATCGGTTGCTTGGGTAATCCATCTCCATCCGAATTAGTTTTAATTAATAAAATTTTAATCCAGGGATGCGAGATAGGATCGCCATGCACAAGCGACCAAAGCGAAGTAAAGAAACAACCTCTTCCCTTCAAGTGGTATCAGAGCCACGGTTTTCGATTTTGTGTGTTTGGATTCGGTTACTTTCATGCATTTATCATATATTATTTATGTCGGATAATAGTAGGATGTGCGTAGGCTATCTTTTTACTTGCAGGAATAAGATCCAACTATTATGGCTATGTGGATGTATGTGATTGTGTGTGTGTGATTGTAACTAATTATTTGAATCCTCGGGGTTGACGCGGCTAATTAGTATTTAATTTTTGTAATTAAATACAACATTGTTTAGCCACTCATTTTAATTTGATTTCGATCTAGAAATGTTTACCACTCCTTCGTGGAGTATAGGATCGATGGATATAAATTAAAATAGTTTATCTCGGCTCGGATCCCCTTATGTGGCTTCGTCATGGTAAAGGAGGAGCGGACGAGGTGGCGACAACAATGAGAAGCATATTGGAAAACAAAAGCTATAATAGTTGGAAAAAAAAAATTTCATATTTATTGCTTATTGTTTGATATGCATGTTGTGTGTGTTTGAAAATTCCTCAATTTTAAATTACTAAGTGGGAGAGGGATATTTTTTAATTCCCCGCGGCCTCCATTACAATTTGACATGTGATGCAAACAAACTTGCGCGTTGGCTATGAGTACCTTCCTCCATATCGGATGAGTTTGTTTTGTGGATCACTAGTTCAAATTTGGTTGTAGGAAATTATTTAGGAGCGTGTGTACTTCCCCATCGGAAGGCACATAATTCGAGGTAATTGCCTTAGTATCAGGTAATGCTAAACACTTAGATGCAAATAAAAGTATCCTCCCCATCGGAGTCATTGCTTTTTTTATAGGGCCAAAGAGGAACCAACTATTAATTTTATTTGTCAAAAAGTAAGGTTGACAGGATAATAAAATTAATGGGTAAAACCTACTCTTACAAATGTAGAATTCGTATACGTCCACACTATCGTGACATACGATATTCTCAGTGTTTTAAGGTGTTGGTTGATTCTAAAAATGTTATTATTTGAGGAATCAATAAATTTTTAAAATCTAATGATTTTGATCACTGTGATTCTTAGGTTTTTCAAAATGGCTTTCAACCCACTTGCTGTGATTCTAAAAGAAAACAAACTTACTTGACCTAATTATGTTGATTGGAAACAGAATCTGGACATTGTCTTGACTGCTGAGGAGTACAAATATGTACTCTTCAAAAAATGTCCTCCTAAGCCTACGGATGATTCTAGTGAAAAGGAGAAAGAGAGTTATAGGAAGTTGATTAAGGCAAATGAGATGGCGCGGTGTTACATTTTGGCTTCTATGTCAAATGTATTGCAACATCAGCATCAAGCCATGACTACTGCCTATGACATAATGCTCAATCTCAAGGAACTTTTTAGATACCAGAATTGGGCTCCTAGGTAGGAAGCTATAAGGAACTTGATGACAACCACCATGATTGAGGGAACACCCATGAGGGATCATGTTCTCAAGATGATGGCTCATTTGAATGAGCTGGAAGTCCTTGGAGCGGAGATAGATGGGGAAACTCAGGTCGATATCATTCTCCAATCTCTACCTAGAAGTTTTGAGCAGTTTCGCCTGAACTACAACATGAATAAGAGGTTATATTCATTGGTGGAGCTTTTGACAAAACTCCGGTGTGAGAGGATTTTTAGTCAGTGCTCATGCCATGGTTGCTCAAAAGGTTTCTACTTTCAAGCCGAAGGGCAAGAAGAAGAAGAAACAAGGTGTAGCAAAGATGGCGGCAGGATCTCAGGCAGGAGTGAAGAAGCCAAAAGGCAAGTGCTTCACTTGCAAGCAGACTGTGTTAGTGCAATCGGCCTAGGTCACGATTGACCAGACTCGAGTTTGACTCGAGTGATGTTTTGATGTTTGACAAAGTGGTTTGACAAAGTGAGTTGACATTGATATTTGACATTAAAGTCGGTTAATGTTTTGAGGAGATTATTTATACAATCGACCCGAGTTATGTTTAACCGGACTCGAGTTTGACTCGAGGGAGACTTTGATGGTTGACTAGGGTTGACCATGCGATTATGGGAAAGTCCAAGTGGGACACTTGGCATTTGGGAAAGTCCAAGCATGGGTCTTGGCAATGTAAAGTCCAAGCATGGGTCTTGGCAAGGTAAAGTCCAAGTCTTGAGTACTTGGCATGGAAAGTCCAACATGAGTTGGCAAGGTAAAGTCCAAGATTGAGTCTTGGCATTTGAGAAGTCCAAGGGGTTTGATATTGGCGGCGTAAAGTCCAAGGGTGAAGTCTTGGCAGCATAAGTCCAATGGTTGGCGGCGTAAAGTCCAAGCGGAGTCTTGGCGGCGTAAGTCCAATGTGCCTTGGCGGTGTAGACACCGTTAGCATGACATAGCCGATGGAAGCACCGGAAGGCTAGCGCGATGGATGAACAAGTCATGGATGACTTGGAGGGATCCGAGAGGCATGAGGCTGATGGAGGTGGCTAGAAGGCTTAGGTCTAGGCTAAGGGTGGTCTAGCAAGTATGGGGGAACCATACTTGGGCTAAAACCTCATGTTTGAGGTGTGCCAGTCGACTGGTGTCATGTGGCAGTCGACTGGAAAGAATCAACTAGGGTTTGGTGCGGAAGTAGCCTAGCGATCATTGCGAAGATGGGCGGTCGATGATGATCGATCGGCCCGATCTTGTGATCGATCGTGATGCTCGATGTTCGACCGCGAGAATGGGGTCTCACTCGACTACTGCGGCCAGCAGTCGAGTGGAGGCTTGACTAGTCGACTGATGGTCATGATCAGTCGACTGATAATGGATCCGTTAGATTTTTCCAGCATGGATCTAGCCATTGTCTCACGACAACAGTGGCTGTAAGAGATCGGATGGCCGGCTAGAGGGGGGTGAATAGCCCTCGTTCGTTGGTTATCGGAATTTGCTCGTCTACAATTAGATTAGCGCAAGCGGAAACAACAATACAAGCAAATTAAACAAATAAAAACAAAGCGAAGGAAATAGACAATGCTAACACAAGATGTAACGTGGTTCACGGCTACGCCGCTAATCCACGGTCCCCGATTCGTCCTCGGTGAATCACTCCGCTCAACCAATCCACTAAATGGTCTCTCCTTTGCACCAAGCTAGGTGGAGGTAACCTTTACAATCAAGATCACTCTTCTTACAAATAGAATGGATTAAAAGCGAGTAAGAAGAGTTTAGAGCTTGTGGGGCACTAGGAAGATTGTTTGGAACTTAAGCATTAGCCTCTCAAAGGCTCACACCCTCTCTTTTTATAGAGAGGGCTACTACAACGGCCTCCGAACACGTCGGATGCCGACCGTTGTTGTCCAACGGAACTCTTAGCGATCGCGACCCGTCGGTCCGCCCGATCGCTCTGGCGGTTACTGGCCAAAACCCTATTGACCCGATCATTGCTTGCAGCGATCGTTATCTTTGGCCGATCAGCGTTAGCGCTAACGATCGCTGACCGCCGCGCCAAACCGGCGATCGATCGATACGGTCGAGCTACACTCGACTTAGGCGATCGCCATTCCATGGCGATCGGCGTGTCGAAAACCCATCCGACACTTGGCCAAATGGCCAAGTTTCACCTAAGAGCTACCCCTCCCCGGGTTACAATCGCTCACTCTCATTTCTCGGAGTCCCTCGCCTTCGAAGTTCTCTTCGTTCTCGGCCACGTCCCTCGGCAGCATCAGGCGCACGGCTCTGCAATGCTCCTTCGCGTCTCTTGCCTCGAAGTCTACGTCCTCCGGCTTCACTCCAAGCTTCTCGTCCGGCGGTCCCTCGGATGCTCCAAGCGCACGGCTTCCGCAAAGCTATCCTTCACCGACTCAAGGCACGAGTCATGAGATGTGAAACTCGCCATGGCTCCATGTGCGAATTACTAAGTCCTGCACGACTTCAACGCACATATCAAATAAACATAACACACTAACTTAAACCCTTTGCCACACCATCAAAACCATATCACGACAAGAGATTGCCCTAACAATCTCCCCCTTTTTGATGTGTGGCAATCCGTTTAAGTTAGGTAAAAACATTTGATATAAATTCTAAGGGTAAGAAAGCATGTAAAGATAAACATGATATAGCAACATGCAATTCCCCCTTAATCCATGAAATTCTCTCCCTATCATATATTTCTCCCCCTACAATATATTTCTCCCCTAAAATATATTTCTCCCCCTAAAGTGATTGACTTAAACATACTTATTTCTCCCCCTTTGACACCATCAAAAAGATTAACACTAAGTTATAAGCTCATGGCATCAAGTATATTTCTAACATTTAAACTGAATTCGCCTTCAATATTCTGATTTATAGTGAGCAAATGATCGCTATCAAGATGGCAATGACCGCACATAATTGATTGCCAATTTCGATTTTCCGATGAAATTCAAATGCATTAAAATATCTATCAAGGAAAAATAGTTTTTCATGAAAAATCATTATATTTTACAAGATTTGCCAAAAATCCAAACACTTGAAAAACCACTAGTTTTTGAGCATGTTAGTATCAAGTTAGCTACCTAGTTTTGCATCCAATTGTTTCAAAACATGAATACATGTATTTTAAGGTAAGAAATTGTTTTGAAAACATTAGAAATATCCAACCATGATCTTTGGGCAATATGTCTATTTAAACATAAGCCTTCCCCATGATTGGTCTATTATTGATATTTTGATACTTTAAATGACCATCTAAATGCCATAGGCATTAGTGGACATTTGTATCATCCTAACATCTCACCCATGCTAAGTTTGCAATCAAGTTAGCCTATAGTGAGTGTGAGATGCATCCTAGGGGGGTATTTGTATATACTTAACCAATATATTCATGTAATTCTATCAAGGTTAAGTGTCAATCTAACAACCTACATGATCATAATGATATATATGATTTAATTTCACATTATGACCATGAAATACATGTTTTCATCAAATTATAACCATGCATTAGGCATTATATGATGATAATAAATAAGTTATCACCTAAAGCATGATTTAAACCTATTTCTCATGATGATGTGCCCAATATCAAAATCATAAACCATGATTACACATATGCATAGAAATTACATTAATCATCATGATTTAAGCATTATTACCTTTTTATGGGCACGTTATCATCACCCAACACTATCTAAAAATGTTGTCCCGTCATCCTAAGTCAACCAAAATATGATATAGGTCAAGTTCATATGGTTGACTACCCTAGGGGTTTTCTAACCCTTAAGAATGGATTTTGGAACCCAAAATAGATTTTTACCTATGGGGTTCACTAAATATTCCTTGGGGATCCATTTCTTAGCAATTACTTTCTTTTTATCTTGTCCCCTAGCTATTAGGCATTTATAGGCCTTTTCATTTTTCTTTTCTTTGTATCCTAGGCCTTTCTTGTTAAAACTTGCCCTTTGGCTCCCAATTATCATGTTAAGGGTATTGGAGCCAATAGTGAATTTCTCTAGGGCTTTTGTCAAATAGTCTACCTTTTCCCTTAAAGCCCTATTTTCATTTATGCATGCATCACTAACATTAAATGGCATGTATTCATGTGAGCATGCATCATCATGGCAAGAAGAAGTATCATTATTATTTAAGCATGCATTTTCTAGCTTATTTTCTAATGCCTTAATTTGATCTAACATGCATTTATTTTTCTTCTTTGCTCTAAACAAATCCCTAGTTAACCTAGAAATCATAGAAACTATTTTACTAGGAGAAGCTTTCGTTACCATAGTTTCCATGTCCTCTTCTTCTTCTTCGGATGATGAGGAGGATGATGATGTGGAGGAGGCTCCCCCTTCACTTGAGCTCTCTCCTCTTGTGCTTGATCCTTCATTTTCGGAGGAGGAGCAATCCAAATCGTCAAAGGCCATCAAGGCCAAATTGACAAAAGCATTCTCCTCATCCGATGATGAGGAGGAGGATGAGGAAGGATCATCCCATGTCTTGGCCTTGAATGCTTTGGCCTTCCCTTTTTCTTTTGCCTTCTTCTCCTCTTCCTTCTTATTCTTGCTCCCCTTTTTCTTCTTCTTTTCTTCTTTCTTTTTCCTCTCTTCCTTGCTTTTGTTTAGGAGAGGACAATTGTCCCTTATGTGTCCCTCTCCTTGGCAATTGTAGCATATCACCTTCCCCCTTGGTCTTCTATTCCTATCATTTGATTTATCAAATCTAAAATTCTTAAATACACGCCTCACCTTCCTTACCATGTAGGCTTCCTCGGTGCTATCCATGGAGGAGGAGGAGGCTTCATCATCGGAGGAGGAGGGGACTTCCATCTTCTTCTTCCCCTTGTTTGCCAACAATGCTACTCCTCTTGAGGGTTGAATTCTTGGCTCTTCTTGAATTCCTTCAAGCCTCGTTTCGTGGAGCTCCATTGTCGAGAAGAACTCCTCCAAGGTACTTACTTCCAAGTTCTTGGACATATAGAAGGAGTCCACCATGGAACTCCACTTTGAGGACCGGGGAAAGGCATCTATAGCCTTCATGAGCATGTCCCGGTTCGATAGCTTCTCACCTACACTTGTTAGCCCAATTAAAATTTCTTTAAACCTAGAGTGTAGTGAGGTTACCTTTTCTCCCTTTTCTAGTTTTATATTGGATAGTTGGGAGCGGAGGAGGTCTCTTCTTGCAAGCTTGGCCTCCGAGGTGCCTTCATGAAGCTCTACAAGCTTCTCCCACATCTCTTTGGCGCTAGTGCATTCTCCTATTCGGTTGATTTCTTGTTGGGGGAGCACATTAAAGAGATGATGTTTGGCTTTTGAATTTGCAAGGTGCTCTTCCCTTTGCCTTTTGGTCCACCTTGATTTTTCGATTGGTTTCCCCTCTTCATCCCTAGGCAAAATGAAACCGGATTCCATTGTAATCATTATATCAAAATCCGTTTCGAAAAATACCTCCATTCGCTTCTTCCACCAAGCGAATTCTCCTTCAAACTTCGGAGGATGGATGTTGGAGCCGGCCATTTTTGATGTAGGGCTTGTTGCGGCGGTTAGTCCGGTGACAAGCAACCTCGGCTCTGATACCACTTGTAAGAGATCGGATGGCCGGCTAGAGGGGGGTGAATAGCCCTCGTTCGTTGGTTATCGGAATTTGCTCGTCTACAATTAGATTAGCGCAAGCGGAAACAACAATACAAGCAAATTAAACAAATAAAAACAAAGCAAAGGAAATAGACAATGCTAACACAAGATGTAACGTGGTTCACGGCTACGCCGCTAATCCACGGTCCCCGATTCGTCCTCGGTGAATCACTCCGCTCAACCAATCCACTAAATGGTCTCTCCTTTGCACCAAGCTAGGTGGAGGTAACCTTTACAATCAAGATCACTCTTCTTACAAATAGAATGGAGTAAAAGCGAGTAAGAAGAGTTTAGAGCTTGTGGGGCACTAGGAAGATTGTTTGGAACTTAAGCAATAGACTCTCAAAGGCTCACACCCTCTCTTTTATAGAGAGGGCTAACTTCTTCCGTTAGCCGCCATCACGATCATTGCCGCCATGGCGATCGGCTGACTAACGGCCTCCGAACACGTCGGATCTGGCCGTTGTTGTCCAGCGGAACTCTTAGCGATCATTCTTGGACCTCACCCGATCATTCGCCCTGTCGGCCCGGATCGGCCTGGCCGATCTATGGCAAAACCCTATTGACGATCGGCTCTGACTGGCCCGATCATCTTGCCGCCGATCTTAGCGATCGGCGCCAGCGTATGGCGATCACGCTCCACAAACCGATCGATCGTATACGGTCGAGCTACACTCGACTCGGAAGCGATCGCCATTCCATGGCGATCGGCGGTGTCGAAAACCATCCGACACTTGGCCAAATGGCCAAGTTTCACCTAAGAGCTACCCCTCCCGGGTTACAATCGCTCCTCTCATTTCTGAGTCGCTTCGCCTTGAAGTTCTCTCTTCGTTCGGCCCGTCCTCGGCGGCCATCGAGCGCCGGCTCTGCAATGCTCCTTCGCGTCTCTTGCCTCGAAGTCTACTTCCTCCGGCTTCACTCCAAGCTTCTCGTCCGGCGGTCCCTCGGATGCTCCAAGCGCACGGCTTCCGCAAAGCTATCCTTCACCGACTCAAGGCACGAGTCATGAGATGTGAAACTCGCCATGGCTCCATGTGCGAATTACTAAGTCCTGCACGACTTCAACGCACATATCAAATAAACATAACACACTAACTTAAACCCTTTGCCACACCATCAAAACCATATCACGGCAAGAGATTGCCCTAACAGTGGCATCAGTCGACCGATGGTCCCGAGAAGTCGATTGATCGACTTTTTCTAGCACAGTTTGAAGCTATAAAATGAGCTCGTGATGGAGGAAAAATACATGGTTCTTTGAGGAGTTTTTGGGGCGAATTGTTGCTGCAATTCAGGGTCTCCAAGTGCCACTCAACCAACCAAAAAAGCAAACTCTCAAAAGATCGATTGTAAAGTTTTCTTTGCATTTCTTTAGTTGTATTCACTTGTATTTTCTTGTTGTATTTAGTATTACTGTTGTAATCATTTGTACGAGGTCTCTCCACCTACGACTTGTGTCGAGAAGGAGTGTTTGCATAGTGGTGTGTGATTGGCATCACTAGAGCTCTTTAGAGATCGATCCGTGGAGTAGGAACCATTCGATTCTGAACCACATTAAACAATTGTGTTTGTCTTGTTTATCATTATTATTATCTATATTCCGCTGCACTAACGAAGTTTGTAGACGAATACGCGAACGAATTCCATCATCGGTACTAGCACGCGCTATTCACCCCCCCCCCCTCTAGCGTTCCAACGATCCCCTACAAGTGGTATCAGAGCAAGGCCGCTCTTGAAGTTTAACAACTAAGGGAGCACGCTAGAGGGTGAAGATGGAAGTTCAAGAGCAACTAGGATGGGATATCAACACACCTATCCCTTATACCTTCTATGGACAAGAAGGGTTTAGACAATGGAAAGCAAGGATCGAAGACTTCCTAATGATGAGGGACTTTAAAGAATGGTCCATTTTAATGGAGGGATATAGCTATCCAATATGACCAAAGGGAGGGTTCCTCAAGAAAAAGAGATGGACCGAAGAGCAAGTCCAAGCCTTCGAGAAAAATGATAAGGTATTGAAGTTTTTAATCGATTTAATACCTAACAATATCTTGTGCATGTTAGGAAATTATGTAGATGCCAAGGAGCTATGGAGTTAAGTGGCAAAGCTCCATGAAAGTCCATCACCGAACCAAGAAGAAGGGACCGAAGAGGCAAACGCATCATCCTCACAAGGAAGTGAGGACTTGGAGGTTGAGGGACCATCAACATCCAAGGAGGAAGAGGGAGTAGAATTGGAGGAGACCTCCACCTCTAGGATTGAGGGGGAGGAGATTAGATCACCGGAGCAACACCAAGAAGAAGCTTCGACATCCGGTCAAGATGAAGAAGCTCAAAATACGATTCAAGCCTCCATTGACTTAGGTAACTCAAGCATGTCAATTGTAAATAAAAATCATATAATATGCTTTGAGTATAGGGAATCCGGACACTACAAGAGTAAGTGTCCGAAAAGAGTTAAGAAGTCTCCTCCGGCACCAAAAGTCGAGGATGTCGGTCCCTCAATAACCAAAAGCAAGGAGCAAATGATTTGCTTCAAATGTCGGCAACCGGGACACTACCGGAATCAATGCGCAAAGGGGGAGAATAAGACTCAAAAGGGAGCTTCACAAGTAGGGGGAGCCTCTAAGGCAAACCCTAAGGTATATTGTAATGCTCCTTCTTTAGTTAATAGACAAAAGCATGCTAGGAATTTTAATTCTCTTGCAATTTATGAAAAGCATGATAATAGGAACAAGTATTTTTGTTTAGGAGCTAATAATTTTCATCTTGAAAATAAGGAGAAATTTGGGACTAATGTCCCTAAAAATATATTATCTAAGGAAAAACCTAGGTCAAACAATTCTAGACAAATTCTACCTAGGGAGACCATTAGAAAGGGACAAGAGCATCTAGGTCTCAACCCTAAATGGACTAGGCATATGCCTAAGAAGTCTCATGCCCAAAAACCAAATCAAAATTCTAAAATTGGACAATTAGAATTGGAAAACCAAGCCTTGAGGTCAAGACTTGAGAAATTAGAAAAGACCCTTGCAAAAATGCAAAATCAATTTCAAGGGTCAAGAGGTAAACATTTAGGGTCTAGAAGTCAAAGTCTTGGGTCAAATGGTCAAAAATCAAGACCTAGGAAACTAGATTCATCCGAGGGCAAACCTAAGCCCAAGGAAACCTATCACAATGTTACATTTGATTATGGAACTAAACCTAGGAAAACCAAGGTTACTAGGGAAGTTATCCCTAAGAGTAACCATGGTAAGTGCCTAGTGGCTAGGGTTTCGAAGAAACCTAGGGTGACCACTAAGACCCAAATGAGTCAACTTAGGTAAGACCCAAATGACCAAGGCTACCAAGTCTAGGAGGGTCATTAGGAGGGTATCTAGGGAGGTCATCTCTAAGGAATACCTAGTAAACCCAATGAGCTCAAATAGATTTTGGGTTCCTAAGAGCATGATTTATTCACGCTAGATGGGTTTAGGGTGTGTCAACCTTGATTTGGTGGGTAGTTAACTCAACCATGATAAAGGTGACACTTTAGGTTATTTTCAAGGTTATGGTTACCTTGGAAATACATTTGAGCTTTAATCCTAAAAGATTTTAGGATGTGCCAATATTATTTGAGAAGTTTGATAAAATGATAAAATTGGCACATTTTAGATTTAGAGGTCATAGTGTGCCATTTTGGGTTTTTGGCATACTAGGGAGAAAATTGAAAATATGGAAAAATATATTTAATTATATCAAATGGAAATTAATATTAAAATTTAGGTGTTATTATACCTATACCTTTTGTATCTCATTCTTTGTTTGCAATATAACATGTCATGACATCATATCTAATTTTTATCATTTATATGTCATGATCATGTTTAGGATTAAGAATAAAATGTCATGTATTTTTAGATTTAATCTTATGCCATGACATCATGATTATGAGTATGTGTTTATTTATATCATCTCTAATGTCATAATCATTCATGCATTTAAGATAATTTGATTGAAATTGATTTAAGGACAATGACATGACTTGGAGTCCCATTTATAAGGGAATCAAGTAGGGTTGCCTTAGAAAATGCATGAAACCCTAGATTAAATGAACCAAAACCCACATCTCACATTAAATTGACATGTATGTGTATGTTATACACCCTAGATACATGTGAGATGCTAGGATATGAGTTAAGTTCAAGGTGCATAGTTTTTGCATCTAGATGAACTAGAACTCATCTAAAATCAAAGGTGGATCATTGGGAAAGCTTGTGTACAAGTCATGTACATTGAGCCCAAAGAATATGATCCAAAATAAGGTTTTGAAAACATTTTAAAATCCTTTTGAAAAACCTTGGTGAAGTTTATCTTTTGATAGCAATCACCATTGATGAGATTGATACAAAGTGAGCCAAAACTTAGAAGTTTATTCACTTTTGGATTTTGTATCAATTTCGATATTTTAAGGGTAAAATAATTTTCAAATATTTTTCACCCATTGTATTGATCATAGGTATTATACGTATAAAATTTCATGATTTTTTGAATTATGTATAATTATTTTTGATTTTCCAAAATCCTTCTCTGATAACTGAAATTCTGAAATTTGATTATCGATCATTCTACTGGTGGCGATGATTGATGTGATGTCGATCGGTCGATTAGTAGCACAAAGTCGACTGCCAATGCTGATTTCGGGAAAACAAGGTTTGTTTAGCCCGTGTTCAGCTGCGGTTAAGGTCCCTAACCACTTCTAACCCTAGGATATGCTTTGGGAAGCATTATAAAGGGTGAAAATCCATTGGATATGGATTAGGAGAGGTGTTATGATAATGTATCAAATTTAATGGTGGAAGAGTTCATGTTTGAACTTTGAACCTTAATTTTGATGGTTTAGAGTTCCTATTGGCTTAGGGACTTCCCAAGGACATTGTTGGTGCAATGGTTAAGGGGGAGCAAGCCTTTAGGGGGAGGTATCCATCTTGGGATGATGGATGTGTTTTCTTCTTGAAGGGGAGAAGTTATGGGGAGAATGTCATCAATTGGGAAAATTGATGGGATTTTGAGAGACCCAATTTGGAAATTGCGAGAGTATAGGATTGCCTCTCTTGAGTGATATGAGACTTATCACTAAGAAGATGGTAGGCATCCTAGGTATTTTTGGATCAAGGGGGAGATTGTAAGATCTCATTGGGACATGAGACATTGACCTCCTTGGAGAGTAAACTTTTTGATATATGTCAAAAAGGGGGAGAACATAAGATTACCAAATTTATGAAATTGGTAAGGGAATTTGAGTTAGAGGCCTAACTCAAGTTTTGTTTTGTCAAACATCAAAAAGGGGGAGATTGTTGGTGCAATCGGCCCAGGTCACGATTGACCAGACTCGAGTTTGACTCGAGTGATGTTTTGATGTTTGACAAAGTGAGTTGACATTGATGTTTGACATTAATGTCGATTAATGTTTTAGGGAGATTGTTTATACAATCGACCTGGGTTATGTTTAACCGGACTCGAGTTTGACTCCAGGGAGACTTTGATGGTTGACTAGGGTTGACCATGCGATTATGGGAAAGTCCAAGTGGGACACTTGGCATTTGGGAAAGTCCAAGCATGGGTCTTGGCAATGTAAAGTCCAAGCATGGGTCTTGCCAAGGTAAAGTCCAAGTTGTAGGATATTTGAAGCCGCTAGAGGGGGGTGAATAGTGAAGTGTTCGATCGTGGTTGTCTCTACAATTTCGTTAGCGCGCAGCGGAATAGTAATGAAAGCAATAACGAAATAAACAACAATGCAAACACAAATATTTAACATGGTTTGGAACCGAATGGTTCCTACTCCACGGATTGGGTTCGTACGAACCCTAGCGATGCCAATCACACACCACTATAATAATCACTCCTTCTCGACACAAGTCGGAGGTGGAGAAACCCCTTACAATGTGATTACAACAATAATCTAAATACAACAAGCAAATACAATATGAAATACAACAAGAGAAGTAAAGAACACTTTACAAAAACTCTTTGGAAGCTTGCTTGTTGATTGCCTTGGACTAGCACTTGAAGGCCCTGATTTGCAGCAGCAAATCGCTTTAAAACGTCCAAGAAAACCGATGACTTTTCCTCCATCACGAGCTCCTTTTATAGCTTCAACTTGTGCTGGAAAAAATCGATCAGTCGACTGCTCGGGACCATCAGTCGACTGATCACACTGTTGCTGTGAGACAATGATGTAATCCACGCTGGAAAAATACAACGGCTAGGACATCAGTCGACTGATCATGAGCATCAGTCGATTGATCAAGCATCACTCGACTGCTTGTCCCAGTGGTCGAGTGAGACTCCATTATGTGCCCTGAAATCCGAGCATCAGTCGACTGATCACACGATCAGTCGACTGCTCGGACAATCGATCGGCCACTATGGCGGATCGCTAGGCAATTTCACATCGAAACCCTAGTTGACTATGCCAGTCGACTGACACACCTCAACCATGAGATTTTAACCCAAGTATGGTGTCCCCAAACTTGCTAGACCACCCTTAGCCTAGACCTAAGCCTTCTAGCCACCTCCATCAGTCTCACGCCTCTCGGATCCCTCCAAGTCATCCATGACTTGTTCATCCATCGCGCTAGCCTTCAGGTGCTTCCATCAGCTATGTCATGCTAACGGTGTCTACACCGCCAAGGCACATTGGACTTACGCCGCCAAGACTCCGCTTGGACTTTATGCCGCTAATATCAAACCCTTTGGACTTCTCATGCCAAGACCCATGCTTGGACTTTCCCAAATGCCAAGTGTCCCACTTGGACTTTCCATGCCAAGTACCCATGACTTGGACTTTACCGTGACAATTACATTGTCATATGTTTTTGTCTAACATCAAAACATCTCTCGAGCCAAGCTCGAGTCCTGGTCAATCGTGACCTGGGCCGATTGCACCAACAATCTCCCCCTTTTTGATGTTTGACAAAAACCAAACAAAACAAACCATTTGAGTTAGACTATCTAACTCAAAGACTCCTTACCAATTACCCCAAATTGGTGATTTAATGTTCTCCCCCTTTTTGACATACATCAAAAAGAGGCTAACTCCCCAAGGAGGCCAATGTCTCATGTGCCAATGAGATCTTACAATCTCCCCCTTTGGTCCAAAAATACCTAGGATGTCTACCATCTTCCTAGTGATAAGTCCCATATCACTCAAGAGAGGCAATCCTATATGCTCTCCCAATTTCCAAATTGGGTCTCTCAAAATTTCATTTTCCCCTTCATGAGGAAAAATACCATCCTTCATCCCATGATGGATACTTCCCCCTAAAGGCTTGCTCCCCCTTAATCATTGCACCAACAATGTCTTTGGGAAGTTTCTAAGCCAATAGGAACTCTGAACCATCAAAGATAAGGTTAGAAATTCAACATTAAACTTTCCAACACCTTAAATTTGGTACAAACCCTAAACACCCCTCCAAATCCATATCCAATGGATCTTCACCCTTTATAATGCCTCCCAAAGCATATCTTAGGGTTAGGAGTGATTAGGGACCTTAACTGTAGCTGAAATCGGGCTAAACAACCCTAGTTTTTTCGAAATCAGCATTGACAGTCGACTCTGCTACTACCAACTAATGTGCCCATCGATCGTAGCGCGAAACAATGATCGAGTGATACACTGATCGAAAGTCTAAGACTGCCATCGATCACCGATCCTGTAGAGCGATCGTAAAACTGATTTTCCTTTTGGAAATTCATAAGTAATTCCACGTAAATCAAAAAATCACGAAATTTGATACGTATATTACTTATCACACATACAATCGGTGAAAATTTTTGGAAAAATATTTTTACCATTGTAATAGGAGATTGGTACAAAGTTCAAAAATTATTAAAACTTTAAAGTTTTTGATCTACTTTGTATCAACTTCTACAATGATGATGGCTATCAAAAGATAGACTTCACCAAGGTTTTCTAAATTAATTTTAAAATGTTTTTGAAAACCTATTTTGAACCATGGTTTATTGGCTAAATATACATAACTTGTAATTAGCTTTCCTTATGATTCTTGGTGATGATTAAAATAAGTTTGAATTCATCTAGATGCACTACCTATGCACCTTGAACCTAACTTATTATCCTAGCATCTCACATGTATCTAGGGTGTATAAATACACATACATGTCAATGTGATGTGAGATGTGGAGTTATTCTCCCTAAATTAGGGTTTTCATGCATTTTTGTACAACAACTCTACTTGATTCCCTTATAAATGAGACTCCAAGTCATGTCATTATCCTTGAATCAATTTTAAACATTTAAATGCATGAAATGATCATGGCATAAATGATATCAATAATAATGCATGGCCAATGATCATGATGTCATGACATATGATATAATCTAAAAACAAACATGACATCTAAAATAATCCTAAACAATAGCATGACATGTTATATGATAAGATGAAACTTCATGTCATGATATGACAATTTTCCATAAACCAATAAATTAATACAAGCACACAATCAAACACAAGTGATTTCCATAAACAGAATATTTCATTCAATTAATAAGATTTCAGTTTTTACATCCAAAATGGAGATTTGAGAAGCTCCACTACAAGAACTGAAAACAAAAATCCTAATATCCTCCAGCTCTAATCATCTGCAGAAGGTGGAGGTGGAGGAGGCTGCTGGCTCAAGGTCCAGGCTCGCATCATCTCATATATGTCGAGTTGGCGCTGCTCATCGACCACTCCCCTGCAGAATCTCATCGATGTCTGGAGTCCACATCTGCTTGGTACTTAGCACGGCCTCCGGTGTCGAGCCTATCGATGGACTGCTGGCGATGCATCTATAGTATCGATCGTCCTCATCGCCGGTGTCGGGATCCTCATAGTCCTCTGCGGCCTCTCCGGGCACTAGAGGTGGCTCCCACGTGCCACAGGCGGAGGTCGCTCCATCGCCTGTGCCGAGAATTCTGGATATGCGATCGTACACCTCGAGATGGCGCCCTCGAATGTTGATGCCTGACTCTAACCATCTTTGTGATGATATGGCCATAAGGCATATGCACTTTCCCTTATCTGAGGATATAGAAATGTGTAATGAAACATGTTCAATGTAATGTTTATGTCTAATCTATACGCATGGCGTATAGGAGAAAGAGATGGGGAGGCGAATCTTGGCAAACCGAGTCTGTCGGAAGAAAACACCCAACAATGACCTTGTAGAGTACATTGTCAGGTGCAGATAGCTCAGTAATAGGAAATAAGTTCTGAGTTGGTGGACAAGGATGGCCAAAAACATGCTCATGCATGGAGTCTAAAGAGATATGGACAAAGGGCTCAGGTAAAGGGGCATCGAAGGTAGGGTAGAAAATGAAAGTGTCATCCGATGGCTTATACTCAAGAAACTCCTGCAATATCTCAGGAGTGAACTCTAAATCGCATTTCACAATGCGAGTAGTGTAGGTAGGGCCATCGTCTACCTTCTTAAGTTCTGATAGAACTCCTTAAGGAGATCATCATTAATGGCATGTGTGCATAATACGATTTTCATGAGATGATAATATCCAAATATGTCCATGACGTCACTACAGTTACGTGTAAAGAAGTCTCTATCGATGTACCTAACCAACATGGTTTGGTACAGTCGTGATTCAACCTCGGGTGGGTCATTTCTACGGGATCACTTATATGAATGTAATGCAACGACATGAAATGCAAGGGCACCAATTCACGATTAGATTATAATAGATTATAATGGAAAGAAAAATTAGGGTTTTAGAGTAAGAAAATTTTACTTTGGCACCATTTAGAGGGATGTTGAGAGAATACTCGGATATCGCTGAAAAGGCCGCTGGAGAGTTCGCTGGAGCACTGGATCGCCAGAACCCTAATCGAAAAGGGAAAAATCACTGGAAATGAGTGGATTAGGGTCATGAGATGAGTGAAAACATGAGAGGAAGAGTTTGGTTATCAAACCTAGGACTTAGGTGGCCGGCGCGATCGGAAAAGCTCGTCGGAGAAAGAAGTGGCGACCGGAGAGAAGGAAGAAAACGAGAGGTCGACGCATGAAGACGTTGAACCCTAGCGGTTCGGCGTTATAAAATCGCAATGCCGATCGTGATGTTCTGACATCGGTCGGTGATCGCGACTTATTAAGCGGGTTTCTGACCGCCGATGTCATTGCTCGGCTCAACAATCATTTCTTTGAGTCTTACGTATCGTGCTACGGTAACATCGATCGGCCGTGATCGATCACCTTGATTGCTCGGTGAGCACTCGGCGATGACCCTCTACCTCGATGAGCGGTACCATCGATCGGTGATGTATCCATCGATCGGTCGATGATGTGAAGCGATCGAGTCGTGATATATCGATCACGATTTCCGATTAAAATCTCGATTTCTTTATCCAACTTATTTCATTTTCTCATGTTTAATCTTGTATATCGAATATATTGATGCTTTGCTTATGTTCATGTATTTGTTAATGTATTTTGATATTTTATTTCATTTTAGCAAACATTAACATCCAATGGTTTCAAATTCCTAACATCTCACCCTTTCTAAGTGTTAAAATACACAATCAAGGTAAAAGACTTGTTTTGTGAGATGCAATCCACCCTAGACATTCCTTCCATGCAAACACATGGTGAAACACATGAAGCATGGTAAGTGCAAGACATCAAGGTGTGTGGAGTATCACTCTTGATGTAACTTCTACACCTTAAACACACTTCTCTTGATACATTGATTCCTAAAGTGTGCCAAAGATCAAAGTGACACACTATGACCTTTAAATCTAGATTGTGCCAATTTTATTGATTTTCATGATTTCAAAAATATATTGGCACATCCTAAAATCTTTTAGGATTAAATCTCAAATGTATTTCCAAGGTAACCATAACCTTGAAAATAACCTAAAGTGCCACCTTTACCATGGTTGAGTTAACTACCCATCCAATCAAGGTTGGCACATCCTAACCCATTTAACGTGAATCAATCACACTCTTTGGAACCCAAAATCTATTTGAGCTCCTAGGGTTAATTAGGTATTCCTTAGGGATAACCTCCCTAGATACCTTCCTAATGACCCTTCTAGGCTTATTAGCCTTGGTCATTTGGGTCTTGCCATGGTTGACTCTAGGGGTAACTCCCCTTGCAATCTTCTTAGTGGCTTCCCTAGGTTTCCTTGAAACCCTAGCCACTAGGCACAACCTTTGGTCAACCTTAGGGATGACTTCCCTATTGACCTTGGTCTTCCTAGACCTAGGTTTAGTTCCATAATCAAATGGAACATTGTGATAAGTAGGCATTACTTTCTTAGACATAAGTTTGTGACTCAAACCTTGTCTCCTAGATGATTCTTGCCTCTTACACCCTTTTTGTTGGCTTTTAGATCCTAGAGTTTGACACTTTGACCCTTTAAATTGATTTTACATATTTGAAAGGGTCTTTTCCAATTTCTCAAGCCTTGACCTCAAGGCTTGATTTTCTAACTCTAATTGCCCAAATGATTTTTGATTAGGTTTTTGGGCATTACCATTCACCTTAGTCATATGTCTACCCTTATTGGGATTATATTGATACCTAAATGGTTTTCGATTTTCTTAATTGCTTTCTTAGGAATGACATTTCTAGGGACATTAGTCCCAAATTTCTCCTTCTTTGAAATAGACCTAGAGTTATCATTCCTAGCATGCTTTGATTCATGAGTAATAGCAAAGTTATTTGAATTAATTCTAGCATGCTTTTGCTTAGAATTTAAAGAATGAGCATTATGAAAATATACCTTAGGGTTAGTCTTAGAGACTCCCCCTACTTGTGAAGCTCCCTCCTTTCTTCTAGGACATTGGCTCCTATAGTGTCCCTGTTATCGACAATTGAAGCACATCACGTGCTCCTTGCTCTTCTTGGTTGGAACACCGGCATCCTTGACTTTTTCATTGACTTTTGGTGCCGAAGGAGCTTTCTTAACCCTTTTTGGACACTTACTTTTGCAGTGTCCGGATTCCCTACACTCAAAGCATATTATATGATTTTTATTTACAATTGACATGCTTGAGTTACCTATGGTGGTGGTAGGTGCCAGAATTGGAGCTTCTTCATCTTGACTAGATGTCGAAGCTTCCTCTTGTTGCTCCGGAGTGGAAATTCTTTCCTCCCCCTCAATCCTAGAGGTGGAGGTGTCTTCTACTTCTTCTTCCACTGATCCGGAAGTTGACTCCTCTTCAACTTTCGATTCCTCACTTGCTCTTGAGGATGATGAACTCTCTTCATCCTCTTCCTTATCTTCTTCTACTTGTGCCAAGTGGGGCTTCTCATTGAGCTTGGCTAATTTGTCCCATAGCTCCTTGGCATCAAGATATTCACCTAGCCTAGACAAAACATCATTAGGTATCAAATCTTCTAAAAGTTTTGTTACCTTGGCTTCGGTTTTGAATTTTTTTCGTTGCTCTTGAGTCCATTTCTTCAACTTGAGGACTTGTCCATTCCTATCCTGAGGAGGTTCAAAACCTTCTACAAGGATGAACCAATCCTCTATATCCATCATCAAGAATATCTCCATTCTTGTTCTCCACGCCGAAAAGTCTTCTCGATCATATGGCGGTGAAGTGTGGATGTCCCATCCAAGCTTGTCTTGAGATTCCATCTTGTTCCTCTAGCGTCTTGACTCCGGGTTGTTAATCCGTAGAAGAGCCCCGGGCTCTGATACCAAATGTAGGATATTTGAAGCCGCTAGAGGGGGGTGAATAGAGGAGTGTTTGTTCGTAGATAGAATTCGATCGTGGTTGTCTCTACAATTTCGTTAGCGTGCAGCGGAATAGTAATGAAAGCAATAACGAAATAAACAACAACGCAAACACAAATATTTAACATGGTTCAGAACCAAATGGTTCCTACTCCACGGATTGGATTCTTACGAACCCTAGCGATGCCAATCACACACCACTATAATAATCACTCCTTCTCGACACAAGTCGAAGGTGGAGAAACCCCTTACAATGTGATTACAACAATAATCTAAATACAACAAGCAAATACAATATGAAATACAAATGCAAGTAAGAAAAACTTTACAAAACTCTTTGGATTGCTTGATCTTGTTGATTGCCTTGAACTAACTTTGAAGGCCACGATTTGCCCAAATCGCTAAAGCTCAAGAAAACGATCCTTTTCCTCCATCCACGAGCTCCTTTTATAGCTTCAACTTTGTCTTTGGAAAAAGTCGATCGATCATTGCTCGGGACCATCGATCGGTGATCCAGCTTTATTCTTGTGAGACAGCGGTGTAATCCATATTTGGAATCCAACGGCTAGGACATCAGTCAACTGATCATGAGCATCAATCGACTGATCAAGCATCACTTGACTGCTCATCCCAACGGTCGAGTGAGACTCCATTCGTGCCACGAAATCGAGCATCGATCGGTGATCACACGATCGATCGACTACTAGATCGATCGCCCACCTATGGCGATCGTTAGGGAAATTTCCGCAGTCAAACCCTAGTTGACTACGCCAGTCGACTGCCACATGGCATCAGTCAACTGACACACCTCAAGCATGAGGTTTTAACCCAAGTATGGTGTCCCCATACTTGCTAGACCACCCTTAGCCTAGACCTAAGCCTTCTAGCCACCTCCATCAGTCTCACGCCTCTCGGATCCCTCCAAGTCATCCATGACTTGTTCATCCATCGCGCTAGCCTTCAAGTGCTTCCATCAGCTATGTCATGCTAACGGTGTCTACACCGCCAAGGCACATTAGACTTACGCCGCCAAGACTCCGCTTGGACTTTATGCCGCCAATATCAAACCCTTTGGACTTCTCATGCCAAGACCCATGCTTGGACTTTCCCAAATGCCAAGTGTCCCACTTGGACTTTCCATGCCAAGTACCCATGACTTGGACTTTACCATGAAAATTACATTGTCATATGTTTTTGTCTAACATCAAAACATCTCTCGAGCCAAGCTTGAGTCCTGGTCAATCGTGACCTGGGCCGATTGCACCAATACAAGTCTTGAGTACTTGGTATGGAAAGTCCAACATGGGTTGACAAGGTAAAGTCCAAGCTTGAGTCTTGGCTTTTGAGAAGTCCAAGGGGTTTGATATTGGCGGCGTAAAGTCCAAGGGTGAAGTCTTGGCAGCATTAGTCCAATGGTTGGCAGCGTAAAGTCCAAGCGGAGTCTTGGCGGCGTAAGTCTGTTGGGTTTCCGGCACCGCGGCGTGTGTGTGTTCGATCATGTTTCGTAAACATGAGCACAGCGGAAGCAATTAAAAATAATAAATACTCCTATTTATTACAACACACACAACACACGCATGCTATTACAACAAGTGTAGACATAACCGTAAATTAAAATTGCAATAAAAGGAAATTAAACTACGTTATACCTTCCGTATGACGTGTAGCGGGAACGGCATCAACCGGAACGATCCTCGTAAGAATCGTCTCTATCCGTATCCACGCCGAGCTCCTCGGGATGACTTCGCCAAGCCACGAGCTTCGTCTTCGTACGGGTTACTAGCCTCGTGTTGAAGACGACGTGATCGAGAGATGATCACGATCCGAATCCAAATTCGGACCTAAAACAAGTCCTCAAGACTTGCTTCTCCGGAGAGGTATTCGTCAACCGATTGACGAATCCTTCGTCCTCCACCTCAGAGGATTACCGGAGATCAAATCCCCGGTATGTTAGCCGCTGTCGGAGCACTAACCGTCGTCCAAACGACGCTCCGACGAGAGGAGAAGAAGCTGTCCAGAAAACTGGACAGCTTGGTGGAGGAGTAGGCGCCGGCCAAAACAAGGAGAGAAAAAGCTCACCTTGATGCCGAACCTTTAGGAGATCATCGGAGGGTCGCCGGAGGTTCAAGCTTGAGCTTGCGCCGGCAAGGGTCTTGGACGGCACAAGGCTGGAAGTGGCGCTTGGATTGGCGCCGAAAACTCCTCCAAGGAGTGGGCGGCAACTCAAGGGGGGGGCTAGGGTTTGGATTAGTTAGGGTTTAACAATCCCTTAAGCCCATTTTTATAGAGAACTAATTCTCTTAATGGTTAATGGATCATATCCATAAAGCCCGTTAACCCGCTCCATTAAGATAAGTTAAAATAAACCAAACCATGATGGTTTATTTTAAGTTAAAACGAACCGAACCAACTTTTGGTTCATTCGTTTAAAATAAACCAAACCCTTTGGTTTATTCTTATCCATTGGATTAGAACCAAACCATTTTGGTCCATCCATTATGTCTTCATAAGACACTGCCCATCCACGCTTCCATTGCGACTGAAACAATTTCATGCTCGCTTTATGTTTGGTCCAACCAAACATAGTTTCTCTCGGTCTGAGAATCCCATTCTCAAGCTCGTTTTAAATCCTTTGGATTAGACTCGTTGTGCGTGTGACCAAATAGGTTCTCGGTTTATGTTGGCCGTCTATAATTAACCATTAATTATAGAACGATTATGAGTGGCACCTAGTAGTACATCATGATCCCCAATTAACCGAAAAGATCAACGGTTGATCCAGAACTATTTCTGAAACCCTTCAGTAGCTCGAATGAATCGTGCCTCATTCCCTTCACTCATCTTATGCCCACTTCGTTAAGGACATGGTCTATTGTGTCAGTCCCCACTAGGCTGACTATGTCACACCTAGCCCAAGTATTATTTCCTCGTCCTACGGATTCTAGTTACTCCACATGTATCGAAGAGTACTTTACTCTAAACATGTAATGCTTTGGCCAAAGACTTTAGTAACAATCCGACGAGAGGCCATGGGTATACATCTCCTCGCAAGGAGTGGTGAATCCTTTATAGGCTATTCAAACACCTTCGATCACTTCGACTTATACCCAATCATCCCGGGTCCACATTTCCTTAGAGATGTTTGCTTAAGATGTCAAAGCATAAGTCTCCATGATCAAGATGACTTGAATACCGCAAGTCAAAGGAACATCTCACTTAAGCCACAGTAAGAACTTCATTGACATATCTATACATGCAGAGAACCATATGAAGTCTTACGGCTGGTCACTCCAATGAACTAGTTACCATAACTAGCATCCACGATTAACTCCGGACATCACTATGTCACCAGCCAGTGAGAATCAGCTGCTTGGATACACCAAGGAGTATACCTCGTGCTAGTCTCGACAGAATTGATGGTGTCCAAATCCATCAATTCATCGACTAGGATAATTCCGATACATCACAATTACACATGTAGAGATACTCACTAGTTGTGATCCAATCACAAATTCTCTCATGCTGTGAATCGTATCGTGGACATTCAGTAAATGAGTTTAAGATCCAATCAAATACATTAAACATGTATACTCAAATAGTGAATCTTCATTTATCATATAAATGGTTCGTACATAAGGCGCATTGCCTTAGGACATCTCTCATATATTACTAACAGACTCCACTTGGCCTAATGCCAATCGCTACGGTATCCAATACCATAAGCACCAACATGACCCTCAAACTTACTTTGAGGTAATGCTTTAGTCAAAGGATCCGCTAAGTTCCTTTCAGTGGGAATTTTCTCGATTTGTATTTCGTTCCTACTGATGATCTCTCTGATAAGATGATAGCGGCGAAGCACATGTTTGGATCGCTGATGAGACCTTGGCTCTTTCGCTGGCAATTGCTCCATTGTTGTCGCAGAGACCGGTATTGCTTCAACAATGGCCGAATTACACCAAGTTCATGAACGAACTTCTTGATCCAAACCGCTTCCTTCCGCTCGCCGCAATATATTCTCGCCTCGTGGTAGAATCCGCTGCCTCTTGTTTGGAACTTTTCCAACTCATCGCGCCCATTCAAGGTGAACACGATCCGCATCCGAGACCGGAATCATCCTTGTCTGTCTCGAAGCCGCATCCGTATACCCGCGTATCACCAGGTCCCCGTCTCCATATATTAGGAACACATCCTTAGTTCTTCTCAAGTACTTAAGGATCGTCTTAACAGCCGCCCAATGATCCATTCTCGATCGGTGAGTATCTGCCGTGACACTCGTGAGCATACGATACATCGGGCCTCGTGACATAACATAGCATACATGATAGATCCTATTGCGGATGCATAGGAATCTTACTCATGCAAATCCTCTCGCCTTCCGCTGACACACACATAGACTTCGAAAGGTGTACCCCATGCCTGATGGGTAGGAAACCTTTCTTGGATTCCGACATGCTAAACCTCTTTAGCACTCGGTCTATATATGTAGACTGCGAAAGACCAAGCAACCGTTTCGATCTATCTCTATAGATCTTAATCCCAAGGATGTAGGTTGCTTCTCCTGTGTCTTTCATAGGAGAATGTCTTGATAACCAAACCTTAATCGATCAGAAGATGGACACATCGCTTTCCTATAAGTAATATGTCATCGACATACAATACTAGGAACACGACTGCACTCCCACTAACCTTCTTGTACACACAAGGTTCGTCTGGATTTTGTGAGAAATCAAACTTTTTGATCGTCTCATCAAAACGGATATTCCAGCTCCTGGATGCTTGCTTCAATCCATAAATGGATCGTCGCAATTTGCATACCTTTGTTTTATCAACCGATGTGAAACCCTCAGGCTGTATCATATACACGCTCGGTGTTTCCATTAAGGAAAGTGTTTTCACATCCATGCCGCCATATCTCATAATCATAATGAGCCGCTATGGCCAGGAGCATCCGAATGGATTTAAGCATAGCTACAAAGTAATAGGTTTCGCCATAATCAACACCTTGCTTTTGACGATATCCTTTCGCCACCAATCTAGCCTTATAGGTAATCACATTACCATCCATGTCGGTTTTCTTCTTGAAAACCCACTTGCACCCTATAGGTTTTATGCCTTCAGGTGGGTCAACCAAGTTCCAAACTTGGTTTTCGTACATGGAATCCATTTCCGACTTCATGGCACCAAGCCACTTATCCCTTTCTGAACTTGTCAGCACTTCTTCATAACTGGTAGGCTCCTCATCATCAATGAGTAACACGCCGCTCGATTCACTTACGAGAATCCATATCTCTCAGAATATTATGCGTGTTCTACCAGATCTACGAAGATGTGGTGTTACAATAGGTCCAAATTGATTGCTCATCACTATGAGTTGTCATACCGTGCTTCACCGTGTATCTCATCAATGTCTATTTGAGTCTCTCGAGCCTCCTCAAGCTCGACGACACTCCCACTGCTTTCTTGCAAGAGAAACTCTTTCTCTAGAAACACAGCATGCCTTGAAACAAACACCTTTTGTTCCACAGGATGATAGAATTGGTAACCCCTTGTTTCCTTAGGGTATCCAATAAATAGACATTTATCAGACTTAGCATCCATTTGTCTGATACAGTCCGCTTCACATAAGCAGGACAACCCCATATCTTCAAGTAAGATACATGAGGTTTCTTACCATTCCATATCTCATATGGAGTAGTTGAGACTACCTTGGTAGGCATTCTGTTTAACAAGTAAACAGCTGTCTGAAGTGCATAACCCCAAAAGGACTTGGGAAGAGTTGCATGATTCATCATTGACCTGACCATGTCCAACAAGGTCCGGTTACGCCTCTCAGATACACCATTATGCTGTGGCGTATAGGGCGGAGTCCATTGAGACAATATGCCATTGTCTCTTATATAATCAAGAAACTCTTGACTTACGTATTCACCACCTCGATCCGATCGAAGTATTTTAATACTCTTGTCATGTTGTTTCTCTACTTCATTTCTGAATTCTTTGAACCTTTCAAAGGCTTCAGACTTGTGTTTCATCAAGAACACATACCCAAACCGTGAGTGATCATCGGTGAAGGTAATGAAGTAGCTATAGCCTCCTAATGCTTGAGTTGACATAGGTCCACATGCATCAGTATGTACTAGACCTAGTAACTCTCCCACTGCTCACCTTTTCCAAGAAAGGTAACTTAGTCATCTTGCCTTTTAAGCATGATTCGCATGTATCGTATGAATCTAATTCAAACGATTCCAGAATTCCACATCGGTGTAATTCGGACATGCGTTTCTTGCTTATATGGCCAAGACGACAATGCCACATATAGGAGTCTATGTGATTATCCTTTCGAGCACGTGTGTTGCTCGCGTCTATATTGAAAATGTCACTGGATACGTCCAACGTATAAATGCCATTACTCAAAGTTCCAGTTCCATAAAGTATGCCATTCAAAGTTATATAACAACAATTGTTACTAAACGTTAAATGGAAACCATTTCTATTTAAGCAGGAAATAGAAACAATGTTCTTTATTAGAGAAGGAACATAATAGCAATTGTCCGCCCAAGACTAGTCCACTAGGGAGCTTCAGCAAATAAGTTCCGATGGCGACCGCAGCAACCTTTGCTCCATTGCCAACTCGCAAATTTGACTCCCCTCTGACAAGTCTTCTTCTATTCCTTAGCCCCTGTATGTCATACATATATGTGAGCTACACCCAGTATCCAATACCCAAGTGTCTAAGGAAATAGAATGACAATCAATAACGAAGATACCTGAAGAGGATGGGGCATCGGATGCCTTCTTCTTCTTCATGGACTCAAGATAAATCTTGCGCTTTCTTCGCATGGCCTTCCTTGCCACAGTGATGGCAAGTGCCCTTTATACCGGTTCCGCCTTCTTTGCCTTTTTCTTTCCTTTCTTCTCGCTCTTTTGCCTTCCTCTTAGAACCTTTCTTTGAGGAATCAACTAATGTAACCGCCTTCTCCTCATGCTTCATGTAAGGCTCCATCTTCAAAGATATTGAGGAGCTCGTGAATGGTGGATTCCAATTTGTTCATCCGATAGTTCATCACAAATTGCGAGAAACTCTTGGGCAAACAATGCAGAATTAAGTCAATACTTAAATCATGATCCATCACAAAACCGAGGGTAGCTAGCCGCTCGATGTACCCGTTCATCTTTAGCACAAACTGCACTACAGACGAACCTTCTTGCATCTTCGTGGTGAAGAGGAGACTAGAGACCTCAACCTTTCGGATCTCGCTTGCTCATCGAACAACTCATGAAGATGGAAGACCATAGTGTTAGCATCCATATGCTACTATGCGGCTCGGTACCATCGCCGCTAGCATGATGCAACTCGCCATTTCGTCGCCACATGCTTCGATAGACCAACATTTGGTCCGGAGTTGCATCGCCCTTAGACGGTCGAAGAGGCTCTTCAAGGACATATGCAAGCTTTTCCGCCTTGAGAACAATTCTCGTGTTTCTAAGCCACCCAGAAGTTAGGCCCGCAATTTGTTCAATCCAAAATAACGCAAATTCAAAGACGTCATGATCAATTTATTGACCTAGAAATACAAAACGAGCATATATGAGAAAATGATTTTAAAATGCATCAATATACATTTATAAATCCCATTCATTTTTCAATTTCAAAACCCCAAAATCACTTCGAGATTGTAGGTCCATCTCCGAATGGGTCGATATCCATCATAGTTATGAACAACCTTGAGAGAGTCCAACAAGCCATTCATAACTACGACGGTAGGTATCATCTATACCGATTGCATATCGATATGCAACTATCACAATGTGCTATCAACTAATTGAATGTTCACACATACATCGGGTTGTTAACACATTAACAAGTATGCATCATATGCATAGCACCCAACTTCACCTCCCTTTACATCGACCTTGAGAGAGTCCAACAAGCCGATGCTCGGTTAAAGCCAACCCATTAATCGGGACATAGTTTTAATATGGTTAGAGCGCATTCAACCAATTAGCCTTGGAGAGAGTCCAACAACCAAAGCTAACGATTGACCTCGACTCTTACCATATTAGTATTAAACTATTCCATGGTTTGAACATATTCAGTTCGAGCCGGCTTGAGAGAGTCCAACAACCCAAACAAGAAATGAACTCTGGTTCTAACCATATTAATGGAAGGTGTAGGCTTTAATATTGAGTTAGGGTTTTTATGTCTCATCCTCTTTGCATGCAAATAACTATTATCTACATGGCATGGCATACATGGCATACATCTACATGTCACGACACGCATGGCATAATGTTATGCATCTAATGCAATTACATGGCATACAATTATGTCATGTATATATTTCCTTATATGTCATAACTATTTATGGAAATAAAATATGTTTAAGATTTGATTCTCCAAATAAAATCATAATTAAATTAGGAAACAAATTTCCAAATCTAATCACATATTTTATTCATGGAATTATTTGATTAAGGAAAATCTATTTAGGAAACCAATTTCCTAAATCATTTAAAACTACTTATGGAAATTAAAATATTTTAAGATTTGATTTCCCAAATCAAATCATGATTAAATTAGGAAACAAATTTCCAGAATCTAATCAAATATTTTATTTATAGAAAATATCAATTTCCATAAATACTTCCAACTTTCCAAAAGTGGAAGATTTCCATAAATACTTCTAGACTTTCCAAAATTGAAAAATTTCCATAAATACTTCTAAATTTCCAAAATTAGAAAATTTCCAGAAATACATTATGACTATCGAAAACCATTTTACGATTATGTCAAACACAACCCGGGCTCGATACTGTTGGGTTTTGACACAAGGCAGTGTGTGTTCGATCATGTTTCGTAAACATGAGCACAGCGGAAGCAATTAAAAATAATAAATACTCCTATTTATTACAACACACACAACACACGCATGCTATTACAACAAGTGTAGACATAACCGTAAATTAAAATTGCAATAAAAGGAAATTAAACTACGTTATACCTTCCGTATGACGTGTAGCGGAACGGCATCAACCGAACGATCCTCGTAAGAATCGCTCTCTATCCGTATCCACGCCGAGCTCCTCGATGACTTCGCTAAGCCACGAGCTTCGCTTCGTACGGGTTACTAGCCTCGTGTTGAAGACGACGTGATCGAGAGATGATCACGATCCGAATCCAAATTCGGACCTAAAACAAGTCCTCAAGACTTGCTTCTCCGGAGAGGTATTCGTCAACCGATTGACGAATCCTTCGTCCTCCACCTCAGAGGATTACCGGAGATCAAATCCCCGGTCTGTTAGCCGCTGTCGGAGCACTAACCGTCGTCCAAACGACGCTCCGACGAGAGGAGAAGAAGCTGTCCAGAAAACTGGACAGCTTGGTGGAGGAGTAGGCGCCGGCCAAAACAAGGAGAGAAAAAGCTCACCTTGATGCCGAACCTATAGGAGATCACCGGAGGGTCGCCGGAGGTTCACCGGCTGGAGCTTAGACGCCGGCAAGGGTCAGGACGGCGGCACAAGGCTGGGCGGTGCTCTTGGATTGGCGCCAAAACTCCTCCAAGGAGTGGCAACTCAAGGGGGGCTAGGGTTTGGATTAGTTAGGGTTTAACAATCCCTTAAGCCCATTTTTATAGAGAACTAATTCTCTTAATGGTTAATGGATCATATCCATAAAGCCCGTTAACCCGCTCCATTAAGATAAGTTAAAATAAACCAAACCATGATGGTTTATTTTAAGTTAAAACGAACCGAACCAACTTTTGGTTCATTCGTTTAAAATAAACCACACCCTTTGGTTTATTCTTATCCATTGGATTAGAACCAAACCATTTTGGTCCATCCATTATGTCTTCATAAGACACGGCCCATCCACGCTTCCATTGCGACTGAAACAATTTCATGCTCGCTTTATGTTTGGTCCAACCAAACATAGTTTCTCTCCCGAGAATCCCATTCTCAATCTCGCTTTAAATCCTTTGGATTACACTCGCGCGTGTGACCAAATAGGTTCTCGGTTTATGTTGGCCGCCTATAATTAACCATTAATTATAGAACGATCATGAGTGGCACCTAGTAGTACATCATGATCCCCAATTAACCAAAAGATCAACGTTGATCCGTAACTATTTCAAACCCTTCAAGAGCTCGAATGAATGAATCGCCCCATTCCTTCACTCATCTTATACCCACTTGGTTCAGGACATGGTCTATTGTGTCAGTCCCCACTAGGCTGACTACGTCACACCTAGCCCAAGTATCATTTCCTCGTCCTACGGATTCTAGTTACTCCACATGTATCGAAGAGTACTTTACTCTAAACATGTAATTCTTTGGCCAAAGACTTTAGTAACAATCCGACGAGAGGCCATGGGTATACATCTCCTCGCAAGGAGTGGTGAATCCTTTATAGGCTATTCAAACACCTTCGATCACTTCGACTTATACCCAATCATCCCGGGTCCACATTTCCTTAGAGATGTTTGCTTAAGATGTCAAAGCATAAGTCTCCATGATCAAGATGACTTGAATACCGCAAGTCAAAGGAACATCGCACTTAAGCCACAGTAAGAACTTCATTGACATATCTATATATGCAGAGAACCATATGAAGTCTTACGGCTGGTCACTCCAATGAACTAGTTACCATAACTAGCATCCACGATTAACTCCGGACATCACTATGTCACCAGCCAGTGAGAATCAGCTGCTTGGATACACCAAGGAGTATACCTCGTGCTAGTCTCGACAGAATTGATGGTGTCCAAATCCATCAATTCATCGACTAGGGATAATTCCGATACATCACAATTACACATGTAGAGATACTCACTAGTTGTGATCCAATCACAAATTCTCTCATCTGTGAATCGTATCGTGGACATTCAGTAAATGAGTTTAAGATCCAATCAAATACATTAAACATGTATACTCAAATAGTGAATCTTCATTTATCATATAAATGGTTCATACATAAGGCGATTGCCTTAGGACATCTCTCATATATTACTAACAAAGTCCAATGTACCTTGGTGGTGTAGACACCGTTAGCATGACATAGTCGATGGAAGCACCAGAATGCTAGCGCGATGGATGAACAAGTCATGGATGACTTGGAGGGATCCGAGAGGCGTGAGGCTAATGGAGGTGGCTAGAAGGCTTAGGTCTAGGCTAAGGGTGGTCTAGCAAGTATGGGGGAACCATACTTGGGCTAAAACCTCATGTTTGAGGTGTGCTAGTTGACTGGTGCCATGTGGCAGTCGACTGGAAAGAGTCAACTAGGGTTTGACTGCGGGAAGTGGCCTAGCAGTCGACTGCCAGAGATGGGCAGTCGACTGATGGACGAGCAGTCGACTGATCTTGTGATCAGTCGACTGATGCTCAGTGTTTCACCCACAGAATGGGGTCTCACTAGTGGAGGCTTGACCAGTCGACTGATGGTCATGATCAGTCGACTGATGATGGATCCATTGGATTTTTCCAGCGTGGATCTAGCCATTTTCTCACGACAATAGTGGCATCAGTCGACTGATGGTCCCGAGCAATCGACTGATCAACTTTTTCCAACACAGGTTGAAGCTATAAAATGAGCTCGTGATGGAGGAAAAAGCCATGGTTCTTTGAGGAGTTTTTGGGGCGAATTGTTGTTGCAATTCAGGGTCACCAAGTGCCACTCAACCAACCAAACAAGAAAGCTCTCAAAAGATCAATTGTAAAGTTTTCTTTGCATTTCTTTTATTGTATTTACTTGTATTTGCTTGTTGTATTTAGTATTACTGTTGTAATCATTTGTATGTGGTTTTTCCACCTCTGACTTGTGTCGAAAAGGAGTGTTTGCATAGTGGTGTGTGATTGGCATCGCTAGAGCTCTTTAGAGCTCGATCCGTGGAGTAGGAACCATTGGGTTCCGAAACACATTAAACAATTGTGTTTGCGTGTTTGTCTTGTTTATCGTTATTATTATCTATATTCCGCTGCACTAACAAAGTTTGTAGACGAATACATGAACGAATTCCATCATCGGTACTAGCACGCAATATTCACCCCCCCCCCTCTAGCGTTCCAACGATCCCCTACAAGTGGTATCAGAGCAAGGCCGCTCTTGAAGTTTAACCACTAAGGGAGCACGCTAGAGGGTGAAGATTGAAGTTCAAGAGCAACTAGGATGGGATATCAACACACCTATCCCTTATACCTTCTATGGACAAGAAGGGTTTAGACAATGGAAGGCAAGGATCGAAGACTTCCTAATGATGAGGGACTTCGAAGAATGGTCCATTTTAATGGAGGGATATAGCTATCCAATAGGACCAAAGGGAGGATTCCTTAAGAAAAAGAGATGGACCGAAGAGCAAGTCCAAGCCTTCGAGAAAAATGATGAGGTATTGAAGTTTTTAATTGATTTAATACCTAACAATATCTTGTTCATGTTAGGAAATTATGTAGGTGCTAAGGAGCTATGGAGCCAAGTGGCAAAGCTCCATGAAAGTCCATCACCGGTCCAAGACGAAGGGACCGAAGAGGCAAACACATCATCCTCACAAGGAAGTGAGGACTTGGAGGTTGAGGGACCATCAACATCCAAGGAGGAAAAGGGAGTAGAATTGGAGGAGACCTCCATCTCTAGGATTGAGGGGGAGGAGATTAGATCACCGGAGCAACACCAAGAAGAAGATTCGACATCCGGTCAAGATGAAGAAGCTCAAAATCCGATTCCGCCCTCCAGTGACTTAGGTAACTCAAGCATGTCAATTGTAAATAAAAATCATATAATATGCTTTGAGTGTAGGGAATCCGGACACTACAAGAGTAAGTGTCCGAAAAGAGTTATGAAGTCTCCTCCAGCACCAAAAGTCAAGGATGTCGGTCCCTCAATAACCAAAAGCAAGGAGCAAGTGATTTGCTTCAAATGTCGACAACCGAGACACTACCGGAATGAATGCCCAAATTGGAAGAAGAAGACTCAAAGGGGAGCTTCACAAGTAGGGGGAGCCTCTAAGGCAAACCCTAAGGTATATTGTAATGTTCCTTCTTTAGTTAATAGACAAAAGCATGCTAGGAATTTTAATTCTCTTGCAATTTATGAAATGCATGCTAATAGGAACAAGTATTTTTGTTTAGGAGCTAAGAATTTTCATCTTGAAAATAAAGAGAAATTTGGGACTAATGTCCCTAAAAATATATTATCTAAGGAAAAACCTAGGTCAAACAATTCTAGACAAATTCTACCTAGGGAGACCATTAGAAAGGTACAAGAGCATCTAGGTCTCAACCTTAAATGGACTAGACATATGCCTAAGAAGTCCCATGCCCAAAAACCAAATCAAAATTCTAAAATTGGGCAATTAGAATTGGAAAACCAAGCCTTGAGGTCAAGGCTTGTTAAATTAGAAAAGACCCTGGCAAAAATGCAAAATCAATTTCAAGGGTCAAGAGGTCAACATTTAGGGTCTAGAAGTCAAAGGCTAGGGTCAAATGGTCAAAAATCAAGACCTAGGAAACTAGATTCATCCAAGGGAAAACCTAAGCCCAAGGAAACCTATCACAATGTTCCATTTGATTATGGAACTAAACCTAGGAAAACCAAGGTTACTAGGGAAGTTATCCCTAAGAGTAACCATGGTAAGTGACTAGTGGCTAGGGTTTCGAAGAAACCTAGGGTGGCCACTAAGAAGGTTGCAAGGGGAGTTACCCCTAGAGTCAACCTAGGTAAGACCCAAATGACCAAGGCTACCTAGCCTAGGAGGTTCATTAGGAGGGTATCTAGGGAGGTCATCCCTAAGGAATACCTAGTAAACCCAATGAGCTCAAATAGATTTTGGGTTACTAAGAGCGTGATTAATTCACGCTAGATGGGTTTAGGGTGTGCCAACCTTGATTGGGTGGGTAGTTAACTCAACCATGATAAAGGTGGCACTTTAAGTTATTTTCAAGGTTTTGGTTACCTTGGAAATACATTTGAGCTTTAATCCTAAAAGATTTTAGGATGTGACAATATTATTTGAGAAGTTTGATAAAATGATAAAATTGGCACATTTTAGGTTTAGAGGTCATAGTGTGTCATTTTGGGTTTTTGGCACACTAGAGAGAAAAGTGAAAATATGGCAAAATATATTTAATTATATCGAATGGAAATTAATATTAAAATTTAGGTGTTATTATACCTATACCTTTTGTATGCCATGCTTTGTTTGCCATATAACATGTCATGACATTATATCTAATTTTTATCATTTATATATCATGATCATGTTTAGGATTAAGAATAAAATGTCATGTGTTTTTAGATTTAATCTTATGTCATGACATCATGATTATGAGCATGTGTTTATTTATATCATCTCTAATGCCATAATCATTCATGCATTTAAGATAATTTGATTGAAATTGATTTAAGGACAATGGCATGACTTGGAGTCCCATTTATAAGGGAATCAAGTAGGGTTGCCTTAGAAAATGCATGAAACCCTAGATTAAATGAACCAAAACCCACATCTCACATTAAATTGATATGTATGTGTATGTTATACACCCTAGATACATGTGAGATGCTAGGATATGAGTTAAGTTCAAGGTGCATAGTTTTTGCATCTTGATGAACTAGAACTCATCTAAAATCAAAGGTGGATCATTGGGAAAGCTTGTGTACAAGTCATGTACATTGAGCCCAAGGAATATGATCCAAAATAAGGTTTTGAAAGCATTTTAAAATTCTTTTGAAAAATCTTGGTGGAGTCTATCTTTTGATAGCAATCACCATTGATGAGATTGATACAAAGTGAGTCAAAACTTAGAAGTTTATTTACTTTTGGATTTTGTATCAATTTCGATATTTTATGAGTAAAATAATTTCGATATTTACTTTTGGATTTTGTATTGGTCATAGCTATTATACGTATCAAATTTCATGATTTTTTGAATTACATATAATTATTTATGATTTTCTAAAATCCATCTCTGATAACTGAAATTCTGAAATTTCAGCTCGATCTACTCGGTAGTCGATGATGTAAGTGTCGATCGTAATCGTGAGTCAACTACCAATGCTGATTTCGGGAAAACAAAATTTGTTTAGCCCGTGTTCAGCTGCGGTTAAGGTCCCTAACCACTTCTAACCCTTGGATATGCTTTGGGAAGCATTATAAAGGGTGAAAATCCATTGGATATGGATTAGGAGAGGTGTTAGGACAATGTATCAAATTTAAGGGTGGAAGAGTGCATGGTTTAGATTTCTTATTGGCTTAGGAACTTTCCAAGGACATTGTTGGTGCAATGGTCAAGGGGGAGCAAGCCTTTAGGGGGAGGTATCCATCTTGGGATGATGGATGTGTTTTCTTCTTGAAGGGGAGAAGTTATGGGGAGAATGTCATCAATTGGAAAAATTGATGGGATTTTGAGAGACCCAATTTGGAAATTGGGAGAGTATAGGATTGCCTCTCTTGAGTGATATGGGACTTATCACTAGGAAGAGGGTAGGCATCCTAGGTATTTTTGGATCAAGGGGGAGATTATAAGATCTCATTGGGACATGAGATATTGACCTCCTTGGAGAGTAAACTTTTTGATGTATGTCAAAAAGAGAGAGAACATAAGATTACCAAATTTATGAAATTGGTAAGGGAATTTGAGTTAGAGGCCTAACTCAAGTTTTGTTTTGTCAAACATCAAAAAGGGGGAGATTGTTGGTGCAATCGGCCTAGGTCACGATTGACCAGACTCGAGTTTGACTCGAGTGATGTTTGTTGGGTTTCCGGCACCGCGGCGTGTGTGTGTTCGATCATGTTTCGTAAACATGAGCACAGCGGAAGCAATAAAAATAATAAATACTCCTATTTATTACAACACACACAACACACGCATGCTATTACAACAAGTGTAGACATAACCGTAAATTAAAATTGCAATAAAAGAAATTTAAACTACGTTATACCTTCCGTATGACGTGTAGCGGGAACGGCATCAACCGGAACGATTCTCGTAAGAATCGTCTCTATCCGTATCCACGCCGAGCTCCTCGGGATGACTTCGCCAAGCCACGAGCTTCGTCTTCGTACGGGTTACTAGCCTCGTGTTGAAGACGACGTGACCGAGAGATGATCACGGTCCGAATCCAAATTCGGACCTAAAACAAGTCCTCAAGACTTGCTTCTCCGGAGAGGTATTCGTCAACCGATTGGCCAGATCGCCGTCCTCCACCTCAGAGGATTACGGAGATCAAATCCCGGTATGTTAGCGCTGTCGGAGCACTAACCGTCGTCCAAGCGGCGCTCGGCGAAGGAAAAAAGCTGTCAGAAAACGAAATAGGCGCCGGCTAAAGAAGAGATGGAGGCTCACCTTTACACCGAACCCAGGGAGATCACCGGAGGGTCGCCGGAGGTTCACCGGCCAAACTTGACGCCGACAAGGAGATGGCAGCATCAAGTTGGGCGGCAGCCCTTGTTGTTGACGCCAACTACAAGGAGGATGGGTTGGGCGGCCACTAATTGGATTAGGTTTAGGGTTAGGGTTTAATCCCTATTTTATAGAGAACTAATTCTCTTAGTGGTTAATGGATCATATCCATAAAGCCCGTTAACCCGCTCCATTAAGATAAGTTAAAATAAACCAAACCATGATGGTTTATTTTAAGTTAAAACGAACCGAACCAACTTTTGGTTCATTCGTTTAAAATAAACCAAACCCTTTGGTTTATTCTCATCCATTGGATTAGAACCAAACCATTTTGGTCCATCCATTATGTCTTCATAAGACACGGCCCATCCACGCTTCCATTGCGACTGAAACAATTTCATGCTCGCTTTATGTTTGGTCCAACCAAACATAGTTTCTCTCGGTCTGAGAATCCCAGTCTCAAGCTCGTTTTAAATCCTTTGGATTACACTCGTTGTGCGTGTGACCAAATAGGTTCTCGGTTTATGTTGGCCGTCTATAATTAACCATTAATTATAGAACGATCATGAGTGGCACCTAGTAGTACATCATGATCCCCAATTAACCAAAAGATCAACGCTTGATCCGTAACTATTTCAAACCCTTCAAGAGCTCGAATGAATCGTGCCCCATTCCCTTCACTCATCTTATACCCACTTGGTTCGGACATGGTCTATTGTGTCCCTCACTAGTCGACTACGCCACACCTAGCCCAAGTATCATTTCCTCGCCCACGGATTCTAGTTACTCCACATGTATCAAGAGTACCTTACTCTAAACATGTAATGCTTTGGCCAAAGACTTTAGTAACAATCCGACGAGAGGCCATGGGTATACATCTCCTCGCAAGGAGTGGTGAATCTTTATAGGCTATTCAAACACCTTCGATCACTTCGACTTATACCCAATCATCCCGGTCCACATCTCCTTAGAGATGTTTGCTTAAGATGTCAAAGCATAAGTCTCCATGATCAAGATGACTTGAATACCGCAAGTCAAAGGAACATCGCACTTAAGCCACAAGAAGAACTTCATCGACATATCTATATATGCAGAGAACCATATGAAGTCTTACTACCGGTCACTCCAATGAACTAGTTACCATAACTAGCATCCACGATTAACTCCGACATCACTATGTCTCCACCAAGGAGAATCACCGCTTGGATACACCAAGGAGTATACCTCGTTAGTCTCAACAGAATTGATGGTGTCCAAATCCATCAATTCATCGACTAGGATAATTCCGATACATCACAATTACACATGTAGAGATACTCACTAGTTGTGATCCAATCACAAATTCTCTCATGCCGTGAATCGTATCGTGACATTCAAGAAATGAGTTTAAGATCCAATCAAATACATAAAACATGTATACTCAAATAGTGAATCTTCATTTATCATATAAATGGTTCATACATAAGGCGCATTGCCTTAGGACATCTCTCATATATTACTAACAGACTCCCACTTGGCCTAATGCCAATCGCTACAGATCCAATACCATAAGCTCAACATGACCTCAAACTTACTTTGAGGTAATGCTTTAGTCAAAGGATCCGCTAAGTTCCTTTCGGGGAATTTTCTCGATTTGTATTTCGCTCCTACCGATGATCTCTCGATAAGATGATAGCGGCGGCACATGTTTGGATCATTGATGAGACCACATCAAGTTCATAGATGAACTACTTGATCCAAACCGCTTCCTTTGTCGCCTAAAGCCGCAACGTATTCGCTTTAGTGGCGGTAATCCGCTATAGTGTCAAGCTTGGAACCTTTCCAACTTATTGCGCCTCCATTCTAGGTGAATACATACCTGCACAAGACATGGAATCATCCTTGTCCGTCGATCCGCATCCGTGATACCCACGTATCACCATGTACCCTTCTCCATATATTAGGAACACATCCTTAGTTCTTCTCAAGTACTTAAGGATCGCCTTAACAAATACCCAATGATCCATTCTCGATCGGATCGCATCTCGCCGTGACACTCGTGAGCATACGATACATCGGGCCTCGTGACATAACATAGCATACATGATAGATCCTATTATGGATGCATAGGAATCTTACTCATGCAAATCCTCTGCCTTCTCGCGGCGGACACATAGACTTCGAAAGGTGTTCCCCATGCCTGATGGGTAGATAACTTTTCTTGGATTCCGACATGCTAAACCTCTTTAGCACTCGGTCTATATATGTAGACTGCGAAAGACCAAGCAACCGTTTCGATCTATCTCTATAGATCTTAATCCCAAGGATGTAGGTTGCTTCTCCCGTGTCTTTCATGGAGAATGTCTTGATAACCAAACCTTAATCGATCAGAAGATTGACACATCGCTTTCCTATAAGTAATATGTCATCGATACAATACTAGGAACACGATCGCACTCCCACTAACCTTCTTGTACACACAAGGTTCGCTCGATTTTGTGAGAAATCAAACTTTTGATCGTCCTCATCAAACGGATATTCCACTTCCTCGGATGCTTGCTTCAATCCATAAATGGATCGCCGCAATTTGCATACCTTGGTTTTATCAACCGATGTGAAACCTCAGTCAGTATCATATACACGCCTCGAGCAGTTTCCATTAAGGAAAGTTGTTTTCACATCCATTTGCCATATCTCATAATCATAATGAGCCGCTATGGCAGAGCATCCGAATGGATTTATAGCATACAAAGTAATAGGTTTCGCCATAATCAACACCTTGTTTTTGACGATATCCTTCGCCACCAATCTAGCCTTATAGGTAATCACATTATCCATGTCGGTTTTCTTCTTGAAAACCCACTTGCACCCTATAGGCTTTATGCCTTCAGTGGGTCAACCAAGTTCCAAACTTGGTTTTCATACATGGAATCCATTTCACTTCATGGCACCAAGCCACTTATCCCTTTCTCGAACTTGTCAAGACTTCTTCATAACTGTAGGCTCTCATCATCAATGAGTAACACGCTGCTCGATTCACTTACGAGAAATCCATATCTCTCGTGAATATGCATGGTTCTACCAGTGATCTACGAAGATGTGGTGTTACAATAGGTCCAAATTGATTGCTCATCACTATGAGTTGCTACCGCTGTGCTTCACCGTATCTCATCAATGTCTATTTGAGTCTCGAGCCTCCTCAAGCTCGACGACACTCCCAATCGCTTTCTTGCAAGAGAAACTCTTTCTAGAAACACAAAGATGCCTCAAACAAACACCTTTTGTTCCACAGATGATAGAATTGGTAACCCCTTGTTTCCTTAGGGTATCCAATAAATAGACATTTATCGACTTAGCATCCAATTTGTCCGACATACACTTCACATAAGCAGACAACCCCATATCTTCAAGTAAGATACATGAGGTTTCTTACTATTCCCATATCTCATATGGAGTAGTAGAGAGACTACCTTGGTAGGCATTCTGCTTAACAAGTAAACATGTCAAGTGCATAACCCCAAAAGGACTTGGGAAGAGTCGCATGATTCATCATTGACCGACCATGTCCAACAAGGTCCTTACGCCTCGATACACCATTATGCGTGGTGTATAGGGCGGAGTCCATTGAGACAATATGCCATTGTCTCTTAGATAATCAAGAAACTCTTGACTTAAGTATTCACCACCTCGATCCGATCAAGTATTTTAATACTTTGTCATGTTGTTTCTCTACTTCATTTCTGAATTCTTTGAACCTTTCAAAGGCTTCACTTGTGTTTCATCAAGAACACATACCCAAACCGTGAGTGATCATCGGTGAAGGTAATGAAGTAGTTATAGCCTCCTAAAGCTTGAGTTGACATAGGTCCACATACCAAGATGTACTAGACCTAGTAACTCTCCCACTGCTCACCTTTTCCAAGAAAGGTAACTTAGTCATCTTGCCTTTTAAGCATGATTCGCATGTATCGTATGAATCCAATTCAAACGATTCCGCAATTCCACATCGGTGTAATTCGGACATGCGCTTTCTTGCTTACATGGCCAAGACGACAATGCCACATGTAGAGTCTATTTGATTATCCTTTCGAGCACGCTCTTGTTGCTCGCTTCGATATTGCAAATGTCATCGATACGCCCAACGATAAACACCATTGCTTAAAGTTCCAATCCCATAAAGAACTCCATTCAAAGTTATGTAACAACAATTGTTACTAAAAGTCAAATGGTACCCATTTCTATTTAAACAAGAAATAGAAATGATGTTCTTTATCAACGAAGGAACATAAAAGCAATTGTCCAGCTCTAAGACAAGTCCTACAGGGAGTTTCCAACAAATACGCTCCGATGGCGATGCAAAAGAACCTGCTGCTCCATTCCCAACACGTAAATTTGACTCTCCTTGACGAGTCTTCTTCTATTCCTTAGCCCATGTATGTCATTACATATATGTGAGCCACACCCAGTATCCAATACCCAAGTGTCCAAGGAAATAGAATGACAATCAATAAAGAAGATTTCTGAAGAAGATGGGGCATCCGATGCCTTATCCTTCTTCATGGACTCAAGATAAATCTTGCACTTTCTTCAAGAATGGCTCCTTGCCATAATGATGGCAAGTTTCCCTTTGTGCTAGTTCTACCTTCTTAGCCTTTCTCTTCTTTCCCTTCTGTTCCTTTGACTCTCTTAGAACCTTTCTTCGAGGAATCAACTAACAACACTGCCCCTACTCATGCTTCTCGTAAGGCTCCACAGCCTTCAAAGATATTTAGCAAGACTACGATGAACCTCCTTGCATCTCGAGGTGAAGAGGAGCTTGGAGACTTCAACCTTCAATCTCACTTGCTCATCAACCAACTCACAAAGATGAAGGACACGATATGAGCATCCATATGCTCATGTCGCTTTCAGAGCTTGGGTTCCATCGCGGCTAGCATGATGCAACTCATTTGTTCGTAATCACTCACATGTTTCGATAGGCCAACAATTGGTCCAAGAGTTGCATCATTCACTAGGATGGGCGGAAGAGGCGCCGAGGACATACACAAGCTTTTCACCTTGAGAACAATTCTCAAGTTTCTAAGCCACCCAAGAAGTTCGCCCAATAATTTATTATTTGAATCCAAAATGGAGCATAAATTCAAACACATCATGATCAATATATTAACTTAGAAATACAAAACGAGCATATATGAGAAAGATGATTTTAAAATGCATCAATATACATTTATAAATCCCATTCATTTTTCGAATTTCAAAAACCCCAAAATCACTTCGGGAGATCGTAGGTCCATCTCCGAATGGGCTGATATCCATCATAGTTATGAACAACCTTGGAGAGAGTCCAACAAGCCATTCATAACTACGACGGTAGGTATCAACTATACCGATTGCATATCACGTATATGCAACTATCACAATGTGCTATCAACTAATTGAATGTTCACACATACATCAGGTTGTTAACACATTAACAAGTATGCATCATATGCATAGCACCCAACTTCACCTCCCTTTACATCGACCTTGGAGAGAGTCCAACAAGCCGATGCTCCGGTTAAAGTCAACCCATTAATCGACATAGTTTTAATATGGTTAGAGCGCATTCAACCAATTAGCCCAGCTTGGAGAGTCCAACAACCAAAGCTAACGATTGACCTCGACTCTTACCATATTAGTATTAAACTATTCCATGGTTTGAACATATTCAGTTCGAGGCTTGAGAGAGTCCAACAACCCAAACAAGAAACAGAACTCTGGTTCTAACCATATTAATGGAAGGTGTAGGCTTTAATATTGATTAAGGTTTTTATGTCTCATCCTCTTTGCATGCAAATAACTATTATTTACATGGCATGGCATACATGGCATACATCTACATGTCACGACACGCATGGCATAATGTTATGCATCTAATGCAATTACATGGCATACAATTATGTCATGTACATAATTTCCTTATTTGTCATAACTATTTATGGAAATAAAATATGTTTAAGATTTGATTCTCCAAATCAAATCATAATTAAATTAGGAAACAAATTTCCAAATCTAATCACATATTTTATTCATGGAATTATTTGATTAAGGAAAATCTATTTAGGAAACCAATTTCCTAAATCTTTAAAACTACTTATGGAAATAAAATATTTTAAGATTTGATTTCCCAAATCAAATCATGATTAAATTAGGAAACAAATTTCCAGAATCTAATCAAATATTTTATTTATGGAAAATATAAATTTCCATAAATACTTCCAACTTTCCAAAAGTGGAAGATTTCCATAAATACTTCTAGACTTTCCAAAATTGAAAAATTTCCATAAATACTTCTAAATTTCCAAAATTTAGAAAACTTCCAAAAATACATTATGACTATCGCAAAACCATTTTTACGATTATGTCGAAACACAACCTGGGCTCTGATACCACTGTTGGGTTTCCGGCACCGCGGCGTGTGTGTGTTCGATCATGTTTAGTAAACATGAGCACAGCGGAAGCAATAAAAATAATAAATACTCCTATTTATTACAACACACACAACACACGCATGCTATTACAACAAGTGTAGACATAACCGTAAATTAAAATTGCAATAAAAGAAATTTAAACTACGTTATACCTTCCGTATGACGTGTAGCGGGAACGGCATCAACCGGAACGATTCTCGTAAGAATCGTCTCTATCCGTATCCACGCCGAGCTCCTCGGGATGACTTCGCCAAGCCACGAGCTTCGTCTTCGTACGGGTTACTAGCCTCGTGTTGAAGACGACGTGATCGAGAGATGATCACGGTCCGAATCCAAATTCGGACCTAAAACAAGTCCTCAAGACTTGCTTCTCCGGAGAGGTATTCGTCAACCGATTGACGAATCCTTCGTCCTCCACCTCAAAGGATTACCGGAGATCAAATCCCCGGTATGATATCCGCTGTCGGAGCACTAACCGTCGTCCAAACGACGCTCCGACGAGAGGAGAAGAAGCTGTCCAGAAAACTGGACAGCTTTGGTGGAGGAAATAGGCGCCGGCTAAAGAAGAGATGGAGGCTCACCTTTACACCGAACCCAAGGGAGATCACCGGAGGGTCGCCGGAGGTTCACCGGCCGAAACTTGGACGCCGACAAGGAGATGGCAGCAGCTCAATCAAGTTGGGCGGCAGCCCTTGTTGTTGACGCCAACTACAAGGAGGATGGGTTGGGCGGCCACTAATTGGATTAGGTTTAGGGTTAGGGTTTAATCCCTATTTTATAGAGAACTAATTCTCTTAGTGGTTAATGGATCATATCCATAAAGCCCGTTAACCCGCTCCATTAAGATAAGTTAAAATAAACCAAACCATGATGGTTTATTTTAAGTTAAAACGAACCGAACCAACTTTTGGTTCATTCGTTTAAAATAAACCAAACCCTTTGGTTTATTCTCATCCATTGGATTAGAACCAAACCATTTTGGTCCATCCATTATGTCTTCATAAGACACTGCCCATCCACGCTTCCATTGCGACTGAAACAATTTCAAGCTCGCTTTATGTTTGGTCCAACCAAACATAGTTTCTCTCGGTCTGAGAATCCCATTCTCAAGCTCGTTTTAAATCCTTTGGATTACACTCGTTGTGCGTGTGACCAAATAGGTTCTCGGTTTATGTTGGCCGTCTATAATTAACCATTAATTATAGAAGCGATCATGAGTGGCACCTAGTAGTACATCATGATCCCCAATTAACCGAAAAGATCAACGGTTGATCAGAACTATTTACAAACCCTTGATGAGCTTGAATGATTCGCCCCATTCCCTTCACTCATCTTATACCCACTTGGTTCAGGACATGGTCTATTGTGTCAGTCCCCACTAGGCTGACTACGTCACACCTAGCCCAAGTATCATTTCCTCGTCCTACGGATTCTAGTTACTCCACATGTATTGAAGAGTACCTTACTCTAAACATGTATTGCTTTGGCCAAAGACTTTAGTAACAATCCGACGAGAGGCCATGGGTATACATCTCCTCGCAAGGAGTGGTGAATCCTTTATAGGCTATTCAAACACCTTCGATCACTTCGACTTATACCCAATCATCCCGGGTCCACATCTCCTTAGAGACGTTTGCTTAAGATGTCAAAGCATAAGTCTCCATGATCAAGATGACTTGAATACCGCAAGTCAAAGGAACATCGCACTTAAGCCACAGTAAGAACTTCATCGACATATCTATATATGCAGAGAACCATATGAAGTCTTACGGCTGGTCACTCCAATGAACTAGTTACCATAACTAGCATCCACGATTAACTCCGGACATCACTATGTCTCCAGCCAGTGAGAATCAGCTGTTTGGATACACCAAGGAGTATACCTCGTGCTAGTCTCGACAGAATTGATGGTGTCCAAATCCATCAATTCATCGACTAGGGATAATTCCGATACATCACAATTACACATGTAGAGATACTCACTAGTTGTGATCCAATCACAAATTCTCTCATCTGCGTGAATCGTATCGTGGACATTCAGTAAATGAGTTTAAGATCCAATCAAATACATAAAACATGTATACTCAAATAGTGAATCTTCATTTATCATATAAATGGTTCATACATAAGGCGATTGCCTTAGGACATCTCTCATATATTACTAACAATGTTTTGATGTTTGACAAAGTGGTTTGACAAAGTGAGTTGACATTGATATTTGACATTAATTTCGGTTAATGTTTTGGAGATATTGTTTATACTATCGACCCGGGTTATGTTTAACCGGACTCGAGTTTGACTCGAGGGAGACTTTGATGGTTGACTAGGGTTGACCATGCAATTATGGGAAATTCCAAGTGGGACACTTGGCATTTGGGAAAGTCCAAGCATGGGTCTTGGCAATGTAAAGTCCAAGCATGGATCTTGGCAAGGTAAAGTCCAAGTCTTGAGTACTTGGCATGGAAAGTCCAACATGGGTTGGCAAGGTAAAGTCCAAGATTGAGTCTTGGCATTTGAGAAGTCCAAGGGGTTTGATATTGGCGGCGTAAAGTCCAAGGGTTATGTCTTGGCAGCATAAGTCCAATGGTTGGTGGCGTAAAGTCCAAGCGGAGTCTTGGCGACGTAAGTCCAAAGTGCCTTGGCGGTATAGACACTGTTAGCATGACATAGCTGATGGAAGCACAGGAAGACTAGCGCGATGGATGAACAAGTCATGGATGACTTGGAGGGATCCGAGAGGCGTGAGGCTGATGGAGGTGGCTAGAAGGCTTAGGTCTAGGCTAAGGGTGGTCTAGCAAGTATAGGGGAACCATACTTGGGCTAAAACCTCATGTTTGAGGTGTGTCAGTCGACTGGTGTCATGTGGCAGTCGACTGGAAAGAGTCAAGTAGGCTTTGACTACGGGAAGTAGCCTGTGATCATTGCCGAGATGGGTAGTCGATCGATGATGAGCAATCGATCGTCGATCTTGTGATCGGATCGGTGATGCTCGGTGTTTCGGCCACAGAATGGGGTCTCACTCGACTGTTGTGGCTAGCAGTCGAGTGGAGGCTTGACCAGTCGACTGATGGTCATGATCAGTCGACTGATGATGGATCCGTTGGATTTTTCCAACGTGAATCTAGCCGTTGTCTCACGACAACAGTGGCATCAGTCAACTGATGGTCTCGAGCAGTCGACTGATCGACTTTTTCCAGCATAGGTTGAAGCTATAAAATGAGCTCATGATGGAGGAAAAAGTCATGGTTCTTTGAGGAGTTTTTGGGGCGAATTGTTGCTGCAATTCAGAGTCTCCAAGTGCCACTAAACCAACCAAACAAGCAAGCTCTCAAAAGATCGATTGTAAAGTTTTCTTTGCATTTCTTTTGTTGTATTCACTTGTATTTGCTTATTGTATTTAATATTACTATTGTAATCATTTGTACGAGGTTTCTCCACCTCCTACTTGTGTCGAGAAGGAGTTTTTGCATAGTGGTGTGTGATTGGCATCGCTAGAGCTCTTTAGAGCTCGATCCGTGGAGTAGGAACCATTCGGTTTTGAACCACGTTAAACAATTATGTTTGCGTGTTTGTCTTGTTTATCATTATTATTATCTATATTCCGCTGCACTAACGAAGTTTGTAGATGAATAGAACGAATTCCATCATCGGTACTAGCACGTGCTATTCACCACCCCTCTAGCGTTCCAACAATCCCCTACAGACTGGACATTGGAAGGCGGACTGTCCCAACCGCAAATAGAATAAAGGTATATTTTTTAATTTAGTCATTGAAACATGCTTAGTGGTGTTATCTACCGGTACCTGGTGTGTAGATACGAGAGCCACTGATCATGTCTGCAATTCTTTGCAGGGGTTCTAGAAAACCAGATGACTACCTGAGGGAGAGATTACCGTCTACATGGGCAATGCTACGAAGGTGGTGGCTATTACAGTGAGAGATGTTTATTTATCTTTTGATAGGAATAAAACGTTGGTTCTGAGAAATTGCCTTTATGTACCTTCATTTAGAAAGAATTTGATTTCAGTTTCTAAATTGTTTATGGATGGGTATTCTATTTCTTTTAATGATAGAGTTGTTATAAAAAGGAATAGGGAAATTATCTGTTCTTGTGCGTTGGTAGGAAATTTATACACTCTTGAACCAAAAACTCCCACGATGCAAATAGAAATAAAGAACTCATCTTCTAAATCGAATAAGAGAAAAGAACCTTCGAAAATGAACCAGACATATCTTTGGCATCTAAAGTTAGGTCATATTAACCTGAGTAGAATTCAAAGGTTGATAGATGATGGAACTTTGGGTTCATTGGTGGTGGAAGATTCCCCAACCTGCGAATCTTGCTTGAAAGGTAAAATGACCAAGAGGCCTTTTAAGGCCAAGGGGTATAGAGCCAAAGATGTGTTGGAATTGGTTCATTCTGATTTGTGTGGTCTTATGTCTATCCAGGCTAGAGGTGGTTTTGAATATTTTGTCTCTTTTATAGATGATTATTCAAGATATGGATACATTTACTTCATACGCCGCAAGTCTGAATGCTTTGACAGGTTCAAAGAATTCAAGGCTGATGTGGAGAAACATCAAGGTAAAAGTATCAAGACACTACGATCTGATCGTGGTGGTGAGTACCTCTTGGGAGAGTTTAGGAGTTACTTATCAGAGGCTGGGATTCAATCCCAACTGTCTACACCTGATACATCTCAACAGAATGGTGTGGCGGAGCGAAGGAATAGGACTCTTATGGAGATGGTTAGATCGATGATGAGTTATTCTGAGTTACCAGATTCGTTCTAGGGGTATGCTCTAGAAACGGTAGTGTATATTCTGAACTTGGTACCATCTAAATCAGTACCTTCTACTCCCATAAAATTGTGGACTTGGCGAAAGCCTAGTCTGAGACATATTCAGATTTGGGGTAGTCCAGCACATCTGCTGAAGGGAGATGCTGGTAAGTTGGAATCTCGTACAGAAGTGCGTCTGTTCGTAGGCTATCCTAGAGGAACGAAAGATGGTTTGTTCTATAGTCCTAGAGATCAGAGGGTGATCGTTAGCACGAATGCTCGATTTTCAGAGGAAGACTCTGTGATGAACCACAAGCCCATGAGCAAGATTGTTCTAGAGGAATTAAGAGGGGAAGTCACTACTTCTGTACCAACGATACAAGAGGACATACCACAAGTGACTACACCGCGTGTCACAAAGGATACACAGGTGATACCTTATCGTAGTGGGAGGGTTGTTAGACAACCTGATAGATTTATATTCTTGGGAGAATCTTCTGATTTGTTCCTTGGCGAACATGAACCTGATCCCTGGACATATGACAAGGTACTCCAAGATAAAGATGTGGTATCTTGGCAAAGGGCGATGAATTCTGAGATAGAATCTATGGATTCAAATCAGGTCTGGGAGCTAGTAGAACCACCCAATGGTGTAAAAATCATTGGATGCAAGTGGATCTACAAAAGAAAGAGAGGATCAGACGAGAAGGTAGAGACCTTCAAAGCAAGGCTTGTTGCGAAAGGGTATACTCAGAAAGAGTGTATTGATTATGAGGAGACTTTTTCGCCGGTAGCCATGCTTAAGTCTATCTGAATTCTCTTGTCTATTGCTACTCATATGGATTATGAGGTTTGGTAGATGGATGTCAAGACAGCTTTCCTTAATGGAAGTCTTGAAGAAAACATCTATATGGAGCAACTAGAGGGATTCATTGCAAAGGGAAAAGAGCATCTTGTGTGCAAGCTTAATCGGTCCATTTATGGATTAAAGCAAGCTTCGAGATCTTGGAACATCTACTTTGATGAGGTAATCCAATAATATGGATTTATTCAAAGTTCGGATGAGTCTTGTGTATACAAGAGATGTGATGAAAATGTAGTGGTATTTCTTGTACTATACGTAGATGACATTTTGCTCATTGGCAACAATGTCAAAGTGTTATCAGACGTAAGGGTATGGTTGTCTAAACAATTTGATATAAAAGACTTGGGAGAAGTGGGACACATCCTTGGGATCAAGGTTATAAGGGATCGCAAGAAAAGGATATTGTGCTTATCTTAAGCTTCATACATAAACATTATTTTAACTCGTTTTAGCATGCAGAACTCCAAGAAAGGTTTTCTACCTTTTCATCACGGAGTACCTTTATCTAAAGAGATGTGTCCTAGAACGTCAAATGAGATAGAGGAGATAAAGGTGGTTCCTTATGCTTCGGCGGTAGGAAGCCTCATGTATGCTATGTTATGTACGAGATCGGATATCTATTTTTCTGTGGGCATGGTTCGCAGATATCAGAGTAATCCAGGACAGGGACATTGGACTGTGGTAAAGCATATATTGAAGTACCTGAGAAGGACTAGGGATTATATGCTGGTATACCAGGCAAATCAATTACTCCCTGTGGGTTACACAGATTCTGGCTTCCAATCAGATAGGGATAACAGTAAGTCTAGCTTGGGTTATGTGTTTACTTTGGGAGGTGGAGCCATTGTATGGAGGAGTGTCAAGCAGAAATGCATGGCAGACTCCACCATGGAAGCTGAGTATGTGGTAGCCTCTAAAGCAGCCAAAGAAGTTGTATGGCTCAGGAACATCTTGATGGACTTGGATGTTATTCCTAGTTTACCCAAAACTATCATAATTTATTGTGATAACAGTGGTGCAGTTGCAAACTCGAAGGAACCACGAGCACATAAGGCAAGTAAACACATAGAGCCAAGTACCACCTGATACGAGAGATCGTAAAGCGAGGAGAAGTTGCTATCGCCAAGATTACATCAGAGGATAACTTGGCAGATCCTTTCACTAAGGTCTTTCTGTTGGACTTTCTGAGCTGTAAAAACCGCTTTTTGCGTTGTGGAAACCTCGGAAGCCCGGCCATGGATCCGTGTGAAGGTATAAAAAAAATAAAACTACATGTATGTGTTATAAAAAACCTAGATCTACCATAGATCTAAATGGTGAGAGCATTACCCTCGTAGAGACGCCCTTCACTTATCCCGCTCGTCCAAACGCTTTGTCGGATCTTGAAGAGTGTCAAGTGCACACTCCTCTACAAGTATCCACACGAACAAATGGTGGAGAAGAAACCTTAGAGTGTGCTAGCACCCTTGAGAGTTTCGGCCAAAGAGAGGATTGGAAGAGAGAGCTTGAGAGGAAGAAGATCCAAGGAAGAAGAAGATGGAGTTACCACAAATGAATTCATCCCATGAATAACACTAAAGTGGTCGGCCACTCTTGGATGGGGGGTTACATGCATGCATGTAACTCCTAGAGCCAATGGCTCTTGGTTTCCCTCATGAGGTGGCACCCCATGATAAGTCCATGATCATTGGCCGGCCCCCATGCCAAGTCACCATGACATGACAATTGGTCAAGTCAAAGTTGACCATTCATCTTCCCTCTCAAGTCAAGTCAAACTTGACCTCTTATCTCCCATGGTTGATCAAATCTAACCACTTGATTCAAGTCAATTTGATATAATGTATCCCTATTCATTAATTTAAATTGACTCAATGAATCAAATCTAAATTAGACTCATTCAACACTTGAATTAAATTGAGTCTAACTCAATTAGTCTAATTTGGATTACTCTTAATCCAATTTGGTTCATCCCATGAACCTAATCCTCATGGTTCATCATATGAACCTAATCTCCATCTAATTGCCCTTTGTGTGTGATCCTATAGGTTCTTGTAACGTTGGCAATGCTCCTAAACCGATTTAGGAACATAAGCAATAAGCGGTATCTAGCAACACATCATTGCTACCCAAGTTACAAGAATGTTGAGATCCAACATCACCTTTGTGACTACTAATTATGACTCTCACAATATGTGACAATGTCTCTCTATCCTTGACATCTAGATTGACCAATTGAGACATAGACCGTGTCATCCTTGGTACAATCTATATCTTGAACTCTAAGTAGACTCACTCTAATCAAATGAGCTCAATATCTCATATTGACTTATTTGGCCATGGCCATGCACTTCGTGGTCTCACTCTATCAAGAATAATGATGTCACTCCCATCATATAGGAGGGATAGATCCCATCTACATCACTCACATCCCTCTGCATAATTTGTTACATACCCAGTAATCGCCTTTATAGTCCACCCATTTACGGGTGACGTTTGACGAAGCCAAAGTATGCAACTCCTTATATAGGGAACCATGGTGACTTCAGGTCCAAGAACTAATAGTCATACTAATAGTCACATGAGAAAGTATATGACACTCATATAACGATCCATGATACTTTCTCATGGTGGGTCATTCAGTATACATTCTCCAATGCATACCCATGTGTCAACTTGATATCTCATATCCATGACTTGTGAGATCAAGTCATCATGGTGACCTACATGATAGTCTCTACGCATTAACATTGTCCCTGAATGTTAATACTTGACTAGGAATGATTAAGAGTAGTGCTCTCTATATCATTTCATTATCGATTCTACTAATCGATTGATATAGATAATAACCTACTACTCAAGGACGTTATTATACTTAGTTATTTGGCACCAATACAAGTAAATATAATAACCATGCCTTTATAAATAGGAATATGATACAATAAAGTCCATACAACAATCATCACATGATTGGCTCTAGGGCTTTCACTAACAATCTCCCACTAGCACTAGTGTCAATCACTGTAGTATCTAATACCCAATGACCTAGTGTGACCATCATGCTTTTTCTGTGCCAAAGCCTTGATCAAGGGATCTGCGATGTTAGCCTCTGTGGGAACTCTCCAAATCTTCACATCTCCTCTATCGATAATCTCTCGAATGAGATGGAAGTGTCGTAGTATGTGTTTGGTCCGCTGGTGTGAGTGAAGTTCCTTAGCCTGTGCAATCACTCCATTGTTGTCACAATAGAGCTCTATGGGATCTGCTATGCTAGGATCTACCCCAAGCTCAGTAATGAACTTGCGGATCCAAACTGCCTCCTTTGCTGCCTCAGATGCAGCGATATACTCGGCTTCTAATATAGAATCAGCAACTGTGTCCTGCTTCGAACTCTTCCAGCTCACAGCGCCACCATTCAAGCAAAACACGAACCCTGTCTGTGATCTATAATCATCTGGTCAGTTTGGAAGCTGGCATCGTTGTAACCCTTTATAGCTAGCTCCTCATCGCCTCCAAATATCAAGAAATATTCTTTAGTCCTTCTCAAGTACTTAAGAATATTCTTGACTACTATCCAATGACACTCACCTGGATCTGACTGGTATCTACTCTTCATGCTCAAAGCATACGAGACATCAGGACGAGTATACAACATGGCGTACATGATAGATCCTATACCAGATGCGTAAGGGATCTTATCCATGCGGTCTCTCTCCTCTCTAGAAGAGGGACTTTGAGTCTTTGAAAGACTCATACCATGTGACATCGGCAGAAGTCCCTTCTTGGAATTCTACATGGAAAATCGTAGTAATACCATGTCAATATATGTACTCTGACTTAGGCCAAGCAATCTCTTAGATCTATCTCTATAGATCTTGATACCTAGAATACAGGCTGCTTCACCTAAGTCCTTCATTGAGAAGCACGTCCCCAGCTAAGTCTTCACAGACTGTAGCGAAGGGATGTCATTCCCAATGAGTAGTATGTCATCCACATACAATACAAGGAAGACAACTGTGTTCGCATTAACCCTCTTGTAGACACAGGGTTCATCTTCATTTTTGATGAAACTAAACTGTTTGATCGCATCATCGAATCGAAGATTCCAGCTCCAAGAAGCTTGCTTTAGCCTATAAATGGACCTTTGCAGCTTGCATACTTTCTCAATATGTTGTGGATCTACAAAACCCTTAGGTTGTGTCATGTACACATCCTCGAGCAAGTTTCCATTCAGAAATGTGGTTTTGACATCCATCTGCCAGATCTCATAATCGTGGTAAGCTGCAATAGCAAGCATGATCCGAATGGACTTAAACATCACCACTGGAGAAAAGGTTTCATCATAGTCAATACCATGAATTTGTTTGAAACCTTTAGCCACCAATTGGCCCTTATAGGTATGCGTAAGTCCATCCATGTTAGTCTTTCTCTTAAAGACCCACTTACACCCAATGGGTTTGTCCCCTTCAGGTGGATCAACCAAAGTCCATACTTGGTTGGTGTACATGGATTCCATCTCGGATCTCATGGCCTCTAGCCATTTCTCAGAGTCTGGGCTCATCACAGCTTCCTGATAGGAGGTAGGCTCATTCTCAATGAGCATAACATCATCATGGTCAGACAAGAGAAATGAGTATCTCTCAGGCTGACGACGTACCCTATCAGACCTGCGAAGAGGTAAGTCTACCTGAACAGGTAGTTGTTCCACAACTCTTTGTGCAACAATCTCATCATCCACAATACTTTGTGGTTCCTGTTCAACCCCCATCAAGGCCTCAGTGTTATGGTCCTTATCTTGAATTTCTTCAAGATCGAACGTACTCCCACTAGTTTTTCTAGAAACAAAATCCCTTTCTAGAAAAACCCCAGTCTTTGCCACAAACACTTTGTGCTGACTGGGAATGTAGAAGTAATATCCCTTAGTCTCATTGGGATATCCAACAAAATAGCACTTATCGGATTTGGGTCCCAATTTGTCTGAGACTTGACGTCGAACGTAAGCCTCACAACCCCAAATCCTCATGAAAGACATCTTGGGATTTCTCCCTATCCATTTCTTATATGGTGTCTTTATCACAGCCTTGGATGATACACGGTTAAGGGTGAAGGCTGCTGTGTCTAGAGCATATCCCCAAAAGGATATAGAAAGATCTTTGTGACTCATCATAGATCGTACCATATCTAATAGGGTACGATTCCTCCTTTCGGATACACCATTCCACTATGGTGTTCCAGGAGGAGTGAGTTGGGATAGAATCCCACACTCAGCTAAATAGTCACGAAAGTCATGGCTAAGGTATTCACCATCTCGATCTGATCGAAGTATTTTAATACTCTTGCCAAGCTAGTTTTGTACTTCATTCTTGAATTCTTTGAACTTTTCAAAGATTCTGATTTATGTGTCATCAAATACACATAACCATATCTACTGAAGTCATCAGTAAATGTAATGAAGTACCTGTAACCACCTCTAGCAGCAACATTGAAAGGGCCACATACATCACTATGTATAAGTCCTAACAAGTCTGTTGCTCTTTCCCTGTGTCCACTAAAGGGAGTCTTGGTCATCTTGCCTAGAAGGCAAGACTCGCATGTCTCATATGATTTAAAATCAAATGAGTCCAACAACCCATCCTTATGGAGCTGGGATAAGCGACTCTCATTTATGTGACCTAAGCGACAATGCCAGAGATAGGTTTGGTTCAACTCATTTGACTTGAACCTTTTGGTACTTATGTTATAGATAGGGCTCTCTAAGTCTAGAAAGTAGAGTCCGTTCATTAGAGGTGCACTACAATAGAACATATCATTTAAATAAACTGAACAACATTTGTTCTTTATTATAAATGTAAATCCTTTCTTGTCCAAACAAGAAATCGAAATTATGTTCTTAGTTAAAGCAAGCACATAACAACATTCATCAAGTTCTAGTACAAGCCCAGTGAGCAGAGATAGATCATAAGTTCCTACAGCAACAACAGCAACTCTTGCTCCATTGCCTACTCGTAGGTCCCCCTCGCCCTGTGTTAATGTGCTGCTATTTCTCATCACCTGCACATTGGTACAAATGTGAGATGCACATCCGGTATCTAATACCCATGATGAAGAAATAGATAGATTGACTTCTATAACATTTATACCTGAAGTAGAAGTCTCACTTCTCTTCTTCTTAAGATCTTCCAGGTAAGCTTTGCAGTTACGCTTCAAGTGTCCAGCTTCCTTGTGTTAGTAATATATGAGAGATGTCCTAAGGCAATCACCTTATGTATGAGCCATTTATATGATAAATGAAGATTCACTATTTGAGTATACATGTTTTATGTATTTGATTGGATCTTAAACTCATTTCTTGAATGTCACGATCGATTCACGGCATGAGAGAATTTGTGATTGGATCACAACTAGTGAGTATCTCTACATGTGTAATTGTGATGTATCGGAATTATCCTAGTCGATGAATTGATGGATTTGGACACCATCAATTGCCGAGACTAGCACGAGGTATACTCCTTGGTGTATCAAGCGGTGATTCTCCTTTGGTGGAGACATAGTGATGTCGGAGTTAATCGTGGATGCTAGTTATGGTAACTAGTTCATTGGAGTGACCAGTAGTAAGACTTCATATGGTTCTCTGCATATATAGATATGTCGATGAAGTTCTTCTTGTGGCTTAAGTCGATGTTCCTTTGACTTGCGGTATTCAAGTCATCTTGATCATGGAGACTTATGCTTTGACATCTTAAGCAAACATCTCTAAGGAGATGTGGACCCGGGATGATTGGGTATAAGTCGAGTGATCGAAGGTGTTTGAATAGCCTATAAAGGATTCACCACTCCTTGCGAGGAGATGTATACCCATGGCCTCTCGTCGGATTGTTACTAAAGTCTTTGGCCAAAGCATTACATGTTTAGAGTAAGGTACTCTTCGATACATGTGGAGTAACTAGAATCCGTAGGACGAGGAAATGATACTTAGGCTAGGTGTGACGTAGTCAGCCTAGTGGGGACTGACACAATAGACCATGTCCTGAACCAAGTGGGTATAAGATGAGTGAAGGGAATGGGGCACGATTCATTCGAGCTCTTTGAAGGGTTTGAAATAGTTACGGATCAACCGTTGATCTTTTGGTTAATTGGGGATCATGATGTACTACTAGGTGCCACTCATGATCGTTCTATAATTAATGGTTAATTATAGACGGCCAACATAAACCGAGAACCTATTTGGTCACACGCACAACGAGTGTAATCCAAAGGATTTAAAACGAGCTTGAGAATGGGATTCTCAGACCGAGAGAAACTATGTTTGGTTGGACCAAACTTAAAGCGAGCATGAAATTGTTTCAGTCGCAATGGAAGCGTGGATGGGCCGTGTCTTATGAAGACATAATGGATGGACCAAAATGGTTTGGTTCTAATCCAATGGATGAGAATAAACCAAAGGGTTTGGTTTATTTTAAACGAATGAACCAAAAGTTGGTTCGGTTCGTTTTAACTTAAAATAAACCATCATGGTTTGGTTTATTTTAACTTATCCTAATGGAGGGGGTTAACGGGCCTAATGGTTATGATCCAATAACCATTAAGAGAAGTAGTTCTCTATAAAGAGGGCTTAAGGGATAATTAAGCCTAATCCAAAACCCTAGCCCTTGGAGTTGCCGCCCACCCCTTGAAGGAGTTTTGGCGCCAACCCTAGTGTGCCGCCGCCCGACCCCTTGTGCCGCCGTCCAACTTGTTGCCGGCGTCAAGCTTCAGCCGGCTATCCTCCGGCGACCCTCCGATCTCCTATCAAGGTGAGCCTTTTCTCCTTGTTTTGGCGGCGCCTATCCTCCACCAAGCTGTCCAGTTTTCTGGACAGCTTCTCCTCTCGTCGGGCGTCGTTTGGGCGGCGGTTAGTGCTCTGACAGCGGCTAACTTACCGGGGATTTGATCTCCGGTAATCCTCTGAGGTGGAGGATGAAGGATTCGTCAATTGGTTGACGAATACCTCTCCGGAGAAGCGAGTTTTGAGAACTCGTTTTAGGATCCGACTTTGGATTCGGATCGTGATCATCTCTCGATCACGTCGTCTTCAACACGAGGCTAGTAACCCGTACGAAGACGAAGCTCGTGACTTAGCGAAGTCATCCCGAGGAGCTCGGCGTGGATACGGATAGAGACGATTCTTACGAGGATCGTTCCGGTTGATGCCGTTCCCGCTACACGTCATACGAAAGGTATAACGTAGATAAGTTCTTTTATTGCAAATTTTAATTTACGGTTATGTCTACACTTGTTGTAATAGCATGCGTGTGTTGTGTGTGTTGTAATAAATATAGATTTATTATTTTTAATTGCTTCCGCTGTGCTCATGTTTATGAAACATGATCGAACACACACTGCCTTGCGGTCTAGGAAACCTTGATGGTATCGAGCCTTGTGTTTTGACATAATCGTAAAAATGGTTTGCGATAGTCATAATGTATTTCTGGAAATTTTCTAATTTTGGAAATTTAGAAGTATTTATGGAAATTTTTCAATTTTGGAAAGTCTAGAAGTATTTATAAATCTTCCACTTTTGGAAAGTTGGAAGTATTTATGAAATTGATATTTTCCATAAATAAAATATTTGATTAGATTCTAAAATTTGTTTCCTAATTTAATCATGATTTGATTTGAAATCAAATCTTAAAATATTTTATTTCCATAAGTAGTTTTTAATGATTTAGGAAATTGGTTTCCTAAATAGATTTTCCTTAATCAAATAATTCCATGAATAAAATATGTGATTAGATTTGGAAATTTGTTTCCTAATTTAATTATGATTTGATTTGGAGAATCAAATCTTAAACATATTTTATTTCCATAAATAGTTATGACATATAAGGAAATTATATACATGACACAATTGTATGCCATGTAATTGCATTAGATGCATAACATTATGCCATGCGTGTCGTGACATGTAGATGTATGTCATGTATGTCATGCCATGTAGATAATAGTTATTTGCATGCAAAGAGGATGAGACATAAAAACCCTTAAACAATATTAAAGCCTACACCTTCCATTAATATGGTTAGAACCGGAGTTCTTTCTTGTTTGGGTTGTTGGACTCTCTCAAGCACTCGAACACGAATATGTTCAAACCATGGAATAGTTTAATACTAATATGGTAAGAGTCGAGGTCAATCGTTAGCTTTGGTTGTTGGACTCTCTCCAAGTTGGGCTAATTAGATGAATGCGCTCTAACCATATTAAAACTATTTCTTGATTAATGGGTTGGAATTAACCAGGAGCATCGGCTTGTTGGACTCTCTCCAAGGTCGATGTAAAGGGAGGTGAAGTTGGGTGCTATGCATATGATGCATACTTGTTAATGTGTTAACAACCCGATGTATGTGTGAACATTCAATTAGTTGATAGCACATTGTGATAGTTGCATATCGGATATGCAATCGGTATAGATGATACCTACCGTCGTAGTTATGAATGGCTTGTTGGACTCTCTCAAGGTTGTTCATAACTATGATGGATATCAGCCATTCGAGATGGACCTACAATCTCCAAGTGATTTTGGGGTTTTGAAATTCGAAAAATGAATGGGATTTATAAATGTATATTGATGCATTTTAAAAATCATCTTTCTCATATATGCTCGTTTGTATTTCTAAGTTAATATATTGATCATGATGTGTTTGAATTTGCGTTCCATTTTGGATTCAAATAAATTGACTGGGCCGAACTTCTTGGACTAGCTTAGAAACTTGAGAATTGTTCTCAAGGTGGAAAAGCTTGTGTATGTCCTCGAAGCGCCTCTTCCCGCCCATCCTAGTGACAATGCAACTCTGGACCAATTGTTGGCCTATCAGAAACATGTGAGTGATTCTGAACAAATGAGTTGCATCATGCTAGCCATGATGGAACCCAAGCTACGAAAACAGCATGAGCATATGGATGCTCATATTGTAGTCCTTCATCTTTGTGAGTTGGTTGATGAGCAAGTGAGATTCGAAAGGTTCGAAGTCTCAAAGCTCCTCTTCACCTCTAAGATGCTAGGAGGTTCATCTGTGGTACTGCTCAATATGTTGAAGACTGTGGAGTCTTCTGAGAAGCATGAGCAGGGGACGGTGCTGTTAGTTGATTCCTCAAAGAAAGGTTCTAAGAGGAAGTCAAAGGAACAGCAGAAGGGAAAGAAGAGAAGGGCAAAGAAGGTAGAACTAGCACAAAAGGAAACTTGCCATCATTATGGCAAGGAGAGACATTTGCGAAGAAAGTGCAAGATTTATCTTGAGTCCATGAAGAAGGATAAGGCATCGGATGCCCCATCTTCTTCAGAAATCTTCTTTATTGATTGTCATTCTATTTCCTCAGACACTTGGGTATTTGATACTGGGTGTGGCTCACATATATGTAATGACATACATGGGCTAAGGAATAGAAGAAGACTCGTCAAGGGAGAGTCAAATTTACGTGTTGGGAATGGAGCAACGGTTGCTGCACTCGCCATCGGAACGTATTTGTTGGAACTCCCTGTAGGACTTGTCTTAGAACTGGACAATTGCTTTTATGTTCCTTCGTTGATAAAGAACATCATTTCTATTTCTTGTCTAAATAGAAATGGGTTCCATTTGACTTTTAGTAACAATTGTTGTTACATAACTTTGAATGGAGTTCTTTATGGGATTGGAACTTTAAGCAATGGTGTTTATACGTTGGACGTATCCAGTGACATTTGCAATATCGAAGCGAGCAACAAGCGTGCTCGAAAGGATAATCAAATAGACTCCTACATGTGGCATTGTCGTCTTGGCCATGTAAGCAAGAAACGCATGTCCGAATTACACCGATGTGGAATTCTGGAATCGTTTGAATTGGATTCATATGATACATGCGAATCATGCTTAAAAGGCAAGATGACTAAGTTACCTTTTACTGGAAAAGGTGAACGAGTGGGAGAGTTACTAGGTCTAATACATACTGATGTATGTGGACCTATGTCAACTCAAGCTTTAGGAGGCTATAGCTACTTCATTACCTTCACCGATGATCATTCACGGTTTGGGTATGTGTTCTTGATGAAACACAAAGTCTGAAGCCTTTGAAAGGTTCAAAGAATTCAGAAATGAAGTAGAGGAACAACATGACAAGAGTATTAAAATACTTCGATCGGATCGAGGTGGTGAATACTTGAGTCAAGAGTTTCTTGATTATCTAAGAGACAATGGTATATTGTCTCAATGGACTCCGCCATATACACCACAGGATAATGGTGTATCTGAGAGGCGTAACCGGACCTTGTTGGACATGGTCAGGTCAATGATGAATCATGCAACTCTTCCCAAGTCCTTTTGGGGCTATGCACTTTAGACAGCTGTTTACTTGTTAAACAGAATGCCTACCAAGGTAGTCTCAACTACTCCATATGAGATATGGAATAGTAAGAAACCTCATGTATCTTACATGAAGATATGGGGTTGTCCTGCTTATGTGAAGCCATGTATGTACAAATTGGATGCTAAGTCTGATAAATGTCTATTTATTGGATACCCTAAGGAAACTAGGGGTTACCAATTCTATCATCCTATGGAACAAAAGGTGTTTGATTCAAGGCATGCTGTGTTTCTAGAGAAAGAGTTTCTCTTGCAAGAAAACAGTGGGAGTGTCGTCGAGCTTGAGGAGGCTCGAGAGACTCAAATAGACATTGATGAGATACCTGGTGAAGCACAACAGCCGACAACTCATAGTGATGAGCAATCGGTTGGACCTATTGTAACACCACATCTTCGTAGATCTGGTAGAACATGCAATATTCCTGAGAGATATGGATTTCTCGTAAGTGAATCGAACGACGTGTTACTCATTGATGATGAGGAGCCTACCAGTTATGAAGAAGTGCTGACAAGTTCAGAAAGGGACAAGTGGCTTGGTGCCATGAAGTCGGAAATGGATTCCATGTATGAAAACCAAGTTTGGAACTTGGTTGACCCACCTGAAGGGATAAAACCTATAGGGTGCAAGTGGGTTTTCAAGAAGAAAACCGACATGGATGGTAATGTGATTACCTATAAGGCTAGATTGGTGGCAAAAGGATATCGTCAAAAACAAGGTGTTGATTATGACGAAACCTATTCGCCTGTAGCTATGCTTAAATCCATTCGGATGCTCCTGGCCATAGCGGCTCATTATGATTATGAGATATGGCAGATGGATGTGAAAACAGCTTTCCTTAATGGAAACGTGCTCGAGGACGTGTATATGATACAGCCTGAGGGTTTCACATCGGTTGATAAAACCAAGGTATGCAAATTGCGACGATCCATTTATGGATTGAAGCAAGCATCCAGGAGCTGGAATATCCATTTTGATGAGACAATCAAAAAGTTTGATTTCTCACAAAATCCAGACGAACCTTGTGTGTACAAGAAGGGTAGTGGGAGTGCAGTCGTATTCCTAGTATTGTATGTCGATGACATACTACTTATAGGAAACGATGTTTCAATCTTACAGTTAGTGAAGGTTTGGTTATCCAAGACATTCTCCATGAAAGACCTGGGAGAAGCAACCTACATCCTCGGGATTAAGATCTATAGAGATAGATCGAAACGGTTGCTTGGTCTTTCGCAGTCTACATATATAGACCGAGTGCTAAAGAGGTTTAGCATGTCGGAATCCAAGAAAGGTTTCCTACCCATCAGGCATGGGGTACACCTTTCGAAGTCTATGTGTCCGCGCATAGAAGACAAGAGGATTTGCATGAGTAAGATTCCCTATGCATCCGCAATAGGATCTATCATGTATGCTATGTTATGTACGAGGCCCGATGTATCGTATGCTCTGAGTGTCATGGCGAGATACTATCCGATCCAGGAATGGATCATTGGGCGGCTATTAAGACGATCCTTAAGTACTTGAGAAGAACTAAGGATGTGTTCCTAATATATGGAGAAGGGTACATGGTGATACGTGGGTATACGAATGCCAGCTCCAGACAGACAAGGATGATTCCATGTCTCAGTCTGGGTATGTATTCACCTAGAATGGAGGCGCAATAAGTTGGAAAGGTTCCAAGCTTGACACTATAGCGGATTCTGCCACTAAGGCAAAATATGTTGCAGCTTTCGAAGCAGCAAAGGAAGCAGTTTGGATAAAGAAGTTCATCTATGAACTTGATGTAGTCTCATCAATGATCCAAACATGTGCTTCGCTGCTATCATCTTATCAGAGAGATCATCAGTAGGAACGAAATACAAATCGAGAAAATTCCCACTGAAAGGAACTTAGCGGATCCCTTGACTAAGGCATTACCTCAAAATAAGTTTGAGGGTCATGTTCGAGCTTATGGTATTGGATACCGTAGCGATTGGCATTAGGCCAAGTGGGAGTCTGTTAGTAATATATGAGAGATTTCCTAAGGCAATCGCCTTATGTATGAGTCATTTATATGATAAATGAAGATTCACTATTTGAGTATACATGTTTTATGTATTTGATTGGATCTTAAACTCATTTACTGAATGCCCACGATACGATTCACAGCATGAGAGAATTTGTGATTGGATCACAACTAGTGAGTATCTCTACATGTGTAATTGTGATGTATCGGAATTATCCCTAGTCGATGAATTGATGGATTTGGACACCATCAATTCGAGACTAGCACGAGGTATACTCCTTGGTGTATCCAAGCGGTGATTCTCACTTTTGGAGACATAGTGATGTCGGAGTTAATCGTGGATGCTAGTTATGGTAACTAGTTCATTGGAGTGACCAGTAGTAAGACTTCATATGGTTCTCTGCATATATAGATATGTCAATGAAGTTCTTCTTGTGGCTTAAGTGCGATGTTCCTTTGACTTGCGGTATTCAAGTCATCTTGATCATGGAGACTTATGCTTTGACATCTTAAGCAAACATCTCTAAGGAGATGTGGACCGGGATGATTGGGTATAAGTCAGTGATCGAAGGTGTTTGAATAGCCTATAAAGGATTCACCACTCCTTGAGGAGATGTATACCCATGGCCTCGTCGGATTGTTACTAAAGTCTTTGGCCAAAGCATTACATGTTTAGAGTAAGGTACTCTTGATACATGTGGAGTAACTAGAATCCGTAGGGCGAGGAAATGATACTTGGGCTAGGTGTGACGTAGTCAGCCTAGTGGGGACTGACACTATAGACCATGTCCTGAACCAAGTGGGTATAAGATGAGTGAAGGGAATGGGGAATGATTCATTCGAGCTACTGAAGGGTTTCAGAAATAGTTCTGGATCAACCGTTGATCTTTTCGGTTAATTGGGGATCATGATGTACTACTAGGTGCCACTCATGATCGTTCTATAATTAATGGTTAATTATAGACGGCCAACATAAAACGAGAACCTATTTGGTCACACGCACAACGAGTGTAATCCAAAGGATTTAAAACGAGCTTGAGAATGGGATTCTCAGACCGAGAGAAACTATGTTTGGTTGGACCAAACATAAAGCGAGCATGAAATTGTTTCAGTCGCAATGGAAGCGTGGATGGATCGTGTCTTATGAAGACATAATGGATGGACCAAAATGGTTTGGTTCTAATCCAATGGATGAGAATAAACCAAAGGGTTTGGTTTATTTTAAACGAATGAACCAAAAGTTAGTTCGGTTCGTTTTAACTTAAAATAAACCATCATGGTTTGGTTTATTTTAACTTATCCTAATGGAGCGGGTTAACGGGCCTAATGGTTATGATCCAATAACCATTAAGAGAAGTAGTTCTCTATAAAAGAGGGCTTAAGGGATAATTAAGCCCTAATCCAAAACCCTAGCCCTTGGAGTTGCCGCCCACCCCTTGAAGGAGTTTTCGGCGCCAACCCTAGTGTGCCGCCGCCCAACCCCTTGTGCCGCCGTCCAACTTGTTGCCGGCGTCCAAGCTTCAGATCCTCCGCGACCCTCCGGTGATCTCCTATAGGTTTGGCATCAAGGTGAGCCTTTTCTTTCCTTGGTTGGCGGCGCCTATATCCTCCACCAAGCTGTCCAGTTTTCTGGACAGCTTCTCCTCGTCGGAGCATCGTTTGGACGACGGTTAGTGCTCCGACAGTGGCTAACTTACCGGGGATTTGATCTCCGGTAATCCTCTGAGGTGGGGGACGAAGGATTCGTCAAACGGTTGACGAATACCTCTCCGGAGAATCGAGTTTTGAGGACTCGGTTTTGGATCCGAATTTGGATTCGGATCGTGATCATCTCTCGATCACGTTGTCTTCAACACGAGGCTAGTAACCCGTACGAAGACGAAGCTCGTGGCTTAGCGAAGTCATCCCGAGGAGCTCGGCGTGGATACGGATAGAGACGATTCTTACGAGGATCGTTCCGGTTGATGCCGTTCCCGCTACACGTCATACGAAAGGTATAACGTAGATAATTTTCTTTTATTGCAAAATTTAAATTTACGGTTATGTCTACACTTGTTGTAATAAGCATGCGTGTGTTGTGTGTGTTGTAATAAATAGGAGTATTTATTATTTTTATTGCTTCCGCTGTGCTCATGTTTACGAAAGATGATCGAACACACACACGCCGCGGTGCCGGAAACCCAACACCTTGCAGTGGAATCAAGCCCCTTCTTTGGCCACCCCTCCTTTGGGTTTCAGTTCTTTGCCTTTGCCCTTGGCTTGGGACTTTCCCTTACCTTTAGGCTTGCCCTTGCCTTTCTTCTTTTGCACCATCAAAATGGAGTCAGATTTTCCCTTCTTAAGGTTGAGCTCAGCAGTTCTCAACTTGCTAAGCATCTCAGACAGTGGCTTATAAATTTCATTCATTTTGTAATTCATGACAAATTGATTGTAGCTTTATGGAAAAGACTATAAGATCAAGTCAGTGGCCAGCTCTTGGCCAAGTGGGAATCCCAATCCCTGTAGGTTTTCTACGTACCCAATCATCTTGAGTACATATGGACCTACGGGAGTCCCATCTTGCATTTTGGACCCAAACAATGCCTTAGAGACTTCATATCTCTCGTGCCTTGCTTGTCCTTGATATAGTTGACGAAGATGTTCAACCATATCATAAGCATTCATGAACTCGTGTTGCTTCTGAAGCTCAGAGTTCATGGTCGCGAGAATTAGACATGACACATCTAATGCATCATCTTGATGCTTCTTGTAAGCATCTTTGTCAACTCGCGAGGCAGTGGCAGGAGGTGCCTCCAGAATGGGCTGCTCCAGGACGTACAATTTCCTTTCTTGGGTGAGAACAATTCTCAGATTCCTGTACCAGTCTAGGAAATTTGCTCCATTGAGCTTGTCCTTCTCAAGGACAGAACGCAGGGAGAGAGTGTTCGTGTTTATCGACATAGTAATCTACAACATACACAATGTAGAAAATTAATATCATATTCTTTTTATCATTTAATTAGGCCTTTAATCAAATGATGCTCCCACTGAATTATAGGAATTTTGTAGAATCAAGTTATGGATGTGGTCAAACCACATTACTAGATTCATACAAACTAGCTATAATTCCTGCGGGACAAGATCCACATCATACTAAGCCTTGAGTTAGCTTTAGCTAAATCGCCCAAGACTTAGTATGATCGGTGGGTAACACATTACTGATTACATCTCTATGCAACTCTTGTTTATAGGATCAAGACCCACATTTACAAAAGACCTTGAGTTAGCTTTGGCTAAATCACCCAAGATTTAGTGTAAATGCAATCTTATCCTATCTTTCCAACGGTTGGAATATGCCTATAGTTCTACTCGATCCAATTGAGTTAACTAGTTTTACTCAATCTAATTGAGCTTACTCTAACCCACGCCGTGATAGGTGGGACCAAGATTGTCCCTCCACACCCTACCAAGATAATATGTGTTGCTCTACTTTGGCAAATTCAACAACTACAAATGATCGAGGTAGTGATGGGTATCAAGGACTTAGTAGGCATTTTCGAGTCGATTCGATTAAGATCTAATCTAATCGTAATGTGTATCATATACGCATTAAGGCCTTTATTATCCTACACTAGCATGCATCACATACATACAAGCATTATTCTAGCATGCATCATATACATACAAGAAAAATATCCTAGCATGCATCTTATACATACAAGCATTATTCTACTAGCATGCATCACATACATACAAGCATAACAAATAAATAAATAAATATATATATATATATATATAAATTAATTGTGATTAGGTCATGACCCTACTATGATCTTCTCAAGCCAATGGGAAGATCGGACGGTCAACCTAGGGTTAGCGGCTTCTCCAAGCGCCTCCTTTGGCCGCCATGTGTCGTCGGCACCCTTCTCGTAACTCCATCTTGAAGTGGACCTTCCACTGCTCCATTTTGTACATTACAAACATGAAACTTGAGTTACATTCGAGTCTAAAACTATTTACAACTAGAATTTAAAAAAAAAAAAAAAAGAGGCACGACGCGCAGGTCACATACCCTATACAACAAGCACAATCACAAAAACGGCACGCAGGCCGTATTATGAATTACGATACATTAACATCCAATCATATTGGGGTTCTTGGGCCATGACCATCACAGAATTATACATAATTCTAAATTATATATTTTACAGAAAATTTCTATAATTATTTCCTTTTTTTCAATTTTATGAGTCACCTCTCCGTAACGGTCCTGCTAAGCGGTTTCCGGGTGCGATCGCGAGACAAGGCCCCTTTCGGGGATAGGGGAAGCGCCCCTACTCGCAAAAATAAACTTTGTGAGTGTCCCTACTTGATCTTATAGTGACTTAAGTCACTGTCCCAAAAACCTAAAGCAAGAACTCACCGTTTCGGAGAGTTTTTCTCGGTGGTTGAAGCCTACAAGTGTCCTAACACTCGTTGCTTCGACTCTTCGAGAAAAATACCCAAAAAATCTATAAAAATAGGAAATTTACAGAAACTTAAAAATCTATAATTTTTATATCTAATACAAAAACTACAAATTTAAAACACATACAAGCTTCGCACGTGGCTCTGATATCACTGTTGGACTTTCCGAGCCGCAAAAACCGCTTTTTACGTTGCGAAAACCTCGGAAGCCCGGCCACGGATACGTGTGAAGGTATAAAAAAAATAAAACTACATGTATGTGTTATGAAAAACCTAGATCTACCATAGATCTAAATGGTGAGATCATTACCCTCGTAGCGATGCCCTTCGCTTATCCCGCTCGTCCAAACCCTTTATCGGATCTCGAAGAGTGTCAAGTGCACACTCCTCTACAAGTATCCACACGAACAAATGGTGGAGAAGAAACCTTAGAGTGTGCTAGCACCCTTGAGAGTTTTGGCCAAAGAGAGGATTGGAAGGGAGAGCTTGAGAGGAAGAAGATCCAAGGAAGAAGAAGATGGAGTTACCACAAATGAATTCATCCCATGAATAACACTAAAGTGGCTGGCCACTCTTGGATGGGGGGTTACATGCATGCATGTAACTCCAAGAGCCAATGGTTCTTGGTCTCCCTCATGAGGTGGCACCCCATGATAAGTCCATGATGATGTGGAACACCATCATTGGCTGGCCCCCATGCCAAGTCACCATGACATGACAATTGGTCAAGTCAAAGTTGACCATTCATCTTCCCTCTCAAGTCAAGTCAAACTTGACCTCTTATCTCCCATGGTTGATCAAATCTAACCACTTGATTCGAGTCAATTTGATATAATGAATCCCTATTCATTAATTTAAATTGACTCAATGAATCAAATCTAAATTAGACTCATTCAACACTTGAATTAAATTGAGTCTAATTCAATTAGTCTAATTTGGATTACTCTTAATCCAATTTGGTTCATCCCATGAACCTAATCCTCATGGTTCATCATATGAACCTAATCTCCATCTAATTGCCCTTTGTGTGTGACCCTATAGGTTCTTGTAACGTTGGCAATGCTCCTAAACTGATTTATGAACATAAGCAATGAGTGGTATCTAGCAACACATCATTGCTACCCAAGTTACAAGAATGTTGAGATCCAACATCACCTTTGTGACTACTAATTGTGACTCTCACAATATGTGACAATGTCTCTCTATCCTTGACATCTAGATTGATCAATTGAGGCATAGACTGTGTCATCCTCGGTACAATCTATATCTTGAACTCCAAGTAGACTCACTCTAATCAAATGAGCTCAATATCTCATATTGACTCATTTGGCATGGCCATGCACTTCGTGGTCTCACTCTATCAAGAATAACAATGTCACTCCTATCATATAGGAGGGATAGATCCTATCTACATCACTCACATCCCTCCGCATAATTTGTTACATACCCAGTAATCGCCTTTATAGTCCACCCATTTACAGGTGACGTTTGACAAAGCCAAAGTATGCAACTCCTTATGTAGGGAACCATGGTGACTTCAGGTCCAAGAACTAATAGTCATACTAATAGTCACATGAGAAAGTATATGGCACTCATATAATGATCCATGATACTTTCTCATGGCGGGTCATTCAGTATACATTCTCCAATGCATACCCATGTGTCAACTTGATATCTCATATCCATGACTTGTGATATCAAGTCATCGTGTTGACCTACATGCTAGTCTCTATGCATTAACATTGTCTCTGAATGTTAATACTTGACTAGGAATGATTAAGAGTAGTGCTCTCTATACCTATCGATTGATATAGATAATAAGCTACTACTCAAGGATGTTATTATACTTAGTTATTTGGCACCAATACAAGTAAATATAATAACCATGCCTTTATAAATAAGAATATAATACAATAAAGTCCATACAACAATCATCACATGATTGGCTCTAGGGCTTTCACTAACACTTTCCAGCGAGAGCTTTTGATAGGCATGTGGAGGGAATGGGAATCAGATGTATGGCAGTTTGATGGCAGCATAGTCTTTTAGTATAAGTGGGAGATTGTTGGGATGTATACTAAAAGCCTTGCTTTTGTATGAACATCTTCTTTTGAAATAAGAATCGCATGATCATTGTTTGCATTTTATATTTATGCATGTTATCTGATACTTTACATTGTAGATAACTTGGTGTGTGGTGTCACACAGAAGATCATGTTATCAGTTCCTTGTAGAGTATAAGTATAAGCTCACAACTAAGATGGTTTTGGACAAACCATTGGCATCGTTGTAGTGTAATTTGGTATTGGTTTATCTTGACCATAGAATTACACTAGTACACTTTGTGTGTATTGAGTTGGACTGATTTAGAGGTGATTCAATTTATACTGACAATATAATTGAATCATACCTCAGATATTATGTTGTACATGCTCTTAATCCCGATATAATAACGAGCACATGTACTTAGTATCTATTTCTTTGATTTACCAATGGACGAAATTTATGTGTTAAATCGATAGGCCTGGTAAGTTGAGAAATAATATTATTTATATGGTGTGTCGTTGATTATAGGAGAAAACCGTGTCCTATACACTAGGATGATGATGTCCCCTTGAGGAGCTCATAAAGTTCATCATGTAAATCCTGCAGGTGGACATGGTTCAACATAATGATAAGGATGAGTGGTACTACTCATGGAGTTAGATATTGATTAATTAAATTGTCAATAATTTAATTAATTAATGGACATTCAATATCTTAAACACGGGGAGAAATTTTGTACAAATAATATGTGGAGCCCATATTTAATTATGGGGGTTGATGGGGTAAATCAATGATGATCCTCTAGTGGAATGGATCATCATTAATGGATCGGGTTATATGTGGTTCGGATCCATTGGGTGGCCAAGATCCAACTCCTCCTCATGGTCCCTATTGTAGCCTATTATAAATACCTCATGAAGCCTAGATCTATAAAAGGTGGTGGAGAGGCTTGGGCGAAAAAAGGTTAGGGTTTTGCTTCCTTAGGGTTGGCGGCAACAAGAGAGCTAGGGTTTTCCTTCTCCATTGGTCGGCGCCTCCTCTCCTTCTCTAAGGGCCGGCGGCAACAAAGGCTAGGGTTTTTCCTTCTTCCTTTGTCTTGACCGGCGTCTCCTCTCCCTCTCCTAGGGCCAGCGGCAACAAAAAAGGAGGAAGGCTCTCTTCCTCAATCTCCTCTCCTCTCCTAGGGCCGACAGACACCACCTCTTGGAGTTTTGGTGGTCGGTACAAGCAAGGAGAAGAGGAGAAGGCTTTGTGTTTGGCACAAGATAGGAGAATAAGGGAGGGTTTTCTTCCCTTGTTCGGAGCGAACAAGGAAGGGAAGATACGTGATCTAGGAGGCTTCAAGTCTTGGAAGATTGTCGCCCACACGACGTCCAAGAAGAGGATAGGAATACAATAGAAGATCAAGAGGTAAAACAAGAGGTATAATCTTGTTTAATTTTAATTCATGTTCTTTTGTATTTTGCATGTTGTTGATTGACATGGACCCCGATTATAAACACAAAAATTGGCGATCCGTTCATCATCTATTCCGCGGCTAATTGAGGAAAAGAGTTAGGTTGCTTGAACAACAAGTTTGTTCAAGCGACCACTCAAATTGAATAGTACGATGATGAATCGGTTGTTTGGGTAATCCATCTCCATCTGAATTAGTTTTAATTAATAAAATTTTAATCTAGGGACGCAAGATAGGATCACCATGCACAAGCGACCGAAGCGAAGCGAAGAAACAACCTCTTCCCTTCAAAAGCATCACAGACATTCTTTTTAATATGCATCACATATAAATTGTGTCTCAACTTTAAACCTGACCAATATGGTAACTCAAAAAATATAGACTTCTTTACCCAATTTGTATCATCAGAAGATCGCTGCCTTTTTTTACTGAATAATGGATGCTTACTGAATGTCACTTGGGGCAATGCTTCTAACTGTGCTAAAATCTCAAATCCATTCATTACTTGTGGTGGTCCTTCTTTTTCAACCTTTCCATTGAAATCTTTATTTCTACGCCATGGGTGGTGCACATCCAAGAATTGACGGTGACATGTGTAGCATATTTTGTTGGATCGAGAAGCATCGCTAGAGGGGGTGAATAGCGAGCGTAAATCTTTTCTTCATTTCGTTCGAGTAGACAATTAAATGAGTAAGCACAGCGGAAAATAAAGAGACACGTTTATTTTACTTGGTTCACAACCTAGCGGTTACTACTCCAAGGCCCTATCGGTCCTAGACCGTGTACGGAAGGCAAAGCACTATAACGTCTCCTCCTCATTGAAGGTAGGAGACAACGATCACAAAACTGAATGTACGAGGATGAGGCAACAAGCCTACCTCACCTCGTTACGAATAAAAACAATGAATACAATATTAAAATATATTACTAGATGCTGCTGCCGACGAAGAAGATCTGAACTTGTTGTCGCGTCGGCGTTATGACGGTGTTGGAGCGTTGGCGTTATAGGAGCACTTGATGAATAAACTTGATGATACTTGGAGTTGGAATCCTCCCCTCCTTTTATAGATTTTGGCTTCTGAATATGTCTCCTCTTTTTTCGGAACAGATCACGAAGTTGTAATAAATTTTATCGCAAAGTGACCGCGTCAAACCTTATCCATTTTGACCTAGCGCATAGGCTGATTCGCCATCACCAATCGATGATCTATCAACCGATGAGCATCACCGATCGCCTAATGTCCGAATGATCACCGGCCACTTCCCTACAGTAAGAGGTTAGCTCAGAAAATGATAAATGTGACGATTTCTAACCGTCCGATCTCGACCTAGACCTTCCACAGGAAGTCTTAGTCGGATCGCCGCCTACGATCATCCCCGTAAAGAGGACACGACCTTACAATCTCTCACTCACACAAGATTTCCTCGATACTTACCTTGTAGCTCTCGCTTCCGGCCTTCCACTCGATTCCTTCGGCTCCCTCCAAAGTCACTCGAGTGTCGCCCGACCACTGCGGCTTCCTCCGGGTGTCGTTAGCCTTCACCTCCAACTTTAGTACTTTTCTGCACACTCGATTTAGCTCATGAGATAACGATGTAAACTTAACTTTGTGTCTTTGCCATAATCAAAACACAAGTTCGATTATCTAGTGCCCCTGCACCAACATATTTTACTCCTTAATCCTTGAGATTTGGTTTCATTCAGACATACTGGACATGCCTTATAGCCTTTTGTGCTCCATCCAGAAACTATTCTATATGCTCGAAAGTCGTGAATGGTCCACATCACAGCAGCATGTAATTGAAAGACTTGTTCAGTCGATGCATCATATGCTTAGACCCCGTCATCCCATAGCTCCTTCAGTTCGTTTATCAGAGGTCGTAGGTATACATCTATCTCTTTGCCAGGAGATCTAGGCCCAAGAAATAACAGAGACATAATCATATATGGTGGCTTCATTATTTTCCATGGTGGCAAATTATAATTCACAAGTATAACATGTCACATACTATAAGCATTTGACATGTTTCCAAATGGATTAAACTCATCAGTAGCCAACCCTAAGCGAATATTTCATGGATCACCTACAAATATTTCATGTGCATTAGCAAATTCTTTCCATGATTCACTATCAGCTGGGTGTCTTAATATACCATCTATTTCAACTCGCTTTTCCTTATGCCATCTCATCTCTTTAGCCGTATGTTTCGAAATAAACAATCTCTTAAGTCTCAGTTTCAGAGGAAAATATCAAAGAATTTTTTTAGGGTTCTTTTTCTTATTCATTCCTTCGTACTTGTATCTGGGCTCCTTGCACATTGGACATTCATCCTTATTCTCGTGCTCATCCCAAAATAATATACAATCATTCTTACAGACATGTATCTTCTCGTGTGTCAATCCTAACTCTTTCAATAATTTTTTGGCTTCATAATAAGAGTTTAGAATCGCATTCAGTTTAGGAAATGCCTCTTGCAATAACTGAAGTAACATATCAAAAGATTTATTGCTCCAGCCATTTAACACCTTCACATGCATTAGCTTCACCAGAAAATTGAAGATCGAAAAACTAGTACAATTGGGATAGAGTTCTTTTTGTGCTTCTTCCAACATTGAAATATATCTTCGTCTACAATCATTTGAATTTGTGTTTACATTTATATCATCTTATTGAGGCTCGTTTTTGGATATATTTTCTACATTTTGTAAATCAGTAAACATGTCTTCAAAATCATCTTTGAAATCATCTACTTCAACATCAAAATCATTCTCATCTTGATCGACAATATTTATACTACCGAATGATGTAAAAGCTTCTCCATGAAAGTTTTAGACTTTATATAGTCTATCGAATCCCCACTTATACAAATGCCCTCACACATAATTCAATTCAAACTGAAACAAATTGCCACACCGTCGACATAGACAAAGAATTTTCGATAAATTCAGACTGATCATGTAATTTTCTGCCATAATCATAAATTGATTCAACCCATTTATATATTCAGAACTAATCCGGTTATGAATCGTTATCCAACTTTTATCCATATTTTTGAACCCTAGTTAAACATATATTAAATAATTTATCAACTTAAGTGTAGTTATCACATACAAAATAATTTAAAAAATTATAATTTAAACCTCACACAACATAACTTACAATTTGAATTATAACTCTTGTTTGTCACTGAACATTATAATCTAAGTATAAGAAAACCCTAAACTGATCCTATAACCTGAGATGGCGTGTCTTGCGAAAAACAACACACAATGAGTAATTAATCTTATGAAAAACAACACACAATGAGCTCTTAACCAAGTTTGAGATACTATTGTTGAGCATAAGGTGCATGAATTTAAAAGTGGGTAGCTTTTAGCTGAGGCTTGGCCAATAAGCCTAATAGAGGTGAATAGGCCCACCTGAATGGCCTATCTAGTCCGTAGCAAACGGGTACGGTAAAGACAAGGCAAATTCGTTGATGGCTGGTCACTTGCCAAAAGCGACAAACGATGGAGGTCATCATGCATGGACAAGGCAAGGAGGTACGCATGGAGAGCTAGAAGCGGACGGCCATGGAGGCAGATGGAGAGTGCACATGCATAGAGGATATGTGTGAGTGGATGTACTCATGAGAGAGTTTTAGTACACATGAGATAGAAGGTACCCATGAGAGCACGTGTACACCCCCCGGGATACATCTCAGATCTGACACTTCGTCAGACATGAGATGAGTATGCACCCCAGGTTTTTGTATGCTTGTGCTTTGCTTTGATGATATATATTTACCTTTCATAAAAAAAAAAAAAGTGGGTAGCTTTGGATCGGCAAGGTTAGGTAGTGCACTAGTGTAGAAAGATGACTCCAATTCAATTACACAAATTGAGTTTAATTTTACCATGAATAAGTCAAAATCTAAATGATAAAAAAAACCCTAAATTCTTCATCTAATCCCATTCAAAATCCTAATGATATATGATTAATCTACAATAACCTTATACCATAACAAAATCCTAAATTCATCATCTAAATGTTAAATTTGTCATCTAATCATAACAACAATATAAAATAAACCCTAAATGTATTATAAACCGTGAAAAAAGAATTTGGGAAAACCTAATTCTTTGCATGGATGAACTTGAGACGGCGTCAAGAAGAAGCCGGAGGTGGAGACCGAGCTGGAGAAGGAGGTCGGAGGCCGAAGCTAGAGAATGAAATTTGGAGCTATCATGTAATTTGATCATAGAAGAGATAAGCAGAAGCTAGAAGTCATCATGAAGCTAACTATGGCACGAGCAATCGAAGGCTGATCGCGAAGAGTCAAACGGAGAATCACTCAGGAGAATCAAGGAGATAAGAAATTCGCCGAAAGAGAGAAGTCGATCGCCTTAGCGGAAAATGGGAAATTCGGCGAGGTAGGGTTTTCACGTATATTAGCGATGATATAGATTTATTAAATGCTAATATTTATTGTCTTAGTGACGAAAATTTAAAATTTCATCGCTAAACTCTAAAAATATTGGGCCACAGAATCGAGTAAACTCGACTGACGAATCGACTGAATCTTTCGCGACAAAATTTAAATATTTCATCACCAATTGTCAGTCGACTAGCGGGATTGACAACTCGACTGCCAGACATTGGTCGGCCATAGAATCGAGTTAAGTCGACTGGCGGCTTGACTGAAGGTTTTACGACGAAATATCATTGGATGTCGTAAAGTTATTTACGACAAATACTTATATATTCCGTCGCTATGTGCCAATTTATGACGAATATGTTTATATCGTCGTAAATGTATATTATGTTAGCAACGGAAAACTAAATTTTCGTCGTAAATAAAAGATTATTTTTGACGATAAAGAAATTTGTCGTAAATGTTTAGTTTTTGCGACGAATTCATATATCGTCGCTAATATTTCGTCGATATTTTCCATTTTCCTTGTAGTGCCTAGAGAGAGCGGGAGATGGAATCTTATGACCAATGGTATTCTCTGGATATGGGGAGTGCCAACCTCTAGCCCCTTTTCACAAAGATCATGGAGATGGAGCGGTCGTGTTTCAAAATTACAAGAGGGAGTCTACTTAGCAATACATGTAACTGGAACTGCGGCCCCCAAATGGGGGGGCCCGCAAGGGGAGGTCAGCGACCTAACATAGCTCGTCAAGGGCCCTATAACCAGAGACCTTAGGTTACCTTCCCTCCAGACCAGCAAATTCCTGCGCAGGAGGGTACTTCACAAGGAGGGCCATCAGGAGAAGGCTCATCATCCGATCCGAATTGTTGGTGCAATCGGCCCAGGTCATGATTGACCAGACTCGAGTTTGACTCGAGTGATGTTTTGATGTTTGACAAAGTAAGTTGACATTGATGTTTGACATTAATGCCTGTTAATATTTTGGGGAGATTGTTTATACAATCGGCCGAACCCAGTTATAATTGACTCGAGTTTGACTCGAGGGAGACTTTGATGGTTGACTAGGGTTGACCATGTGATTATGGGAAAGTCCAAGCATGGGTCTTGGCAAGGTAAAGTCCAAGTCATGAGTACTTGGCATGGAAAGTCCAAGTGGGACACTTGGCATTTGGGAAATTCCAAGCATGGGTCTTGGCATGGAAAGTCCAACATGGGTTGGCAAGGGAAAGTCCAAGCTTGAGTCTTGGCATTTGAGAAGTCCAAGGTTGATATTGGCGGCGTAAAGTCCAAGGGTGGAGTCTTGGCAGCATAAGTCCAATGGTTGGCGGCGTAAAGTCCAAGCGGAGTCTTGGCGGCATAAGTCCAATGTGCCTTGGCAGTGTAGACACCGTTAGCATGACATAGTCGATGGAAGCACCTGAAGGCTAGCGCGATGGATGAACAAGTCATGGATGACTTGGAGGGATCCGAGAGGCGTGAGGCTGATGGAGGTGTCTAGAAGGCTTAGGTCTAGGCTAAGGGTGGTCTAGCAAGTATGGGGAAACCATACTTGGGCTAAAACCTCATGTTTGAGGTGTACCAGTCGACTGGTGTCATGTGGCGATTCATTGACCGTGATCAACTAGGGTTTGACAATAGAATTGCTCTAGCGATCATTGCCATAGGTGGGCGATCGATGATGCGATCGATCGATGTGATCGATTGACTCGACTGGTACTCGTGAAATCGGGCACAGAATGGAGTCGAGACTCGACTGGTCGAGTGAAGGCTCCATCAGTCGACTGATGATGGATCCGTTGGACTTATCCAGTGTGAATCTAGCCGTTGTCTCACGACAACAGTGGAATTAGTCGACTGATGGTCCCAGCGATCGATATACTTTTCCGCAGGTTGAAGCTATAAAAGGAGCTCGTGATGGAGGAAAAAGCTATGGTTTCTTGAGGGCTTTTGGGGCGATTTGCTGCTGCAAATTAGTGTCTCCAAGTGCAAGTTAAGCTACCAAGCATTCAAGCAATCTAAAGGCATTTGTAAAGTGATTTATTTACTTGTATTGCTTTGTATTTCATTGTAATTGCTTGTTTTACTTAGTTTATTATTGTCATGTAAAGTATGAGGTTTCTCCGCCTCCAACTTGTGTCGAGAAGGAGTATTTGTGATTAGTAAGTGTGTGTGCATCACTAGAGCTCTTTAGAGCTCGATCCGTGGAGTAGGAACCGTTCGGTTCCGAACCACGTTATATCTTTGTGTTAGTGGTTGTTTCAATTCGTTATTGCTTTTATTATTACTATTCCGCTGCACATAACGAGTTTTGTAGAGACGATCACAATCGAATTCCATCAACAAACGAGTACGTGCTATTCACCCCCCCCCCCTCTAGCGTCCAATCGATCACCAACAAGTGATATTAGAGCGAGGCCGCTCTTGAAGTTTAACAACTAAGGGAGCACACTAGAGGGTAAAGATGGAAGTCTAAGAACAACTAGGATGAGATATCAACACGTCGGTCCCATATGTTTTCTATGGATGAGAAGGCTTCAATTCTTGGAAGAGAAGAATTGAAGATTTTTTTATGATGAAGGATTTTGAGGAATGGTCCATATTAATGGAAGGATTCGAATATCCAAAAGGACCAAAGGGTGGCTTCCTCAAGAAGAAGAAATGGAGTGAAGATCAACTCTAAAGATTTGAGAAAAATAATAAGGTAATCAATTTCATTTTTGATTTAATTCCTAATGACTTCTTGTGTAGCCTAGGTGAGTGCATGGATGCCAAAGAGCTATGGAGCGATTTGGCCAAGCTTCATGAAAATTCATCATCAATCCAAGAAGAAGAAGAAGAAGAAGAGTGCTTACCCTCTCAAGCTGAAGCAAGTACATCGTCATCCAAAGAGCTTGAGGATTCGGAAGTTGATAGGGAATCAACCTCTGAATCGGTGGAAGAAGAGGAGACCTCCACCTCTAGGATTGAGGGGGAGGAGATTAGGGCATCCTCAATACCGGAGCAACAAGAAGAATCATCTATATCCGATAGAGAGGAAGAGCAAACTCAAGGATCCACTCCGACCACCACAACCACCATAGGTAACTTAAACATATGTGTTAATAATAAAATGCATATAATATGTTTTGAGTGTAGGGAAACCGGGCACTACAAAAGCAAGTGTCCAAAGAGTTAGGAAAACTCCTCCAGGCACCAAAAGTCAACACAAAGGTCAAAGATGCGGTGCTCAAAGTCAAAAGAGCAAGGAGCATGTCATATGCTTCAAAGTGCAATTCAAAGGGCATTACTAGAATCAATGCCCAAAGGGGAAGAAGAAGGGACAAGATGGAGCATCACAAGTAGGGGAGCCTCTAGGGCAAACCCTAAGGTATATTTAAACAATGCTTGTTCTTTAAATTCTAGTCAAAAGCATGCTAGGAATAATTTTAATAGTCTTTCTATTTATCATAAAGAGCATGCTAGAAATAGAGAATTTTGTTTAGGAGCCAAAAATGTCTACCTTTCAAAGAAGGAGAAATTTGGGACTAATGTCCTAGAAAAACGTCCTTCCTAGGGAGTCTATTAGGAAAATAGGAGAACACTTAGACCTTAATCCTAAATGGACTAGACACATGCATAGGAAGAACAATACCCAAAAACTTAATCAAAAATCGAAAATTTGGCAATTAGAATTAGAAAACCAAGCCTTGAGGTCAAGGCTTGAGAAACTTGAAAAGACCCTAAATAGGATACAAAATCAATTTCAAGGGTCTAATGGTCAAAGTCAAGGGTCAAAACCTCAAAGTCAACATCTAAGACCCAAGAAACAAAAGTCAACCAAGGGCAAGAATGGTTTGGGTCACAAACCTAAGCCCAAGGTGGCTTATCATAGTGTTCCATTAGATTATGGAACACTAACTAGGTCTAGGAAGACCAAGGTTACTAGGGAAGTTATCCCTAAGAGTAACCATGGTATGTGTCTAGTGGCTAGGGTGTCTAGGAAACCTAGGGCGGCCACTAAGAAGATTGCAAGGGGAGTTACCCCTAGAGTCAACCTAGACAAGACCACAATGACCAAGGCTAACAAGCCTAAAAGGGTCATTAGGAGGGTATCTAGGGAGGTTATCCCTAAGGAATACCTAATTAACCCTAGGAGCTCAAATAGGTTTTGGGTTCCTAAGAGCGTGATTGATTCATGCTAGATGGGTTTAGGGTGTGCCAACCTTGATTGGGAGGGTAGTTAACTCAACCATGATAAGGGTGACACTTTAGGTTATTTTCAAGGTTATGGTTACCTTGGAAATACATTTGAGCTTTAATCCTAAAAGATTTTAGGATGTGCCAATATTATTTGAGAAGTTTGATAAAATGATCAAATTGGCATGTTTTAGGTATAGAGGTCATAGTGTGTCATTTTGGGTTTTTGGCACACTTGGGAGATTAATAGGAATATGGCAAAATATACTTAATTATCTCAAATGGCAATTAATATTAAAATTTAGGTATTATCATACCTATACTTTTTATTTGTCATGCCTTGATTTGCCATATAACATGTCATGACATCATATTTATTTCTAGCATTTATATGTCATGATCATGTTTTTAGGATTAAGGATTAATGTCATGTGTTTTTAGATCTCATATTATGTCATGACATCATGATTATGAGAATATGCTTATTTATATCATCATTAATGTCATAATGATTCATGCATTTGATTAAAATTGAGTTAAGGACAATTGGCATGACTTGAAGTCCCATGTATAAGGGAATCAAGTAGAGTTGCCTTAGAAAATGCATGAAACCCTAGATTAGGGAGAACAAAACTCACATCTCACGTCACATTGACATATATGTGTATTTATACACCCTAGATACATGTGATATGCTAGGATATGAGTTAAGTTCAAGGTGCATAGTTTTTGCATCTAGATGAACTCAAACTCATCTTATATAAGTGGTGGATCATTGGGAAAGTTTGTGTACAAGTCATGTACATTAAGCCCAAGGAATATGATCCAAAATAAAGGTTTTGAAATATTTTAAAATCTTTTTGAAAAACCTTGGTGAAGTCTATCTTTTGATAGCAATCACCATTGATGAAGTTGATACAAAGTGAGCCAAAACTTATAAGTTTTCTTCACTGTTGAATTTTGTATCAATTTCAGTATTTTATAGGTAAAATAATTTTCAAATATTTTCCACCCATTATATTGACCATAAGTAATGTACGTATCAAATTTCATGATTTTTCGATTTACGTAGAATTACTTATGAATTTCTGAAATTCGATTCTGATAACTGAAATTCAGAAATTTCAGTTATCGATCAGCTCCTTAGTGGCGATCGGTGATGTAATGTGATCATTGTCTCGATGGAGTCATTGCCCAATCTGATTCGGAAAACAAGGTTTGTTTAGCCCATGTTCTAAGGTCCCTAACCACTCCTAACCTAGGATATGCTTTGGAAAGCATTATAAAGGGTGAAAATCCATTGGATATGGATTAGAGAGGTGTTAGGTAATGTATCAAATTTAAGGTGATTGAAAGTTTCATGTTTGAACTTTTAACCTTAATTTTGATGGTTTAGAGTTCCTATTGGCTTAGGGACTTCCCAAGGACATTGTTGGTGCAATGGTCAAGGGAGCAAGCCTTTAGGGAGGTATCCATCTTGGGATGATGGATGGTATTTTCCTCATGGGAAGGAAAATGAGATTTTGAGATACCCAATTTGGAAATTGGGAGAGTGGATAGGACTGCCTCTCTTGAGTGATATGGGACTTATCACTAGGAAGATGGTAGGCATCCTAGGTATTTTTGGACCAAGGGAGAGATTGTAAGATCTCATTGAGACATGAGACATTGACCTCCTTGGAGTGAACCTTTTTGATGTATGTCGAAAGGGGAGAACATAAGATTACAATTTATGAAATTGGTAAGGGAATTTGAGTTAGGGCCTAACTCAAGGTTATTTTGTCAAACATCAAAGGGAGATTGTTGGTGCATTCGGCCCAGGTCACGATTGATCAGACTCGAGTTTGACTCGAGTGATGTTTTGATGATTGACAAAGTGAGTTGACATTGATGTTTAACATTAATGTCTATTAATGTTTTGGGGAGATTGTTTATACAATCGACCCAGGTTATAATTGACCAGACTCGAGTTTGACTCGAGGGAGACTTTGATGGTTGACTAGGATTGACCATGTGATTATGGGAAAGTCCAAGCATGGATCTTGGCAAGGTAAAGTCCAAGTCATGGGTACTTGGCATGGAAAGTCCAAGCATGGGTCTTGGCATGGAAAGTCCAACATGGGTTGGCAAGGGAAAGTCCAAGCTTGAGTCTTGGCATTTGAGAAGTCCAAGGGGTTGATATTGGCGTAAAGTCCAAGGGTGGAGTCTTGGTAGCATAAGTCCAATGGTTGGCGGCGTAAAGTCCAAGCGGAGTCTTGGCGGCGTAAGTCCAATGTGCCTTGGCGGTATAGACACCATTAGCATGACATAGCCGATGGAAGCACCTGAAGGCTAGCGCGATGGATGAACAAGTCATGGATGACTTGGAGGGATCCGAGAGGCGTGAGGCTGATGGAGTTGGCTAGAAGGCTTAGGTCTAGGCTAAGGGTGGTCTAGCAAGTATGGGGGAACCATACTTGGGCTAAAACCTCATGTTTGAGGTGTTCGGTCGGCCCAGTGCCATGTGGCGGTCATTGAATTTGAAATCAACTAGGGTTTGACTGAAAATTGCTCTAGCGATTGACTACCATAGGTGGGCGTTCGGTGATGGTGATGTGATCGATCGGTGGTGCTCGTGAAATTGGGCACAAAATAGAGTCGAGACTCGACTGGTCGAGTGAAGGCTCCATCAGTCGACTGATGGGTATCATCAGTCGACTGATGATGGATCCGTTGGACTTATCTAGCATGGATCTAGCCATTGTCTTACAACAATAGTGGCATCAGTTGACTAATGGTCCCGAGCAGTCGACTAATCGACTTTTTCCAGCACAGGTTGAAGCTATAAAAGGAGCTCGTGATGGAGGAAAAAGCTATGGTTTCTTGAGGGCTTTTGGGGTGATTTTCTGCTGCAAATCAGGGTCTCCAAGTGCAAGTCAAGCTACCAAGCATTCAAGCAATCTAAAGGCATTTGTAAAGTGATTTCTTTACTTGTATTGCATTGTATTTCATTGTAATTGCTTGTTGTACTTAGTTTATTGTTGTAAACTGTTGTACGAGGTTTCTCCGCCTCCGACTTGTGTCGAGAAGGAGTATTTGTGATTAGTGAGTGTGTGTGCATCACTAGAGCTCTTTAGAGCTCAATCCGTGGAGTAGGAACCATTCAGTTCCGAACCACGTTATATCTTTGTGTTTGTGGTTGTTTCAATTCATTATTACTTTTATTATTACTATTCTGCTGCACATAACGAGTTTTGTAGAGACGATCACGATCGAATTCCATCAACGAATGAGCACGCGCTATTCACCCCCCCCTCTAGCGTCCAATCGATCACCAACACGAATGACATTCCCACACGGGGAGTTATTCACGTTATTGCAGGAGGACCCACTGACGGGGACTCCAATAGGGCTCGAAAGTCCTATGCTCGCCTCATGGAGAGCTTAGCCATCATAATAGAGCAGGCTATCCAAGCTGCACCACCAATATCTTTCGGGCCAGAAGATCTGCGAGGCGTCCTGCTACCTCATACGGATGCTCTGGTAATCTGTACTTCTCTCACCAATTATGAGGTAGCCCAGGTCCTAGTCGACTCAGGAAGCTCAGTCAACATCTTCTTCCAGGAGGCCTTCGAACAGATGCAATTGGGGAATGCACAATTGGAGGACATGGCAACTCCTATGTTTAGATTTGCGGGACATATGGTGCATCCCGTGGGGCAAATCTCGTTGCCTCTCACTCGGGGCACAAAGCCCAGTCAAAAAACCAATATGGTCCCATTTTTCATAGTGGATGCTTGATCTACTTATAATGCAATTTTGAGTCATCCTTTTGTCTATTTTCCAGCGGTGGCTTCCCTATCATCAGAAATGAAGTTTCCGATCAGGCAAATGATCGACAAGGGGAGAATAGATGTTGGTGCAATCAGACCCAAAGGATGTTTTTGGTGATTGACAAGGGTTTAAGTCAAGGTGATAATTATGTGTTATCTCATACGGTTGTTTGAGAGGTATTTTCAGGAAATCTCTTGTAGGTCGAGGACTGGATGCAAGATTGATGAAGACCCGGACGTGGAGTCCTGGCAAGTGAAGACCCGACAAGGAGTCTTGGCAGTGAAGTCCCGGAGGTGCGGCCTCTTGGCAGTGAAGACCCGGACAGGGAGTCTTGGTAGTGAAGTCCCGGAGGCGCGGCCTCTTGGCAGTGAAGACCCGGACAGGGAGTCTTGGCAGTGAAGTCCCGGAGGCATGACCTCTTGGCAGTGAAGACCCGGACAGGGAGTCTTGGCACGGTTCCGAGATGATTCCCGGTGCATGGAAGACCTATGACAGTAATTCATAGGCATCGGTAAAGGTGTAGTTGGAACCTACTTGCTCGACAAGCGATGAGTTACATGTATCGAGGCGATGACTCAACTAGAGCTTTAATCCAACAGAACAGACGCAAGGGACTGTCGACTGGGAGCTCGACTATTGCTCTGTTCAGTTGGAACCAAGGCCTACCAGTCGAGGCGGCGACTCGACTAGAGCTTTGATCCAACCGAACAGACGCAAGGGACTGTCGACTGGGAGCTCGACTGTTGCTCTGTTCAGTTGGAACCAAGGCCTACCAGTCGAGGCGGCGACTCGACTAGAGCTTTGATCCAACCGAACAGACGCAAGGGACTATCAGGAGCTCATTGCTCTGTTCAATTGAACCAAAGCACGCCGCGGTCGAGTCATCGAATCATTGCCTCGACTGGACCTATGTTTTCAACGGAAATAAAACTAATTATGGTCTAAATCTTACCGTTGAAGCCATTAATAAATGCTAATTAATGCTCCAGTCGAGGCACCAGCTGAGGCGACTCGACTGGGCGGGCAGAAAAGCCCTAATCAGGCTCGAGCTATCAAGTATTCTGGGCTTATATATTTCAAAGTTAAGAAGAATAACTTACGACAATTTTCTGAAGAAAAGACACGGGTGAAAGAGCTTCTTGATTCAAAAAGCCTTCATCATCCCACAGGAGCTTCAACGATTCAGCAAGCAAGGAGCAGTACCATTCTCTCTGAAATCTGTATTTGTTTTACTGCTTCTTCAGTGACTACTGTAAGCTTTCTTGTAAAGTTTCTGATAGACTGTGCAAAAGGGTTTCTCCACCTTCGGTGTATCACCGAGAAGGAGAAGTTTATAGTGGTGGTGTGCATCACTAGAGCCGACGAGGGCTCAACCGTGGAGTAGGGACTTGTGTTCCGAACCACGTAAAATTGGGGTGTTTGCGTTTGTTATTCTTTCTATATTCGTTGTCTTGTTTCCGCTGCGTACTAATCATTGTAGAAAGGTACAATGAATCGAAAATACGAGCGTAGCTATTCATCCCCCCCCCTTTCTAGCGACGCCAACGATCCTACAATAGAAGGCGGCTAGAAGCTGCTATGTGTAAATGGTCAAGGATGACCAGAAGAAAGCCAGAGTTGACGACCCCAAGGGGAAAGCCATCATGATTTCTGAGGTATATGTGCTGGAAGAGTCCCCTCCCAGAGTTGGAAAAATAGAAGAAGGGGAATCTGTAGAGATAGCCCTTGGAAAAGTCACTCGGGTGGCTCAACAGCTCGAGATTAAGGAAAAGCTAGTGGCTTGCTTGAAAAAGAATGAAGATATCTTTGTCAAGGATGTATACGACATAATGGGAATAGATCCTCACATTGCTGAACATCATCTCAACATTACCAGAGGAGTCCGACCCATCCAGCAGAAGCAGTGGCACTTCGGACCTAAGAAGGATAAAGTTATAGCTGAAGAAGTAGATAAGTTGTTACAAGTGAGTCATGTTAAAGAAGTTCAATTCCCTGAGTGGGTGTCTAATATAGTTATAGTCCCCAAGTCTTCTGGGCAGTGGAGGGTGTGTATTGACTTTCATGATTTAAATAAAGCGTGCCCTAAAGACTGCTACCCCTTGCCTCGTATTGATCAGTTGGTTGATTCCACCATGGGGTATGAAGTGGTATCCCTTATGGATGCTTACCAAGGATATCATCAAATAACACTGGCAAAAGAGGACAAGAAGCGTGTCATTTTTGTGATGGCAGGAGGGTTGTATGCATACGTAGTGATGCCTTTTGGCTTAAAGAATGTTAGAGCCACATATCAATGACTCATGGACAAAATTTTTGCGGAACAAAAGGGCAAGAACGTGGAAGTTTATGTTGATGATATCCTCGTCAAGTCAAAAATCACTCGGGATCTAGTTACAGATCTGGACGAGACTTTTGCCACTCTGAGGTGGTACAACATGAAGTTAAACCCCAAAAAGTGTCTGTTCGGCGTAAAGAGTGGGAAATTTCTAGGGTATATTGTAACTGAGAAAGGACTACAAGCCAATCCAGAGAAAGTGCAAGCATTGGGCAATATGAAGTCACCTGCTAACCTGCGAGAGACTTAAAAGTTGGTAGGAAGAATAGTTTCCCTATCTCGATTTATAGCCAGATCGACGGACAAGGGGCTGCCTTTCTTTCAGATTCTGCATAAAGTCACTAAGTTCCAATGGGACGATCAGTGTGAGCAGGCCTTCCAAGAGTTGAAGAAGTATTTAGCTGAACTACTTCTTCTAGCCAAACCAGTCTCAGGGGAGCCATTGTGGATGTATTTATCTATTTCGGAAGGAGCCATCAATTCGGCATTGTTGAAACAAGAAGGTTCTTAGCAGTAGCTCATTGACTACACCAGTCATATCTTGAAAGGAGCAGAGTCACGGTATACCGAGTTGGAGAAGTTGGCATATATTCTAGTTCTGACAGTCCGCAAGCTGAGGCCATATTTCCTGGCCCATCCAATCAATGTTTTGACTCACAGTGAACTAGGTAAGGTGGTGACTAAGCCTAATTTTTCAAGGAGGCTCGCTAAGTGGGCTATGGAACTAAGTGAGTATGACATTCACTACCATCTCCGAATAGTTGTCAAGGCTCAGGCTTTAGCAGATTTCCTAGCGAAGGTACTTGCTGGTTTGGCAAATAGCTCGGCTGATAAAGGAGAAGAGTTGGAGACGTGGAATGTCTTTGTGGATGGGTCTTCTGGATCTACGAGCAGTGGAGTGGGAGTACTATTGGTATCCCCTGAAAAAGAAGAAACCCGCATAGTCGTCCGCCTCGAATATCGGGCATCTAATAATGAAGCAGAATATGAAGTCATCCTAGTCGGTTGCAAGCCGCCAGAGCCGTGGGGGCAACTTCTGTCACGATCCACTCAGATTCCCAATTGGCTGTATCATAACTCCACGGTCCTTTTGTGGTTTGGGAAGAAAGATTGTAGAAATATTTGATGGCTTTTGAAAAAGAAAAGGCTCATTTTCAGCAAGTTCTTCTATAGCAGATTCCAAGAGAAAATAACCGGAAGGCGGATGAATTGGCTCGGCTAGCTAGCGCTCTGGAAGGGGCGAAACAACCCGGCGATCTCAGTGGAAGTTCAGCCTCGGTAGTGTATGATGTGGAGGAGGCAATACCTAAAATTGATCAGATCCTTGATTGGAGAACTGACATCATGGAGTATTTACAGCAAGGGAAGGTCCAAGAAGAAAGAGGAGCGGCATCTGTTTTGATGACCAGAGCAAAGCGGTTCATAATTGTGAATGGGGTCCTATATAAGATGTCTTTTGGACGTCCCTTATTGAAATGCTTGGGGAAGGAGGACGCCGAGTGGGTACTTCGAGAAATACACGAGGGCTTTTGCAGTAATCATCTAGGAGGAAGAGCCTTGGCAAGAAAAGTATTGTTAGCTGGGTATTTTTAGCCCACTCTTCAGCAAGATGTAGCTCATATAGTGCAGATTTGTTCAGCCTGTCAAAAGCACGGCAATTGATCTGAGCGACCGGCCGAGCTGATGAAAGCTATCGTTGCTTCCTGTCCCTTTGATCAGTGGGGAATGGATATAGTGGGTCTCATGCCTACGGCACCCTTACAGAAGAAATTTTTATTAGTGGCAATAGATTACTTCTCCAAGTGGGTGGAAGCTGAGCCACTCGCTAAAATAATTGAAAATGAAGTAATATAGTTTCTGTGGAAGAACATCATCTACAGGTATGGAATCCCACGAAGGTTAGTTAGTGATAATGGGCAGCAGTTTCAGGGAAAGAAAATTAGAGAATGATGTCAAAGTCTTAATATCCAGCAGGCTTTCACATCCGTAGCCCACCCTCAGGCTAATGGGCAGGCAGAGGTGACTAATAGAATTCTCATTCAAGGGTTAAAGACAAACTGGGTGCTCAGAGGGGAAATTGGGTGGGTGAACTGCCAGGGATCTTATGGGCTTACCGAACTACTCCTAAAATGACGACGGGGGAAACCCCCTTTAGCTTGGTGTACGGAACAAAAACTGTTATCCCTGTGGGAAGCCCTTCTGAGCAGTGCTCGAATTGAAGCTTATGAGCTAGAACAGAACCAAATCATCCGAGGAACCGAGCTAGACCTGCTAGAGGAGAAACGAGAACAAGCACAGGCGAGAATTTTATAAGCAAAGAGTACAACAAGCCTTTAATAAAAGGGTGGTGCCCGAAGATTTCGGGAAGGGGATTTGGTTCTACGCAAGGTTAACCCTGCAGGAGACCCAGGGAAGTTAGCTCCGAACTGGGAAGGACCCTACATGGTCGCTCACCGTGTGGCGGGATCAGCTTATTATTTAAAAGATGATCAGGGCAAGGAATTCCCTCAGCCCTGGAACGCTGTACATTTGAAATATTTTCATGTCATGTAAGAAAGGATGGTTGGAAAGAGGAGTTTGGTATATTCCTTATGAAATACGCGTGATATTTTGCATGTTATCTAGCCGATGATGAATACACACATGGGTGATACATGAATATCCTTGAACATACTTCCCTGCTTACAAAGTAAAGAAAATCAGAAGTAATGTTAAAAATAGACGAAGTATGGTGACAGGCATCCCCGAGCGACAGCAGTTTCAGAGCGACAGGGGAAATTATAATCTGAAATAATCTAGAGGATAACGTCTGAAGCCAACTTCCCAATGCAGAAAGAGTGCGAGTTGGCTAGTAGGATGCAGGCCTTGATCAGCATATTGTCGAACCGCTTCGTTGAATCCATCCTGATATGTGGCCCGCATCAGAGATATCAGACGCTCTTGTTGGCTCGGGTCATCGGAGCATCGATCTTGATGGAACCTATGGCAGTTTTCTAGGTGTTCTCGAAGGGATTGACGAATTTCACAATATCGGTGAGATATTTGAAGGATGGCATCAGCCAAAGTGGATATGTCATCAGCCCGGGAAGTTTGACCCTGTTGCAGGACCCTTGTCATCTCCATCATGTCCTGGCGCATGGAGGTGGAAATCCCCTCCACGACCTCCATATGAGATCTAGTGCGGACAATTTCATTACCCAGTTGCTGGAGGGAGGCTTCCTGCCTGCATATTCGGGCATGAGCATGTGCCCTAGATGTTATTAAGGAGGAATTTTCTTGTACCTCCTTGCATAGTCATGTGCAGAGGTCAGCTATTTTGTCCGCGTCTCTTTGATGTCGAGCTTGAAGGTCAGCTATGGTTTCAGCATCTTTCTGCCTCTCGCGGAGGATTTTAGCTAGCTGCTCCTGATAGCTAGCCAGCTCTTGGGATGTGGAAGTTGTTCTATCAGCATCCTTTTGCTGGGTACTTTGAAGAGTGGATATGAGTTCGGTATGTCTTTGCTGTTGTGCATGTAATGCCGCTATGGTCTCAGTATCCTCTTGTCGTTGGCAGTGAGCCTTAGCTAGTTGATCCCAGCAGTGCGCCAGTTCCTGTAGTAAAACATGCTCTCGACCCTGGGCGACGATTTGATCCTCCAGCTATTGTTGGGCCTGCTGTTGAAACTGAGCTCGGTATTGTAAGAAAGAATGCTCCAATTCTTGATAATTTACTAATGCCTGTGGGTAACAAATAAAGTAGAAATTGTTATGGAGGAGAAACCAGCAGAATCAACTTAAGAAACTCACTAGTTCCAAAACATGGTGCAGGCTTTCCATCCTCGGAACTAGCTCTTCTAGGTTGAGAATTTGAGCAGCCCGACTAGAGGAAGAAGAGGGGATAGAGGCAACTAAAGGAGAGGGTTCACTCATAATGGGTTTAAAGGGAGCTAGGGCAGAAGATGGTATTGTTGATCCGGGGAGGGGAAGGGTGATGTGTTAGTAATATATGAGAGATATCCTAAGGCAATCGCCTTATGTATGAACCATTTATATGATAAATGAAGATTCACTATTTGAGTATACATGGTTTCATGTATTTGATCGGATCTTAAACTCATTTACTGAATGTCCACGATACGATTCACAGCATGAGAGAATTTGTGATTGGATCACAACTAGTGAGTATCTCTACATGTGTAATTGTGATGTATCGGAATTATCCCTAGTCGATGAATAGATGGATTTGGACACCATTGATTCTGTCGAGACTAGCATGAGGTATACTCTTTGGTGTATCCAAGCAGCTGATTCTCACTAGATGGAGACATTGTGATGTCCGAAGTTAATCGTGGATGCTAGTTATGGTAACTAGTTCATTGGAGTGACCAACCGTAAGACTTCATATGGTTCTCTGCATATATAGATATGTTAATGAAGTTCTTACTACAGCTTAAGTGCGATGTTCCTTTGACTTGCGGTATTCAAGTCATCTTGATCATGAAGACTTATGCTTTGACATCTTAAGCAAGCATCTCTAAGGAGATGTGGACCCAGAATGATTGGGTATAAGTCGAAGTGATCGAAGGTGTTTGAATAGCCTATAAAGGATTCACCACTCATTGCGAGGAGATGTATACCAATGGCCTCTTGTCGGATTGTTACTAAAGTCTTTGGCTAAACCATTACATGTTTAGAGTAAGGTACTCTTCGATACATGTGCAGTAACTAGAATCCGTAGGATGAGGAAATGATACTTGGGCTAGGTGTGACGTAGTCAGCCTAGTGGGGACTGACACTATAGACCATGTCCTGAACCAAGTGGGTATAAGATGAGTGAAGGGAATGGGGCACAATTCATTCGAGCTGTTGAAGGGTTTCAGAAATAGTTCTGGATCAACCGTTGATCTTTTCGGTTAATTGGGGATCATGATGTACTACTAGGTGCCACTCATGATCGTTCTATAATTAATGGTTAATTATAGACGGCCAACATAAATCGAGAACCTTTTTGGTCACACGCACAACGAGCATAATCTGAAGGATTTAAAATGAGCTTGAGAATGAGATTCTCAGACCGAGAGAAACTAGATTTGGTTGGACCAAACTGGAAGCGTGGATGGGCCGTGTCTTATGAAGACATGATGGACGAACCAAAATGGTTTGGTTCCAATCCAATGAAGGAGAATAAACCAAAGAGTTTGGTTTGTTTTAAATGAATGAACCAAAGTTGGTTCGGTTCATTTTAACTTAAAATAAACCATCATGATTTGGTTTATTTTAACTTAAATTAATGGAGCGGGTTAACGGGCCTTATGGTTATGATCCAATAAACATTAAGAGAATTTGTTCTCTATAAAAGAGGGCTTAAGGGTTTGTTAAGCCCTAATCCAAATTTCCTTAACCTAATTGTTGCCGCCCCCTCCTCTCCTTGGAGAAGTCGGCGCCAACAGCCCATTGCCGCCGCCCATCCCTTGTGCCGCCGTCCAAATTGTTGCCGGCGTCCAAGCTTCGGCCAGGGATCCTCCGGCGACCCTCCGGTGATCTCCTTTGGGTTCGGTAATAAGGTGAGCTTCCACCTTTCTTTTGGCCGGCCCCTATTCCTCCACCAAAGCTGTCCAGTTTTCTGGACAGCTTGTTTCCCTCTTGTCGGAGCATCGTTTGGACGACGTTTGGAGCTCCGACAGCGCCTTCCTTACCGGGGATTCGATCTCCAGTAATCCTCATAGGTGGAGGACGAAGGATTTGTCAAACGGTTGACAAATACCTCTCCGGAGAAGCGAGTTTTTGAGGACTCATTTTGGATCCGAATTTTGATTCGGATCGTGATCTTCTCTCGATCACATCATCTTCAACACGAGGCTAGTAACCCGTACGAAGATGAGGCTCGTGACTTTGTGAAGTCATCCCGAAGATACTCGGCGTGGATACGGATAGAGACGATTCTAGCGAGGATCGTTCCAGTTGATGTCTTTCCCGCTGCACGTGATACGTCAGGTATACATAGTATAAATTTCCTTTTATTACAAAATTTGAATTTACGGTTATATCTACACATGTTGTACTATGCATGCGTGTGATGTGTGTATTGTAATAAATTAGATTTATTATTTTATTCCTTCCGTTGTGCACATGTTTACAAAACATGTTCGAACACACACTCACCGCGGTGTCGAAAACCCAACAGTGGTATCAGAGCCAGGTTGTTTTTCGACATAATCGTAAAATTGTTTTGCGATAGTCATAATGATATTTCTGGAAATTTTCTACTTTTGAAAGTTAGAAGTATTTATGGAAATTTGTCAATTTTGGAAAGTCTAGAAGTATTTATGGAAATCTTCCACTTTTGGAAAGTTGGAAGTATTTATAGAAATTGATATTTTCCATAAATAAAATATTTGATTAGATTTTGGAAATTTGTTTCCTAATTTAATCATGATTTGATTTGGGAAATCAAATCTTAAAATATTTTATTTCCATAAGTAGTTTTTATGATTTAGGAAATTGGTTTCCTAAATTCACTTTCCTTAATCAACTATTTCCACAAATAAAATATGTGATTAGATTTGGAAATTTGTTTCCTAATTTAATCATGATTTGATTTGGAGAATCAAATCTTAAACATATTTTATTTTCATAAATAGTTATGACATATAAGGAAATATTGTACATGACATAATTGTATGTCATGTAATTGCATTAGATGCATATCATTATGTCATGCATGTCATGACATGTAGATGTATGTCATGTATGTCATGCCATGTAGATAATAGTTATTTGCATGCAAAGAGAATGAGACATAAAAACCCTAACTCAATATTAAAGCCTACACCTTCCATTAATATGGTTAGAACCAGAGTTCCATTTCTTGTTCGGGTTGTTGGACTCTCTCCAAGCTCGGCTCGAACCCGAACATGTTCAAACCATGGAATAGTTTAATACTAATATGGTAAGAGTCAGAGGTCAATCGTTAGCTTTGGTTGTTGGACTCTCTCCAAGCTGGGCTAATTGGTTGAATGCACTCTAACCATATTAAAATTATTTCTCGATTAATGGGTTGGCTTTAACCTGGAGCATCGGCTTGTTGGACTCTCTCCAAGGTCGATGTAAAGGGAGGTGAAGTTGGGTGCTATGCATATGATGCATACTTGTTAATGTGTTAACAACCCGATGTATGTGTGAACATTCAATTAGTTGATAGCACATTGTGATAGTTGCATATATGTGATATGCAATCGGTATAGTTGATACCAACCATCGTAGTTATGAATGGCTTGTTGGACTCTCTCCAAGGTTGTTTATATCTATGATGGATATCAGCCCATTTGGAGATGGACCTACGATCTCCCGAAGTGATTTTGGGGTTTTTGAAATTCGAAAAATGAATGGGATTTATAAATGTATATTGATGCATTTTAAAATCATTTTCTCATATATGCTCGTTTTGTATTTCTAGGTTAATCGAATGATCATGACGTCTTTGAATTTGCGCACTATTTTGGATTCAAACAAATTGACTGGGCCTAACTTCCTGGACTGGCTTAGAAACCTGAGAATTGTTCTCAAGGCGGAAAAGCTGGCATATGTCCTTGAAGAGCCTCTTCCCAACCATCCTAAGGACGATGCAACTCCAGACCAAATGTTGGTCTATCAAAAGAATGTGGCAGATTCTGAGCTGGCGAGTTGCATCATGCTATCTGTGATGGTACCTGAGCTGCAAAAGCAGCATGAGCATATGGATGCTAATACTATGTTCTTCCATCTTCATGAGTTGTTTGATGAGCAAGCGAGATCCGAAAGGCTCGAAGTCTTCAGGCTCCTCTTCACCACAAAGATGCAAGAAGGTTCGTCTGTAGTGTAGTTTGTGCTAAAGATGAACGGGTACATCGAGCGGTTAGCCACCCTCGGGTTTGTGATGGATCATGAATTAAGTATTGACTTAATTCTGCATTGTTTGCCTAAAAGTTTCTCACAATTTGTGATGAACTATCAAATGAACAAATTAGAATCCACTATTCTTGAGCTCCTCAATATGCTGAAGACTGTGGAGCCTTCTGTGAAGCATGAGGAGAAGGCGGTTCTGTTAGTTGATTCCTCAAAGAAAGGTTCTAAGAGAAAGACAAAGGAATAGAAGAAAGGGAAGAACAAGAAGGCAAAGAAGGCAAAACTAGCACAAAATGGCACTTGCCATCATTGTGGCAAGGAAGGCCACTGGCGAAGAAACTGCAAGATTTATCTTGAGTCCATGAAGAAGAAGAAGGCATCCGATGCCCCATCCTCTTCAGGTATCTTCATTATTGATTCTCATTCTATTTCCTTAGATACTTGGGTATTGGATACTGGGTGTGGCTCACATATATATAATGACATACAGGGGCTAAGGAATAGAAGAAGACTCATCAGAGGGGAGTCAAATTTGCGAGTTGGCAATGGAGCAAAGGTTGCTGCGATCTCCATCGGAACTTATTTGCTGAAGCTCCCTAGTGGACTAGTCTTGGAACTGGACAATTGCTATTGTGTTCCTTCTCTAATAAAGAACATTGTTTTCTATTTCCTACTTAAATAGAAATGGTTACCATTTGACGTTTAGTAACAATTGTTGTTATATAACTTTGAATGGCGTATTTTATGGAACTGGAACTTTGAGCAATGGCATTTATACGTTGGACGTATCCAGTGACATTTTCAATATCAAAGCGAGCAACAAGCATTCTCGAAAGGATAATCAAATAGACTCCTACATGTGGCATTGTCGTCTTGGCCATGTAAGCAAGAAACGCATGTCCGAATTACACCGATATGGAATTCTGGAATCGTTTGAATTGGATTCATACGATACATGTGAATCATGCTTAAAAGGCAAGATGACTAAGTTACCTTTTACAGGAAAAGGTGAACGAGTGGGAGAGTTACTAGGTCTAATACATACTGATGTATGTGGACCTATGTCAACTCAAGCTTTAGGAGGCTATAGCTACTTCATTACCTTCACCGATGATCACTCACGGTTTGGGTATGTGTTCTTGATGAAACACAAGTCTGAAGCCTTTGAAAGGTTCAAAGAATTTAGAAGTGAAGTAGAGAAACAACATGACAAGAGTATTAAAATGCTTCGATCGGATCGAGGTGGTGAATACTTAAGTCAAGAGTTTCTTGATTATCTAAGAGACAATGGTATATTGTCTCAATGGACTTTGTCATATACACCACAGCATAATGATGTATCTGAGAGGCGTAACCGGACCTTGTTGGACATGGTCAGGTCAATGATGAATCATGTGAATCTTCCCAAGTCCTTTTGGGGCTATGCATGAGACAATTGTTTACTTGTTAAGCAGAATGCCAACAGGTAGTCTCTACTACTCCATATGAGATATGGAATAGTAAGAAACCTCATGTATCTTACTTGAAGATATGGGGTTGTCTGCTTATGTGAAGTGGATCAGACGGACAAATTGGATGCTAAGTCGATAAATGTCTATTTATTGGATACCCTAAGGAAACAAGGGGTTACCAATTCTATCATCATGTGGAACAAAAGGTGTTTGTTTCAAGGCATGCTGTGTTTCTAGAGAAAGAGTTTCTCTTGCAAGAAAACAGTGGGAGTGTCGAGCTTGAGGAGGCTCGAGAGACTCAAATAGACATTGATGAGATACCTGGTGAAGCACAACAGCCGACAACTCATAGTGATGAGCAATCGGCTGGACCTATTGTAACACCACATCTTCGTAGATCTGGTAAAACACGCAATATTCCTGAGAGATATGGATTTCTCGTAAGTGAATCGAACGACGTGTTACTCATTGATGATGAGGAGCCTACCAGTTATGAAGAAGTGCTGACAAGTTCAGAAAGGGATAAGTGGTTTGATGCCATGAAGTCGGAAATGGATTCCATGTATGAAAACCAAGTTTGGAACTTGGTTGACCCGCCTGAAGGCATAAAGCCTATAGGGTGCAAGTGGGTTTTCAAGAAGAAAACCGACATGGATGGTAATGTGATTACCTATAAGGCTATATTAGTGGAGAAAGGATATCGTCAAAAACAAGGTGTTGATTATGACGAAACCTATTCGCCTGTAGCTATGCTTAAATCCATTCGGATGCTCCTGGCCATAGCGGCTCATTATGATTATGAGATATGGCAGATGGATGTGAAAACAGCTTTCCTTAATGGAAACCTGCTCGAGGACGTGTATATGATACAGCCTGAGGGTTTCACATCGGTTGATAAAACCAAGGTATGCAAGTTGCGACAGTCCATATATGGATTGAAGCAAGCATCCAGGAGCTGAAATATCCGTTTTGATGAGACAATCAAAAAGTTTGATTTCCCACAAAATCCAGACGAACCTTGTGTGTACAAGAAGGTTAGTGGGAGTGCAGTCGTGTTCCTAGTATTGTATGTCGATGACATATTACTCATAGGAGATGATGTTTCAATCTTACAATCAGTGAAGATTTGGTTATCCAAGACATTCTCCATGAAAGACCTGGGAGAAGCAACCTACATCCTCGGGATTAAGATCTATAGAGATTGATTGAAACGGTTGCTTGGTCTTTCGTAGTCTACATATATAGACCGAGTGCTAAAGAGGTTTAGCATGTCAGAATCAAAGAAAGGTTTCCTACCCATCAGGCATGGGGTACACCTTTCGAAGTCTATGTGTCCGCGCACAGAAGACGAGAGGATTTGCATGAGTAAGATTCCCTATGCATCCGCAATAGGATCTATCATGTATACTATGTTATGTACGAGGCCCGATGTATCGTATGCTCTAAGTGTCACAAGCAGATACCAGTCTGATCCAGGAATGGATCATTGGGTAACTGTTAAGACAATCCTTAAGTACTTAAGAAGAACTAAGGATGTGTTCCTAATATATGGAGAAGGGGACATGGTGATACGTGGGTATACGGATGCCAGCTTCCAGACAGACAAGGATGATTCCAGGTCTTAGTCTGGATACGTGTTCACCTTGAATGGGGGTGCAGTGATTTGGAAAAGTTCCAAACAAGACACTGTAGTGGATTCTACCACTGAGGCAGAATACATTGCAGCTTCGGAAGCAGCAAAGGAAGCGGTTTGGATCAAGAAGTTCATTTATGAACTTGGTGTGATTCCAGCCATTGTTGAAGCAATACCGGTCTACTACAACAACAATGGAGCAATTGCACAGGCCAAAGAGTCATGGTCTCATCAACGATCCAAACATGTGCTTCGCCGCTATCATCTTATCAGAGAGATCATAAGTAGGAAGGAAATACAAATCGAGAAAATCTCCACTGAAAGGAACTTAGCGGATCCTTTGACTAAGGCATTACCTCAAAGTAAGTTTGAGGGTCATATTAGAGCTTATGGTATTGGATACCGTAGTGATTGGCATTAGGCCAAGTGGAAGTTTGTTAGTAATATATGAGAGATGTCCTAAGGCAATCGCCTTATGTTTGAACTATTTATATGATAAATGAAGATTCACTATTTGAGTATACATGTTTTCATATATTTGATTAGATCTTAAACTCATTTACTGAATATCCACGATACGATTCACAGCATGAGAGAATTTGTGATTGGATCACAACTAGTGAGTATCTCTACATGTGTAATTGTGATGTATCAGAATTATCCCTAGTCGATGAATTGATGGATTTGGACACCATTGATTTTGTCGAGACTAGCACGAGGTATACTCTTTGGTGTATCCAAGCAGCTGATTCTCACTGGCCGGAGACATTGTGATGTCCGGAGTTAATCGTGGATGCTAGTTATGGTAACTAGTTCATTGGAGTGACCAACCGTAAGACTTCATATGGTTCTCTGCATATATAGATATGTCAATGAAGTTCTTACTGCAGCTTAAGTGCGATGTTCCTTTGACTTGCGGTATTCAAGTCATCTTAATCATGAAGACTTATGCTTTGACATCTTAAGCAAGCATCTCTGAGGAGATGTGGACCCGGGATGATTGGGTATAAGTCGAAGTGATCGAAGGTGTTTGAATAGCCTATAAAGGATTCACCACTCCTTGCGAGGAGATGTATTCCCATGGCCTCTCATCGGATTGTTACTAAAGTCTTTGGCCAAAGCATTACATGTTTAGAGTAAGGTACTCTTCGATACATGTGCAGTAACTAGAATCTGTAGGACGAGGAAATGATACTTGGGCTAGGTGTGACGTAGTCAGCCTAGTGGGGACTAACACTATAGACCATGTCATGAACCAAGTGAGTATAAGTTGAGTGAAGGGAATGGGGCACGATTCATTCGAGCTGCTGAAGGATTTCAGAAATAGTTCTTGATCAACCATTGATCTTTTCAGTTAATTGGGGATCATGATGTACTACTAGGTGTCACTCATGATCGTTCTATAATTAATGGTTAATTATAGATGGCCAACATAAACCGAGAACCTATTTGGTCACACGCACAATGAGCGTAATCCGAAAGATTTAAAACGAGCTTGAGAATGAGATTCTCAGACCGAGAGAAACTAGGTTTGGTTGGACCAAACAAGAAGCGAGCATGAAATCATTTCAGTCGCAATGGAAGTGTGGTTGGGCCGTGTCTTATGAAGACATGATGGACGAACCAAAATAGTTTTGTTCCAATCCAATGGAGGAGAATAAACCAAAGGGTTTGGTTTGTTTTAAACGAATGAACCAAAGTTGGTTCGGTTCGTTTTAACTTAAAATAAACCATCATGGTTTGGTTTATTTTAACTTAAATTAATGGAGCGGGTTAACGGGCCTTATGGTTATGATCCGATAACCATTAAGAGAATTTGTTCTCTATAAAAGAGGGCTTAAGGGTTTGTTAAGCCCTAATCCAAATTCCCTTAACCTAATTGTTGCCGCCCCCCTCCTCTCCTTGGAGAAGTCGGCGCCAACAGCCCATTGCCGCCGCCCATCCCTTGTGCTGCCGTCCAAATTGTTGCCGACATCCAAGCTTCGGCCGGGGATCCTCCGGCGACCCTCCGGTGATCTCCTTTGGGTTTGGTAATAAGGTGAGCTTCCACCTTTCTTTTGGTCAGCCCCTATTCCTCCACCAAAGCTGTCCAGTTTTCTGGACAGCTTGTTTCCCTCTTGTCGGAGCGTCATTTGGATGACGTTTGGAGCTCCGACAGTGCCTTCCTTACCGGGGATTCGATCTTCGGTAATCCTCATAGGTGGAGGACGAAGGATTCATCAAACGGTTGACGAATACCTCTCCGGAGAAGCAAGTTTTTGAGGACTCGTTTTGGATCCGAATTTTTATTCAGATCGTGATCTTCTCTTGATCACATCGTCTTCAACACGAGGCTAGTTACCCGTACGAAGACGAGGCTCGTGACTTTGTGAAGTCATCCCGAAGATACTCGGCGTGGATACGGATAGAAACGATTCTAGCGAGGATCGTTCCGATTGATGTCTTTCCCGCTGCACGTGATACGTAAGGTATACGTAGTATAAATTTCCTTTTATTGCAAAATTTGAATTTACGGTTATGTCTACACATGTTGTACTATGCATGCGTGTGATGTGTGTGTTGTAATAAATTAGATTTATTATTTTATTCCTTCCGTTGTGCACATGTTTACGAAACATGTTCGAACACACACTCGCCGCGGTGCCGGAAACCCAACATGATGTCAAATGGAGTGGAAGGGGTTCTGGGAATGACAGAATATGTCGAAGGGGCTGCAAACGAAGCCGCTGCAGCAGGCTTGAGGAAGTAGGAGAAGAAAATGTAGGAACCTTCAGTGACCACTAGAGGGGGTGAATAGCGTCGTCGCTTGTCGATGGATTATCGTTCGATCGTGCGTGCTACAAAATGTTAATATGCAGTGAAAATACAAGATATACAATGAAAATAAATGCAAGCACAATCACAACACAAGATGTAACGTGGTTCGCAACTGAATAGTTCCTACTCCGCGGATCGAGCTCAAACGAGCTCTAGAGATGAGTACAACACCTCTAATCAAATAAACTCCTTCTCGACAACAAGTCGAGGAGAGAAACCTCGTCTGATGTATTACAAATGATAATAAACACAAATACAAGTTAATACAAGTAAACTACACAAATATAAGTAAAGAAACACTTTATAATTATGAACTTTGATGCTTGCTTTGTGGTTGCTTGAATTGCACTTAGAGACTCTGATTTGCAGCAGCAAATCGCCCCAAGGATGTCCAAGAACCGATGCCAAATCCTCCCTCCACGAGCTCCCTTTAAAGCTGCTCCTTGGGGGATTTCGCCTTTCGACTAATCGGGACCATTGGCCGTTGTCTCACAACGGCATGAAACATGTCGGATAAGTTAAATAGATACACCATCAGTCGACTAATCATACCCATCAGTCGACTGATGGCTCAATCAGTCGAGTGTTCGGGTCGATCACTCAACTGGACAGCCTTTTGTGCCCAAAATCTCGACCATCAGTCGACGAATCACCAGATCAGCCAACTGCACAATGCTGGCAGTCGACTGATAGGCCATCTTCCTGTAGTCAAACCCTAGTTGACTCCCATCAGTCGACTGACCATAGTCCCAATCGACTGATACACCTCAAACATGAGGTTTTAACTCAAGTATGGTGCCCCTATACTTGCTAGACCACCCTTAACCTAGACCTAAGCCTTCTAGCCACCTCCATCAGCCTCACGCCTATCAGATCCCTCCAAGTCATTCATGACTTGTTCATCCATACGCTAGCCTTCAGGTGCTTCCATCAGCTATGTCATGCTAAGTTGATCTATACTGCCAAGGCACATTGGACTTATGCTGCCAAGACTCCCGCTTGGACTTTACACCGCCAACCATTGGACTTATGCTGCCAAGACTCCCGCTTGGACTTTACACCGCCAATATTCCCCTTGGACTTTCCAAATGTCAAGTGTCCCACTTGGACTTTCCATGACAAAGGTCAAACCATCGTCAAACATCAAATACTAACCTGGGTTGATTGCACCAATCTCCCTAACACATGTCAGACATCAATGTCAGACATCAATGTCAAACATCAAAATACTACTCGAGTCAAACTCGAGTCTGGTCAATCGTGACCTAGGCCGATTGCACTAACAATCTCCCCCTTTTTGATGTTTGACAAAAACACCCTTGAGTTAGGCCCCTAACTCAAATTCCCTTACCAATTATCCCAAATTGGTAATTCGTACATTCTCCCCCTTTTTTACATACATCAAAAAGGTTCTCCCCAAGGAGGTCAATATCTCATATCCCAATGAGATCTTACAATCTCCCCCTTGGTCTAAAAATACCTAGGATGCCTTCGCTCTTCCTAGTGATGAGTCCCATACCACTAAAGAGAGGCACTCCTATAAACTCTTCCAATTTCCAAATTGGCATTTCACATTCCCATTTTTCCCTCTCATGAAAAAAAAATAACATCCATCATCCCATGATGGATATCTCCCCCTAAAGGCTCCCCCTTGACCATTGCACCAACAATGTCCTTGGAAAGTCCCTAAGCCAATAGGAACTCTAAACCATCAAAAATAAGGTTCAAGGTTCAACATTGAACTTTCACTCACCTTAAAATTGATACATCACCCTAACAACTCTTCTAATCCATATCCAATGGATTTTCACCCTTTTCAATGCTTTCCAAAGTATATCCTAGGGTTAGGAGCAGTTAGGGAGCCCTAACCTAGCTGAAATTGGGCTAAACATACCTTGTTTACGAAATCGACTGATCGACTTTATCGAACAATGATTTGCCTTGATCATCAGTCGATTGATAACTGAAATTTCTAAATTTCAATTATTAGAAATGAATTTTGAAAAAGCATAAGTAATTATACGTATATCGAGAAATCATGAAAATTCATACGTACATTACTTATAAGCAATACAATAGGTGAAAAATATTTTACCCATAAAATAATGAAATTGACACAAAGTTCAAAAGTGAAGAAGCACTTCAATATTTTAGCTCACTTTGTATCAACTTTATCAATGGTGATAGCTATCAAAAGATAGACTTCACCAAGGTTTTTCAAAATGATTTTAAAATGTTTTTAAAACCTTATATTGGATCATATTCTTTGGGCTTAATGTACATGGCTTGAACATAAGCTTTCCCAATGATCTACCAATAGTATAAGATGAGTTATAGTTCATCTAGATGCAAAAACTATGCACCTTGAACTCAACTCATATCCTAGCATCTCACATATGTCTAAAGTGTATGAAAACACATACAAGTCAATGTGATGTGAGATGTAGGTTTTGTTCTCCTAAACTAGGGTTTCATGCATTTTCTAGGACAACCCTACTTGATTCCCTTAAGTATGGGACTTCGAGTCATGCCAATTATCCTTAAATCAATTTTAATTAATGCATGAATGATCATGGCATATGATTAAATTTAAATACACATGACATTAAAAACTAACCCTAAACATACTCATGACATTTTATATGATAAAGATAAATATAATGTCATGGCATGGTATATGGAAAATCAAGCATGGCAAATAAAATATAAAGGTATATAATACCTAAATTTTAACATTAATTGTCATTTGTTAAGATTAAATATATTTGCCATATTGTCACTTATCCCCTAAGTGTGCCAAAAACCCAAAATGGCACACTATGACTCTAAGACCTAAATTGTGCCAATTTGATCAATTTATCAACTTCCATAAATAATATTGGCACATCCTAAAATCTTTTAGGATTTAAATTCAAACCTATTTCAGGTATCCAGCTTGAAAATAATTTAAAGTGTCACCTTTACCATGGTTAGGTTAACTATCTATCCATTAAAAGTTGACACACCTAACCCCATCTAGCGTGAATCGATCACGCTCCTAGGAACCCAATACCTATTGGAGCTCCTTGGGTTTACTAGGTATTTCTTAGAGATAACCTCCCTAAATACCCTCCTAATGACCCTTCTAGGCTTCGTAGCCTTGGTCATTTGGGTCTTACCTAGGTTAACTCTAGGGGTAACTCCCCTAGGTTTCCTTAAAACCCTAGCCACTAGACATACACCTTGGTTACCCTTAGGGATGACTTCCCTAGTAACCTTAGTCTTCCTAGACCTAGTTTGAGTTCCATAATCAAATGGAACATTGTGATAGGTATTTTGGGGCTTAAGCTTGCCCTTGGATGGTTCTTGTTTCCTAGGTCTTTGACTTTGACTTCCAGACCCTAGGCTTTGACTATTTGACCCTTGCATTTGATTTTGTATATTTCTAAGGGTCTTTTCAAGTTTCTCAAGCCTTGACCTCAAGGCTTGATTTTCTTGCTCTAATTTCCCAATTTTTGAATTTTTGTTTAATCTTTGGGCATTACCATTCCTAGGCATATCCTAGTCCATTTAGGGTTAAAACCTAGGTGGTCCTTAATTTTCCTAATACTTTCCTTAGGAAGGATTTTTCTAGGGACATTAGTCCCAAATTTCTCCTTCCTAATGTGGACATTTTTAGCTCCTAGACAATAGTATCTACTATTTCTAACATGCTTTTCATGAGTAATAGCAAGTGAATTAAAAGCATGCTTTTGACTTTTAATTGAAGAAGATGCATACTTAAAGGTTACCTTAGGGTTTGCCTTAGCTCCCCCTACTTGTGATGCTTATTCTTTTCTCCTAGGGCATTGACTCCTATAGTGGTCCCGTTGTTGGCACTTAAAGCACACCACGTGCTCCTTGCTCTTCCCAGTGGGGGCACCGGCATCCTTAGCTTTCTTGTTGACTTTTGGTGCTGGAGGAGTCTTCTTAACTTTCTTAGGACATTTACTCTTATAATGTCCATACTCCCTACACTCAAAACACATAATATGGATTTTATTTTGAATTAAGATATTTGAGTTACCTAGGTTAATGGTGAGGGTCTCTTGAGTTTGTACATCACTTCTCCCCGAAGTAGATGGCTCTTCTTGCTCTTGCCCTTGACGAGAGATCTAATCTCCTCCCCCTCAATCCTAGAGGTGGAGGCTTCTTCCACCTTTTCTTCCTCTTCCATTGATTCTGATCTGGATGTTGATTCCTCTTCAACTTCCGAATCCTCGCTTTCTTGTAAGGATGAGCTCTCTTCCTCAGTCTCCTCCAATTGAGCCGATGAGCACTCTTCGACTTCTTGTGATTGTTCTTCACTTGAAGCTGGTGTTGGTCCTTCATGGTACTTTGCCAACTCGCTCCAAAGCTCCTTGGCATCCTTATACTCACCTAACTTGGACAAGACATTATTAGGAATTAAATCACTTATTATTTTGATTACCTTAATATTTGTCTTGAACTCTTTGAGTTGTTCCTTGGTCCATTTTTCAACCTTGAGGATTCCACCCTTTTTGCCTCTTGGGAATTCACAACCTTCTATCAAGGCGGACCAAAGCTTGATATCCACCATCATTAGGAAGTTCTCAATTCCTATTTTCCATGAGTTGAAGCCTTCAAATCCATAATCCTCATAAGATGGTGGTGTGTTGATGTCCCGACCCAAACTCTCTTGAAATTCCATCTTCTTGCCCTCTAGCGTCTTTGCTCCCGATGGTTAGTCCATAGAAGAGCCCCGGGCTCTGATACCAATAGAGCTGTCAAACGGGCCGACCCATGGCGGGGCGGGTCAATCCGTCGTTAACTCAACATTTAACGGAGAGGGACGGGCCGATCCGTCATCTCAATGGGTTGAGAAATCTCCAACCCAATCCAACCCAAGCCGGGTTGCGGGTTAGGCGGGTCAACCCGCGGGCCACAAAAATTAAAAAACTATATCTAAAATTACTAAGGTGTTGAAAGTTTAAGGCAATGATCGGTAAGGTAGATGGGGTACCATGATTTAAAAAATAAGCATTTGAAGTAACTAAAATCTTATAATTGAGATTGACCGACAAAGTTGAGTACCGATATTTTTGATTCTTTCCATGTTCGAAAATATTCAAAACTTGATAATATGTAAATTTAAATTTTTACTCCTCCAAATAGAGATCCAATTGAGATTTTTTTAACTCTTGTAATTATTTAACTTTGATATGTCATCATTTCCTACGTCGATTGGAATAGTAGTGATTAGAGTTGTCAAACGAACCGATCCATGGCGGGGCGGGTTAATCCGTCGCAAATCTAACATTTAGTGGGGAGGGGTGGATCGACCCGCCATCTTGGTGGGTTGAGAAATCTCGAACCCAATCCAAGACGGGTTGCGGATTAGGCGAGTCAATCTGCGGGCCAAAAAAATATAAAAAAATCCAAAATTATTGAGATGGTGAAGACAAAGAGGATAGAATACCATGGTAAAAAAAAATGCATTTGAAACAACTAAAATCTTATAATTAAGACTCAATTATCAATCGACAATGTTAGGTACCAATATTTTTTATTCTTTCAATACTCCAAAATATTCAAATCTCGATAGCATATAAATTCAAGTTTTAGCTCCTTCAAGATTTAATTGAGATTTTTCGGCATTTGTAATTAGTTGACTCTGATATACCATCATTTCCTATATTAATTGAAATTGAAATAGTAGTGACAAAATAATTATAAACTAATTAAAGTATATCAAGAAAAATTATTAGAGTACCTAAATCAAATATTTTTTTATTATTTTCTTTAATTTCTCCTACATTTTGTGCCGAGTTATATGTGTGATAGAAGAAGATTGTCATTATGAACTTGTTAGTTGATACTACTGGTACTTTTTCTACCTAATTCCCAATAGAAGAGTTAGCAGGTGACCCGTGACCCGTCCCCAAAACACCTGGGTCAACCAAAGGGGAAAAGGAGAAACAGTTCGGGCGAGAGTTAGACGAAGCCATCAACACGGGCGAGAGTTATCAGAAGCCATTGGCACGGGCGAGAGTTATCAGAAGCCATTGACACGGGCGAGAGTTATCAGAAGTAATCGACACGGGCGCAAGTACCAGAGGTCATCGGCACGGGCAAGTAGCGAGAGCTATCGGCACGGGCGAATGCTAGAAACCAGGGACGCAGGTGGAAAAGAGGCGGAAGGCACTTCGCTAACAGAGGACTAGGAACTGGTTCAACTAGGCAAGTTTGGAAGCCAATGGGATGGAGGAAGGGTCAACTCAACCTAATCGACGCGAAAGAAGTTTGGTACGGGAAAAAGGAGAATTGGTTCGGTTTAGGGAGAAACCCTAAGGCTAGGTCACCTATGGTATAGGGGCCTAAGTTAACTTCACCCAAAGCAGAGAGGTGAGGGAAACAGGTTAACCTCGCGCTCAAAAAGTAAAGGGAAAGGTGCTATGCAACGGCTTGGGGGGCCCCACGCAATATTCGGGGGAGTCCTCGTTCCTCATATTTGTAACAGAATTATTCTCCCGGAAGAGGAGGTGGCCACGTGTATGATGGAGATAATCCGCGACGTTACGTTGAAGGAGGAGGGAAGATAAAAGGGAGAGAAAGAGGCAAGAGAGGGGGGGATCCGCAATCATTGACATCCAGCAAGAGAGAAGAGGAGACGGGAGAAAAGGAAGAACGGTCTCGCCGGAGAAGGAGGACGAGGATCTGCTGTTTGTTAAGTCTCTTGTATTTTCCTCATCTTGTAACATCATTGTAAGAGGTCATTTCTCCTCCACCTTCAGAAACTTGCTTTCTGTAAAGAAGGATTTTCATAGTGAAAGTGCTTAGGCACCGCATCTGGTGAGAAACCTCACCCTCGTGGAGTAGGAATCCTTATTCCGAACCACGTTACATCTCGTGTCTGAATCTCGATTGCTGGTGTCGGGTTTCGCGTTTTCGCCTACTTCATTTTCTTATTCTCATCGACAGGGGAGAATACTCCGAGACCTCCCTCATCGCCTCATCGCCTTGAAAACGGAGCGAACGGATTTTTCCCCCGCACCCGCATCAGTTGGCGCCGTCTGTGGGAACATTTGATCTAGACGTTGAGATGCAACCCGAAGAAATGCAACAACCTGATATCTCTGTGGCGGAGGAGCGCCCCCTCACCCTTCTACCATCGCAACTAAAGGCCTTAATGGATGATGCTATCACAGAAGCCCTCGCTAGAGAAAGGAGACCGGATTGATCCGCACTCCGGGGAACCTTCTTCCAGAGATCCCCTCCCAGAAATGCCTCCTCCCTCTCGTACCGCCACCCATGGTGAGGTGTTGCCTGGAGGCGGACTCGGGGGAAGAACACCCCAGAATACTACGCCCTTCACCCAAACACGCCGGGAGGAACAGGGTGAAAGTCAATCAACCAGACCTCCGGAGTTCTACGAACCTAGCCCCTTCACGATGGACATTCTTTCGAGCTCCCTCCATCCTACTCCAAATCCTCGGTCAAGTAATGACGGTGACGGATCCTAAGAGCACATATCGCAATTCGATGGAGCGGCCTCGCTTCATCATTATCGACGCTCTCAAGTGTCGAGTCTTCCGACCACCCTCGATTGGTTGGCGCAAAGTGGTTCACTACTCGCCCGGATCTATCACTGCTTACCGACTTCCGCAGAATGTTCAGTCGAGAATTTGTCAGCTGTAAGGCGTATAAGCAAGACGCCTCTATGTTAATGCATATCACCCAGGGACCTTCAGAATCCCTTAGGGGGTATATCCATCGATTCACCTCAGCGGCTAGGGAATCCCGCGGCACCGTCTGAATCATACAGGGGTGCCATTCAAAGATGGGTCAAGGAGGGCCCCTTCCTTAGTTCCTTCTTTGAGACAGCCTACGGATAGCTATGAAGAGCTACTGAGCCGTGCAGAGCAGTTTATCCGCGAAGAAGAAGGATTAAGGGTGATGAGAGCCGAGCGAACTGCCGCAACAGTCCCAACTGAAAGGGCTCGTCCCGCTGCTCCTCAAGCTCCCCCTCGACGGGAGTATACAAGACCTTTTCGGCACGAGGCTCCGAGGCCTCGACCAATGCTCTGAGGAGTTCGCCCTGCCCCGCCATTACAAATCATGGTAAGCGCTTCCTCCTCTGTGAGGACTTGGAAAGAACGTGAAATGGAGTTTCTCTGGCGACCCTTGGGACATAGAGGGATCCCGCGTAATCCCCCAGCCCCGTTCTTCTGCCAATATCATACAGAGTATGGTCACACTAGCAATCGATGTTTCAAGCTACAAGAAGAACTAGATCGCCTCCATGTTGCATATCCGCAATTGAGGTATCAAGCCGGAGGAACAGCACGGCGAGGCCCCTGAACCAATGTCACCCGTCCGGGGCCGTATAATCAACAACCTCGGGTCACTTTCCCCCAAATGCCGTCTCGAGAGGTTGTCTCCCAAGAAGGCCCATCAGGTGAGGGCCCTTCCTCCGCTTCAGATGACCTTCCCCCTCGGGGAGTTATCCATGTGATACCCGGAGGACCTATTGACGGGGACTCTAACCGGGCACGGAAGTCATATGCCCGTCTTATGGAGAGTTTGTCCATCGTCATCGACCAGACTGTACAAGCGGCGCCGCCCATTTCGTTCGGGCCAGAAAATCTGTAGGGTGTTCTGCTGCCTCATACAGACGCCTTGGTTATCCGTATATCCCTGGCTAATTATGAAGTGGCCCGGGTGCTAGTTGATTCGGGGAGCTCTGTCAACATCCTCTTCCAGGAGGCCTTCAAGCAGATGCAACTGGGAAATGCCCAGCTAGAAGATGTGTCCACTCTTTGATTCGCAGGGCATATGGTCCACCCGGTGTGATTTCATTGCCTTTAACTCGGTGAAAAGCCCCACAAAAAACTAGTATAATCCCTTTCCTTATCGTGGATGCTCCATCCACTTATAACGCTATTCTTGGGCGCCCTTTCCTCACCCTTTTCGTGTGGCTTTCCCGTACCACCGTGGTGAAATTTCCAGTGGGACAATTGGTGGGAGAAGTTCGTGGAGAAAAGGCTTCCGAGCCGCTATGTGCAAATGGTTCGACGATCAAAAGAAGGCCAGAATCAAGACCTAAAAGGCAAAGCGCTATCGCTACCGACGTCTGCGGCCTGGAGGAATCTCCCAAGGCATAAGATAGAGGAGGGAGAACTGTGGAGATCGCTGAAAGGCCACAGGATAGCTGCATTGGATATCAAAGAAGAGTCCGCTCTAAAGGAGAATGAGGACATCTTTGCAAGAGATGTGCATGATCTCACTGTATCCATCCTCAAGTAGCGAACACCACCTCAACATCATTAGAGGAGCCCAACAATGTAAGAGGCGACATTTGGACCCGAGAAAGACAAGATCATAGAGGAGGTGGATAAACTACTAAAAGCGGGCCATGTAAAGGAAATCCAGCTTTCGAATGGGTTTCTAATGTAGTCTTAGTCCCCAAGCCTTCGGGCAATGGAGGATGTGTATCGACTGTGATTTGAATAAAGCATGCCCTAAAGACTGCCCCTTGCCTCGTATTGATCAATTGGTGGATTCTACTGTAGAATATGAAGTGGTTTCCGATGGATGCCTATCGTGATATCATCAAATACCTTCGGCCAAGAGGATCGAAAGAGGGTTAGCTTTGTGATCGCAGGGGATTATATGCCTATGTGGTCATGCCGCTCGGATCAAGAACGCCGGGCTACATATCGCCTTTATGGACAAAATTTTTGCAATGTAAAGGGAAGAATGTGGAGGTCTACGTGGATGACATCTGGTCAAGTCGAAGGTCACTCGGGATCTAGTCAAGGACTTGAATGAAACCTTCGCTACGCTGAGGCGATTTAATATGAAGCTAAACCCTAACAAATGCTTGTTCGGGGTAAAAGTGGCAAGTTCTTGGGGTACATTAGGATCGAGAAGGGTTGCAAGCCAACCCCGAGAAGGTTAAGGCCTTATGCAACATGAAATCACCTACTAATCTGCAAGAGACCTGGGTTAGTGGGCGTGGATTGTTTCTTTATCCCGATTCATAGCCGATCGGACAAAGGGCTACCTTTCTTCAAGATCTTGCAAAGCTACTAAATTTCAAAGGGACGATCAATGTGAACAAGCTTTCCAGAGTTGAAGAGATATCGCCGACTTCGCATCGGCTAAACCAATACAAGGAGAACCACTATGGATGTATCCGCCGCCTCGTAAGGAGCCGTTAGTCTGGTGACATCAAACAAGAAGGTTCTCACCAAAGAACCTATTTACTATACCACCATATTCAAGGGGGCGTAATTCCGCTATATACGGAGTTAGAGAAGTCGTATATATCCTTAGTGCTAACCGCCCGCAAACCGAGGCCATACTTTTTGGCTCATCCTATCACCGCTTTAACACACAAATAATTGGGCAAGGTCGCCACTAAGCCAAATTTCTGAAGGTTAGCCAAATGGGTGATAGAGCTAAGTGAGTATGATATACACTACCAACCTCAAGACGGCCATCAAGGCCTGTGCACTCACGATTTCCGGCCGAGGTACCTGTGGTTCTAAGAAGGTTCAACTATGAAGGAGAGAGAACCAAAGGCATGGAATATATTCGTAGATGGCTCCTCGTGATCTACAGCTGGTGTTGGTGTTCTATTAATTACCCCGAGGGTGAAGAAACTCGATTAGCCGCTCACCGAATATCGTGCATCTAATAATGAAGCGGAATACGGTTATCCTAGCAGGATTGCGCAGTCGCTAAAGCGTAGGGGCTTCTTCCATTGTGATCCACTGATTCCCACTTGGTAATATCCCAACTTCAAGGTTCTTTGCGGTTCGGGAGGAAAGGTCACAAGTACTTGAAGGCTTTTGAGAAAGAAAAAGCTCAATTTCATCAGGTCCTCTTGAAGCAAATCCCATGGGAGCACAATGGGAAGGCAGATGAATTGGCTCGGATGGCTAGCGCTATGGGAGGAATAAACTCCTCGGAGACTATCCATGCGAGAATTCACGCTTCCTTAGCAATATGCAGCATAGAGGGAGACGCACTGAATCAAGCCTAATTCTTGATTGAGAACCGATATCATAGCTTATTTACTGACGGAAGATTCCTCAAGGGAAAATACATCTACTTTAATACACCGAGCCAAACGGTTCATCCTCTTAAATGAAGACCTGTACAAGACCTCTTTCGGGCGACCCTTGTTAAAATGCCTAGGAAATGAGGATGCGGAATGGGTACTCCGGGAGATCCATGAAGGATGCTGCAGCAATCATTTAGGAGGGAGAGCTTTAGCAAGAAAGACCTTGTTGGCCGGATACTTTTGGCCTACTCTTCAACAAGATGCGCGCTCATATAGTGCAAAGTTGCATCGCTTGTCGAAACATAGCAAACTGCCTGAGCGACCACCGAGTTAATGAAAGTTGTAGTCTCTTCCGCCCTTTGATCAATGGGGAATGGATATAGTGGGTCCGATGCCAACAGCACCTTTATAGAAGAAGTTTTTACTGGTGGCTGTGGATTATTTTTCCAAATGGGTGGAGGCAGAGCCCCTAGCCAAAATTACCGAGAATGCCGTAATACAGTTCTTGTGGAGAAATATCATTTGTCGGTATGGTATCCTGAAAATAGTCTGATAATGGGCGACGACAATTCCAAGGAAAAAGATTCAAGAATGGTGCCAAAGTCTCAACATTCAAAGCAAGCTTTCACTTGTGAGCTCACCCTCGCCGAATGGACAAGTGGAGGTGAACTAACAGGATCCTCATTCAAGGATTAAAGACCAAGTTGGGTGCTCAGAGGGGAAACTGGGTGGAAGAGCTACCAGGCGTCCTGTGGGCCTATCGAACCACACTTAAGACAGCGACAGGAGAGACTCCCTTTAGTTTGGTATATGGGGCGGAGGCCATATTCGGCCAAGGTTTTGTTGATAGCGCCGGGTAAAAGCATACGAGCCAGATCGAACCAACTTATCCAAGCACAATTAGATCCGTGGAGGAAAGGCGGAGATGGCCCGGAGGCGAGCGGAATTTTACAAGCAAAGAGTTCAATGAGCCTTTAATAAGAAAGTGGTGCCTCGAGATTTCAAGAAGGAGATTGGGTTTTGCGTAAAGGTCAATCCCATTGGAGATCTGGAAAGTTGGCTCCCAGCGGGAAGGACCTTACAAGATACTTGTATTGCGTATGAATTGACATATTATCTGAAAGACGACCAAGGCAAAGAGCTTCCACGACCTTGGAACGCCCTTCACTTGAAGCTCTTTCACTGTATGAGAAATATGGAAATAGAAAGGAGAAATTATGAAACTCGGAGGGTGTTTATTGAATTGATTATATCGATAGAATGCCAAATGCTCTCTAAATTTCATTAAGGGGTTATTTACAAAGGGCAATCGTATTACCAATGAGTATTGAAGGAGAGAAAGCAAGGGAAATCCCCGTTTCAAAATGAGATACTATATTACAACTTAAATCGTTCGGGAGGATAACGTTTGAACCCAGCCTCCCAATTTAAAGAAAATGAAGGATAAGTTGGAGGAGGCAATCCCTGGGCGGCATATTGTCTAACTGCGTCATTAAATCCATCCTGATAAGTGGCGCGCATTAAAATAACGAGTCGCTCCTGGCGGTTCGGGCGGTCAGGGCTTCATTCTCGATGCTGCCTCTCGCACTTTTCTTGTTGTTCGCGAAGATTACGACGCACGTCCAGATAGCGCCGTGACACCTCCATGATTGCGTCAGCCAGAGTGGAAACATCATCGGCTCAAGAACTTTGGTCCTGCTGCACAAGATGCGTCATCTCCACCATATTCCGACGCATAGAGGCCGAAATCCCTTCCACCGCTTCGGAATAAGATCTGGTCCGGACGAGTTCAAAGTTCATCCTCTGAAGGGAAGTCTCTTGCCTGAGTAGACGGGCATGAGCATGCGCCCGGGAATTTATAAGGGAGGAGTTTTCTTGTACCTCCTTACACAAGCGGACGAGGTCCCTATCTTATCTGTGCTCGTTGGTATTGAACTTGAAGGCGGCGATGGTGTCGCGTCTGTTGCTTCCCCTTGAGGAGCTCTGCTACCGCCCTTGAAGCGTAATAGCTCTTGAGTGAGGATGGTTCCGTGTCAAGAGAACTTGATGGGATTTCTGAGGACAAGTAGCCCCACCCCCGGACATGGTCGTTCCTTTAATACTGCGATAATGTCAGCATCTTTTTGAATGTGCTGACGAGCTTCAGTTAATTGCTCCTGGCACCAGCGCAGTTGTTGTGATAGAAGTTGTTCTCGGCTCTGAGCATTCGCCAAGTCTTCCCGTTGCTGCCGTTCCCATTCTTGGGCTTGAGCCAGTATTGATGAAGGGCGATCCAACTCGATGGTTGGTCGGGGCCTACATACTTGAGAGAAAAGAAATGAGTCGATTAAACAAAGATAAAGAAATTGGATCAAAAAAAAGCGTGTCCAAAGCGTGACACGGGCCTTCCATACGAGGAGTCATCTCCTCTAAGTTCGAGATCCAAGACTCACAGGAGAAAGGGAAGAAGATGGGACGGATGGCGTCGAAGGGTGAATTTCACATGAAAGGGGAGAATGGAGGCGGTATTCATTGGTGGAGAACGAGAGAGGGAGGAGTCTCATTCAAAAGGCCCGTGGAAGTGGTGGTCAAGGATGGCATATCCAGGAATGCTTGGGGAGAACAGGCGTCACATTTGTATGCAGGAGGTGAAGTCGGAAGGAAAAATCGAAGGAGGCTGATCGGAGGAGGGTCTGGAAGAAGATGAGATGATGAGCACTGGGTTGGGGAAGCCTTCAATGAGAATTTTAGAAGTAGAAGGCTCCTGATTAGGGTCTACAGGAAGAGGAGGACTTTTCGGGCGATAAGCGAAGGGGAGGTTAGCGGTGAAGGAATGTCAACCGCCATGGGTTCAGAGAGGAATGATGGGCCGAGGAAGGAGAAGAAGGCAGGCGTGTATAACCTCTATTATTGGCGGACATGAAAGCACCTCCTTCGGATGCCTCCCAGGTTGCGGGAAGAAGAGGGCAATTCTCAATATCGCGTTGTGAAGGAGGCAAAGGGGAAAGTTAGGGCTTATGCAGTAAGAGGAAGTGAAGAGGGATGACCCGGCTTTCCTTCGGGATGGGGGTAGCGAAAGTCACCGAAGGAGGAGAGGGAGAACGATGAGGTGATTCCTGCATGGTGGTGATCGAAGGAGGTGAAGAAGAAGAAGGAGCTAAGGGCTGACTGATACCCCATTTGCGATTCGCGTAGCGGCCCGCTATTTCCTGAAAGAAGGTGGAATGCATCTCGGATATCTGAAAATAACGAAGCGAGGAAGGAAGAAAAGATCGAAGAAAGCGAAATTTGGCGGCGGAGCAAAGCGAAGAAGAAGGAAACCAAAAGGCGAGGGGACGAAGGTAGCGAGAAAGCGAGCGAAAGGGTCCCCTATAAAGGAGGAAGAATGGGCTTACAATTAATGGGCTTCGTCGGTAGTGAAAGGGAAAGAAGGATTTATTTTTCCTAAATAGCCCATTATATACAAAATAACATCCCGAGCGAAGTTTATCCCCGTGTGGTGGTGGAACGGAAGAACCGAGACTCCTCGGTTACTATTTACTCTATATACAAAATGCTATCCCCGCAGAGCGGAAGTTTATCCCCGTGTGGTGGTGGAACGGAAGAACAGAGACTCCTCGGTTACTATTTACTCTATATACAAAATGCTATCCCCGCAGAGCGGAAGTTTATCCCCGTGTGGTGGTGGAACGGAAGAACCGAGACTCCTCGGTTACTATTTACTCTATATATAAAATGCTATCCCCGTGTGGTGGTGGAACGGAAGAACCGAGACTCCTCGGTTACTATTTACTCTATATATAAAATGCTATCCCCGCAGAGCGGAAGTTTATCCCCGTGTGGTGGTGGAACGGAAGAACCGAGACTCCTCGGTTATTATTTACTCTATATACAAAATGCTATCCCCGCAGAGCGGAAGTTTATCCCCGTGTGGTGGTGGAACGGAAGAACCGAGACTCCTCGGTTACTATTTACTCTATATATAAAATGCTATCCCCGCAGAGCGGAAGTTTATCCCCGTGTGGTGGTGGAACGGAAGAACCGAGACTCCTCGGTTACTATTTACTCTATATACAAAATGCTATCCCCGCAGAGCGGAAGTTTATTCCCGTGTGGTGGTGGAACGGAAGAACCGAGACTCCTCGGTTACTATTTACTCTATATACAAAATGCTATCCCCGCAGAGCGGAAGTTTATCCCCGTGTGGTGGTGGAACGGAAGAACCGAGACTCCTCGGTTACTATTTACTCTATATATAAAATGCTATCCCGCAGAGCGGAAGTTTATCCCCGTGTGGTGGTGGAACGGAAGAACCGAGACTCCTCGGTTACTATTTAATCTATATATAAAATGCTATCCCCGCAGAGCGGAAGTTTATCCCCGTGTGGTGGTGGAACGGAAGAACCGAGACTCCTCGGTTACTATGTACTCTATATACAAACTGCTATCCCCGCAGAGCGGAAGTTTAGCCCCGTGTGGTGGTGGAACGGAAGAACCGAGACTCCTCGGTTACTATTTACTCTATATACAAAATGCTATCCCCGCAGAGCGGAAGTTTATCCCCGTGTGGTGGTGGAACGGAAGAACCGAGACTCCTCGGTTACTATTTAGTCTATATATAAAATGCTATCCCAGCAGAGCATAAGTTTATCCCCGTGTGGTGGTGTAACGGAAGAACCGAGACTCCTCGGTTACTATTTAATCTATATATGAGATGCTATCCTTGAGCGAAGTTTATCCCGTGTGGTGGTGGAGCGGAAGAACCGAGACTCCTCGGTTTACTATTTACTCTATATACAAAATGCTATCCCAGAGCGAAGTTTATCCCGTGTGGTGGTGGAGCAAGAACCGAGACTCCTCGGTTACTATTTACTCTATATACAAAATGCTATCCCCGCAGAGCGGAAGTTTATCCCCGTGTGGTGGTGGAACGGAAGAACCGAGACTCCTCGGTTACTATTTACTCTATATATAAAATGCTATCCCCGCAGAGCGGAAGTTTATCCCCGTGTGGTGGTGGAACGGAAGAACCGAGACTCCCCGGTTAAGACTCCCCGGTTATTACTTACTCTATTTATGCAAATTGCTATCCCCGCAAAGCGGAAGATATCCCCGTGCGGTGGTGAAACGGAAGAACCGAAATTCCTCGGTTATTATTTGTTCTATATTAATTAACTTTATATGATTGTATTCTTGTGCAATAGCAGAGTCGGCTCGTCTAAGGGGTCTATATACCCCGCAGATTGAAAAAGACGGAAGAGCCGAAATATGCCCCAAATTACATGTAAATACAAAAGGAGTAAAGAGTAGTACAACTCAGAAGGTCCTGGAGGAAGGAGATAAACTAGGGAAGTTCGATGATACGGGAGAACTACATACTCCCAGCCATCTACAAGGAGAAACAACAAGAGAAACCCTAATACATCTAGGGTATTACAATTCTTTGTTAGGCGGAACGGATGGAATTTCTTTGCGCGGTCGGGGTTGGCGCAGTAGCTGTTGAAGATAAGACTGCTTCAAGAAGATTTGCTTGGACAGTTCTTTTTGGGACCCGATCAGTTGTTGGCGCAAGGAACGATTGTTGGCGGAGGTTTCCTCTAGCTGTTGCTGTAAACACTTCACTTGTTCCTCCAAAATGACTATGTATCGGCGGTCATTTATCTGTTCTTTAGAAGGCGAGGAACTGCTACCTTGTTCCGATATTCTGTCCATGACAAGCCAAGGGAAAAGGAGAATGGTGGAGACTATCAGGTAAAGGTCGGTGGATTTTTATAGCAATGAAGGGGAGGAATGCATTTATTGGTAGAAGAGGTAGGGACCATAAATGCCAGAAAAGAAAGGGAAACGTGTAGGCGGTAGTGGGAAGGTCGACGGGAAGACAACCGTAATTAAGAGGGTCCGAATCCCTGAGAACTGACAGAAAAGTGTGTGTTCGGATCCGGGTACCATTCTTCTGAAAACAGAAACCTTATTTCTACAGAAAAAAGACGAAAGCAGATATCGTTTTCCTTCTTTGTTTCATTAATATACTTGAAATAATTACATTGGCTTGATTTATACAGACTTTCCCCGATTACTCTTGACAGATGAGACAGGAGATGTCTCTTTGGGGGGAGAATTGTTGGTGCAGTGGGCACCAAAGTCGAACCGGTATTTTGATTATGGTCGGCTCGCGGTTAAGTATAGGAGACTTCCTATTGCGCTCCTATAGTATTTTAGGTCAACGGGTTTTCCTTCTACATCTTCGTTTATATTAACATTAGTTGCTATAGGTGTATTAATTATTTTAGCATCTTGCATTCCAAATCGATTTATTAAGTCCTTAGTATATTTTTGTTGATGTAAATATATTCCATCTTTAGTTTGTTTAATTTGTAAACCTAAGAAGAAACTTAACTCTCCTACTAAATTCATTTCAAATTCACTTTCCATAAGTGAGATGAATTCGTTTAGCAGGATCGAGTTGGTAGTTCCAAAAATTATATCATCTACATAGATTTGGGCTATAAAGATTTCTTTTCCTACGGTTTTAACGAATAAGGTTTGGTCGACTAAACCTTGGTTGAATCCTTTGGACTTAAGATAGATCGAAAGCCTTTCGTACCAAGCTCTTGGGGCTTGTTTGAGTCCATATAGGGCTTTCTTAAGTCTAAGGACATGGTCAGATTTATCTAGATTTTCGAATCCGGAGGTTGGTAGCGTAAACTTCTTCCTTAATGTATCCATTCAAAAATGCTGACTTGACATCCATTTGAAACAATTTAAAACCTCGATGTGCAGCATATGCTAACAACATTCGGATGGACTCTAGTCTGGCTACGGGGGCGTAGGTCTCATCGTAATCTAAACCTTCGACTTGACTAAACCCTTTTGCGACTAACCTAGCTTTATTTCTAACTACTTCACCTTTATCATCAAGTTTATTTCGAAATACCCACCTTGTTCCAATAATTGATTTTTCTTTAGGTGGTGGTACTAATTACTTCATTTCTAGTGAATTGAGCTAGCTCTTCTTGCATAGCAATAATCCGATCGGGATCAAGAAGTGCTTGTTCAATAGTTTTGGGTTCGATTTTGGAAATTAACGAGATTTGACTAAGGTTTCGATATGAAGCTCTAGTTCGAACCCCTAAATTTGGATCACCTATAACTTGATAGGATGATTTGTTTGAGTCTTAGTGTGACTCGGGTTAGGGTCATCTATCACTTGGTCGATAGGATGACTTGGGTGAGTTCTAGTTTGACTTGGGTTAGAGTCATCTATCACTTGGTCGATAGGATGACTTGGGTTAGAGATTCAAGTTCAAGATCGAGCAGGCGCTAAGATTCGGTGAAACCACCAATCTAGCTTTGTTTTTTTTTTTTTTACAGATTTTTTATTTATTTATTTCTGTTTTCGTATAATTATTTCACTTGCTTATCTTCTCCTACATATAGAATTGCATTAGAGGCTTTAGGATCCGGATAAGGTTGTCCTTGGGGTTAGATCCGAGTAAGGTTGTCCTCGGAACTTCAACGACATTCGCATTTGATTGTTTATTTCTTTTTGCAAGTTACATTTTATATATCTTTTTACTTCCGATTTTACTAATCCAAGGCGAAAGTCTTGGAATATTCTTTCGTGTGTGTTTTGCAAGATTCTTTTAAATCGTTCTTCTTGTTTTTAAATGGCCCATCTCGAAGGGTTTAGCACCGCCCGACCCGTTTTACAAGCGGTAATGACTTTCGTTATTGGAAGGGTCGGATGGAATGCTTTCTTAAAACCCAAATCGAGATGTGGATCTAATCAAACCGGTTTCACACTTCCTATTAATGAAGATGGTGAATCTTTGGGTTACGATCAATGAGTCAAATTCCATGAAAAACAAGTAGAAGCCGATGCCAAGGCAACTCAAATCTTGCAATGTGGGTTGTCAAGGAAGAGCTCAACGCGTCGGCCCCTTCATTAGTGCAAAGGACTTATGGACCAAGCTAGTGGAACTACACGAAGGCACCGACGACCACGAAGGTATGTAAAGAGATTTACTTTTAAATAAATTGTATAACTTGAAAATGCAGGGAAAGCGAGACCGCAGACTCAACTACATGCTCGTATCCAAGACATCGTCAACCAACTCCATGCCATCGGACAAAAGGTCGAGAATCGCGACCTTATCGTATTCTCTTAACTCGTTTCCTAGGACCACCTTGTGGGCATCCATGGTCGATGCCTACAAGGTCTCCAAGGACCTTTCTAAAATTAGGTTAGGCGAATTGTTTGAACTTGAATTACATGAGCAAACTAACGTGGTCGGGCCGAGAAGAGTATTGCGTTAGTTGCAGGTTCCAAGAAGAAGAAGCCCAAGCAAGCCACCCCGAAGGAAGAAGGCGAGTCGAATCGGAAGTAGACTCGAAATAGAATCCGAACTAGTCAATCTAGTTGAAGATGATCAAGAGGCAACGACCAACAACTCAAGGTAAGCCTAAACCTAATTCAAATACTTCTAATTTTAGATGCTATGAGTGTGCAGCGAGTTCGGTCACATCAAGTCAGTGCCCAAAGCTAAAGAATAACGCATCAAAGACCAAGCGCTAAGCGCTACTTGGGAGGAGTTGTCGGAGGAAGAAGGCGATATCCAAGCTCTAATGGCCAAGCCGACCGAGCGACTCCGAAACGAAGAAAGTCAGTCAGAATCCGATGATGAGCTTCCATTCAAGACAAGCCACGGATCCATATCCGGTTCAAAAGAATCATTAAGGGTAAGTCGGTCGTTACTTAATACTTTGTATGGTGCAATTAAATTTTTAAATAAGAAACTAGCTAAGTCCGAGTCCAAGGTCGAGAACCAAATTGAGGAGGTTAACCTTCTCAAACATGAGGTCTCAATAACATCTTCGACTACTCGTATTCAAGAGGAGGACTCAACTCAAGTTGAAAAGCTTGAAGTTGAGAACTCGCTTTTGAAAACACAAGTCGAAGACCTTAGGAACACGTTGGAAAGGTTCACTTTGGGATCCAAGGGACTTGACCTCTTACTTGGATCACAAAGGGCCGTGTACAACAAGGCCGGACTCGGGTTTAACTCAAATACAACCAATAAGTCATATATGTCTATAGTAAACCAACATAAGAAAAATGTCCAAGCATGGGTCCCTAAGACCACTTTGATTTCAACTTTAGGATCTAACATGTATTGGGTTCCCAAGGACCAAATTCACTATGTGAATAGACCCACTCGATTCAATGGTCTAGTGGGAGCCAATAAAAAATGTATTTTTGTTAAGTCTTATAAATTGCATGCTTAGTTTTTCCTTTATTTTTAGAATGTTTAGATAGGACTCATAACCAACTAAAATCGTTCGAAAAGATTGAGCCTCGGGGAGCCTCTTTTCAAAAATAAACCAACTAAAATCCTACGAAAAGATTGAGCCTCGGGGAGCCTCTTTTCAAATATAACTAGTTAGACCAAGACGTAGTCTCAAGTAAGTCGAGTTATCAATTTCTTGAAATTAGCTTTGTCTAAGGAAGTGGTCGTTGTTCCGATCAAAGAAGGCCTACGTGCCTCATACGACACGAAGCTAATCTCTTGAAAAGATTACTTGATGAGCTTAGACTAAATCCGAATCTAACCTAATGTTGGTTAATTTAAATTCATTAAAATTAATCAAGTAAAATTGATAGTCATCTCACAATAACACATAGGAATAACATGTTTTGATCATGTAGATATTGGTGAGATGATTTAGGTTTAAAAACTTACAAACAACCCTTTAGTAATTCCAATATCCGATCCAACTACCTTATGTAGGATCGATCAATGGATGTTGGACGATGGTTACTCGACACATGGCCAGGATCAACTCAAATTTTTGAATTACGATTCAAGCGACAAGGATCGGTAGCCTTGAATAGCGGCAAGCTCAAAATCATCGGATCGGGTGATATTGAGCTCAACTCTAACTTTACAATTCAAAATGTCTTATTAGTAGAAAACTTTCAATATAATTTACTTAGTGTAAGCCAATTGTGTGATAACAATTATAAGGTCATATTTCTAGAAAATGAATCGTAATCAAAATAAATGCAACATCTAAAATAATACTTAAAGGAACTAGGAGTAGCAACATCTACACAATAAATTTACCCAACTCCTCAACCAAGTGTCTTATGACACAGAAGAGGAATCTTGGTTATGGCACGAAGACTCGGACACTCACTTTTAAGACTCGTCCACAAGATGAGTCGAGTGGTAAACAGTTATAGGTTTGCCTAAACTAAACAACTTGGATAATAAAATATGTAATGCTTGTCAACAAGGTAAACAATCTAGGACACAACATCAATTAACTAATCAGAGCAGACCAAAAGTGTTCTTGAGCTCCTACACATGGATCTATTTGATTCACATGGAGCTAAGTCACTCAATGGTAGTCAATTTTGCTTAGTCATAATTGGCGACTATTCTAGATTTACTTGGGTTAGGTTTATCAAACATAAAAATGATACCTAGACCAACTAATCAATCTTTGTAGGTTAATCGAAAATCAAAAGAACCTTAAGATTAAAAGACTTAGAAGCGATCATGGTGGTGAATTCGAAAACCACAGGTTTCTGATTTACGTAACCTAAGCGGATACCACCATGAGTTTTCATGTCCTAGAACCCCCACAACAAAATGGGTTAGTCGAGCGGAAAAATAGAACCCTACAAGAAGCCGCTAGGACAATGTTAAGCAGTATAACCTACGCAGATAGATTTTGGCGGAGGCGTTAGTACGACTTGCTATGTCCAAAATAGGATCCTTATGGTAAAGAGGCACCAAAAGACCTCGTGCGAGATTTATCACGATAAAATACGAACATCAAGTACTTTAGGGTATTTGGATGCAAGGTACATATCTTAAACACTAAGGATTACCTAGGGAAATTCAAATCCAAAACCTCTACTAGAACCTTTCTAGGATACTCAACCACGAGAGCTTATAGGGTATACAATCACGACACTCTTAGAGTCGAAGAAACCATTAATATAGTTTTTGACGAAGGACACGAACCCGTTCAATCCTTAACAAAACCAACTAGCAAATCAACTTATAGCGAACCCGACTCGATCTTGAACTTGAATCTCGTCCTAACCCAAGTCATCCTATCGACCAAGTGATAGATGACTCTAACCCAAATCAAACTAGAACTCACCCAAGTCATCCTATCGACCAAGTGATAGATGACCCTAACAGTCACACTAAGACTCAAACAAATCATCCTATCAATCAAGTTATAGGTGATCCAAATTTAGGGAGTTCGAACTAGAGCTTCATATCGAAACCTTAGTCAAATCTCGTTAATTTCCAAAATCGAACCCAAAACTATTGAACAAGCACTTCTTGATCCCATTGGATTATTGCTATGCAAGAAGAGCTAGCTCAATTCACTAGAAATGAAGTCAGGAATTAGTACCACCACCTAAAGAAAAATCAATTATTGGAACAAGGTGGGTATTTGAAATAAACTTGATGATAAAGGTGAAGTAGTTAGAAATAAAGCTAGGTTAGTCAAAAGGGTTTAGTCAAGTCGAAGGTTTAGATTACGATGAGACCTACGCCCCGTGCGGACTAGAGTCCATCCGAATGTTGTTAGCATATGCTGCACATCGAGGTTTTAAATTGTTTCAAATGGATGTCAAGTCAGCATTTTTGAATGGATACATTAAGGAAGAAGTTTCGTCGGTCAACCTCCGGATTGAAAATCTAGATAAACTGACCATGTCCTTAGACTTAAGAAAGCCCTATATGGACTCAAACAAGCCCCAAGAGCTTGATGCGAAGGCTTCGATCTATCTTAAGTCAAAGGATTCAACCAAGGTTTAGTCGACCCAACCTTATTCGTAAAAACCGTAGGAAAAGAAATCTTTATAGCCCAAATCTATGTAGATGATATAATTTTTGGAACTACCAACTCGATCTTGCTAAGCGAATTCATCTCACTTATGGAAAGTGAATTTGAAATGAATTTAGTAGGAGAGTTAAGTTTCTTCTTAGGTTTACAAATTAAACAAACTAAAGATGGAATATATTTACATCAACAAAAATATACTAAGGACTTAATAAATCGATTTGGATTGCAAGATGCTAAAATAATTAATACACCTATATCAACTAATGTTAATATAAACGAAGATGTAGAAGGAAAACCCGTTGACCTAAAATACTATAGGAGCGCAATAGGAAGTCTCCTATACTTAACATGAGCGACCGACATTTTATTCGCGGTAAGTATGTGCGCAAGGTTACAAACCTGTGCCAAGGAGTCTCACCTAACCCTAGTCAAGCGTATCCTTAGATATCTAAAGGGCACGCTAAACGTAGGTATTTGGTACCCTAGATCTACCGAGTTTAATCTAATCGGCTACTCCGACTCCGACTATGCCGATAGTAAACTCGATAGAAAGAGCACGAGTGGTTGTTGTCAAATCCTCGGCTCGAGTCTAGTGAGTTAGTGCAGTAGGAAGCAGCATTGCGTTGCCTTATCTACCACCGAAGCCGAATACGTTGCGATGGGTGAGTGTGTCTCTCAGCTCCTGTGGATGAAGCACACTCTCCAAGACTTTAGCTTAATCTTTAACAACATTAAAACCTACATAGATAACATCAGTTCAATTAACTTAACTAAAAATCCAATATGTCATTCTAGGACAAAACATATAGAAGTTAAACACCACTTCATTAGGGAACATGTAACTAATGGAACTATACAACTAGAGTATGTTGAGTCCAAATCAAACCTAGCGGACATCTTCACCAAACCACTACCCGAAGCCGAATTTAGTTTATTAAGACGAAAGTTAGGTATGTGCATAATAGAGTAGGATTTAAATTTCTCTATATATGTACTCTATTTTTGCTTCTTTTTATGAAATTAGCCTAAGTCTTACCTTAGAAATCATATACCTATAGATTTAAGGAGCCAACACATCTCACAACACATAGGACTAATGTGTTTGTGTACTTAGCCACGTGAGCAGGCGTGAGATGTTAGGACCTTACTCACAGTTCGAGATGTAGATTCATCGATATGAACCATGGAGTATAATTATTTAAAATTAATCAACTCCTTCAAGACTTATTGATCATTCTATATCAATCAAGTCCAACCGGAGTTGTACATTTTAGATGAACATATTTTCAAGCTTATTATTATTTTTTTTTTAAAAAAAAAAAAATATATATATATATATATTGGGAACTTGCTTGGACTTACAAACCCTAAAATATATTTACAAACTTTTTGAGTTAAGGCAAAAGGGGGAGAAAGTCACAAAAGTAACCAAAATTAACCAAAATTAAAGGGGAAGAAAGTAAACAAAATTATTACCTTTTATATTAAGTAATTCCGATTACTTAAGCAACTATTAAGGGGGAGTAAAAATTATTTTTCAAGAACTCACCTTCGGTCAAGGGGGAGGTTACCTCAAAGGGGAGAACTTGAAACAATAATATTTCTCATTCATATTTAATCATTATGCTAGCTCATTCATATTTAATCTTTATGCTAGCTCATTTTTGCTTAATCATTATGCTAGCTTAATTTTTCCTTAACTTTTGTCGGTTTGCCATGAATCAAAAGGGGAGATTGTTGGTGCGGTGGGCACCAAAGTCGAACGTATTTTGATTATGGCAAAGGCTCAATAGTTAAGGGTATATTTGTTATCTTACGAGCTCATTAGTGCGCGAAATGCTAAAGTTGGGAAGTCTGCGACACCCGGTGGGAACCGAGGGTGGGCAACGCCTTGAGAGGACTTGAATGGGGTACTCGGTGAAGGCGAAGCGAGGCTACAAGGTAAGCTCGTGTGAAAGCGAAGCAAGGTCGTTAAGCGTAGATCCAGGCCCAATACCTCCAATGGAAGGTCTAGGTCGAGATCGGATGGTTAGAACCATCGTACTTTATATTTTAAGCTAACTTGCTATGTCAAAACCCTTTGACTGATCAATTGCTAGTCAAGTTCGCCTCGAGAAGAGCTCGAATTTCAAGGGGATGAATTTGGACTTGACTCGTGTTTTGGTACAAAGGGTGATGTGGCATCAAGGTGGACATCCAAACCATCACCAAGCTTCCTTGTGGTGGACGCCCAAAATAAGGTGAGTTGGCACAAGATGGTTGGCTCCCATGATGTGGCACAAGTTGAATGGCTCCAACAAGTTGGCGCCCAAGGAGGTGGAGGTGGCACAAGGTGGTTGGATGAAACACCTCATCCTCAAGTTGGCGCCAAGGAGGTTGGAGGTGACACAAGGTGGTTGGATGAAACACCTCATCCTTGAGTTGGCGCGCAAGAAGGTTGGAGGTGGCACAAGGTGGTTGGATGAAACACCTCATCCTCAAGTTGGCGCCCAAGGAGGTTGGAGGTGGCACAAGGTGGTTGGATGAAACACCTCATCCTTGAGTTGGCGCACAAGAAGGTTGGAGGTGGCACAAGGTGGTTGGATGAAACACCTCATCCTTGAGTTGGGATAAGAACCTCACCTTGGACACTACCTATGTCTAAATTCATAGATCAATATCCATAAATAGACATGTTCAAGCAAATGACAAGAATTCAAGAGCTCTCAACACGCCGTCAGTAAATACTTACTACTACTCACATTTGCTACGACGAAGTGCCGCCGACAACGAAAGCTACATCTTCTACTTATAAGAGTTGTCGGTATATTTATTTAAGTTCTACTTCTTTAAATTGTCTTTGTGCTTTAATCGTAACAAGGAAAGGGGGAGTGTCCCTTTGCCTTGATTTCTTTTTGTAATCGTTGCTCCTACCTCCAACGAGGAGGAGTGGTTTTAGTGAATTGCCCTCCGTACGTGATCAAGGATCACTAGGGCCGTGGATTAGCAATCGAAAGATTGTGAACCACGTAAAAATATCTTGTCTACTTTATCTACTTGCTTTTACTTATTACTTTCGATCCAACAAGAAGGAGCCAATATGACTCGGAAACGCTCGCCTTGAGGTGGAGGAAGAACTGGTGGACCTTCATCGAAAGGGGAATGACGAGTCCTCGCTGAAGGAACCGGCACGAAAGCCAATGCTGGCGGAAGTGGGGGAAGATCAACGGCCACATGAGGATCTCCACCGTATACTCCCACGTGAAGGAGGATTCCACACCTGTGCGGAAGGAGGGAAAGGAGCGCGAAGGATCTCCAGGGGTGGGAGTTGGACCGGAAGGGAAAAGGTAGGGATGGAAGATGAAGTGGCGGTTGGTCGGGTCTCCGAATCGCATCATCTTGAGACCAGATCCTGTATTTCAAAAGATTCGATTAAGAAATTTGAATGGGATGCCTAAGCTGATGATGGTAAGATAGCAAGGCGAAGACAAGGGGACGAAGGATTTATAATGGAGGAGAATGGCGAAAAAAGTTGGGGAAGGGGAGAAGAAAGTGGCCATTTTTTCCAAGCAGGAGGAAGGATAGGGAAAATCAGCAAAAGGCCATTTAAAGTGACGTCCGAACCAAAATCGGGCGATATGGATACTAGTAGGCAAAATCCGTAAGAGAGACCCCGAGCACCAGCGATGGCGTTATGTGGTACGGTAAAGAAATGACAAGGGAAGCTCAAAATTGGCCCGAAACCCGACTCGTTAGGAACCCACAAGGCAGACATATTGATAAAAGTCAGGCTCTTAACTAAAGAAAAAGTTATTACGAAAAAGACAAGATCGAGGTTACAAATTGTTGGGAACAATTAGCCAACGCCTTCTGGGATCTAAGTAACTAGTGTTCGCGCCAGAGGCGGATATCCTTGTTCGGCGTTTTTGAGCCACAACCCCTCGAAACCTAATATGAACAAGTCTACTCCCTTCTTGACGATTCGCTCTTGAGGTTGACTTCGCTCCTTCATTTGATTTTGACCTTTGGGCTAGTTGGGCTCATTTATCCGATTTTAGTCGCCAGAGCATCTTTCTGGTGGCGCTTTATGGCTCTTGACCTGGCCGAAAGAGCTTCATGATATTCTTGATGAAGAAGGGCTTGCTGCTGAGCCATTGTGGACAAGGTTTGAGGAAGAGCTGCCACCAGGGAAGAGAGCTCCGCGCATTTCTCTGTACAAGATTTCCTGGTGGCCTCCCAAGCTTGACGCTCCAATTGGAGCCTGGAGCGCTCCTGCTGAAGCTGTAGGATGGTGGTTGAGGATTTTGCAGAGTCAATCATGGCATCTCCCAGGTGCCCTTTATACTCCCTCAGTTCCCGCGCCAATTCATCTATCTGTTGCAGCTCACTAGACTGGAGGAAAATCCGCTGCTCCAATTCCTCATTCTTCCGCTGCAGCTCTTCTTTCTCACTCTGAAGCAGAGCCACTTGCATCATTGCGTCTTCGCATTGGCCCCTCATATCCTTTTCTTTCGCCTCTTGCTCGCTCAGTTGCTGGACGAGCTTTTTCTGTTGAGACACGGCGGCAAAGTGGCGAGTCTCCACAGTTGATTGGAACCGGGCCAGATGAGTTATCATACTACTATATTGGGTGGCGGCCTGAAGAAGAACAAGCTATTGGTACACACCAGTATATGAAAATAGGCAAGGTGAAGAAGAAACGAAGAAACAATAGATACCTCACAGATGGTTTGCCTACTTGTTCACAAGGGCCTCAGACGCCGATTGATTGAAGAACTTCACCTCCGAAGGATGCCGAATTTTCAGTAAGGATCCTAATGTAGCCCTCGGAGGAACGGGAATAGAGGGGTCTTCCCCTTCAGCAGAGGCGGAAGGTCCGATACGACGAAGGGGAACAGGAGTCGCCCTCAGGTCAGAAGGTTTGGGAGCGGGGGGAAGTTCTGTAGGAGAGGATAGGGGCGAATTCTGGGCAGATGAGGAAGAATGTAAAAAATGGGAGGGGGAATCCTCTCCGTGAGGGATGAAGAAGGGGGAAGTATTGCCTCCTCTCCTTGGTTCATAAATGGCTAGGGAACGAGACTCTAGCGGGTCCGAAGATGAGGGAGGAAGAGCCAAGGAACTCGAGGCTCCTTTCTTAATAAGTCGTAGCTTTTTACGAGGAGATGATGGAGCTGCGGTTGATTTACCTCTTTTGGTCGAGGTTTTCTTCTTCTTCTGCCTCAATCGCCTCCCTTCTACCAAAGCCTTCAGATCGGGTTATACGCAAGGTATGTTGTCGAAAGATGAATAACGTGAAATGAAGTCCTATTGCTAGTTAAATAACACCCTACCTACAGCAACCGAAGTCGTCAGAGGTAGAGGAGATAATCCAAAATGACGCAAGAGGGGAGTCTCTAGCAGCTGGTTCGAACAGTAGTGCAGCTCTCCTAAAACTTTATACACCTCCGGGAAAGGACATTTGGTCCTCATGTCCCGGAAGGAAGGTAATTCGGGAAGGTCTACCTTCCAAGTATCAGAATAAGGTAAAGACTCAGGAAGTTGTACAAAGAAGTATAGTGCTTCCCAGCCCTTGTGGGAAGTAGGCAGGTTCACCAGAAATTGGCAGTCCGAACGACTAGACAAATAGAAGAGGCCTGCCTTAGAAGACTTTAATTGGAAGAAGCAATGGAATAGTTCTGGGGTCAAAGGGAGGTTCAAATGTTGGAACACTATATGGGCTCCCGATAGAATCCGGAAGGAGTTGGGGGTGAATTGGTTCAGGGGTAGTCCATAGAAATCTAGCAGGTCCAAATAGACCGAGGGTACCGGCAGGGATAGGCCGTTAAGAAATTGTTCGGAGAAAAAGCAGGTCAGGCCAGGAGGAGGGTTGTGAGGTCGATGTATTTTAGTTGTGAAGCAGCATTTTATAGAGGGGGCTATGTAGTCGTTCTTAATGTTAAAGAAGTAATGGTTGCAATCTAACTGAGTTACGGTATGTTCGTACCAGGCAGGTGGAAGGGTGGTCCTAGGAGCCATGGGCGTTAAACTAAGCGAGCACTTACTGGGGAAAGGGAGAATCGCATGAGAAGGAGGAATGAATCGAAAAGCTGGTGAAAATCGGAAGAAGAAGAACGGTGGATTGTTAGGCACGCTAAATGATACCTAAGAGGAGAAGGTGGAGGTTTATATAGGGTTTCCCGTGACGGTTCAATTTCACGGAGAGAGAAGGAGAAGCGGAGCCCATGGGCCCATCAGGCCGCCTCGAGGGCACACAAAGGAGTTATAAAGGAAAAGGTGGATTCAAACAGAGGAATGAAGAATAGGACATAAACTTTACGCACATTTGGAAAGTCAAGCTTATAACTTCGCTTGACTATTTTTCGGGGTTGACTAATTATACTACTGGTACTTTTTCTACCTAATTCCCAATAGAAGAGTTAGCGGTGACGTGACCCATCCCAAAACACAGGTCGACCAAAGGGGAAAAGGAGAAAGCTTAGGCGAGAGTTAGACGAAGCCATCAACACGGCGAGTTATCGAAGCCATTGGCAGCGCGAGAGTTATCGAAGCCATTGACACGCAGGCGAGTTATCGGAATGTCGACACGGCGCAAGTGCGAGGTCATCGACACGGGCAAGTAGCGAGCTATCGGCGCGAGGCGAATGCTAGAAACGGGCGCAGTGGAAAAGAGGCGGAAGGCACCGCTAACAGAGGACTAGGCTGGTTCAACTAGGCAAGTCAGGAAGCCAATGGGATGGAGGAAGGGTCAACTCAACCTAATCGGCCTTGAAAAGAAGTTTGAGTGCGGGAAAAGGAGGGTGGTTAGGTTTAGGGAGAAACCCTAAGGCTAGGTCACCTATGGTATAGGGGCCTAAGTTAACTTCACCCAAAGCGAGAGAGTGAGAAACAGTTAACCTCGTCGCTTTGAAAAAGTAAAGGGAAAGGTGTTATGCACAGCGGGGGCCCCACGCAATATTCGGGGGAGTCCTCGTTCCTCATATTTGTAACAGAATTATTCTCCCGGAAGAGGAGGTGGCCACGTGTACGATGGAGATAATCCGCGACGTTACGTTGAAGGAGGAGGGAAGATAAAAGGGAGAGAAAGAGGCAAGAGAGGGGGGATCCGCAATCATTGACATCCAGCAAGAGAGAAGAGGAGACGGGAGAAAAGGAAGAACGGTCTCGCCGGAGAAGGAGGACGAGGATCTGCTGTTTGTTAAGTCTCTTGTATTTTCCTCATCTTGTAACATCATTGTAAGAGGTCATTTCTCCTCCACCTTCGGAAACTTGCTTTCTGTAAAGGAGGATTTTCATAGTGAAAGTGCTTAGGCACCGCATCTGGTGAGAAACCTCACCCCCGTGGAGTAGGTGTTGGTGCAGTGGGCACCTAAGTAGAACCTATGTTTTGATTATAGCAAACGATACAAAGTTAAGCTTATATTGTTATCTCACGAGCTAAATCAAGTGTGCAGAAAAGTCTCAATGCTGGAGCTGAAGGCTAGCGACACCCGGAGGAAGCCGCGGTGGTCGGGCGACACTCGAGTTACTTCGGAGGGAGCCGAAGGAATCGAGTGGAAGGCCGGAAGCAAAAGCGACAAGTAAGTATCGAGGTAAGCTCGTGTGTGCAAGCGTAAGTGAGGTCGTGTCCTTTATGCAGGCGTCCTTAGGCGACGATCAACCCAAGACTTCCTATGGAAGGTCTATGTTGAGATCGGACGGCAAGTGGCCGTCGAATTCACTTGTATTTTGAGCTAAACTCCTTTTTAGTAAAAATTGGCTGCCAGTTCAACGGCCAGTTCAACCGTGGCGATTCAGCCAATTCAGCCGTGGCGGTTCAGCAACGATTCAGCCAACGGTGGTCAAAAATCAGCCTCGAGGAGTCAAGCTTTATCACCATTTTTCAAGGAGTTTTGTGCCCACTTGTGATTGGTTGAAGACCCATTCGTTGAGGGGCTTAAAGGCTATAAAAGGAGGGCCAAACCTAGGGTTTTTCATAAATTCAAAAGCTTCCAAGTGCTTCCGATACGCTCCGACTCTCCGACATCCCTACGACGAAGCGCTGCCGAGACGACGACTAAAGCTTCAACCTCCAATCCTTGAAGTCGTCGGTATAATCTTTAATTTTGTATAAGTTGTCTTTATTTTCAAGCTTTAAATCATATCAAGGAGAGAGTGTCCTCTACCTTGAATCTTTATTGAGTTTTGTATTAAGCTAACTCCTATCTCTATCGAGAAGGAGTTAGTTTAATATTTGCCCTCCGTGCGTGGTCAAGGACCATTAGGGCCTAGGAGTAGTAGCCGTAGGCTACGAACCAAGTAAAAACCCCTCGAGTTTTTATTTATTTATTGCTATCTTTCCGCTGCGTTTACTCGTATTGACGATTAAAAGTTTTCTTATCGCTATTCACCCCCCCCTCTAGCGCTCAAATCGATCCAACAATTGGTATCAGAGCCGGGGGTTGCTAAGATTTGGTGAAACCACCAATCTAGCTTTTTTTTACAGATTTATTTTCTTTTAATTCTGTTTATTTCTATTTATTTTGTTTGTTAAATTCTCTCCCGCACTACTAATCCAAGACGCGAGTCTTGGTACTTGTTTTTGAGTTTTTGTCTTTGCTAGCTTTTCGGTCTTCGTCTCTTTTTGTCTTTTTGTTTCAATGGCCCATCTCGAGGGTTTTAGCACCGTCCGACCTCCGTTTTATAACGGAGATGACTTCCGTTATTGGAAGGGTCGGATGGAATGCTTTCTCAAAACCCAACTCGAGATGTGGATCATAATCCAAACGGGTTTCACACTTCCGACTAATGAAGTGGGTGACTCCTTGGATTATGATCAATGGACCGTTGCAACAAAACGACAAGTCCGACACCAAGGCAACACAAATCCTCCAATGCGGCCTATCCAAGGAGGAGTTAAATCGCGTCGGCCCTTCATAAGCGCAAAGGGATCTTTGGACTAAACTAATCGAGTTACGAAGGATCGGATCAAGCCAAGGTATGTAAGCGTGATTTGTTATTCAATAAATTGTACACACTAAAAATGCAGGAACACGAATCCGCGACGCAACTCCACGCCCGTGTCCAGACATCGCCAACAACAACTTACACGAATCGGGCAAAAGGTCGAAAACCGCGACCTTATAAGGTATGTTCTAAACTCTTTTCCGAGGACTACCTTGTGGGCATCCATGGTCGATGCCTACAAGGTCTCCAAGGATCTTTCTAAAATTAGGTTAGATGAACTCTTTTCCGATTTCGAATTACATGAACAATCCAACTCGGAACCCGAGGGGTATAGCTTTATTTGCGAGGATCAAAGAAGAAGAAAATCGCAAAGCAAGCCACCACCAACCGAGGAGGAAGACGAGTCCGAAGAAGAAGTTGACCGGAATTGACAGAACTAATGAACCTAGCTCGAAGAATAGCCAAGGGACGGCGAACCACGACTCGACCCAACCAAGGTAAACCTAAAAGTTCTAATATTAGGTGTTATGAGTGTAACAGGTTTGGACATATCAAGTCCGAGTGCCCCAAGCTCAACCACCAAGGACCTAAGCACAAGAAGGCCCTCAACGCGACATGGGAAGAAGCGTCATCCGAAGAAGACGAAGACCACGTCTTCATGGCGAAATCAATTGAGTCAGACCAACGAACTTGAGTCGGAACCAGGAGGATGATTCGGACTACGAAGCAACCTTCAAGTCAAGCCATGGATACGCATCCGGTTCAAAAGATACCCTTAAGGTGAGTCGTACTTTATTTAATACTTTACATAATACGGTTAGGTTTTTGTCTAGGAAGTTAGCTAAGTCCGAGTCCAAGGTCGAGACCCTGGTTGAGGAAGTTAAACTCCTCAAACACGAGGTCTCCCTAACCTCTTCGACTAGTCGAGTTCAAGAGAAGGACTCAACTCGGGTTGAAAAACTCGAAGTTGAGAACTCACTCTTGAAAAGTCAAGTCGAAGATCTTAGGAATACGTTGGAAAGGTTTACTTTGGGATCCAAAGGACTTGACCTCCTACTTGGATCGCAAAGGGCCGTGTACAACAAGGCCGGACTAGGGTTTAGCTCAAACACGACCAACAAGTCGTATATGTCAATCGTAAGTAGACATAAAAAATGTGTCCAAGCATGGGTCCCTAAGACCACTTTGATTTCAACTCTAGGATCTAACCTCACGGGTTCCCAAGGACCAAATCCACTATGTGGATAGACCGAACCGATTCAACCGTCTAGGGGGAGCCAGTACAAAACATGTTTGTGCTTTAACTTAGAAATTGCATGCTTAGTTTTTTTTTGTTTTTTTTAACTCACTTGGAATACACAAATAACCAACTAAAAAATCCTTCGAAAAGATTGAGCCTCGGGGAGCCTCTTTTCAAATAACCAACTAAAATCCTTCGAAAAGATTGAGCCTCGGGGAGCCTCTTTTCAAAATAACTAGTTAGACTAGGAAATAGTCTTAGGTGAGTCAAGTCATCATTTTCTTGAACATGGCTTTGTCTAAGGAAGTGGTCGATGATCCGATAAAAGAAGGCCCCTGTGCCTCGCCACGACCTGGAAGCCATGATCTTGAAAAGGTAAACTTGACAAGCCTTGGGTTAAATCCAAATCTAACTTGAACCTAAATCCACTTAATCAAACTTAATTGAAAATCATCTCAACATAAAATTACTTGAACCTAAATCCACTTAATCAACTTAATTGAAAATCATCTCAACATAAAATTACTTGAACCTAAATCCACTTAATCAACTTAATTGAAAATCATCTCAATATAAAATTACTTGAACCTAAATCCTAATTACTTGAACCTAAATCCACTTAATCAATTTAATTGAAAATCATCTCAACATAAAATCACTTAAACCTAAATCCACTTAATAAATTTAATTGGGAGTCATCTCACAAAAAACACATAAGTATAACATGCTTGATGGGTGAGATGACCTAGGTTTAACAACTTACAACCAATTTAAAAATAAAAATCTAACATCCAATCCAACCACCTTGTGTGTAGGATCAATGGATGTTGGGTTGCTCTCACACATGACCGGGATCAACTCAAATTCACAAAGCTTCGATTCAAATGACAAGGATCGGTAGCCTTTGGGAATAACAAAGCTCAAAATCATCGGATCGTGTGATATCGAGCTTAACTCGAATTTTGTTATTAAAAATGTATTACTTGTAGAGAATTTTGAATATAACTGCTTAAGCGTAAGCCAATTGTGTGACAATAACTATAAGGTCATATTTTAGAAAATGAATGTGTAATTAAAACAAATGAAACAGCTAAAACAATACTCAAAGGAACTAGGACAAATAACATTTATACAATGAACTTAATCAAATCCTCAGCCAAATGTCTTATGACACAGGAAGAGGAATCATGGTTGTGGCACCGACGACTCGGTCACTCGCACCCAAGACTCGTCCACAAGATGAGTCAGAGTGGCTTAGTCAGAGGTTTACCCAACCTCAACAACTTGGTTAATAAAATCTGTAATGCTTGTCAACAAGGAAAACAACCTAGGACACAACACAAGTTAACTAACCAAGAACGAACCTCAAGTGTACTTGAGCTCCTGCATATGGATCTATTCGATTCACATGGAGCCAAGTCACTCAATAAAAGTCAATATTGCTTAGTCATAATTGACTACTCCAGGTTTACCTGGGTTAGGTTCATCAAACATAAAAATGATACCCTAGATCAATTAATCAATCTATTCAAATTAATCGAGAATCAAAAAGACCTTAAGGTTAAAAGACTTAGAAGCGATCGTGGTGGTGAATTCGAAAATCAAAGGTTCACCGACTTCTGTAACCTAAACGGATACCACCATGAATTCTCTTGCCCTAGGACCCCTCAACAAAATGGCCTAGTGGAGCGGAAAAACCGAACTCTACAAGAAGCCGCTAGGACCATGTTAAGCGAATATAACCTACCCGATAGGTTTTGGAAGCGTTATAGCACGCTTGCTATGTCCAGAATAGGATCCTTATGGTAAAGAGGCACCTTAAGACCTCGATGAGATTTATCACGATAAAATACCTAACATCAAGTACTTTAGGTATTTGGGTGTAAGGTACATATTCTAAACACTAAGGATTACCTAGGAAATTTACATCCAAAACCACTAATCGAATATTTCTAGGATACTGACTACAAGAGAGCTTATAGAGTATATAACCATGACACCCTTAGAGTCGAGGAGACTATCAATGTAGTATTTGATGAAGGACACGAACCTACAAAACCCCGACAACCCCAATTAGCGAGCCTACTCATACTAGACCTAACTCGACCACGAGATCAGTCTAATCCACATCAACCAACTTCTCTTGTCGACCAAGTGACAAGTGATCCGAGTCAAACTAGTGTTCAACCAAGTCACCCCATTGATCAAGCATTAGGTGACACAAACCCAACCCAATCTAGGATTCGGACTAACCACCCTATCGATCAAGTGATAGGAGATCCTAATCTAGGAGTTCGAACTAGAGCATCCTATAGGAACCTTAGTCAAATTTCCTTAATTTCAAAGATAAATCAATTGAACAAGCTCTTCTTGATCCCGATTGGATTATTGCAATGCAAGAAGAGCTAGCTCAATTTACTAGGAATGAAGTGGGAATTAGTACCACCACCTAAAGACAAAACGACAATTGGAACAAGGTGGGTGTTTAGAAATAAGCTTGATGATAAAGGTGAAGTAGTTAGAAACAAGGCTAGGTTAGTCGCCAAAGGGTTGATCAAGTCGAAGGCCTTAGATTACGAAACCTATGCCCTAGTAGCTAAACTCGAATCCATTCGAATGTTGCTAGCTTATGCCGCACATCGAGGATTTAAGCTATTTCAAATGGATGTTAAGTCGGCATTCCTAAATGGATACATTAAAGAAGAAGTTTATGTTAGCCAACCCCGGATTGAAAATCTAGATAAACCCGACCATGTTCTAAAACTTAAGAAAGCTCTATGGACTTAAACAAGCTCCTCGAGGCTTAGTACGAGAGACTTTCAATCCATCTCAAGTCAAAAGGGTTTAACCAAGGCTTAGTTGACCCAACTCGTAAAAACCTTAGGTAAAGAAATATTCATAGCTCAAATTTACGTGAGACGATATAATTTTTGGAACCTCTAACTCGGCCTTACTAAACGAGTTCGTTTCACTCATGGAAAGTGAGTTTGAAATGAACTTAGTAGTGAGTTAAGTTTCTTTTAGGTCTACAAATTAAACAAACTAAGGATGGTATATACCTATATCAACAAAAATACACTAAGGAGTTAATTAAAAGATTTGGAATGCAAGACGCTAAGATAATAAACACCCCAATGGCGATTAATGTTAACATAGGAGAAGACCTAGAAAGTAAGTCCATTGACTAAAAGTACTATAGGAGCGCGATAGGAAGTCTCCTATACTTAACTGCGAGTCGACCCGACATCCTATTCGCAGTAAGTATGTGCGCCAGGTTTCAAACCTGTGCTAAGGAGTCTCACCTAACCCTAGTTAAGCGTATCCTTAGATATCTTAAGGGTACACTTAACGTTGGTATTTGGTACCCTAGATCTACGGAGTTCGAACTAATCGGCTACTCCGATTCGGATTATGCCGGTAGTAAACTCGATAGAAAGAGCACGAGTGGTTGTTGTCAACTACTCGGCTCAAGTCTAGTGAGTTGGTGCAGTAGGAAGCATCATTGTGTTGCCTTATATACCACCGTAGCCTTATACGTTGCGATGAGTGAGTGTGTACCTCTACTTCTTTGGATGAAGCACTCTCTCCGAGATTTTAGGTTGGACTTCACCAAAACTAAAATTTTTGTAGACAACATAAGTTCGATAAATCTAACTAAGAACCCTATATGCCATTCAAGAACAAAGCATATAGAGGTAAGACACCATTTCATTCGAGAACATGTAGCCAACGGCTCCATACAACTTCGAATATGTTGACTCAAGTCTAACCTAGCACATATTTACTAAACCACTACCCGAAGCGAATTTAGTCTCTTGAGGCGAAAATTAGGCATGTGCGTAATAGAATAGGTTTTGCAAATTATATTACTACTATTTCTTACTTTTTCATGAAACTAGCATAGGTCATACCTTAGATATCATGCACCTATAGATTTAAGGAGCCAATACATCTCACAACACATAGGACTAATGTGTTTGTGTACTTAGCCACGTAGATGGGCGTGAGATGTTAGGACCTTACTCCTGGTTCCAGATGTAGAGCTAGTGCATCGCTATGAACCATGGAGTATAATCATACATACTAACCGACTCAGGCAGACTGGTTGATCCTTCATATCAATCAAGCCAAATATGAGTCGAACATTTCATAGATGAGCTTATTTTCAATATACTATTTTTTTAATAAAAAAATGTGGAACATGCTTGGACTTTAAATTTAGCAATTATTTTGATTTCCACACACCCCTTACTCTTTTCGATATACGGCAAAAGGGGGAGAAAAAGGCCAAAGTTAAGGGGTCAAATTTTTTCAAATTTTTTGATAACTTAACTCTTACTTCATGTTTAAACCAAAAGTTAACTTTAGGTTTTGAGAACTTATTTAACTTTTGACAAAAGGCCAAGTTAAACTTATTTATGTCGTTAGTGTTTTACTTAAGGGGGAGAAAGGGCTTAACTAAAACGTTTTACTAAAGCTAATTTTAAAACGTTTTACTAAAGCTAATTTTAAGTAATGTTAATTACTTAAAGCAACCCTCAAGGGGGAGGATTAAGGTCTTTCTTCAAAGACTCACCCTCGGTCAAGGGGGAGGTTTCCTCAAGGGGGAGTACTTGAAGAAAATCCTTACTACTCCAACTTAATCTTCATTTTTTTTCTCTCATGCACATTATTATTCTTCATGCTTGCTTAACTTTGTATGTGGGTTTGCCATAAATCAAAAAGGGGGAGATTGTTGGTGCAAAGGCACCTAAGTCGAACCTATGTTTTGATTATAGCAAACGATACAAAGTTAAACTTATATTGTTATCTCACGAGCTAAATCAAGTGTGCAGAAAAGTCTCAATGCTGGAGCTGAAGGCTAGCGACACCCGGAGGAAGCCGCGGTGGTCGGGCGACACTCGAGTTACTTCGGAGGGAGCCGAAGGAATCGAGTGGAAGGCCGGAAGCAAAAGCGACAAGTAAGTATCGAGGTAAGCTCGTGTGTGCAAGCGTAAGTGAGGTCGTGTCCTTGTACGGGACGTCCTTAGGCGGCGATCAACCCAAGACTTCCATGGAAGGTCTATGTTGAGATCGGACGGCAAGTGGCGTCAATTCACTTGTATTTTGAGCTAAACTCCTTTTTAGTAAAATTGTGGCTGCCAGATTCAACGGCCAGTTCAACCGTGGCGAGTTCAGCCGCTAGTTCAGCCGTGGCGGATTCAAGGCCGATTCAGCCGGTGGTCAAAAATCAGCCTCGAGGAGTCAAGCTTTATAACCATTTTTCAAGGAGTTTTGTGCCCATTTGTGATTGGTTGAAGACCCATTCGTTGAGGGGCTTAAAGGCTATAAAAGGAGGGCCAAACCTAGGGTTTTTCATAAATTCAAAAGCTTCCAAGTGCTTGACGCTCGACTCTCAGACATCCCTCTGACGACCGCTGAGCGACTAAAGCTTCAACCTCCAATCCTTGAAGTCGTCGGTATAATCTTTAATTTTGTATAAGTTGTCTTTATTTTCAAGATTTAAATCATATCAAGGAGAGGGGGAGTGTCCCTCTACCTTGAATCTTTATTGAGTTTTTGTATTCGCTTAACTCCTATCTCTATCGAGAAGGAGTTCGTTTAATATTTGCCCTCCGTGCGTGGTCAAGGACCATTAGGGCCTTGGAGTAGTAGCCGTAGGCTACGAACCAAGTAAAAACCCCTCGTGTTTTTATTTATTTATTGCTATCTTTCCGCTGCGTTTACTCGTGCCAATTCGAACGATTACGAAAAGTTTTTTCTTATCGCTATTCACCCCCCCCCTCTAGCGCTCAAATCGATCCAACAGTAGGAATCCTTATTCCGAACCACGTTACATCTCGTGTCTGAATCTCGATTGCTGGTGTCGGGTTTTTGCGTTTCGTCTACTTCATTTTCTTATTCTTTACTGATCGCTGCCGGGGGAGAATACTCCGAGACCTCCCTCATCGCCTCATCGCCTTGAAAACGGAGCGAACGGATTTTTCCCCCGCACCCGCATCATTAGTATTAGAATATTGATAAAAAAATATTAAATAATTTTTTTCACAAATTTTATCTTCTTTTGATATTTCTCAACCCGCGGGCCAACCCAAGCCCGCCGCGGGCCAACCCATCTAACCCGCAACCGGGGCGGGTTGATTCGTTTAGGCCCGCCAAAATGGCGGGTTGATAAAATTTCAACCCAACCCGCTTAAATTACTTGGTGGGGCGGGCCAACCCGATGGGCCTAACCCAACTTAACAGCTCTACATACCAATTGTAGGAACCTTCGGTGACCGCTAGAGGGGGGGTGAATAGCGTCGTTGCTTGTCGATGGATTATTGTTCGATCGTGCTTGCTACAAAATGTTAATATGCAACAGAAATACAAGATATACAATGAAAATAAATGCAAGCACAATCACAACACAAGATGTAACGTGGTTCGGAACCGAATGGTTCCTACTCCACGGATCGAGCTCAAACGAGCTCTAGTGATGTGTACAACACCACTAATCAAATAAACTCCTTCTCAACAATAAGTCGGAGATGGAGATGTTGGGATGTATACTGAAAAGTCTATCTTTTGTATGAACATCTTTATTTTTGAAATAAGAATCACATGATCATTGTTTGCATATTTATGGTTATGCATATTGTCTAATACATTACATTGTAGATAACATGGTGTGTGGTGTTACACGGGAGATCATGTTATCGGCTCCTTGTAAAGTATAAGTAAAGGCTCACAACCGAGATGGCTTTGGACAAACCATTGGTATGGTTGTAGTGTGATTTGGTATTGGTTTGTCTTGACCATAAAATCACACTAGTGCACTTTGTGTGTATTGAGCAGGACCGACTTAGAGGTGATTCGATTTATTGCTGACTACATAATCGAATCGGACCTCAGATATTATATTGTACATGCTCTTAATCCCGATATAATAACGAGCACATATACTTAGTACTCATCTCTTTGATTTACCAATGGGAGAGATTTATAGATTAAATCGATAAGCTCGGTAAGTTAGAAAATGGTATTATTTATATGGTGTGTCGTTGATTATAGGAGGAAACTGTGTCCTATATATTAGGATGATGATGTCCCCTTGAGGAGCTCATAAGGTTCATCATGTAAACCCTGCAGGTGGACTTGGTCTGACATGATGAAAAGGTTGAGTGGTACTACTCATGGAGTTAGATGTTGATTAATTAATGGTCAGTAAATTACTTAATCGACGGACATTCGAGATCTTAAACACGGGGAGAAAATGTACATATAATATATGGAGCCCATATTAACTTATAGGGGTTGGTGAGGTAGATCAATGATAATCCTTTAGTGGATTGGATTATCATTAATGGATCGGACTTTATGTGGGCTTGATCCATTGGGTGGCCAAGATCCAACTCCTCCTCATGGTTCCTATTGTAGCCTATTAATACCTCATGAAGCCTAGATCCAATGGATGGAAACAAAACTCTAGATCCAAAGGTAGAGATTAAGTCTCTAGATCCGATGGTTGAGATTAAATCTCTAGATCCGACGGTTGAGATTAAATCCCTAGAACCAATGGTGGAGATTAAAACAAGGTTTATCCCTAACTCTATAAAAGGAGGCTTTAGGGTTGGCATGGAGAGCAATTAGAAGCAAGGAGCTTTGGAGTTGGCAAGAAGCTTGGAGTTAGGGTTTGGAGTTGGCGACCAAATAAGGAAACATTTTCCTTGGCGACATCCAAACCTAGCTCTCCTCTCTTTCCTTGGCGACATCCAAACCTAGCTCTCCTCTTATCCTTGGCGGTGGAACCAAGGCTTAGGGTCCTCCTTGGAGCTTTGGGGCATTCATCTTTCTCTCCTTCTCCTTGTTGGCCGTGACAAGAAACTTGCTTGTTGCTTGTTAGTTGACTAAAGGAAGGAGAAGGGTCTTAGCAATGTAACTGAACGGGAAGTTGAATGAGCAAGGAAGGAAGTTTGGTGATCTAGGAGCTTCAACTTTTGGTAGATCATCGCCCACACGATGTCCGAAAGGAGGAAGGTCATACAATAGAAGATCGAGAGGTATAACACTTAGCTATCTTCATATGTAACATGTTTGTAATTGTTCTCAATTATATATGCATGATATATTCTGTTTTGTGGCTAAATATAACTTGGACCCCGAACATTGTTGGGTTTCCGGCACCGCGGTGAGTGTATGTTCAAACATGTTTCGTAAACATGTGCACAGCGGAAGAAATAAAAATAATAAATCTAATTTATTACAACACACACACCACACGCATGCATAGTACAACATGTGTAGACATAACTGTAATTTTAAATTTTGCAATAAAAGGAAATTTATACTACGTATACCTGACGTATCACGTGTAGCGGGAAAGGCATCAACTGGAGCGATCCTCGCTAAAATCGCCTCTATCCGTATCCACGCCGAGTATCTTCGGGATGACTTCACAAAGTCATGAGCCTCATCTTCGTATGAGTTACTAGCCTCATGTTGAAGACGATATGATCGAGAGAAGATCACAATCCAAATCAAAATTCAGATCCAAAACGAGTCCTCAAAAAACTCGCTTCTCCGGAGAGGTATTCGTCAACCGTTTGACAACCTATGAGGATTACAGGAGATCTAATCTCCGGAAAAGTAGCTGTTGTCGGAGCTCTAAACGTCGTCCAAACGACGCTCTGACTCAAAGAAAGCAAGCTGTCGAGCGGACTTGGTGAAAGAAAGTTCTTGCCGACCAAAGAGAAGAGGGTCATCAAGTCCTTGGTCACCAGAACGAAGGAGGATCACCGGAGGGTCGCCGGAGGATAGTCTGGAGCTTGGGCCAGGCAACAAGCTTGGACGGCGGCACAAGGGTGGGCGACAGGTAGGGTTGGGCGCCGACCACAAGAGGAGAGGGAGAGGGTGGGTGGCAACTATGGGTTGCTTGGATCAAGTTTTCACAAAACCCTTAAGCCATATTTTATAGAGAACAAATTCTCCTAATGGTTATCGGATCATAACCAAAAGCCCATTAACCCGCTCCATTAATTTAAGTTAAAATAAACCAAACTGATTTGGTCTATTTTAAGTTAAAATGAACCGAACCAACTTTGGTTCATTCGTTTAAAACAAACCAAAACCCCTTTGGTTTATTCTCCACCATTGGATTAGAACCAAACCAATTTAGTTCATCCATCATGTCTTCATAATGTTGGAAATTTGACGCCACTAGAGGGGGGTGAATAGCGTTTGACCGTTCGTAGATGGAATTTGATCGTGTGTTCGTGTCTACAAGTTTCGTTAGCATAGCGGAATATGTATATGATAAGAATAATGAAACACAATCACAAACACAATAACACGAAGATTTAATGTGGTTCGGAACCACACGGTTCCTACTCCACGGATCGAGCTCTAACGAGCTCTAGCGATGCCAATGCAATCACTAATCAATAAACTCCTTCTCGACAACAAGTCGGAGGCGGAGAAACCTCGTACAAATGTTTACAACAATAAACAAAAGAAATACAAGCAAATACAAAGGAAATGTAAATAACACTTTACAAAACTAGGGTTTGAGCGCTTTGCTTGTTGGTTGCTTGGATGAGGTTGAAGGGCCCTGAAATGCACCTGCAAATCGCCTTTAAATTGCCTCAAGAAAGCTCCCCAAGAGCTGATGATGAAATCCTCCATGAGCTCCTCTTTTTGACCTGAATCGGGCTGGATTTCTGCCTATCAGTCGACTGCCATAAGTCCCCAGTCGACTGATGCCACTGTTGTCGTGAGACAACGGCTCAATCCACGTCGGACAAGTTCCAACGGGACTCTTGGCAGTCGACTGCCAGCGCCCGTAGTCGACTGCCCAGTCGGCTACGGAGCGTTCTGTGCTCGACACTCAAGGCGTGCGATCGTATCGTACCTAATGATCGTATCGTCGACACCGATCGGCTACTCCAATGAGCGATCATTGCGAGCATTTCTAGCTTTAAACGGCAGTCGAACTCAAGTCGACTCACGGCAGTCAAACCGGCCATAATGCCAGTCGACTGCCAACCTCAAAAATGAGGTTTTAACCCAAGTATGGTGCCCCCATACTTGCTAGACCACCCTTAGTCTAGACCTAAGCCTTCTAGCCACCTCCATCAGCCTCACGCCTCTCGGATCCCTCCAAGTCATCCATGACTTGTTCATCCATCATGCTAGCCTCCAGGTGCTTCCCTCAGCTATGTCATGCTAACGGTGTCTACACCACCAAGGCACATTGGACTTATGCCGCCAAGACTCCGCTTGGACTTTACGCTGCCAATATCCATCCCCTTGGACTTCTCAAATGCCAAGACTCAAGCATGGACTTTCCCTTGCCAACCCATGTTGGACTTTCCATGCCAAGACCCATGCTTGGACTTTTCCTTGTGCCAAGTACTCAAGACTTGGACTTTCCCAAATGCCAAGTGTCCCACTTGGACTTTCCATGCCAAGTACCCATGACTTGGATTTTCCCATGACAATTACATTGTCATATGTTTTTGTTGAACATCAAAACATCACTCGAGTCAAACTCGAGTCCTGGTCAATCGTGACCTGGGCCGATTGCACCAACACATAAGACACGGCCCATCCACGCTTCCATTGCGACTGAAACAATTTCATGCTCGCTCCTTGTTTGGTCCAACCAAACCTAGTTTCTCTCGGTCTGAGAATCTCATTCTCAAGCTTGTTTTAAATCCTTCGAATTATGCTCGTTGTGCGTGTGACCAAATAGGTTCTCGATTTATGTTGGTCATCTATAATTAAACATTAATTATAGAATGATCATGAGTGACACCTAGTAGTACATCATTATCCCCAATTAACCGAAAAGATCAACGGTTGATCCAAAACTATTTCTGAAACCCTTCAGCAGCTCGAATGAATCGTGCCCCATTCCCTTCACTCATCTTACACCCACTTTGTTCAGAACATGGTCTATAGTGTCAGTCCCCACTAGGTTGACTACGTCACACCTAGCCCAAGTATCATTTTCTCATCCTACAGATTCTAGTTACTGCACATGTATCCAAGAGTACCTTACTCTAAACATGTAATGCTTTGGCCAAAGACTTTAGTAACAATCCAACGAGAGGCCATGGGTATACATCTCCTCGCAAGGAGTGGTGAATCCTTTATAGGATATTCAAACACCTTCGATCACTTCGACTTATACCCAATCATCCCGGGTCCACATCTCCTCAGAGATGCTTGCTTAAGATGTCAAAGCATAAGTCTTTATGATCAATATGACTTGAATACCGCAAGTCAAAGGAACATCGCACTTAAGCTGCAGTAAGAACTTCATTGACATATCTATATATGCAGAGAACCATATGAAGTCTTACGGCTGGTCACTCCAATGAACTAGTTACCATAACTAGCATCCACGATTAACCCCGGACATCACAATGTCTCCAGCCAGTGAGAATCAGCTGCTTGGATACACCAAGGAGTATACCTCGTGCTAGTCTCGTGAATCGATGGTGTCCAAATCCATCAATTCATCGACTAGGGATAATTCCGATACATCACAATTACACATGTAGAGATACTCACTAGTTGTGATCCAATCACAAATTCTCTCATGCTGTGAATCGTATCGTGGACATTCAGTAAATGAGTTTAAGATCTAATCAAATACATGAAAACATGTATACTCAAATAGTGAATCTTCATTTATCGTATAAATGGTTCAAACATAAGGCGATTGTCTTAGGACATCTCTCATATATCACTAACAAACTCCTACTTTGCCTAATGCCAATCACTACAGTATCCAATATCATAAGCTCTAACATGACCCTCAAACTTACTTTGAGGTAATGCCTTAGTCAAACGATCCGCTAAGTTCCTTTCAGTGGGGATTTTCTCGATTTGAATTTCCTTCCTACTAATGATCTCTCTGATCAGATGATAGCGAAAAAGCACATGTTTGGATCGTTGATGAGACCTTGGCTCTTTCGCTTGTGCAATTGCTCTATTGTTGTTGCAGTAGACCGGTATTGATTCAATAATGGCTGGAACCACACCAAGTTCATAAATGAACTTCTTGATCCAAACCGCTTCCTTTGCTGCTTCCGAAGCTGCAATGTATTCTGCCTCAGTGGTAGAATCCGCTACAGTATCTTGTTTGAAACTTTTCCAACTCACTGCGCCCCCATTCAAGGTGAACACGTATCCAGACTGAGACTTGGAATCATCCTTGTCTGTCTGGAAGCTGGCATCCGTATACCCGCGTATCACCATGTCCCCTTCTCCATATATTATGAACACATCCTTAGTTCTTCTCAAGTACTTAAGGATTGTCTTAACAGCCGCCCAATAATCCATTCCAAGATCAGACTGGTATCTACTTGTGACACTCAGAGCATACGATACATCGGGCCTCGTACATAACATAGCATACATGATAGATCCTATTGCAGATGCATAGGGAATCTTACTCATGCAAATCCTCTCGTCTTCTGTGCGCGAACACATAGACTTCGAAAGGTGTATCCCAGGCCTGATGGGTAGGAAACCTTTCTTGGATTCCGACATGCTAAACCTCTTTAGCACTCGGTCTATATATGTAGACTGCGAAAGACCAAGCAACCGTTTCGATCTATCTCTATAGATCTTAATCCCGATGATGTAGGTTGCTTCTCCCAAGTCTTTCATGGAGAATGTCTTGGACAACCAAATCTTAACTGACTGTAAGACTGAAACATCATTTCCTATAAGTAATATGTCATCGACATACAATACTAGGAGCACGACTGCACTCCCACTAACCTTCTTGTACACACAAGGTTCGTCTGGATTTTGTGAGAAATCAAACTTTTTGATTGTCTCATCAAAATGGATATTCCATCTCATGGATGCTTGCTTCAATCCATATATGGACCATCGCAATTTGCATACCTTGGTTTTATCAACCGATGTGAAACCCTCAGTCTGTATCATAGACATGTCCTCGAGCAGGTTTCCATTAAGGAAAGCTATTTTCACATCCATTTGCCATATCTCATAATCATAATGAGCTGCTATGGCCAGGAGCATCTGAATGGATTTAAGCATAGCTACAGGCGAATAGGTTTCGTCATAATCAACACCTTGCTTTTGACGATATCCTTTCGCCACCAATCTAGCCTTATAGGTAATCACATTACCATCCATGTCGGTTTTCTTCTTGAAAACCAACTTGCACCCTATAGGCTTTATGCCTTCAGGTGGGTCAACCAAGTTCCAAACTTGGTTTTCATACATGGAATCCATTTCCGACTTCATGGCTTCAAGCCACTTATCCCTTTCTGAACTTGTCAGAACTTCTTCATAACTGGTAGGCTCCTCACCATCAATGAGTAACACGTCGTTCGATTCACTTACGAGAAATCTATATCTCTCAGGAATATTGTGTGTTCTACCAGATCTACGAAGATGTGGTGTTTCAATAGGTCCAGCCGATTGCTCATCACTATGAGTTATCGGCTGTTGTGCTTCACCAGGTATCTCATCAATGTCTATTTGAGTCTCTCGAGCCTCCTCAAGCTCGATGACACTCCCACTGTTTTCTTGCAAGAGAAACTCTTTCTCTAGAAACACAGCATGCCTTGAAACAAACACCGTTTGTTCTACAGGATGATAGAATTGGTAACCCCTTGTTTCCTTAGGGTATCCAATAAATAGACATTTATCAGACTTAGCATCCAATTTGTCTGATACAGTCTGCTTCACATAAGCAGGACAACCCCATATCTTCAAGTAAGATATATGAGGTTTCTTACTATTTCATATCTCATATGGAGTAGTAGAGACTACCTTAGTTGGCATTTTGTTTAACAAGTAAACAACTGTCTGAAGTGCATAGCCCCAAAAGGACTTGGGAAGATTCACATGATTCATCATTAACCTGACCATGTCCAACAAGGTCCGGTTACGCCTCTCAGATACACCATTATGCTGTGGTGTATATGGTGGAGTCCATTGAGACAATATACCATTGTCTCTTAGATAATCAAGAAACTCTTGACTTAAGTATTCACCACCTCGATCCGATCGAAGTATTTTAATACTCTTGTCATGTTGTTTCTCTACTTTATTTCTGAATTCTTTGAACCTTTCAAAGGCTTCAGACTTGTGTTTCATCAAGAACACATACCCAAAGTAGTGATCATCAGTGAAGGTAATGAAGTAGCTATAGCCTCCTAAAGCTTGAGTTGACATAGGTCCACATACATCAGTATGTATTAGACCTAGCAACTCTCCCACTCGTTCACCTTTTCCTGTAAAAGGTAACTTAGTCATCTTGCCTTTTAAGCATGATTCGCATGTATCGTATGAATCCAATTCAAACGATTCCATAATTCCACATCGGTGTATTTCGGACATGCATTTTTTGCTTGCATGGCCAAGACGACAATGCCACTTGTAGGAGTCTAATTGATTATCCTTTCGAGCACGCTTGTTGCTCGCTTCAATATTGAAAATGTCACTGGATACATCCAACGTATAAATACCATTGCTTAAAGTTCCAGTCCCATAAAGAACGCCATTCAAAGTTGTGTAACAACAATTGTTACTAAAAGTTAAATGGTGCCCATTTCTATTTAAATAAGAAATAGAAATTGTCCAGTTCTAAGACAAGTCCTGTAGGGAGTCTCAACAAATACGTTCCGATGGCGAGTGCAGCAACCTTTGCTCCATTCCCAACATGTAAATTTGACGAGTCTTCTTCTATTCCTTAGTCCATGTATGTCATTACATATATGTGAGCCACACCCAGTATCCAATACCCAAGTGTCTAAGGAAATAGAATGAGAATCAATAACGAAGATATCTGAAGAAGATGGGGCATCTAATGCCTTATTCTTCTTCACGGACTCAAGATAAATCTTGTAGTTTCTTCGCCAATGGCCCTCCTTGCCATAATGATGACAAGTACCCTTTTGTGTTGGTTCTGCCTTCTTAGCCTTTTTCTTCTTCCCCTTCTGATGTTCCTTTGACTTCCTCTTAGAACCTTTCTTCGAGGAATCAACTAACAGCACCGTCCCCTGCTCATGCTTCTCAGAAGGCTCCACAGCCTTCAGCATTTTGAGCAGTACCACAGATGAACCTTCTTGCATCTCAGAGGTAAAGAGGAGCTTGGAGACTTCGAACCTTTCGAATCTCACTTGCTCATCAACCAACTCATAAAGATGAAAGACTATGGTATGAGCATCCATATGCTCATGCTGCTTCCGCAGCTCAGGTACCATCGCGGCTAGCATGATGCAACTCATCATTTCAGAATCATTCACATATTTCTGATAGACCAACAATTGGTCCAGAGTTGCATTGTCACTAGGACAAGCGGGAAGAGGCGCTTCGAGGACATTCGCAAGCTTTTCAACCTTGAGAACAATTCTCAGGTTGAATCCAAAAGCCAGTCCAAGAAGTTCGGCTTAGTCAATTTATTTGAATCCAAAACAGAGCGCAAATTCAAAGATGTCATGATCAAGCGATTAATCTAGAAATACAAATCGAGCATATATGAGAAAGATGATTTTAAATGAATCAACATACATTTATAAGTCGCATTCATTTTTTGAATTTCAAAATCCCCAAAATCACTTCGGGAGATCGTAGGTCCATCTCCGAATGGGCTGATATCCATCATAGATATAAACAACCTTGGAGAGAGTCCAACAAGTCATTCATAGCTACAATGGTATGTATCAAATATACCGATTGCATATCACATATATGCAATTATCACAATGTGCTATCAACTAATTGAATGTTCACACATACATCGGGTTGTTAACTCATTAACAAGTATGCATCATATGCATAACACCCAACTTCACCTCCCTTCACATCGACCTTGGAGAGAGTCTAACAAGTCGATGCTCCAGGTTAAAGCCAACCCATTAATCAAGACATAGTTTTAATTGTTGGATCGAGAAGCGTCGCTAGAGGGGGGGGTGAATAGCGATCGTAAATCTTTTCTTTTTCGTTCGTTCAATACGCAAAATAAGCACAGCGGAAAATAAATGAACACGTTTATTTTACTTGGTTCACAACCCAGCGGTTGCTACTCCAAGGCCCTATCGGTCCTAGACCACGTACGGAGGGCAAAGCACTAAAACGTCTCCTCCTCGTTGGAGGTAGGAGACAACGATTACAAAAACCGAATATACGAGGATGAGGCAACAAGCCTACCTCACCTCGTTATGAAGATAAAAATACAGAATATAATATCAAAAATATTACTTGAATCTGCTGCCGACGAAGAAGATCAAAACTTGGCGTCGCGTCGGCGTTATGACGGTGTTGAAGCGTTGGCGTTGTAGGAGCACTTGATGAATAATTGATGTGATTTGGAGATGAATCCTCCCCTCCTTTTATAGACTTTAGCCTCTGAATTTGTCTCCTATTTCTTTGGAATGGATCATGAATTTTTCCAAATTTTTATCGCGAAGTGGCCGCGTCAAACGTTATCCGTTTTGACCTAGCGCAAAGGCGATAAATCGCCATCGATCGTGATGCCTCATCGATCGTGATGATGATCGATGATGCATCTCATCGATCAAGCGATACGATCGCCCAATGTCCGTGATCATTGCCGGCCACTTCCTGCGGTAAGAGATTAGCTCGAAAATGATAAATGTGACGGTTTCTAACCGTCCGATCTCGACCTAGACCTTCCACAGAAGTCTTAGTCGATCGTCGCCTCTGGTCGTGTAAAGAGGACACGACCTTACAATCTCTCACTCACACGAGCTTACCTCGATAGTAGCTCTCGCTTCCGGCCTTCCACTCGATTCCTTCGGCTCCCTCCGAATTCACTCAAGTGTCGCCCGACCACCACGGCTTCCTCCGGGTGTCACTAGCCTTCAGCTCCAGCTTTAGTACTTTTCTGCACACTTGATTTAGCTCGTGAGATAACAATATAATCTTAACTTTGTGTCTTTGCCATAATCAAAACACAGGTTCGATTATCTAGTGCCCCTGCACCAACAATCTCCCCCTTTTTGATCTATGGCAAACCAACACAAAGTTAAGGGAAATTAAAGCATAAAACACATATAGTAGATGATGAATGCCATTCCCAAAAACTCTCCCTTAACCAAAACTCCCCCTTAACCCTAGGTGAGTTTTGAAAGAGATACTTTAGTTTTCAAAAACAAATTTTGTGTTACTCCCCCTTAACTTTCGCTCTTCTCCCCCTTTTGCCATAAATCAAAAAAGAGTGTTGGGGTTTTTGTATAAAATAGGGGTTTAAAACAATGTCGTTTATGAATGCATCTAGATAAATCACATATGAGTCCAAGCATGCGTCTAGCAATAGTTAGATAGATTGGTTCGAGGTGTGTCCCTCTGCACCAATAATCTAAAGATTTATAATATAACCCTTAAGATTAGTTTGCTCTCCTTAGTCAAATATATGAAGTATAAGAGATGTAGGGCGCTAAACTTTGGCCTCGAGAGTTGTTAAGTACAATAGTTGAGAAAATAAGTAGTATTTTGAAGGATTGTTTCAAGTATATTTCAATTATCCTTAACATCTCACCCATTCTATGTGTCTCATAATTTGTTCACCTTATATGTTTTGTGAGATGATTTTAAATTGATTAAAGATAGTCAACCTTGGGTTAGATTCAGATTTAACCTTTAGATCGTTAAGTAACTTTTGGCGGCTTCGGTCGTGGCGAGGCACAGGGCCTTCTTTGATCGGAACAACGACCACTTCCTTAGACAAAGCCAAATTCAAGAAAATATCACTTAAGTCACTTAGGGTTACTTCTGGTCTAACTAGTTTAGGATCTGGCGAGGTAGCTTGACTAGTTCCACTCGGTCAAGTGCACCAAGATAGATCGCCTTATCTAGCTCGAATACACGAGACTTTGTCTCCTAACGTACTATCATCTCGGCGCATCCTCGATACTATATTATCAAGAGTTGACTAACTAGTTATTTATGAAAAGAGGCTCCCGAGGCTCAATCTTTTAAGGATTTTAGTTGGTTATGTCGTATTCAAGTAAGTTCACAAGTTAAATTCTAAGCATGCAATGGTTTTGCTAAGTCTATTTTAGTGTTAGCTCCCCTAGACCATTGAACCAATAAGGTCTATTCAAATAATGAACTTGATCTGAGAATCCAATACTTATTAGTCCTAATATGTGAATTTAATAAAACCTTTGGGACCCATGCTTGGACTCTTTGATGACTACGATTTCGATAGACATATAAGACCTATTCGTAGTCTTTGACTTAAATCGAGTCCGGCTTTGTTGTACACGGCTCTTTGGGTTCCAAGTAGTCGGTTAAGGTTCTTAGATCCCAACGTGAACTTTTCCAACCTAGCCTCGACCTCTTGAACTTGGTCTTTCAGAGAATTCTCCTTCTCAAGTTTTTCAATTTGGGTTGAGTTTCTCTCTTGAACTTGACTAGTTGAAGAGGTTAGAGTAACCTCTTGCTTGAGGGTTTCAACCTCCTCAAGTAACGACTCAACCCTAGACTCGGACTTAGTTAATTTCCTATTAAGCATTTTAATTGTACCTTGTAAAGTGTACTAATTAAGAGAAATCAACCTTAACTTTCCCTTTTGGTCCGGCTTTGAGTTTTCTCTCGAAATAATCTTGAGTCGAGTCGGAGTTGTAGTTGGACTCGGCTTCGGATTGACTCGGACTCCTCCGTTCTTGCCATGTATAAGCTATGTCTTCTCTGTTGTCCCAAGTTGCATGGAAGGCTTTCCTTGCTCCCTTTTTCTTTGGTTCTCATTCTTCAATTTCCTTCTTTCTTGTCGAACTATTCTCCGCACAATATTGACTATTATGGCCTCCTCTTGGATTCGGATTCGTCTTGGGTTCGAGTTCATCTACTTGCCTAGTAGGTGGCTTGCTTCTTTGTCCTGCAAGTAGAGCAATACCTCTCTCGGCCGGATCACGTTAGTTTGCTCATGAAGTTCAAACTCGGAAAATAATTCATCTAACCTAAGCTTGATAGGTCCTTAGAGACCTTGTAGGCATCGACCATGGATGCCCACAAGGTAGTCCTAGGAAATGAATTAAAGTGTACCTTAATAGGTCACGGTTTTCGACCTTGTGTCCGATGGTGTGTAGGCCGTTGACAATGTCTCGACAGCGTGTAGTTGTGTTGCCGTCTCGTGTTCCTGCATCTTGAGGTTATACAACTTATTGAAAAGAAGGTCACGCGTTTACATACCTTAGCATCGGGTGTTCCTTCGTAGCTCATTAATTTATTCCATAGGTCCTTGGCGCTAATGAATGGTCCGATCGGTTGAGTTCCTCCTTGGACAAGCCGCATTGCAATATTTGGGTTGCTCTTGCATCGGCTTGATTTGCCTCTTGGTTGCATTTGTCCACTTGTTGAAATCCAAGGGCTCTCCTTGATCATTGGTGGGTAAAGCAAAGCCGGTTTGGATTATTATCCAAGTCTCGACTTGTGTTTTCAAGAAACACTCCACCCGACCTTTCCAATAACGGAAATCATCTCCGTTAAAGAACGGAGGTCGGGTGGTGCTATATCCTCAATGTGAGCCATTAAGTATCTTGCAAAAACACAAATAAAAACCAAAGAGAATTCCAAGACTTGGTCTTGGATTAGTAATCTTGAAATAATAGAAAAAACAGAAATAAATAAGGAGGATAAAAAACTAAAAAGATTTGAAACTTCGACCTTGATGTCCCGAAAGGGTACTAAACGTTTGGATTTTGGGGCTGGAACGAAATGTTACGAGGTAAACCCTGTAAAATGTAGAAAGCTTGTGTAGAGATCGTTTATGTGAGTCCACTTGTAGCAAAAGTTATGCTCGTTTGATCGCGTGAAGGTACTCGAAGAGATTAGTACTAGCAAAAACACAACCAAAACTATGTACCAAGACTTGGTCTTGGATTAGTAGTCTTGAGGAACAAAACCTAAGAAATATCACGAATCGAAAAATACGAAAAGAAAACCAAAAGCGTGCTAGATTGGTGGTTTCACCAAATCTTAGCGCCCGCTCGATACCAATTGTTGGATCGAGAAGCGTCGCTAGAGGGGGTGAATAGCGATCGTAAATCTTTTTCTTTTTCGCTTAGCTTCAATACGCTAAAATAAGCACAGCGGAAAATAAATGAACACGTTTATTTTACTTGGTTCACAACCCAGTGATTTGCTACTCCAAGGCCCTATCGGTCCTAGACGCGTCACGGAGGGCAAAGCACTAAAAGCGTCTCCTCCTCGTTGGAGGTAGGAGACAACGATTACAAAACCGAATACGAGGATGAGGCAACAAGCCTACCTCACCTCGTTATGAAGATAAAAATACGAATATAATATCAAAATATTACTTGAATCTGCCACGCGAAGAAGATCAAAACTTGGCGTCGCGTCGGCGTTATGGCGGTGTTGAAGCGTTGGCGTTGTAGGAGCACTTGATGAATAATTGATGTGATTTGGAGATGAATCCTCCTCCTTTTATAGACTTTAGCCTCTGAATTTGTCTCCTATTTCTTTGGAAGCGGATCATGAATTTTTCCAAATTTTTATCGCGAAGTGGCGGCGTCAAAGCGTTATCCGCTTTGACCTAGCGCCAAAGTCGATCGTCGCCATCGATCGGTGATGCCTCTCATCGATCGGCCCGATGGCGATCGTGATGCATCTCATCGATCAAGCGATAACGATCGCCTTGAATGTCCGATCAGCCCGGCTGGCCACTTCCTGCGGTAAGAGATTAGCTCGGAAAATGATAAATACGACGGTTTCTAACCGTCCGATCTCGACCTAGACCTTCCACAGGAAGTCTTAGTCGAATCGTCGCCTACGGTCGTCCCCGTAAAGAGGACACGACCTTACAATCTCTCACTCACACGAGCTTACCTCGATAGTAGCTCTCGCTTCCGGCCTTCCACTCGATTCCTTCGGCTCCCTCCGAATTCACTCAAGTGTCGCCCGACCACCACGGCTTCCTCCGGGTGTCGCTAGCCTTCAGCTCCAGCTTTAGTACTTTTCTGCACACTTGATTTAGCTCGTGAGATAACAATATAAACTTAACTTTGTGTCTTTGCCATAATCAAAACACAGGTTCGATTATCTAGTGCCCCTGCACCAACATTAATATGGTTAGAGCGCATTCAACCACTTATCCCGGCTTGGAGAGAGTCCAACAACCAAAGCTAACCATTGACCTCTGACTCTTACCATATTAGTATTAAACTATTCCATGGTTTGAACATGTTCGGGTTCGAGTCGGGCTTGGAGAGAGTCCAACAACCCAAACAAGAAACGGAACTCTGGTTCTAACCATATTAATGGAAGGTGTAGGCTTTAATATTGAGTAAGGGTTTTTATGTCTCATCCTCTTTGCATGCAAATAACTATTATCTACATGGCATGGCATACATGGCATGGCATACATGGCATGCATCTACATGTCACGACACGCATAACATAATGATATGCATCTAATGCAATTACATGGAATACAATTATGACATGTACAAAATTTCCTTATATGTCATAACTATTTATGGAAATAAAATATGTTTGAGATTTGAATCTCCAAATCAAATCATGATTAAATTAGGAAATAAATTTTCAAATCTAATCAAATATTTTATTTGTGGAAAGTGTTGATTAAGGAAAGTCAATTTAGGAAACAAATTTTCTAAATCATCAAAACTACTTATAAAAATAAAATATTTTAAGATTTGATTTCCCAAATCAAATCATGATTAAATTAGGAAACAAATTTCCAAATCTAATCAAATATTTTATTTATGGAAAATATCAATTTCCATAAATACTTCTAACTTTCCAAAAGTAGAAGATTTTCATAAATACTTCTAAACTTTCCAAAATTAAAAAATTTCCATAAATACTTCTAACTTTCAAAAAGTAAAAAATTTCCATAAATACTATTACGACTATCACAAAATAATTTTACGATTATGTCGAAACACAATCTGAGCTCTGATACCACTGTTGGGTTTCCGGCACCGCGGCGAGTGTGTGTTCGAACATGTTTCGTAAACATATGCACAGCGGAAGAAATAAAAATAATAAATCTAATTTATTACAACACACACACCACACGCATGCATATTACAACATGTGTAGACATAACTATAATTTTAAATTTTTCAATAAAAGGAAATTTATACTCATTATACGGCGTATCACGTGTAGCGGGAAAGGCATCAGCGGAGCGATCCTCGCTAGAATTGCCTCTATCCGTATCACGCCGAGTATCTTGGGATGACTTCACAAAGTCACGAGCCTCGTCATCTTAAATGCGAGTTACTAGCCGTGTTGAAGACAATGTGATCGAGAGAAGATCACAATCCGAATCAAAATTCGGATCCAAAACGAGTCCTCAAAAAACTCGCTTCTCGGGAGAGGTATTCGTCAACCGTTTGTGAATCGCCGTCCTCCACCTATGAGGATTACGGAGATCGAATCCCGGCAAGTAGCCGCATTGCCGGGCTCCAAGCGTCGTCAAGCGGCGCTCAAAGAAGAAAGCTGTCAGAAAACTGGACAGCTTAGTGGAAAAGTTGCGGCCAAAGAGAAGAGGGCCAGCAAGTCCTTGGTCACCGCAGCCAAGGAGGATCAACGGAGGGTCGCTGGAGGACAGCCGGCTGGAGCTTGCACGCCGGCAACAAGCTTGGACGTCAGTACAAGGGTGGGCGGTGGCTAGGGTTGGGCGCCGACCACAAGAGGAGAGGGAGAGGGTGGGCGGCAACTATGGGTTGCTTGGATTAGGTTTTCACAAAACCCTTAAGCCCTATTTTATAGAGAACAAATTCTTCTAATGGTTATCGGATCATAACCAAAAGCCCATTAACCCGCTCCATTAATTTAAGTTAAAATAAACCAAACCGATTTGGTCTATTTTAAGTTAAAATGAACCGAACCAACTTTGGTTCATTCGTTTAAAACAAACCAAACCCCTTTGGTTTATTCTCCACCATTGGATTAGAACCAAACCAATTTGGTTCGTCCATCATGTCTTCATAAGATACGGCCCATCCACGGTTCCATTGCAACTGAAACGATTTCATGCTCGCTCCTTGTTTGGTCCAACCAAACCTAGTTTCTCTCGGTCTGAGAATCTCATTCTCAAGCTTGTTTTAAATCCTTAGGATTACGCTCATTGTGTGTGTGATCAAATAGGTTCTCGTTTATGTTGGTCATCTATAATTAACCATTAATTATAGAACGATCATGAGTGGCACCTAGTAGTACATTGTGATCCCCAATTAACCGAAAAGATCAACGGTTGATCCAAAACTATTTCTAAAACCCTTCAGCAACTACAATGAATCATGCCCCATTCCCTTAACTCATCTTATACCCACTTTGTTTAGGACATGGTCTATAGTGTCAGTCCCCACTAGGTTGACTACGTCACACCTAGCCCTAGTATCATTTTCTCGTGCTTCGGATTCTAGTTATTGCACATGTATCCAAGAGTACCTTACTCTAAACATGTAATGCTTTGGCCAAAGACTTTAGTAACAATCCGACGAGAGGCCATGGGTATACATCTCCTCACAAGGAGTGGTGAATCCTTTATAGACTATTCAAACACCTTGATCACGACTTATACCCAATCATCCCGGGTCCACATCTCCTCAGAGATGCTTGCTTAAGATGTCAAAGCATAAGTCTTTATGATCAAGATGACTTGAATACCACAAGTCAAAGGAACATCGCACTTAAGCTGCAGTAAGAACTTTATTGACATATCTATATATGCAGAGAATCATATAAAGTCTTACGGTTGGTCACTCGATGAACTAGTTACCATAACTAGCATCCACGATTAACTCACGGACATCACAATGTCTCGGCCCGGTGAGAATCAATTTTGCTTGGATACACACCAAGGGTATACCTCGTGCTAGTCTCGGCGAATCGATGGTGTCGAATCCATCAATTCATCGACTAGGGATAATTCCGATACATCACAATTACACATGTAGAGATACTCACTAGTTGTGATCCAATCAAAAATTCTCTCATGTTGTGAATCGTAGCGTGGACATTCAGTAAATGAGTTTAAGATCTAATCAAATAAATGAAAACATGTATACTCAAATAGTGAATCTTCATTTATCATATAAATGATTCAAACATAAGGCGATTGTCTTAGGACATCTCTCATATATTACTAACAAACATAAATACAAAAGCCGACGATCCGTACATCGTCTATTCCGCGGCTATTCGTAGAATAGAGGTTGGTCGCTTGAACAACAAGTTTGTTCAAGTGACTACTCTAATCGAATAGCATAACGATGACAAGGTTGCTTGGGTAATCCCTCTTGTCATGGATACATTTTTTTATCCGGGGACATAGAAGGGATCGCCATGAACAAGCGATCGAGTTGAAGTGGGAAGAGAAGTTTCCTACCTTCAAGTGGTATCAGAGCCACGGTTTCTGGTTTTGTGTGTTTAGGATTCGATTACTCTTATGCATTTTTCATATATTATATGTGTTGGATAATAGTAGGATATGCGTAGGTTAACTCTTTGGTTGCAGGCATAGGATCCAACTATTATGGCCATATGTATGTATGTGATTGTATGTGTGTAATTGTATATTTTGTTGAATCCTTGGGGTTGACGAGGCTAGTATTTAATTTTTTGTAAATTAGATACGGCATTATTTAGCCACTCTTTTTATTTTAGTTTACTTTCGATCTAGATTTCATGTACACTCCCTCGTGGAGTATAGGATCGATGGATGTAAATTAAAATAGTTTTTTAGTCTCGGCTCGGATCTCCGGATGGCTCGTACATGGCGTAGGAGAAGCAGACGAGATGGCGATGCGATGGGAGGCATATTGAAGACAAAAGTCATAATAGTTGGAAAATATTTATTTTTCATATTTATTGCTTATTGTTTGATATGCATGTCGTAGGCTAGAAAATTCCTCAATTTCAAATTACTAAGTGGGAGAGGGATATTTTAATAAATTCCCACGACCTCCATTACGATTTGACATGTGATGCAAACAAACTTGCGCGTCGGCTCTGAGTGCCTTCCTCCCCATCGGATGAGTTTGTTTGCGGATCACAAGGTCGAATATGGTTATAGGGAATTATTAAGGAGCGTGTGTACTTCTCCATCGGAAGGCACATAACCCGATATAATTTCCTTGGTATCGAGTAATGGTGAAAACTTAGATGCAAATAGGAGTATCCTCCCCATCGGAGTCACTGCTTTTATTTGTAGGGTCGAAGAGAAACCAACTATTAATTTTATTTGTCAAAAAGTTAGGTTGACAAGATAGTAAAATTAATGGGTAAAACCTCCTCTTACAAATGTAGAATTCATATATGTCCACACTATCATGGCATACGATATTCTCGGTGTTTTGAGGTGTTGGTTGATTTTGAAATTTTATTGTTTGAGGAATCAATAAATTTTGAAATCTAAAGTTTTGATCTATGTGATTCTTAGGTTTTCTTTCAAAATGACTTTCAGTCCACTTGCTATGATACTAAAGGAAAATAAACTTACTGTATATAATTATGTTGATTGGAAAAAGGAATCTTGACATTGTCTTAACTGCTGAGGAGTACAAATATGTACTCTTCGAAGAGTGTCCTCCTAAGCCTGCAAATGAGCTGGAAGTCCTTGGAGTTGAGATCAATGGGAAAACCCAGGTTGATATCATTCTCCAGTCGACAAAAAGGCCTTCTCAGGCTCAGGCCATGGTTGCTCAGAAGGTTTCTACTTCTAAGCCGAAAGGCAAGAAGAAGAAGAAACAAGATGGGGCAAAGGTGGTGGGAGGATCTCCGAGACGAGTGAAGAAGCCGAAAGGCAAGTGCTTCACTTGCAAGCAGACTGGACATTGGAAGAAGGATTGTCCCAATCCAAAATAGAACAAAGGTATATCCTTTGGTCTAGTCGTTTAAACATGTTTAGCGGTGTTATCTACCGGCACTTGGTGTGTAAATACGGGAGTCACTGATCATGTCTGCAATACTTTGCAGGGGTTCCAGGAAACCCGACGACTAGCTAAAGGGGAGATTACCATTTACTTGGGCAATGCCATGAAGGTGGCGGCTATTACAGTGGGAGATGTTTATTTGTCTTTTGAGAAAAATAAAATTTTGATTCTTAAGAATTGCCTTTATGTACCTTTATTTAGAAAGAATTTAATTTGGGTTTCTAAATTGTTTGTGAATGGATACTCTATTTCTTTTAATGACAGAGTTGTTATAAAAAGGAATAGGGAGATTATCTGTTCTGGTACATTGATAAGAAATTTGTATACACTTGAACCAAAAGCTCCCACGATGCAAATAGAAATTAATAACTCATCTTCTAATTCCAATAAGAGAAAAGAACCTTCGAAGATGAACTAAACATATCTTTGGCATCTTAGGCTTGGTCACATTAACCTAAGTAGAATTCAAAGGTTGATAGCTGATGGACCTTTGGGTTCATTAGTGGTGGAGGATCTCCCAACCTGCGAATCTTGCTTGGAGGGTAAAATGACCAAGAGGCCTTTTAAGGCCAAGGGGTATAGAGCCAAAGATGTGTTGGAATTGGTTCATTCTGATTTGTATGGTCCTATGTCTATCCAGGCTAGAGGTGGTTTTGAGTATTTCGTCTCTTTTATAGATGATTACTCAAGATATGGATACATTTTTCTGATGCGCCGCAAGTCTGAATGCTTTGACAAGTTCAAAGAATTCAAGGCTGATGTGGAGAAATATCAAGGTAAAAGTATCAAGACACTACGATCTGATCGTGGTGGTGAGTACCTCTTGGGAGAGTTTAGGAATTACTTATCAGAGGCTAGATTTCAATCCCAATTATCTGCACCTGGCACACCACAGCAGAATGGTGTAGCAGAGCGAAGGAATAGGACTCTTATGGAGATGGTGAGATCGATGATGAGTTATTCTGAGTTGCCAGATTCGTTCTGGGGATATGCTCTAGATACGGCAGTGTACATTCTGAATTTGGTTCCATATAAATTAGTGCCTTCTACTCCCACAGAATTGTGGACTAGGCGAAAGCCTAGTCTAAGACATATTCGAATTTGGGGAAGTTCAGCACATGTGCTGAAGGCGGATGCTGGTAAATTGGAACCTCGTACATAAGTACGCATGTTCGTTGGCTATCCTAAAGGAACAAAAAGTGGTTTGTTTTATAGTCCTAGAGATCAGAGGGTGATCGTTAGCACGAATGCCAGATTTCTAGAGGAAGACTATGTGATGAACCACAAGCCCATGAGTAAGATTGTTCTGGAGGAATTAAGAGGGGAAGTCACTGCTTCAGTACCACCGGTACAAGAGGATATACCACAAGTCACTGCACCGCGTGTCACAGAGGATACATAGGAGATACCTCATCGTAGTGGGAGGGTTATGAGACAGCCTGATAGATTCATGTTCTTAGGAGAATCTTCTGATTTGGTCCCTGGCAAACATGAACCTAATCCCTGAACATATGACGAGGCAATCCAAGATAAAAATGAAGTATCTTGGCAAAGTACAATGAATGCTGAGATTGAATCTATGGATTCAAATCAGGTCTGGGAGTTAGTAGAACCATCCGATGGTGTAAAAACCATTGGATGCAAGTGGATCTACAAAAGAAAGAGAGGAATAGATGAAAAGGTTGAAAACTTCAAAGCGAGGCTTGTTGCGAAGGGGTATACTCAGAAAGAGGGTATCAATTATGAGGAGACCTTTTCGCCGATAGTCATGCTCAAGTCTATCCGGATTCTCTTGTGCATTGCAGCTCATATGGATTATGAGGTGTGGCAAATGGATGTCAAGACAGCTTTTCTTAATGGAAGTTTTGAGGAAAACATCTATATGAAGCAACCAGAGGGATTCATTACGAAAGGCAAAGAGCATCTTGTATGTAAGCTTAATCGGTCCATTTATGGATTGAAGCAAACTTCGAGGTCTTGGAACATCTATTTTGATGAGGTAATCCAGTCTTATGGATTTATTCAAAGTTTGGATGAGTCTTGTGTATACAAGAGATGTGACGGAAACGTAGTGGTATTTCTTAGACTATACGTAAATGACATTTTGTTAATTGGCAACAATGTCAAGGTGTTATCCGATATAAGGGTATGGTTGTCCAAACAGTTTGATATGAAGGACTTGGGAGAAGTGGGACACATCCTTGGGATCAAGGTTATACGGGATCGCAGGAAAAGGATGTTGTACTTATCTCAAGCTTCATACATAGACACTATTATGGATCGTTTTAGCATGTAAAACTCCAAGATAGGTTTTCTACCTTTCAGGCATGGAGTTCCTTTATCTAAGGAGATGAGTCCTAGAACATCTGAGGAGATAGAGGAGATGAAGGTTGTTCCTTATGCTTGGAGTGAAGCCTCATGTATGTTATATTATGAGACCCGGATATCTGCTTTTTGTAGGCATGGTCGTGGATATCGAGTAATCTAGACAGGGGACATTGGACTACGGTAAAGCATATATTGAAGTACCTGAGAAGGACTAGGGATTATATGCTAGTTTACCAAGCAGACCAATTACTCCCTGTGGGTTATACAGATTTTGACTTCCAATCAGATATGGATAACAGTAAGTCTACCTCTGGTTTTGTGTTTACTTTGGGAGGTGGAGCCATTGTATGGAGGAGTGTCAAGCAGAAATGCGTGGTGGACTCCACCATGGAAGCTGAGTATGTGGCAACCTCTGAGGCGGCCAAAGAAGTTGTATGGCTCAGGAACTTCTTGATGGACTTGGATGTGATTCCTGGTTTGCCCAGAACTATCACAATTTATTGTGATACTAGTGGTGCAGTTGCAAACTCGAAGGAACCACGAGTCCATATGGCAAGTAAACACATAGAGCACAAGTACCACCTGATATGAGAAATCGTAAAGGAGGTAGAAGTTGTTGTCGCCTAGATTGCATCAGAGGATGACCTGGTAGACCCTTTCACTAAGGCCCTTCTAGCGAGAGCTTTGATAGGCATGTGGAGGGAAGGGGAATCAGATGTATAGCAGTATGAGGACAGCATAGTCTTTTAGTATAAGTGGGAGATTGTTGGGATGTATACTGAAAAGTCTATCTTTTGTATGAACATCTTTATTTTTGAAATAAGAATCACATGATCATTGTTTGAATATTTATGGTTATGCATATTGTCTAATACATTACATTGTAGATAACATGGTGTGTGGTGTCACACGGGAGATCATGTTATCGGCTCCTTGTAAAGTATAAGTAAAGGCTCACAACCGAGATGGCTTTGGACATACCATTGGTATGGTTGTAGTGTGATTTGGTATTGGTTTGTCTTGACCATAGAATCACACTAGTGCACTTTGTGTGTATTGAGCAGGACCGACTTAGAGGTGATTCGATTTATTGCTGACTACATAATCGAATCGGACCTAAGATATTATATTGTACATGTTCTTAATCCTGATATAATAACGAGCACATATACTTAGTATTCATTTCTTTGATTTACCAATGGGCGAGATTTATAGATTAAATCGATAGGCTCAGTAAGTTGGGAAATAGTATTATTTATATGGTGTGTCTTTGATTATAGGAGAAAACCGTGTCCTATATATTAGGATGATGATGTCCCCTTGAGGAGCTCATAAGGTTCATCATGTAAACCCTGCAGGTGGACTTGGTCTGGCATAATGAAAAGATTGAGTGGTACTACTCATGGAGTTAGATGTTGATTAATTAATGGTCAGTAAATTAATTAATCGACGGACATTCGAGATCTTAAATACGGGGAGAAAATGTACATATAATATATGGAGCCCATATTAACTTATGGGGGTTGGTGAGGTAGATCAATGATAATCCTTTAGTGGATTGGATTATCATTAATGGATAGGATTTTATGTGGGCTTAATCCATTGGGTGGCCAAGATCCAACTCCTCCTCATGGTCCCTATTGTAGCCTATTAATACCTCATGAAGCCTAGATCCAATGGATGAAAACAAAACTCTAGATCTAAAGGTAGAGATTAAATCTCTAGATCCGACGGTTGAGATTAAATCTCTAGATCTGACGGTTGAGATTAAATCCCTAGAACCAATGGTGGAGATTAAAACAAGGCTTATCCCTAACTCTATAAAAGGAGGCTTTAGGGTTGGCATGGAGAAGAATTAGAGGAAAGGGAGCTTTGGAGTTGGCGGCAAGAAGCTTGGAGTTAGGGTTTGGAGTTGGCGGCACCAAATAAGGAAACATTTTCCTTATCTTTTTTTTCTTCTTCTTTGGTTGTCGGCATCCATACAACTCCTCTCCTTCCTTGGACCGCGTCCAAACCTAGCTCTCCTCTTCTCCTTGGCTGGTGGAACCAAGGCTTAGGGTCCTCCCTTGGAGCTTTTGGCCGACATTCATCTTTCTCTCCTTCTCCTTGTTGGCCGGCGGCAAGCAACTTGCTTGTTACTTGTTGGTTGACTAAAGGAAGGAGAAGGGTCTTGTTTCTATTCTTCCTCTTGCTCAGAACGAGCAAGGAAGGAAGTTTGGTGATCTAGGAGCTTCAACATTTGGTAGATCATCGCCCACACGAAGTCCGAAAGGAGGAAGGTCATACAATAGAAGATCGAGAGGTATAACACTTATCTATCTTCATATGTAACATGTTTGTAATTGTTTTCAATTATATATGCATGATATATTCTTTTTTGTGCCTAAATATAACTTGGACCCCAAACATAAACACAAAAGTCGGCGATCTGTACATCGTCTATTCCACGGCTATTCGTAGAATAGAGGTTGGTCGCTTGAACAAGTTTGTTCAAGTGTACTCTAATCAAATAGCACGACGATGACAAGGTTGCTTGAGCAATCCCTCTTGTCAAGGATAAATTTTTTTATCCGGGGACATAGAAGGGATCGCCCTGAACAAGCGACCGAGTTGAAGTGGGAAGCGAAGTTTCCTACCTTCATGAGAAACCTCGTAAAATGTATTACAACAGTAATAAACACAAATACAAGCTAATACAAGTAAAGAAACACTTTATAATTGTGAACTTGGATGTTTGCTTTATAGTTGCTTGAATTGCACTTGGAGACCCTAATTTGCAGCAGCAAATCGCCCCAAGGATGTCCAAGAACCGGTGCCAAATCCTCCCTCCACGAGCTCCCTTTAAAGCTGCTCCTTGGGCTGGATTTCACCTAGCAGTTGACTGCCCCTGTAGACGTTGTCTCACAACGACATGAAACACGTCGGTTAAGTCCAACGAATACACCATCAGTCGACTTATCATACCCATTAGTCGACTGATGGCTCAATCAGTTGAGTGTTCGGGCCAATCACTCGACTTGACAGCCTTTTGTGCCCGAAATCCCGACCATCAGTCGACTGATCACCAGATCAGTTGACTACTCAAGCTATCAGTCGACTACACAATGCTGGTAGTCGACTGTTAGGCCATCTTCCCGCAGTCAAACCCTAGTTGACTCCTATTAGTCGATTGACCATAGTCCCCGTCGATTGATACACCTCAAACATGAGGTTTTAACCCAAGTATGGTGCCCCCATACTTGCTAGACCACCCTTAGCCTAGACCTAAGCCTTCTAGCCACCTCCGTCAGCCTCACGCCTATCGGATCCCTCCAAGTCATCCATGACTTGTTCATCCATATGCTAGCCTTCAGGTGCTTCCATCAGCTATGTCATGCTAAGTTGATCTATACCGCCAAGGCACATTGGACTTACGCTGCCAAGACTCCCACTTGGACTTTACGCCGCCAACCATTGGACTTATGCTGCCAAGACTTCGCTTAAACTTTACGCCGCTAATATTCCCCTTGGACTTTCCAAATGCCAAGTGTCCCACTTGGACTTTCCATGATAATGGTCAAACCATCGTCAAACATCAAATACTAACCTGGGTCGATTGCACTAATCTCCCCAACACATGTTAGACATCAATGTCAGACATCAATGTCAGACATCAATGTCAGACATCAATGTTAAACATCAAAACACTACTCGAGTTAAACTCGAGTCTGGTCAATCGTGACCTGGGCCGATTTCACCAACAGAAAAAGGGGAAACGGGTGGTGGTTGCAAAATGTCAGGAATCATCTGATGTCTGACAAGTGATGGGGAATTTTCAGGGGATAATTCACCCAATAAAGTGTTTGATAACACGGGTGTCGGGGAAGGCAACAAAATGGCCGAGGGGGACACTGGGGTGAAGGGCTCCTGGCGAGTGAGGGGAAGAACACCGGAGTCATGATCCACGCTCAGTTGAGGAGAAACGCTTCTCGAACTTCGGATGGATGGGGAAGACGGCGTGGATGTCAGCAGAAGGTGTGAAGGTGAAGATGAAGGAGTTACAGTTGAAATGGACCCTAATGTTGACAGGAGCTCTGAGGGAGGAGAAAGATCAGGAGGGAGGATATCCTCCTCCAATAGACGTGGGCGTGCTGCATCCCTCAATTCGGCTTGATTCTGTAAAAAAGGAGGGGGCGAATTACGGACTCCTAGAATAGAAGGCGAAGAGACAAGTGAGCTAGGGTTTGTCAGTGGTACTAAAGAAGAAGGAAGAGAGGAAAATAACGGTGGAAGGTTTGCGCTGGGCGCATGTGATGCCACGAGGGAGGAAGTTGCGGAGAAATGAGGAGGAGAAGTGGATACCGAAACAAGGCCAGTAGGGGCAAATGAAGATGAAATGGGGGGTGGAAATGGCGCAACATTAGTTTGTTGATCTTCACTTCGCCTAGACCCTCTACGGTATTTCGCTAGCAGCTGTTTAAAGATGGAATGCATCTTGACTTTCAAGGAGGAGAGAAAACACGAAAGTTGTCTGCCGGGCATAGGAAAGCTAGAACTGGTGAAGAGAAAGAAGAAGGTTGAAAATAGGAGGGGGCAGAAGTGAAGAAGAGGGAAGGGCGAAGAATCTTATATGGGGAGCAGGGTGTGCTTATTGGGATACAAATCAGAGATGTGGGCCCTTAGGAGGTGTGGAATTGTGTAATCGATCTTTTTTACGGCCCATTATCAGTCAGCGTTGTTATCCCCGCGTGGCAAAAGAATGAAGAAATAGGGCTTCAAAGCAGAGATGTAGCCCCATTGGAGATTTACAGTCTATCCTTCTTAAGGCCTGGCCTTAGCCAGAGCCATCTGAAGGTTGAAGCTTCACTTCGGTCGCTTGTGCATGGCGATCCTATCATACATCCCCGAATTAAAAAAAAATAATCCAGACGAAGATGGATTACCCAAGCAACTGATCCATCATCGTGCTATTCGATTTGAGTGGTCGCTTGAACAAACTTGTTGTTCAACCAACCTAATTCTTTTCCTCGATTAGCCACGAAATAGATGATGTACGGATCACCGGTTTTTGTGTTTATCATCGGGGTCTAAGTAAAATAACCACATACATGATACAAAAGAACTAAAATCAAAACAAACAAGATTATACCTCTTGTATACCTCTTGATCTTCTATTGTATGACCTATCCTCCTCTTGGACGTTGTGTGAGAAATGATCTTCCAAGAGTTAAAGCCTCCTAGATCACGTATCTTCCCTTCCTTGTTCGCTCCGAACAAGGGAAGATGACCAAACTCTTCTTCTCCTATCTAGTGCCGACCACCAAGCCTCCTTGCTTGGTTGTTGTCGCTGGTCAAGGAGAGGGAGAAGTAATTGGCGCCGGCCCTTTCCAATGGAGAAGGAACTGTCGGCCCTAAGAGAAGGAAGGGGAGGTAGAAGCGCCGGCCAAAGCTTGAAAGAAGGAGTCACCGACCAAGTGAAGGAGGAGAAGAACAAAACCTAGCCTCCAACCTTGTTGTCGCCGACCCTAGGAGGAGCAAACCCTAGCAACCAATGCTTGCCACCCTAAACCCTAGCACAACTCCAAAAAAACCCTAGAAGCACACCACTCGCCCAAGCCTCTTCCATCTTATTTATAGATCTCGCCCAAGCCTCCTTTTAATCGTGTCCGTTGGATCTAGGCTTCGTGAGGGTTTTAATAGGCTACAATAGGGACCATGAGGAGGAGTTGGATCTTGGCCACCTAATGGATCCGGCCCACATAAAATCTGATTCATTAATGATAATCCATTCCACTAGAGGATTATCATTGATCTATCTCACCAACCCCCATAATTAAATATAAGCTCCATATATTAATTGTACAAATATCTCCTCGTGTTTAAGATATTGAATGTCCGTTAATTAATTAATTTACTGACAATTAATTAATTAACATCTAACTCCATGAGTAGTACCACTTAACCTTATCATCATGCTGGACCAAGTCCACCTGAAGGATTTACATGATGATCCTTATGAGCTCCTCAAGGGGACATCATCATTCTAATACATAGGACATGGTTTTCTCCTATAATCAATGGCACACCATGTAAATAATATTATTTTCCAACTTACTAGGCCTATCGATTTAACACATAAATCTCGCCCATTGGCAAATCAAAGAAATAAATATTAAGTACATGTGCCCATTATTATATCGGGATTAAGAGCATGTACACCATAATATCTAAGGTCTTATTCAATTATGTAGTCAGCAATAAATTGAATCACCTCTAAATCGGTCCTGCTCAATACACACAAAGTGTACTAGTGTAATTCTATGGTCAAGATAAACCAATCCCAAATTACACTACAACCATGTCAATGGTTTGTTCAAAACCATCTTAGTTGTGAGCCTCTACTTATACTCTACAAGGAACTGATAACATGATCTTCTATGCGACACCACACACCATGTTATCTACAATGTAAAGTATTAGACAATATGCATAATTATAAATATGCAAACAATGATCATGTGATTCTTATTTCAAAATGAAGATGCCCATACAAAGACTAAGCTTTCAGTATACATCCCAACACCATCATCCCCGTGCAGTGCTGGAATGGAGGAGTAGGATTTAAGGTAACAATACATGTGAAGGATGGTAGAGAGAAAAAATCCTTCCGACTTGATGGGGCAAAGCCTTAGATCTGGTCGTCACACTTTTTTATGGCTCGGCGTTAGCCGAAGCCGTCATCCCCGTGCGATGGTGGAACGGAGGAGTAATGTTTAAGGTAAGAACACATGTGAAGAATGGCAGAGTGAAAAAATCCTTCTGACCTAATGGGGCAAAGCCCTAGATTAGGTCGTCACACTTTTTTATGGCTCGGCGCTAGCCAAAGCTGTCAACCCCATGCGGTGGTGGAACGGAGGAGTTGGGTTTAAGGTAAGAACACATGTGAAGAATGGCAGAGTGAAAAAATCCTTCTGACCTGATGGGCCAAAGTCCTAGATCAGGTCGTCACACTTTTTATGGCTCGGCATTAGTCGAAGCCGTCATCCCCGTATGGTGGTGGATCGGAGGAGTTGGGTCTAAATGCACAGCATCATGCAATGGCGGAGTAAAAAATTCTTCCGACCTGACCAGGTGAAGCCCTCGGTGAGGTCATCACTATTCTCTTTGCTTGTCTTCTAGGCAAGCAGATATCCCCGTATGGTGGAGGATCAGAGGAGTTGGATTTAAGGTAGATGCACTCTTGAAGAAATACAACGGCGGAGTAAAAAATTCTTCCAACCTGACCAGGTGAAGCCCTCGGTTAGGTCATCACTATTCTCTTTGCTTGTCTTCCAGGTAAGCAGATATCCTCGTATGGTGGCGGATCGGAGGAGTGGAGTTCAAGGTAAATGCACGGAAGAAGATAACGACGGAGTAAAAAAATTTCCCGACCCAACCAGGCGAAGCCCTAGGTCAGGTCATCACTATTCTTTTTATCCCCGTGTGGTGGTGGATCGGAAGAGCTGAATTTCCACTCAGCTATATATTATTTTCATCCCCGTGTGGTGGTGGATCGAAAGAGCTGAATTTCCACTCAGCTATATATTATTTTTATCCCTGTGTGGTGGTGGATCGGAAGAGCTGAATTTCCACTCAACTATATATTATTTTTATCCCCGTGTGGTGTTGGATCGGAAGAGCTGAGTTTTTCTTCAGCTATAAATTATTTTTATCCCCATATGGTCATGGAGCGGAAGAGCTAAGTTTTACCTCAGCTATATATTATTTTTATCCCCGTGTGGTGGTGGATCGGAAGAGCTAAATTTTCACTCAGCTATATATTATTTTTATCCCCGTGTGGTGGTGGATCGGAAGAGCTCAGTTTTTCCTCAGCTATATATTATTTTTATCCTCGTGTGGTGGTGGATCGGAAGAGCTGAGTTTTCTCTCAGCTATATGTTATTGTTATCCCCGTATGGTGGTGGATCGAAAGAGCTGAGTTTCCCCTCAATTGTATATTATTTTTATCCCCGTGTGTGGTGGATCGGAAGAGCTGAGTTTTCCCTCAGCTATATATTATTTTTATCCCCGTGTGGAGGTGGGTCGGAAGAACTGAGTTTTCGCTCAGTTATATATTATGTTTATCCCCATATGATGGGGGATTGGGAGAGTTGAATTTTTACTTGATTTCTATACAGTGAAGAGGAGTTGAGGCCTCAAGCGGAAGAAGGAAGGCTAGAGGAATAGATGGGCTGAAAAGAGTATTGGCGAAAACTCAGTAAGTTTTATTTTTTGGTAGAGTCGAAATATTTTAACTTATTATTCATATAATGTGCATTTAGTAAAGAAGAGACACATGCAATCTGTGGCGATGAAAATTTCGTTGATAAAGAAGAGTTACATAATGCAGTCTTCTTGGAAGGGAAAATAACAGATGAGGTCCCTCTTTAAGGGGAATTATAGTTCTTCCCGAGGGGGTACGAAGATGCTCCTTTATGCATCTGTGGCTGGCGGCGCAGTTGTCGAAGGTAGGATTGCTGCAGGAATATGTGCTTGGACAGATTCCTTTGAGATACTACCAGCTCTTGGCTCAGAGAATAGTTGTGAGTAGAGGCTATCCGCAGGCGTCGCTTCAAGTCCTGGAGTTGTTCCTCTAACTCCTCGATACGATGTCATTCTTCAGTCTGTCTCTCCGAAGACAAAGAGTTACTATCCTGCTCAGATAGGTGCTCCATGATGCAAGAAGGAGAAGGGAGAAGCATGCCTTAACAGGAACAAAAAAAACCAAAAGATGGGTTGGGTGAAGGTATTGTCGAAGGTTTTTATAGATAAAAAGGGGGATATTAATTGATCCCCTTGGGAAGTCGAGGCATTAAATGCAGATAAAGGAGGGAAGACGTAAGGGCAGTAGTGGGGGTTGTTGAATGCAATAATTCTAAAAAGACTGTCCGTGTTTCATGAAAAGGGTAAGTATGAAGCCAATTTAGCTGATGTGGAGACCGATCCTTTTCTGAAAATATTCCTTAGTTAGATTACGCGAAGTCGACCTAGTCCAAAAAAGGTTATTGTCATCGAAGGTTTTTGCTGAAATAGTTTGGAGTCTGCGAAACATAAAAAAGACAAGTACAGATACCCATTCCTTTTTATTAACATGCCAAATGGTGGCTACATTAATTAAACTCTAGTTTATACAGGTTTAGTGCTATTGTTATTACTAGGGGAGTTGGCGTAGGACTCTTCTGCAGGAAGGGGTGCCAGAACGACCCTATAAAGGTCGCCTCGGGCCCAAGGTGAAGTAGGCAGAGTTTCGATTGGGGGGAGCAGGGGAATCTCATTCGGAGGGACTGGAAGGAGAGCTAAGGCAGGAGGAAGTTCAGCTGGAGCCCGAAGATCTTCCACTGTGTATTCCCAGGTCATCGTGGGGTTCCAGACACGGTTGCGGAAGGAGGGGAAAGGGGCCCGGAAGGATATCCTCACGTTGGGAGCCAAAACATTGGCTGGCACAGGAGGAGGAGGAGGTCGATATGCTAAAGTGGTTGTGGATCGGGTAGCAGATTCTTGGGAGGACCCTGCGTCAAGATCATACAGATCAAAAGAATTAGAGTCGGAGGTTATGTTGATGGGGTGTCCAACGGAAGCCATGAAGGTAGGATGGGAAATAGCCAGGGCTCACTGTAACAATTTATAGTCAGAGGGAGGAAGGTTTGTAGTCCTCCTTGGGAAGTGAAGGAGAAGGTGAAGGGGCGAGGGAAGTAATGACATCAGTATAGGGAATAATCGAAATATTAGTCCCAAAACGGGTAATTACCTCCTCATTTGATGAGACGAATTGGCGGGGCTTGGTAAGGTTTAATCTTTTTTATCGAGTGAAAGTTTGCCCCGACCCAAGGAGAATAAAGACTGGGACAGCCCGAATGGATTCCTGAGTGGAAGGTTTTAGCAGTCGACTGGCACCCTGAAGGGTGGAGAATCCACAGCGACGTATGAAGGAATAGCCTAGAAAGGACTTCAAAAATTTCTGATCAATAATAATTCGTACACAGAGAGCAACACATGGCATTACAATTTCCAAAAAATCTTTATCAATAAGAGGCTGATCAGTACAATGAGAAAAATATGACAATTACAGTTCAAAAAGTTTAGGGGGACATCTGGCTAGAGCCACTTTGGGATTAAGATAACTTGTGCCAATGCCCGATGGAGGGTAGCCTTCGGCAACGTTCAGAGAGGAAGATCCTTCAAAGCCTAGCAGGAACAGCTGCACGCCCTTCTGAGCATATCTCATCTTTAGATCTGTCTCCTACTCTTTCAACCGGGCCTAGCATTCAACTAACTGGATGGCCAGGGCATCTCTTTCTTTTGCGGCCGTCATAGCTTGGTGACCCAAAGAAGCCAGGGCTTCAGAGTGCTCCTTTTGGAGTTCATGTTGCTGGGTGGTTACTGAAGTTAGCATCCCCGGAAGTGCGGACACCTTCAGAGAGATGTCTTCTTGGTGGTGCCAGCACAACTCCAAAGTGGCCTTCCAAAATTTGCATTCCTGTTAAAGTTGGAGTATAGTTGTAGAAGACTCAGAAACCCGGAACTCCGCCTCTGCAAGCTGCATCTTATGTTCCTCTAGTTCTTGAGCGAGGAGGGGGGTCTGTTGAAGCTGGCTAGATTACAGGAACAATTGTTGTTGAAAATCATCATTCTTTCTCTGGAGTTCCTCTTTTTCACTCCGAGCCACTGCCAGTTGTGTCATCCGATCATCACATTGAGCGACCAGGGCGGACTCCCTTTATTTGCCTTCATTCGGTTGTTGGGTCAGCTTTTTATGTTGAGTAAGGGAGGCAGTGTGACGAGCAGCCATCGTGGATTGGTAATTTAATATGCCCGACATAGTTTCATTGCAAGCTTTAATTGTCTGGGACGGGAAACAGAATGTTAGAGAAACAAATGCCAGCCTGTACACCGTAGGTATGAAGGATAGGAAAGCTTACCTCAGCTAAGGATTTGCACAGGCGCTCATAAGGGTTCTGCATCTGGGATTGATTAAAGAGTCGCACCTCTTCGGTACTTCAGATCCTAAGGGAGGATCCTAAAGAAGTGGATGGAGGGTCTAGAGGGGGAAGAGTATCCCCAATCAAAAAAGGCTCCGTCGTGGATGTGAGGGTACAGAAGGGTCCGTGACCCAAGTATAAGGGGGAGAAGAGGGTAAATCTATCTAAGTAGCTGTAGGGAGAGAGTCGACTGGAGAATCAATCCTCTAATCAGGTTGGAAAGAGGATGAAACAGCGAAAGGGGAAGGGGGAAGTTCTTCTTGGGGGGAAGAAATAGGTGTGACCAAGGCATTTTCTTCCTCGCGGGGTTCGTAGATGATTAGGCGTCGGTGCCTATTTAATTTTAGGGGAGAAGGCGGAGGAGAAGAATGCGAGGAAGAGGATATGGGAATAGAAGAGGAACTGGGACCGCCTTCCTTGCGAAGGCGAAGTTTCTTGCGAGGAGAAGAAGGAATAGTCGGGGATTTGCCCTTGCTGCATTTCTTGGAAGGCTTCTTCTTTGCTGTCGCAATTTCCTCCCCTTTGATTATGGCATTCTGCATCAGGTTGTCTGCAAAATCAACCGTTATAAAGTGTGCTGGCAACAAAACATATGTTGTATCAGAGTACGAGCAACATCCTACCTATGGCGTCAGGATCGGTCAGGGGGAAAGGGGACAACTCATAGCGACTAAAGAGGGGGGGTTTCATCAAATGATCTGAACTATAATGGTAGTCCCTCAACACGTGGTAGACCTCCGGGAAGGGACACTGCGTCCTACTCTTATGGAAGGAAAGTAGTTCAGGGAGATCCAGTTTCCAAGTATCAGAGTAGGGGAGGGGCATCGGAAGTTGAGCGAAAAAGTAGAGAGTTTCCCACCCCTTTTGGGAAGAGGGCATGTTTATTAGGAATTGGCAATCCGAATGACTAGAAAGGTAAAAGAGGCCCTCCTTAGAAGACTTCAGTTGGAAGAAGCAGTGAAATATCAATGGGGACAGAGGAAGACCTAGATGCCGGAATACTATAATTGCCCCCGATAATATACGGAAAGAGTTGGTGGAAAATTGATTGATGGGTAGTTTATAAAAGTCTAATATCTCCAGGTAGGTAGGGGGCACGGGTAAATACAGACCATTTAGCAACTGTTCAGAGAATAAGTAATGAAAACCCAGTGGGGGAAGATGAGGTTGATAAGAGGTAGTGTTGAAGCGGTAGGGTATAGAGGGGTCTATATGTTGGTGCATACTGTTGAAAAAATAATGTTGACAGTTTAAATGGGTGACGGTGTGCTCGTACCAGGGGCGTGAGGTAGGGTTCTTCGGATCCATAGGTGCGAAAAGAGGAGTAGCACTTACTTGAGAGATGAGGATGGAACACTAGCGAAAATGGAGGCTAGGGCAACTGACCACCGTTGAACAGAATCGCTAGAAGAGGAAGGGGAAAAGACTAAGTCGCTAAAGCCTAAGTTGTGCATAAAGAGGGGAGGAGGGGAATTTATACAGGGTTTTTGTGACTCTTCGACTACTTAACAGAAGAAGAAAAGTGGGGCCCATGGGCCCAATAAGCCGCGTCGAGCGTATATGGTGAGGTAACAGGAAAAGGTAAATTAGAGCTAATCAGGGGAAGGATAATGAGAAATGTTGCACTTAGAATGTCAAACTCAGCATTTCGTTTGACTATTTTTAGGGGGTGGCTAATGATACTGCCACTATCTAGTTCAGCGATCAAAGTGAAAGAATCCATGTGGAAGACACTGTCTGAACCGGGGGATTTGTTCGGTAAAGTAGGTCTACGAGGATTGGTTCAGTGAAGCACGACTGATGGATTAGTTCAGCAAAGTAGGTCTGTGAGAATTGGTTCGGTAGGGTAGGTCTGGGGAATTGACTCATTGAAGTAGGTCAGGGGAATTGGCTCGGCAAAGAGAGTTTGGAGATTGGCTCTGTAAGGAGAGTCTAGGAATTGACTCGAGCTATTATAGGAAGTCTGAGGTATGGAGTCTAAGAGCTATACTAAGCCTAGATGTTAGGCTTAGGCTAACCTTACAAAGGGCGAGAGGGTGAAAAGGAAAGGTTGGAATATTTCCCAAAATATTTGTAGGAGTTTGTTACCTAATCGACTAGGACCCCACATAATATTCGGAGGAGTCTCCACTCCCTATTTCTGCAACAGAATGATTCTCCAAGTAATCAAGATGCCCACGTGTACGGTGATGGGAAGAGTTTGTTACGTGATAGCTGGCAAAGAAGGAGGAGGAGAATAAAAGGCAGAGGAGGGATGAGAGAGAGGGGGATCCAACTTCCAAGAGAGAGAAACAAAGGCACAGAAGAGCAAAGAGCGAAGACATCATCGGAGAAGAAGAAGAAGAGGAGACAAGGATAGTAGTGAGCTCCATTCTTTCGGTCTTTGCATGCTGAAGTAAATTGTAAGAGGTTTTCCTTCCACCTCTGGAAACTCTTTCCACGAAAGAGGAATTTTATAGTGAAAGTACTTTGGCACCGTAGCTCGTGAGAGAGCTCACCACGTGGAGTAGGAATCTTCATTCTGAACCACGTAAAACTCTGTGTCTTGACTTTTTATTTTGGTTGTTGGCTTCTTCTACTCATGTTCTATTACTGTTGCGGTCGAAGAGAACCCTAAGCCTCTTATACGCCTCTTAGCGTTGAAAGGAGGTGAGAAAATCCATCTATGACCGCATTAGAACTTGATATTGCTATTATGAGGACTAAAGTGCTCTAGTCCTCTTGACAAACTTGTCGGAGTTTACTCTATTACCCTATGTCTAAGAAGATGATTTATAATGTTTTTTTTTGAAGTCACACTGACATCGCAAGAGGCATGGAACATAAGAGATCTATAAATTATGAAACCTCTATATATTTTTTTTCCCTAAACATTGTTTCATTTTACCTCCTATGAATACTTTAATTTGCTTCTGCTATTGCATTCCTTATTTGGTACTGTTATAATCCGACTTAAAGAATAGAAAAAGAAAAAAGTGGAGGGCTATAATTCGGAGGGTAAGATCAGACGAATAGGACTACAGTTTGGGATATACATCCGAATCAAGTGGGATTTAGCTCGAAAAATTAAGCCGAACTGAGGGAATTATAATTCGGGGAGCCGAGCTGAGTTAGAACTATATCGGCTTGATGCTAGAATAAAGTCGGATAATGACTCGGGAAAGTGAGCCAAAATAGAGAAATGTTGACACGGGAAGAAGAATTGAATTGGAGGAGTAGCGGAAAGGGTTGATTAAAGGAATGACATAGGGGTAAAATGAAGGAAAGGGAAGACACCACGACATGTTCTTGTAAGAGTTTGTATCGCAACCAACTAAGGTACCTCGGAGGCCCCACAGAAGATTTCTAATAGCGCATACTCGCTAACGTCATAATAATATGATTCTTTAAATCTATATAACCCTCCACGTGGACGGTGATCCGAATGGTTTGTTACACAATAGCTGCCCCTAGGGGCAGCAAATATGAAAAGAAAGGGAGGAGGAAGATGAGAGGGGGATTCTCATTATTTTTCTATCTACACTCACTATTTCTCGGATAACAACTCTGATGTGCTTCTTCTTCTTCCTCCTGAGATACAAGTTCTAACAGAAGCATCAGAGGGTGACTGCCAAGGAGAGGGACAGTGGTTTGACATGCGTTAGCTTTCTTGGGATCTTTACTACAGTGGGTGGAGAAGGAGCATCCTTGATGGGACAAGATTGAGGAAAAACCATCTTCACGTTATTTCTTTTATTTTGTACAAGCTCTTATTTGTAAGAGGTTTGTCTATCTCCGGAGGTACTTCCAAGAAGGAGAGATTTTAGTGAAGGTGTCTAGTGTCTGCAACACAATATATACAGAATAACAAATAGTAATGCAAAGGGATAATAAACATCAGGCAATATTAAGGGTTTACATCATTCAAAGGTTTTTTTGACAATGTCCTACCTATCACAATAGAGTCGTCCAAGTGGAAGAGGGATAGTCCATGATGACTCAGGAGGTGGGAATCTAATAGGAGGTCAGAATTATAGTGGTGTCCCCTCAGCACCATGCGGACTTCAGTGAAGGGGCATTGGAGCTGGTAGCCTTGAAAGGGGGGGTAGATTTGGAAGGGTTGTCTTCCAGGTTTCGGAGTGGGGAAGAGGAGTAGGAAGTCAAGCTAAAAAATATAGCTCTCTCCAACCCTTATGGGAAGAAGGCTTGTTAGTAAGGAATTGATACTCAGAACGATTGGCAAAGTAGAAGATATCTATTTTTAAAGATTTTAACTGGAAGAGACAATGAAAGATCAGAGGGGATAAAGGGAGTCCTAAGTGCTTGAAAACTTTAATGGTGTCTGCCAACAGTCAGAAGGTTTTGGGAGCTAGCTGATTAATATCTATTTTGTAGAAATCTAAAAACTCAAAGTAGATAGGAGGCACGGGAAGTCGAAGGTCATTCTCTAGCTGACCTAGAAAGAAACAGTGGTAGTTGGGGGGGGGGGGGGATGCGGCTAGTGAGGGGGCGAGGCGTAAGAACATTTAATAGATGGGTTATAGTTCTCTAATATCGCGGAAGTAGTGGTGACTATCTATGAGAGAAGGAGTGCCCTCGTACTAGGGGGGCCCCGCTAGGGTTTTTCAGGGAAGGAGCCATAGCAAAAGAAAGCAAGGTGTCACTTACTTGTGGTTGAGAGGTAACAATCATTGGAAGAAAGAAGACTTCTAGATGTTGAAGGCTTAGGTGCAAAAATTTCATTGGTGAAAGTCACCGAATGGGAGAGGAAGACGAAGTTACCGCATAGAAGTAGGGCTTCAAAGGGTTTTAGCTTTTAAATACTCTGTTGAGATGGGGAAGTGAGGCCCATTAACCCAACGAGGTGATTAGTACGCTTAAAATGGGTAATGAGGAGAGGGATCCCGACTCAATAAGCTAGGTAGAACCTGTAAGGGATCAAGAGTTGGTTAAGTAGTTATCGAGGTAGAGAGGAAGTGCAATAAGGGAGGACTCATAACCTTAGGAGTCAGATCAAAGGATAAGTTGACTATTTTGAGGGGGTGGCTAATGATACTGTTATAACCCGACTTAGGGAATATAGGAAGAAAAAGTGGAGGGTCGTGATCCGGAGAGTAAGATCAGACTGTTAGGACCTGTGCGCCTGCTAGAGGGGGGTGAATAGCGATTCGTCGCTTCACGAAATTTGATCATTCTCGCGTGCTTGATTGTCTACGATATTTGTTAGTGCAGCAGAAATAATAGAAATACAAAACAAATATAAATACAATGCACAAGAAAAACAATATAACGTGGTTCGGAACCGAATGGTTCCTACTCCACGGATTGAGCTCTAATGATGCACACGCAACCACTAATCAATAATGCTCCTTCTCGACAACAAGTTGGAGGTGGAGAAACCTCCTACAATGAATTACAACAGTAATACAAGAAGTAAACAAGCAAATACAAAATGAATACAACAATCTATGTAAAGAAAACTTTACAAATTCTCTTTTTGATGCTTGCTTGTTTGGTTGCTTGAGTTGCACTTGGAGACCCTGAATTGCAGTAGCAAATCGCCCCAAAACTCCTCAAGAAACCTTGCCAAAAATCCTCCCCACGAACTGCTTTTATAATCTAAATTCGGGCTGATTTTCGCCTAGCAGTCGACTAATATAGACCATCAGTCGACTGCTCCTGTAGTCGTTGTCTCACAACAGCATGAGCCACGTTGGATAAGTTCCAACGGATAGACCATCAGTCGACTAATCATACCCATCAGTCGACTGATCGAGTCATCACTATTGGTGCATTAGGCACCTAAGTTGAACCTGAGTTTTGATTATAGAAAACGATACAAAGTTAAGCTCATGTCGTTAGCTCACGAGTTGAATCGAGTGTGCAGAAAATTACTATTGCTGGAGCTGAAGGCTAGCGACACCTGGAGGAAGTCGCGATGGTCGGGCGACACTTGAGTGACTTCGGAGGGAGCCAAAGGAATCGAGTGGAAGGCCAGAAGCGAAAGTGACACAGTAAGTATCGAGGTAAGCTCGTGTGTGTGCGAGTGTAAGTGAGGTTGTATCCTCTTTAGAGGGATAGACTTAAGCGTAGATCCGACCCAAGACATCCCATCGGTGGTCTAGGTCGAGATCAGACGGTCAGAGGCCGTCGAAATAATGTTATTGTTCAGCTAGCATCACCGACCGTCACTTGAGGACTCGATCGTCGCCAAATCACCGATCGTTCATACGATTCGACTGATGATGGCTAACAATCGACTGATGGTCAAGGATCAGCTTCGAGGAGTCAAGGTTTATCACCTCATTTCAAGGGGAGTGGTGCTCAATTGTGATTGGCTAAAGTTTCTCTCGAAAAGGGGCTCAAAGGCTATAAAAGGAGGGCCTATCCTAGGGTTTCATCATCAATTCTAAGCTTCCAAAAGCCTCTGCCAAGCTACAACTCTCTGACAACGAAGTGCTTCTTCTCTGACGTCTAGGTTTAAATTGCTTTCATTTTTATTACGTCAGTATAAGTTTTATTTCAGTTCATTACTTTACTTTCTCGGAGATTTTATCGTAACGAGGAGAGGGGAGTGTCCCTCTACCTTAAGCTTTGTGTTTCTTTTGTATCGATTAACTCCTACCTCTAACGAGGAGGAGTTCTTTAGTGTTTTGCCCTCTGTACATGGTCAAGGACCACTAGGGGCTTGGAGTAGTAGCTGAAGGCTATGAACCAAGTAAAATTCTCTTGTCTCATTTACTTTACATTTATCTTTCCGGTGCGTATAAGTGTTTTAAAATGAATTCGAAAAAGAAAAGGTTTATCGCTATTCACCCCCCGCCCCTCTAGCGATCCGCTTCGATCCAACAATTGGTATCAGAGCCGAGGGTTGCTAAGATTTGGTGAAACCACCGATCTAGCTTTTTACAGATTTTTTTCCGTTTTAATTCTGTTTATTTCGAATTTATTTCATTAGGTTAGTTTTCCTCCCGCACTACTAATCCAAGATGCAAGTCTTCGTACATTTCGTGTGTTTGTGTCGTTGCTAGGTTTTTCGTTTTAATCTCCTTGTTTCTTTTGTTTTAATGGCCCATCTCGTTTTAATCTCCGTTTTACAACGGAGATGAGTTCCGTTATTGGAAGGGTCGGATGGAATGCTTTCTTAAAACTCAAATCGAGATGTGGATCATAATCCAAATGGGATTCACACTTCCGACTAACGAAGTGGGTGAATCCTTGGATTATGACCAATGGACCATTGCAACAAAAAGACAAGTCGAAGCCGACGCCAAGGCAACTCAAATCCTCCAATGCGGCTTGTCCAAGGAGGAGCTTAATCGTGTCGGCCCCTTCATCAGCGCAAAGGACCTTTGGACAAAGCTAGTAGAGTTACACGAAGGGACCGATGAAGCCAAGGTATGTAAGCGCGATCTTTTGTTTAATAAATTATATAATCTAAAAATGCAGGAACACGAATCAGCGACACAACTTCATGCCCGTGTTGAAGACATAGTCAATAATCTACACGCGATCGGGCAAAAGGTCGAAAACTGCGACCTTATAAGGTATGTTCTTAACTCTTTTCCAAGGACTACCTTGTGAGCATCCATGGTCGATGCCTACAAGGTCTCCAAGGATCTTTCAAAACTTAGGTTAGATGAGTTATTTTTCAATTTCGAACTCCATGAGCAGTCTAACTCGAAAACCAAGAAGGGTATAGCACTTTTTGCAGATTCAAGAAAGAAAATCGCGAGCAAGCCACCCCCGAAGGAAGAAGAAGATGAGTCTGATTCGGAGGTCGACCCGGAAATGGAGGCCAAACTAGTCAACCTAGTCCGGAGGATAGTCAAGGGCCAAAAGTGAACCGTCACTCGACCTAACGAAGGTAAGTCTAAAAGTTCCAATATTAGATGTTATGAGTGCAACAGGTTTGGACACATCAAGTCCGAATGCCCGAAGCTCAAGAGAAAAGCACCAACACACAAAAAGGCACTCAACGCTACGTGGGAAGAAGCGTCCGAGGAAGAAGATGATGATCGCGTCCTCATGGCTAAACCGATTGAATTGGAGACGGAGTCAGAACCGGAACGTGAATCAGAAACCGAAGACGAGACGGACTGCGAAGCACAATTCAAGATAAGCCACGGATATGCATCCGGTTCAAAAGATACACTCAAGGTAAGTCGATCCCTCATTAGCAAACTTTATAGTGCAATTAAGTTTTTAACTATAAAATTAGCTAAGTCCGAGTCCAAGGTCGAGACCCTGGTTGAGGAAGTTAAACTCCTCAAACACGAGGTCTCCCTAACCTCTTCGACTAGTCGAGTTCGAGAGGAGGACTCAACTCGGGTTGAAAAGCTCGAAGTTGAGAACTCACTCTTGAAGAGTCAAGTCGAAGAACTTAGGAACACGTTGGAAAGGTTTACTTTGGGATCCAAACCTACTTGGATCTCAAAGGGTCGTGTACAACAAGGTCGGGCTAGGGTTTAGCTCAAACACGACCAACAAGTCGTATATGTCGATTGTAAGTCGACATAAAAAATATGTCCAAGTATGGGTCCCTAAGACCACCTTGATTTCAAACTTAGGATCGAACCAGTACTGGGTTCCCAAGGATCAAATCCACTATGTAAAGAGACCGAACCGATTCAACGGTCCAGGGGGAGCTAGTATGAAACTTGTTTGTATTTTAACTTAGAAAATTGCATGCTTAGGTTCTTTATTTAGTTTGATTTTTCTTTTTAGAATGGATAGATAGGACTATAACTCGTCAATACTTGATAACATAGTACATGGATGCGGCAAGATGATAGTACGCTAGGAAAGAGGAGTCTTGTGTATTCGGGCTAGATAAGGCGTATCTAGTTCGATGCACTTGACTGAGTGGAACTAGCCGAAGCTACCTCGCCGTATCCTAGACTAGTTAGACCAGGAAGTGGTCTTAGGTAAGTCAAGTTTCTATTTTCATGAAAATGGCTTTGTCTAAGGAAGTGGTCATTGTTCCGATCAAAGAAGGCCTTTGTGCCTCGCCACGACCTGGAAGCCATGATCTTGAAAAGGTGACTTGATGAGCCTAAGGTCAAATCCGAATCTAATGCTAGGTTGACAAGTGTTCAATTCATTAAATTTAAATCAAGTAAAATTGGAAGTCATCTCACAAGAACATATAGGGTTAACATGTTTGATCATGTAGACATGGGTGAGATGATTTAGGTTAATAATCTTCAACCAATCTTTAATAAATCCAATATCCGATCCAACTATCTTGCTTGTAGGATCAATGGATGTTGGACAGTGGTTGCTCCCGATACATGATCGGAGATCAACTCAAGTTTTCGAAGCTTCGATTCAAACGACAAGGATCGGTAACCTTCGGAAACAACGGCAAGCTCAAAATCATCGGATCAGGTGATATTGAGCTCTACTCTAACTTTATTATTCAAAATATCTTATTGGTAGAAAATTTTCAATATAATTTATTTAGTGTAAGCCAATTGTGTGATAATAACTATAAGGTCATATTTTTAGAAAATGAATGCGTAATTAATACAAATAAAACCTCTAAAACAATCCTTAAGGGAACTAGAAATAACAATATTTACACTATTAACTTAACTAACTCCTCAACTAAGTGTCTTATGACACGGCAAGAGGAATCATGGTTGTGGCACCGACGACTCGGTCACTCACACCCAAGACTCATCCACAAGATGAGTCAGAGTGACTTAGTCAGAGGTTTGCCTAAACTCAATAACTTGAATAATAAAATATGTAATGCTTGTCAACAAGGTAAACAATCTAGGACACAACATCAACTAACTAATCAAGAACGAACCAAAAGTGTTCTTGAGCTCCTACACATGGATCTATTTGATTCACACGGAACTAAGTCACTTAATGAAAGTAAATTCTGCTTAGTCATAATTGATGACTATTCTAGATTTACTTGGGTTAGGTTTATCAAACACAAAAGTGATACCCTAGATCAATTAATCAACCTATTTAAGTTAATATAAAATCAACAAAGCATTAAAATCAAAAGACTTAGGACTGATCATGGTGGTGAATTCGAGAACCATAGGTTTATAGAATTCTGTAACCTAAATGGATACCACCATGAGTTCTCTTGCCCTAGAACTCCATAACAAAATGGCCTAGTAGAACGCAAAAATAGAACCCTACAAGAAGCCGCTAGGACAATGTTAAACGAGTACAATCTACCCGATAGGTTTTGGGCGGAAGCCGTAAGTACAGCATGCTATGTCCAAAATAGGATCCTTATGGTAAAGAGACACCATAAGACCTCATACGAGATTTATCATGATAAAATACCTAACATCAAGTACTTTAGGGTATTTGGATGCAAGGTATATATCCTAAACACTAAGGATTACCTAGGGAAATTTACATCCAAAACCTCGACCGGAATCTTTCTAGGATACTCGACTACAAGTAGAGCTTATAGAGTATATGACCATGACACCCTTAGAGTCGAGGAGACTATCAATGTAGTATTTGATGAAGGACACGAACCTCCAAATCCCCCGGCAACCCCAATTAGCAAGCCGATTCATACCAGACTCAACTCCGATTCAGAGATCAAGTCTAGTGGTAATCCTAACCTAAGTCAACCAAGTCAGCCTATCGACCAAGTGATAGATGACTTTAACCAAACTAGAACTCAAACGAGTCATCCTATTGATCAAGTGGTAGACTCAAACCCAGATCCAACAATTGGTATCAGAGCTATTGACCAAGCTCCTCGAGACAACGACTAGAGCTATTGACCAAATCCAACTAGGACTCAAACGAATCATCCTATCGACCAAGTGATAGGTGATCCAAGTCTAGGAGTTCAAACTAGAGCCTCATACAAAAACCTTAGTCAAATCTCCTTGATTTCTAAAATTGAACCCAAAACTATTGACCAAGCTCTTCTTGATCCCGATTGGATTATTGCAATGCAAGAAGAGCTGGCTCAATTCACTAGGAATGAAGTATGGGAATTAGTGCCACCACCTAAAGATAAAACAATCGTTGGAACAAGGTGGGTGTTTAGAAATAAACTTGATGATAAAGGTGAAGTAGTTAGAAATAAAGCTAGACTAGTCGCTAAAGGGTTTAGTCAAGTTGAAGGTTTAGATTACGACGAAACCTATGCCCCAGTAGCTAGATTAGAGTCCATTCGAATGCTATTAGCATATGCTGCACATCGAGGATTTAAGTTGTTTCAAATGGATGTGAAATCTGCGTTCTTGAATGGATACACTAAAGAAGAGGTTTATGTTAGTCAACCCCCGGTTTCAAAAGTTTAGATAAACCCGACCATGTCCTTAGGTTAAAGAAAGCCCTCTATGGACTTGAACAAGCTCCTTGAGCTTCGTACGAGAGACTTTCAGTGTATCTTAAGTCCAAAGGATTTAACCAGGGTGTAGTTGACCCAACCCTTTTCGTAAAAACCTTAGGTAAAGACATATTCATAGCCCAAATCTACATAGATGATATTATTTTCGAAACCACCAACTCGATCCTACTGAATAAATTCATTTCACTTATGGAAAGTGAATTTGAAATTAATTTAGTAGGCGAGTTGAGTTTCTTCTTAGGTCTACAAATTAAACAAACTAAAGATGGAATATACCTACATCAACGCAAATATACTAGGGAATTAATTAAACGCTTTGGAATGCAAGACGCTAAAATTATTAATACTCTAATGGCAACTAATGTGAATATAGAAGAAGATTTAATCAGAAACTCAATTGATTTAAAATACTATAGAAGCATAATAGGGAGTCTTCTATACTTAACTGCAAGCCGACCTGATATCTTATTTGCAGTAAGTATGTGCGCAAGGTTCCAAACTTGTGCCAAGGAGTCTCACCTAACTCTAGTCAAGCGTATCCTTAGATATCTAAAGGGTACACTTAATGTCGGTATTTGGTACCCTAGTGTTAGTAATATATGAGAGATGTCCTAAGGCAATCGCCTTATGTTTGAACCATTTATATGATAAATGAAGATTCACTATTTGAGTATACATGTTTTCATATATTTGATTAGATCTTAAACTCATTTACTGAATGTCCATGATACGATTCACAGCATGAGAGAATTTGTGATTGGATCACAACTAGTGAGTATCTCTACATGTGTAATTGTGATGTATCAGAATTATCCCTAGTCGATGAATTAATGGATTCGGACACCATTGATTCTGTCGAGACTAGCACGAGGTATACTCCTTGGTGTATCCAAGCAGCTGATTCTCACTGGCTAGAGACATTGTGATGTCCGGAGTTAATCGTGGATGCTAGTTATGGTAACTAGTTCATTGGAGTGACCAGCCGTAAGACTTCATATGGTTCTTTGCATATATAGATATGTCAATGAAGTTCTTACTGTAGCTTAAGTGTGATGTTCCTTTAACTTGCGGTATTCAAGTCATCTTGATCATAAAGACTTGTGCTTTGACATCTTAAGCAAGCATCTCTAAGGAGATGTGGACCCGGAATAATTGGGTATAAGTCGAAGTGATCGAAGGTGTTTGAATATCCTATAAAGGATTCACCACTCCTTGCGAGGAGATGTATACCCATGGCCTCTCGTCGGATTGTTACTAAAGTCTTTGGCCAAAGCATTACATGTTTAGAGTAAGGTACTCTTCGATATATGTGCAGTAACTAGAATTCGTAGGATGAGGAAATGATACTTAGGCTAGGTGTGACGTAGTCAACTTAGTGGGGACTAACACTATAGACCATGTCCTGAACCAAGTGGGTATAAGATGAGTGAAGGGAATGGGGCACAATTCATTGTAGCTGCTGAAGGGTTTCAGAAATAGTTCTGGATCAACCGTTGATCTTTTCAGTTAATTGGGGATCATGATGTACTACTAGGTGCCGCTCATGATCATTCTATAATTAATGGTTAATTATAGACGGACAACATAAACCGAGAACCTATTTGGTCACACACACAATGAGCGTAATCCGAAGGATTTAAAACGAGCTTGAGAATGAGATTCTCAGACCGAGAGAAACTAGGTTTGGTTGGACCAAACAAGGAGCGAGCGTGAAATCGTTTCAGTCACAATGGAAGCGTGGATGGGTCGTGTCTTATAAAGACATGATGGATGAACCAAATTGGTTTGGTTCTAATCCAATGGAGGAGAATAAACCAAAGGGGTTTGGTTTGTTTTAAACGAATGAACCCAAGTTGGTTCGGTTCGTTTTAACTTAAAATAGACCAACATGGTTTGGTTTATTTTAACTTAAATTAATGGAGCGGGTTAACGGGCTTTTGGTTATGATCCGATAACCATTAAGAGAATTTGTTCTCTATAAAATAGGGCTTAAGGGTTTTGTTAAGCCCTAATCCAAGCAATCCACAAGTTGTCACCCACCCCTCCTCTCCTCTAGTGGTCAGCGCCCAACCCTAGCCGTCGCCCAGCTTTATGCCGACGTCCAAGCTTCAGCTGGTGATCCTCCGGCGACCCTCCGTTGATCTTTTTTGGGTCCGGCGACAAGGTGAGCATCAAGCTTCCTTATTTGGCCGGCCCCTATTCCTCCACCAAAGATGTCCAATTTTCTAGATAGCTTGTTTATTTCATGTGTAGGGATGTATACTGAAAATTCTATCTTTTGTATGAACATCTTTATTTTGAAATAAGAATCACATGATCATTGTTTGCATATTTTTATGATTATGCAATATTGTCTAATACTTTACATTGTAGATAACATGGTGTGTGGTGTCACACAGGAGATCATGTTATCGACCCCTTGAAAAGTATAAGCAAAGGCTCACAACCGAGATGGCTTTGGACAAACCATCGGAATGGTTGTAGTGTGATTTGGTATTGGTTTGTCTTGACCATAGAATCACACTAGTGCACTTTGTGTGTATTGAGCAGGACCGACTTAGAGGTGATTCAATTTATTGCTGACTACATAATCGAATCGGACCTCAGATATTATTTAGTACATGCTCTTAATCCCGATATAATAACGGGCACATATACTTAGTACTCATCTCTTTGATTTACCAATGGGCGAGATTTATAGATTAAATCGATAGGCTCGGTAAGTTGGGATATGATATTATTTATATGGTGTGTCGTTGATTATAGGAGGAAACCGTTTCCTATATATTAGGATGATGATGTCCCCATGAGGAGCTCATAAGGTTCATCATGTAAACCCTGCAGGTGGACTTGATCCGGCATGATGAAAAGGTTGAGTGGTACTACTCAAGGAGTTAGATGTTGATTAATTAATGGTCAGTAAATTAATTAATCGACGGACATTCGAGATCTTAAACACGGGGAGAAAATGTACAAATAATATATGGAGGCCATATTATCATATGGGGGTTGGTGAGGTAGATCAATGATGAACCTTTAGTGGATTGGATCATCATTAGTGGATCGGACTTTATGTGGGCTTGATCCATGGGTGGCCAAGACCCAACTCCTCCTCATGGTCCCTAATGTAGCCTATTAACACCTCATGAAGCTTAGATCCAATGGATAGAAACAAAACTCTAAGATCCATAGGTAGAGATTAAATCTCTAAGATCCGATGGTTGAGATTAAATCTCTAGATCTGACGGTTGAGATTAAATCCCTAGAACCAATGGATGAGATTAATTTATGACTTATCCCTAACTCTATAAAAGGATGTCAAGGGAGTTGGCGTGGGATAATTGATGAGAGCTAGGGTTTTTGGGCGGCAAGGAAGAGGAATCCTAGTTCAGATAGGATTAGGATTAGGGTTTGGAGGCAAGGGTGGCACCAGATAAGGAAGGTATTTTTCTCTTCTTCTTCCTCTTTTGGCCAACATCCAGCACCTCTCTAGCCTCTTTTCCAGCCTTGGCCAATGCCCAAAAGCTCCCTTCTCCCTCTCCTTAGGTGGTTGAAACAAGATATAGGGTTTCCCTTGGTGTCTTGATTGTTTTCCATCATCTTCTCCACCTTCTAGTTGGCCGGTGTCAAGGACATTGTATGCTCCTTGTTGGTTGGTTTTAAAGAGGAGGAAAAGCTTGTTTCTACTCTTCCTCTTGCTTTGGAAGAGCAAGGAAGAAAGATTTACGATTTAGGAGCTTCGACTTTTGATAGATCGTCGCCCACACGACGTCCAAAAGGAGGAAGGTCATACATTAGAAGATCGAGAAGTATACCTATTCTACTTTCTTCTTTTGTTTGTTGCTTGTTTTTGTTTTTAAATTATAAGCATGTTATAAATCTATAAATGGCTAAATAATACTTGGATCCCGAGCATAAACACAAAAACCGGCGATCCGGACAACGTCTATTCCGCGGCTACTCGTAGAATAGAGGATGGTCGCTTGAACAACTAGTCTGTTCAAGTGACCTCTCTAAACGAATAGCACAACGATGACTTGGTGGTTTTGGCAATCCCTTTTGTCTAGGATTAAATTTTTTTAATCCGGGGACACCGAAGGGATCGCCATGGACAAGCTACCGAGGTGAAGTGGGAAGCGAAGTTTCCCCTCACGAACTCGATAAGAAAAACCCATCAATTGGTATCAGAAGAAATAGGGACATTATCTGTTCAGGTGCATTGATAGAAAATTTGTATACACTTGAACCAAAACCTCCCACGATGCAAATTGAAGTTAATAACTCATCTTCTAATTCCAATAAGAGAAAAGAACCTTCGAAGATGAACCAAACATATCTTTGGCATCTTAGGCTTGGTCACATTAACCTAAGCAGAATTCAAAGGTTGATAGCTGATGGACCTTTGGGTTCATTAGTGGTGGAGGATCTCCCAACCTGTGAATCTTGCTTGGAGGGTAAGATGACCAAGAGGCCTTTTAAGGCCAAGGGGTATAGAGCCAAAGATGTGTTAGAATTGGTTCATTCTGATTTGTATGGTCCTATGTCTATCCAGGCTAGAGGTGGTTTTGAGTATTTCGTCTCTTTTATAGACGATTACTCAAGATATGGATACATTTATCTGATGCGCCGCAAGTCTGAATGCTTTGACAAGTTCAAAGAATTCAAGGCTGATGTGGAGAAACGTCAAGGTAAAAGTATCAAGACACTACGATCTGATCGTGGTGGTGAGTACCTCTTGGGAGAGTTTAGGAAATACTTATCAGAGGTTGGGATTCAATCCCAATTGACTGCACCTGGCACACCCCAGCAGAACGGTGTAGCAGAGTGAAGGAATAGGAATCTTATGGAGATGGTTAGATCGATGATGAGTTATTCTGACTTGCCAGATTCGTTCTGGGGATATGATCTAGATACGGCAGTGCACATTCTGAACTTAGTTCCATCTAAATCAGTGCCTTCTACTCCCACATAATTGTGGACTAAGCGAAAGCCTAGTCTAAGACATATTCGGATATGGGGGAGTACAGCACATGTGCTGAAGGCAGATGCTGGTAAGTTGGAATCTCGTACAGAAGTATGCATGTTCGTTGGCTATCCCAGGGGAACGAAGGGTGGATTGTTTTATAGTCCTAGAGATTAGAGGGTGATCGTTAGCACGAACGCCAGATTTCTAGAGGAAGACTATGTGATGAGCCACAAGCCCAAGAGTAAAATTGTTCTAGAGGAGTTAAAAGGGGAAGTCACTTCTTTAGTACCACCGGTACAAGAGGATATACCACATATCACTGCACTGCGTGTCACAAAGGATACACAGGTGATATCTCATCGTAGTGGGAGGGTTGTGAGACAGCCTGATAGATTCATGTTCTTAGGAGAATCTTCTGATTTGGTCCCTGGCGAACATGAACCTGATCCCTGGACATATGACGAGGCAATCCAAGATAAAGATGCAGTATCTTGGCAAAGTGCAATGAATGTTGAGATTGAATCTATGGATTCAAATCAGGTCTGGGAGCTAGTAGAACCACCCGATGGTGTAAAAACCATTGGATGCAAGTGGATCTACAAGAGAAAGAGAGGAATAGATGGGAAGGTTGAGACCTTCAAAGCGAGGCTTGTTGCGAAGGGGTATACTCAGAAAGAGGGTATCGATTATGAGGAGACCTTTTCGCTGGTAGCCATGCTTAAGTCTATCCAGATTCTCTTATGCATAGCAACTCATATGGATTATGAGGTGTGGCAGATGGATGTCAAGACAGCTTTCCTTAATGGAAGTCTTGAGGAAAACATCTACATGAAGCAACCAGAGGGATTCATTGCTAAGGGTAAAGAGCATCTTGTATGTAAGCTTAATCGATCCATTTATGGATTGAAACAAGCTTCGAGGTCTTGGAACATCCGCTTTGATGAGGTGATCCAGTCTTATGGATTTATTCAAAGTCCGGATGAGTCTTGTGTATACAAGAGATGTGACGAAAACGTAGTGGTATTTCTTGTACTATACGTAGATGACATTTTGTTGAATGGAAACAATATCAATGTGTTATCGGACGTAAGGGTATGGTTGTCCAAACAGTTTGATATGAAGGACTTGGGAGAGGTGGGGCACATCCTTGGGATCAAGGTTATAAGGGATCGCAGGAAAAGGATGTTGTGCTTATCCCAAGCTTCATACATAGACACGATTATGGAGCGTTTTAGCATGCAGAACTCCAAGAAGGGTTTTCTACCTTTCAGGCATGGAGTTCCTTTATCTAAGGAGATGTGTCCTAGATCATCTGAGGAGATAGAGGAGATGAAGGCGGTTCCTTATGCTTCGGCAGTAGGAAGCCTCATGTATGCGATACTCTGTACGAGACCAGATATCTGCTTTGTCGTGGGCACGGTCAGCAGATATCAGAGTAATCCAGGACAGGAACATTGGACTGCGGTAAAGCATATATTGAAGTACCTGAGAAGGACTAGGGATTATATGATGGTTTACTGGGCAGACCAATTACTCCCTGTGGGTTACACGGATTCCGACTTCCAATCTGATAGGGATAACAGTAAGTCTACCTCAGGTTTTGTGTTTACTTTGGGAGGTGGAGCCATTGTATGGAGGAGTGTCAAGCAGAAGTGCGTGGCGGACTCCACCATGGAAGCTGAGTATGTGGCGGCCTCTGAGGGGGCCAAAGAAGTTGTATGGCTCAGAAACTTTCTGATGGACTTGGATGTGATTCCTGGTTTGCCCAGAACTATCACAATTTATTGTGATAATAGTGGTGCAGTTGCAAACTCAAAGGAACCACGAGCCCATAAGGCTAGTAAACACATAGAGCGCAAGTACCACCTGATACGAGAAATCGTAAAGAGAGGAGAAGTTGATGTGGCCAAGATTGCATCGGAGGATAACCTGGCAGATCCTTTCACTAAGGCCCTTCTGGCGAGAGCTTTTGATAGGCATGTGGAGGGAATGGGGATCAAATGTATGGCACTTTGAGGACAGCATAGTCTTTCAGTATAAGTGGGAGATTGTAGGGATGTATACTGAAAAGTCTATCTTTTGTATAAACATCTTTATTTTGAAATAAGAATCACATGATCATTATTTGCATATTTTTATGGTTATGCAATATTGTCTAATACTTTACATTGTAGATAACATGGTGTGTGGTGTCACACAGAAGATCATGTTATCGGCCCCTTGAAAAGTATAAGTAAAGGCTCACAACCGAGATGGCTTTGAACAAACCATCGGAATGGTTGTAGTGTGATTTGGTATTGGTTTGTCTTGACCATAGAATCACACTAGTGCACTTTGTGTGTATTGAGCGGGACCAACTTAGAGGTGATTCGATTTATTGCTGACTACATAATCGAATCAGACCTCAGATATTATTTAGTACATGCTCTTAATCCCGATATAATAACGGGCACATATACTTAGTACTCATCTCTTTGATTTACCAATGGGCGAGATTTATATATTAAATCGATAGGCTCGATAAGTTGGGAGATGATATTATTTATATGGTGTGTCGTTGATTATAGGAGGAAACCGTGTCCTATATATTAGGATGATGATGTCCCCTTGAGGAGTTCATAAGGTTCATCATGTAAACCCTGCAGTTGGACTTGGTCCGGCATGATGAAAAGGTTGAGTGGTACTACTTAAGAAGTTAGTTATTGATTAATTAATGGTCAGTAAATTAATTAATCGACGGACATTCAAGATCTTAAACACGGGGAGAAAATGTACAAATAATATATGGAGCCCATATTATCATATGGGGGTTGGTGAGGTAGATCAATGATAAACCTTTAGTGGATTGGATCATCATTAGTGGATCGGACTTTATGTGGGCTTGATCCATGGGTGGCCAAGACCCAACTGTTGGAATGTATACTGAAAGCCTAGCTCTTTTCTATTTTTATTTTGAAATAAGAATCACATGATCATTGTTTGCACTTTATATTTATTATATGTGTGCATATTGTCTAATACTTTACATTGTAGATAACATGGTGCTTGGTGTGGCACAGAAGATCATGTTATCAGTCCCTTGTAGAATATAAGTAGAGGCTCACAACCAAGATGGTTTTGGACAAACCATTGGCATGGTTGTAGTGTAGCTTGGTATTGGTTTGTCTTGAACATAGAGTTACACTAGTACACTTAGGTGTATTGAGCAGGACCGACATAGAGGTGATTCAATTTATTGCTGACTACATGATTGAATTAGACCTCGGATATTATGTTGTACATGGTCCTAATCCCGATATAATAACGGGCACATGTACTTAGTATTTATTTCTTTGATTTACCAAAGGGTGAGATTTAAATGGATTAAATGAATATGCCCAGTAAGTTGGGAAATGATATTATTTACATGGTGTGCTGTTAATTATAGGAGGAAACCGTGTCCTATATATTAGGTTGATGATGTCCCCTTGAGGAGCTCATAAGGTTCATCATGTAAACCCTGCAGGTTGACTTAGTCAACATGATGATAAGGTTGAGTGGTACTACTCGAGGAGTTAGATGTTAATTGATTGATGGTCAGTAAATCAATTAATTGACGGACATTCGATATCTTAAACATGGGGAGATGGATGTACGAATAATGTATGGAGCCCATATTAATTTATGGGGGTTGGTGAGGTAATTCGATGATAATCCTCTAGTGGAATGGAACATCATTAATGGATCAAGTTTGTGTGGTTCCGATCCATCGGGTGGCCAAGATCCAACTCCTCCTCATAGTCCCTATCGTAGCCTAATATAAACCTCATGGAGCCTAGATCCAATGATGGAAAACAAAACTCTAGATCCGACGGTGGAGATTAAATCTCTAGATCTGACGGTTGAGATTAAATCTCTAAATCCGACGGTTGAGATTAAATCCCTTGATCCGACGGTGGAGATTAAATCTCTAGATCCGACGGTTGAGATTAAATCTCTAGATCCGACGGTTGAGATTAAATCCCTAGATCCGACGGTGGAGATTAAATCTCTAGATCCGACGGTTGAGATTAAATCTCTAGATCCGACGATTGAGATTAAATCCCTAGAACCAACGGTGGAGATTAAAACAAGGCTTAAGCCTAACTCTATAAAAGGGGGCTTAAGGTGGGCGGCAAGAAAAAAGTAGGGGTTTTTTTGGATATTAGGGTTTTTCCTATCATTAGCTTGGGCGGCAAGAAATCCTAGGGAGGTTAGGGTTTTGTTGGGCGGCTAGGGTTTGGAAGGTGAAGTGGGCGACAACAATAGGAGAGGTTCTCTTCTTCTTCCTAAGGGGTTGCTGGCACCTATCTCTCTTCCCTCTACCTTGGTCGGCGCTCAACCTATTCCTCTTCTCCTCTTCACTCCCTCTTGGCCGGCGGCACTAGGAGCTAGGGATTGTTCCCTTGTTAGGTTCCTTGGTTGGCCATCTTGTTCTCTCTTTTCTTGGGGTCGGCGGCATCAAGCCTTTGTGGCTTGGTGGTTGGCTCAAGCAAGAAGGGAAGGAGAGTTCTTCTTTCTTTTGATTGAAGAAGATCTAGGAAGCTTCAACTTGTGGAGGATCTTTGCCCACACGAAGTCTACAAGGAGGTTAGGACATACGATAGAAGATCGAGAGGTATAAAAGTTTTACAAGTTTTATTATTGATCTTTGCATGTTCTTATTAATATATTTGTATGTGTTGATTATACATGTCTACATCCATATATATTTGTATAATCATGGACCCCGAAGATAAACACAAAAACCGGTGATCCGTTCGTCGTCTATTCCGTGGCTAACCGACTAGAAGAGTTTTGTTGCTTGAACAACTAGTTTGTTCAAGCGATCGCTCAAGTCGTTAGCACGACGACGAATTGGTTGAGCTTAGGAAACTCATCCCATCCGGATTAGTTTTCATTAGTGAAAATTTTAATTCGGGGACATGGGAGCCGACGAGCCTCCGAGCTTGCCATCAAAATGGTATCAGAGCCACGATTTCCGGTTTTGTGTGTTTTGGATTCGGTTACTTTCATGCACTTATCATATATTGTGTATGTCGAATGATAGTAGGATGTGCGTAGGATAACTTTTTGGTTGCAGGCATAAGTTCCAACTATTATGGCTATATATGTGTGTATGTGATTGCATGTGTGTGTGATTGTATATTATTTGAATCCTCGGGGTTGACGAGGCTAAATTAGTATTTAATTTTTGTAATTAAATACGGCATTGTTTAGCCACTCATTTTAGTTTACTTTCGATCTAGATTATTTGTACACTCCTTCGTGGAGTATAGGATCGATGGATGTAAATTAAAATAGTTTATCTTGGCTCGGATCTCTTTGGTGACTTGCGCACGGGAAAAGGTGGAGCGGACGAGGTGGCGACATGACGTGACGCATATTGGAGAACAATGCCATAATAGTTGGGAAAATTCTGATTTTTTTCATATTTATTGCTGATTTGTTTTATATGCATGTTGTGTGTGCTTGAAAATTCCTCACTGTCAATTTACTAAGTGGGAGAGGGACATTTTAATTAATTCTCGCGGCCTCCATTACAATTTGACGTGTGATGCAACAAACTTGCTCATCGACTCTTAGTGCCTTCCTCCCCATCGGATGAGTTTGTTTGCGGATCACTAGGTCAAATAATGGTTATAGAAATTATTTAGGAGCGTGTGTACTTCCCCATCGGTAAGGCACATAATCCGAGATAATTCCCTTAGTATCGTGTAATGGTGCACACTTAGATGCAAATAAAAAGTATCCTCCCCATCGGAGTCACTGCTTTTATTTGTAGGGCCATGGAGGAACCAACTATTAATTTTATTTGTCAAAAAGTAAGGTTGACAAGATAATAAAATTAATGGGCTAAACCTCCTCTTACAAATGTAGAATTCGTATACATCCACACTATCGTGGCATGCGATATTCTCGGTGTTTTGAGGTATTGGTTGATTTTGAAATTTTATTGTTTGAGGAATCAATGATATTTGAAATCTAATATTTTGATCATTGTGATTCTTAGGGTTTTTTTTCAAATGGCTTTCAACCCACTTGCTATGATATTGAAAGAAAATAAACTTACTGGAACAAATTATATTGATTGGAAAAGAAATTTGGATATTGTCTTAACTGCAGAGGAGTACAAATTTGTACTCTTTGAGGTCTGTCCTCCTAAGCCCACCGATGACTCTGATGAAAAGGAGAAAGAGAGTTATAAGAAATGGATCGAGGCAGATGAGATGGCGCCGTGTTACATTTTGGCATCTATGTCAAATGTGCTGCAACATCAGCATCAGGCTATGGCCATGGCCACGGCTTATGACATGATGCTCAATCTCAAGGAACTTTTTGGAAATCAGAGTAGAGCGGACAGACAAGAGGCTATGAGGAACTTGATGACGACCACCATGATCGAGGGAACACCCATCAGGGACCATGTTCTCAAGATGATGGCTCATCTGAATGAGATGGAAGTCCTCGGAGCTGAGATCGATGGGGAAACCCAGGTCAATATCATTCTCCAGTCTCTGCCTAGGAGTTTTGAGCAGTTCTGCCTCAACTACAACATGAACAAGAGGTTGTATTCGTTGTGAGCTTCCGAGGTAACTCCAGCAGAGGGGCTTTTTCGTCAAAGCCTCAAGCCATGGTTGCTCAGAAGGTTTCTACTTCTAAACCGAAAGGGAAGAAGAAGAAGAAGCAAGGTGGAGCAAAGAAAGTGGCAGCAGGACCTCAGGCAGGAGTGAAGAAGCCAAAAGGCAAGTGCTTCACTTGCAAGCAGACTGGACATTGGAAGGTGGACTGTCCTCGCCGAAAGAACAAAGGTATATCTTCTTGTTTAGTTGTTGAAACATATTTAGCAGTGTTATCTACCAAGATTCACTGTGTAGATACAGAGCCAATCGATCATGTCTGCAATACTTTGCAGGGTTCCAGAAACCCACGACTAGTTGAGGAGAGATTACACAGTCTTCATGGGCAATGCTTCAAAGGTGGCGGCTATTGCAGTGGGAGACATTTATTTATCTTTTGATAGGAATAAAGTTTTGGTTTTGAGAAATTGTCTTTATGTACCTACTTTTAGAAAGAATCTAATTTCAGTTTCTAAATTATTTCTGGATGGATATTCTGTTTCTTTTAATGACAAAGTTGTTATAAAAAGGAATAGGGAGATTATCTGTTCTGGTACATTGGTTGGCAATTTGTACACTCTTAAACCAAAAACTCCCACGATGCATATAGAAGTGAATAACTCATCTTCTAAGTCTAATAAGAGAAAAGAACCTTCGAAAATGAACCAGACATATCTTTGGCACCTAAGACTTGGTCATATTAACCTGAGTAGAATTCAAAGGTTGATAGCTGATGGACCCTTGGGTTTATTAGTGGTGGAAGATCTCCCAACCTGCGAATCTTGCTTGGAAGGTAAGATGACCAAGAGGCCTTTTAAGGCTAAGGGGTATAGAGCCAAAGATATATTGAAATTGGTTCATTCTGATTTGTGTTGTCCTATGTCTATCCAGGCTAGAGGTGGCTTTGGATACTTTGTCTCTTTTATAGACGATTATTCAAGGTATGGATACATTTACTTGATGCACCGCAAGTTTGAATGCTTTGACAGGTTCAAAGAATTCAAGGCTGATGTGGAGAACTGTCAAGGTAAAAGTATCAAGACACTACGATCTGATCGTGGTGGCGAGTACCTCTTGGGAGAGTTTAGGAGTTACTTATCAGAGGTTGGGATTCAATCCCAATTGTCCGCACCTGGTACACCCCAGCAGAATGGTGTGGCGGAGCGAATGAATAGGACTCTTATGGAGATGGTCAGATCGATGATGAGTTATTCTGAGTTACCTGATTCGTTCTGGGGGTTTGCTCTGGAAACGAAAGCACACATTCTAAACTTGGTTCCATCTAAGTCAGTACCCTCTACTCCCACAGAATTGTGGACTGGGCGAAAGCCTAGTCTAAGACATATTCGGATTTGGGGTAGTCCAGCACATGTGCTGAAGGGAGATGCTGGTAAGTTGGAATCTCGTACAGAAGTACGCTTGTTTGTTGGCTACCCTAAGGGAATGAATGGTGGTTTGTTCTATAGTCCTAGAGATCAGAAGGTGATCGTGAGTACGAATGCCAGATTTTTAGAGGAGGACTATGTGATGAACCACAAGCCCACGAGTAGGATTGTTCTTGAGGAGTTGACAGGGGAAGTCCCGACTTCAGTACCATCGGTACAAGAGGAAATACCATAAGTCACTGCACCGCGTGTCACAGAGCATACACAAAAGGCACCTCGTCGCAGTGGGAGGGTTGTTAGACAACCCGTGAGATTTATGTTCTTGGGAGAGTCTTCGGACTTAGTCCCTGGTAAACATGAACCTGATCCCTGGACATATGACGAGGCACTCCAAGATAGAGATGCGGTATCTTGGCAAACGGCGATGAATTCAGAGATAGAATCTATGGATTCTAATCATGTCTGGGAGCTAGTAGAACCATCCGATGGTGTGAAAACCATTGGATGCAAGTGGATCTACAAGAGAAAGAGAGGAGTAGATAGGAAGGTTGAGACCTTCAAAGCTAGGCTTGTTGTGAAAGGGTATACTCAGAAAGAGGGTATCAATTATGAGGAGACCTTTTCACCGGTAGCTATGCTTAAGTCTATCCGGATTCTCTTATCTATTGCTGCACATGAGGATTATGAGATTTGGCAGATGGATGTCAAGACAGCTTTCCTTAACGGAAGTCTTGAGGAAAACATCTATATGAAGCAACCATAGGGATTCATTGCAAAGGGCAAAGAGCATCTTGTGTGTAAGCTTAATCAGTCCATTTATGGATTGAAGCAAGCTTCTAGATCTTGGAACATCCGCTTTGATGAGGTAATCCAGTCATATGGATTTATTCAAAGTCCGGATGAGCCTTGTGTATACAAGAGATGTGATAGAAACATAGTGGTATTTCTTGTACTATATGTAGATGACATTTTGTTAGTTGGCAACAATATCAGAGTGTTATCAGACGTAAGGGTATGGTTGTCCAAACAGTTTGATATGAAGGACTTGGGAGAAGTGGGACACATCCTTGGGATCAAGGTGATAAGGGATCGCAAGAAAAGGATGTTGTGCTTATCTCAAGCTTCATACATTGACACTATCCTTGCTCGTTTTAGCATGCAGAACTCCAAGAAAGGTTTTCTACCTTTTAGGCATGGAGTACCTTTATCTAAAGAGATGTGTCCCAAAACATCAAAGGAGATAGAGGAGATGAAGGCGGTTCCTTATGCTTCGGCAGTAGGAAGCCTCATGTATGTTATGCTATGTACGAGACCAGATATTTGCTTTGCCATAGGCATGGTTAGCAGATATCAAAGTAATCATGGACAGGGACATTCGACTGCGGTAAAGCATATATTGAAGTACCTGAGAAGGACTAGGGATTATATGCTGGTTTACCGGGCAGATCAATTAGTCCCTGTGGGTTACACGGATTTTGATTTCCAATCAGATAGGGACAACTGTAAGTCTACCTCGGGGTTTGTGTTTACTTTTGGAGGTGGAGCCATAGTATGGAGGAGTGTCAAGCAGAAATGTGTGGCGGACTCTACCATGGAAGCTGAGTATGTGGCAGCCTCTGAGGCAGCCAAGAAAGTTGTATGGCTTAGGAACTTCTTGATGGACTTGGATATGATTCCTGGTTTGCCCAGAACTATCACAATTTATTGTGATAACAATGGTGCAGTTGCAAACTAGAAGGAACCACGAGCCCATAAGGCGAGTAAACACATAGAGCGCAAGTACCACCTGATACGAGAGATCGTAAAGCGAGGAGAAGTAGTTGTCGCTAAGATTGCATCAGAGGATAACCTGGCGGATCCATTCACTAAGGCCCTTCCAGCGAAAGCGTTTGATAGGCATGTGGAGGACATGGGGATCAGATGTATGGCAGTGTGATGACAGCATAGTCTTTTAGTATAAGTGGGAGATTGTTGGAATGTATACTGAAAGGCTATCTCTTTTGTATGAATATTTTTATTTTGAAATAAGAATCACATGATCATTGTTTGCACTTTATATTTATTATATGTGTGCATATTGTCTAATACTTTACATTGTAGATAATATGGTGCTTGGTGTGGCACAGAAGATCATGTTATCAGTCCCTTGTAGAATATAAGTAGAGGCTCATAACCAAGATGGTTTTGGACAAACCATTGGCATGGTTGTAGTGTAGCTTGGTATTGGTTTGTCTTGAACATAGAGTTACACTAGTACACTTAGGTGTATTGAGCAGGACCGACATAGAGGTGATTCAATTTATTGCTGACTACATGATTGAATCGGACCTCGGATATTATGTTGTACATGCTCTTAATCCTGATATAATAACGGGCACATGTACTTAGTATTTATTTCTTTGATTTACCAAAGGGTGAGATTTAAATGGATTAAATCAATATGCCCGGTAAGTTGGGAAATGATATTATTTACATGGTGTGTCGTTAATTATAGGAGGAAACCGTGTCCTATATATTAGGTTGATGATGTCCCCTTGAGGAGCTCATAAGGTTCATCATGTAAACCCTGCAGGTTGACTTAGTCAACATGATGATAAGGTTGAGTGGTACTACTCGAGGAGTTAGATGTTAATTGATTGATGGTCAGTAAATCAATTAATTGACGGACATTCGATATCTTAAACACAGGGAGATGGATGTACAAATAATGTATGGAGCCCATATTAATTTATGGGGGTTGGTGAGGTAATTCAATGATGATCCTCTAGTGGAATGGAACATCATTAATGGATCAAGTTTGTGTGGTTCCGATCCATCGGGTGGCCAAGATCCAACTCCTCCTCATAGTCCCTATCGTAGCCTAATATAAACCTCATGGAGCCTAGATCCAATGATGGAAAACAAAACTCTAGATCCGACGGTGGAGATTAAATCTCTAGATCCGACGGTTGAGATTAAATCTCTAAATCCGACGGTTGAGATTAAATCCCTAGATCCGACGGTGGAGATTAAATCTCTAGATCCAACGGTTGAGATTAAATCTCTAGATCCGACGGTTGAGATTAAATCCCTAGATCCGACGGTGGAGATTAAATCTCTAGATCCGACGGTTGAGATTAAATCTCTAGATCCGACGGTTGAGATTAAATCCCTAGAACCAATGGTAGAGATTAAAACAAGGCTTAAGCCTAACTCTATAAAAGGGGGCTTAAGGTGGGTGGCAAGAAAAAAGTAGGGTTTTTTCTTTGGAGATTAGGGTTTTGCCTATCATTAGCTTGGGCGGCAAGAAATCCTAGGGAGGTTAGGGTTTGGTTGGGCGGCTAGGGTTTGGAAGGTGAAGTGGGCGACAACAATAGGAGAGGTTCTCTTCTTCTTCCTAAGGGGTTGCCGGCACCTATCTCTCTTCCCTCTACCTTGGTTGGCGCTCAACCTATTCCTCTTCTCCTCTTCACTCCCTCTTGGCCGGCGGCACTAGGAGCTAGGGATTGTTCCCTTGTTTGGTTCCTTGGTTGGCCATCTTGTTCTCTCTTTTCTTGGGGCCGGCGGCATCAAGCCTTTGTGGCTTGGTGGTTGGCTCAAGCAAGAAGGGAAGGAGAGTTCTTCTTTCTTTTGATTGAAGAAGATCTAGGAAGCTTCAACTTGTGGAGGATCTTCGCCCACACGAAGTCTACAAGGAGGTTAGGACATACGATAGAAGATCGAGAGGTATAAAAGTTTTACAAGTTTTATTATTGATCTTTGCATGTTCTTATTAATATATTTGTATGTGTTGATTATACATGTCTACATCCATATGTATTTGTATAATCATGGACCCCGAAGATAAACACAAAAACCGATGATCCGTCCGTCGTCTATTCCGCGGCTAACCGACTAGAAGAGTTTTGTTGCTTGAACAACTAGTTTGTTCAAGCGATCGCTCAAGTCGTTAGCACGACGACGAATTGGTTGAGCTTAGGAAACTCATCCCATCCGGATTAGTTTTCATTAGTGAAAATTTTAATCCGGGGACATGGGAGCCGACGAGCCTCCAAGTATGCCATCACCAACTCCTCCTCATGGTCCCTAATATAGCCTATTAACACCTCATGAAGCTTAGATCCATTGGATAGAAACAAAACTCTAAGATCCATATGTAGAGATTAAATCTCTAAGATCCGACGGTTGAGATTAAATCTCTAGATTCGACGGTTGAGATTAAATCCCTAGAACCAATGGATGAGATTAATTCATGACTTATCCCTAACTCTATAAAAGGATGTCAAGGGAGTTGGCGTGGGATAATTGATGAGAGCTAGGGTTTTTGTGCGGCAAGGAAGAGGAATCCTAGTTCAGATTGGATTAGGATTAGGGTTTGGAGGCAAGGGTGGCACCAAATAAGGAAGGTATTCTTCTCTTCTTCTTCCTCTTTTGGCCAATGTCCAGCACCTCTCCAGCCTCTTTTCCAGCCTTGGCCGGTGCCCAAAAGCTCCCTTCTCCCTCTCCTTAGGTGGTGGAAATAAGATATAGGGTTTCCCTTGGTGTCTTGATTGTTTTCCATCATCTTCTCCACCTTCTAGTTGGCTGGCGGCAAGGACATTGTATGCTCCTTGTTGGTTGGTTTTAGGGAGGAGAAAAAGCTTTTTTCTACTCTTCCTCTTGCTTTGGAAGAGCAAGGAAGGAAGATTTGCGATTTAGGAGCTTCGACTTTTGGTAGATCGTCGCCCACACGACGTCCAAAAGGAGGAAGGTCATACATTAGAAGATCGAGAGTTATACCTATTCTACTTTCTTCTTTTGTTTGTTGCTTGTTTTTGTTTTTCAATTATAAGCATGTTATAAATAAGTAAATGGCTAAATAATACTTGGATCCCGAGCATAAACACAAAAACCGGCGATCCGAACATCGTCTATTCCGCGGCTACTCGTAGAATAGAGGATGGTCGCTTAAACAACTAGTTTGTTCAAGTGACCTCTCTAAACGAATAGCACGGCGATGACTTGGTGGTTTTGGCAATCCCTTTTGTCTAGGATTAAATTTTTTTAATCCGGGGACATCGAAGGGATCGCCATGGACAAGCTACCGAGGTGAAGTGGGAAGCAAAGTTTCCCCTCACGGACTCGATAAGCAAACCCAATAGTGGTATCATAGCCCAGGTTGTGTTTCAACATAATCGTAAAATTGTTTTGCGATAGTCATAATGGTATTTATGGAAATTTTTTACTTTTGGAAAGTTAGAAGTATTTTTAGAAATTTTTAATTTTGGAAAGTCTAGAAGTATTTATGGAAATCTTCTACTATTGGAAAGTTAGAAGTATTTATGGAAATTGATATTTTCCATAAATAAAATATTTGATTAGATTTGGAAATTTATTTTCTAATTTAAACATGATTTGATTTGGGAAATCAAATCTTAAAAATATTTTATTTCCATAAGTAGTTTTGATGATTTAGGAAATTTGTTTCCTAAATTGACTTTTCTTAATCAACACTTTCCACAAATAAAATATGTGATTAGATTTGGAAATTTGTTTCCTAATTTAATCATGATTTGATTTGGAGAATCAAATCTTAAACATATTTTATTTCCATAAATAGTTATGACATATAAGGAAATTTTGTACATGTCATAATTGTATGTCATGTAATTGCATTAGATGCATATCATTATGTCATGTGTGTCGTGACATGTAGATGTATGTCATGTATGTCATGCCATGTAGATAATAGTTATTTGCATGCAAAGAGGATGAGACATGAAAACCTTTACTCAATATTAAAGCCTAAACCTTCCATTAATATGGTTAGAACCAGAGTTCCATTTCTTGTTTGGGTTGTTGGACTCTCTCCAAGCCCGGCTTAAACCCGAACATGTTCAAACCATGGAATAGTTTAATACTATTATGGTAAGAGTCAGAGGTCAATCGTTAGCTTTGGTTGTTGGACTCTCTCCAAGCCGGGCTAATTGGTTGAATGCGCTCTAACCATATTAAAACTATATCTCAATTAATGGGTTGGCTTTAACCTGGAGCATCGGCTTGTTGGACTCTCTCCACGGTCGATGTGAAGGGAGGTGAAGTTGGGTGTTATGCATATGATGCATACTTGTTAATGTATTAACAACCCGATGTATGTGTGAACATTCAATAAGTTGATAGCACATTGTGATAGTTGCATATATATGATATGCAATTGGTATATTTGATACCTACCATCGTAGTTATGAATGGCTTGTTGGACTCTCTCCAAGGTTGTTCATATCTATGTTGGATATCAGCCCATTCGGAGAATGACTTATGATCTCCCGAAGTGATTTTGGGGTTTTTGAAATTTGAAAAATGAATGGGATTTATGAATGTATATTGATGCATTTTAAAATCATTTTCTCATATATGCTCGTTTTGTATTTCTAGGCTCGTTTTGTATTTCTAGGTTAATCGATTGATCATGACGTCTTTGAATTTGCGTACTATTTTGGATTCAAACAAATTGACTGGGCCTAACTTCCTGGACTGGCTTAGAAACTTGAGAATTATTCTCAAGGCGGAAAAGCTAGCATATGTCCTTGAAGAGCCTCTTCCTAACTGTCCTAGGGACGATGCAACTCCAGACCAAATGTTGGTCTATCAGAAACATGTGGCAGATTCTGAACTGGCGAGTTGCATCATGCTAGCTGCGATGGTACCTGAGCTGCAAAAGCAGCATGAGCATATGGATGCTAATACCATGGTCTTCCATCTTCATGAGTTGTTTGATGAGCAAGCGAGATCCAAAAGGTTCGAAGTCTCTAGGCTCCTCTTCACCATGAAGATGCAAGAAGGTTCGTCTGTAGTGCAGTTTGTGCTAAAGATGAACGGATACATTGAGCAGCTAGCCACCCTCAGATTTGTGATGGATCATGAATTAAGTATTGACTTAATTCTGCATTGTTTGCCCAAGAGTTTCTCACAATTTGTGATGAACTATCGGATGAACAAATTAGAATCCACTATTCCTGAGCTCCTCAATATGCTGAAGACTGTGGAGCCTTCTATGAAGCATGAGGAGAAGGCAGTTCTGTTAGTTGATTCCTCAAAGAAAGGTTCTAAGAGGAAGGCAAAGGAACAGAAGAAAGGAAAGAACAAGAAGGCTAAGAAGGAAGAACCAGCACAAAAGGGCACTTGCCATCATTGTGACAAGGAAGGCCACTGGCGAAGAAACTGCAAAATTTATCTTGAGTCCGTGAAGAAGAAGAAGGCATCCGATGCCCCATCCTCTTCAGGTATCTTCGTTATTGATTGTCATTATATTTCCTTAGATACTTGGGTATTGGATACTGGGTGTGGCTCACATATATGTAATGACATACAGGGGCTAAGGAATAGAAGAAGACTCGTCAGAGGAGAGTCAAATTTGTGAGTTGGCAATGGAGCAAAGGTTGTTGCGGTCGCCATCGAAACTTATTTGTTGAAGCTCCCTAGTGGACTAGTCTTGGAACTGGACAATTGCTATTGTGTTCCTTCTCTAATAAAGAACATTGTTTCTATTTCCTGCTTAAATAGAAATGGTTACCATTTGACGTTTAGTAACAATTGTTGTTATATAACTTTGAATGGCGTACTTTATGGAACTGGAACTTTGAGCAATGGTATTTATACGTTGGACGTATCCTGTGACATTTTCAATATCGAAGCGAGCAACAAGCGTGCTCGAAAGGATAATCAATTAGACTCCTACATGTGGCATTGTCATCTTGGCCATGTAAGCAAGAAACGCATGTCCGAATTACACCGATGTAGAATTTTGGAATTGTTTGAATTGGATTCATATGATACATGTGAATCATGCTTAAAAGGCAAGATGACTAAGTTACCTTTTACAGGAAAAGGTGAACGAGTGGGAGAGTTGCTAGGTCTAATACATACTGATGTATGTGGACCTATGTCAACTCAAGCTTTAGGAGGCTATAGCTACTTCATTACCTTCACCGATGATCACTCACGGTTTGGGTATGTGTTCTTGATGAAACACAAGTCTGAAACCTTTGAAAGGTTCAAAGAATTTAGAAATGAAGTAGAAAAACAACATGATAAGAGTATTAAAATACTTCGATCGGATCGAGGTGGTAAATACTTAAGTCAAGAGTTTCTTGATTATCTAAGAGACAATGGTATATTGTCTCAATGGACTCCGCCATATACACTACGGCATAATGGTGTATCTGAGAGGCGTAACCGGACCTTGTTGGACATGGTCAGATCAATGATGAATCATGCGAATCTTCACAAGTCCTTTTGGGGCTATGCACTTCAGACAGTTGTTTACTTGTTAAACAGAATGCCAACCAAGGTAGTCTCTACTACTCCATATGAGATATGGAATAGTAAGAAACCTCATGTATCTTACTTGAAGATATGGGGTTGTCCTGCTTATGTGAAGCGGACTGTATCAGATAAATTTGATGCTAAGTCTGATAAATGTCTATTTATTGGATACCCTAAGGAAACAAGGGGTTACCAATTCTATTATACTGTGGAACAAAAGGTGTTTGTTTCAAGGCATGTTGTGTTTCTAGAGAAGGAGTTTCTCTTGCAAGAAAATAGTGGGAGTGTCATCGAGCTTGAGGAGGCTCGAGAGACTCAAATAGACATTGATGAGATACCTAGTGAAGCACAATAGTCGATAACTCATAGTGATGAGCAATCAGCTGGACCTATTGAAACACCACATCTTCGTAGATCTGGTAGAACACGTAATATTCCTGAGAGATATGGATTTCTCGTAAGTGAATCGAACGACGTGTTACTCATTGATGATGAGGAGCCTACCAGTTATAAAGAAGTTCTGACAAGTTCAGAAAGGGATAAGTGGCTTGAAGCCATGAAGTCGGAAATGGATTCCAAGTATGAAAACCAAGTTTGGAACTTGGATTGACCCACCTGAAGGCATAAAGCCTATAGGGTGCAAGTGGGTTTTCAAGAAGAAAACTGACATGGATGGTAATGTGATTACCTATAAGGCTAGATTGGTGGCGAAAGGATATCGTCAAAAGCAAGGTGCTGATTATGACGAAACCTATTCGCCTGTAGCTATGCTTAAATCCATTCGGATGCTCCTGGCCATAGCGGCTCATTATGATTATGAGATATGGTAGATGGATGTGAAAACAGTTTTCCTTAATGGAAACCTGCTCGAGGACGTGTATATGATACATCCTGAGGGTTTCACATCGGTTGATAAAACCAAGGTATGCAAATTGCGACAGTCCATATATGGATTGAAGCAAGCATCCAGGAGCTGGAATATCCATTTTGATGAGACAATCAAAAAGTTTGATTTCTCACAAAATCCAGATGAACCTTGTGTGTACAAGAAGGTTAGTGGGAGTGCAGTCGTGTTCCTAGTATTGTATGTCGATGACATATTACTTATAGAAAATAATGTTTCAGTCTTACAGTCAGTTAAGATTTGGTTGTCCAAGACATTCTCCATGAAAGACCTGGGAGAAGCAACATACATCCTCGGAATTAAGATCTATAGAGATAGATCGAAATGGTTGCTTAGTCTTTCACAGTCTACATATATAGACCGAGTGCTAAAGAGGTTTAGCGTGTCGGAATCCAAGAAAGGTTTCCTACCCATCAAGCATGGGATACACCTTTCGAAGTCTATGTGTCCGCACACAGAAGACGAGAGGATTTGCATGAGTAAGATTCCCTATGCATCCGCAATAGGATCTATCATGTATGTTATGTTATATACGAGGCCCGATGTATCGTATGTGTTAGTAATATATGAGAGATGTCCTAAGGCAATCGCCTTATGTATGAACCATTTATATGATAAATGAAGATTCACTATTTGAGTATACATGTTTTATGTATTTGATTGGATCTTAAACTCATTTACTGAATGTCCACGATACGATTCACAGCATGAGAGAATTTGTGATTGGATCACAACTAGTGAGTATCTCTACATGTGTAATTGTGATGTATCAAAATTATCCCTAGTCGATGAATTGATGGATCTGGACACCATCAATTCTGTTGAGACTAGCACGAGGTATACTCTTTGGTGTATCCAAGCAGCTGATTCTCACTGGCTGGAGACATAGTGATGTCCGGAGTTAATCGTGGATGCTAGTTATGGTAACTAGTTCATTGGAGTGACCAGCCGTAAGACTTCATATGGTTCTCTGCATATAGATATGTCAATGAAGTTCTTATTACTGGGCTTAAGTGCGATGTTCTTCGACTTATGTATTCAAGTCATCTTGATCATGGAGACTTATGCTTTGACATCTTAAGCAAACATCTCTAAGGAGATGTGGACCCGGGATGATTGGGTATAAGTCGAAGTGATCGAAGGTGTTTGAATAGCCTATAAAGGATTCACCACTCCTTGCGAGGAGATGTATACCCATGGCCTCTCGTCTGATTGTTACTAAAGTCTTTGGCCAAAGCATTACATGTTTAGAGTAAGGTACTCTTCGATACATGTGGAGTAACTAGAATCCGTAGGATGAGGAAATGATACTTGGGCTAGGTGTGACGAGTCACTTAGTGGGGACCGGCACAATAGACCATGTCCCAACCAAGTGGGTATAAGATGAGTGAAGGGAATGGGGCACGATTCATTCGAGCATCAAGGGTTTCGTAAATAGTTCGATCAACCGCTGATCTTTTCTTAATTGGGGATCATGATGTACTACTAGGTGCCACTCATGATCGCTCTATAATTAATGGTTAATTATAGACGGCCAACATAAACCGAGAACCTATTTGGTCACACGCACAACGAGCGTAATCCAAAGGATTTAAAACGAGCTTGAGAATGGATTCTCGCATCGAGAGAAACTAGGTTTGGTCGACCAAACATAAAGCGAGCATGAAATTGTTTCAATGCAATGGAAGCGTGGATGGGCCGCGGTCTTATGAAGACATAATGGATGGACCAAAATGGTTTGGTTCTAATCCAATGGATAAGAATAAACCAAAGGGTTTGGTTTATTTTAAACGAATGAACCAAAAGTTGGTTCGTTCGTTTTAACTTAAAATAAACCATCATGGTTTGGTTTATTTTAACTTATCTTAATGGAGCGGGTTAACGGGCTTTATGGATATGATCCATTAACCATTAAGAGAATTAGTTCTCTATAAAAGTGGGCTTAAGGGGGATTGTTAAACCCTAACTAATCCAAACCCTAGCCGCCCCCCTTGAGTCTTCACCCTTGAGGAGTTATTCGCCAACCCTCATTGTTGCCGCCAGCTTGTGGTGCCGCCATCAGCTCCTTGCCGGCGCCCAAGCTGATCTCCTAAGCTGTCCAGTTTTCTGGACAGCTTCTTCTCCTCGTCGGGCGTCGTTTGGGCGACGGTTGCTCCGACAGCGGCTAACTTACGGGGATTTGATCTCCGGTAATCCTCTGAGTGGAGGGACGAAGGATTCGTCAAGCGGTTGTGAATACCTCTCGGAGAAGCGAGTTTTGAGACTCGTTTTGGATCGAATTTGGATTCGGATCGTGATCATCTCTCGATCACGCGTCGTCTTCAACACGAGGCTAGTAACCCGTCTGAAGGCGAAGCTCGTGACTTAGCGAAGTCATCCCGAGGAGCTCGGCGTGGATACGGATAGAGACGATTCTTACGAGGATCGTTCCGGTTGATGCCGTTCCCGCTACACGTCATACGGAAGGTATAACGTAGTTTAAATTTCCTTTTATTGCAAATTTTAATTTACGGTTATGTCTACACTTGTTGTAATATGCATGCGTGTGTTGTGTGTGTTGTAATAAATATAGATTTATTATTTTATTGCTTCCATTGTGTGCTCATGTTTACGAAACATGATCGAACACACACCTGCTGTGCGGAAACCCAGATGGTATCGAGCCCAGGTTGTGTTTGACATAATCGTAAAATGGTTTTTGCGATAGTCATAATGTATTTCTGGAAATTTTCTAATTTTGGAAATTTAGAAGTATTTATGGAAATTTTTCAATTTTGGAAAGTCTAGAAGTATTTATGGAAATCTTCCACTTTTGGAAAGTTGGAAGTATTTATTGAAATTGATATTTTCCATAAATAAAATATTTGATTAGATTCTGGAAATTAGTTTCCTAATTTAATCATGATTTGATTTGGGAAATCAAATCTTAAAATATTTTATTTCCATAAGTAGTTTTAATGATTTAGGAAATTGGTTTCCTAAATAGATTTTCCTTAATCAAATAATTCCATGAATAAAATATGTGATTAGATTTGGAAATTTGTTTCCTAATTTAATTATGATTTGATTTGGAGAATCAAATCTTAAACATATTTTATTTCCATAAATAGTTATGACATATAAGGAAATATATACATGACATAATTGTATGCCATGTAATTGCATTAGATTCATAACATTATGCCATGCGTGTCGTGACATGTAGATGTATGCCATGTATGCCATGCCATGTAGATAATAGTTATTTGCATGCAAAGAGGATGAGACATAAAAACCCTTAATCAATATTAAAGCCTACACCTTCCATTAATATGGTTAGAACCAGAGTTCTGTTTCTTGTTTGGGTTGTTGGACTCTCTCCAAGCCCGGCTCGAACCCGAACATGTTCAAACCATGGAATAGTTTAATACTAATATGGTAAGAGTCGGAGGTCAATCGTTAGCTTTGGTTGTTGGACTCTCTCCAAGCTGGGCTAATTGGTTGAATGCGCTCTAACCATATTAAAACTATGTACCGATTAATGGGTTGGCTTTAACCTGGAGCATCGGCTTGTTGGACTCTCTCCAAGGTCGATGTAAAGGGAGGTGAAGTTGGGTGCTATGCATATGATGCATACTTGTTAATGTGTTAACAACCCGATGTATGTGTGAACATTCAATTAGTTGATAGCACATTGTGATAGTTGCATATACGTGATATGCAATCGGTATAGAAGATACCTACCATCGTAGTTATGAATGGCTTGTTGGACTCTCTCCAAGGTTGTTCATAACTATGATGTATATCAACCCATTCGGATATGGACCTACGATCTCAGTGATTTTGGGGTTTTGAAATTGAAAAATGAATGGGATTTATAAATGTATATTGATGCATTTTAAAATCATCTTTCTCATATATGCTCGTGTTTTGTATTTCTAAGATTGATCATGATGTCTTTGAATTTGCGTTCCATTTTGGATTGAATAAATTAGTAGGGCCGACTTCTTGGGTGGCTTAGAAGCTTGAGAATTGTTCTCAAGGTTGAAAAGCTTGCAAATGTCCTCGAGCGCCTCTTCCCGCCGTCCTAGTAGCGATGCAACTCGACCAATTGTTGGCCTATCGAAACATGTGAGTGATTCTCAACAAATGAGTTGCTGCTAGTAGCGATGGAACCCACCCAAGCTACGAAGCAAAGATGAGCATATGGATGCTCATATCGTAGTCCTTCATCTCGTGAGTTGGTTGATGAGCAAGTGAGATTCAAAGGTTCAAGTCTCCAAGCTCCTCTTCACCTCTCGAGATGCGAGGAGGTTCATCCGTGGTATCAACATGCTCAAGACCGTGGAGCCTTCTCGAGAAGCATGAGTAGGGACGGTGTTGTTAGTTGATTCCTCAAGAAAGGTTCTAAGAGGGAGTCAAAGGAACAATAGAAGGGAAGAAGAAAAAGGCTAAAAAGGCGTAACTAGAAAAAGGGCACTTGCCATCATTATGGCAAGGAGGGCCATTAGCGAAGAAATTGCAAGATTTATCGAGTCCGTGAAGAAGGATAAGGCATCGGATGCCCCATCTTCTAAATCTTCTTTATTGATTGTCATTCTATTTCCTTAGACACTTGGGTATTGATACTGGTGTGGCTCACATATATGTAATGACACATACATGGGCTAAGGAATAGAAGAAGACTCGCCAAGGGAGAGTCAAATTTACGTGTTGGGAATGGAGCAAAGGTTGTACTCGCCATCGAACGTATTTGTTGAAACTCCCCGCAGACTTGTCTTAGAATCGACAATTGCTTTTATGTTCCTTCGCTGATAAAGAACATCATTTCTATTTCTGTCTAAATAGAAATGGTTTCCATTTGACGCTTAGTAACAATTGTTGTTACATAACTTTGAATGGGGTTCTTTATGGACCGGAACTTTAAGCAATGGTGTTTATACGCTGGACGATCCAAAGGATATTTTCAATATCGGCGAGCAACAAGAGTGCTCAAAGGATAATCAAATAGACTTACATGTGGCATTGTCGTCTTGGCCATGTAAGCAAGAAACGCATGTCCGAATTACACCGATGTGGAATTCGGAATCGCTTGAATTGGATTCATACGATACATGAATCATGCTTAAAAGGCAAGATGACTAAGTTACCTTTACTGAAAAGGTGAACGAGTGGGAGAGTTACTAGGTCTAGTACATACCGATGTATGTGGACCTATGTCAACTCAAGCTTTAGGAGGCTATAGCTACTTCATTACCTTCACCGATGATCACTACGGTTTGGGTATGTGTTCTTGATGAAACACAAGTCCAAGCCTTTGAAAGGTTCAAAGAATTCAGAAATGAAGTAGAGAAACAACATGACAAAAGTATTAAAATACTGATCGGATCGAGGTGGTGAATACTTAAGTCAAGAGTTTCTTGATTATCTAAGAGACAATGGCATATTGTCTCAATGGACTCGCCTATACACCACAAAGATAATGGTGTATCCGAGAGGCGAATCGACCTTGTTGGACATGGTCAGTCAATGATGAATCATGCGACTCTTCCCAAGTCCTTTTGGGGTTATGCACTTGCATGCTTACTTGTTAAATGTAATGCCTACCAAGGTAGTCTCTACTACTCCATATGAGATATGGGCTAGTAAGAAACCTCATGTATCTTACTTGAAGATATGGGGTTGTCTCGCTTATGTGAAGCTGATCAGACGCATAAATTGGATGCTAAGTCCGATAAATGTCTATTTATTGATACCCTAAGGAAACAAGGGGTTACCAATTCTATCATCCTGTGGAACAAAAGGTGTTTGTTTCAAGGCATGTGTGTTTCTAGAGAAAGAGTTTCTCTGCAAGAAAAAAGGGGAGTGTCGCGAGCTTGAGGAGGCTCGAGAGACTCAAATAGACATTGATGAGATACCCGGTGAAGCACAACACCTGACAACTCATAGTGATGAGCAATCTACCGACTTATTGTAACACCACATCTTCAGAGATCCGTAGAACACGCAATATTCCCGAGAGATATGGATTTCGTAAGTGAATCGAACGACGGTTACTCATTGATGATGAGGAGCCTACCGCTTATGAAGAAGTGGCCGATAAGTTCGTAAAGGGATAAGTGGCTTGGTGCCATGAAGTCGGAAATGGATTCCATGTACGAAAACCAAGTTTGGAACTTGGTTGACCCACCTGAAGGCATAAAGCCTATAGGGTGCAAGTGGGTTTTCAAGAAGAAAACCGACATGGATGGTAATGTGATTACCTATAAGGCTGGATTGGTGGCGAAAGGATATCGACAAAAGCAAGGTGTTGATTATGACGAAACCTATTCGCCTGTAGCTATGCTTAAATCCATTCGGATGCTCCTGGCCATAGCGGCTCATTATGATTATGAGATATGGCAGATGGATGTGAAAACAGCTTTCCTTAATGGAAACTCGCTCGAGGACGGTATATGATACCCGAGGGTTTCACATCGGCTTGATAAAACCAAGGTATGCAAGTTGCGACGATCCATTTATGGATCAAGCAAGCATCCAGAGTCGGAATATCCGCTTGATGAGACGATCAAAAAGCTTTGATTTCCACAAAATCCAGACGAACCTTGTGTGTACAAGAAGGTTAGTGGGAGTGCAGTCGTGTTCCTAGTATTGTATGTCGATGACATATTACTTATAGGAAACGATGTGTCAATCTTACAGTCAGTTAAGGTTTGGTTATCCAAGACATTCTCCATGAAAGACCTGGGAGAAGCAACCTACATCCTTGGGATTGAGATCTATAGAGATAGATCGAAACAGTTGCTTGGTCTTTCGCAGTCTACATATATAGACCGAGTGCTAAAGAGGTTTAGCATGTCGGAATCCAAGAAAGGTTTCCTACCCATCAGGCATGAGGTACACCTTTCAAAGTCTATGTGTCCGCGCACAGAAGACGAGAGTATTTGCATGAGTAAGATTGCCTATGCATCCGCAATAGGATCTATCATGTATGCTATGTTATGTACGAGGCCCGATGTATCGTATGCTCTGAGTGTCACGAGCAGATACCAGTCTGATCCAAGAATGGATCATTGGGTGACTGTTAAGACGATCCTTAAGTACTTAAGAAGAACTAAGGATGCGTTCCTAATATATGGAGAAGGGTACATGGTGATACGTGGGTATACGGATGCCAGCTCCAGACAGACAAGGATGATTCCATGTCTTAGTCTGGGTATGTATTCACCTAGAATGGAGGCGCAATAAGTTGGAAAGGTTCCAAGCTTGACACTATAGCGGATTCTGCCACTAAGGCAGAATACGTTGCAGCTTTGGAAGCAGCAAAGGAAGCGGTTTGGATCAAGAAGTTCATCTATGAACTTGATGTGGTCTCATCGATGATCCAAACATGGGCTTCGTCGCTATCATTTGATCAGAGAGATCATTAGTAGGAAGGAAATACAAATCGAGAAAAACCCCACTGAAAGGAACTTAGCGAATCCTTTGACTAAGGCATTACCTCAAAGTAAGTTTGAGGGTCATGTTAGTGCTTATGGTATTGGATACCGTAGCGATTGGCATTAGGCCAAGTGGGAGTCTGTTAGTAATATATGAGAGATGTCCTAAGGCAATCGCCTTATGTATGAACCATTTATATGATAAATGAAGATTCACTATTTGAGTATACATGTTTTATGTATTTGATTGGATCTTAAACTCATTTACTGAATGTCCACGATACGATTCACAGCATGAGAGAATTTGTGATTGGATCACAACTAGTGAGTATCTCTACATGTGTAATTGTGATGTATCGAAATTATCCCTAGTCGATGAATTGATGGATCTGGACACCATCAATTCTGTTGAGACTAGCACGAGGTATACTCCTTGGTGTATCCAAGCAGCTGATTCTCACTGGCTGGAGACATAGTGATGTCCGGAGTTAATCGTGGATGCTAGTTATGGTAACTAGTTCATTGGAGTGACCAGCCGTAAGACTTCATATGGTTTTCTGCATATATAGATATGTCAATGAAGTTCTTACTGTGGCTTAAGTGCGATGTTCCTTTGACTTGCGGTATTAAAGTCATCTTGATCATGGAGACTTATGCTTTGACATCTTAAGCAAACATCTCTAAGGAGATGTGGACCCGGGATGATTGGGTATAAGTCGAAGTGATCGAAGGTGTTTGAATAGCCTATAAAGGATTCACTACTCCTTGCGAGGAGATGTATACCCATGGCCTCTCGTCGGATTGTTACTAAAGTCTTTGGCCAAAGCATTACATGTTTAGAGTAAGGTACTCTTCGATACATGTGGAGTAACTAGAATCCGTAGGACGAGGAAATGATACTTGGGCTAGGTGTGGCGTAGTCGACCTAGTGAGGGCCCGACACAATAGACCATGTCTGAACCAAGTGGGTATAAGATGAGTGAAGGGAATGGGGCACGAATCATTCGAGCTGCTGAAGGGTTTCAGAAATAGTTCTGGATCAACCGTTGATCTTTTCGGTTAATTGGGGATCATGATGTACTACTAGGTGTCACTCATGATCGTTCTATAATTAATGGTTAATTATAGACGGCCAACATAAACCGAGAACCTATTTGGTCACACGCACAACGAGTGTAATCCAAAGGATTTAAAACGATCTTGAGAATTGAATTCTCAGACCGAGAGAAACTAGGTTTGGTTGGACCAAACATAAAGCGAGCATGAAATCGTTTCAGTCGCAATGGAAGTGTGGATGGGCTGCGTCTTATGAAGACGTAATGGATGGACCAAAATGGTTTGGTTCTAATCCAATGGATAAGAATAAACCAAAGGGTTTGGTTTATTTTAAACGAATGAACCAAACGTTGGTTCGGTTCGTTTTAACTTAAAATAAACCATCATGGTTTGGTTTATTTTAACTTATCTTAATGGAGCGGGTTAACGGGCTTTATGGATATGATCCATTAACCATTAAGAGAATTAGTTCTCTATAAAAGTGGGCTTAAGGGATTGTTAAACCCTAACTAATCCAAACCCTAGCCCCCCCCCCCCTTGAGTTGCCGCCCACTCCTTGGAGGAGTTATTCGGCGCCCAACACATTGTTGCCGCCCAGCTTGTGGTGCCGCCGTCCAGCTCCTTGCCGGCGTCCAAGCTCCAGCCGGTGAACCTCCGGCGACCCTCCGGTGATCTCCTATAGGTTCGGCATCAAGGTGAGCCTTTTCTCTCCTTGTTTTGGCCGGCGCCTACTCCTCCACCAAGCTGTCCAGTTTTCTGGACAGCTTCTCCTCCTCTCGTCGGAGCGTCGTTTGGACGACGGTTAGTTCTCCGACAGCGGCTAACTTACCGGGGATTTGATCTCCGGTAATCCTCTGAGGTGGAGGACGAAGGATTCGTCAAACGGTTGATGAACACCTCTCCGGAGAAGCGAGTTTTGAGAACTCGTTTTGGATCCGAATTTGGATTCGGATCGTGATCATCTCTCGATCACGTCGTCTTCAACACGAGGCTAGTAACCCGTACGAAGACGAAGCTCGTGACTTAGCGAAGTCATCCCGAGGAGCTCGGCATGGATACGGATAGAGACGATTCTTACGAGGATCGTTCCGGTTGATGCCGTTCCCGCTACACGTCATACGGAAGGTATAACGTAGTTTAATTTCCTTTTATTGCAAATTTTAATTTACGGTTATGTCTACACTTGTTGTAATAGCATGCGTGTGTTGTGTGTGTTGTAATAAATATAGATTTATTAATTTTTAATTGCTTCCGCTGTGCTCATGTTTACGAAACATGATCGAACACACACACGCCGCGGTGCCGGAAACCCAACAGTATGCTTTGAGTGTCATGAGTAGATACCAGTCTGATCCAGGAATGGATAATTGGGTGGCTGTTAAGATAATCCTTAAGTACTTAAGAAGAACTAAGGATGTGTTCCTAATATATGGAGAAGGGGACATGGTGATACGCGGGTATATGGATGTCAGCTTCCAGACAAACAAGGATGATTCCAGGTCTCAGTCTGGATATGTGTTCACCTTGAATGGGGGCGCAGTGAGTTGGAAAGGTTCCAAACAAGATACTGTAGCGGATTCTACCACTGAGGCAGAATACATTGCAGCTTCGGAAGCAACAAAGGAAGCGGTTTGGATCAAGAAGTTCATTTATTGACTTGGTGTGGTTCCAGCCATTGTTGAAGCAATACCGGTCTACTGCGACAATAATGGAGCAATTGCATAGGCGAAAGAGCCAAGGTCTCATCAACGATCCAAACATGTGCTTCGCCGCTATCATCTTATCAGAGAGATCATTAGTAGGAAGGAAATACAAATCGAGAAAATTCCCACTGAAAGGAACTAAGCGGATCCTTTGACTAAGGCATTACCTCAAAGTAAGTTTGAGGGTCATGTTAGAGCTTATGGTATTGGATACTGTAGCGATTGGCATTAGGACAAGTGGGAGTTTGTTAGTAATATATGAGAGATGTCCTAAGGCAATCATCTTATGTTTGAACCATTTATATGATAAATGAAGATTCACTATTTGAGTATACATATTTTCATATATTTGATTAGATCTTAAACTCATTTATTGAATATTCACGATACGATTCACAGCATGAGAGAATTTGTGATTGGATCACAACTAGTGAGTATCTCTACATGTGTAATTGTGATGTATCGGAATTATCCCTAGTCGATGAATTGATGGATTTGGACACCATTGATTCTGTCGAGACTAGCACGAGGTATACTCCTTGGTGTATCCAAGCAGCTGATTCTCACTAGCTGGAGACATTGTGATGTCCGGAGTTAATCGTGGATGCTATTTACGGTAATTAGTTCATTGGAGTGACCAGTCGTAAGACTTCATATGGTTCTTTGCATATATAGATATGTCAATGAAGTTCTTACTGCAGCTTAAGTGTGATGTTCCTTTGACTTGCGGTATTCAAGTCATCTTGATCATAAAGACTTGTGCTTTGACATCTTAAGCAAGCATCTTTGAGGAGATGTGGACCCGGGATGATTGGGTATAAGTCAAAGTGATCGAAGGTGTTTGAATAGCCTATAAAGGATTCACCACTCCTTGCGAGGAGATGTATACCCATGGCCTCTCATCGGATTGTTACTAAAGTCTTTGGCCAAAGCATTACATGTTTAGAGTAAGGTACTCTTCGATATATGTGCAGTAACTAGAATTCGTAGGACGAGGAAATGATACTTGGGCTAGGTGTGACGTAGTCAACCTAGTGGGGACTAACACTATAGACCATGTCCTGAACCAAGTGGGTATAAGATTAGTGAAGGGAATGGGGCACGATTCATTCGAGCTGCTGAAGGGTTTCAGAAATCATTTTGGATCAACCGTTGATCTTTTCGGTTAATTGGGGATCATGATGTACTACTAGGTGTCACTCATGATCGTTCTATAATTAATGGTTAATTATAGACGGTCAATATAAATCAAGAACCTATTTGGTCACACGCACAACGAGCGTAATCCGAAGGATTTAAAACGAGCTTGAGAATGAGATTCTCATACCGAGAGAAACTAGGTTTGGTTGGACCAAACGAGGAGCGAGCATGAAATTGTTTCAGTCGCAATGGAAGCGTGGATGGGCCATGTCTTATGAAGACATGATGGATGAACCAAATTGGTTTGGTTCTAATCCAATGGAGAAGAATAAACCAAAGGGTTTTGGTTTGTTTTAAACGAATGAACCAAAGTTGGTTCGGTTCGTTTTAACTTAAAATAGACCAATATGGTTTGGTTTATTTTAACTTAAATTAATGGAGCGGGTTAACGGGCTTTTGGTTATGATCCGATAACCATTAAGAGAATTTTTTCTCTATAAAATAGGGCTTAAGGGTTTTGTTAAGCCCTAATCCAAGCAATCCACAAGTTGTCGCCCACCCCTCCTCTCCTCTAGTGGTCGGCGCCCAACCCTAGCCATCGCCCAGCTTTGTGCCGCGGTCCAAGCTAGTTTTCGGCGTCCAAGCTTCAGCCGGTGATCCTCCGACGACCCTCCAGTGATCTTCTTTGTGTCCGGTGACAAGGTGAGCATCAAGCTTCCTTATTTGGCCGGCGCCTATTCCTCCACCAAAGCTGTCCTGTTTTCTGGACAGCTTATTTATTTTGTGTCAGAGCATCGTTTGGACGACATTCGGATCTTCGACAGCGGCTTCCTTGCCGAGGATTCGATCTCCGGTAATCCTCATAGGTTGAGGACGAAGGATTCGTCAAACGGTTGACGAATACCTCTCCGGAGAAGCGAGTTTTTGAGGACTCGTTTTGGATCCAAATTTTGATTCGGATCGTGATCTTCTCTCGATAACATCGTCTTCAACACGAGGCTAGTAACTCGTATGAAGATCAGGCTCGTGACTTTGTGAAGTCATCCTGAAGATACTCGGCTTGGATACGGATAGAGATGATTCTAGCGAGGATCGTTCCGGTTGATGTCTTTCTCGCTACACGTGATACGTCATGTATACGTAGTATAAATTTCCTTTTATTGCAAAATTTGAATTAACGGTTATGTCTACACATGTTGTACTATGCATGCGTGTGGTGTGTGTGTTGTAATAAATTAGATTTATTATTTTATTTCTTCCGCTGTGCACATGTTTATGAAACATGTTCGAACACACACTCGTCGCAGTGCCGGAAACCCAGCACCTAGATCTATCGAGTTCGAACTAACCGGCTACTCCGATTCGGACTATGCCGGTAGTAAGCTCGATAGAAAGAGTACGAGTGGTTGTTCTCAACTTCTTGGCTCGAGTCTAGTGAGTTGATGCAGTATGAAGCAACACTGTGTTGCCTTATCTACCACCGAAGCCGAATACATCACTATAGGTGAGTGTGTCACTCAGCTTCTTTGGATGAAGCACACTCTCCGCGACTTTAATTTAGACTTTACAAATACTAAACTTCACGTAGATAATATTAGTTCAATTAACCTTACTAAGAATCCGATATGTCACTCTAGGACCAAACATATAGAGGTCAAACACCATTTCATTCGAGAACATGTGGCCAACGGAGCCATACAACTCGAATACGTCGAATCGAAGTCTAACTTGGCAGACCTATTTACTAAACCCCTACCCGAAGCCGAATTTAGTCTATTAAGACGAAAATTGGGCATGTGCATAATAGAATAGGAACTTACAAATTATATTTTCTTACTACTATTTCTTACTTTTCATTTTTATGGGGACCTTCTCCACAGATGTAGAGCTAGTGCATCGCCATGAACCACGGAGTATAATAATACATACTAACTGACTCTGACCAGGACTGGTTGATCTTTCATATCTGATGCGGCGAGGAAAATTTGCTTTACCCCCTTTCGACGCGACGAAGGCACGAAGGGAGCTTTTTGGGAGGGTTCTCGCAGCCCACAACAGTAAGAATGGGTGTGGAAGACGAAATCAAGAAATGCAAAAACCCCAAGCAAACAGCGGAAACTTGAACACAAGATATAACGTGGTTCGGAATGAGTATTCCTACTCCACGAAGGTGAGCTCTCTCACCGAGGACAATGCCCAAGAACTTTCCACTATGAATGTCCTCTTTTACGGAAAGGAAACTTCCCGAGGTCGAGGAGAAAACCTCTTACAGGGGCTTACAAATACAAGAAAGAATACGTGTATCACAAGATCAAGGTCGCAGTTTCTTCTTCAAGAAGTGATGACAACTCTCCTCCTTCCCTCCCGTGGTCCTTGTTTTCTGCCTCTGATGGAATGATCATGATCCCTCCTCTCTCTCCTCTTCCTTTTATCCTCCTTCTCTAATCCATCGCTTGTCTATGAGTGGTTCTCAACACGTGGCCACCATGTCCACCGAGAATAATTCTGCTATAAGTACGAGGGCGTAAGGCTCCTGTAATATTATGGGGACTCCTTTTCTCGTTACATACTACCTCCTCTTCCATATTTCAGTTGAACTAGGTTAGCTTGCCCTCAACCTTCTACTTTTAAGTAAACTAACTTAGGTTCATAGCCCACGTAATATAGCCTTAAGGCTTATTTGGTCGACCGATTCTTATTCACCTGCCTACCTTTAGGTTTGTGTGGTCAACCGACATTACGATCCGCCTGCCTACCTTTAGGCTTATCCGCCAAACCGACATGATCCACTCCCATCTACCTTTAGGCTTATCCGGCCGAACTGACATGACTCGCCTGCCTACCTTTAGGCTTATCCGCCGAACCGACATGATCCGCTACCTTTTAGGCTTATGTGGTCGAACCGACATGATTTGCCCCGCTACCTTTAGGCTTACGCGTCGAACCGATTCGCCGCCTATTTCCCAACGAAGTACTTCTCCACTTTGCTGTGCCGATTACCTTCACTTACTTTCCCGTATCAATTATTCCAGCGCCATACCGACCCGCCTCTCTCTTTCTTCATCAACCTCTAATTGGTTCGGGTAATACTTTGCCTATGAGCTCTTCTATCTAGTGCGTAGAGAAGAAGTAACGGATGTATCATTAGTCAACCCCAAAAAATAGTCAAGAGAAGTTATAAGCTTGACTTTCCCACTATATATAAGGTCCTTACTCCATCCTTGGCCTTACTAATTCAGATTTACTCCGTTTCTAAAGCTTTACTGCATATACGTACGACAGCCTAATGGGCCCATGGGCCCCGCTCCTCTTTTCTCTCCTGCAGTCGAACCATCACGGAAAAACCATATATAAACCTCTGCCTTTTTCTTTTAGGTATTACTTAGCGTGCCCAGCAATCCTGTCCCTTCCGCTTCTTTTCTCCTGGATTTCACCGGTGTGCCCAATCTAACCTTCTTCTTCTCGTACGTTCTTCTTCCAAACCCCGAGTAAGTACTCTGCCTTGTTCACACTTATGGCTCCTAAGGCCATCCCTTCACCTGTATGGTACGAGAATACCATAACTCAATTAGATTGCAATCATTATTTCTTTAATCTTAAGGACCAATATATAGACCCTTCTATAAAATGTTGTTTTACTACTAAGATGCATCGACCCAATAATCCTCCTCCTAGTTCAACGTGTTTTTTCTCCGAACAATTTCTTAATGGCCTATGTCTACCAGCGCCTCCTGCTTATCTAGACCTATTGGACTTTTACAGACTTCCTTTAAACCAGTTCACCCCTAATTCCTTTCGTATTTTGTCAGGGGCTCTCATGGTGTTCCAACACCTAAACCTTTCCCTAACCCCTCAAATATTCCATTATTTCTTTCAACTGAAATCTTCCAAAGCAGGTCTTTTTTTATTTATCTAGCCGCTCCGATTGTCAATTTCTTATGAACCTGCCCACTTCCCATAAAGGATGGGAAGAATTATACTTCTTCGTTCAACTTCCAGTACCCCTACCCCACTCAGAAACATGGAAGCTAGGACTCCCCGAGCTACCTCCTTTCCAAAAAATGAGGACCAAATGTCCTTTCTCGGAAGTCTATAGAATATTAGGGGAGTCACATTATTGTTCAAACCACCTAATGAAAACTCCCCTTCTGAACCATTTCTTGTCTCTCTTCCTTCCACGACCTCGGATGCAGAGGTAGGACTATACTTACTCTTCAAGAATAACTTTTATCTCAGTATCAACCTTCCTCCTAACCGACGCCTTGTGTAGATAATCCGATGCATGACGCTTTAGTGAAGAGAGAGAGATCGAGGCGCGGTAAGAAAACCTCCACGAAGAGAGGTAAATCAATAAGATCCCTTCTTCCCTAAGAAGTTACGACTTGTTAAGAAGGAGCCCACCATCGCCTCTTCCCTTCCTCTTCTGATCAACTTGGTTCACAATCCCTAACCATTTATGAACCAAAGAGGAGAGGCACCACCCGAGCAGCTACATCTTCATCTATTCGAGAGGGAGATTCCTCTTCCCACTCTCCTGCCTCCTCATCCCATCCTCATGATTCTCCGAACCATCCCGAACCGAATCCCTATCCGCCAATCCTTAGACACACTTACCTCTCCTACTCCTCCAACGCCGGCCCCAATCTTCCTTCCAAGGAGATGACCTTCCTGCTCACCGCGAGAGCTACATTGGGGTCAGATTCGTCACCCTTCGGAAATAAAATTCTTCAACCAGTCGGGTGTGCAAGGCCCATGCGAACAAGTGGGCAAATTGCTGGCTGAGGTATTTGTTGTCTTATTCTTATCTTCACTATATGTATCTCTATATATGCCAACATATACTGATGGTTTTTCCTTCCCTTTAGGCCTCCACCCAGCATCACAAAATGGTAGTTCAACTGGCTCGATTCCACCAAATAGAAACTCGCATTTCGCCTCCATAATGCAAATGAAAAGCTCGGCCCACAGAATTAAGCGAAAGAGAGGCAAGGAAGCTGACTCGAGGCCAATGCGAAGATGCGATGACGCAATTGGCCCTGGTCCAGAGCGAAAAGGAGGAGCTGCAGCGAAAAAATGAAGAACTTGAACAGCGCATCTTCTTACAATCCAGTGAACTGCAACAGGTGGACGTCTTGGCCCGTGAACTGAGGGAATATAAAGGGTATCTTGGGGACGCCATGATCAAAGCCGCCGACTCGACTAATTCTATACTTCAAAGAAGAACGCCACCGCTTAATCGAGCGCCAAGCCCGAAGCTACCAAGAAATCAGATAGAAAAATGCCGTGAGCTTTCCTCCATGGTGGCGCTCTTCCTCAAACCTTATCAATGGTGGCTGCAATACCACCCTTCACAAAGAGTACTTGAAGCTCGCTCAACTCTAGACAAGAAGCCATATACAGTACCACCAAAAAGATGCCTTGGTGGCTAAATTGGCAGAAAGTCAAGCCCAGCTAGCCAAATGTCAAGATCAACTGAAGGAGCAAGAAGCCGATCTTAAGGGGCGATACGTCAAGAAGGGGGTAGACCTATTTATATTAGGCTTTGAGGGGTCTTCGGCTCAAAACGTCGAATGAGGATACCCGCCCCTTGGCACGGACACCAGCTACTTAAATCCTGTAGACGCCCTAGCCAAGTTTCCTCCTAAATTATTCGAATTGTAGCTTCTAATGTTCCGCTTCTTGTAATGAAAAAAAATTATGTTAACCATAACTTTTATCATCACCCTTGTATGTCTTCTTGCGAGTCAAAGATTCTGGACCAACTCCAATCTTTCCTCTTTTTTATGTTATCATTCCTTTTCTTGTGTTGTACGGTGCAATCATCGAGTTGGTTCGGGGACTTACTTGGAAGGTCTCGAATGACATTGTTCATACCCGACCCGATTTTGGTTCGGGGATTCGCTCGAAGGGTCTTGCATGATATTATTCATATCCGTCCCGATTTTGATTCGGCCAACACTTCAAATGACCTTTACCTATTGATCTTCCCTATCCCTCTTACTGCTTCGGAAACGATATCAGTCTCTTCATCTTCTTCCCCTTCCCAAGAACTTCTGTCGTCGCTTTCCTTCCATTATAAATCATCGCCCTCCATGTCTTTGTCCTTCTATCTCACTATCATGGCTTTAGTAGGGCACCCTATTGAAATTTCTTCAGAATCAGAATCTTTTGAGCTACAAGACTAGGTTTCGGAAGACATTGAAGATTCGGAGACCCGCTCAATCGCCACTTCAGCCTTCCGCCCCCTTCCTTTTCCGCCTCCCATTCCAACTCCAACCCCTCCTATAGGGAGGTCCTTTCGTGCCCCATTCCCCTTATTCCGCAATAGGGTGTGGAATCCTCCCTTCACATGGGAGTATACAGTGGGAGATCCTCGTGTTGCTGCCGAACTTCCCCCACTTCCACCAGCGCTGGCTTTCATCCCAGTCTCCTCGGCGAGAGCTCATCCTCCTCCTTTCGATGAAAGTCCATCAGCCATTCCTCCGGCTCAAGGCGAGCGCTTCAAGGTCATCTTGGCGCCTTCTCCCCCCAAAGAGACCTCTCCCACTTCATCTGTTAGAAGTAATCAGAGAAGATCTCCATAGATTAAGCTGATGTAATCATTTCAAATATGTCAATAAAAATGAGGGAGGGAACTGATATTTGCTTTTGTCTTTTTCTCGTAGAAGTAAGGTTTCTGTCCTCAAAAGGACTGTAATCTGGTCCAAACATACCTTCTTCTACCATCTCCCGGGGATTCGGACCCTCTTAATTACAGTTATAGTTCCGGCGACCTTCCACCTACTACCCCATGCTTCCTCTTCTTTATTGGCATTTATTGTCCCTATTTCTTCTGTAAATAAATGCGCTCTTCTCCTTCATCGCTATAAAGACTCCCAACCCTTACCAAATGGCTTCCATCTTTTCCCTTTCCTTTCCTTCGCCATGGACAGAATATCTGAACAGGACAGCAGTTCCTCTCCCGCTGAAGAACAGATAGACGATCGCCGCTACATAGCTACCCTGGAGGAGTAGGTGAGGTATTTGCAACAACGGCTGAAGGAAGCTTCCACCAGTAATCGCTATCTGCGTCAACAACTGGTTGGGTCCCAAAAGGAGCTATCCAAGCAAATCTTCCTGCAGCAGTCTTACCGTCGGCAATTACTGTGCCAACATCGACCGCGCAAAGGAGCTCCATCCGTTCCTCCCAACAAAGAGCTGTAATACCCTAGATGTATAAGGGTTTCTTTTGTTATCTCCTCTTTGTAAATGACCTAGAATATGTAATTTTCCCGCACTAGTGAACTTTCCCTGTTTATCTTCTTCTTCCAGTGTCTCTTGAGTTATGCCACGCTTTACTTTTTTTTTTTTTTTTTTTACATAGACTGACATATAACTGGGGCATATTTCGGCTCTTCTGCCTTTTTACCCTACCATGAATACAATACTATAGAGTAGCTAAATGAGTCAACTCTGCTGCTTTACCGCTGCACGGGAATAAAATAATACGAAGTTTAATTAAGGACTTCAACTTCTTCCGCTTTGCGGGGACAAAAATGATACATAACTGAGGAGACCTCGGTTCTTCCATTCCGCCACCACACGGGGATTTCTTCCGCTTCGCGGGGATAGAATTTAAGTATAACCGAGGGAACCTCGGTTCTTCCGTTCCGCCACCACACAGGGATTTCTTTCGTTTCGCGGGGATAAAAATTTAAGTATAACCGAGGAAATCTCGGTTCTTCCGTTCCGCCACCATACGGGGATTTCTTCCGCTTCGCGGGGATAAAAATTTAAGTATAACCGAGGAAATCTCGGTTCTTCCGTTCCGCCACCACACGGGGATTTCTTCCGATTCGCGGGGATAAAAATAATATAATATATAACCGAAGAATCTCGGTTCTTCCGTTCCACCACCACACGGGGATATCTTCCGCTTCGCGGGGATAAAAATGATATAATATATAACCGAGGAAATCTCGGTTCTTCCGTTCCACCACCACACGGAGATATCTTCCGCTTCACGGGGATAAAAATAATATAATATATAACCGAAGCATCTCGGTTCTTCCGTTCCACCACCACACGGGGATATCTTCCTCTTCGCGAGGATAAAAATAATATAATATATAACCGAAGAATCTCGGTTCTTCCGTTCCACCACCACACGGGGATATCTTCCGCTTCGCGGGGATAAAAATTTAAGTATAACCGAGGAAACCTCGGTTCTTCCGTTCCGCCACCACACAGGAATATCTTCCGCTTTGCAAGGATAAATATTTAAGTATAACCGAGGAAATCTCGATTCTTCCGTTCCGCCACCACACGGGGATTTCTTCCACTTCGCGAGGATAAAAATCTAAGTATAACCGAGGAAATCTCGGTTCTTCCGTTCCGCCACCACACGGGGATATCTTCCGCTTCGCGGGGATAAAAATAATATAATATATAACCGAAGAATCTCGGTTCTTCCGTTCCACCACCACACGGGGATATCTTCCGCTTCGCGGGGATAAAAATTTAAGTATAACCGAGGAAACCTCGGTTCTTCCGTTCCGCCACCACACGGGGATATCTTCCGCTTCGCGGGGATAAAAATTTAAGTATAACCGAGGAAATCTCGGTTCTTCCATTCCGCCACCACACGGGGATTTCTTCTGCTTCGCGGGGATAAAAATTTAAGTATAACCGAGGAAATCTCGGTTCTTCCGTTCCTCCACCACACGGGGATATCTTCCGCTTCGCGGGGATAAAAATTTAAGTATAACTGAGAAAATCTCGGTTCTTCCGTTCCGCCACCACACGGGGATATCTTCCTCTTCGCGGGGATAATAATAATAACATACATTGCCTAAAGGCCTTCAACCCAAAGAATGTGACACCTTCATATCATCCTTCTTTCTGCTTTCCTCCCGAAGGGGAACACTCACATCCATTCCTTCCCATGGAAATGAGGGCTTTAGTACATAATGGGCCATTAGAAAAATAAACCCTCTCTCACTATAAACGAGGAGCCCAATAGTGGTTACAAGCTCATACTTCCCTCCTTTTATAAGGGATCCTTCGTCTTCGTTTCTCTTGCTGTCTCTATCCCTTCACCTTTTCGTCTCCTTCTTCTTCGTCTATTCGTTTTTCCGCCGCCATACTCCGTTGCCTCACTCCTCTGCTTCAGCCCTTTCTCCTTATTCTCAGACCAACAGGATGCATTCCACCTTCTTTCAAGAAATAGCGAGCCATTACTCACATTCCAAGTGAGGCGTTGGTCAGCCGTCAGCTTCGTCTTCCTCCTCGCCTTCCCCGATCACCATCGCACCTTCTCCGTCTCGCCCTTCTTCCTCTCCTCCTCCTGGAACCCTTGTTGCCTCCATCCCAGAGGAAACCGGGGTAATCAGCCCCTCCTCATTTCCTCCGTCATTTACAAACCCTAGCTCCCCCATTCTTTCTCCTTCCGCCATAAAGGTTCAGAAATCGCCTTCTCCTTCACGCAACTGAGGATAAACCTAAGGAGGATGTACTTCCGTGTCAACCAATGAAAGAGGCTGGCTCACCTCTACTTTCTTTTTCCTCTGAATACGATTCCACCTCTGAACCCATTGCGATTGATATCTCCTCATTGCCTACTTCCCCCTCTACTCATCGCCTGAAGAGCCCTTCTCATCCCATGGGCACTAGCCAGGGTCCTTCTACTTCTTTCCTTCCCGCCGAAGGTTCCTCCAGCCCTATGCTCATCTTATCATCCTCTCCGGATTCCTCGTCCAACCAGCCCCTTTCCGTCTCTTCTGCTATGCTTACCTCACAGTCGGCCATGGCACATGTTCTCCTCCGGCCTGATCTCACGCTCTCCGATCACACCCCATTCTCCCCATTATAAGTGAAATTCTCCTCAATGTCATTCGCCCCATCTTCTTCCCTTTCCCCTGTGAGTCTTCTGATCTCAATTTAGAGGAATTGGTTCCTCGCATGGAAAGCTTACGCCATGCCCTTGATTTGGTATGTTTTTCCATCGCCTTTCCTAACTTTATCTTACTAATCGATTTCTTTTCCACGACCGCAGCCTTGATCAACTACCAAGAATTGAACCGCCTCTTCATCAATACCGAACCCAAGCTCAGAATTGGAGCGGCGAACAGAAGGTTTAGCGATCGCCTGAATCAAGAACTCCTGTAACACAATGCACCTATGCCAGGCAATTGGAAGAAGCTCGCCAACAAATTCAAAAGATGTCGATACCATTGCCGCTATAAGAACAATAGCGAGCGGTGTGTGAAATCCCCTTATTACAAATGGAGGTTCAACAGACTCCACTGACAAGGAGTCTTCCTCTTCTCAAGAATTGACCCACCTTCGAGAACAGTAGCGTAACTCCTTCAGGGGAAGCAACAGACTTAGACACCATCGCCGACTCGTTCAATATCAAGCATAGGATAAAATAGGGACCTCCAGACTTATGCAAGGAGGTACAAGAAAACTCATCCTCATAAATTCTAGGCGCATGCTCACGCCTCTACGCAGAAGCAAGAAACATCCTCCAGATCGAGCACCGAGCTCGCCCGCACTAGGTCCTACTCAAGCTAGAGAGGGATTTCACCTCCATGCGCCAAAACATGATGGAGATGACGACTGCACAAAGAGGATCAAACTTCCCGGGCCGATGATGTTTCCATCCTAGCCGATGCTATTATGGAGGTGTCACGACGCTATGTTGACGTACGCCGAAAGCTTCGAGAACAACAAGAAAAATGTCATAGGCTTCATCGGATCGAGTCCGACCATCCGAATCGCAGAGCGACTCATCATTTTGCTGCGCACCACTTATCAGGACGGATTTAATGAAGCGGTTCGGCAATATGCTGATCAAGGATTACCACCTCCAACTTATCCTTCATTCTCTTTAAATTGGGAGGCTGGCTTTCAACGTTATCCTCCCGACCGATTTAAGCTGTAATTCGATATATTGCTTCGAAATGGGAGCTTCCTTTCCCTCTTCTTCTTCTTTTTTCAAAGTTTATTAAAGATACCATATCGCATTTGTAAATGACTCATTAAATGAAATTTGGGGGTACTTTACGCCTAATTAATGCAATCAAGTTAGGAAGTACACCCCTTCGGGAGTCTCACAATTCCTCTTCTTCTATTCCCCACTTCTCATACAGTGTGAAAAAGTTTTAAATGAATGGCATTCCAAGGTCATGGAAGTTCTTTGCCTTGGTCATCTTTCAGATAATATGCTGACCCTGCTACGCGATGCATTATTTCATAGGGTCCTTCCCAGTTTGGAGCTAGCTTTCCAGGGTCTCCAGCGGGATTAACTTTACGCAAAAACCCAATCCCTTCTCGAAATCTTCGAGGCATCACCTCTTATTAAAGACGCTTGTAAAGCTCACTCGCCTCGTGCTGCTCCCCGCTTTTCTTCCACCAAGTCCAACTCTTTCTGATAAGTTGGTTCTGCTCGGTTCAGACACCTCTATCCGAGCGCTACTTAAGAGAACTCGACCGAATAACAACTTCCATCCCATATACTAAATCAAGGGAGTTTCCTGCTAGTCTTGGTGTAGTTCGACAGGCCCACAACTCCCGCAATTCTTCCACCCGCCTCTCTCGAGCCCCCAATTTGGTCTTTAATCCTTGAATGAGAATTCTGTTAGTCACTTCCACTTGCCCGCTAGCTTCGAGGGTGAGCTACCAAGTGAAAGTCCAATGTTGAGGCTCCGGCACCATTCTTTGATCTTTTTACCTTGGAACTGACGTCCATTATCACTAACTATCCTCCGAGGAATACCATATCGACAGACAATATTTTTCCATAAGAATTGTATTATCGCATTCTCGATAATTTTGGCTAGGGCCTGCTTCCACCCATTTGGAGAAGTAATCCACACCACCAATAAAAATTTCTTCTCAGAAAGGTGTCCACCGCATCGACCCACTATATCCATTCCCCATTGATCAAAAGGACATGAAGCGACCACTTTTTCATTAATTCAATGCTCGATTGCTATGCTTTCGATAAGCTAGGCAAGCTTGCACTATACGAGCGGCATCCTGTTGGAGAGTAGGCCAAAAATATCCTGCTAACAGGGTCTTCCTTGCTAAGGCTCTCCCTCCTAGATGATTACTGCAACAACCTTCATGAATTTCCCGGAGTACCCATTCAGCATCCTCTCTTCCCACGCATTTCAATAAGGGTCGTCCAAAAGATGTCTTGTATAAGTCTCCATTTAAGAGGGTGAACCGTCTGGCTCGGCACATTAAAGCAGATGCCGTTGCTTTTTCTTCGTGAGGACCTTCTGCGTCAGAATAAGCTATGATGTCGGTCCTCCATTCAGGAATTAGGTTTGGTTCGGGCGCGGCTTCCTCCACCTTGCATATTGCTAGGGAAGTAGGGATTTCCACATGGACCGTTTCCAATGACTTCACTCCTTCCATGGCACTAGCCATCCGAGCCAATTCATCTGCCTTCCCATTATTCTCCCGCGGAATTTGCTTTAAGAGGACTTGACTGAATTGAGCTTTTTCATTCTCAAAAGCCTTCAAGTATTTATGTAGCCTTTCCTCCCGAACCACGAAAGAACCTTGAAGTTGTGATATTACCAACTGGGAATCCGAATGGATTACAATTGAAGAAGCCCCCACCGCTTTAGCAGCCTGCAATCCCGCTAGAATGGCTTCGTATTCTGCCTCATTATTAGATGTCCGATATCTCAGGCGTACGACTATGCAGGTCTCCTCCTTATCAGGGGAAATTAATAGAACACCGACACCGCTACCCGTAGATCTTGAAGAATCGTCTACGAATATGTTCCATATGTCCGATCCTTCCTCTTTTGTCGCCGAACCATCTTCCGGGCCATAAGGTACCTCCGCTAGAAAATCAGCAAGCACTTGGGCCTTGATAACCGTTCGGGGTTGGTAGTGAATATCATATTCGCTTAGTTCTACCGCCCATTTGGCCAATTTTTCGGAGAAATTGGGCTTAGTGACTACCTTGCCCAATTCGCCGTGAGTTAGAACGGTGATGGGATGAGCCAAAAAGTACAGTCTCAACTTGCGGACGGTTAACACCAGAATATATGCCAACTTCTCTAGCTCAGATAAATTTAGCCCCCTTCGTAATATACGATCGTATAGTAAATAGGTTGTTGGTGAGAGCCTTCTTGTTTCAAAGAAACCAACTAATAGCTCCTCCGAGACTACCAAATACATCCATAATGGTTCTCCTATTGGTTTGGCTAGCAATGGGAGTCCACAAATATTTCTTCAACTCCCCGGAAAGCTTGTTCACATTGATCATCCATCAAATTTAGTAGCCTTACGCAGACCAAGAAAGGCTTTTGTCCGCCGATCCGCTATGAATCGGGATAAGGAAACAATCCTGCCTACCAACTTCTGGGTCTCTCACAGATTAGTGGGTGATTTCATGTCGCATGCTGCTCGACTTCTCGTGGTTGGGCTTGCAACCCCTTCTCAGTCACTATGTACCCCAAGAACTTGCCGCTTTTTACCCCGAACAGGCATTTGTTAGGGTTTAGCTTCATATTAAACCGTCTCAATGTAGCGAAGGTTTCATTTAAGTCCTTGACTAAATCTCGAGTGGTCTTCGATTTGACTAATATGTCATCCACGTAGACTTCCACATTCTTCCCTTTCTGCTCTGCAAAGATCTTGTCCATAAGGCGCTGATAGGTGGCCCCTGCCTTCTTTAATCCGAACGGCATTACTACATAAGCGTATAACCCTCCTGCGATCACAAAGCTAACCCTCTTTTGATCTTCTTTGGCCAAAGGTATTTGGTGATATCCTTGATATGCATCCATTAGGGACACCACTTCATATCCTACAGTAGAGTCTACCAACTGATCAATACGAGGCAAGGGGTAGCAGTCTTTAGGGCACGCTTTATTCAAATCACGAAAATCGATACACATCCTCCATTGCCCCGAAGGCTTGGGGACCAAAACTACATTGGAAACCCACTCGGGAAACTGGATTTCCTTTACATGACCCGCTTTTAATAGTTTTTTCACCTCTTCAGCTATGACCTTGTCCTTCTCTGGCCCAAAATGTCGCCGCTCGTGATGTGCCTGGGCTCCTCCGGTTATATTGAGATGGTGTTCACCACATGAGGGTTAATCCTGAGATCATGCACATCTCTCGCAAAGATGTCTTCATTCTCCTTCAGCAAAGCACCACCTCCTCCTTGGCTTCCAAGGCTACCCGTGTAGCCTTTCCTGAGCGATTCCACCAGCCTTCCTTCCTCATTTTTTTCGGCCTTGGGATTCTTCCAGACGCAGACGTCCCAAAATGATGATAGCTTTGGTTTTGAGGTTATCTGCTCGGCCTTCTTTTGATCATCCCGAACCATTTGTAATGAGCAACTCCCTCGGAGGCCTTCTGCTCTCAACTTCCCCACCAATTGTCCCACAGAAATTTCACCTTCTGTTATACGGGAAGCTACCACCGAAAAAGGGTAAGGAAAGGACGCCCAAGAATAGCATTATAAGTGGACGGAGCGTCCACGATGAGGAAAGGGATTATACTGATTTTTTGGCTAGGCTTTACACCCAGAGTCAGAGGCAATGAAATCTACTTTGTAGGGTGGACCACATGCCCTGCAAATCCAAAGAGGGGGGTGGCCACATCTTCTAGCTGGGCATTTCCACCATCTATCCAAAAGCTTCTCGAAAAGGATATTGATGGAGCTTCGACCGACCAACACCTGCCACTTCATAATCGGCCAAGGATATACGAATAACTAGGCATCCGTGGGCAGACACATCTTGTAGATCTTCTCCGAATGAAGCGGCAATTTAACAAATTGTCAGTGACGATGGCTAAACTCTCCATAAGAAGGGCGTATGACTTTCGCGCCCGGTTAGAGTCCCCGTCGGTAGGTCCTCCAACTATAACATGAATAACCCCCCGTGTGGGAGCGTTATCTAGATGGGACGAGGGACCCTCACCTGATGGGCCTTCTTGAGAGACAACCTCCTAGGACGGCGTTTGGGGAAAAGTGACTTGAGGTTATTATATTGGGCCTGGGTGCCTCACCGCGTCGGGTCCTCCCGCCTCGGAACCGCACTTGGATATGCGGTGTGGAGGCGATCCAGCCTCCTCAGAACTTGAAACATCGGCTACTAGCGTGGCCATATTCCGATGATATTGGCAGAAGAATGGGGCGGGGGGATTACGTGGGATCCCCCTGTATCCTAAGGGTCGTTGCAGCAGACCCGTTTGGTCATAAACTCCATCTCCCGCTCCTTCCAAGTCCTCGCAGGAGGAATGCCTGTAGTAGTGGACGAGGCCTAGGAGCCCCTTGTCGAAAAGGTCGCACATATTCTCGCCGAGGGGGTGCTTGAAGAGGGGCGAGGTGAGCTCTTTCATTGAACGACATGCGTTGCTCACTCTTCTCACCTTCAATCCTTCCTCCTCGCGGATAAATTACTCAAGACGGCCTAGCCTCCTCATAACACACAGTTGTCTTAATAAGGAACTAAGGAAGGGGCCCTCCTTCAGCCCGTGAAGAATAGAGCCTCTGAAAGCTTCTGATCTAGCAGAGGGGATTCCCCTAGCTGCAGAAGTGAATCGGTGGAGATATTCTCTAAGAAATTCTGAGGGTTCCTGGGTGATATGCGTCAGGATATATGCGTCATGCTTATACGCCAGAATCCGCAAACTCCTACCAACATCCTCCAGAAATTAGCAAAACAAGTAATGGATCCCGGAGGCAGAGTATTAAACCATTTTTGTGCCGAGCCGGTTAAGGTGGTTCAGAAAACTCTACATTTGAGAGCATCGGTATAACAGTGGAGCGAGGCTGCTCTGTCGAATTGCGACAGGTGCTCTTCGGGATTCGTTGAGCCCTCATACTTATTGATCTGAGGATTCCGGAAGTGGGACGGGGGGACTTCAGAGAGGATGTCCATGGTAAAGGGACTGGGTTCATATACTTCTGGAGATCCGGTTGATTGACTTTCGCCCTTTCTTCCCTTCGAGTTTGGGTGAAGGGCATAGTGTTCTGAGGTGCTCTTCCCCCAAGTCCTTCTCCAGGCCCTATTTCCACATTGACGGCGGTACGAGATATAAGAAAGAATACGGCGAAGGCACGAAGTAAAATTTGCTTTACCCCCATGCGATGAGGAAAATTTGCTTTACCCCCTTTCGACGCGACGAAGGCACGAAGGGAGCTTTTGGGGAGGGTTTTCGCAGGCCGCAACAGTAAGAATGGGTGTGGAAGACGAAATCAAGAAACGCAAAAACCCCAAGCAAACAGTGGAAACTTGAACACAAGATATAACGTGGTTCGGAATGAGTATTCCTACTCCACGAAGGTGAGCTCTCTCACCGGGGACAATGCCCAAGCACTTTCCACTATGAATGTCCTCTTTTACGGAAAGGAAACTTCCCGAGGTCGAGGAGAAAACCTCTTACAGGGGCTTACAAATACAAGAAAGAATACGTGTATCACAAGATCAAGGTCGCAGCTCTTCTTCTCCGGCGAAGTGATGACAGCTCTCCTCCTTCCCCTCCTGTGTCCTTGTTTTCTGTCTGATGGAATGATTGCGGATCCCCTCCTTCTCCTCTCCTCTTCCCTTTTATCCTCCTTCTCTAATCCATCGCTGTCTTGCGAGTGGTTCTCACCGTACACGTGGCCACCATGTCCACCTGGAGAATAATTCTGTTACAAGTACGAGGGGCGAAGGCTCCTCAGAATATTATGTGGGGACCTCCCTTTTCTGTTACATACTACCTCCTCTTCCATATTTCAGTGAACTAGGTTAGCTTGCCCCCCTCAACCTTCTACTTTTGGCGAAACTAACTTAGGTTCATAGCCCACGAGTAATATAGCCTTAAGGCTCATTTGGCCGGACCTATTCTTATTCACCTCGTCTACCTTTAGGTTTGTGTGGCCGAACCGATTACGATCCACCCCGTCTACCTTTAGGCTTATCTGGCCGAACCGATTATGATCTGCCCCGTCTACCTTTAGGCTTATCTGGCCGAACCGATTACGACTCGCCCCGCCTACCTTTAGGCTTATCTGGCCGACCGATTACGATCCGCCCCGTCTACCATTAGGCTTATCTGGCCGAACCGATTATGATTCGCCCCGCCTACCTTTAGGCTTATGTGGCCGAACCGATTCTGGCCTATTTCCCAACGAAGTACTTCTCCACTTTGCCGTGCCGATTACCTTCACTTACTTTCCCGTATCAATTATTCCAGGCGCTTGCGCCCGACCCGTTCCTCTCTTTTTCTTCTACTGAACCCTCTAATTGGTTCGGGTAATATTTTGCCTATGAGCTCTTCTATCTAGTGCGTAGAGAAGAAGTACCGGATGTATCAATATCAATCAAGCCAAATATGAGTCAAAAATTTTATAGATGAGCTTATTTTCAGTATATTATTTTCAAAATAATATGGAACATGCTTGGACTTTAAATTTAATACTTATTTTTGTCTTTCACACACCCCCACTCTTTTTGATATATGACAAAAGGGGGAGAAAAATGTTAAAGTTAAGGGATCAATTTTTTTTAAGGTCAAAGTTAAGGGATCAATTTTTTTTTATAACTTAACTCACTTCATATTTATGAATAAACGGAAGTAAAGGCTAAGTTAAGAAGTTTTCTTAACTTAAATGTTTCACTAAGGCCAACTTTAAGTAATGTTAATTACTTAAACTCTTTCTAGATAGCAACCCTCAAGGGGGAGGAGTAAGGTCTTTCTTCAAGACTCACCCTCGGTCAAGAGGGAGGTTTCCTCAAGGGAGAGTACTTGAAGAAAATCCTTACTACTCCAACTTAATCTTCATTTTTTGTTTCTCATACACATTATTATTCTTCATGCATACTATTTTCTTAACTTTGTATGTGGGTTTGCCATAAATCAAAAAGGGAGAGATTATTGGTGCAGTAGGCACCTAAATCGAACCTGAGTTTTGATTATAGCAAACGATACAAAGTTAAGCTCATGTCGTTATCTCACGAGCTGAATCGAGTGTGCAGAAAATTGCTATAGCTGGAGCTGAAGGCTAGCGACGCCCGGAGGAAGCCGCGGTGGTCGGGCGACACTCGAGTGACTTCGGAGGGAGCCGAAGGAATCGAGTGGAAGGACGGAAGCGAAAGCGACACAGTAAGTATCGAGGTAAGCTCGTGTGTGTGTGAGTGTAAGTAAGGTCGTATCCTCTTTGCGGGGATAGACTTAAGCGTAGATCTGACCCAAGACATCCCATCGGTGGTCTAGGTTGAGATCGGATGGTCGGAGGCCGTTGAAATAATGTTATTGTTCAGCTAACTTGTCATTTCACGCATCACCAATCGCCACTGAGGACTCGATCGGCCACAATCAGCCGATCGCTCATGGCCACAAGATTTGACTAATGTCGCCATCACGATCGATGATGACTATCAGTCGACTGATGGTCAAAGATCAGCTTCAAGGAGTCAAGACTTATCACCTCATTTCAAGGGGAGTGGTGCTCAATTGTGATTGACTAAAGTTCCTCTCGAAAAGGGGCTCAAAGGCTATAAAAGGAGGGCCTATCCTAGGGTTTCATCATCAATCCTAAGCTTCCAAAAGCCTCCGCCAAGCTACAACTCTCCGACAACAAAGTGCTTCTTCTCCGACGTCTAGGTTTAAATTGCTTTCATTTTTTTTACGTCGGTATAAGTTTTATTTCAATTCATTATTTTACTTTCTCGGAGCTTTTATCGTAACGAGGAGAGGAGGAGTGTCCCTCTACCTCAAGCTTTGTGTTTATTTTGTATCGATTAACTCCTACCTCTAACGAGGAGGAGTTCTTTAGTGTTTTGCCCTCCGTACGTGGTCAAGGACCACTAGGGCCTTGGAGTAGTAGCCGAAGGCTACGAACCAAGTAAAATTCTCTGGTCTCATTTACTTTACATTTATCTTTCCGCTGCGTATAAGTGTTTTAAAATGAATTCGAAAAAGAAAAGGTTTATCACTATTCACCCCCTCCCCTCTAGCGATCCGCTTCGATACAACAATCACTCGACTGTCAAACCCTAACAATCAACTCGGGAACCTTCTATGCCCGAATACTTGACTAGTAGTCGACTGATCTCCAGATCAGTCGACTGCTATGACCATCAATCTACTGCCCAATATTGGCAGTCGACTGCTAGGCCAATTCCAGCAGTCGAACTCTAGTCGACTCTCATCAATCGATTGACCATAGTCTCAGTCGACTGATACACCTCAAACATGAGATTTTAACCCCAAGTATGGTGCCCCCATACTTGCTAGACCACCCTTAGCCTAGACCTAAGTCTTCTAGCCACCTCCATCAACCTCACGCCTATCAGATCTCTCCAAGTCATCCATGACTTGTTCATCCATACGCTAACCTTCAAGTGCTTCCATCGGCTATTTTCATGCTAATATGGTCTACACCGCCAAGACACATTAGACTTACACTGCCAAGACTTCGCTTGGACTTTACGCCACCAATCATTGGACTTATACTGCAAAGACTCCACCCTTGGATTTTACGCCGCCAATATTCCCCTTGGACTTTCCTTGCCAACCCATGTTGGACTTTCCAATTGCCAAGACTCAAGCTTGGATTTTTCCATGCCAAGTACACAAAACTTGGACTTCTCCCATGACAATGGTCAAACCATCGTCAAACATAAAATATGACCTAGGTTGATTGCACCAACACTTGTCAGACATCAATGTCAGACATCAATGTCAAACATCAAAACATTACTCGAGTCCAACTCGAGTCTGGTCAATCGTGACCTTGCCCGATTGTACCAACAATCTCTCCCTTTTTGATGTTTAACAAAAACCAAACACCTTTGAGTTAGCCCCCTAACTCAAATTCCCAAACCAATTTTCTCAAATTGGTAATTCTAACATTCTCCCTCTTTTTGACATACATCAAAAAGGCTCTCCCAAGGAGGTCAATATCTCATATCCCAATGAGATATTACAATCTCCCCCTTGGTCTAAAAACATCTAGGATGCCTTCACTCTTCCTAGTGATAAGTCTCATATCACTTAAGAGAGACACTCCTATGAAATCTCCCAATTTCCAAATTTGGCATCTCAAATTCCCATTTCTCTCCCTCATGAAGAAAAAAATACAGTCATCATCCCATGATAGATACCTCCCCCTAAAGGCTCCCCCTTGACCATTGCACCAAAAATGTCCTTGGAGAGTCCCTAAGACAATAGGAACACTAAACCATCAAAATTAATGTTAAAAGTTCAAACTTGAACTTTCATTCACCTTAAATTGATACACACCCTAAACAACTCTTCTAATCCATATCTAATGGATTTTCACCCTTTCTAATGTTTTCCAAAGCATATCCTAGGGTTAAGAGTGGTTAGGGAACCCTAACATAGCTGAAATATGGGCTAAACATCCTTGTTTAAATCCGAATCACCGACGATAACTCTATCACCAATGATCGATTGCCTATACATCGATCGCCATCAAGTGGCAGTCGACTGATAAATGAAATTTCTGAATTTCAATTATTAGAAATGAATTTTGGAAAAGCATAAGTAATTCTACGTATTTTGAAAAATCATGAAAATTCATACGTACATTACTTATAAGCAATATAATGGGTGAAAAATATTAGAAAAATAATTTACCCATAAAATAGTGAAATTGATACAAAGTTCAAAATTGAAGAAAAACTTCAATGTTTGAGCTCACTTTGATCAACATCATCAATGGTGATTGCTATCAAAAGATAGACTTCACCAAGGTTTTTCAAAATGATTTTAAAATATTTTAAAACCTTATATTTGATCATATTCTTTGGGCTTAATATACATGGCTTGAACATAAGCTTTCCCAATGATCCATCCATGATATAGATGAGCTTTAGTTCATTTAGATGCAAAAACTATGCATCTTGAACTCAACTCATATCCTAGCATCTTACATGTATTTAGGGTGTATCAATATACATACATGTCAATGTAATGTGAGATGTGAGTTTTTGTTCATCTTAAACTAAGGCCTCATGCATTTTCTAAGGCAACACTACTTGATTCCCTTATACATGAGACTTTAAGTCATGCCAATTGTTCTTAACTCAATTTTTATTAATGCATGAATGATTATGACATTAATGATGATATAAATAAGTATGTGCTCATAATCATGATGTCATGGCATAAAATGGAATCTAAGCATACATGACATTTAACCTTAATCCTAAGCATGATCATGGCATATTATATAATTAAAAGTAGATATGATGTCATGACATGGTATATGGCAAATCAAGCACGGCAAATAAAAAGTAAAGGTATATAATACCTAAATTTTAATATTTATTGCTATTTGTTAGAATTAAATTCATTTTGCCATATTACAACCAATCTCCCAAATGTGCCAAAACCCAAAAATGGCGCATTTCACCCTTTAAACCTAAATTGTGTCAATTTGATTGATTTTTCATAATCTTCAAAATATATTGGCACATCCTAAAAACTTTTAGGATTTAACACTCAAACCTATTTCCAAGGTATCCATAACCTTGAAAATGACCTAGAGTGTCACATTTACCAAGGTTAGGTTAATTACCTATCCATTTAAGGTTGACACACCTAAACTCATTTAGCGTGAATCAATCACGCTTCTAGGAACCCAATACCTATTGGAGCTTCTTGGGTTTACTAGGTATTTGCTAGAGATAACTTCCCTAGATACCCTCCTAATGACCCTCCTAGGCTTTGAAGCCTTGGTCATTTGGGTCATACCTAGGTTAACTCTAGGGGTAACCCCCCTTGTAACCTTCTTAATGGCTTTCCTAGGTTTCCTTGAAACCTTAGTCACTAAACACCTGCCTTGGTCGACCTTAGGGATGACTTCCCTATTGACCTTGGTTTTCCTAGACCTAGGTTGTGTTCTAAAATCGAATGAAACACTATGATAGGTCTCTTTGGGCTTAGGTTTGTTACCCAAACCTTTCTTGCCCTTGGTTGGACCTTGCTTCATAAAACCTAGGTTTTGACTCCTTGATCTAGATTTTTAATCATTTAACCCTTTAATTTGATCTTGTATATTCCTAAGGGTCTTTTCCATTTTCTCAAGTCTTGACCTCAAGACTTGATTTTTCTTTTCTAATATCTCAATTTTTTATTTTTCATTAACTCTTTAGATATTCTTATTTCTAGGCATATGTCTAGTCCATTTAGGGTTGATGCCTAGGTGATCTTCTATCTTCCTAATGGTCTCCCTAGGAAGGATAGGTATAGAATTGTTTGATCTAGGTTTGTCCTTAGGTAAAATTATTTTAGGGACATTAGTCCCAAATTTCTCCTTATTCCTAATGTGGACATGTTTAACTCCAAAACAATAAAATCTATTATTCCTATTAGCATGCTTTTCATGATGAATAGCAAGTGTATTAAGATTATCTCTAGCATGCTTTTTACTATAAGATTTAGAAGGTGCATTATTAAATTTTACCTTAGCGATTGCTTTAGAAGCTCCCCCTACATGTGATGCTCCTTCTTGAGTCATTTTCTTTCCCTTTGGGCATTGACTCCGGTAATGGCCTCGTTGATTGTTTTTGAAGCAAATCACATGTTCCTTGCTTTTAATTGTATGGGCACTGGCATTCTTGACCTTTGGAGTCGGTTGAGCCTTTTTGACCTTTTTAGGACACTTGCTCTTGTAGTGTCCTACTTCCTTACACTCAAAGCATATAATATGATTTTTAATATTAATTGAAATGCTTGAGTTACCTAGGGTGGTGGTCGGTGTCGGAGTTGGTTCTTCTTCATCTCTCCTGGATGTTGATGGTATTTCTTGATTTTTCTCTCGTTCCGGAGTAGACGGTCTCTCCTCCCCCTCAATCATAGAGGTTGAGATTTCTTCCACTTCTACCTCTTCCTTGGATGTTGATGGTCTTTCAACCTCCAATTCTTCCACTTCTTCTCCCTCCTCGAATATCGAGCACTCTTCAACTTCCGAATCCTCACTTTCGTGTGAGAATGAGTTCTCTTCCTCCTCTTCCTTATCTTCTTGGATTGAGTGAGGTTCTTCATGGAATTTTGCCAATTTATTCCATATCTCTTTGGCATCTTTGCAATCTCCTATCTTGATTAAAATATCATTAGGAATTACATTAAGCAATATACCCATTACCTTATTATTGATGTTGTAATATCGGAGTTGGTCTTGGCTCCAATTCTTCTTCTTGATTTTTCTTTCTTCTTCGTCTTTTGGAGTGTCGAAACCTACTAAGACACTAATTCAATTGTCAAAGTCTCACATTAGAAAATGCATCATTCTACCTTTCCAATATGCGAAATCTTCGCGGTTGAAGGAAGGTGAAATGTTGATGTCATCATCCAATCTCTCATTGAGCTCCATTTTGCCCTCTAATGCTTTTGCTCCCCGGTGTTAGTCCGTAGAAGAGCTCCAAGCTCCGATACCACTTGTTAGGATCTGTGTGCCCGCTAGAGGGGGGGGTGAATAGCGATTCGTCACTTCACATAATTTGATCGTTCTCGCGTGCTTGATTGTATACGATGTTAGTTAGTGCAGTGGAAATAATATAAATACAAAACAAACACAAATACAATGCACAAGACAAACAATATAACGTGATTAGGAATCGAATGATTCATACTCCACGGATTGAGCTCAAATGAGCTCTAGTGATGCACACACAGTCACTAATCAATAATGCTCCTTCTCGACAACAAGTCGGAGGTGGAGAAATCTCCTACAATGAATTACAACAGGAATACAAGAAGTAAACAAGCAAATACAAAATGAATACAATAATCTATGTAAAGAAAACTTTACAAATGCTCTTTTTGATGCTTGCTTATTTGGTTACTTGAGTTGCACTTGGAGACCCTGAATTACAGCAACAAATCGCCCTAAAACTCCTCAAGAAACCTTGCCAAAAATCCTCCTCACGAACTGCTTTTATAACCTAAATTTGGGCTGATTTTCACCTAGCAGTCGACTAATATGGACCATCAGTCGACTGCTCCTGTAGTAGTTGTCTCACAACGGCATGAGCCACGTTGGATAAGTTCTAATGGATAGACCATCAGTCGACTGATCATGCCCATCATTCGACTAATCGAGTCATCACTCAACTGTCAAACCCTAATAGTCGACTCGGGAACCTTCTGTGCCCGAATACCCGACCAGCAGTCGACTGATCTCCAGATCAGTCGACTGCTCTGACCATCAATCGACTGTTAGGCCAATTCCAGCAGTCGAACTCTAGTCGACTCTCATCAGTCGACTGACCATAGTCCCAGTCGATTGATACACCTCAAACATGAGGTTTTAACCCCAAGTATGGTGCCCCAATACTTGCTAGACCACCCTTAGCCTAGACCTAAGTCTTCTAGCCACCTCCATCAACCTCACGCCTATCGGATCCCTCCAAGTCATCCATAACTTATTCATCCATACTCTAGCCTTTCAGGTGCTTCCATCGGCTATTGTCATGCTAATATGGTCTACACCGCCAAGGCACATTGGGCTTACGCTACCAAGACTCCGCTTGGACTTTACGCCGCCAACCATTGGACTTATACTGCCAAGACTCCACCTTTGGACTTTACGTCGCCAATATTCCCCTTGGACTTTCCTTGCCAACTCATGTGGGACTTTCCAATTGTCAAGACTCAAGCTTAGACTTTTCCATGCCAAGTACACAAGACTTGGACTTCTCCCATGACAATGATCAAACCATCGTCAAACATCAAATATGACCTGGGTTGATTGCACCAACAATCTCCCCAACACTTGTCAAAATAATTGAGTCAAACATCAAAACACTACTCGAGTCCAACTCGAGTTTGGTCAATTGTGACCTGTCCCGATTACACCAACACAGACGAATAGGACTACAACTCGGGATATATGTCAGAGTCAAGTGGGACTTAGCTCGGAAAGTTAAGCCGAGCTGAGAGGATTACAACTCAGGGAGCTAAGTTGAGTTAGAAGTATATCAGTTTGATGGCTAAAATGAAGTCGGATAATAACTCGGGGAAGTGAGCCGAACTACAGAAATGGTGACTCGTCAAGAAAAATTGAGTCGGGGGAGTAGCGGGAAGGGTTGATTGAAGGAATGACATAGGGGTAAAATGAAGGAAAGGGATGACCCCACGACGTATTCTCGTAAGAGTTTATTTATATCGTAACTAACCAAGACACCTCGGAGGCCCCATAGAAGATTCCTAATAGTGTATACTCGCTAACGACATAACAATATGATTTCTCGAACCTGCATGACCCTCTGATGAACAGGTATTTGTGTCGTGGTACCGTTTCAAATTAATTACCGAACCCCCTAACTACACTAATATAGCATAGTGGATGGCCCGGATCATTTCCCAACGAGTGTAATCGACAGAATAGTAAACTTAGGATTTCTAATTATTGCTTTGGGTTTTCTAATGTAAATGGGGGGTTTGGAATTTGAAAGGCTAATCCTACTAAACGAAAGATAATGCAAGGTAATTAAGCTCTAATCTAACTAAACTACGAGTGCGATGAAATTAAAAGAAACCTAAACTAAGCATTCAAACAAGAAGGTGCGTGAATTTAAATATGCAGAATAACATAAGAGTAAAACATAACATGAAATTAAATCTAAAGTAACCAACTACAATCTAATTACTCTAAGAAGCATTTCACCAAACAATATGTAAGCATGCAACAAATTAAACCAAATATGTGTAAATTAAAACATGGAAGGAATTCTGATTACAAACAATAAGTAAACATGAAAAACAATCAACACATCAAGGTAGCTTGTGGATGTTTGCAGTCCGGAAGCTGAAAATGTTAAAAACACTACATGAAGGTGGAAGTCGGCGCTAGCGTGAAGGTGCTGGCCGCAAACGTGGAAGACGAAATTGGCACTGCCGTGAAGGAACTGGGCGCAAATGTGGAGCGTTGTCGGATGATAACGGATGGGAATCCCCACTCCGGTGGCTGGAAATGAAGTTGTCAGCGACTGTGAAGATGCTGACCGTCAGTGAAGGGATGGCGAGAGCTGTGATGGGCTGGCTGTCGGAACCGATTGGAGGGGAATCCCCACTCCAACTGGTTGGCGGCGATAGAGCTCGGAGCGGAGTTGTGGAGATACTGGCGGTTTAATAGAGAAGACGGTTGCGGCGCTGTGGAACAGAGCTACCGATGGTTGCTGCTAGTAGAGGAAATGGAGGGACACCGATCACCGGAGAAGGAGGGAATCCCCTTTCCTCTCCGGCAACCGGCGGGGAAGGGGAGAGCGTGGCCGAAGGTGTCACGCCCGCCCTTTTCGGACCCAGAATCCGGAAGGGGTGGCGCGTGACGCGACCGTACATACATACATTACATACAGCGGAAGACTTTATACATACTTCTTTATTCTTACAGCGGAAGACTTTAGACTTTTTTTTTTCCTTTTAAACATATGCATTGACATATATATATATATATATATATATATATATATATATATATATACACTTCTTCTTCTTAACATAGGGCATGCATCATAGCATATATAGATACTTCTTCTTACTTCTTCTTATTGACATAGAGCATGCATCATAACATATATAGATACTTAGTGCTTAGTTCAAGTTCTTAAACATCGTCGTCATACGGAGATATAAGTAAGGACATCCATAAACGTCATCATCATAGGTAAACATATATATATAAACCTAACAGATCTTCTCCACCATGCCACTGCCACACACATTTGACCCTCCCGCCGCTTCCCTTTAGTTTATCCATCCCTTACCCTTATCTCAAAGACGAGGGAAAGATAAACTATAAGCACATAGGCTTAGTAAGATCCAAATCTCTACTACAAAAACCATATATCGACATTAATCATGGCATGTAACATTCATAACATATAAGCCATGTAACATATACACATGGCGTATTCAACTTAACATGTAGCATAAGTAACGTGAGTAAACATAACATGTCTCATCCCTAGCATGGCAGCATAACTTGTATCATCTATAACATAGCATCATATCATGTACATTTAGGACTTAATTAAACATAACATATAACATACGTAACATAGTGACATAACATGACATATCAAACATAACATACTTCATATGTAACATAGTGGCATATCAAACATAACATACATCATATGTAGCATAGTGGCATAAACATGGCATATCAAACATAACATGCATCATATGTAGCATAGAGACATAAACATGGCATATCAAACATAACATACACCATATGTAACATATCAACATGGCATGTGAACATAACAATCTAATCATGTAACATATGCAAGATGCTTTTGAAAACATATATTATAGGTACGTAAATATAAATCTCAACATATTTGGGCGACATTTGTACCACTTCTTCATTATCATAGCGTGCATCCCTAAATAGGCCCGAGGTAGCAAGTCTCGAACCTAATAGGTTACTAAGCCCGATCTTAGTCCGTCGACCTAGGGCAATCGTCATAGCGTAGAAGCCCATCCTAGGCCCGAGTCTTACTCCATCGACCTAAGGCATCTTGGAGCCCATCCCGTACTAGGCCCGAGTCTTATTCCATCGACCTAGGGGCAATCATACATAGAAGCCCATCCTAGGCCCGAGTCTTATTCCATCGACCTAGGGCATCTTAGGAGCCCATCCCTTCTTGGACCTTGTTAAGGTCTTGGTACAAGCCATGCAGAAGGTAAAATACTTATATGCTTATTTTATAACATAGCTTATTTCATTTTGCAAACATAGCATACTTCATTTCATAACACATCATGCTTCCCTTCATGAACATATCATTCTTCATTTCATAATATATCATTCTTCATTTCATCATCATGTCATATTCATGTCGTGAACATATCATTTTGTTTCATTTCATAATCTTATCTTTTTCCATTTCATAACATATTTTAAACATCGCATACACATAGACATGGCATAAGGCATGGCATGCATTTACCCAACATAAAACACATGTTAGCCTATTTATTTAACTTAACAACAACTTCATATGCACATAAGACTTGAATTAACATAAGGCATGTTATCTTCATCTAGCATTAATTAATATCACAAGTCAACATGCATTCACCCAACATAAAACACATGTTAGCCTATTCATTTAACTTAACACAACTTTATATGCACATAAGACTTGAATTAACCTAAGGCATGTTATCTTCATTTAGCATTAATTAATATCACAAGTCAACATGCATTCACCCAACATAAAACACATGTTAGCCTATTCATTTAACTTAACAATAACTTCATATGCACATAAGACTTGAATTAACCTAAGGCATGTTATCTTCATCTAGCATTAATTAATATCATAAGTCAACATGCATTCACCCAACATAAAACACATGTTAGCCTATTCATTTAACTTAACAACAACTTCATATGCACATAAGACTTGAATTAACCTAAGGCATGTTATCTTCATCTAGCATTAATTAATATCACAAGTCAACATGCATTCACCCAACATAAAACACATGTTAGCCTATTCATTTAACTTAACAACAACTTCATATGCACATAAGACTTGAATTAAAACTTCATCTAATCTCCAAAATGCATGATGGCCGAATGGTCCATAGGGGTGTCTAGGGCTATCCTTCATCCTAATTCATTTAACACAACCACAACTTCATTTGCACATAGAACATGAACTAGACTTCATTTAGTCACCCAAAATTCATGGTGGCCGAATGATCCATAGGGTTTTCTAGGGTTATCTTTTAACCTAATTCATTTAACATAACACAACAACTTCATTTGCATATAAAACAAGAACTAGAATTCATTTAATCACCCAAAAGTCATGGTGGCCGAATGATCCATAGGGTTTTCTAGGGTTATCTTTTAACCTAATTCATTTAACATAACACAACAACTTCATTTGCATATAAAACAAGAACTAGACTTCATTTAATCACCCAAAACATAGGTTGGCCGAATGATCCATAGGGTTTTCTAGGGTTATCTTTTAACCTAATTCATTTAACATAGCAACAACTTCATTTGCAGATAAAACAAGAATTAAAACTCCATTTAGTCACCCAAAACATAGGTTGGCCGAATGATCCATGTAGGGTTTTTAGGGTTAACCTTTAACCTAATTCATTTTAAATCCTAGCATCATCATATAGTTACAAGAAAACATAGCATGCAACTCATTGAAACCTAGAATCATGGCTTGGCCGAATAGGCTTTAGTGGCTATTAGGGTTAGCTTTTAACCTAATCCCTTTTTCCATGTTAACATCATCATCTACTTCCTAAACATAGCATACAACTTCATTGATAAAACAAAACCTAGCTTGGCCGGATATAACATATAGGTTTCTTTTACAAACATCAAACGAAGCTACTCGTATGCAGGTGAGGGATACTTACATCCTTCGCTTTGCTTGTAGTGTGAGATAAACTAAGGAACACAAAACCTAGCTCTTGCTTCTTGCTTGGATGAGTTTCGGCCAAGAGTGGAAATGGAGAGGGAGAGCCTTCTAGATTTCGGTGAGAAGAAGAAAGGAAGAAGAAGTGGCCAATTAGAACCTTCCCTCTTCTTTATAAAGAGAGGAAGAGAAGTTTCTCTTCTCCTTTCCATGTCTCTTCATTTATCCTCATCACACTTATCTACAATTTCCCCTCTTCCTCTAATGATAATATCCTATTGGGCTTCTGGTTAGTGGGTACATCTATAGGGCTTGACTATCTCTAGAGGTTTGGGGTTTAATTCCTAGGCCTTGCACCCCTTTTTGGCTTATTTTCTTTTATTTTTGAAAAGGCCCACATAAAGCCCATGATCATCAAGCCAAAAATTCTTGTAAAATTGCTAGGAATTTTACGGGCGTTACAGAAGGAGGGCGGAGGTACGTCGGGCGATTGTCGCGGAAGAGAAGGGGTGGAGCCGGCTACCGTAGAATGGGAAAATATTTGATTTTTAAAGGCCAATTACTTCGACCGTCGGATCAAAGCTCCTTCAACCTCATCCGTCCATTAAAGCTAGGGTTTGATTAAATTGATTAATCCCTTAAGTGGTTGTGCATCCAACGACTGAGAATTCTCTGACTTTGAATGAACTGATCTGATCAATCCGAAAGGTCGATCACGATCAACTTGATCTGGATGGAAGGTTGAGATGTATAGATTTGAGTGTATGGATTAGATCTCTCTAGATTTAAATAGATGGCTCAGATCAATCAGATCTCATCGGACGATCAAGATTAAACAAATCTGAACCCTTGATTAAATTGCCTTTGATCTTGATGAAGGGCTCAGATTCCTCCAGCTCAAAATGTCCTTTATGCCCTTAGATGAAGTCATATTTGATCCAATTTGAGTCTAGTCCAGTGGCTCATCTCGATCTCCTACAATTAAGATGTAAAATTTACATATAAGTCCAAAATTTAGGAGAATTTATAATAAGATCCAAAAATATATCCAACTCATAAAATATGATAATAATCGATAAATAATCACTCGAGAAGATAAAAATAGTGAAATTAAGAACCAAAATAACACAACAAAATGGTAGTTATCACCCTCCACATAGACGATGATCCGAATAGTTTGTTACATAACAGCTGGCTCTAAGGGCATCGGCTATAAAAAGAAAGGAAGGAGGAAGATGAGAGGGGGATTCTCATTATTTTCTATCTACACTCACTGTTTCTTGGAATAACAACTCCAGTATGCTTCTTCTTCTTCCTCCTGAGATACAGGTTCTAACGAAAGCATCGGAGGGCAACCGGCAAGGAGAGGGGCAGTGGTTTAACACACGTTAGTTTTTTTGGGATCTTTACTACAGTGGACGGAGAAGGAGCATCCTTGACACGATAAGATTGAGGAAAAATCATCTGCACTTTATTTCTTTTACTTTGTATAAACTCTTATTTGTAAGAGGTTTCTCTACATTCGGAGGTGCTTCCGAGAAAGAGAGATTATAGTGAAAGTGTCTAGCTCCGGAGCTTGCTCAGTTGCTCTAGAGCTCATTCGTAGAGTAGGAATTTGAATTCCAAAATACGTTAAAAATTTTATTCTCAGATTATTTACTGTTGTGCCCGGAGAAAATTCCGGTCCTCTTCAATACTTTCATTTAGAAGAGATAGAAAATCTATGTCGCATCATTATTCTTACCACACAAATACTTACTATCAAAATTGAATTTTACTGATTATTTTGTGATTTTTTATTACCTATTCATCCCTTTTAGATGACCATTTAAATTTTATAATTATAATATTTTATTATAATTTATTAGTTGCGCAAAATAATAAGATTGATAACACATAAAATAATAATGTCATTATCATTGAATATAATTTTGGGATATTACACTGAAGAGTTAATACTCACTTATTGATATTTATAACTTTTTTTTCTCGGAACTCCTCATTTGATAGTAATTTAGATGTTTTTGGGTGGTTCTTAATTCTAGTTGATAATAATTTTTCCTCTTCAAGTATGATAATTGTAAAATGTATTCTTACCATAATATTTTATTTTTTTAAATACATAAAAAATGCACTCAATAAATTAATCCATTAAATTTTGTTGCGTCTATATCTTTTAAAATTAATACTTTGATTAGTTAGCAATATAATGTATAGGCATCTTTATGGGTGCAGTGCCATGCCCATAAAGTATTCAGGGAATAAATTTGAATATAAGTAAGAATCTAAAATAATTTTGTATGCATTTTTAAATTAATATTTTAGAATTTACGTAAAATCGTAGAAACAGACTCAGAATTTCGAAAATTACGTTGTTGCGTTGGTGGGGTTGGTTATTTGAAACTCCCTTCAACGGCTCGACCCAAGGCTGCGTCGCGGTTATTCCCGCTCATTTCACTAGGCTTCAAGTTTTCCCAGTTCTAGGATCTGCTGCAATTTAGGTGGTATCTGGTTTATGGCAAAGCTGGATATAGCGGATCAAGGCGAGGTTTACCCTCAAATTGACGGTTTGGATTTGCAACGAGTTTCAAGAATTAGAGCGATGTATGGATCGGATCCTGATGATCCTCTGCGTGATAGAGGAATTAGTGTACCCATGGTCTACCACACCTGCAACTGACGGATGGGTGTGGTGGGGACCACTGTAAACCAATTATCTTTCGAAGACTAATTATTGTTTGTATGAGTGGCTGTGTTTTGGGGGCTAAACTCGTTTAAGCGACCGCTCCACCGCCACGTCCATGACCTATGCAAATTCTACCCACTTTTCTACCAGTTCGCTTCTCCTCCTGCCCGAGATATTCCCTATTTCTCTCGCCCATTCACCTCCCGTTCACCGACTCTCTTCTTCTTCCTCCTCCTTCCCCACTTCTCTATTTCCACATTCTCTCATCTTCCTCTTCACGTGAGAGTGAAAGCGAGGGAGGGGAAGAGAGAGAGGAGAGAGAGGGGAAGTAGAGTGCTGGATTCCCGCAGTTGATGGCTGGGAAGCCGTACTCGTCGGCGTCGTCGAGAGGGCGGAGCAGTTCCCCATTTGGCCATCGTAAGCCTCAGTTTACATCCTACTCTTCCTCCTCCTCCACTTCCACCTCATCCTTCATGAACAGCCGCATGGTTCCCCGATCCTCCCCTTCTTCCGTGTCCTCTCATTTCTACGGCTCCTCCAACGGCGGGATTACGAGATCCGCGACTCCCAGCCGCGGGCGCATGGAATATGCTAAGGGATGGGTTGCTCCCGCTGGTTTTGAGGGCGATGAGCTGGTGCCCGAATCGTTGGATTCAACGGGATCTGGGGACAGCATCACCGTCACGATCAGGTTTCGGCCTATCAGGTAAGGATGGAAGTGCAGATTGTAGTAGATCTGAGATTCTTTTGTTTATGCTGAACTTCTCTTTCTTTCACGGTCTGTTTTAATGTGTTTTCCTGATGGGTTACATGCTTTTTGGAGGTTTCTCTTTTTTGGGTTGCCCTTTTAGGATGTAGACATGTTTTTATTTGATCTTGTTGATCGACCATTGTAGTGACCGCGAGTTTCAGCGTGGGGATGAGATCGCTTGGTACGCCGACGGGGACAAAGTAGTCCGTAATGAGTACAGTCCGGCAACCTTCTATGCTTTTGGTAACGTTTGCTTATTTGTTTTGTATAATTGGGAGACACTGTGACATTGTTTTTTTTTTTTGTTTCTGCTTTGTTTATTTTATTTATTTTCTTCTCTTTTGATATATTAATTTCTCCAGCCTTTCACCTGGTTTAAGTGAGCTTGATAAACCTCCCATTTATGATGTTGCATAGATTGTTATGTATTACACACATCATATCTATTATTTAATTCTTAAATTTCCTTTTAGCTTGATAAACCAGGTATTAAGTCCATCCAATACAGTTAACTATCAGTTTTGGTTAAGCAGAAGTTGCTGTAGTTCTGCAGTTGTTCTAAATCTTATTAGCTGGTATGCATGCATGGTAATATCCCAAGACAAATCATTTTCATATATCAAACAAATTTTACTTTTCACCTTGACTTCAGATTTTGGATATTCTGATTTGTGTCTCCTTTTTTTTTCCCTAACAAGAGTTCAACAATTTCAGTTAGATATCCCAAGTGCTGATGGCAGTTCTTTTCCAACTCCATCTTAATTCTTCAATGTTCTATTTTCTTTTTCTTCCCTCTTATTTAATGATCACCATATGGAAAGTTGCAAGATTGGAAAATCTCTTGCTCTGCAACACTGCTGCTCATCTTAATGCAGATTAGGCAACACTAGGTATCAGTATTGACATCACAAGCTTTCCAGCCTTATTGATATGTCGGTTGATATGTTGTAATTCAGTATATTTATCCCAAATGCTAATAATAGTTTTTTTCCAATTCTCTCTTGGTTCTTCCTCATACAATTTCCTGCTTTTTCTCTGTTCTATGGGCGTTATAATTCTTCCATAAGAGCTTAGGTGATCATGATTGGACATTCTTCAAATCCCTGCATCATGATTCTGATACTGTTACTGACTAGTCGATGTGAGATACTGGAGGGTGGCATCACTGCCACATGGCATGACAAAAGGCAGACAGGGTTCTTCTTTTTTTCTTTCTTAATATCTCTTTCAGTGGAAAAGTTGTGTGCATAGGGGTGCAATGATATATCTTTCGAGTTTGATAAGCAATCTTTTTGCCATATTATAAATTAGATTATTGAGTTCTATTGAAACTTGATTGATATAGTTCTCCCCATCATTGATTATTGACTTACCTAGACGTTCAATTCAGATTCTTTTTAAGCAACTGTTAGTTCGAATATTTTAAGTTTTCTTTTTGTGAAGCCATTAGCTACCTTTTCTATAATTGAGAGATTTTGATATCTTCAATCTATTAGTTACCAAGCAAATATTGATGAAGATATTGTTAATAACATAAAGAATGATTTATTGAAATTAGAGGAACTTTTGGATTTTTATGTGATCATCATGTGCCTCAAATTAATTAGAAAATTTTATGACATTTTGTAAGATCTGCCATATTTTATAGATTGGATTATTTGAGTATTAGGATGCAACATCTATAAATTTTAATGTACCTGAGAATGTTAATATAAATGTGTCAAGCTACCACTAAGGATAAAAAAAAAATACTAATGTTCAATAATAATTTTGATAATAATTAGGGGTAGCTATGTTAAGTGATAAAATGAGATAAAGTAGGATGAGATGAGATAAAATGATATACACATCTTTAAAAGTATCCAATACTTTTTATATAGTTAGAAGAGTTGAATTGATTATTGGGGAAGAGTAAGGGAGGCAGACTAAAGAAAAGAATTATTCAATGTGAGAGAGTTGATAATAATCGCTTTAATATTACTAGGTTGCTAGTTATATTGATATGCATGGGCTCAATGGGATAAGACTTATGTAGGTGAGCCCAAATAGTTGGGTTGAGCTACCACCATAAAACTTATGTTTGAATCAGAAAAGTTGACATTGGATCAGAAAAAGAACAAAACATGTACACCTAACAATTTTCATACAACCCTTCTCAAGAAAAAGGTGTTTGATTGAGATTGCAGAAAACAGAATTCTTTCAGTAAATTTATTCTTGCTGTTTAAACTGAATTTCTTGTCAATTTTTCATTATCTAAGCAATATGATGTTATCCCTTTCTCCAACAAAGGAAAGTTATGCATATTATCTTGTTTTTGTAAAGTGTGTGCACAGATACACATCTATTATTATTAGCCCTTCATTTTTGATATCATTTGTAGATCCTACAATCCCCCACCCATAACAAAATTAATTCCATGTTGCAGATAGAGTTTTTGGTCCTTCCACCACTACTCAATCAGTATATGATGTTGCTGCCCAGCCTGTGGTTAAAGCTGCAATGGAGGGCATAAATGGTAACCCATTTTTTTTACATGTTTTAATTTATACATTTGAAAAATGATTTTTTGGCTTTAACAGAATGGTGATATGCTCTCTAACCAAACTACTTGCTATATTTGTCAATACCATGGATCATCCTGTTCCTTTGGCCTGCACTTTATAAAACTTTTATCTGTAATATACAACTATTTGGTATGACAATTTGGTGAGTGCGCTCTAATTAACTGATCACAATATGGTAGAGGGTTGCTTGATGGTTGATATTTAGTCTATGCTTCTTTATGTTTTAATGTGTTCTTGTCACTTTTCTACCTGTTGGGCGCTTATTTGCTATTGGCAGCACTTGTGAATCATCATCTTTCAATTTTTTTCTCTTGCATAGTTGGGATATCAGTCATTCACATTCACACTGCTCATTCCTAGCATATCTCTGGCCAAAACATGCTTTTATTTGGCTGCAGTGTGGTAAGGAAGTTGGTTGGTGAAGGTTTCAAGGTGCAGAAATGTCATGCTAACCGATTGCAGCTTTTCTTGGTGTTTTTTTTTCTTGAATTATTTCAATGTTCTACACTCCTCAATTACTTCAGATTTAGTTATGATACTCTATAATTTTTTTCTTTCATTGTTTGAGATCTCAGTTCTCTGTCTTTTTTTTTTTTTTTTTTCATTTCTGTTATTTTACCGTACCTAACACATACATGAAGCCTTCTAATTCAGTGCTACATTATCATTTTAAATATTCTTAAAAGTGTATACTCTATCCTAGTTTAATCAACTTCAATTTTCTTCTCAAATATTGACTTTGTTTGCAAAACAGAGTCTAGCTTAGGGAGTAGTCAGCTGGCTACTTGTCAGCCAGATGTCTTCCCTTTAGATACAGCCAAATAGAAGACCATATGTATTTACTTTATTTCTGCTTTATTTGCAGGGACAGTTTTTGCCTATGGTGTTACTAGCAGTGGCAAGACGCATACGATGCATGTAAGTTGTATAGTATATACACTCAAATGGATGATCTGGGGAATTCTGAAGCTCTTTATTTTACATAATCTCGTAGGCAATCACAAATTTATTTGAAATTTTATCCTTTCAAATGTTGCATGTTCTAGTACTGAAGTTTAACCAGTTATCAGATTCTTTCAAATCATATGTGAACATTGCTTCTTGAAAATAAGGATTCAACACCTATGTTCTTTTTTTTGCTTTAACAAAGCTTAACTTTTTTTGTAAATAATTAAGTTGAAATTGATTTAGTGATTTAGTGTCAAAGGAATTAGTTGGTCATTTAAAGGCAACACATTATAAGCATTACTTGGGCAGTTAAAGTAAAATTAGCGGATTACCATTTCAAGCCAACAAATTATATGCGTGCATCAGCTGACCATTTAATGGTAGAAAATATATGCATTTGTTGCTTATTTAAAGCCAATACATTATATGCATTAACTAATCAGCAGATTATATGCATTGTACAAATTGCCAACTACCTTTTATTCTTTAATTAATTAGGATATACTAGCTGCAGGTTATCTTTGGTAGATTTATATGACAGTTTAGCTATTTTAAGGGCTAAAAATCAGTTTGTAGTATTGGCTTTATAATGAGAGTTCTCCTCAAAGAGAAGGAAGACATTTTCTGCTCAAAGCTCTTTAAGTTTTTCGTTCTTTTTCTGCTCAGAACTTTCTAAGTTTTTCATGCTATCAGAGTCTCTTGTTCTCAAGTCCAATTCAGCATTAGTTCAGTCCCTTTGTTGTTGCTTAGCCCCTTGTTCTTGCTTATTCTTGATCAAGTTCTCCTGGTCTCGTGCCTTCAGATAAGTATGTTGCCTTCTTGATTTATTTTAATGATAAAAACTACTCTGCATGGGCATTCCGCTTTCAGATATTTGCAAAGGTACAAATTTATGGGACAAAGTAAGGATCAGCACGTCAAGTGGGAGGTCTTGGATGCTCAAATCATGATACATTCTAGGATCTGTGGAATCTAACATCATCTTGAACCTTTAACCCTTCAAGACTGAAGAATGTATGTGGAATTATTTAAAGAAACTCTACTGTCAACACAGCACCACTTGTCAGCTCCTACTTGAACATGAACTAGCCACACTCCAACAGTCTTCTGATTTTATTCTAGCTTCATGAAGTTTTGGGTTGTGCTGTTACAGTGTATGCTACCTTGCCTCCCAGAGGTCGTTCTGTTCAATTTGTCCTTGAAAAATTTAACAAAAAATGTCTTTCTTCTCTCGAAGAATTCTCATTATCTACCCATAATACAAGTTGATTTTGAGCTCTTAAAATTGCTAAATTATCATATATTGATCTGCAAAAGATACCTATAAAATAAACGATCTACAATCATAAAAGGTAGTTGGCTAAGTTGTACAATGCATATAATCTGCTGGCTTTAAATGGCTAGCTAATGCATATAATCTGTTGGCTTTAAATTATCTGCTAATGCAGATAATCTGCTAGCTTTAAATGATCAACTAATATATATTATGTGGCTTGAAATGGTAGTCTGCAAATCCAAATGTTCATTTCTTTGTTAATATTATTAAAATGAATATAGATACAACTCACTCGTATTTAACAAAAAACAAACCCAAATAAGCACATCGTTACAATTCAAAAGCCCCTGTACAAACTCATATTGATGACTGAGAACAAATATACAGACTCTTCATGCCCAAAGAAAACCTCTATAGGGCTCACTTCAGCCTAATCGAATCTACTAGTAAATGTAGTACCAGCAGAGCAACCTAACAGACAAAGGGAGAAATAGAATTGAATTTTAGGGAAAAATAATTATTTAATAAATCTGACATAAATCTTAGTTCAAGGGAGGCAAATAAGATATTTTATAGAGGTAAATTTTACTACAACTCATGTAAATGATGGATTCAATCAAGGATGCATTCAACTAACAGGAAGTTTGAAGAATGAATAAAAAAATAATATTGATCAAGGAAAATAATTTTAAGATAGTTCATCAGGCAATGAGTTAGGCTGGAAATACTAACTTTGGATTAAGCATGCTTATCAGTTCCTCGGTTCCAGTTCCGGTTCCGATTCGGTTCTAACCGGTTTCGGAACCGTCGACGTTGGAATCGGTCCGAACCGGTTCAAAACCGGTTCCAAAGTTTTAACTTTGAAACCAATTCAATTCGGACTGGTTCCGAACCGGTTTCGAAACGGTTTCGGACCGATTCTGAAACGGTTCCGGATCATCTTCCTCGAACTTGAGCTTCCAAATTCATCTATTGTGCCGGTGATCCTGTTCTTTTTTTCTGTCGCAAAATAATCTTGTAGACATGTTAGCATGCTAAGAGTTTCCACCTTTAAATTAGCAATCGGAACTAGATCCAAATCGGAACCAGAACCGGTTCCGAAACGGTTCTGAACCGGTTCCGAAATCGATTGGAACCGAACCAAACCGAACCGGAATCGGAACGGTTCCGATTCGGTTCCAGAACCGGTTCATCTGAATCGGTTCCGGTTCCGAATTTAACAGATTGGTTCCGACTCAGTTCCGGATCGAACCGGTCCGTTAAGCACGCCTACTTTGGATTCCTCTTGCAAATGAAAAGAATTTTGAGCATAAAAAGTCTTCTCTTCGAGGAGAATTCTCATATACCTATAATTATTTTTCGCCCTTAAAACAGCTAGACTTTCATACCTCTGCAAAAGATAGCCTACGACTAGTATATCCTAATTAAGAAAAGAATAAAAGATGTACAATCATTAAAGATAGTTGGCAAAATTGTACCATGCATGTAACCTATTGTCTTTAAATGACTAGCTATGTATATAATCTGATAGTTTTAAATGACCAATTAGCGCATATAATCTGCTAGCTTTAAATGGCCAGCTAATGCATATAATTTTCCAACTTTAAATGCTAATTTGCCGGCTTTAAATGTCCAACTAATGCATATAATTTGTTGGCCTTAAATAACTAGCTAGTTCCTTTGACATCCTCTCAAATTGATGCTCTTAAAACTACAAGCAATAATTTACTAACAAGGAAATTATGACATCGACATGCCATGGATTTGGTGATCTTTACCACTTCTTTATTCTATACGCCTACTAAATTGCTAGTAACTTTTGTTGCTAATTATGGTTCTATTCAATCTTCGTAGTTTGGAAGTATATCAATGCAAGATATGGGTCTTGAGGATTGTATTTGCTGGCTACAACTGTTCATTCTTCTGCTCTAGTTGATTCCTGTCTACTCCAAATCCATAGTTGGCTAGAATATTGTAGTCTTTAGAGCCTACAAAAATGGTTTCCTTTTTGTCTATCTTTAAAATTTTAAATGTCAATCCTGCCAATTAGGAAAGCATGTTGAGTCATAATTTCCTTCCAGCATTTATCAACATGCTTCTGTACATTTTTCCTTTGTATATTTGATGTTTGGATTTTGAGCCATCTTTGCTCAAAGTTTAGTTTCAAATTTGTTGTTATTATTGATGACTATTACATTGCTTTTCTTATTAAAAGAGTACATTGAAGTCTTCCATCTTTTGCTCATTTTGTCCTGAGATAAAAACTAGTTGGGTGTGTTTTAAAGTTAAAGAGTTGACAACCTAGGAATATTACTCTCATATCTTTTAATCATTTCTGTTTTTTACTTATGGTATTCCTTTAACGATCTTTGTGTTCTCATGTGCCCTAACAAGATGATGTAGTTGAAAAGGAAAAAAAAAGACATTTGGCTTAGACAACTTATACATCAATACTTTAAATGGGGGTTTCTCTTAATATACATTACAACTTGTACATTATCATGCCTTAAGGGGGTCTCCACAACCATAAGTTCTAGCCTCAATCTATCAAACTCATAGACACCTTCTAATGACTTTGGAGCAACAAGAGGAAACTTAGAAGTAATAACGTTCATAATAGGATGATAGAATGATAACATAGACAAAAACATACTATGATGTTAATTGCAATATGCAACATGAATTAAGCTGTAAGTTGCAAATCATTATTAGAGATGATAATGGGGCAATGTGGGGTGAGTTTTCCAATTTGTATCCTTGCTCCATATACGAAGTGGGGAGGGTCAGCACGGGGCAGGGAAGAAAAATTCTTCTCTATCCTTGCCCCGCTTCACTTCTTATGCGGTGTGGGTTGAGTGAGACAATATAATATAAAATAAAGCATATTTAAGGTGGGGCAAGCGGAGCGAGGAAAAAAAAATTCTGCCCACCTCATTATTTATGTAGGGTGGTTTTTTTTGGTCCCTCCCCTCTATATTTATGTTACAAGATAGTACAATCTCAATTGGGTCGGGTTAGAGCTGTTCTTCACGGGAGGGGGATTGCCATCCCAAATTGCTATACAGCTAACCACTAAACACTAATTAATGGGAAATCCTGCACTCTCCTGCTACGTGGTAGTGTGGTGCTCATGTATACTCCCACACTAGTTCGACTACTAATGCTAACCGAACATGCTATATTCGACACATTACACTCGCGAGATGTAGCCACCATATAATTGAGGTAAAAGATATGCTATTCTAATCTAGATATCATCCTAATAGCCTAAAGGCCCCATCCACAATATAATTAACATCCATAAGAAACTCTATTAACATAACAACATCCAATGTTACATTATGCCCTAGGTTTATGTCCTAGCCTGATGTAATAGTCTATCAACAAGTATCACAATATGCATCTATAACAAAATTGCATAATGCAACCTTATAAATCTCATGTGTTCTCTATTCTTGATGACCAAATGCATTTTTTCATATTTTGCCTGAAAATGTTTGTTTTTTACTTTGACCATATGACTGCATGCCTTCTCTATGGTCTTTTCTTTTTTTTTTCTTTGGCCATATGATTGATTCCAACTTCCACCTCTTGTCAACTGCATGCCCAAGAGTATTGGGGCCATCTATTAGGTAAGAATAGGTTTTTTCTTAGTTGCTTATTGAAAAACACAGCAATACCAAAAGGAAATCTTGCAGAGTTTTTAGAACAATACAGAGAGATGACTGAATGATACAGTCACTGATGATTGAGTTACACAACTCATTATTCTGAATGACTGTTCTTAATTATCTATTTTGGTGTAGTTGCTTGATCGCCAGTGAGTATGTGTCAGTAAACCAACCATATTATAAGATTGATTCTGTTCTCAAAGAGCATTGTTGGTTTTGGTGAACTGAATCTGGATTAGTCTACAGTATAATTCTTGATGCTTATATGTAGATGAATCCCATTCAATGGTATAAATAAGTAGAATATATATGGTTCATCAAGCAAACAAGTGCTGGACAATCTTGGTGAAGTTGCTTGATTGCCAGTGAATAGGTGTCAGGCAACTAACATACTATGATTTCGGTTGTTTTCCATTCTCATTCAAAGAGAAGATTGTTTGATTTTGGCGAGCTGGAAATAATCTACAGTATATTTTTTTTGGTTCTTATAGATCAAGCCCATTCACTGGTAGAAACAAGCAGTATATATGGTTCTTCAAGTAAACAAGTGAATATCTTAGTCATCATCAAAGGAATTGCATATTTGGGGAGCCTTCCTCTATGGAAGACTCTGAAAAGTTTGTTGAGGAACTCTGATTCTTGAGAGATTACAGACTTAATGGAATGTGATAGGCTGAGTATTTAGAATAATCCACAGAAGCAAATGCCTCTTCTTATATCAATGCCTTTGTCTTGAAGAATATTGTATAATGTACATTAGTAATTAACATTTTTAATTCTCTACTCTATTGTTTCTATATTCGCATTGCTGGGATAGAATAACCTTTTTTTAATGGTTTCTTGTTATGAATTTTTCTGCATTCGATCTCAGGTGCAATATCATCTCTTGTTGTTGAATTGAATTCTTTTCTTTGTTAAATATGTTAAACTTGCTGTTGAGCAATCCTTTTGGCTTTGGATATGGATGGAAACTGCATATCTAAAAACATCCGTATCTAATAACATTTTTTTAATCTAAATTTGATTTTATAGGGCGATCCAAATTCTCCAGGCATCATACCTCTAGCGATCAAGGATGTCTTCAGCATAATACAAGATGTAAGCTATTTTGTATCCCATATATCTGATTTAGAAAATATATTTCAGTAGTAGAATCTATATCTATGCAAATTTTAAATGGACTTTGTTGATTATATCAGATATTTATCAGAGAGGAAAGCATCTAAGAAGACTTATTGCATTCTTAATTAGTAAAGAAGTTTCCAGTAATAAGTTGGTTATAATGGCCAGATGGATATAAATGGACCAATTTCGTAGGGTATATGTTGGTCAACAAATAAAAAGGATGGAAGACTATCTAATATTTCAGTATCAACCAGAATCCATACAGTGGTGTAGCTTCATTTCGCTGTAGTAATTGTTGCGAACCAAATTATAAATAGAATAGAGTTCAGTTGTAAATATATCAATTTGAGGAGTGTAAATGTTAATGAACAATAATAGCAGGTAGAGGGGGCTACCTAGGTTGATGCCCTAAGAATTTTCTCCAAAATTAACATGGTATTGAAGTTTTGTGTTCGTTGTTCGCCTTCCTTCCCATGAGAGAACCTAAGTTCTCATGTTTGATCTCATTGTCTTCCTCCTCTTGTGCTATCCCTGACTGATCTGACAGGGAGCCTAGCCTGTTATTTTCATCAGCTAGATGGAAACAACCACCTTCTTGTGCATTTTCTTGTAAATTTTGCTGGAAAGTGTTGGATCGTAAAAGCGTGCTAGAGGGGGGGGGGGTGAATAGCGCACGAGAAACTTTTCGTTGATTCGATTAAAACACAAGTGTAAGAGTAAAATGCACAACGGAAAGTAAATGGACATGACTTTGTTCTACTTGGTTCACAGCCTACCGGCTGCTAATCCAAGGTCCTAGCGGTTCGAGACCACGTACGGAGGGCAAATCACTAAAACGTCCCCTCCTCGTTGGAGGTAGGAGACAATGATTACAAAATCACGAAAACACTCGAGGTAGAGAGACAAACCCCCTCTCCTCGATACGATAAAAGCTCGATAAAAAGAAGTTTACAACAATTAGAAATGAGAAGTAATATGAATTGATACCGACGACTCAAAGAGTGGAGGTCGCCGGGTCGCTTCAGAGCGCTCAAGGCCAGATGATCGTCGTAGAGTAGCGGCGTTGCGGAGGCTTTTGGAGAGCTTGAATGATGATCTAAAGGGGTGAAACCCCCATTCTTTTATAGCCTTCCAACCCCTAGACGTTGAGCTCAAGTTTTATCATCAAAGGCCACCTCACCCTAAGATAAGGGGATGAAGTTTGACTCTCCTTGAAGCTGAAATTCAAACAGCAGTGGAACTTATGCCCCAGTAGTTGAATTGATGCCCCAACAGTTGAATTGATGCCTCAGCAGTTGAACTGATTCCTCAGCAGTTGAACTGATGCCCAGGGTTTTCGACTGCAATAAAAAGTTAGCTCGAAAATGCAAGTAATACAAGTGAATTTGACGGTCACTTATCATCCGATCTCGACCTAGACCTTCCATGGGAAGTCTTAGTCGGATCGTCGCCTAAGGACGTCCCCATATGGAAGACTCGACCTTGCATTCACTCACACACTCGAGCTTACCTTAGGTCCTTGTGATTTGTAGCTTTGCTTCAGGTCTCCACTTGGATTCTTTGGCTCCCTCCGAAGTCCTCCCGGTGTCGCTCGACCACCATGGTTTCTCAACACGAGATTCTCCGGGTGTCGCCGACCTTCAGCTTAGCTTAACATTTCTGCACACTTGGTTCGGCTCGTCAGACAACAATATGACCTTAGCTTTGAGTCTTTGCCATAATCAAAACTTAGGTTCGATTATCTGGTGCCTACTGCACCAACAATCTCTCCTTTTTTGATCTATGGCAAACCGATACAAAGTTAAGGGTAATTAAGGCATTAAGCAAGTAAAGTAAAAGAGATGTTTAACATGAAGCATAAATCAAACGAATATTGAATATGCATAACTTAATAAGTTAGTGTGAGTAACTTAGTAAGTTAGCTTCAGTAGGAGTAAGCGTAAAACTCTTTTCCAAGTCCTCCCCCTTGACCTTAGGTGAGTACTTGAGAAAGGATCTTAGTTCTCCCCCTTAATGATTGCTACTTAATAAGTTAAGTAATGAAGATTACTTAACATAGGCCTAAAAGTTTAAATTAAGTTTTAAGTTAAGTTATCAAAAGTTAACTTTTGATCTCCTAACTTTGGCCTCCCCCTCCTCCTTTTTAACCATTCAAAAAAGATTGACAAGTAATTGAACCTTTCTTAACTTGGGGCCATTAAAAGAATTGATTTGTTTTCAAGTTAAGTTATAAAAAAAAATTGATCCCTTAACTTTGGTCTTTTCTCTCCCTTTTGCCATAAATCGAAAAGAGCGGGGGTTTGTAAAATAAATTTTCTAGAAAGATAATGATTCATTTTATAAGTTCAAGCATGTTCCAAATAGATTTTGAAAATAATAGTTTAAACATAAGGTCATCTAGTAGTATGTTCAACTCTATTTGACTTGATTGATATAGAATGATCAATAAGTCTGGACTAGAGTTGGTTAATTTAGATGATTATACTCCATGGTTTATGTCGATGCACTAGATCTATATTTGGAACTAGGAGTAAGGTCCTAACATTTCACGCCCGTCTACGTGGCTAAGTACACAAACACATTAGTCCTATGTGTTGTGAGATGCATTGACTCCTTAAATCTATAGGTGCATGCTTTCTAGGGTAAGCTCTAGGCTAGTTCTATTTTGAAAAATAAAATAGAGTATAACAAAAATATAAGATTTAACTCCTACTTTATTACACACATATCTAATTTACGTTTGAGCAGACTAAACTCTGTTTCGGGTAAAGGTTTTGTAAATAGGTCTGCCAGGTTTGACTTGGATTCCATGTATTCGAGTTGTATGGTCCTGTTAGCTACATGTTCTCGAATGAAGTGGTGTTTGACTTTTATATGTTTGGTTCTAGAGTGACATATAGGATTTTTGGTTAAGTTAATTGAACTAAAGTTATCGATGTAAATTTTAGTGTTGTTAAAATTTAAGTTGAAGTCTTGGAGAGTGTGTTTCATCCAAAGGAGCTGAGCCACACACTTACTCATCGCGACGTATTCAACTTCGGTGGTAGATAAGGCAACACAGTGTTGCTTTTTACTGCACCAACTCACTAGACTCGAGCTGAGAAGTTGACAACAACCACTCGTGCTCTTTCTATCGAGTTTACTACTGGCATAATCCGAATCGGAATAGCCGATTAGTTCGAACTCGTTAGATCTAGGTACCAAATTCCTACGTTTAGTGTACCCTTTAGGTATCTAAGGATACGTTTAACTAACGTTAGGTGCGACTCCTTTGCACAAGTTTGGAACCTTGCGCACATACTTACTGCGAATAATATATCGGATCGACTTGCAGTTAAGTATAGGAGACTACCTATTGCGCTCCTATAGTATTTTAAGTTTATTGATTTTCCTTCTAAGTCTTCTCCTATATTAACATTTGTGGACATTGGTGTATTTATTATCTTAGCATTTTGCATTCCGAATCTATTAATTAATTCCTTAGCGTATTTATGTTGATGTAGGTAAATTTCTTCTTTAGTTTGTTTAATTTGTAAGCCTAGAAAGAATGTTAATTCTCCTACTAAGTTCATTTCAAATTCACTTTTCATTAGTGAAATGAACTCGTTTAGTAGAATTGAGTTGGTTGTTCTAAAGATTATATCGTCTATGTAAATTTTGGCAATAGAGATTTCTTTACCTACAGATTTTACGAAGAGGGTTGGGTCGACTAAGCCTTGACTAAATCCTTTAGACTTGAGATAAATAGAGAGCCTTTCATACCAAGCTCTAGGAGCTTGTTTTAGTCCATATAAGACTTTCGTAAGTTTAAAAATATGGTCAGGTTTGTCTAAGCTTTCGAATCCTGGGGGTTGGCTAATATAGACTTCTTCCTTAATGTAACCATTTAAGAATGCTGACTTGACATCCATTTGAAATAGTTTAAATCCTCGATGTGCAGCGTATGCTAATAATATTCTGATTGATTCTAGTCTAGCTACGGGGGCATAGGTTTCATCGTAATCTAACCCTTCTACTTGATTAAAACCCTTAGCGACTAGTCTTGCCTTATTTCTCACTACTTCCCCTTGGTCATCGAGTTTGTTTTGGAATACCCACCCTTGTTCCAATAATCGATTTATCTTTAGGTGGGGGTACTAATTCCCAAACTTCGTTCCTAGTGAATTGAGCTAGCTCTTCTTGCACAGCAATAATCCAATCGGGATTAAGAAGAGCTTGTTCAATTGATTTGGGTTCGATTTTCGAGATTAAAGAGATTTGACTAAGGTTTCTGTATGACACTCTAGTTCAAACCCCTAGGTTGGATCACCTATTACTTGATCAATAGGATGATTTGATTGTAACCTAGACTGACTCGGGTTAGGACTTATACTAGACTCATTTTCATAGTCAGATTTGGGTCTAGTATTAATTGGTTCATCAATGGGTTCTACTTCGGGTTTTGTGGGTTCATCTCCTTCATCGAATACAACATTAATGGTTTCTTCGATCTTAAGGGTTTCATTATTGTAGACTATAGGCTCTACTTGTGGTTGATTATCCTAGGAATATTCCGGTGTTTGTTTTAGAGGTGAATTTTCTTAGGTAGTCTTTAGTATTTAGGATATGTACCCTACATCCAAATACCCGAAAGTATTTAATGTTGGGTACTATATTATGGTATTTTTTGTATGAGGTCTTAAGATGCCTCTTGACTAGTAGAATTCTATTTTGGACATAACAAGCCGTACTAACGGTTTCTGCCCAAAACCTATCGGGTAGGCTGTACTCGTTTAACATGGTTATAGCGGTTTCTTGTAGGGTTCTATTCTTTTGCTCAACTAGACCATTTTGTTGTGGAGTTCTAGGATAGGAGAACTCATGGTGGTATCCGTTTAAGTTACAGAAGTCGGTGAACTTATGATTTTCGAATTCACCACCATGATCGCTTCTAAGTCTTTTAATCTTAAGGTTCTTTTCGTTTTCTATTAACTTACATAAGTTGGTGAGTTGATCTAAGGTTTCACTTTTGTGTTTAAGGAACTTAACCCAGGTAAACCTAGAGTAGTCGTCAATTATGACTAAACAAAATTGACTTCCGTTTAGTGACTTGGCTCCATCAGAATCGAATAGGTCCAAGTGTAGGAGCTCAAGCACACTTTTGGTTCGTTCTTGGTTAGTTAATTGATGTTGTGCCCTAGTTTGTTTACCTTGTTGACAAGCATTACAGATTTTATTATCCAAGTTGTTAAGGTTAGGCAACCCTTTGACTAAACCACTCTGACTCATTTTGTGAACGAGTCTTGGGTGCGAGTGAGTCATTGGTGCCACAACCAAGATTCCTCTTGCTGTGTCATAAGACACTTGGTTGAGGAGTTGGTAAATTAATTGTATAGATATTGCTATTCCTAGTTCCTTTAAGTATTGTTTTAGAGGTTTCATTAGTTTTAATTCAACATTCATTTTCTAAGAATATAACCTTATAGTTGTTGTCACACAATTGACTTACACTAAGTAAATTGTACTCAAAATTTTTGACTAATAAAACATTTCGAATTGTAGCTCAATATCACCTGATCCGATGATTTTGAGCTTGCCGTTGTTTCCGAAAGCTACCGATCCTTGACTTTTGAATCTAAGCTTCGAAAATTTCAGTCGGTCCCCGATCATGTGTCGTGAGCACTCACTGTCCAACATCCATTGATCCTACACGTATAGTAGTTGGATCGGATATTGGAATTTTAAAAGTTGGTTGAAGTTTATTAATCCTAGGAATCATCTCACCCTTTCTACATGATCAAGCATGTTATCTTTATGTGTTTTATGAGATGACTTCAATTTTACTTGTTTAGATTTAGTGAATTGAAACTAATCAACTTTGGGTTAGATTTGGATTTAACCTTTAGCTCGTCAAGTAACATTTTCGAGAAATTGACTTCCAGGTCGTGGCAAGGCACAGAGACATTCTTTGATCGGAACAACAACCACTCCCTTAGACAAAGTCAAATTCAAGAAATTGATTACTTGAGTCACTTAAGATTACTTCCTGGTCTAATTAGTTAAGAATACGGCGAGATAACTTCATCTAGTTAAACTCAGTCGAGTGCACCTAGCTAGATACGCCTTATCTAACTTGGACACACAGGACTTCGTTTTCCTAACGTACTATCATCTCACCGCGTCCTAGTACTATGTTGTCAAGAATTGACTAATTATAGATCCTATCTAACCGTTCTAAAAATTAAAACAAAATATCTAAGCATGCAAAGTCTAATTTCAAAGAATAGCACAAACAAATTTTGTACTGGCTCCCCCTGGACCATTGAATTGATTCGGTTTCTCCACATAGTGGATTTGGTCTTTGGGAACCCAGTACTTGTTAGATCCTACTCGTGAAATTAAAGTGGTCTTAGGGACCCATGCTTGGACTTGTTTTCTATTACGGTTCACGATTGACATGTATGATTTAGTAGTCGTATTTGACCTAAATCTTAGTCTGGCCTTGTTGTACACGGCCCTTTGCGATCCAAGTAATAGGTCAAATCCCTTGGATCCCAAAGCGAACCTTTCCAACATTTGCCTAAGATCTTTGACTTGTCCTTTCAAGAGTGAGTTCTCAACTTCGAGTTTTTCAATTTGAGTTGAGTCCTCCTCTTGAACTTGACTAATCGAAGAGGTTAGGGAGACCTTGTGTTTAAGGAGGTTAACCTCCTCAACTAAGGTCTCAACCTTGGACTCGGACTTAGCTAACTTTCTAGTTAAGAACTTAATTGCACCATATAACGTATCGATTAGAGAGCGACTCACTTTGAGTGAACCTTTTGAACTGGATATGGATCCGTGACTTGTCTTGAATTGAAGCTCGTCTTCGGATCCGGAGTCGAACTCTTCCTCGGGTTCGGTCGGCTTAGCCATGAAGACGAGATTGTTGAGCTCGTCTTCCTCCTCCGACGATTCCTCCCACGTAGCGTTGAGTGCTTTCTTGGACTTTGGTGCCTTGTTCTTGAGTTTTGGACACTCCGACTTGATGTGTCCCAACTTGTTACACTCATAGCATCTATAGTTGGAAATTGATTTGGATTTACCTTCTTTGGATTGGTTGACGGGTCGTCTTCGACTTTTGATCATCTTTCGAACTAGATTCACTAGTTCGGTCTCCATCTCATCATCTATCTCCGACTTATACTCGTCTTCTTCCTCCGGAGGTGGTTTGCTTTTGGGCTTCTTCTTCGGTCCTGCAAGTAAGGCAATACTTTTCTCGGCGAGGGCCGAATTAGACTGTTCATGAAGTTTAAATTCAGAAAACATTTCATCTAGTCTAATCTTAGAAAGGTCCTTAGAGACCTTGTAAGCATCAACCATGGATTCCCATATGTTGGGTTTCCGGCACCGCGGCGTGTGTGTGTTCGATCATGTTTCGTAAACATGAGCACAGCGGAAGCAATTAAAAAATAATAAATCTATATTTATTACAACACACACAACACACGCATGCTATTACAACAAGTGTAGACATAACCGTAAATTAAAATTTGCAATATAAGGAAATTAAACTACGTTATACCTTCCGTATGACGTGTAGCGGGAACGGCATCAACCGGAACGATCCTCGTAAGAATCGTCTCTATCCGTATCCACGCCGAGCTCCTCGGGATGACTTCGCTAAGTCACGAGCTTCGTCTTCGTACGGGTTACTAGCCTCGTGTTGAAGACGACGTGATCGAGAGATGATCACAATCCGAATCCAAATTCGGACCTAAAAACAAGTCCTCAAGACTTGCTTCTCCGGAGAGGTATTCGTCAACCGATTGACGAATCCTTCGTCCTCCACCTCAGAGGATTACCGGAGATCAAATCCCAGGTATGTTAGCCGCTGTCGGAGCACTAACCGTCGTCCAAACGACGCTCCGACGAGAGGAGAAGAAGCTGTCCGTAAAATCGACAGCTTGGTGGAGGATATAGCGCCGCTAAAGAGGAGATGGAGGCTCACCTTTACACCGAACCTAAGGAGATCACCGGAGGGTCGCCGGAGGTCCACCTACCAAGCTGACGCCGTGAAGAGATGGCAGCAATGAGGTTTGATACGCTCTTGTTGTCGACGCCAACAACAAGAGGGAGAGAGGGGTGGGCGCCAATTAGGGTCATTGCCTCAAAATTCGGTTTTTACAAAAACCCTTAAGCCCTATTTTATAGAGAACTAATTCTCTTAATGGTTATTAAATCATATCCATAAAGCCCGTTAACCCGCTCCATTAAGATAAGTTAAAATAAACCAAACCATGATGGTTTATTTTAAGTTAAAACGAACCGAACCAACTTTTGGTTCATTCGTTTAAAATAAACCAAACCCTTTTGGTTTATTCTTATCCATTGGATTAGAACCAAACCATTTTGGTCCATCCATTATGTCTTCATAAGACGCAGCCCATCCACGCTTCCATTGCGACTGAAACGATTTCATGCTCGCTTTATGTTTGGTCCAACCAAACCTAGTTTCTCTCGGTCTGAGAATCCCATTCTCAAGCTCGTTTTAAATCCTTTGGATTACACTCGTTGTGCGTGTGACCAAATAGGTTCTCGGTTTATGTTGGCCGTCTATAATTAACCATTAATTATAGAACGATCACGAGTGGCACCTAGTAGTACATCATGATCCCCAATTAACCGAAAAGATCAACGGTTGATCCCGAACTATTTCTGAAACCCTTCAGTAGCTCGAATGAATCGTGCCCCATTCCCTTCACTCATCTTATACCCACTTGGTTCAGGACATGGTCTATAGTGTCAGTCCCCACTAGGCTGACTACGTCACACCTAGCCCAAGTATCATTTCGCCCCTACGGATTCTAGTTACTCACGATGTATCAAGAGTACCTTACTCTAAACATGTATTGCTTTGGCCAAAGACTTTAGTAACAATCCGACGAGAGGCCATGGGTATACATCTCCTCGCAAGGAGTGGTGAATACTTTATAGGCTATTCAAACACCTTCGATCACTTCGACTTATACCCAATCATCCCGGGTCCACATCTCCTTAGAGATGTTTGCTTAAGATGTCAAAGCATAAGTCTCCATGATCAAGATGACTTGAATACCGCAAGTCAAAGGAACATCGCACTTAAGCCACAGTAGGAACTTCATTGACATATCTATATATGCAGAGAACCATATGAAGTCTTACGGTTGGTCACTCCAATGAACTAGTTACCATAACTAGCATCCACGATTAACTCCGGACATCACTATGTCTCCAGCCAGTGAGAATCAGCTGCTTGGATACACCAAGGAGTATACCTCGTGCTAGTCTCGACAGAATTGATGGTGTCCAAATCCATCGATTCATTGACTAGGGATAATTCCGATACATCACAATTACACATGTAGAGATACTCACTAGTTGTGATCCAATCACAAATTCTCTCATGCTGTGAATCGTATCGTGGACATTCAGTAAATGAGTTTAAGATCCAATCAAATACATAAAATATGTATACTCAAATAGTGAATCTTCATTTATCATATAAATGGTTCATACATAAGGCGATTGCCTTAGGACATCTCTCATATATTACTAACACCATAAGGTAGTCCTAGGGAAAGCGTTAAGCGCGTACCTTATCAAGTCCCGGTTTTCGACCTTTTGTCCGATCGAATGTAGATTGTTGACTATATCTTGGATCCGTATATGCAATTGGGTTGCGGTCTCATGTTCCTGTATCTTAAGATTGTACAATTTATTAAATAGTAGGTCCCTTTTACATACCTTAGCGTCGTCGGTTCCTTCGTGTAGCTCGATGAGCTTGTTCCATAGGTCCTTCGTGACCACGAAGGGGCCGATACTACGAGCTCTTCTTCGACAAACCATATCAGAGTATTTGTGTAGCCTTGGCATCGGCTTCCACTTGGCGTCTCATGACATTTGTCCATTGATCGCAATCCAACGATTCACCAACTTCATTAGTAGAAAGCGTGAACCCGGTTTGGATTACGATCTACATCTCTACTTGGGTTTTTAAATAACACTCCATCCGACCCTTCCAGTAACGGAAGTCGTCTCCGTTGTAAAATGGAGGTTGGACGGTGCTAAACTCTACGAGATGGGCCATTTAGAAGAAAAGAAAAAACCTCACAAACACAAAAACAAAAGAAAGTACCAAGACTCTCGTCTTGGATTAGTAGTGCGGGAAATAGGAATTTAATGAAATGAAAAATGCTACGAATCGAAAAACTAATACGAAAAGAAACTTAATTAAGATGCTAGATTAGTGGTTACACCAAATCGTAGCGCCCTCGCTCTGATACCAATTGTTGGATCGTAAAAGCGCGCTAGAGGGGGGGGGTGAATAGCACACGAGAAACTTTTCGTCGATTCGATTAAAACACAAGTGTAAGAGTAAAATGCACAGCGGAAAGTAGATGGACACGACTTTGTTTTACTTGGTTCACAGCCTATCGGCTGCTAATCCAAGGCCCTAGCGGTCCGAGACCACGTATGGAGGGCAAATCACTAAAACGTCTCCTCGTTGGAGGTAGGAGACAACGATTACAAAATCACGAAAACACTCGAGGTAGAGAAACAAACCCCCTCTCCTCGATACGATAAAAGCTCGATAAAAAGAAGTTTACAACAATTAGAAATGAGAAGTAATATGAACTGATACCAATGACTCGAAGAGTGGAGGTCGAGCTTGTGTCGTCGGCGTTTTTGCAGCGCTTCGGCGTCGTATGATCGTCGTAGAGTAGCGGCGTTGCGGAGGCTTTTGGAGAGCTTGAATGATGATCTAAAGGGGTGAAACCCCTCTTCTTTTATAGCCTTTCAACCCCTAGACGTTGAGCTCAAGTTTTATCATCAAAGGCCACCTCACCCTAAGATAAGGGGATGAAGTTTGACTCTCCTCGAAGTTAGAATTCAAACAGCTGTTGAATTGATGCCCCAGCAGTTGAACTGATTCCCCAGCAGTTGAACTGATGCCCAGGGTTTTCGACTGCAATAAAAAGTTAGCTCGAAAATGCAAGTAATACAAGTGAATTTGACGGTCACTTACCGTCCGATCTCGACCTAGACCTTCCATGGGAAGTCTTAGTCGGATCGTCGCCTAAGGACGTCCCCATATGGAGGACTCGACCTTGCATTCACTCACACACACGAGTTTACCTTAGGTCCTTGTGACTTGTAGTTTTTCTTTAGGTCTTCACCTAGATTCTTCGGTTCCCTCCGAAGTCCTCCCGGTGTCGCTCGACCACCACGGTTTCTCAACACGAGATTCTCCGGGTGTCGCCGACCTTTAGCTTAGCTTAACATTCCTGCATACTTGGTTCAGCTTGTTAGACAACAATATGACCTTAGCTTTGGGTCTTTGTCATAATCAAAACTTAGGTTCGATTATCTGGTGTCTACTGCACCAACAGAAAGATCCCCATGCTCGGTCACTTCCTCTCCCAGCAGCGACCACGGTATTCCTCGTTCACTCCCATGTAGTGATGCCTTCTTCCAGATTCTCAGGAAACAAGATATACCACATCTTGGAACCACCAGCAAGTTTTCCATCTTAGAATCAGCATGCTCTCAATAGGGAAGATGATCTGCTCTCAGTGAACATTGCTTGAGGTTTTTGTTTGTGGTCCATTTTGGAAGTAATCTGATTTTGTTCTGATTTCTTTCCTCCCTTACAAACAGCTTGACCTAGGTTTTCCAGTCTTCCAGAATACAGAAAACACGTAAACTTTTTCTGTTTTTTCAACTGCTTCTCCATCATATTTGGTCATATTTCTGTTCCATTTTTGCTTCTGCTGAAAGATTTGCTTGTAATTTATTGCACTGGATCTGGGTTTGCCATTCTGATGAGGTGCAGATATGTTCAAATTGGTTTGTTTTCAGCCTTCATCTATGTTTTTCTTCCATCAGCCTTTTCAAATAGCTTCTTCTATAACTGATTTTGAGAGATCTGGTATACCGTTTTCAGAAATCTTCAGTTTCCAGATCAATTTTGCATTCTGCAATTTGATCATTTGCTTTCGGATTTCAGATGTTTTCTTCCCAAAATATTGTGCTTGAATCTTTTCAATCTATGCAATGCAATACAATCTAAGTAGAAAGCGTTAATACTGCCCTTTCAACAACAAACTTCCTGTTGACATATCACTGAGTATAAATGCTTTCTCCAATAGTGAGCTACTCTGAAGGTATCATCACAGTTTGTTACATCCTTGATTCATGAAGATAACTTTATTTCCTTCATAACAAAAATTGATTCTGCTTGAATCTCTTCAATCTATGGAATATGAGATGGTCTAAGCAGAAAATGTTAATACTGAGTCTTCTTCGAAGTACCCCTTTCAACACCAAACATACTATTAACATATCAGTTCAGGAGTGTGAACACTTTCTCCAATGGTAAGCTACTTAGAATGTATCATCACAGCCCGACATCCTTGGTTTGTGGAGATAACTCTATTGCTGTCCTGACAGACATCACCAAGTAACATCTAGATGCTAGATTTAAGAGCTTTTAGGTGCATGTTTGGTAACATTTCTCTTGTATCTAGCCTTTCATCGCTTTTTTCATATTATCCTATCCATGGTACACTAGTAGATGAATCACTCTCATACGGGAAGGATGTGGGCCAAGTCACACCTGCATCTTTATCACTGTCTTTGGTTCTCTATTTTCCTAAGTTTTCCTCAAGTTTACTATTTGTGAGCAAATTCTAAGTTGCATTTGGCATTCACTATAAAGTTACTGTTGTTTCTTTGTCCATTTAGGATTTGCAGACTGCATGAGTACTTGGTGTAGGTCAAGTTTCTCGAGGATTATATTATTTGATTCTAATTGCACATTCATCTCTTCTAGTGCCTAACCTCTCTCTACTTCAAATATTGTCTAGCACAATCTATCCTTTATTATTTATAAGATGAGTGCTAGTCTTTCCAATCAATTCTTAGTCTTTAATGTGAATCCTATCTGTTATTTCGTAACACAAGATCCTTCAATTACATGAAAGAAGCCCTATTTATATACAAGATTAGGACATATTCAAAAGACTAAATCAAACCCTATCTTAGGAATAAAACAAATTTTATCCTAGGAAATAATTATTCCTAATGATAGTTAGGGATAATAAATTATCCCTAGTCATAATATTCTAACACTCTCCCTCAAGCTGAAGAATATAAATTATATGCACCCAGCTTGCTACATATGTAGTCAATTCGAGGACCTCTCAGTGACTTAGTAAATATATCTGCTAGCTGATCATGTGAGTTAACAAAACTAGTAGATATTTCTCCAGATATGACTTTCTCTCTGACGATCGATACGATTTCAATGCTTGTTCTCTCATGAAAACTAGATTTGAGGCAATGATATTACATACTCTGCTTATCACATATAAGTGACAGTAACGCCTCCAAACCTTAGCTACAACCGTGAGCCATATAAGTTCTCGATCACATGGTCATAGCTCGACATCTGCGCTAGACTAGATTCCACAACATTCGCTTTTTCTTTTCAAGAAACAAGGTTATCTCTCAAAATATACAAAACTGTAAGTAGATCTCCTATCAACGGGAGATCCTGTCAGATCGTAATATCCTATAACTCGAGTATATCCTTTTGTCTTTATAAGACCCTTTCTCGAGCGCCTCGATATATCGAAAAATCGAATCACAAAGATCCCAATGTTCTTTACACTGAGAGTCGAGAAACCGACTTACTACACTTATCGCAAACGAGATATCCGGACGAGTAACAAGAAGGTAACTTAGTCTTCCTACTAATCGCTCAGACGCTCAGATCTAGTAGAGGCCCCGATTCGCTAGGAGCGACATTAGGATCCATAGGGTTGTCACAACCGCCTCAATTTAACATTCCCGCTTTCTGTAATAGAATATCCATCGACTTCCTTTCGAGATATAATGATCTCATTTCTGATGCTACTTCTATCCTCAAGAAGTATTTAAGTCCGACGAGATCCTTTGTTTGGAAATGTTCAAAAGATTTTCACCGTGAGATCCCCGAGATTATCACTACGTGATGATGACAATATCATCAATATAAACCACTAGGTAGATCGCAACTACGATGAGTGGCGATAAAAGATGTAATGGTCAACCTCGCCCGAGTCATGCCAATGTTGAATTACAATACTAAATCTACCAAACCATACTGCGGTGATCGCTGAGACCATATAAAGATTTTCGCAAGCGATACACAAGACCGTAAGACTTCGAGCAACAAAACACGGAGGTTGCTCCATGTAGACTTCTTCGAGCAGGTCACCATGTAAGAACGCATTTTTGATGTCCAACTGATAAAGAGACCAGTGTTGAATCGCAGCAATGGACATGAGTAAACGTATAGAGGACATCTTGATAATAGGAGAAAACGTGTCCCCATAATCCAATCCGAAGATCTGAGTATAACCTTTAGCAACGAGACGAGCCTTAAGCCAATCAACCGTTCCGTCTGGACCAACCTTCACTGTATATACCCATCGACAACTAACAATTGACTTTCCTGGTGGTAGAGGAACGAGATCCTAAGTCCCACAACTCTGTAAGACACTCATTTCGTCTAACATAGCCTGTTTCCATCCTGGATGGGCAAATGCATCTCCTGCAGTCTTTGGAAGAGAATCAGACGACAAAGAGGAAAGATAAGAATATATCGAAAAATGCGAATCACAGCATCCCAATGTTCTTTACACGGAGAGTTGAGAAGTTGACTTACTACACTTACTGCAAATGAGATATCTGGACGAGTAACAGTAAGGTAACTTAGTCTTCCAACTAATCGCAGATCGCTCGGTGATCTAGAGGCTCCCGATTTCGTAGAGCTTGACATTAGGATCCATAGGGTCACAATCGTCTCGAATTTAACATTCCTATTTCTTCTAGAATATCCATTGCATACTTCCTTTGAGATATAATGATCCCATTTCTGGACTGTACTACTTCTATCCCCAAGAAGTATTTAAGTCTGCCGAGATCCTTTGTTTGGAAATGTTTGAAAAGATATTTCATCTGTGAGATCCCGAGATGATCACTACCTGTGATGACAATATCATCAACATAAACTACTAGGTAAATGCAACATACGAGTGGCGATAAAAGATGTGAATGGTCACCTCGCTCGAGTCACGCCGAATCAATTAATTACAATACTAAATCTACCGAACCACGCCTGGTGATTACTGAGACCATATAAATATTTTCGCAAGCACACAAGACCACCGAGCAACAAAACACGAGGTCGTAGACTTCTTCGAGTCACCATGTAAAACGATTCTCTTGATGTCCAACTGATAAAGAGACCAGTGTTGAATCGCAGCAATGGACATGAGTAAGCGTATAGAGGACATCTTGACAACAGGAGAAAACGTGTCCCCATAATCCAATTCGAAGATCTGAGTATAACCTTTAGCAATGAGACGAGCCTTAAGACGATCAACCATTCCGTCTGGACCAACCTTCACTGTATATACCCATCGACAACCAACAACTGACTTTCCTGGTGGTAGAGGACCGAGATCTCAAGTCCTACAACTCTATAAGGCACTCATTTCGTTAACATAGCCTGCTTTATCCGATGGGTAAAATGCATCTCCGCAGTCTTTGGAGAATCGCATTTACAAAGAGGAAAGATAAGAATAATAGAAGGAGAAAGATGGTGGTAACTCAAAGAAACATAATGCGAGAAGGATTATGAGTGGAACGATACCTTTCGAAGGGCAAATGGAATATCGATTCGTAAGATCGAGGAGGGAGGCGAGGACTGCTCGTAGAGATGATTCAGGCAGTAGTCGTGTTGGCCGTGACAGCAGTAGGGCGAGGACGACACTGATAAACCTACAACGGAGGAGTTTGGGCTGGGGGTGATAGAGAATCCTCCGGAGGATCAAAGACTGATACAGGCATAGAATGATATAATTCAGATGATGACTCTGAAGACCCAAAGAAAGGAACTGAATCAAAGAATGTGACATCGGCAGAGATGAAATACCAACGGAGAGTAGGGGAATAACACTTATACCCTTTCTGAGACCGTGGGTACCCAAGAAACACACATTTATGCGACTGAGGAGAGAGTTTATCAATGCCAGGATCAAGAGCATGAGCAAAACATGTAGACCAAAGACCCTAGGTGGTAAAGGATGAAGGGAATGCTTTGGATAAAGTACATGATGAGGTATTTGACCCTGTAAAGTAGAGGAAGACATCCGATTGATGAGATAACATGCAGTAAGTATGGCGTTACCCCAAAAACGAAGAGGAACATGAGAGTGAAGGAGAAGAGTTCGGGTGGTCTCGAGAAGATGGCGATTCTTGCGTTCTGCAACTCCATTCTGTTGGGGGTTATGAGGACAAGACTTTCGATGTAATATGCCGTGAGATGCCAAAAAAGTTTTAAACGGAGTAGATAGATATTCACGTGCATTATCACTCTGCAAGGATCGAAGAGGGATACCAAAATGTGTTTTAACTTCATTAAAAAAAGATTGGAAAATAGAAAACAATTCCGAGCGATCCTTCATCAGATATAACCAAGTACAACGGGAAAAATCGTCTACAAAAGTAACAAAATATCGTGTCCCCAATGTAAAGGCAACACGACTCGGACCCCAAATATCAGAATGAACCAAAGCAAAGGGATAGGTAGCCCGACTTATAATGCGAGGAGAAAACGAACTACGTACATGCTTGTGTAATGGCAGCAAGGGAATTAGACTCCCATCGATCCTCATACCACTTCAGAAAGTCATCATAGGAAGACGGTAGAGTTGGAACTGGTGTCAACTGAGGTGATGGCCGAGGTCAATCGCGAACTCAAGTCAAGACGTGATAGAATTCTCACGATCCGCAGCAGTACGAGGAGGTCGACCATGGAGACTCCAACATTTATCAATCGTGTGTCCTGGTCGGTGACAATGATTACACCAAGGACGCCCTTTGCCATTCTTACGCGGTGGAGGTTTGTTGTTGTTTCCAGAGACCAATGCTGAAGAGTCAATCGGAATGGAAGATGGTAATGTCAAGACTTTGGTAGGGACACGGAAGAGAGTCGCCCAGGTAGAGTCCATGGTGGCTTATGGGCCGCCAGATCGATCACGAATACGAATAATCTAAGGCGTACTACAACGCCAGAGACATAAATTTTTTTTTTCGATTTTCAAGCTCTACAACAGGAGTGGCCGCAGGTGGGAGTAGGTCATTGAACTCACACAGAAGGCTAGAGACTGATCCCAAATAAGTTGACATAGACTCCTTGATCTGATGGACATTAAGGATGGTCATAAGGTCCACGCATTAGGAGCTTGTATCCAAACATCCTTACAGGTCTTATGAGTTCGGAAGACATCTCGGAGAGATGGATGGATGGTGTCTCGGATAATGCAACACAACTGAGTATCAACCTTTCTCCATAAAGGACGATCGGCTACTTGAATATCCTCTTCAGTTTGTGTGAGATGTGTTTCATAACCCTGTCCAACAAGCCAAAGTTCAATGTGAGAGGCCCAAGAGGAATAGTTCTTACCATCCAAGAGCTCGGACGAGAGCGGCGCCGTAACGTGGTTAGTAAAAACTGGAAAATCTGGCTTCGAGGTAGCCATGACCGAGGAAGACTGGATGGTTCGAAAGAAAGCCGCGCGGAAGTATTGGAGAAGTCCTATTTATATACTGGCGACGCTGGTGAGGTGGCACTGAGCTTCTCCACCCAACAAGGAAATCGTCAAACATAATCGTAAGCGACAAGTCCAGTCGAAACTCTTGATGCTGCAAGAAGCCCTAATAGATCAGGGGTACACCGAAGCCGAGATCGCTAGGAGACTCGAGGAGGCGAGGAAGACGCTCGAGGCTGAATCCACTTCGGCCGTTGCTGGCAAGGATCGACAACGACGTTGAGGTGGTGCTGGGCTTCTCCACCAGTAGGCTTCGACTGAAATTGCAGCGAAGGCAGAATCTGGAAGAAGGGCGCGAGTACTCGCGCAGGGAGGAAGCTCGGTTGGCTTTATGCACAGAGACGATGAAGCAGAAGCAGGGTCGCCGGAGATAGGCTGCATAAGCTGTTGTCGCCGCTCGTGGAGGGAGGCCGCCGATCGCCGTGCTCGTGGAAGGAGGCCGCCGATCGCCGCGCGTGAGGAAGAAGAGGAACGCTCTTCTGAAGCCGATCAAGTTGACGTCGAGGAAAGGCCTTGTTCGGGGATTCGGTTGGAGCTGGATCTCGCGAACCTCCGGTAGCGTCGTCCAGATCGATGCTGTTGCGGAAGGGCGGAAGTTCGACCACCGCGGGAGTTCGATCCTCGCTGGGAGAGGGCGCTCGCGTGAGAGAGTCGCGAGCGTGAGCTGACGTCGCGAAGGATAAGAGCGTTCGGGAGAGGAACGCCGGGAAAAGAGATCGCGAAGCGTGTTCGGGAGAGGAACGCGAGCCGCAGCGGACGATGGCAAGGTGGAAAACCTAAACCTAAAGCTTTGATACCATGTTATTTCGTAACACAGGATCCTTCAATTACATGAAAGAAACCCTATTTATATACAAGATTAGGACCTGTTCAAAAGACTAAACCAAACCCTATCCTAGGAATAAAACAAATTTTATCCTAGGAAATAATTATTCCTAATGATATTTAGGGATAATAAATTATCCCTAGTCATAATATTCTAACACTATCGATTAGGAGAATATACTCAATCGTCATTTCTTCATAGCAGCTATTTCCTCCCATCATCTGTAAATGTTCTCCTGCACCATTTCCTTAGTACACTTATATCTGTGGTCCAAATTATATCTGCCCAAAGCTTGGTTTCAAACAATATTACGCTACTCTAGAATGACATTGACTTTTCTTACAAAAAGAAAGTTCTGAACTCTTTTTCATTTTGTCTTTATTTTGTGCTTAGATAAGAGTTCAATTTGAAGTTTTATTTAAGTTTTGGGAAGATATTGTTCCAAAAAATATTAGATTACTCTTATACTATTACTTCATATGGTAGTTCATTTTAAGTTTTGGGATGATTCTCATTATGTATCACTATAATCACATGCCTTCTTTTATTTTTGATGGTCAAATCTCCTTCACAATTCTTTTCCCTCTTTCATGCCCTTTATAACTTTCCACCTGATATATTTGAGTATACTTAATTTTGTTCATATGTTTCTCCAGATATCAGGGATAAATTGTCTCCTAGAACTGTCAAGTAGAGCTTTTATGGAGCAAACTTTCCATAGATAGGAGATTTACATCACAATACTATATTCTTCTTTGACACAAATATTCTTCTTTGTGGCCATTTGATATCTTGGAACAGTAAGAAGCAAAAGGTTATGTCCATATTGAGTGCAAAAGAAGGATTTGGCTCAAACAGTTAATGTCTAATCTAGGTAATGTTCTGAGTGAGCCAATGAAGTTGTATTGTGAGTTAATGAAGTTGCATTCTAAACATTAAGCTGTCATGCACATTCTTCCAATCCTCTGTTTTGTGAAAAGATGAAATATATTGAGATAAATTATCATTCCATCCTTGGAAAAGTGCAAACCAAGGAGGTTCTCTCCACATTCATTGGTTTCAATAATCAGCTAGTTGATTTGATCACAAAATCTCACAAAGATCTGAGAACTGCGCATTGAGGATCAAATTGTAAACAGAGTATAGCTAAATTGTAAATATATCAACTTAAGGGGTGTGAGTGCAAATCTAATCTATATCAAAGTGGAACCGTAATGGGGATTGCATGGGGCAATACTGTAATAATTTTCCTTAAATTAATGATAATTTTTATTCTTACTGTAAAAAGGGCAGTCCATTGCACGAAGCTCCCGCCAATGCAGGGTCTTGGGAAGGGTTCCATTATACATAGCCTTATCTGACTTTGCAAGAGGTTGTTTTCATGATGCAAATCCATGATCTCTAGGTTATATGACAATAATTTTACTGTTGTGCTAAAGTTTCCCTTCAATTTTCATTCTTACTGTATTGTAAATATATCCTAAATACAACAACAACAACAACAACAAAGCCTTATCCCACTAGGTGGGGTCGGCTATATGGATCCTTCTACGCCATTGGACTCTATCCCCTACTATATCATCATCTATATTTAAATAAATTTTATCTTGTTTTATTGTTGCTAACCAAGTCTTTTTTGGTCTTCCTCTTCCTCGTTTGATGTGTATATTTGGTATAGTTTCACATCGCCTAACTGGAGCATTTATTGGCCGTCTAAGTACATGTCCGTACCACTTTAAACGTCTCTCGGAGCTTTCCTTCAATAGATGCAACACCAACTTTTTCTCTAATGCTCTCATTTCTTATTCTGTCCATCCTCATATGTTCACACATCCACCTTAACATCTTTATCTCTGCAACTCTCATCCTTTGCTCATATGCTCGAGTCGTAGCCCAACATTCAGCTCCATATAACATAGCAGGTCTAATTGCCGTTTTGTAGAACTTCCCTTTAAGTTTTAGAGGCACTTTACGATCACATAAAATACCCGATGCTTTCCTCCATTTCAACCATCCTGCTTGTATTCTATGTAAGACATCTCTCTCAATCCCTCCATCATCTTACAAAAATGATCCTAAATATTTAAAGCTCTCAATTCCAAACAACTCATCATCTCCTATTTTAACACTTGTCTCATTACGTCTAATATTGCTAAATTTAAATTCCATATATTCTGTCTTTACTTTACTAAGCTTAAAACCTTTCACTTCTAGTGTTTCCCGCTAAGATTCTAGTTTAGCATTTACTCCTTCACGTGTCTCATCTACTAAAACAATATCATCTGCAAACAACATGCACCACGGTAATGTGTTTTGAATGTGTCCAGTGAGTTACACATTAGTGTAAAAAGATTGGGACTTAAAGCTGATCCTTGATGTAACCCTATCTTTATTGGAAATGCTTCAGTTAATCCACCTGAAGTCTTCACTCCAGTCTACTTCTCCTTAATTAGTTCAATATATGTTACACTAACACCTCTTTTCTAAAATTCTCCCATATTATTTCTCTTGGAACTCTATCATGTTTTTCTAAATCAACGAATACCATGTGTAGATCCTGCTTTTCTCTATACTTTCAATTAGTTATCTGAGAAGATGTATATTCTATCAACCTTCCCGCATGAATCCAAATCGATTTTCGAGAACCATGGTCTCCTTCCTTAATCTTTTTCTATTACTTTTCCCAAAGTTTCACGGTATGACTAATTAGTTTAATACCCTATAGTTTCATAAGTTTGTATGTCTCCTTATTCTTATATAAGGAATTAGGATACTACCTCCGTTGATCGAGGCATCCTTTTGTTTTCAATATCATGTTAAATAATTTTGTAAGCCATTCAATACCTTGTTTCCCTAGACACTTCCATACCTCTATCGGAATATCATCAGGTCCAACCTTTTCCTTTTGCATTTTCATTCCATTTAATTCTAAGATAAAAATTTAAATTTCTATACTCATTCGACCTACTTAAATTACCTAAATTAAGTTGGTCTCCTAAACCTTCATTAAAAAGTTGATAAAAATATCTCTTCCACTACTCTCTTTATTTCTTCATCATTTACTAGTACCTATCAGATTCATCTTTAATGCATCTTATTTGATTAAGATCTTTTGTCTTAATCTCTTTCACTTTAGTTATTCTATAAATGTCTCTTTCCCCTTCTCTTGTATCTAATTTTCGATATAATCGTTCAAAAGTTTGATCTTACATTCAACGCTTTCTTAGTTTCTTTCTTATTGTATATTTTTTCAAATTTTCCTCATTTTTACAAATATTTAATTTCTTAAATGCTATTCGTTTTTCCTTGACTTTCTCTTACACTTTTTCATTCCACCACCAAGATTCTTTACTTGGTGGTGCATGTCCCTTTGACTCACCGAGTACACTCTTAGCTACTATTTTCAATTTTGATACCATCTTATCCCACGTCGTATTAGGGTCACTGTATATGTCATCTAATACTTGTACTCCTACCTTCTCTTTGAATATATTTAGTTTCTCATCCTTTAACTTCCACCACTTAATTCTAGGGGTCGTGTATATTTTCCTTCTATTAATACTATGTTTGAGGCGTATATCCAATACTACTAACCTATGTTGAGTAGTTAAACTTTCTCCAGGAATAACCTTACAATCTTTACAAATCTTTCTATCTCTCTTCCTAACCATAAGAAAGTCAATTTGTGATTTATTATTTCCACTTTTGAACGTGACTAAGTGTTCTTCTCTTTTCTTAAAAAATGTATTAGCTAGTATAAGATTATATGCTATTGCAAAATCCAATATAGTTGTACCTTCTTCATTTCTTGTTCCAAACCCATAACCCCCATGCACCCTCTCATATTCATCATTTTTCACTCCGACATGCCCATTTAAATCACCTCCTATTAAAATCATCTCATTTGATGGAATATTTTGTAATACTTCATCCAAGTCCTCCCAAAACTTTAATTTGGTATTTTCATCTAATCCTATTTGAGGTGCATATACACTAATTACGTTTATAGTTTCTTTCTCCACTACTATTTTGAGAGCTATAATTCTATCCCCTTTCTAATTACTCCTACAACTTCATCCTTTAATGAACTATCAACAATAATACCCACTCCATTTCTTGTTTTACTCTTGCCTGTATACCATAACTTAAAACCCGAGTTCTCTATCATCTTTCCCTTCTCACCAACCCATTTTGTCTCTTGTACACATACAATATTAATTTTTCTTCTAATCATCGTATCTACTATCTCCATTGTTTTACCAGTGAGGGTTCCTATGTTCCATGTACCAAATCTTAGACTACTAGTTTTTTTATAATATTTGTTCTTACCCAACCTATGATGTGAGAACTCTTGCTTATTTAACACTACACCCAAGTTCTCATGGAGATGTAGCGGTCCTTGCCGATACGTTGCAGTCGGACCCTGCAACGTGAACTCTAGCATATTTTTCACTATACCCGAGTTCTGAAAATGTAGCGGTCCTTGCCGAGACATTACAGTCGGACTCTGTAACGCGTTCCTTCCGGAGAACAACCTAGCATTAGCACAATAGTTTGATTGATCCATTCATTGAACATTTGCCTTAGTTTAACGCTGACTGGCAACCTAACGCAACCCTCCTCCTTTATCCGGGCTTGGGGCCGGCCACGATAAGGTTAACTTATCATGGGCGGAGTTATAAGATTGGCAAAATAAAGTAATAAAACATAAATTCAGTGTTGATGTAGACATGTGTGAATGTGTGATCCATTTATGTCCTTGTTGCATGAAGCTATCACTAGTGATGTGCTGAATTCCTTTCAACAATGCTATCATCTAAATTCCCATTACAGTGTGTGATAAGCATGGAAAAATATTGATCTGAAAGGTCGTACATACTAGAATGCGCACTTTGCTAGGGTACATTTCTGAGACCATGTCATTGTTGTATCCAAAATAAACATTGCTTGGATGTTGCTATTTTATTTGATAAAGGACAAGTTCTAATTATGTATTGTGCATATAATTCTGCTTCCTGTCTATTATTAACACATTTTTATCATAACATTTTTAGTCTTACATAACTTGAGCTTCCTTGGCAGACTCCAGGAAGAGAGTTTTTACTTCGTGTGTCCTATCTTGAGATATATAATGAGGTAAACATTGGCAGGGATACAATAATTCCTTATCACTGTTTAAATTTTTGATAAAATTTACATGCATTATTTATTATTTCATCGAAATTTGTGTCATATCAGTTAATCACCCACTCATCCTGTCTTTTTCTTATACTTTTATATGTTGATGGATGTTGGCTACTATATATAGTATGTTGTATTTGTTTTTATTCTAAATGTGGACTTCTTGACAAACTTGAGCTTCCTCAGTGTATGAAGGTGTTCAACCAGATTGATTTATTTTTTTGCATAATCTATTAATTTTTGGGGCTTATTTATTAAATTATGGTTATACAGGTTATCAATGACTTGCTCGATCCAACTGGCCAAAATTTACGCGTTAGAGAGGACGCTCATGTATGAACAATAAACTTCTATATGGTTTTTAGTTTTCTTATGTAATTATCCATCTATTCTGCTTTCTTTGATTACTATTATCCTTCCTTTTCTTCTTAAATTTCACATGGTTCTGTACCTGAACCTGTACCATTTGATTTGAGGTATGTACTGGTCCAACAAAGATCTGGATTTGGGAAACAATAGGATGTATGATAGTTAATTTTCCCCTAATGATACTCGTCTGTAATATTGATTGAGGTATTTATAAACAGACCCCTCAATGATCAAAATATTACAACCTATTCCCACACTATCCTCTCCTTTTCAAGATGGCACTTAGATATTTCTCAATATAATGACACTTTCTAAGTAAATCAGCAAATTGGTATGTTAAATTAACAAAGGAATGCAAATTATATTGGATTTTTTTCCTAGGCCCTTTCTAAGTAAAATTGCCAACAAGCTAATATGTTAGACTTGACAGAAAGGAAGCAATAGAGCAATATGTTTTCAGTCTTTATAATGTTCAGAGCCACTTCATGATTCTTAGGTTGCATTTGGTACACAAACAAAATGGAATATAATGAGATTAGGAGTTGAATAGAATGAAAAGAAAAGAGGAATAATCCATTCCATTCCTGTGGTTAGTTGCTTTAATAAAATAGTATAAATGTTGGTTCTTTAAACCTATTTATTAGAAAAAGCCAATTACTTAATATTTCTATCATTTATTATTTCAGTAGGCCAAATAGAAACTTGTTGACTTATGCTCATTTGTTAGTATTTCTATGAATAATTATATCTTTCTATGGCAAATTCTTTTAGGGCACATATGTCGAAGGAATAAAGGAGGAAGTTGTTTTATCTCCTGGTCATGCACTGTCTTTTATTGCCTCTGGTGAAGGTGAAGCTTTTTTGACCCTATTCGTTTAGCACCTTTGAATTTATTTAGTCACTTGTGTTGCTACCAAATGCTTGTATTCTTTCTCAAACTGTGTTTTTTAAAATCTTAATTGTATCACTATAAAATTCAGTGAATATAAGCTTAGTGCTGAAGGTTTAGTAGAGTAAAGGTAGATTATATAGAATTTAAGTTTAGTAGTAGTAGACATACCAAGACAACTATTTATATAGGAGTTGATAAGTTGTAACCGATAGCTTTAAGTATCTATGTTTGATTTTGTAAAAGGATAGAGGGGTTAATAGAGATGCTTTATATAGGATGCAAGCAGGTGGTTGAAATGATAGAGGATGGAGGAGGACGTGATATGGTTTTTGTGATTGTAAGGTACTTCTAAAGTTTAACGGGGAATTTTACAAAACGGCGGTTAGACCTACTATGTTATATGGAGCTAAATGTCGGCTATGAATTAAGTACACAAACAGAAGATGAGAGTCACAGAAATAAAAATGTTAAAGCGGATGTGTGAATATACAATGATGGCAGGATAAAAAATAAGAACCTCATAGACAAAGTCTGGTTCTGCTTATTGAGGGAAAAATATGAGAGATATTTTTAGGATGATATGGATATGTACATACGATAAATGTCTTGGTTAGGCGATATAAGATCATGATAAATATGCACATTAATCAAGGAAGAGGAAGACCGAAGAAGATTTGGTTAGCAATAATAAAACAAGATAAAATTCATTTAAAAAATGATGATATAATAGGAGATTAAGCCCAATGGCATTGGAGGATCTATAGTCAATCCCACTTTGTGGGATAAAAGTTTGGATGTTGTTGTATAAGTTTTGTACTAAAGGTGGATGTGTTCAGAGCATGGGAAACTTGCTTCGTTCTTCACTCTTATACTGGAGTGCCCTAAATGTATCTCTTCGTCATACTTCTTCATACCTGCGTTCCTTTATGTTCAATGTGGGTGGCCTTGTTGCTTGCCCTGCATGCATCTTGGTGTGACTCTTTTGTTTTTCTAGACTGTGTTGGTAATTGATATTGTTATTGGAATTGCTCATATATCCTAGCACAATGCTAACGTTCAAGGACAGTTCTGTTGGCTGTTATCTCCTGGTCTTTTTTTTTACCAAAAATGGAAATTATGTCCCTTTTGTTTGTAACTTGGAGAGGAAAAGAAAGTTTCAAGTGCTAGATTTCATTGGATGTATTATGACAACTGAAGTACTAAAACTATGAAGGACAAGGAAGATGAACCAAGCTAGGTTGCATTGGACTTTGGTGCTAGTGTAAATTGCTAGAAGTAGTATTAGCATAGATTCTAACTTTTTCTGTGCTTAATAGTTTGGTATTTTGACATCTAAACTATAAGTTATTTTCCTAGACTAAAAGAAATTACATGGCGACCTTTTGTTTATATAATCTTGGTATTTTACAAGTACCATAGGACATTTAATATACCTGTCTAGTCATCTGTGTTATATCAGATCATCATTTGAAAGTTCTACTGATCCGGTTCAGGATAGGTTGAATTCAATATGATTCTGCTTGACATCATAGAAAAACTCTCATATGACCAAGAGATTACGGAAGAAAGATAAAGGAGACATAAACAAGTTGTCAAAAATACTGAAATTAGAGAAATCAACAAAAAGGACATACCAATTAGTGCATATAAGCTTAGAACGAGAAATCAGTGAGGCGACATTGAGGAAGAACCGGATGGATAACTTATCCAGGAAGCAGTGAGTTTTGAAGATGCTGCTGCCTGCAATGGGGATTTGGTCGAACACTGAGGATAAGGGTGCGCTGTTTGTGTTGAGGAAGAAGCAGGAGAGGCAATGATGATGGATGTGCCTTGCACAGGTAAGTTAAGAATTTAGGTTTGTTTTAATTAGTTAATATTAGGTTTTAGATTTATAGGTTATAAAGTATTATGATCAGATTAATAATAGTCGGATTAGTATTTCAATTAGTTTCAGAATTGGTAATGTTGTGCCCTGATTTTTGATAACTGATTTTCAATTTGTCTTTTAATTAATTATAAATCGAATTATTATAATAAATCTTGTTTGATAATGTTAGACAAATTTCATGTTACACCGGTGTTATTTATACAATTAATATTATGTAACTAGCAATTTAATAATTGGTTTTTAAAATAATAGTTAGATATCATATTTTTAGTATATTAATTTATTAAATAATTTTATAATATATTTTTATTAAATAATTATAAAATATTATATATATTTCAATTGTAATGAGCAATTTAATTATAATAAATCTAATTATATAATAAATTAATCAGTTTTATTTCTAATCTGAAAATAATCATCTTGTGTTTTCTTTGAATAATATCAATATTTTAATTTAATTATAAAACAGAATTTTATTTGATAGTGAATACAATTATATTAATAAATTTGATCAGTTGATTTCTATTCTGTTTTATTGTGATTTTTCAACTTAAATTTTGGCAATCTAATTGTTAGTTATAAATCTAGTTATTATTATATACACCAGTAAAAATATAATTAGTGGAGTTTCATATTATTCTTTTTTTTTTGGGTGAATTCAATAATTAATTTTAATTCAAACCAATTTTAATCTCATATGTATGAAAAACCTTGTCGTGCCTGGTCCCAAGCCCAGATAAAGGAGGGTTATGTTAGGTTGCTAGGCAACGTTAAACTAAGACAAATGTTTAATTAATGAATTCATCAAATTATTTTATTAATGTTAGATTGTTCCCCGGAAGGAACGCGTTACAGGATTTGACTGTAACATCTCGGCAAGAACCACTACATCTCCAGAACTCTGGTGTAGTGATAAATATGCAAGAGTTCGTATTGTAGAGTCAACTGTAACGTATCGACAAGGACTGCTATATCTCCATGAGAACTTGGGTGTAGTATTAAATAAGCAAGAGTTCTCATATCATATGTTGGGTAATAACAAATATTATAGAACAATTAATAGTCTAAGATTTGGTACATGAAACATAGGAACCCTCGGTAAAACAATGGAGGTAGTAGATCCGATGATTAAGAGAAATTAATATTTTGTGTGTGCAAGAGACTAATGGGTAGGTGAGAAGGCAAAGATGATAGAGAATTCGAATTTTAAGTTATGGTATACCGAAAAGAGTAAAATAAGAAATGAATTGGGTATTATTGTAGATAGTTCGTTAAAGGATGAAGTTGTAGAAGTAGTTAAAAAGGAGAATAGAATTATAGCTCTTAAAATAGTAGTGGAGAAAGAAACTATAAATGTAATTAGTATATATATACATCAAGAAGGATTAGATGCAGATACTAAATTAAGATTTCGGGATGACCTAGATGAAGTATTACAAAATATTCCGTTAAATAAAATGATTTTAATAGGAGGCGATTTAAATAAGCATGTTAGAGTGAAAAATATTGAATATGAGAGGGTGCATGAGGGCTATGTATTTGGAACAAGAAATGAAGAAGGTAAAACTATATTGGATTTTGCGATAACATATGATCTTATTCTAGCTAATACGTTTTTTAAGAAAAGAGAAGAGCACTTGGTCACATTCAAAAGTGGAAATAATAAATTACAAATTGACTTTTTTATGGTTAGAAAGAGAGATAGGAAGATTTGTAAAGATTATAAGATCATCCCTGAAGAAAACTTAATTACCCAATATAGGTTAGTGATATTGGATATACGCCTCAAACATAGTGTATTAATAGAAGAAAAATATACACGACTCCTAAAATTAAATAGTGGAAGTTAAAGGATGAGAAGCAAAACATATTTAATGAGAAGGTAGGAGTACAAGTATTAGATGAAATATATGGTAACCCTAATACGACATGAGATAAGATGATATCAAAATTGAAAATAGTAGCCAAGAGTGTACTCAGTGAGTCAAAGAGACATGCACCACCAAGTAAGGAATCTTGGTGGTGGAATGAGAAAGTATAAGAGAAAGTGCAAAAAAAAACGAACAACCTATAAGGAATTATATGTTTGTAAGAATAAAGAAAATTTAAAAAATATATAATAGCCAAGAAAGAGACTAAGAAAACAGTGAATGAAGCTAAGAATGAAACTTTTGAACATATATATCGAAAATTAAATACAAAAGAAGGGGAAAGAGACATTTATGGAATAACTAAAGTGAGAGAGGAAGACAAAAGATCTTATTCAAATAAGATGTATTAAAGACGAATGCAATATGGTTCTAGTAAATGATGAAAAATTAAAGAGTGAATAGGTATTTTCATCAATTTTTTAATGAAGGTTTAGGCGATCAACTTAATTTAGGTCATTTAAGTAGGTCAAATGAGTATAACAATTTAAATTTTTATCATAGAATTCAAATTTCAGAAGTAGAATAAGTTTTTAATGGAATGCAAAATGGAAAAATCGTTGGACCGGATGATATTTCGATAGAGGTATGGAAGTGCCTAGGGAAATAAGGTATTGAATGACTTACAAAATTATTTAATATCATATTGAAAACAAAATGCCTGATTAATGGAGGGTAAGTACTTTAATTCCCTTATATAAGAATAAGGGAAATATAAAAACTTGTGCAAACTATAGGGGTATTAAACTAATAAGTCATCATGAATGGGAAAAAGTAATAGAAAAAAGATTAAGGAGACCACGGTTCTTGAAAATCAATTTGGGTTAATGCCAAAAAGGTCGATAATAGAAGTTATATATCTTCTCAGGCAACTAATTGAAAAGTATTCGGAGCAAAAGTAGGATCTACACATGATATTCATTGACTTAGAAAAAACTTATGATAGAGTCCTAAGAGAAGTTATATAGAGAATTCTAGAAAAGAGAGGTGTTAGCGTAACATATATTGAACTAATTAGGGATATGTATGAGGAAGTAACGATCAGAGTGAATGCTTCAGGCAGATTAACTGAAGCATTTTCATTAAAGATAGGATTACATCAAGGATCAACTTTAAGTCCCTATCTTTTTACACTAATCATGGACAAATTCACTAGACACAGTACCGTGGTGCATGTTGTTTATAGATGATATTGTTTTAGTAGATGAGACTTATAAAGGAGTAAATACTAAACTAGAATCTTGACGGGAAACATTAGAAGTGAAAGATTTTAGACTGAGTAAAGTAAAGTCAAAATATATGGAATTTAAGTTTAGCAATCTTAGACGTAATGAAGCAAGTGTTAAGATAAGAGATGACAAGTTGTCTGAAACTGAGAGCTTTAACTATTTAGGATCATTTTTGCAAGGTGATGGAGAGATTGAAAGAGATGTCTTACATATAAGCATGCTCATCGGTTCTGCGGTTCCAGTTCGGTTTTGTCCGGTTCCGGATCCGTCGACGTTGGAACCGATCTGAACCGGTTCAAAATCGGTTCCGAACCGGTTCCAGTTTCGAATCTGTTCCGGACCGGTTCCGGACCATCTTCCTCGAACTGAGCTTCCAAATTCATCTAACGTGTTGGAGATCCTATTCTTTTTTTCTATCGCAAAATAATCTTGTAGAGATGTTAGCATGCTAAGAATTTTCACCTTTAAATTAGCAATCAGAACCGGTTCCAAATCGGAACCAGAATCGATTCCGAATCGGTTTTGATCGGTTCAACCGATTCGAGCGATGGGAACCGAATCGGAATCGGGCAGTTACAGTTGATTCGAAACCGCTTCATTCGAATCAGTTTTGGTTCTAAATTTAACGGATTGGTTCCGACTCGGTTCCGGATTGAACCAATCCGTTAAGCATGCCTACTTACATAGAATATAAGTATGATGATTGAAATGGAGGAAAACGTCGGTGTTTTATGTGATCGTAAAGTATTTTTAAAACTTAAAGGAAAGTTCGACAAAACGGCGGTTGGACCTACTATATTATATGACGCTGAATGTTGGATTACGACTCGAGCACATGAGCAAAAGATGAGAGTTGCAGAGATGAGGATGTTAAGGTGGATGTGTAGACATACGAGGATGGACAGAATAAGAAATGAGAGCATTAGAGAGAAAGTTGGAGTTGCATCTATTGAAGGAAAGTTTCGAGAGATACGTTTAAGGTGGTATGAACATGCACTTAGACAACAAATAAATATTCCAGTTAGGCGATATGAAACGATGACAAATATACACATCAAACGAGAAGAGGAAGATAAAAAAAAATTTGGTTAGCAACAATAAAATAAGATAAAATTTATTTAAATATAGATGATGATATGGTAGGGGATAGAGTCCAATGACGTAGAAGGATTCATATAGCTGACCCCACCTAGTGGGATAAGGTTTGGTTGTTGTATGTATGAAAAATCTACCGTGTTTTTTTTAATTATTTGTCATGCTCAAGGAGTGTAATTCTTATTCACCACGAAACACCCCAATCGGGAATAGTGTAATAAAAAGAACTAAAAACTATATGAACAGAAGAACCAAGAGATTACATAAATTTCCTATATTTATATAAATATTTTATTTTCACAAGTATACGAAAATTGTACGGATAAAATATCTGGTAAACAAACAAAAATACAATAAAATGAAAACCAATTTGGGAATCAGCAGGTCGAGATCTATGAGCAATTTTATATATAAAATAAAGTCAACTATAATATCAAAAGAGTATCTATGCGTGCAAAACTAGAGGTGAATGAAAGTAAACATAAATTGCTGTCTGGGTAATGAGAAAAGATATGCATGAATCTTATCTTATTTAGAAAAAATCTCTTCATCGGTGGAATACAACTATATAGTATCAACGTAAGTAAAATACTGACTGCGAGTGACATCACCCTGCCACAACAATATGTGGGCGGTCAAGTATTTTGTTACAAGATTAGGTTCGAAATTTTACCTTTTAGTATTCCATTTAATATCCTTATTATGTTTAATTTTTTTATTACAATTATTTAATTTTGAATTTACATCTTATCAGTTAGCTTGAACGACCAACCCAAGTCAACTTTTAATATGAAAATTCATTTAGAAATCATCACTCTATTATAAGTATAGTTATATGACATGAAGCTACAAGTACCAACAATATGAAATATCAATGGTACGGAAGGTCAAGTAATTTAAATATAAGTGTCAATTGAAGAATAATTCCGAATGTCCATTTTAAATTTTTAAAACAATTATCTTAATTCCTATATAAAATTCACATAATATAAAGTCAATCAATTATAAATTATTTACTCTCCAATGATTTTTTTTTATTTATAATCCATTTCACTATTTTTAGATATTATTTTGATCCCATTTTTGAAAATAGTTATACAAGCATATATATTTCATTTTATCTATTTATTCGTACACAAGGAAATTATATTGAAGTTGAAAGATAGATGTATCCACCTTTATATGCAACAAAAGTTTCGAATGCCAATGGATCACTGTGCTCTACTCGAGTTCGTATCTACTTAATACAATATGAAATTAATTCAAAAACTCAAAATGATATTTAATAAGAATAATAACATAAAATCTGAATATTATCTAAGACTCAAAGTCGAGGAGTGTTTTTTTATCTTGCTATATTGTAATATCTCCCATTACAAAATAAGACCTCTGCTTATTTGCCAACTGTTTTATTTAACCAACCTGAACTTACACCTAATAAAATAAAATATATACAAGTTGCACCTTTCTTTTGATTGACAAACTGATCAAGGTGTTTTGTTGATACGAAGTGCTCAAGCCAATTAAGCCTAAATAAATATCGTGATTAGTTAAACGAATCAATTATTTCTCCAATATCATTTATACCAATTCCTCACTGATTTTACCTTTACTTAGCCATCGTGGAAATGATCACCTCATTGAAGGAAGACAAAAATATGGAAAGTCAAGTAGGCCCTTCGTGTGGCTCCGGCAATGACCTATAATGATGCTGGATGACTGTGCTCACACAATAAAGAAAAGAAGAGGACAGTAGCAGCTTAACTGCTGTTGCTGCTTATGAAGATAGCTAACTTGCGTGTTGAAAGCGGGGCAAGAAGAGACAGTTGCTCTTCTTGCTGTAAAAACAGAGAAGAAGATGGTGCTGTTTTGCTGGAATTGGACAGAACAAGACAATAATAAAAAAAATGGTAGAAGGAACCAAAGCTGCTGTTTTGCTTGAACCCCTTTGCCGGTGGCCTCAGTTTAGCTCTGACGGACGACTCTGGCAGATGTTGCTGTTGTTAGAGACTGCTGGAAAATGGGATGGGGCTTGTTGGCTGGAAGCAAAGAAAGAGGGAGAAGAAGAGAGGGCTATTGCTGGATTTGATAAACCTGTAAACTGGGTACTAATGCTGCCAGTTTTGGGAGGAGAAAGGAAGAAGAGAATAAGAGGAGAAGGGAGGAAGACATAAGGGAGAAGAGAAGAAGAGAGGAGAGAAAGAGGAGGTTTTGGTTGGAGCAAATGGCACATGGAAGTTCCGTGGCGTGCTGCTACTGCATGAGTGGGAGAGAAAAAGAGGAAGAGAAGAGAGAAAAAGGTGGAAAGAAAAGGTTTCCTCAAAATTACCTAATTCATTTTAACTTGGTCGATTGAACTAGTTTAACCTAATTAAACTTGGTTCAATCATAATTTGGCCAAATCAAATCCAAATCGACCCAAGTTTGAACCCATGCAATCTTTAGTTTGATGCCTACCCTATGGATTCAATCTAAATTCAAGCCGACGTTAATCCGACACTCAAATCTCATGTTTAATGATTAAGTTTGTTTTAATTTTGTTGATCTAAAATTTTAGAAAAATTTTATTCAATAATTTATCATTTACATTTCATTTTTTTTTAAATGATATTTTTTTCATTTCATTTTACTATCAAAATTTTTAAACTCTTTTCAAGGTAAATTTTTTTTAACTCCTTTTATAGATGAAACACGGAGAAATACATGATCACTCATTGCGAATTCCAACATTCTTCGTCTATGATCGACGTAGCTTTTCTATCGAATTTGAGTAGTCAACCGTTTCTGTCTAATAGTTCGTATTAGCTTTGTATCCTTTTGAATACTCTGAGGGCCCAAGAGTTGATGCTCACCAATTTCATTCGATACAATAGAAGATTTACATATTCTGCCATAGAGTACCTCAAAAGGTGTCATCTGAAGAGTAAAGTGGTAATTATATTGTAAGTAAACTCTATCTAATGTAGATGATTTTCCTAATTATCATCAAAACTTAATACACAAGTACGCAAAAGATCCTCTGGAGTATGGATAGTATGCTCTGATTGTTCATTAGTTTGAGGATGAAAAATAGTATTAAAGTGCAGTTTAGTACCCAATGCCTTTTGGAAACTCAGCCAAAATCTAGAAATGAAGAGTAGATCTCAATTAGAAATGATGCTAAGGGGAATGCTATGAAGTTTAGTAATCTCTTTACAATACAACTCTACAAGGCAATCTAAAGGGTCCCTTTTACAAGTCGGTAGGATATGCATTGATTTGATTAATCGATCAATAATCACTTAAATCGAATCATGTCCCTTTTTAGTCCTTGGTTATCCCGTGACAAAATTCATAGTAATGAGCTCCCATTTTCATTCCGGCATTGCAAATTTTTAAAGTTACCCCATTGGTAGCTGATGTTTTGTCTTAATTTACTGGCAAATTAGATTTCGAACTGTAAAATTTGTGATCCTTCTTTTCGTACCTCTCCACTAATAAGATCGCTTTAAATCTCAATACATGCGGGTATCACCTGGATGGATTGCCAATCTCGATCGATATGCTTCTCTAAGGAGATCTTCCTTAACAAGGTGTACCTTAGAAATGCATAACTTATTTCGGAACAGAAGAGATTCATCTACGTCATGAGAAAATTCTACTTGAGATTTAATTCCAACTCACTAGCTATGGATTTGAGAGATTGGTCTTTCATCGAATTTTTCTTAATCCACTCAACGAATAGCGATTGTGCGATCAGAGATACCAGTATACCCCATTGTGTGTACCTTGATTTAGTTAAATCTAACTTTGACAAGTGTCTGACTAACTCAGTAATTATCACCCAGTGATTTTTCTACTTGGCTTTTGGCAATCTAATTGTTAGTTATAAATCTAATTATTATTATATATCCTAGTATAATATAATTAGTGGAATTTTATATTATTCTGATTTTTTGTGAATTCAATAATTAATTTTAATTTGAATAATTTCTAATCTCGTATGTATGAAAAACTTGAAGTGTTTTTTTGTTAATTATTTGTCATGCTTTGGGGGTATAATTCATGTTCAACATAAGGTATCCTACTCGGTGACAACTAAGGGAACTAAAAATTATATGAATAGAAGAACCAAGAGATTTCACAAATTTTCTTTATTTATATAACCATTTTATTTCTATAAGTAGACAAAACAGGTGAGATAAAACATCCTATAAACAAACAAAAAAGCAATGAAACGAAAACCAAACTATGAATTAGTAGATCAACATATCTGAGCAACTCTGTATATAAGCTGAAACTAACTATAGTATTAAAAGAGTGGCTATACCTACAAAAATAAAGGTTAAAGAAAGTAGACAGAAACACAAATTGGTAAGTGGGCAATCAGGAAAGATGTGCATTAATCTAATCTTATTTAGAAGATCAAAGAAATGAAATAGGTTACAATTTCTTATTACAACTTTAAATTCTTAACCTATATATATATATATATATATATATATATAGAGAGAGAGAGAGAGAGAGAGAGAGAGAGAGAAATGTTACACTGTATTCCTTATGTTGCACGCTCGTGTGCGACGCGCGCACAACTGTCTGATCGCACGCACAATCGTCTGATCTCTATTTGATTCACGGGATTGCACAGTAAATGAGAAATATACAGTACTGTACCATGTGACATTCTTCTTTGATGAACACTATAGCCCAACCCCTGAACTTGTTGGAGTCGGCATCGCCATCGTCGTCTGGCCGATCGAATTGCGGTTGGATTCTGATCGGACTGCGATAGGATTCCAGCCGGCTTGCGATTGGATTTCGGTCGGATTGCGGCCGAAATCCACCGAGGGGCGATTGTGCCGAGCCATGCCTGGGGGTGCCAAGCTCTGATGGAAAACACTGTGCAATTCTCATTTACTGTGCTTGCTCGGGCGACAACGGAAGCTATTGTGTTTTCCCGTTGTTGCACACGAGTCGCGCGACACGAGTTGCACGACATAACAATATATATATATATATATGTATATATATAGTATTTTTATGTTGAAATTTAGAGTTACAAATTATTATTATTTGTTATCATCAATTGAGATAAATTTCTAATTTTTACTATATAAAGGCCATTAACGGTATAATATTAACATGGATAAATGTCATAAATCATATAAGTATCAGTATATATAAGTGTCATCAATGGTTTAAGTTTAACAAATTAACTAAGAAGTGAATAACTGGAGCCAATGACATCAGAGTGTAATAATGTTATTTGACGTATTGACTAAAAGCCTCCTCACTGGTGGAATTCAATAATATAACATTAGTGCGTAAGTAAAATACTGATTGTGAATGACAACACGCTATCGCAATACTATATGGGTGGTCATGTACTTTGATATAAAATTAGGCTTAGAGTTTTACTTTTTTGTATTCCATTTAATATCCTTATTATGTTTAATTCTTTTTATTACAATTATTCAATTTTGAATTTACATTATTATTCATATTTTTAGTATAATTTTAATATTTTTGTTATTTTAAAATAATATATAGGATGGAGATATGATTATATTTTAGTTAATTTTCTTGTTTTTTATAATCTTATACATAAATATCTTACTATAAAATTTTGATCTTGTTTATTTGCCAATTTGGTACTTTGCTCTATATCAGAATATAACATCTCACATTATAGCATAATTTAAAATCCTATGTAATTCCTGATGACACGGTTAAAATGTACTGCTATTCCAATAAATTTTGGAAATCTAATATTCATCTACATAGGAAATTTTTCATGTGTTAATTATGCGGATAAAGTAATATTTCATGTTGACACTCAACATCCTTTGAATGCTTTAACATGCCAAGATGTAGCCCTCAGGGCTAACCTAGTTGGTAAGTGTAAAGGGGTAATTCTTAAGTGGACAGGAGTTAATTTCTGAAAAGGTCATGACTCTGGGCTATTGACTGACCCCCTCCTTTGCACTTGTCACTTAGATTTCTGATTTACCTTCTCCACTGGTAGGAGCAGCCAGAGGCCGCTAATGTGGCGGTCCCACACGCGCGCGCACACACACACACACACATATATATATATATAACATGCCAAGATGAGTGCAATATTATAAATATTGTATCGTATTCATACTCAATGTTTTTTGGTATGCATCAACACACATCAAGATTGATGCAAGTAATATTTATTATTTTTGGTAGCTTGTTTCATCGAATTTCTAATTTAGATTAATTGATTGTCTTATTGCTATAGATTAGTCTTTTCTTTCAAAATCATGATTTGAAATCTTGTGCTAGGCGAAAAAGGCAGTACCATTCAACAAGATAATATTTTCTATGCTTCATTTCCCTCCTCCGTCAACCTCTAATCAACACGATATCAAAACAATATCATTTCAGTTAAAGATTGAAATTTTGGCATAGCTTAAAATTTTAAATTTTGTCCAAAATAACAAAGTGTAAAAACCAAGGTTTCTGAGGCCAACCAATGTCGCTTGATATTGGTGATTTTTATCGTTCCGACATGGGTTGACATTAAAACATCATTATGATTATCGGATCAACACCAAAATGCAAGGAGAGGGAGAGAGGGCCAAAAGAGGTGAGATATGAGCTAGAGCTTACTCGAGTGGCGAGCGACATTGACGAAGTGCGATGATAAGCGACAGCAACAAGCGATGACGATGAGTGACAATGAGTGGCCATGATGAGTAATGGTGACAGTGCTGACGAGATCAAGAGGAGGGAGTCGACAGAAGAGATTTGGTAAATGATGTTCTAATCTCAGTTTTAACTAAAATTGATATATTATAATTGTAATATAACCGTGATAATAACTTATTCTATATAATTTATATATTATATAGTTATATTATAACATAACTGTTATATATAATTATATAACAGTTTATATATATTTATTAAAATTAATTTTAAATTAAAAAATAATTTCTTAATTTTTTAAGTTAAAAAAATTAATTTAGAATATCAAAAGTTTGAATAATTTTAAAATCATCAATAATTAAAAAATAAGTTTAAATCTTCTAATCTAGGTTTAAAATTAATTGTAAATTTAAAATTGTTATTTTTGTAATAAAGGATACTATAATGACATGAAAGAAGCCCTATTTATATACAAGATTAGGACCTATTCAAAAGACTAAACCAAATCCTATCCTAAGAATAAAACAAATTTTATCCTAGGAAATAATTATTCCTAATGATATTTAGGGATAATAAATTATCCCTAGTCATAATATTCTAACACTCCCCCTCAAGCTGAAGAATATAAATTATATGCACCCAGCTTACTACATATGTAGTCAATTCGAGGACCTCTCAGTGACTTAGTAAATATATTTGCTAGCTGATCATGTGAGTTAACAAAACTAGTAAATATTTCTCCAGATATGACTTTCTCTCTGACAAAGTGACAGTCGACTTCGATATGCTTTGTCCTCTCATGAAAAACTGGATTTGAGGCAATATGCATGGCGGCTTGGTTATCACATATAAGTGACATTTGTGTAACGTCTCCAAACCTTAGCTCTTGAAGAATCTTTGAGCCTATAAGTTCGATCGTTATAGCCATAGCTCGATACTCAGATTCCGCACTAGATCTTGCACAACATTCCGCTATTTCCAAGAAACAAGGTTATCTCCGACAAATATACAAAAACCAGAAGTAGATCTCCTATCAATGGGAGATCCTGCCCAGTCTGCATCAGAATATCCTATAACTCGAGTATGTCCTTTGTCTTCATACAAAAGACCCTTTTTTGGAGCGTCTCTGATATATCGAATAATGCGAATCACAGCATCCCAATGTTCTTTACACGGAGAGTTGAGAAACTGACTTACTACACTAACTGCAAATGAGATATCTGGACGAGTAACAGTAAGGTAACTTAGTCTTTCTACTAATCGTCTGTATCGTTCAGGATTTAGTAGAGGCTCCCCCTGATTTGATAGGAATTTGACATTAGGATCCATAGGGTTATCAACTGTCTTTGAGTTTAACATTCCTGTTTCTTCTAGAATATCCATTGCATACTTCCTTTGAGATATAATGATCCCATTTCTGGACTGTGCTACTTCTATCCCCAAGAAGTATTTAAGTCTGCCGAGATCCTTTATCTAGAAATGTTTGAAAAAATGTTGTTTCACCTGTAAGATCCCGAGATAATCACTACCTGTGATGACAATATCATCAACATAAACTACTAGGTAAATGCAACCAGTCGATGAGTGGCGATAAAAGACAGAATGGTCAGCCTCGCTCCGAGTCATGCCGAACTGTTGAATTACAATACTAAATCTACCGAACCATGCTCTGGGTGACTGCTTGAGACCATATAAAGATTTTCGCAAACGACACACAAGACCAGAAGACTCCCCCTGAGCAACAAAATACGGAGGTTGCTCTATGTAAACTTCTTCGAGCAGGTCACCATGTAAGAACGCATTCTTGATGTCCAACTGATAAAGAGACCAGTGTTGAATCACAACAATGGACATGAGTAAGCGTATAGAGGACATCTTGGCAACAGGAGAAAATGTGTCCCCATAATCCAATCCTAAGATTTGAGTATAACCTTTAGCAATGAGATGAGCCTTAAGCCGATCAACCGTTCCGTCCGGACCAACCTTCACTATATATACCCATCGACAACCAACAATTGACTTTCCTGGTGGTAGAGGAACGAGATCCCAAGTCCCACAACTCTGTAAGACACTCATTTCGTCGAGCATAGCCTGTCTTCATCCTGGATGGGCAAATGCATCTCCTGCAGTCTTTGGAAGAGAAACAAACGACAAGGAGGAAAGACAAGAATAATAGGAAGGAGAAAAACGATGGTAACTCAAAGAAACATAATGTGGAGAAGGATTACGAGTGGAACGTATACCTTTCCGAAGGGCATTGGGAATATCAGATTCAGAAGACTGGACCGGAGGAAGGGGCGGAGGACTTGGTTCCAGAGATGATTCCAAGGCAGAGTCAGTGTTGGCCGGCAGCAAAGCAGGACGAGGACGACGCTGATAAACCTGCAACGGAGGAGGAATTGGGGTTGGGGGTGATAGAGAATCCTCCGGAGGATCAAAGACTGATACAGGCATAGAAGGATAAAATTCAGACGATGACTCTGAAGACCCAAAGAAAGGAACTGAATCAAAGAACGTGACATCGGCAGAGATGAAATATCGTCGGAGAGTAGGGGAATATCACTTGTACCCTTTCTGAGACTGTGGGTACCCAAGGAAAACACATTTATGCGACCGAGGAGAGAGTTTATCAATGCCAGGATCAAGAGCATGAGCAAAACATGTAGAACCAAAAACCCTAGGTGGTAAAGGATGAAGGGATTGCTTTGGATAAAGTACATGATGAGGTATTTGACCCTGTAAAGTAGAGGAAGACATCCGATTGATGAGATAACATGCAGTAAGTACGACGTCACCCCAAAAACGAAGAGGAACGTGAGAGTGGAGGAGAAGAATTTGGGTGGTTTCGAGAAGATGACGATTCTTTCGTTCTGCAACTCCATTCTGTTGGGGGGGGGTATGAGGACAAGACTTTCGATGTAATATGCCGTGAGATGCCAAGAAGGTTTGAAACGAATTAGATAGATATTCACGTGCATTATCACTCTGCAAGGATCGAAGAGGGATACCAAATTGTGTTTTAACTTTATTAAAAAAAGATTGAAAAATAGTAAACAATTTTGAACGATCCTTCATCAGATATAACCAAGTATAACGGGAAAAATCGTCTAAAAAGGTAACAAAATATCATGTCCCCAATGTAGAGGCAACACGACTTGGACCCCAAATATCGGAATGAACCAAAGCAAAGGGAGACGTAGCCCGACTTATAATGCAAGGAGAAAACGAACTACGTACATGCTTACCTAACTGATACGACTCACAAGACAAAGACTAAGTGAGACAGACTAGGATGTAATTATTTTAACTTATTAAGACCAGGATGTCCCAACTGAGCATGGATAACAAGTGGAGATGCTGCCGCCGCACCAACAAGAGAGTTTTGGTGAAGTTGATATAGACCATGAGACTCATATCCGGAGCCAATCATCCTCCTCTCTCGACTCGTCTGTAATGAAACAGAAGATTTAGTAAATGAGATGACACAATCAAGAGACCGAGTGAGCTGACTTATTGATAATAAATTAAAGGGAGCTTCGGGAACAAAAAGAACATTCTGAATGGGAAGAGATGGAGAAGAATGAATAATACCAACACCTTGGGACTGAGTTTGAGAACCATTTGCCATGGTGACAAAGGGTAAATAACCGGAAGTAGATAGTGAGGAAAAAAAGATCTATTACCAGTGATATGATCGGTGGCCCCAGAGTCAAGTACCCAAGGATCCGAAGAGCGAGATATGCCATCAAAGGAATTACCAGCTTGTGTAATGGCAGCAAGGGAATTAGACTCCCGTCGATCCTCATACTACTTCAGAAAGTCATCATAGGAAGGTGGAGTTGGAGCTGGTGTCAACTGAGGTGGTGGGGTTGGAGTTGGTGTCAACTGTGAACTGGGAGCTGAAGACGTGACAGAACTCTGGGCGATCTGATTAGTACGAGGAGGTCGACCATGGAGACTCCAACATTTATCAATTGTGTGTCTTGGTCGGTGACAATGATTACACCAAGAACGCCCTTTGCCATTCTTACGCGGTGGAGGTTTGTTGTTGTTTCCAGAGACCAATGTTGAAGAGTCAACGGGAACGGAAGATGGTAATGTCAAGACTTTGGTAGGGACACGGAGGAGAGTCGCCCAGGTAGAGTTCATGGTGGCCTCTATGGGGCTGCCCAGGATTTGATCACGAATATGAGAGTAATCTGAGGGCAGACCATATAACGCTAGAGACATAAAAAATTTCTTCCGATTTTCAAGCTCTGCAACAGGAGTGGCCCCAAGTGGGAGCAGGTCATTGAACTCACACAGAAGGCTAGAGACTGATCCCAAATAAGTTGACATAGACTCCTTGATTTGATGAGCATTAAGGATGGTCATGAGGTCGTCACAAACTTGATAGAGTCGGCGAGAAGTGTTCGTAAAAAGTTGTTGAGCTTGTATCCAAACATCCTTGCAGATCTTATGAGTCCGGAAGACATCCCGGAGAGATGGATGGATGGTGGCTCGGATAATGCAACACAACTGAGCATCAACCTTTCTCCATAAAGGACGATCGACCACTTGAATATTCTCTTCAGTTTGTGTGAGATGTGTTTCATAACCCTGTCCAACAAGCCAAAGCTTAATGTAAGAGGCCCAAGAGGAGTAGTTCTTACCATCCAAGAGCTCAGACGAGAGCGGTGCCGTTACGTGGTTGGTAAAAATTGGGAACTCCGACTTCGAAGGGTTGGCGGTAGTCATGACGTAGGTATTGATCCGATCGGAATTGCCAGAAGATATCGTTTGAGCTGCAGTCGCGTAGTCGCCCGATGTGGATTCGACGCGACAACAAGGCGATGAGAAGCGGCGCGGCGATGAACCTCAATCGCGTGTGAGGCAGCCTGAGGCGGCGGAAGTCGGCGCTGCGACGACAGCAGTGAATGGAGGGAGATCGCGAGGAGGTAGGGCAGGAGTTACTCGCGTCGGCTTTTGCCGACGAGCTCTTTCTTAACGGTCAGATTCGGCCTATGAAACTGTCTTCCCACCTCCAGCGCCTTTAGGAGCTCGCTCCGCTTCCGGATCTCGGCGTCGAGGGTGGGAGGGGATCGCTCGGCTGGATTCGAGGGGAAGCTCACTAAGAGGAAGAGAGCGATCCGGAGGAGTAGACGCGGTTCTTGTGGAGGCGGAGGCAGTAGCGGCCAGGATCGTCGTCGGCGGGACCCTCGACGGCGGGTCGCTCCACGATGAGCTTGAGGTTTGGACCGGTGAACTTGAAAAGCTTCTCGAAGACGACCGCCGTCTCCTTCTCGTCCAAAGGCGGACGCGAACAGATGACCAGGACGAAGTTCGTGAAGGAGGCTGCGTAGAGGATGAAGACGCGGCGTGCTCGCGAAACTGTGTTGTAGGAAAGATATCGCGACGTGAAAGGGAGAAGCTGCGGAAAATCGCGAAAGGTGGAAAACCTAAAGCTCTGATACCATGTTATTTTTGTAACAAAGGATACTACAATTACATGAAAGAAACCCTATTTATATACAAGATTAGGACCTATTCAAAAAACTAAATCAAATCCTATCCTAGGAATAAAACAAATTTTATCCTAGGACATAATTATTCCTAATGATATTTAGGGATACTAAATTATCCCTAGTCATAATATTCTAATAAAAATAATCTAAAAATTTCCAAAAATATAATTTTAAATATTTCAATTAAGTTTTTAAAATTAAGAACTTTTAAATATATTAATTTTTTTTAAATATTAAATAATTTTTAAAGTGAGCTTGGAATTTTTCAAATAATTTTATAATTGAAGCTTTAGTTTTAAAAAAAATTCCAACTATTTTATAAATTATTTATTTTTAAATCAATTATTTTATTAACTACTTTCAAATAATTTTAAAAATTAATTGTATATTTTAATAGAAAGAGAGCCTTGATGCAATGATAAAGTTGTTACTGTGTGACCTCGTGGTTACAGATTCGAGTCATGAAAATAGTCTTTTGTAATACAGGGGAAGACTGTGACTATGTGCAATAGTCCCTTCTCTGGAACCCGACATTATTGAGAGCTTTATGCATTGGGTTGTTCTTAATTATATATTTTAATAATTAAAAATAATTTTCAATATTCAAATTTAATCATCTATATCAATCAAATATTAATAAAAAAATTAATTAATATATACTTATATTTAAAAAAAATATTGAAACTATATTGTTGGCACATCATGATAAGGTATCGAAATTTTATGATTCCAGTTCAAAATGGAACTAAAGTATGATTCGGAATTTTAAATCTCGGTAAAAACATTATAAAAATAAAACTTATATGACGTCATTTTAACACATTAAAGTTAAAAGAGAGTTCAAATTATTTTTTGTTCAATCACTTAACTGATAGTCATTGAAAATAAAAAATCAAAATAAAGAGGATTAAACTAGTAAAAGCCATTTGAATGTATCTCAATAAATTTTAACACGTGACGAAGCAGTGCTGACTATCGATACAGAACACAATGATAAAATTTCAATTTATTTGACTATTTAATTGCTATATTTTGGTTTTAGAAGTGATACATATTAAGTGAGTAAATGTAATATATTGGCACAGTATCTAATATTGTCTTGGCACATTTCGTTACATGTTAAAGCACTCCTTGTGTCAATGTAATATATGATGCTGAAATTGTCATTTGTCAATCGTGATGCTGAAATTATGCCCTTCTAATTAACGATGAAAACTCTGGCACAAAGGCATATTTCGAGCCTTGCATTATATGTTGTACCAAAATTCCTAAGCGAACCAATTACAATTGACATTATTTTACTGTTGAAAGAGCAAGGCTTAATGACTCCAACTGAGCAGTAGTTAGCAGTATGTACCCCTCTGTACTGTTCACAGCATATCACCTGAAACATGTGTTGTACAACTATTGGTGTTTGCTTGAACCATTATATTTCATTTGTACTACTTGGCCCATTCTGGTTCTTTAAGCCTTGTTACTATGTCTGTATATAGTTAAGTGCCTTCTTACATCAATTTGGTTTCTCGGTTTAAGAAAATTTTCTCCTGTTTCTCTTGTTTTTGCAGTTAAACACGTTAAAAAAACAAATGCATGGTTGTTGCTTGTCTTTATTGCGTTAACAATAGAATTTGTTATAACTAATTTCCAGAAGCTAGAGCTTCTTACTGTCAGTGTTACGGTGTATTAATCTTTGTGATAAGGCGGTCACATAGTTGGCAAAACTATCTAATATGGCTATGGATTGACCGAGTTGGAGAGGCATAGACAATAGCCAATAGCCAATCAAATTTTTTCTGAGAAATCCATATTTCACAAATTGCAAAGAAGTTTAAGAAAGACTACAAATTTGAAAGAAATTAGATAGAATTTTAATTATATTACATTAGAAAATTAATGAAATCAATTAAAATTTGATCAAATTGAGAACGAAAAAAAATGTAACTGAGTTAAAATTTAGTCAAATTGCGATGAATTGAGAAATTCAGCAATCTAGCATTGATCTTAGAGAATCCACATGGGAAGGAGAGATTTTAGATCCCTCTAAAGTTTCCGAGTTTTGTCACAACTCGAGATTTGCTATAAAGATTAGATACTGCTCATTCAACTTTGCCATTACTGGTTAGACTCAGTGACTCATTCATCTTTCCCTTGCTCATTATTGATCTATTGAGGTTGTTGTCCAATCTAGCATTGATCTAATGTAACAGATTATTGTGGATTGAGAAAGAGCACAATGCTCTCTCAAATGATCTTAGAATTGTCCTTTCTTCAGCTAAAAAGTTGTTTGGGATTCATACTCTATAACATTTAATATTAAATAATAACACATTTATTAAAAAATATATATTAATAAATTAGTGTTGCTTTAATTTTTAATTATAATCTATTTTTATTTTTATTACTCTTTATAAAAAAATAATATGATAATATTTATATATTGCATTGTTACTAGTTGGATATGTAATGATATACAATAGAAAATCTATTTAAAATTTTGGAATATCAATTATAATAATGTATGATACTTTCTTTTTATATCTTGTTTTGTTTTCTTTGATTTGGCTGATGATACTAGTCTGATATGACCATTCTTGAATTATTCGATCTGGCTGTTGGTACCAATTCTGACAGCTATGATATATATATACTACTATTATCTCAAGGTACTTTTCTTCTGTATTTTCATTAATTTCGTTCTTGTCTAGCATGCCATGAAAATGACTGGTAGAGTTACCATTCTTATGTTGCTTAACGCCTACTCTCTCAATGTCTACATCGATGGGACTTTTACATTAATATTTTTGTTTTCCCAATTTCAGAACATCGACATGTGGGTTCCAACAATTTTAACCTGTTCAGCAGCAGAAGTCACACAATATTTACCTTGGTGTGTTTGTAAAACTCTTGATATTTCCTACCTTACTATTCTAAAATAGTTTTTATATTGTTTCTAGCCATCACTTTATGTTACCTCACTCAATGAATATGTCTTCATATCAAATAACAGAGAAGATTTAAATTTTCATGCCTGCTCTTGTAAATTTACTTTAGCATTTCCAAGTAATTTTTCCACAACCAAATATTTGGTCTCAACTCTTAAGAGTGATTGCTAGTTTTTCCTCTCTCCATGTCATTTTGTTAAAGTTGCTTTGGCGCAACGGTAAAGTTGCTGCTTTATAATCTAGAGGTCACGAGTTCGAATACTGGAAGCAGTCTCTTGCAAAGCAAGGTAAGACTGCGTACAATGGATCCTTCCCCGGGATCCCGCATGGTGGGAGCTTCGTGCACTGGGCTGCCCTCCATGTCAATTTGTTATCATTTTTATTTATAGTTAAATGCTTTATCATCACACTGCTTAATATTAGTCAGTTGCTGTAGTGGCGACTAAATTGTGAGATTTTGTTTTCATTTTTCTTTGTCATCTTAAACAATATTTTCTTTTAAAGTTAGCTTTTTATCTCATCCCAGTTATTTGATTAAATGATTGACTTGCACAGATGATTGAAAGCAGTGCCCATGGTGAAGAATATGATGGAGTAATGTATTCTCAACTAGTAAGATCTTCTTTTGAACATTAATCACATTGTATTTGAGTGTTTCTATTGCAAAACCTTACTCAGCGTTCTCTTCTTCAGAATCTTATTGATCTAGCGGGCTCTGAGAGTTCTAAAACTGAAACTACTGGGATAAGAAGAAAGGAAGGATCTTACATTAACAAAAGCCTTCTAACCCTTGGAACGGTTAGTATCCTATTGAGTAATTTTATTTGTGCTGCACTGGGATTGACTAGTGTTATCTTAGTTTGTGAAACAAAAGCAACTAGTTGTCTATGAAGGCCTTGTAACTCTAAATTGTGACTGTCTCTTTTATTAAAAGTTTTGTACCTTGTGTTGTTTTATACTTTATTAATGAACAGTGGATAGTAAATTCACTAATATATGTTATTCAATCATTGATTTTAATTGTACTTTGAGTATTTGTTTTTCCAGTTCTATGGCTAATTTAAATTGCCTATTTTATAAAGGTCATCGGAAAGCTTAGTGAAGGGAAAGCATGCCATATTCCTTATAGGGATTCTAAGTTGACTCGACTTTTACAGTCTTCATTGAGTGGCCATGGGCATGTGTCGGTGAGCATCAAATAATCATGTTTAGAAATTTTGTTAATCTTTACGTTGCCTTCAGCTAACTTTTCAATTTTTAGTTTCTTTCTTCCTACCTTCTTCAGCTAGAACTATGACTTCTAATTCAAACATTTGAATCCAATTTCTACGTTGCATTTGATACTGTATACCATGCAGCTTATATGTACAGTAACGCCTGCATCTAGCAATTTGGAGGAAACTCATAATACACTAAAGTTTGCAAGTAGAGCAAAGAGAGTTGAAATTTATGCTTCTCGCAACAGGGTACATTTACTTTTTGTTTGTCATGTTAGATTCAAAGTGTACTTATATGTGACTAAGCAAGTTTGAGTTTAATATTTTGTTCCAGATTATTGATGAGAAGTCATTAATTAAGAAATATCAGAAGGAGATATCTTGCTTGAAGCAAGAACTTGAGCAGTTAAAGAAAGGAATGCTGTGTGGTGCAAGTCACGAGGAAATAATGAGTTTGCGCCAACAGGTAGTTTGCAAATGCACTATAGATGCCTTACTTGAATTTAAGTATTTTTATCTTATTCATATTTGATAATTTCTAGAATATTGATCTGCTTTTATTTTTGAACTTCTGTAAATTCATACTAAAGGCGTTTTTTCTGTCTGAGCAGCTTGAGGAAGGTCAAGTGAAGATGCAATCACGTTTGGAGGAGGAAGAGGAAGCCAAAGCTGCTTTGATGAGCAGAATACAGAGATTGACAAAGCTTATACTTGTTTCTACCAAAAACACAATGCCTGCTTGTTTAACTGATTTACCTCGACATCAGCGCCATCTTTCTTTAGGAGAAGAGGATCATGTGAGTATTTTGATTCTTAGTGCTTGAATTTTTAATTACATTTGTTGCTTGAAGCCTATTAGATAAAATCATTAGAGATAATTGAGTCCAAGGAATATTTAGTCATATGCATAATTATTTATATAATTAGTCATGTTTAGATCTACAAATACACGGGTTGTATTCGATCAAAGAATAACATATCATGTTCTTTGACTTGGTAATTGGTATTAGAATCTACAAGACCTAATTTTTTGGATTCTATTGCAACTTGCTCATGCTGCCTAGAAATGCACCATTGTCCCTTCCCTCTCTACACTAGGTTGATACTACCTTGTCAAAGCCAGTTCCACCTCTCCCTCACGGAAAAAGGGCAACATTGTGACCTTATGTTTAGTGAAAACCTTTTCCTCCCAACTGCTCATAATTCATGATGACCCATTTGTCTCCATCCCAAAATCCCATCTCGTTCATCCCCCTCTCCCTCATTGAGGCTCAATTGGTGCCTCCTTGATACCCAGTCCTGTTGGTGCTGAGACTTAGTTCCCCTAACCCAACCACAATCTCCCAAGAAGTAAGCATCTCCACTCCTACATATAAAGCTATGGCTCATCATAGGGATGGTGGATGTCTCACTTACTCTCCTTGTGTTCAGTATGTTTATTCTAACCATCCATCTAAATGCTTTTTTGACAAGTTTGGATCATCACCCACCATTCAGGCTACTACACAAGTCACTATGATCTCTTCATTTCTCAAATCCACCCTAACATCCATAAAGTGACTTATCAGTTTTGCTAAAAATAGTTCCACTTTATTTTAGAACTCCTTTGGCTCATCAAAGTGTGCTGCATTTACCTCCTCTTTTGATTCTACCTTGATAGCATCCAAAATTGTATGGTCATTTGATTCAGGTGCATCTCCATATATGATGACAGATGATAGGTGATTATGAATTATTTTCTACTTTTTCCACTCTACCTTACTACCTGTATATATTGCTGATGATTCATACATGTTAGAGGACATGGTCCTTTTGTGCTTTCTCATTATTCTTAGACAATTCCTTTATATTCCAAACATCCTCATGAACTTATTATCCATGAACTTAAATCCTTGACCTGTAGCTTTATTCTATAACTTTGATAGGTTATATCGATGACATTTTTATATTAGGTAGTGAGGTACAGGGTTCTACATAATAACAGGCTATCTTTGAATATCCTATGCACATAGAATTATGATAACATACTATCTTGGTCATAGTAATGCATAATATGTTTTTGTTTTCAATTTATATAAGATAGTATAATTGAACCTGTTTATTTTGGAAGTTTTTGGAACTATGACTACTCTATAATTGATGGAGACAGGCAACAATCTTCATTAAAACTATATGTCTCTATGAGTCCTTTGTGTTTTCGATAAGTCCAATCTACTTGTATAAATATGTATGCTGCTATAATGTTAGTATATGAAATAGATATCGAGTTTTTGAGAGTTCTTTTAGATTGTTTGTTGCAATCTCCCTATGGTGTGATACTTAGGAACCCTTAGGTGTGATACCTATGCTTTTACAATCTCTCTACAAAACTTACAATACTTTACCATTGAATCCTAGATTTCTACTCCACAAACCTTCCAACATCAAGTTTCTCTTCTTGTGCTGCATCATATTTTGTATCAGAGCCTAAGCTAATTCGTCTACAAGATCTGAGAGGAGCTTTAGAGGAGAGTTGATGGATAGTCAATGAGATGAGATACTTATTCACATGATGGAACATCTTGATGGCATGCAAATTTGTTTAGATGGTGTTGAAAGCATGATTTCTCAATCTAAAGGTGATCAAAGCCCAAGGAGAGCGAGGAGAAACATCTAAAGCAAACCACCTGATTCAAGAAGAATCAGGGTTTCCAACACTCCATCAACAAAAACCTTTTTTTGAGTGGGCTAGAGGATTTTTTTAAGTGGAAAAAAATTACCAAGATACTGTTGGAGATATCACAAAGAAATTTGAACCGAGATGCCATATTTTGAAGGGAAAGTGAACCTTACTTTATTTGCAGATTGGCTTGCAACAATAGAAGAATATTTTGCTTGGTACGACATGAAAGATAATCGAAGAGTAAGGGTTACTCAAACAAAGCTTATGGGTCTAGGAAAAATATGATGGACTAGTGTTGTAGCAAACATAAGGAGATTGAGGCAACCACCAATCAACTCATGGCAAGCGATGAAAGCTAAGCTACAGGAGAAGAATTTGTCAATAAATTATTATGACAAATTATGCGATCAACTTCTTAGTTTAAAGCAGAATAACTTATTTGTGGCTTAGTATATGCAAACTTTGATGAGTTATAGATAACGTGTCGAATTGTTAAAGATCCTCAATAAACTCTTGCAAGGTATAAAGCTAGATTAAGGCCTGAAATCAGAAGAGAAGTATTAAAACAGACACTTTAATTTAAAGCCTGGAACATGCTTTCCAAGTTGCCATAGATATGGAGTATTTGAGTTGTCCATTTGGTAAAAAGCTTGGAGTTTCAACAATGAATAAAAGGATCTTTGAAACCAACTAGCAAGTAAAAGGAAGATATGCCAACCCATTTAATCAGCAAAGTGACTCTAAACCATCTACGAAACTATCCGAGTTAAAGAACAAGGGAAACAAATGTTTCAAGTGTCAATAGCTCGATCACATGGCTTATAATTGTCCTCAAAAGAATTTATATAGTGGAGTAGAGCATGAGGATAAAAAGGCAGTTCGATGCACGAAGCTTCCGCTAATGTGGGGGTTCCGAGAGAGGGTCAGAGCACATTGAATCGGACAACATGCGGAGTAGGGATAGGGTGATGTAGGAAATTAAAGAGATGAAGGAGATGAAAATTCTTTTGACTATGGAATTTATATTGAAGATGATTTAGAAGAAGATGAAGACATCTTTTTGGCAATTGTTGTTAGGTGTATTCTTTCTACTCTAAAAGTCGAAGCTAAGATTGGGGGTGGATGTCTATTTTCCAAATGTTGGTTCGTTGTGGAAATCAAGCTCATAAGCTTATTGATAAAGTTGCATGAATGTTATCTCAACATCAATAGTGGAGTGCCTCAAACATCTTGCACAACCATATCCTCAATCATACAAGGTTGGATGGGTAGATAACATGTCTATTTTGTTACACAATGCTGCTTTGTTTCTTTTTTTTTGTGAAAATTATAGTGACTATTTGGTGCTACATTATCCCTATGAAAATAACATACATCTTGGGAGACCTTGGTTGTACGATCGAGATATGCATCATTGTGGCAATGAGAACATATACACTTTCATGTTCAACAACAAAAAAGTATTTTTGAAACCTATGTAGATTGCTAAAATGAAGAAATACAAGCAAGAAAAGGTAAAGAATTCTTCACATTATGACCAAGAAAAATTTTCAGCAAGAGAGCAAAGAAAGTTCTATATATGCCCTTATAATTAAAGAGGTCAAAGAAGCATTTGCTACCAAGCTTTCTCGGTTGATCCAAAAATCACTATGTTATTGAAAGATTTTTTTGTTGTGGCTCCTGAAGAATTATCCTAGGAGCTTCCACCAATGCATAAAATTCAACATGCTATTGATTTTGTGCCAGGTTCACAAGTGGTCTCGTAGAATTGAAAAGGCAAGTGAATGAACTGTCTTCCTAGGGTTTTATTCGGTAAAGTTTAAGCTGATGTGCTATCCCTACATTGTTGATGCCAAAGAAAGATGGTAGTTGGCACGTATGTATTAGCAGTCATGTGATCAATAAGTTCACCCACAAATATTGATTTCCAATTCCTTGTTTTGATACTATGCTGGATATGTTGGCTTGTTCTTGAATCTTTTCAAAAATTGATTTGAAAAGTAGGGATCATTAAATACACATAAAGATTGAGGATGAATGGAAGATAACTTTCAATACTAAAGATAACCTCTATGAATAACTTGTTATGCTTTTTTGGTCTTTCCAATGCTCCTATCACGTTTATGTGCTTTATGAATAAAGTATTACAACAATTTATCAGGAAGTTTCTTGTTGTTTACTTTGATGTTATCTTAATTTACAACAAAAGTAAAGAAGATCATCTTACCCATTTACAACAAGTTATGAGAGTTCTTCGCAAAGAGAAGCTCTATATAAATTTAAAGAAATGCTCCTTTATGGCTTCCTATTCTTGGGTTTTGTAGTGTCATTCAGTGGGATAGAGGTAGATCCTAACAAGATAAAAGTCATCCAATAGTGGTCGTTGCCTAGGACACTATAAGAAATCAGAAGTTTTCATAGCCTCGCAAAATTTTATAGGTGATTCATAAAAACTTTCAACAATATTTTGACTCCTATAATTGATTGTAAGAAGAAATGCCAGTTTACTTAAGCCAACACAACTTCACAAGCTTTTCAAGAAGTAGAAAAAAGATTGTCCAAAGCACCAATTCCTCAACTACTAGATTTTTCAAAGGTTTTTGAATTGGCGTGTGATGCATCTAATATTGGAATTGGAGGCATATTAAGTCATGAAACACACCCTATTGCATATTTAAGTAAGAAGTTGAATGAGACAAAAAAATGATATTTCACTTATGATAAAGAATTTTATGTAGTAGTTCAAGCTTTGTGTTATTGGTTACCTCCTTCCACAAGAGTTTGTTCGATATTCTGATCACCAAGCTTTTCAATACATCAACTCTCAACAAAAACTAAGTAATTGGCATGGGAAATGAGTCTCTTTCTTGTAAGAATATACCTTCATAATCAAACACAACTCCGATATTGAAAACAAAATAGCTAATGCACTTAGTAGAATGATATATATTCATTCTTCCATGCCTATACAAGTGGTGGGATTTGAGCTACTCAAGAAAGACTACCCTCTGTTCAAAGATTTCAGCAATATATTTGCTGCTTTGGTTGCTGAACAACATGGGGAATTCTTAGATTTTTTGCTGCACAATGATTATCCTTTTAAAGGAACCCAACTTTGTTTATCAAATATTCTCTTCGTGAATAAGTGATGTAGGAGTTATATGTTGGAGGGCAGTAGGTCATTGTGGAAGGGATAAAACTATTGCAATGGTTGAAAGACCATTTTTATTGGCCTAGTCTTAAGAAGGATGTGACAAATTCTCTCGGTGTTGCATATGCCAACTATCTAAAGGTAGAAAGAAAATTATTGGTTTTTATATGCATCTACTTGTGCCTTTCAAACCATGGCAAGATCTAAGCATAAATATTGTGCTTGGTTTGCCTAAAACTATTAGAGGACATGACTCAATTTGTGGTGGTGGATCAGTGTTAAAAAATGACTCACTTCATTCCATGCTCAAAAACTTTAGATGCTATTCACATTGCTAAACTTCAAGTTGTTTGTCTTCATGGGTTGCCATTAAAAATTGTTTCTAATCGAGATGTGAAGTTCACAAGCTACTTTTGTCGAACTTTTTAGATATTGATAAATACAAAGCTAAAGTTTTTTCTCCTTTCCACCCTCAAACAAATAGACAGACAGAAGTTGTTAATAGAAATTTGGGTAATTTACTTCGCCACTCGATTGGAGATCATGTTACTACATGGGATCAAATTCTTCCTATGATCGAATTTACATATAATAGTTCGGTGAATAGATCCATTGGATGTAACTTATTTGAAATTGTTACAGGTGTGCTATCTAGAACGCCAATTGATTTAGTTCCTTTACCATTGAAGGGAAGACCAAATGCTGATGTTGATGTTTGTATCAAACACATATAAGATATACATGATGATGTCAAATGGAAGATTGCTTTGAGCAAAGAAAGATATAAAATGTTGGTGCAAATAAGATTCACATATCTCCACAATACTATGATATTGTTCACTTGTGGCTTAAACTCTCATGGTTTTGTTTTTGGACTATACCCAAAAGACCTCATACCAATGGAGATATTTTTTTATCTTTTAAGCATATAATCTTTTCCATGTCTTACCAATGTGGGACTTTGTATTCTTAATACTCCCAACAATTCTTCCCTTAAACGAAGGATCACATTGGGTCCCCCCTCAAGCCTATTCGTCCTTGAAGGACTTCCTTTGCTTGATGTCCGATCTTCAATCCACTAGGACTTCCTGTCAATTGTCCGACCCTTTTGATTCAACTGTACTTTCTGCTAGTTGTCCGATCCTCCTGACCCAACTAGACTTCCTGCCTAGTGTCTGATTCTCTTGATCCAGACATGGGAGCTCCACTTTACTCGAGGTGCATGACTTGACATGGACCTGACTCTGATACCAATTGTTAATGCCTATAAGATTCATATATCTTCACAATAGTATGATATTGTCCACTTTGGGCCTAAGTCCTCATGGTTTTGTTTTTGGGCTATACCCAAAAGGTCTCATACCAATGGAGATATCTTTTCATCTTATAAGCACATAATCTTTTTCATGTTTTATAAATGTGGGACTTTGATTGTATTCTTAATACTCTCAACATAAAACACATACTGATTTGAAAAAAGAAGTTTGCTATTTAAGGAAGGTGATATGGTTATGGTTCGTATAAGGCTAGAACGATATCTTAGAGGGGTTTATAAGAAACTTCATTTAAGGAATGTTGGACTATGTAAAGTTTTAAAGAAAATAAGCTCTAATGCTTTTGTCTTTGATCTACCAATAGACATGGGTATCAGTAATATCTTTAACATTAAGGATCTCACTTTATGTCCTAAATATGAAGATTTTACGACAAGAATGAACATAATGCTCATTTCCCATCAGTTCAATATTGAAAGAAGAAATTGAATAATGTAATTGATCATCCGATTGTGGCAAAAATGAGAGGCGGATATCAAAAGTATCTTATCAAATGGAAGACACAACCCCTTTCTCAATGCACATGATTACTGATGATGAATTTTAGTAGCTGAATCTAAATCTTTATGAAAGATTTCGTGCTTTTAACTCGTCAGGGATGAGGTTTTCTCACTCAAAGAGAGTTGATGGAGACAAGTGACAATCTTCATTAAAAGCTTATAAATGTAGAAATACATATTCTAGAGTTCAACTATTAATTTGGCATATCTTGGAAGATGATAAACCTATTTAGGAAAGGATATATAAAGTTCATCAATTCCAAAGCCTTAAATGTCCAACATTAAATGTCGAACGATTGCAATATGCTTTAACTTCCTATGCTTGGAAAGTTATAGCATTTTTTTGAGTCTTGTGTTTTTTGTCTTTATGAGTCTTTTGTTCTTTCGATGAGTCCATCTATTATTATTTATGTTTTCTATGTTTCTTTACGAGTCCTTTGTATTTTTGATGAGTCCATCTACTAGTATAAATATGTATACTGTTGTAACATTGGGATATGAAATAGATATGAGTTTTTAAGAAATCTTTTAGATTGTGTGATGTAATCTCCCTATGGTCTGATGCCTAGGAACCCTTAGGTGTGATACCTAAGCTTCTACAATCTCTTTACAAAGCTTACAATGCTTTACCACTTAATCCTAGATTTCTACTCTACAAACCTTCCAACATTAAGTCTCTCTTCTTGTGCTGCATCAATAATATGTGAATAGTATAGTCTAATTTATCTAAATAGTGTATAAAATGTTTTTCTGATGAACTAGGAAAGGTGTATATAATTTTTTTTTCCTTCACATATATAAGTTCCTTAACTACTTTAAATAATACTTAAAAAATGTTTCATTTAAATATCTATGCCATGACCCAAATGACTTCCCAATGTGATTGGTATCATATTGAACCCATGGCAGCTACACTATAATCTCTTTAGAACTTGCTAAGCTAGAAACCATTACAAGCAGACAAAAGACATAGTTACTAATATATCTCATAGGAGGCGAGGCCCCGCGGCCGCACCATGACGGTGTGAGTCCCCGGGGTCTTACGAGGCTTCATGCAAGTCCCTACAATCGTGCAAGAGCTTGTGCGAGTCTCTATTGCCACGTGAGGCCTCACAAAGGCTCAATGATTGTGCGAGTGTTTTTTTTTAAATTTATTATTATTATTATTATTATTATTTTTTACATGGTTGATTCTTTTTTTTCTTTATTGATTTTTTTTTCTTATTCCTTGCTTCTTTGCTTTTTTCCCTTTATTTTTTTGTGTTTCTCCCTTTATTAATTTCTTTTGTTATTCCTTTCTTCTTTGTACACATGAGAGAAAAAATTACAGCAAATTTTTTCTCTGTTAATTAATTTTCTTTCTTCCTTTATTAATTTTTTTATTCCTTTCTTCTTTTTTCTCTTTAATTTTTTCTTTTCCTTTCTTTATTAATTTCTTTTACCATTCTTTTCTTCCTTAAATGTAAGAATATTAATTTTTTTCTGTGTTAATTTCTCTCTTATTCATCTTTCACTGAAAATAGAAGAGACAGATTGTAAGAAAAAGATAACAAACATTAAATATAATATATTTCTTAAATCCTAATATGATTTGAATTAAATTATAATATATATAAATTTAGTTTAATCTTAAACTGATCAAGATAAATTAAAATCAATTTAATCCTATTTGATACTAATCATCATATTTACACTTTAATTAACCCTAAATTGAGTTATGCTCAATCCTAAATTTTAAAATATTAGTTTAACCTAATAATAAGCATTTATAGCAATCATATATCAATAATAATATTTTTTAATTAATAAATTTTGTATTTAAAAAAGTGCTGAAGCTCCATCGACACGATATGATATTAAATCTGTATAATTCCGGTCATAGATTAAAACTCTGACATGGTTCGAAATTTTGAACTATGTTTGTGTCATTCTAAACTTGTATTGAAATTCCACAGAGTAATAAGTTTTGTGTACTCTCAACCATGTAAATGTCTATTTTTTCTTCTCAATCACATTTTATTGAGTGTATAAGAATTCATGATTGATGGAGACTTTCTCTACCTCAATACTCAATAGGACATATATAAGAGTTCTCATTATTTGACTACACTTAAGCATATCATAGGGAAATTTCCTAAAATAACATCTCTTCTATAATATATTTGTCATGCTTCGCACAAGCTAGAGCAAGCTTTGCTCATTGCACATGAATTACAATGACAAACGAAATACAATACAATAATTAAATTAAAATGCATACCTTTGAACAAACCCCTCTTATATTATACACAGATTTGACATATAACTTGGAAGCTAAAAACTCTTGAATGTGAACATAAAATGCAAAGTGGGTATAACCGTATAAGACTGAAGTCTGCGTTATACTATATCTAATAAAAGAATCCCAAAACAGTAATAATCAAGAACTAAATAAATTAGACAGAAGAAAATAACCATGGATATCATATTAACATTTGTCTCATATCTAAAGGGGAATACTAAACTGTTTTTTTTATTACAATACAAAAAGAAAGAATGTTAGGGAATATTACAGAATATGATTTCATGAAAAACAAATTCTTGACATTCTGGAATAATCAACTGGAGGATTACAAAATAGTTGAAACACAGTGTTGAAGTGCATGGCAGTTTGAATGTCTGAGTAAACTAGAGATAAGATTGTAAAAAAGTCCACCTAATGACTAGACTAAGAAGAACCAAAATGTTTTCCTAGTTGGTATCATTCACACTCTAGGAAACTCTAGGAATAACTAATCCTAGATTCTGAAGAGTAGGATGCAATGTTTAATATTTCGACCCGTGCCGAGATTTCGATTCGCGATTGAAATGATATGATTGCCGACCCCACCTAGTGGGATAAAACTTGGTTGTTGTCATTGTTTGTTGTTGATTGGAACGATATGATTTCGGTACCGTTTTATACTGTACTGATACAATTTTGATACTTTTTTATTATAAATTTGAATTCAGAATTTTAATTAAAATATATTTTATTTTATTTATATTTTTAAATAAAAATATAAATTTATATATTATAATTATATTAGTTAATTAACAATAAAATATATTTTCAGAATCTCACATGCTAATTGCGATCGCGATTCTATCATGGATCACGATCGCAATTCTACCGCTAATCGTGATTTTGCTGTCTATTGCCATCACAATCGCAAATCTGCTGTGCGATCGCGAATTCGCCGTTGATGGAGATCACAATTCTGCCGCCGATTGTGATCCCCTCGCCGTGCGTGCCGGTGTTGGTCCCGTATTGGAACGGTAAAAATCATCCGTTTTGGGCGGCACGGCTCGACATTTCAAACCATGGTAGGATGTTCCGAGCAATGGTATACTTCAAGAGAAGATGATTCAACCAATTAAAAGATGTTGGAGCTACAACTAGTTGATACAGTTCTCAAGACTCATACCCTATGTTGATTACCCTTCTAGTCAATGAACCCTAAATAAAAACTTTAAATTGTAATTAAGGAGCAATTTGCTGATTTAATACGTTTATGTGATTGCTTCAGATCTAGTTTTGTCCATGACTCTTGTAGCTTGCTTCTTGGGCGGCATCACATAGGTAAACTAGGAAAGTGCTTGTGAGGTAGAAACCACAGGAGTTCTTGTTGCCAAGATAGAAGTTAGAAAAAGAGAATCGAATAAGCCTACACCTGTGTTTCTTCTAGGAGAAAGAAGATGTAAAAGGAAGAAGGGGCTTGGATAACCCTCAGTTTGTGTCAATTCTTTTGGGTCAAAGGGGATGGTGGAATGAAGAAGGTATCAATGACATATGTGCATTTGAATATTCTAGGAGAAAGGGGGATTTCACACATGGAGAAGAGATCAAGAGAGAAGCCTCATTGGAAGAGATACTATGAGCAATAAAACTTGCAGTGGAACTATGTTACATGTATAATAACAGGAACAGAATCAATCATTTGTCTAGGTGGTCCGTTCTACCTGTATTTTTAAAATTAAGGATGATTACTTGTAGCACTATGTACAGGTCCTGAAGTCCTAAAAATTATGAACTTGCTATGATTAGTATGCCCAATATGTCTACTTGAAATGGTAACATCGAGGAAGTGATGGTGAGAGGTGGTTTTTTAAGCTTCTCGTGTTTTATTTGCCAGACTTCACTGCCTTCAGGTCATCCTATTTTTTGTGTTCTATGTTATATAGCTTTATTATATTAATGGTATGCTTTTCTATTTCATGTTTAGATATTCAGAATTTTTTGTCAGGATGCTATCACCTATTTTCTACTGTGTTTAACTGCACTTCCATTTAAAAGTTTTAGTTATTGTTTTTGAAATTAAGCAATTCTTATCATTTTTCTCTCACTCAATCTCTTACCATCTGAAATTGAGTTATTCTTTATGACCTTGGAAATCATCTTTTTTATTTTGCTTTACAGAAATTGGATATACTGTCCGAGAGTTCTCCACTTCCTCAAAATGAGAGTACCCTGAATGACCCAATGGTATCTTCTCTGTCAGATTCATTAGACAGAATAACAAATATTAAAATTCGAAGTAGTAAGCTGACAGAAGAACATTCCAGCGTCATTGGCTCGGTTACAAATACGATGCAGGTGATTCAATTTAATATTTATCTTTTCTCTTAAAATGTGTTTATCTTGATGTTTGGCGTGAGGCTAACATGCTATTTAGTTTCTGACAGTGGTTGGGCTGAAATTCAGCTATTTCAGCAAAATCTCGTTCATCTTTTAAGGTTTTTTAACCACAATGTATGATTAAATGGCTTACTAGAGGCAATTGGCTAACTATTTAACCTAAAAGTTCGACCTGTGTAAAAAAGAAATCAATTTAATTTATATTTGTATAATGGACCACCGTAGTTGTTTATACGGGATTAATGAGTGCAGAGGCTGTTAGCTTCAAGGTTTAAAAGTAAAAGCCTCTGCCATTTGCATTTGGACTCAGTACGGTATGTGAGATGTACCAGTCATACTAAACACAAAGATCAATATCAAACACTAAATGCTGGTATCACAAACTTTTTCTTGACCTTGGATGATGTATGTAATTATGGGCAATAAACAGATGAATATTTCATGCTAAAGTAAGTTTTATTTTCAGAAACCTCACTGTTTCTGCAGATAACTTGAGATGTTTGTTTATTAATATTTTTTTGATGGAATGTTAATTTGGTTTTCACCCATGACCATCCATATTAGTATTGCTAAGATGTAATTCATTAACCTACTTTCAAATGAAATTCTTGTGTGTTATCAAGTTTGGGTTCTTGTCGCCTGAATATTCTGTTCCTCGTGATTTTAGTTATTCTTTTCATTTGTGAATCTAGTCTGGGATGATCACTTCAGATGAAATGGATCTTCTAGTTGAACAAGTAAAAATGCTTGCTGGTGAGATTGCATTTAGTACAAGCACCCTAAAGCGATTGGAGCAGTCTATAGATGATCCTGATGGAAAAAAGATTCAAGTACAACTCTTGTCCTTGTGCCATTATACTTTTTTAGAAAAATATTGTGAATCTCACTGCTGAATCTATATTATCTTTTGGTAATTGTCAAGTTTCAAATATTGGCTGCCTCTTTTGCTATTCCAAAACTGAAAAAATCAGACTAAATTGAATTATTAATGTCATCTTTCATTTGTAATTGCATGTGAAGATTAAATGATTTGTGTGGGGAAAATAATCAATTATTCATTTGTGTCTTTTTCCTTTCCATTGTGACTGTTTTCCTAATGACATTTTCAAAAATCAGCTTGGCATATGTTACCGACATCAGTTTGCCAGCCATCATGTTCATCCTCTGTACTCACGTGGTATGTATGGACTAATGCAGTTACATACCAATCACCATAAGCTTGGCTTGCATTTAATTGGTGATAATTGTTGAGAAACACTGCTTGCTTATTTTAATTGCATATCAAGAAGCCAAATGGTAATACTTTATTGTGAAGCTTCGTTTAACTCTGTCATGGTCGGTCTCAAGCCCGGATAAAGGAGGAGGATTGCGTTAGGTTGCTAGCTAGCATTAAACTAAGACAAATGTTCAATGAATGAATCCATTAAACTATTGTGCTAATGATAGGTTGTTTCCCGGAAGGAATGTGTTGCAGGGTCCGACTGTAATGTCTCGACAAGGACCACTACATCTCTAGAACTCGGGTGTAGTGATAAATATGCAAGAGTTCATATTATAGGATCCGACTGTAACAAGGACCATTATATCTTCATGAGAATTTGAGTGTAGTGTTAAATAGGTAAATGTTCTCATACCATAGATTTGGTAAGAGCAAATATTATAGAAAAAATAATAGTCTAAGATTTGGTACATGGAACATAGGAATCTTCACTGGTAAAACAATGGAGGTAGTAAATACGATGATTAGGAGAAGAATTAATATTTTGTAGCTACAAGAGATAAAATGGGTAGGCAAGAAGGCAAAGATAATAGAGAATTTGAGTTTTAAGTTATGGTATATAGGAAAAAGTAAAACAAGAAATGAAGTGAGTATTATTGTAGATAGTTCGTTAAAAGATGAAGTTGTAAGAGTAGTTAGAAAGGAGGATATAATTATAACTCTTAAGATAATAGTGGAGAAAAAAACTATGAATGTAATTAGTGTATATGCACCTCAAGCAGGATTAGATGAAGATATCAAATCAAGGTTTTGGAATGACGTAAATGGAGTATTACAAAGTATTTCGTTAAATAAAATGATTTTTGTTATTTCGTAATTTAGAGATACGTAACTTACATGAAAGAAGCCCTATTTATAGACAAGATTAGGGCTTATTCAAAAGAATAAATCAAACTCTATCCTAGAAATAAATCAAAATTCTATCCTAAGAAATAATTATTCCTAATGATATTTAGGGATAACAATTATCCCTAATCATATCTACAATATTCTAACACTCCCTCTCAAGCGGGAGCATATAAATTATATGCACCCAGCTTGTTACATATGTAGTCAATTCGAGGACCTCTCAAAGACTTAGTAAACATATCTGCTAGTTGATCATGCGAGTTAACAAAACTAGTAGATATTTCTCCAGATATGACTTTCTCTCTGACAAAGTGACAGTCGACTTCAATATGCTTTGTCCTCTCATGAAAAACTAGATTTGACGCGATATGACGGCGGCTGGTTATCACATACGAGTGACATTTGTGTAACATCTCCAAACTGAGCTCAAGCAATTGTTTGAGCCATATAAGCTCTTGATCAAGCTATAGCTCGACATCCGTGCCGATCTCGCCACAACATTCTCGCTTTTCCAAGAAACAATGTTACCTCCGGCAAATATACAAAACCAGAGGTGGATCTCCTATCAATTGGAGATCCCGCCTAACTGCATCGTAAGAATACCCTATAACTCGAGTACGCCTTTGTTTGAACAAAGACCTTTTCTGAGCGCTGATATATCGAACAATGCGAATCACGATCCCAATGTTCTTTACACGGAGAGTTGAAACCCGACTTACTACACTTACAAGAATGAGATATCCGACGAGTAACAAGAAGGTAGCTTAGTCTCCTACTAATCGCCTTTGTATCGTTCGGGATCAGTGCAGGCTCCTCCCGATTTGGCGAGAGCTTAACATTAGGATCCATAGGGTTGTCAATCATTGTCTTTGAGTTTAACATTCCTGCTTTCTTCTAGAATATCCATCGTGATATTTCCTTTGGGATATAATGATCCCATTTCTAGATCTACTTATCCCCAAGAAATTTTGAGTCACGAGATCTTTTCTCGAAATGTTTGAAAAGATGTTTCACTTGTGAAATCCCAAGATGATCAGCATCACGATGATGACAATATCATCAACATAAACCGCGCTCTAAAAGTAAATGCCCACTGTTGAATTACAATCGAATCTACCGAACCATGCTCAGGTGATCGCTGAGACCGTATAAAGATTTTCGCATGGCGCATACAAGAGGAAGACTTCGAGCAACAAAAACACGGAGGTTGCTTCCATGAGACTTCTTCGAGCAGTCACCATGTAAGAACGCATTCTTGATGTCTAATAGCGATAAAGAGACCGGTGTTGAATCGCAAAGAATGGGCATGAATGGCGTATATCGAAGACATTTTAGCAACAGGGGAAAAAGTATCCCCATAATCAAATCCAAAGATCTGAGTATAGCCTTTAGCAACAAGACGAGCCTTAAGTCTTTCAACCGTTCCGTCTGGACCAACCTTTACCGTATATACCCATCGACAGCCAACAACTGATTTTCCTGGTGGTAGAGGGACGAGGTCCCAAGTCCCACAGCTCCGTAAGACACTCATTTCGTCCAGCATAGTCTGTTTCCATCCTGTATGGGCAAATGCATCTCTGCGGTTTTCAAGAGAAGCACGACAAAGGAGGAAAGACAAGAATAATAAGAAGAAGAAAGACGATGATAACTCAAAGACACATAATGAGGAGAAGGATTACGAGTTGAACGATACTCGAAGTCAATGGGAATATCGATTCGTAAGATTGTCGAGGAGGAAGGCGGAGGATCGGCTCGGACATGATTCCACAAGAGAATCGTGTTACCATAGCAGTGAAGACGACGCCGATAAACCTGTGAGGAGAAATTGAAGTGGGGTGATAAAGAGTCCTCGGGAGGATAAAAAGACTGGCGTAAACAAAAGGAGGAAACTTCGGATGACTCACGAAGGTCCAAAGAAAGGAACCGAATCAAAGAATACGACATCGTGAGAGATGAAATACTGACGGAGTAGTAGGAGAATAACACTTGTACTTTTTTGAGAGTGGGTATCCAAGAAATACATTTATGCGGCCAGGAGAGAGTTTATCAATGCGATGAAGCGCAAAATATGTAGAACCAAATACCTTAGATGGTAAAGGATGAAGGACCGATTTGGATAAAGTCGTGATGAGGTATTTGACCTGTAAAATAGAGGAAGGCGTCGATTGATAAGATAACATAAAGAAGTACAACTTCTCCCAAAACGAAGAGGAACATGAGAGTGATGAAGAAGAGTCCTGGCGGTCTCGAGAAGATGTCGATTTTTGCGTTCTGCAACTCCATTCGTTGGGGAGTATGAGGACAAGACGCTCGATGTAATACGCCCGAGACGCTAAGAAGTGCGAAACGGAGTAGATAGATACTCGCGTCATTGTCATTACTGCGAGGATCAAGAGGGATACCAAATTGTGTTTGACTTCATTAAAAAGATTGGAAAATAGAAAACAATTAACGATCCTTCATCGGATATAACCAAGTGCAACGGAAAAATCGCTACATGAAGGTAACAAAATATCGTGATCCGAATGTAGAAGAAACACGACTTGGACCCCAAATATCGGAATGAACCAAAGCAAAAGGAGACGCGTCGACTTATAATCCGCGAGAGAAAATGAATTACTGAACATGCTGCTTAATCGATATGACTACAAGATAAAGACTTTAAGTGAGAAAGACTAGGATGTAATTGTTTTAACTTATCAAGACTAGGATGTCCCAGTGAGCATGAATAACAAGTGGAGATGTCTGAACCAACAAAAGAGGCACAGTGAAATCGATATAGGCCGTGAGACTCATATCCGAGCCAATCATCTTCCTGCATACTCGGTCTGTAATGAATGACGAAGATTTAGTAAATGAGGCAGCCTTGATTAAGAGACCGAGTAAGGTGACTTATTGATATAAATTAAAGGGGCTCCGGAACATAAAGAACATTATGAATGGAAAGAGATGGAGAAGGATGAACAATACTAATACCTTGAGATGAGAGAACCATTTGCCATGGTGACAAATGGTAAATAACCTAAGTAGATAGTGAAGAAAAAGAGATCTATTACGGTGATATGATCGGTGGCCCAGTCAGCAAGGACTCAAAGCAAGATATACCAATTAAGGAAATACCAACTTGTGTAATGGAAGTGAGGAATTAATCGCCATCCGACGTATTAGAGTTGTTTAAAGCCGAGATCTTGGGATGCTCTCTGAGATGATCAAGGAAGCGATCCTAACGCTGAAGGAGAGGAAGGATCGAGCTATCGATCTAGAGCGAACACGTCTTTGCCGAGCTCTTAGTAGCGGTCGAACCTACGCCTCTGGTGATTTCGGTAACCAATGGTGGAGAAAAGCAGGCTCTGAGTCGAGATGGAAGGAGCGGCGATCTTTGCAGGAACACCAACCGCGAGGAAGATGCAAATCTTCGTAAAGACCCTACCGGGAAAGACGATTACCCTCGAGGTGGAAGGAGCCGGAGGGCGATCGAGGTCCGCGCTGAGGAAGACGGGGAGCGATGGAGAGGCGTCGTCTTCCGCGACGCTTAGGTCGCTGCGGATTCTGTTTGCCGCGTCGCCTTCCGCGACGTCGCCGGAGAGATGGAGCGCGTGTTCCGGCGAATGGTGGCGACGAGGAGGGCGGTGGCCACAGGAAGGTGTCGTCGGCGGAGCTGGGAGAGTCGCTCCAGGAAGCCGCCCGCGTGAGGAAGAAGAAAGCGGGGAAAGACTGGACACTGTGTCGCGCGTGAGGAAGCCGCCCGAGTGAGGAAGAAGAAAGTGGGGAAAAACGCGTCGGGAGAAGAACGCGGCGGAAGATTGCGAACCGTGAAAAATTAGGGCTCTGATACCATGTTATTTCGTAATTTAGAGATACGTAACTTACATGAAAGAAGCCCTATTTATAGACAAGATTAGGGCTTATTCAAAAGAATAAATCAAACTCTATCCTAGGAATAAATCAAAATTCTATCCTAAGAAATAATTATTCCTAATGATATTTAGAGATAACAATTATTCCTAATCATATCTACAATATTCTAACAATTTTAATAGGAGACGATTTAAATGGACATGTTGGAATGAAAAATGAGGAATATGAGAGGGTGCATGAGGATTCTGGGTTTGAAACACGAAATGAAAAAGGTAAAATTATATTATATTTTGCGATGATATATGATCTTATACTAGTTAATACGTTTTTTAAGGAAAAAAAAACACTTGGTCACCTTCAAATGGGAATAATAAATTGTAAATTGACTTTATTATGGTTAGGAAGAGGGGTAGAAAGATTTGTAAAGATTGCAAGGTCATCCCTGGAGAAAGCTTAACTATCCAACATAGATTAGTAGTGTTTAATATACGACTCAAGTATAATATCAATAGAAGAAAAATATACACGACTTCTAGAATTAAGTGGTGGAAGTTAAAGGATGGGAAACATAATATATTAGGTGAAATATATGGTGACTCTAATACAACATGGGATAAGATGATATTAAACTTGAAAATAGTTGCCAAGAGTGTACTCGGTGAGTCAAAAGGGTATGCACCACAAAGTAAAGAATCTTGGTGGTGAAATGAGAAAATACTTGAGAAAGTGAAAGAAAAACGAACAACCTATAATGAATTATATATTTGTAAGAATGAGAAAAATTTTAAAAAAATATACAACAGCCAAGAAAGAGACTAAGAAAGCAGTGAATGAAGCTAAGAATGAAACTTTTGAACGGTTATATCGAAAATTGAATACAAAAGAAGAGGAAAGATACATTTATAGAATAGCTAAAGTAAGAGAGAGTAATACAAATGATCTTCTTGTCCAAATAAAATATATTAAAGATTAATGCAATAGCAAAGGTAGAGCAAGCTTTAAATGAGATGCAAAATAAAAAGTCGTTGGACCAGATGATATTTCGATAGAGGTATGGAAGTGTCTAGCGAAACAAGATATTGAATGACTTACAAAATTATGTAACATGATATTAAAAATAAAAAAAATGTCATCAAAGGAGAGTAAATACTCTAATTCCCTTATATAAAAAATAAAGGGGACATACAAACTTGTGTAAACTGTAGGAGTATTAAACTAATAAGTCATATCATGAAGCTTTGGGAAAGAGTAATAGAAAAAAGATTAAGGAAGGAGACCACGATTTTCAAAAATCAATTTGGGTTTAAGGCTTGGAAGGTCGACAATAGAAGCTATACATTTTCGCAGGCAACTAATTGAAAAGTATTGAGAGAAAAAGAAAGATCTACATATGATATTCATTAACTTAGAAAAAGTTTATGATAGGGGCCCAAGAGAAATTATATGAAAAATTCTAGAAAAGGGAGGTGTTAGCATAGTATATATTGAACTAATTAAGAATATATATGAGGAAGTAACGACCAGAATAAAGATTTCAGGTGGATTAACTGAAATATTTCTAATAAAAATAGAGTTACATCAAGGATCAACTTTAAGCACCTACCTTTTACACTAATCATGGACAAACTCATTGGACACATTCAAGACAGTACCATGGTGCATGTTATTTGCATATGATATTGTTTTGGTAGATGAGACATGTGAAGGAGTAAATATTAAACTAAAATCTTGGTGAGAAACACTATAAGTGAAAGGTTTTAGGCTTAGTAGAATAAAAATATAATATATGGAATTTAAGTTTAGTAATATTAGACGTAATGAGACAAGTGTTAAGATAGGAGATGACGAGTTATCTGGAAATGAGAGGTTTAAATATTTATGATCATTTTTGCAAGACAATGGAGGAATTGAGAGAGATGTCTTTCATATAATAAAAGTAAGATGATTGAAATGGAGGAGAGCGTTTAATGTTTTCTGTGAACGTAAAGTATCTCTAAAACTTAAAAAGAAGTTTTACAAAACGATGGTTAGATTTGCTATGTTATATGACGTTGAATGTTGAGTTATGACTCGAGCACATGAGCAGAAGACGAGAGTTGTAGAGATGAAGATGTTAAGGTGGATGTATGGACATACGAGGATGAATAAAATAAGAAATGAGAACATTAGAGAGAAAGTCAGAGTTGTATCTATTAAGAGAAAATTCCGAGAGACATGTTTAAGGTGATACGAATATGTACTTAGACGACCAATAAACGCTCCAGTTAGGCGATGCGAAACTATGATAAATATACACATTAAACGAGGAATAGGAAGACCAAAAAAAGATTTGATTAGCAACACTAAAATAAGATAAAATTTATTTGAGTATAGACGATGATATAGTAGGGGATAGAGTTCAATGACATAAAAGGATCCATATAGCCGATTCCATCTAGTGGGATAAGACTTGTTTGTTATTGTCGTTATATTCTCCTGTTACATGTGTGATGTACCCACAGTCAGGGCAATTTAATTTGTCAAGGTATAAGATGATCTTGTTGTGTCCTTACTCTTCTTGTTTATTTGCCCTACTACTGTGGACAGTTTTATTACCTGCAAATAAGACTTTCACTCCATCTCCATCTCACATCTACATGAAGCAGTTTTATACTTTTTTGGGTGACTAGTTATATTAATTTAGTTCAAATGTATTTGGACTGTTTTTATTCTTCTCCCAATATTCATGTATTTTTTTTTATCAGTTTTGCCATTTGTTTTGACATTGTTTGGTCCTATACTTGTTTGAGCCTTTATGCAATAAAGCTAGAGACTAACTCTTTCTAACTAGCTCCTCTTCATTAATTGCAGATTGAGAATTTGGAGCGTGAAATACAGGAGAAACAAAGACAAATTAGAGTGTTGGAGCAGCGCATTATGGAGAATGGTGAAGCTTCAATGACCAATGCTACTTTGTTGGATATGCAACAAGTATATGTTATTTCACATGTACTGGTTTATGTAACTACATTATGAGTATTGATTACTGGTTTGTTCTGCAGACTGTTGTGAGATTAATGACACAATGCAATGAGAAGGGATTTGAGTTAGAGGTAACTTCTGGATTGTTTTTTTTTTACTTTTTCTGTAGGTTTTCTTTTATAAAGATGGATACTGCTGTCATGTTTCTAATCATCTGATAGTTTTATTGGATATTTATGCCAATATTTTGTGTTTGTCACAATAAGTTCTTTACTCTTTTAACTGGTTGCAGTTAAAGTCTGCTGACAATCGAATCCTTCAAGAGCAACTTCAGCAAAAGGTTTGTACCATATTATGGTGTTTCATGTATTTTTGGTTATATCTTATGCTGATCTGCGAATTTTTTCATTAATCTCACTTCAAATTTATATCTTTTAGTGCTCTGAGATCAAGGATCTGGAAGATCAGGTCTTTCATCTGCAACAGCAGCTAAGTTCACTCAAATTTGAGAAACTTCAGGAACTTGTTCCTGAAGAAGTCAATAGTTTAAAATGTAAACTTCAGTCTCAGGTAATTTACAAATCCGTGGGCATTTTCCAGTATCTATGTATTGCATGACTTGCAAAAGAATTTTCCTATCATGTGTTGTGTCAATTCTTTTTTCCATTCGAGTTTACATGTAAAAACTTGTTTATTACCAATTCTCCTCTACAAGCTTACAAAAAAATTGTTCATAGCATTTTTTAATATGTTATAGTAATTTCCAAATAAGAATATGTTCCTTTGATTGATTTAGTTTTCCAATTCATGAACCAATAAGGATTATATCTTTCAGCTCTCCATATTGCATGAATTAAAAATATCAATTGGTATCTACTCTAAAATACCTCTTATAATTAATCACATTTCCTTCTTATTTCTTCTGAAGATATTTGATGGTTTTCAGTCTAGTGATCTATTGGTTGCATGCTTTGGCAGGGGGATAAGAATGATAAACTTATTACTGAGCGACTTCAATTGATTGAGGAGAATAATGAATTGCTTTGCCACAATAAAAGATTAGCTGAAGAAGCTTCTTATGCCAAAGAATTGGCTTCTGCTGCTGCTGTGGAACTCAAGAATTTGGCTGAAGAAGTTACAAAACTTACACTGCAAAATGCAAGACAAGCTAAAGAATTATTGACTGCACAGGATTTAGCTTATTCAAAAACCACTAATGGTGCCACTCGCAGATTCTCTGAAAACAAGAATGAGACAATCAAACTCGGTAGAAGAAGTCGGCCTGCCAACAGAAATTCTTGTGGAGGAAACACTAATATCGAGAATTGGGACCTTGATCTAGATGGAATAAGAATGGAATTGCAAGTCAGGAAACAAAGAGAAGCTAGCTTAGAAGCTGCTTTAACCGTAAAAGAACACCTGGAAGAAGAATACAAAAGAAAGCTTGATGAGGCAAAGAAACGAGAAAAGACTTTAGAGAATGATTTGGCAAACATGTGGGTGCTGGTTGCTAAGCTAAAAAAGGGTGCTCAATCTGCAAACTCCAATCCTGATAAAACTTCTACAACCCCAATTGATGCTTTGGATAATATCCAAATGATAGATGAGCACAATGGCTCTCCTGAATATGGAGTATCGCCAGATTCTTTGATCAAGCTGAATAATGATCAATTGAATCATAGTCAAGAAGATGAACCAATGCTTGTACGCTTGAAGGTAAACTTCATAACTTTCTCTCTAAGACAACTTTGTCTTATATGGTTGTAGTTGAGCATGTGTAATTTGCATCATTCTACTGTTAGCTATAAATATCAATAATTTCTGTATTTCTAGCAAAGCATCTCCAGGAATATTGATTTAAAGCTTGCCAAATTTTTGGTTTGATGAATTGTGTCTAGTTGCCCAGTCGGCTATGAGTATCTTAGATAAAATATTACAGTTAACAGGTCATTCATCGAATGTCTACCAACTAGGTCTGAAAAGAGGGCCAATAAGTGAAATTGATTTGATTGCATGGTAATGTACAAGTGTTCATATAGCATTTTGTTGCTTCCATTGAATTCATTTTTGGGGTTTTTGGTTACACTTTGACAGTTGCAAAACTTCAAATTGAAATGCAAAACTGCAATCATAAACTGCAAGTTGGTATGCAAGAAAAAACCTATTCTCTTTAATGTTTTATTCTGTCACCATTCTTTTATTGTGCCACTAAAGACACCATTGCTACTGCCATTACTGAAACTATAAAATTGTTTAGTAACTAAGCACATGGAACATCTTGATGCATTTATAAACCATGAGTTAATAATCAAGGGTGGTTGCAACATCAATTATAAAATTTACAACTAATCGAAATGCAGCATTCTTAAGATGTAACTATATTAAGGATGTTGAGCGAAAAAGTAGGAATCTTGCTTCTTTTGGTTGTGATTTAGGACCATCAAGTGCAGTTGTATGTTGTTTTTTCCTTTATGTAAATTACAAGAATGCACATTTTCTTGCTTTACCTTTCCGGATCATATCATGATTCATTAGAGTTCCCATTTATAAGCAAAACTTGTTTTTCAATGTATTTTAGGCCAGAATTCAGGAGATGAAAGAAAAAGAATTTGACTTCTCAAGGAGTGGGGACACAAACTCTCATGTTTGTAAAGTATGTTTTGAGTCATCAACTTCTGCAGTACTACTTCCATGTCGACATTATTGCTGTAAGCTATTTTTTACCTAAACTAGTATATCTACAACCTTCATTCTTATTATTGGACTAATGAACCTTTTTTGCTCAAACCAGTGTGCAAGCCTTGTTCACTTGCCTGCTCAGAGTGCCCTCTTTGTCGCACTAAGATTGTCGATCGGATTATTACCTTCACTTCATAAGTAGTCACCCAACTAGTTATATTAAGCTTCTTGATGAGCATCACCTTGGTAATTCGGTGGAGTTCTATTAGGTCTTTGTATTTCTTTGCATGTCTTTGTATTCTAGAGTAAATTGTGGCTTAACATCCTTTTTTGCCAGGTCAACTGGAAGGCTGCTATCCTGATACAATCATTTTTCATCCATTCTTTATTAGTTCGTTAGAAGGTACATGCTCTATTGTTGTTGCATGTAACTCGAATGATTTCGCCTCCATAGCTGTCCATCTTGTTCAAAATGTAGAGGTTATGTTGCATGCTGTGGAAATCATCTAGTAGTCTATACATCAAAATCAGGCACAAGGAACTACTTGTTCCTATATGATTCGAGAGCATCAATTTCACTCAATTTGTAGTGTTAAAACATGTTACAGTTGTAAAACTTTTAAACCCAAGCTTTGAAATCACTGCCAAAAACAAAGTGGTGATAGAAAAGAATGATTTATCCTTGTAAATTACTGGCTTTATTTTGATCGTCATTTGTACGTTGTGTTGCAATTTTTTTTTGAAAGATTGTGGCAGTAAAATGTTCTACCGAGGTTTCACCTAACTGCAACAAGTGGATGTTCTTGGTGCAAGATTTCGGGAAAGAATTACAGAGTCTGGGCAAAATATGGATAATGATTTTACATTAGTACTTTCCTATAGCACAATAAAAGGACCGAATGAATAGGTTTAATTGCTTTGTTTAGAAATTGGCTAATTGAGATATATACTTGAATGATTGATAAGTTTTTGTTATGTTCTTTTTGCAGTATCATCCATCGAGACAATTTGCTCATTTTTTTTCAATTAGATTAACAATTCAACTAATGTTACCGCCCTTCAATAATTGGACAATAAATGAAGGCTCAACATTTGCACCACATCATGCCTTTCTCCCACTGTACTGCTGTAAGAACTGATCTAGGGTGAAATTGAAATAAATATAAAGCAGTGTCAGGCGCCGGTAAGGCTGTTTACTCTTCTTCGCCGTGAAACCGATGAGAGGGAGTCGGGTTTCTCCTTTTTGCACAATAATGAATGATGGCATTATGATTGGAGCAGTCTGCAGCATACGTGACACCACTTCAACAATCCTCTAGTGCTACCCTCTCCAATAGATCATATCTATATCTATTTTGTGCTGCAAACTTGTGCCAATCCACCACCATTAGCATCCACCTTGGCTTTGCTTGCTTATGGATTTTCTCTAGCTTGGTGCCACAAAAGACTTGACCTTGGTAGATGGGTGCATCAGGTAGGAGACAGGCGTGCTACAAGAACTCCTTGCCCATTAATAAAAGATCTAGTTTTCTAGGTCGAAGAGGTTGGCCTCACTAATGCAAGTTAAATAGAGGAAAAGGTGAAGAAAGAAAGGCCAAGTAGCGTTCCAAACTAAGACCCAAGCAATACAACTGTCTTGGGAGAGGGAGTTCAACTAGGGGGCACACTGAAACTTATGGCCTGGGAGTGAACTGACTCAGAACGGGAAGCAACATAGAGGTTTCGACCCTAGTCTAACGCTATTCATGTGCAAAATTCTTACACATCTTTGCATGGTTGACGGATAGCATGACTAACATTCCATGCAGTATGGCTGAACAGCAACTGCATCTCTGTATTTGTTTAAATTAGAGAAAACACAATAAAATAATAATGATAATGATGAGTGCAAGAAAAGACATTCTAACATAGAGGTTTCGACCCCAGTCCAACTCCATGGTGTAAAGATATGGTGGATCAAATCCGAATTAAATTCCCTCTGATAGAAAAACCTACTTTATCTAAGGTGAAGAAACTGCATATGAAAAATATATCCTTTACAATAATATATAAAAATAAATTACTGAAAGAAAATAGTGCCAGAATACTATTTAGACATCTTGGAACGAACACTTGCGACTTTTGTATATCTGAAGTCACCTTCCCTCCCTCTCGCACACACATAATTTATTGTAATTAAAAGGGAGCAGTCAAAATCGAGGATAAGACAATTTAAGTTGACTCAGTTTAAATTCAATCAACTAAAATTGTATTAAAGAAATCTCATTGCCCAACAACTAATATCCATCTATGCATCCAGTCAACTCATTTGGATACATAGAGTTCAAGTTACTCAAGAGTACACCTCCTTAGTCCTTAGTGTTAGGATTGTTGTGTCACTAGAGTTGTGGATGAATAATGATTTTTTATTATCATTCGTCGATCACATTTTTATCTACGCTGCATTAATATGCAGCAGAAATAAATACAGTTGTGAATGAATAATGATTTTTTATTTATCATACGTCGATCACATTTTTATCTACAACACATTAATATGCAATAGAAACAAATGAAAAAATACATACAAAGGTACAAATACAAACTAATTTATATGGTTCAGAATACTCAATTTCTACTCTATCGCCTAATATCCTAGTGATAGTCCACTATATTTTTTTCTTATTGAATACTTTTCAAATGTGAAGAAACCTCTTACAACACTTGATCCTATAAACAATACAAATTAATGGTAAAAATAAATATAAACATGAATACAATGTAAATAAACTATTTACACAAGAGATTTTTATTTTGCTCGTTGTTGATTGCTTTTTGAAATACCTCATGAAGTCTAGAAATGTAGTAACATTGTAGGGGATCCTTTGGATGGTTACAGGGGATGAATAGCCTCTTTCGATTTCTATAAGATGTTAGCGGAAGTAAAAATAATAATGCAAATAAGAATGAAATCAAAAGATAATAAAAGCAATGCTAACAAAGGTGTTTAACGTGGTTCGGAGATGACGCTCCTACTCCACGATAATTCGTAAGGTGGATCAACCCTAGCAAACTTTCACTAAAGTCTCCTTTTGATCATCACACCAAGATGGAGAAGCCTTCTTACAATCACACTCTTCTTCTTACATGATGATGAAATTAAATTTGGGAAGAAGAGATTAAGAACACTAGAAAGCTTGGAGAAGGCTTGGTGAGTTTGAGAGTAAAGGTTGGAATGAGAACACTAGCCCTGTCAAGCTCCCCAAGGTCTCTTTTTATAGAGAAAGGTTGTTTTTTGTTGGAGGATCGTGACCCGGCTAGAAGGGGGGATGAATAGCCTTTGAAGCTTGATGGACTTCGCTTGTTCTTAATTGTTTGCAATATTGCTAGCGCAGCGGAATAAAGAAACTAATACGAATACAAAGACAATTAGAGCTAAAGCAAAGTAAAGATAAAGAGCAATGCAAATAAAATGATGTAACGTGGTTTACGACCCTTGCCGCTAATCCACGGACAATCCGTTAGACGGATCACTCCCTCAATCAATCCACTAAATCTTCTCCTTAGCTCAACCAAGGTGGAGAAGAAAACTTCTTACACAATCTCTCCCTCTTACAATATGATGAAGATAGAAACAAGTAAGAGGAAGTAAAAACGTTGAGAGCACTTGGAGTATCCTTAGGAGTTAAAGCATTAGCTGCCCCAAGGCCCCCAACCCCTCTTTTTATAGAGAAGAGGAGTTTCTTTCCATTAGGCATGCAATAGTCAACTGCTGCATACCATCAGTCGACTGTTACCATTCCAACGACTTTTGACCATGCCTGATTCGCAGTCATCATAGCCCAATGACACACTGGACAGTCGACTGATCATACTAGCAGTCGACTAATTGAGCCATTAGTCGATTGCTCCAAGCAATTAGTCGACTCAAAATATTTCTGTGCCCTTGTCCATTTTATAACAGTCGACTGCCAGCCCTTGGCAGTCGACTAATGGTGGAGCAGTCGACTGTTGGGCTACAAAATCCTAGTTGACACCGATCGACTAGCGATCGACTTCGGACGATCGGCTCGGACCGATTGATTGATATCTATATAACAATAAGTTGTTTGAGCATCCGACCATCGGGTAAAATCTCAAATCACATGTTTGAGCATCCGACACTTGATCTTAGCCATTTGGCCAAGTCCACCTATATTGAGCCACCCCTACCTGGGTTACAATCGCTCAACTCTCATCTCCCATGTAATCCCTCACCGAAGCTCTCCTCGTTCGACCTACGTCCCTCGGATGCACTAAGCTCGCGGCTTTTCCCGTGCCATCCTTTGCGTCTTGCCCTGAAGTCTGCTTCTTTTGACTTCACTCCATTTGCTCCTTGTCCGACGGTCCCTCGGATGCACCAAGCTCACGACTTCTCCCCGTGCCATCCTTCACCGACTCAAGGACCCGAGCCATGAGACGATGAACTTACTAATGCTTCATCAAGTAAACAATGTGTGATTTACTAAGTCCTGCACAAATTAAACAAACACATTAAACCACATAAAAATCCTAACTTAAATCCTTTGCCACACACATCAAAACCAAACTCATACTTGGGTTGATTGCCTTAATATTTTTTCCCATTGAGCCTGTCAATAGTCGACTGCTGCTACTATTGACCGAATCCAACGGATTCTGATGAAGCTTGATCTATGATCATCATAGCTCAATGTTCACTTGATCAGTCGACTGCTCATATCATCAGTCGACTGATCAAGCCAACACTCGATTGCTCCAAGAACCAGTCGACTAAAAATATTTCTATGCTCGTGTCCACTTACATCAGTCGATTGCCCTTCATAGCAGTTGACTGATCAAGGAGACAGTCGACTGCCCAAAGCTAGTAGTCGACTACTAGTGGCACACAATCGCAGTCGACTCCAGTTAACTACTTGACCAGTCTACTGGGTCATAATCCCAGTCGACTGTTCAAGCCTTGTGGACCCTCGAGTACCAAAAACTCGAGACCAGTCGGCTGACATACTTCAAGTACGATTAATTCATACTTGAAACCAACAACCTAAATCTAGACTCAACTTTATAGCTTCTCCATCAGCCTTGCACCTCCAGGATCCCTCCGAGTCCACGACTCCTTCATCCTTGCGCTTGCCTTTAAAAGCTTCCCTCGGTTTTGTCATGTTTCGGGTTTCTCCTTTGCCAAAATCCGCTTGGACTTTACACCGCCAAGACTACATGCTTGGACTTACGCTGCCAAGACCTTGCCTTTGGACTTCCTTTACCAAGGTCCGCTTGGACTTTACGCCGCAGACTACATGCTTGGACTTATGCTACCAAGACATTCCCTTGGACTTTCCTTGCCAAGATTCACACTTGAACTTCTTTTTACCAAGTCTTCACACTTGGATTTTTCTATCACTTAATACATTCATGGTTAGATCACAAATATTTCCTAACTATAAATGATTATCCAAACCATAATCCATAAATGCTTAGGGCATTGTTATACTAACAATCTCCCCCTTTTTGATGTTTGACAATCATTTAAGTTAGGTCTTAAAATATGTAATAAAAGCATCATAAATCAAATATATAGTTCTAACTTAAATTCTCCTTTATCCCTCTTTGACACACATCAAAAAGAGAAAGGGACATAGACAATAAGTACATTGATGAGTAAGATTGGTTATGCCTTGAACTGAGGTATGAAATAGACATAAAGCTTCCCCTTAATCCAAGACATAGTTTATCATGTGTGAATGATATGTTGAGCAAAGCAGAAAATCATAAATGAGAATAAATTCTAACTTTGCACCAACAATAAAACATATGCATTTTAGGTTATGGGAATATATAAGTTTTATGAAGCGTTCCCCCTTAACCCTTACATCAATTTAGTCCTATTCTCCCATAAAGGCTATCATATTACCGCTGCACTAATCATATTATGGAGTTAGAACACCTAGGATTGAACTCAGTGTAGTAGTCAACTGGACACTGAAGCAGTCGATTGCCATCCCTGAGATGCCCAGTTCAGATTTTCAATCCAATTTTAGAAATGCATAAATAATTCAAGAAGTTTCAAAAATTTATGAAATTTTATGAACACATTTGTCAAGTCATTTTCTATCAAGAAAAAATAATTTGAAAAATATATCTTTTCTAGATTTTGAAATTGACAAGACTTTGAAAACTAGCAAAAGCTCTAAGGATTTTCAAAATTTTGTACCACTTTTCCCAACCAATTGAAAATTATTTTTTAAAATATGATAAATATAGTTTAAAAGATATTTTGTTTAACATTTTCAATCATGTTTTTAGAGCTATGTGCACATCAATTATACACAAGCCTTCCTAATGATTAGTCCAATTAAAAGATCAATGCCTCTAAATGACATTTTGGTTCATAGTAATACATCATAACAAGCATGATGAACCAAGTGCATCTTCCTAACATCTCACATGATATCTAAGTGGCTCAATACAAAAATCATGGAATCTTAGGTGTTTTGTGAGATGCTTTGAGGTATAGTTTTAGATTATGCTATAGGATTATGCAAACTTATACCACTACTCTACGGAGCATATTCCAAGTTCTCTCCTTAGTGATGAAAAATCTACTTCGGGGAGATCCTTGGTGAAAATGTCGACAAGGTTGGACTTAGATTCAACGTAATTAAGTTCAATGTCCCCCTTTGCCACATGATCTTTAATGAAGTGATGCTTCACTTCAATGTGCTTGGTGTTAGAGTGATGTATCAGATTTTTAATCAAATTGATGGTACTCACATTATCACAATAAATATTAATGTTGGAGTAATGTAGCTCATAATTATTGGTGTAATCGGCCCAGGTCACGATTGACCGGACTCGAGTTTGACTCGAACTATATTTTGATGTTAGACAAAATGTATGACATGTGATTGTCATGGGAAGTCCAAGCATGGGGCTTGGCATTGGAAGTCCAACATGGAGTTGGCATGGGAAGACCAAGTGGGTAGCCTTGGCCACGTAAGTCCAAGTGTGTAGCCTTGGCGGTGAAAGTCCAACATGGGTTGGCAAGGGAAAGTCCAAGCTTGAGTCTTGGCATTTGGGTAGCTTGATAAAGCATTGACAAGTTCAATGTCTTATGGCTTGGGTCCTTGAGTCGGTGAAGGATGACATTGCGGAAGTCATGTGTTTGTTGCATCCGAGGGACCGTCGGACGAGGAGCGAATGGAGTGAAGCCAAAGGAAGTAGACTTCAGGGAGAGACACGAAGGATGACATTGCGAAGCCGTGCGTTTGGTGCCTCCGAGGGATGTGGCCGGACGAAGAGAGCTTCGGTGAGGGACTCCATAGTGAGATGAGAGTTGATCTTGGTCAAGTGGCTGAGATCGAGTGTCGGATGCTCAAACATTGGTGTTTGAGGTTTACTCGACGGTCGGATGCTCAAACAAGTGTTTGTTTGAGGTTTTACCCGACAACAGTCGACTGGTATAGGTGCCAGTCGACTGATCTGAGTCGACTGAATGTCGATCGGTGTTCGACTGAAGTGCTTCAGGCCCAGTAGTTGACTGATAGGGTTTTGCAATCGACTGCTACACCATCAGTCGACTGCCAAGGGACGGCAGTTGATTGATGAAGGGTGTCATGGGCACAGAAGGGTTGAAAGTCGACTGATTGCCTGGATCACTCGACTGATGGGCATGATTAGTCGACTGATGGAGGATCCGTTGAAACTTGTCCAACGTGGATCGAGTCGTTGTGAGACAATGGCTACATGAGCAGTCGACTGATGGTAAGGAACAGTCGAATGAATGGCGCGAAATCAGCTCGATGCAGGTTATTTAAGGAGCTCAATATGGAGAATTTTGCAACCGTTTTTGGGGCGATTTTGGAGGAGAATTGCTGCTGCATTCTAGTCCTTCAAGAGTAAACCAAAGCAAGCAACAAGCAAGTGTTCAAATCCATTGTTGTAAAGTTTTCTTTATGTATTTCATTGTTGCATTTGTACGAGGTTTCTCCACCTCCAATTTGTAGTCGAGAAGGAGTTTGTTAGTGCCGTGCGCATAACTCGAGCTCACCCCGTGGAGTAGGAACCCTAAGGTTCCGAACCACGTATATCATTGTGTATTTGTGTGTGCTTGTATTTTTGTTTAGTATTTCTATTGTTTCCATTGCGCTAATGACAATTGTAGACAAGCAACATGCACGAATGATCGATTTCCATCATCTACGTGAATTGGGCTATTCACCCCCCTCTAGTCGGCCACCGATCCTCCAACAAGTGGTATTAGAGCGAGGAGGTTGTCATCGGACTCACCGCCATGACAATCAATCGAAATGGTCGGCATCAACCTTCAACCACCAAAATTTGAAGGGGATTTTCAATGGTGGAAAAGAAAAATGGAGGTATATCTCGAAACCGATTTTGATATAATGTTAATTTTAGAAAATGGTTTCGAAATGCCTAGGGATAAAGAAAATAAGCCGATAGAGAAGTCAAGATGGACCAAGGATCAAATCAAGGACTTCAAGACCAATATTAAGGTAATCAAGATGCTTAGTGATTTGATTCTTAATAATATTTGGTCTAGACTAGGAAATTATAGGGACGCAAAGGAATTATGGAATAAGGTGATAAAATTCCATGAAAATTCTGAACCGGTACAAGTAGAGCAGGAGGCCAAGGAAGAACGTCCATCAACTTCCGAGGATGTAGAGGAATTGGAGGAAACCTTCACCTCTAGCATTGAGGGGGAGGAGAGGTCTTCCATCCCGGAGCAAGAACAAGTAGAAGCGTCTACATCCGGGAAAAGTGAAGAACAAGAAGAAAATTCCCAAGGTAACTCAAGCATTGTAATTAAGAACAAAAATCACATTATATGTTTTGAGTGTAGGGAAACCGGGCACTACAAGAGTAAATGCCCAAAGTTGGCCAAGGAGAAAGCACCGACACCAAAAGTCAACCAAAAGTCAAAGGATGCTAGAGTCCTCGCTAAGAAAAGCAAAGAGCACATTGTGTGCTTTAAATGCAATCAAAGGGGACACTACCGAAGCCAGTGCCCTAGGGGGAAGAAGAAAACCCAAGAAGGAGCTACACAAGTAGGGGGAGCTTCCAAAACAAACCCTAAGTTATACTTTAATGCACCTTCTAGCTCTAGGATTAAGAAGCATGCTAGAAATTATGTTAATTCACTTGCTATTGCCCATGAACATAAGCATGCTAATAGGAATAGATATGTTTGCTTAGGAGCTAAATCCTATGAATTTACAACTAAGGACAAATCTAGATCAAACAATTCTAGACTCTTTTTACCTAGGGAGAGCATAAGGAGGATAGAAGAGAATTTGGACATTAATCCCAAAAAATCTAGGCATATGCCTAGGAAGTGTCATTCCCAAAGAAAGAATGAAAAATCAAAATTGGGAAGATTAGAGGTAGAGAACCAAGCCTTGAGGTCAAGGCTTGAGAAGCTTGAGAAGACCCTAGCAATTATGACAAATTCATTTAAGGGGTCAAACGGTCAAAATCTAGGTCCTAGAAGGCAAGAACCGTCTAGGGGTAAGAAAGGTTTGGGTGACAAACCTAACCCCAAGAAGACTTATCATAATGTTCCATTCAATTATGGAACTATTTCTAGGTCTAGAAAAACTAAGGTTAATAGGGAAGTAATCCCTAAGATTAACCATGGTGTGTCTCTAGTGGCTAAAAATTAAAAAAAAAATCTAAGGTAGCCACTAAGAAGGTTACTAGGGAAGCAATTCCTAAGGTTAACCTAGGAAAGACCCAAATGACTAAGGCTTTAAAGCCAAAAAGGGTCATTAGGAAGGTATCTAGGGAAGTTATCCCTAGCGAATACCTTGTTAACCCAAGGAGCTCCAATAGGTATTGAGTTCCTGGGAGCGTGATCGATTCACGCTAGATGGGTTAGGGTGTGTCAACCCTAAGTGGATGGATAGTTAACCTAGTCATGGTAGAGTTGACACTTTAGGATGTGCCAATGTACTTTGAGAAGTTGAAAATTGATTAAATTGGCACAATTAGGTCTTAGAAGTTATGGTGTGCCATTTTGGGTTTTTGGCATACTAGGGGGATAATTGGTGTTAAGGCAAAATGGATTTAATCTTAGAAATGACAATTTGGGCTTAACACTTAGGTATTTTATACCTTAGTTTTTATACTTGCCATGATTTATTTGCCTTGTCATGTCATGACATTATATTTATTTTTATCATATAAAATGTCATGATAATACTTAGGGTTAGTTAAATGTCATGTTATGCTTAAGCTTGTATCACATGCCATGACATCATGATTTTGACACATGCTTTTATTCTTGCTATCAATTATTCCATAATCATAATTCATGTATTAATTAAAATAGAGTTAAGGACAATGACATGATTTGAAGTCTCATATATAAGGGAAATCAAATAGTGTTGCCTAGAAAAATGCATGAGGCCCTAAATGACCAAAGTCCACATCTCACAAGAAGACTTGACTTGTATGTGTTTATACACTTAGATACAAGTGAGATGTTAGGAAAAGAAATTAAAGGTTTTAAAATCATTTCAAAATCATTTTGAAAAACCTTGGTGAAGTCTATCTTTTGATAGCAATCACCATTGAATGAAGTGATACAAAGTAGGGTCAAACATTGAAAATTTCAAAAGTTTTAAACTTTGTATTAATCTCACTAGTAGGGTCAAACATTGTAATAAGTAATGTAGGTATGAATTTTCAAGATTTTTCAAATTACGTATTTGTACTTATGAATTTTGGAATTTCGTTTATGAAATCTGATTTATGCACTATGTAGAAATCAGTCGACTACCATGGATGACAGTCGACTGGTAGCTGAAGGAGTCGACTGATAATGTTGATTTCGGGTAAACAAGGTTTGTTAGGTCAATGTTCAGCTATGTTTTAGTTTCCTAACTACTCCTAACCCTAGGACATACTTTGGAGAGCATTAGAAAGGGTGAAAATCCATTGGACATGGATTAGGAGAAGTGTTTAGGGTGTGTATCGAATTAAGGGAGGTGAAAGTTCAATGTTGAATCTTTTCCCTTAATTTCAATAGTTTAGTGTTCCTATTGGCTTAGGGACTTTCCAAGGACATTGTTGGTGCAATGATCAAGGGGGGATAAGCCTTTAGGGGGAGGTATCCATCATGGTAAGATGGATGTGTATTTTTCCTCATGGGAGGAAAATTGGGGGATTGCCTCTCTTAAGTGATATGAGACTTATTACTAGGAAGATTGAAGGCATCCTAGATGTTTTTGTACCAAGGGGAAGATTGTAAGATCTCATTGGGATATGAGACATTGACACTCTTGAGGAGGACCTTTTTGATGTATGTCAAAAAGGGGGAGAAGTTACCAATTGGGGTTAGTTGAAATTCTCATTGGGATGTGAGAATTGCCAATTGGGGATAATTGGTAGACTTGAGTTTGAGGTTTTGTTAAACATCAAAAATGGGGAGATTGTTGGTGCAATCGACCCAGGTCACGATTGATTGGACTTGAGTTTGACTCAAACTGTATTTTGATGTTAGATAAAACGTATGACATGTGATTGTCATGGAAAGTCCAAGCATGGGCCTTGGCATTGGAAGTCCAACATGGAGTTGGCATGGGGAGACCAAGTGGGTAGCCTTGGCCACGTAAGTCCAAGTGTATAGCCTTGGCGGTGAAAGTCCAACATGGGTTGGCAAGGGAAAGTCCAAGCTTGAGTCTTGGCATTTGGGTAGCTTGATAAAGCATTGGCAAGTTTAATGTCTCATAGCTCGGGTCCTTGAGTCAGTGAAGGATGACATTGCGAAAGTCGTGCGCTTGATGCATCCGAGGGACCACCAAACGAGGAGCGAATGGAGTGAAGCCAAAGGAAGTAGACTTCAGGGCGAGACGCGAAGGATGACATTGCGAAGCCGTGCGCTTGGTGTCTCCGAGGGACATGGCCGGACAAAGAGAGCTTCGGTGAGGGACTCCATAGGGAGATGAGAGTTGAACTTGGCCAAGTGGCTGAGATCGAGTGTCGGATGCTCAAACATTGGTGTTTGAGATTTATCCGACGGTCGGATGCTCAAACAAGTGTTTGTTTGAGGTTTTACTCATGTACAATCATTGGTATAGGTGCCGGTCGGTGATCTAGTCATTGAATGTCGTGGTGTTGATTGAAGTGCTTTGGCCCGATGATAGTCATTGTTAGGGTTCGACAATCGACTGCTACACCCTCATTCGACTGATGAAGGGTGTTGCGGGCATAGAAGGGTTGAAAGTCGACTGATTGCCTGGATCACTCGACTGATGGTTATATCAGTCGACTGATGGGCAGATCAGTCGACTGATGGAGGATCCGTTGGAACTTGTCCAGCGTGGATTGAGTCATTGTGAGACAACGACTACAGGAGCAGTCGACTGATGGTAAGGAACAGTCGACTAAATGGCGCGAAATCAGCTCAATGCAAGTTATTTAAGGAGATCGAGATGGAGGATTTTGCAACCCGTTTTGGGGCAATTTTGGAGGGGAATTGCTGCTGTATTCCAGTCCTTCAAGAGCAAACCAAAGCAAGCAACAAGCAAGAGTTCAAATCCATTATTGTAAATTTTTCTTTACATATTTCATTATTGCATTTGTATTTACTTGTACCTTTGTGTATTACTGTTGTAATTGCTTGTACGAGGTTTCTCCACCTCCGACTTATAGTCGAGAAGGAGTTTGTTAGTGACGTGCGCATAACTCGAGCTCATTGAGGTCACCCCGTGGAGTAGGAACCTTAAGGTTCCGAACCACGTATATCATTGTGTATTTGTGTGTGCTTGTATTGTTGTTTAGTATTTCTATTGTTTCCACTGCGCTAACAACAATTGTAGACAAGCGACACGCACGAACGATCGATTTCCATCATCTACGCGAATTAGGCTATTCACCCCCCTCTAGCCGGCCACCGATCCTCCAACAATAATCTTCTAGAGTATGTCTCATCCAAAGCATTTGAGCTACACAATCACCCATGGCTACATACTCAGTCTCGGTGGTGGATAAAGCAACACAAGGTTGTTTCCTACTACTCCAACTAACTAGGGAGGATCCAAGAAATTGACACCCACTACTAGTATCTGATCCAATTTGCAATCCGCATAATCAGAATCGGTATACCCGACCAAGTCAAAAGACCTAGTCCTAGGGTACCAAAGTCCTACACCTAGTGTGCCTTTAATGTATCTTAAAATTCTTTTAACGACCACAAAGTGAGACTCTTTGACACAAGATTGGTATTTTGCACACATGCCTATCACAAACAAAATATCGAGTCTACTAGCTGTTAGGTATAGTAGGCTATCAATCATACTCCTATAAAATTTTAAGTCAATTGATTTACCTTTAAGATCATTGTCTTAGTGTTAGTTGCCATAGGAGTGGTTACTTTCTTAGTATTTTCCAATCCAAATTTCTTGATTATTTCTTTGACATATTTGGTTTGGTATATATGGATTACCTCATTAGTTTGTTTAACTTGTAGGCCTAAGAAGAAATTTAATTCCCCAACTAGGCTCATTTCAAACTCATTTTCCATATTTTTAATAAAGTCTTGGAGGAGATCATCATTTGTTGACCCAAAAATAATATCATCAATATACACTTGAACAACAAAGATGTCTTTTGACTTTGACTTTATAAATAGAGTTTGATCAACTTGACCTCTTCTAAAGTCCTTAGATATTAAGAAAGATGGTAGTCTTTCATACCAAGCCCGAGGATCTTATTTTAACCCATATAAAGCTTTTCTAAGCTTATAAATGTGGTTTGGATAATCTACACTCTCAAACAGGGAGATTGTTCTAAATATACCTCTTCCTTAATAAATCTATTTAAGAATGCCGATTTCACATCCATTTGATAAAGCTTAAATCCCATGTGAGCAGCATATCTTAATAGGATTCTTATTGACTCTAACCTAGTAACCGGAGCATAGGTTTCATCATAATCAAGTCCTTCAACTTGATTGAAACTCCATGCAACCAACCTAGCTTTGTTTCTAGTTATGTTCCCTTGATCATCAAACTTATTCCTAAAGATCCGTCTTGTGGTAACAATAGTACTATCATTGGGTCTAGGGACTAGCTCCCATACTTGATTTCTCTCAAACTGAGCCAATTTTTCTTGCATTGCCAAAATTCAATCCGGATCAAGTAATGCATCATTGATTGATTTAGGCTCAATTTATGAGATGAGTGCTACTTGACTAGTAAGAGTTCTATAGAAAGACCTAGTTCTTACTCCTTGAGATAGTTCTCCTACTACTTGATTTAGGGGATGGTTTTGGTGAATCCTTAGGGTCCTAGGGGTGAATCAAATTGATTTAGATCACGAGTATCCTTCTTTCATCATCGGAATCTCCTCTTCCTCCCCCTTGATTATTACTTCCTAATTCTCCTCCTTGATCATTACCCCCTAAGGTCAAGTTTTGGAGTCTTTGGGTAATGTCTTGATTATTATAATTAATGTCCTTATCAATGGAAGAATTTCTATGATAAGTACTAGAAGACTCATCAAATTCAACATTGGAGGATTCCTCAACCATTTGAGTCCTCTTATTGTAGATCCTATAACCTCTACTAGGGGATGAGTATCCAACTAGGATTCCCTCATCCGCCTTAGACTCAAATTTTCCTAGATTGTATTTGGTATTCAAAATGTAAACTTTACATCCAAAGACCTTAAAATAGTGAATTGTAGGAATTTTTCCATTACATAATTCAAAAGATGTTTTGCCTAGAAACCTATGGATTAAGACTCAATTTTGGATATAACAAGCGGTGTTAACTGCTTCCGCTCACAAGTAGTTAGGTAAGGAGTATGCATTAAGCATTGTCCTAGCCGCCTTTTGTAGGGCACGATTTCTTCTTTTCACCACTCCATTTTGTCGGGGTGTTCTAGGATAAAAGAACTCATGCTTGTACCTTTGTTCTAAGCAAAATTTTGAAAAGTTAGAATTCTCAAATTCTCCACCATGATTACTACGGATCCGATTGATTTTGAGATTCCTTTCATTTTCAACCCTTTTGCTAAATCCTATGATTATTTCTAAGGTATCATCTTTATGTTTTATAAAATAAACCCATGTATATCTAGAAAAATCATCAACTATCACTAAACAATATTTATTGCCATTTAATGAAGGGATTCTATGACAATCAAATAAATCTAAATGCAATAGCTCTAAGGGTAATGAAGTACTGGTTAGAGTTTTACCCTTGTGTGATGATTTGGATTGCTTTCCTTCTTGGCATGAATCACATATTTTGTCTTTGATGCACTTCACTTTTGGTAGCCCTTTAACTAGATCCAACTTGGCTATCTTGGCAATGTTCTTCATGTTGATATGTCCAAGTCTTCTATGCCATAGCTAACCTTCCTCTTCTTTTGACATGAGACACTTAGTAAAAATGTTAGAAGCATATGAAAGATCAACATAATAAATGTTTGATTTCCTATATCCAACTAACATGCAATCTTCTAGGCTTTTGTGTTTAATCAAACATTTAGAAGATTTGAACTCTACATGGTAACCGACATCACAAAGTTGACTAACACTAAGTAGATTAAATTTCATGCTTTTTACTAATAAAACTTTGTGAATAATGATTTTAGGGGATCCCTCAATTGTACCTCTACCCAAGATTTTAAGTTTCTCACTATTGTCAAATGACACGGTTCCCTTTTTAACATAATCGATTGTGGAGAATTTGTTCACATCTCCGGTTATGTGTCTTGAGCAACCATTATCCACAATCCACATGCTTGGTCCACCTAACTAAACAATATGAAAAATAAACTCCTTAGGTACCCAAATGTTTAGACCGGTAATATCACTCAAAAACTTCTTTGGGACTGAAGCCTTTTTAACCTTACCCCTAATTGTTGCCTTTATATTAATTAAGGAAATATAAGCTACTTCCTTGTCCTTAGGTTTATATCCTATGCCGGCCTTGTTATAAATGGATCTTTGATCTCTAAGTATCATATCAAGGTACTTTGAGCCTTTAGTAAATTTTTCTAGATTTGTCCTTAGTTCAACTACTTGGTTCCTTAAGTTCTCATTTTCTTCCTTAAGCGTGCATGAATCATCACAAAAAGATTGTTCATTCCTAATTACCTTAATTTCTACCTTCAAGTCCTTAATCCTAGATTTTGATCTATCCAAAGCATTTTTAAGGTAAGCAATAGTTTTGTATAATAATTCTACTTTAGGGGAGTCCTTTACCTCATCATCACTAGATGATGATTTGTCGCTTGATGAGGCTTCTTCTTGGCTTAATTCTTCGGAGTCATTCCCTAATGCCATGAGTGCCACATGATGTGTGATGTGACAAAGCTCATCATCGTCGGATGAGTCCTCCACACTTTGAGTGTCCCATGTGGTTTGGGCCACCATAGTCTCCTTCTTCTTCTTCTTCTTCTCCTTCTTGTCATTTTTCTTCTTTTCTTTTTCCTCCTTCTTTAACTCCAGGCAATTTGGCTTGATGTACCTCTTTTTGTTGCATCCATGACAAATAATATTAGGATGATTATGACTTTATTTATCTTTCGAAGATATGAACATTTTCTTTACATCCTTGTGAGTCTTCTAGATTTTCCCGCCCACTTCTTGACATAGTGAGCTATCTTGTTTGTCAACATTTCTTCATCACTACTTGATGCTTCATCCTCCGATTTAGATGAAGAAGATTCTTCCTTCTTCTCCTTCTTTCCTATAAGAACAGCTAGACCTTTCTCCTTTGATGAAGTGTTAGCTTGCTCATGCAATTCAAATTCACAAAACAATTCATCTAATTTGACTAAGGAAAGATCTCTAGAGATCTTATAAGCATATACCATTGATGCCCATAAGGTTGTTCTAGGAAAAGCTTGAAGGATGTATCTTACCAAATCCTGATTGTCCACCTTCTCACCTATGACATGTAGTCCGTTGACCACCTCCTTGAATCTACCGTGCATTTGGCTCACGGTCTCATTGGTCTTCATGCTAAAGGTTTGAAGTTGACCAATCAATAGGTCCCTCTTGGCTCTCCTTGTCTACTTGGATCTTTCATTGAGATCAATGAGCTTCTCCCAAAGCTCTTTGGTGGAGTCGAAAGGTCCAACTTTGCTCAATTTCCCTTTGGATAAACCACATTAGAGTGTAGTTATTTCTTTGGTGTTTGCTTAAGCTTTCTTCACCATCTCTCTAGTCCACTCTTTCGTTGGTAGTTGCACTCCAAATTCATCTATGGGCTTCTCGAATCCATCTACAACACTAAACCAATTATCAATGTCATTCATGAAATAATACTCCATCCTACCTTTCCAATAGGCGAAGTCATTGCCGTCAAAGAAGGGTGGTCGTGCCGTGCTATATCTGTCTTGAAATGCCATCTTACTCCGGTTGATTGTTAGATCTTCCGATACGATCCGGGCTCTGATACCACTTGTAGGGGATCCTTTGGATGGCTAGAGGGGGGTGAATAGCCTCTTTTGATTTCTATAAGATGTTAGTGGAAGCAAAAACAATAATGCAAATAAGAATGAAATCAAAAGACAATAAAAGCAATGCTAACAAAGGTGTTTAACATGATTCGGAGATGACGCTCCTACTCCACAGTAATCCGTAAGGTGGATCAACCCTAGCAAGCTTTCACTAAAGTTTCCTTTTGATGATCACACCAAGGTGGAGAAGCCTTCTTTCAATCACATTCTTCTTCTTACAAGATGATGGAATTAAATTTGGGAAGAAGAGATTAAGAACACTAGAAAGCTTGGAGAAGGTTGACTTGGTGAGCTTGAGAGTAAAGGTTGGAATGAGAGCACTAGCCCTCTCAAGTTCTCTAAGGCCTCTTTTTATAGAGAAAGCATATCCGACTACTACTGTTGACCGAATGCAATGACTTCTGATGAATCTTGATCTACGGTCATCACAGCTCAACGTTCACTTGATCAGTCAACTGCTCATATCATCAGTCGACTGATCAAGCCAACAGTCGACTACTCCAAGGAATCAATCAACTAAAAATGTTTCTATGCCCGTGTCCACCTATATTAGTCGACACCCTTCATGGTTGTCGACTAATCAAGGAGACAGTCGACTGTCCAAAGTTGGCAGTCGACTGCTGGTGGCACAGAACCGTAGTCGACTTTAATTAACTTCTTGACCAGTCAACTGAGTCATAACCCTAGTCGACTGTTCAAACCTTCTGAACCCTTGAGTATTGAAAACTCGAGATAAGTCGACTGGTATAAGACACCAGTCGACTGGCATACTTCAAGTATGATTAATTCATACTTGAAACTAACACCCTAAACCTACACTCAACCTTCTAGCTTCTCCGTCAGCTTTGCGCCTCCAGGATCCCTCCGAGTCCACAACTCCTTCATCCTTGCGCTTGCCTTCAAAAGCTTCCCTCGGTTTCATCATGTTTCGGGTTTCTCCTTTGTTAAAGTCCGCTTGGACTTTATGCCGCCAAGACTACATGCTCGGACTTACACTGCCAAGACCTTGCCTTTGGACTTCCTTTGCCAAGGTCCGCTTGGACTTTACGCCGCCAAGACTACATGCTTGGACTTATGCTACCAAGACCTTCCCTTTCCAAGATTCACACTTGGACTTCTCTTTACCAAGTCTTCACACTTGGATTTTCCTATCACTTAACACATTCATGGTTAGATCACAAATATTGCCTAACTATAAATGATTATCCAAACAACAAAATACATAAATTCTTGGGGGCATTGTTGCACCAACAAACATGATCTTCCAAAACTCCAAGAATCGACACTTTCAAATATCCCCGAAGCCCTCTCTTATAAGCTGCAAATTACGGTCGATATTTGTCTAACATTACTAGCAGAACTCATCAGTCGATTGTTATAGATCCTAATATTGCATATGCATAATGGTTCTTCCAACTTAGCTTTGAATAACATTAGTTGATTAATCATTACCATCAATTGACTGATGCACAAATAGTTGAGTTTCTCGATCGAAAATCTTCTATATACTATTACAGTATTATCAGTTAATTGCTTCTCTTCATCAATCGATTGATAATGATTAGTCGAGTTAAATAGTTTTGCTCTAATTAATTTGTTCGTTCCAATAGTAACATCGATCAATTGCTACTCCATAATAGTCGATTGATCACATTCAAAACCCTCATAAACTCCCTCAAAACGGTTGATCTAGGGGTTTATAGTTCACTAGTCGATTGTTATTCTAAAGCATTCAATTGAACTGCTATTTTAGCCTTTTCAAAATTGAAACCGCACTTTGTTTAGTATTCAATTGATCACAACCTTCTCGAACTTCTTCCGCTTGACATCCAATCATTCTTGACCTGCCAAGACTTCACTCATCTAATATTTGATTAATCTTGACTTACTAAAACTATTGAGATTCTAGGAAATAAAAGCAGCGGAAGAGAAAATTAAAATAATTTTTATTCCATTCCAGACATTCCCCGGGGGCCAAGAATTCGTGCATTGACATAAGAAATATGTAAATCTTTTCCTAAAAGATAAGAATTTATACCTTCGGAATTCTTTTTGAATCTGTCGAAACCACGAGTAAGACTAATGAGCCTTGCCTCTACCGGTATCCACATCGGAATCCCTCAAGACAACTTCCAAAGCCTACGAGGTGTCGCCTCCGATCGGTGCTAGGCAAGCCTGGACGCAACGAAGGAGGAGATGATGACACAACAGTGTGTTGGAGAAAATAAGCAAACCAAAAACCCTCTCTAAAACCCTTCATGAACGATCTATTTATAGACCTCTTGTTTAGGACATCATAAGAGCTTAAAACTGGACACATCTTACCATAAATATCATATAAATAAGGTAAGAAAACTGGAACACAACTTAACATGCCAAAACGTGCCATCCAAGACCTGTGGTGTGCCATCCCGATGACGGTGTGCCATCCGGCACCGTGCAGGCCTTTGCCATGTCGGATGCTTCCATGGTCGATGCTGGGGTGTGTGGATGTTGGGTTTCCGGCACCGCGGCGTGTGTGTGTTCGATCATGTTTCGTAAACATGAGCACAGCGGAAGCAATAAAAATAATAAATACTCCTATTTATTACAACACACACAACACACGCATGCTATTACAACAAGTGTAGACATAACCGTAAATTAAAATTTGCAATAAAAGGAAATTAAACTACGTTATACCTTCCGTATGACGTGTAGCGGGAACGGCATCAACCGGAACGATCCTCGTAAGAATCGTCTCTATCCGTATCCACGCCGAGCTCCTCGGGATGACTTCGCTAAGTCACGAGCTTCGTCTTCGACGGGTTACTAGCCTCGTGTTGAAGACGACGTGATCGAGATGATCACGATCCGAATCCAAATTCGATCCAAAACGAGTTCTCAAAACTCGCTTCTCCGAGAGAGGTGTTCACAACCGTTTGACGAATCCTTCGTCCTCCACCTCAGAGGATTACCGGAGATCAAATCCCCGGTAAGTTAGCCGCTGTCGGAGCACTAACCGTCGTCCAAACGACGCTCCGACGAGAGGAGGAGAAGCTGTCCAGAAAACTGGACAGCTTGGTGGAGGAGTAGGCGCCAGCCAACCAAGGAAAGAAAAGCCTCACCTTGATGCCAAACCTATAGGAGATCAGCGGAGGGTCGCCGGAGGTTCACCGGCTGAAGCTTGGTCGCCGGCAACAAGTTGGACGGCGGCACAAGTGGTTGGGAGGCGACAAGGTCATGGCGCCGAATTCACCAAGGAGGTGGGCGGCAACTTTGTGTTGGGCGGCCAAAAATAGATTAGGTTTTAGGGTTAGGGTTTAATCCCTATTTTATAGAGAACTAATTCTCTTAATGGTTAATGGATCATATCCATAAAGCCCATTAACCCGCTCCATTAAGATAAGTTAAAATAAACCAAACCATGATGGTTTATTTTAAGTTAAAATGAACCGAACCAACTTTTGGTTCATTCGTTTAAAATAAACCAAACCCTTTGGTTTATTCTCATCCATTGGATTAGAACCAAACCATTTTGGTCCATCCATTATGTCTTCATAAGACACGGCCCATCCACGCTTCCATTGCGATCAAACAATTTCATGCTCGCTTATGTTTGGTCCAACCAAACCTAGTTTCTCTTCGAGAATCCCATTCTCAAGCTCGCTTTAAATCCTTTGGATTACACTCATTGGCGTGTGACCAAATAGGTTCTCGGTTTTATGTTGGCCGCCTATAATTAACCATTAATTATAGAACGATCATGAGTGGCACCTAGTAGTACATCATGATCCCCAATTAATCTAAAAAGATCAACGGTTGATCCGTAACTATTTCTCAAACCCTTCAAGAGCTTCGAATGAATCGTGCCCCATTCCCTTCACTCATCTTATACCCACTTGGTTCAGGACATGGTCTATTGTGTCAGTCCCCACTAGGCTGACTACGTCACACCTAGCCCAAGTATCATTTCCTCGTCCTACGGATTCTAGTTACTCCACATGTACGAAGAGTACTTTACTCTAAACATGTAATGCTTTGGCCAAAGACTTTAGTAACAATCCGACGAGAGGCCATGGGTATACATCTCCTCGCAAGGAGTGGTGAATCCTTTATAGGCTATTCAAACACCTTCGATCACTTCGACTTATACCCAATCATCCCGGTCCACATCTCCTGAGATGTTTGCTTAAGATGTCAAAGCATAAGTCTCCATGATCAAGATGACTTGAATACCGCAAGTCAAAGGAACATCGCACTTAAGCCACGAAGAACTTCATTGACATATCTATATATGCAGAGAACCATATGAAGTCTTACTACTGGTCACTCCAATGAACTAGTTACCATAACTAGCATCCACGATTAACTCGGACATCACAATGTCTTCACCAAAGGAGAATCACGCTTGGATACACCAAGGAGTATACCTGCTAGTCTCGGCTGTAATTGATGGTGTCCAGATTCATCAATTCATCGACTAGGGATAATTTTGATACATCACAATTACACATGTAGAGATACTCACTAGTTGTGATCCAATCACAAATTCTCTCATGCTGTGAATCGTATCGTGGACATTCAGTAAATGAGTTTAAGATCCAATCAAATACATAAAACATGTACACTCAAATAGTGAATCTTCATTTATCATATAAATGGTTCATACATAAGGCGATTGCCTTAGGACATCTCTCATATATTACTAACAGACTCCCACTTGGCCTAATGCCAATCGCTACGGTATCCAATACCATAAGCACCAACATGACCCTCAAACTTACTTTGAGGTAATGCTTTAGTCAAAGGATCCGCTAAGTTCCTTTCAGTGGGAATTTTCTCGATTTGTATTTCGTTCCTACTGATGATCTCTCTGATAAGATGATAGCGGCGAAGCACATGTTTGGATCATTGATGAGACCACATCAAGTTCATAGATGAACTACTTGATCCAAACCGCTTCCTTTGCTGCTTCCAAAGCTGCAACGTATTCTGCCTTAGTGGCAGAATCCGCTATAGTGTCAAGCTTAGAACCTTTCCAACTTATTGCGCCTCCATTCTAGGTGAATACATACCCAGACTAAGACATGGAATCATCCTTGTCTGTCTGGATCTGGCATCCGTATACCCACGTATCACCATGTACCCTTCTCCATATATTAGGAACACATCCTTAGTTCTTCTCAAGTACTTAAGGATTGTCTTAACAGCCGCCCAATGATCCATTCCTGGATCGGATTGGTATCTGCTCGTGACACTCAGAGCGTACGATACATCGGGCCTCGTACATAACATAGCATACATGATAGATCCTATTGCGGATGCATAGGGAATCTTACTCATGCAAATCCTCTCGTCTTCTGTGCGCGGACACATAGACTTCGAAAGGTGTACCCCATGCCCGATGGGTAGGAAACCTTTCTTGGATTCCGACATGCTAAACCTCTTTAGCACTCGGTCTATATATGTAGACTGCGAAAGACCAAGCAACCGTTTCGATCTATCTCTATAGATCTTAATCCCAAGGATGTAGGTTGCTTCTCCCAGGTCTTTCATGGAGAATGTCTTGGATAACCAAACCTTAACTGACTGTAAGATTGACACATCGTTTCCTATAAGTAATATGTCATCGACATACAATACTAGGAACACGACTGCACTCCCACTAACCTTCTTGTACACACAAGGTTCGTCTGGATTTTGTGAGAAATCAAACCTTTTGATTGTCTCATCAAAACGGATATTCCAGCTCCTGGATGCTTGCTTCAATCCATAAATGGATCGTCGCAATTTGCATACCTTGGTTTTATCAACCGATGTGAAACCCTCAGGCTGTATCATATACACGTCCTCGAGCAGGTTTCCATTAAGGAAAGCTGTTTTCACATCCATCTGCCATATCTCATAATCATAATGAGCCGCTATGGCCAGGAGCATCCGAATGGATTTAAGCATAGCTACAGGCGAATAGGTTTCGTCATAATCAACACCTTGTTTTTGACGATATCCTTTCGCCACCAATCTAGCCTTATAGGTAATCACATTACCATCCATGTCGGTTTTCTTCTTGAAAACCCACTTGCACCCTATAGGCTTTATGCCTTCAGGTGGGTCAACCAAGTTCCAAACTTGGTTTTCGATACATGGAATCCATTTCGACTTCATGGCACCAAGCCACTTATCCCTTTCTGAACTTGTCAGCACTTCTTCATAACTGGTAGGCTCCTCATCATCAATGAGTAACACGTCGTTCGATTCACTTACGAGAAATCCATATCTCTCAGGAATATTGCGTGTTCTGCCAGATCTACGAAGATGTGGTGTTACAATAGGTCCAACCGATTGCTCATCACTATGAGTTGTCGGCTGTTGTGCTTCACCAGGTATCTCATCAATGTCTATTTGAGTCTCTCGAGCCTCCTCAAGCTCGACGACACTCCTTGCTTTTCTTGCAAGAGAAACTCTTTCTCTAGAAACACAGCATGCCTTGAAACAAACACCTTTTGTTCCACGGGATGATAGAATTGGTAACCCCTTGTTTCCTTAGGGTATCCAATAAATAGACATTTATCGACCGATACACCGCTTTCACATAAGCGACAACCCCATATCTTCAAGTAAGATACATGAGGTTTCTTACCATTCCATATCTCATATGGAGTAGTTGAGACTACCTTGGTAGGCATTCTCGCTTAACAAGTAAACAAAGTATGCAAGTGCATAATCCCAAAAGGACTTGGGAAGAGTCGCATGATTCATCATTGACTGACCATGTCCAACAAGGTTGATTCGCCTCGGATACACCATTATCTTTGGTGTATAGGGCGGAGTCCATTGAGACAATATGCCATTGTCTCTTAGATAATCAAGAAACTCTTGACTTAAGTATTCACCACCTCGATCCGATCGAAGTATTTTAATACTTTTGTCATGTTGTTTCTCTACTTCATTTCTGAATTCTTTGAACCTTTCAAAGGCTTCAGACTTGTGTTTCATCAAGAACACTTACCCAAACCGTGAGTGATCATCGGTGAAGGTAATGAAGTAGCTATAGCCTCCTAAAGCTTGAGTTGACATAGGTCCACATACATCAGTATGTACTAGACCTAGTAACTCTCCCACTCGTTCACCTTTTCCAGTAAAAGGTAACTTAGTCATCTTGACTTTTAAGCATGATTCGCATGTATCGTATGAATCCAATTCAAACGATTCCAGAATTCCACATCGGTGTAATTCGGACATGCGTTTCTTGCTTATATGGCCAAGACGACAATGCCACAGTAGGAGTCTATTTGATTATCCTTTCGAGCACGCTTGTTGCTCGCTTCGATATTGCAAATGTCACTGGATACGTCCAACGTATAAACACCATTGCTTAAAGTTCCAGTCCCATAAAGAACCCCATTCAAAGTTATGTAACAACAATTGTTACTAAACGTCAAATGGAAACCATTTCTATTTAGACAAGAAATAGAA